>JAKSZU010000008.1:52360935-54760935 GCA_026018925.1 Tupaia tana | reverse complement strand
AGGTAGGGTAAAATCTCAGACCCTAGGCCAGCTGCAGTGGCACTGCTGTAACACAGTGCTCTGTGATGCTGGGGCCACCTGGGAAGGTCCTGGCCACACCTGTGAGGTCTCCCGGTTAATGCTAGGCACACTCATGTGCTAATGATCCTGGGTGGTTGGCGCTGAGGGTGGGGTTATGGTATGAAGACCCTGCTGGGGGTGCTGTCTGCTTCACTCTCTCTCTTTCCTCTGTCCCCATATAAGAAATAAATAAGCTTAAAAAAATTTTGAGACCCTATACAGTTCTTGACATTTCTCTACTCTGTAGGCCTTAACCCAAAGTCCCCAAGTGCATCCAGGTGCTGTCCACAGTGCAATACTGGCCATGCTGCCTACAGTCTTCCATAGCCCTGAAGCTCACTCCCGATCTTACCTAGGAAACCTCTCAACCATTCTGCATCACAAAGTGAGATTAGCGCAGAGAAAACATTACATACAAGAATATAGGAAAGAGAAAATTTAAATAGACATCCTTCAGAGGTAGCTATACTGTTTTAGACAGTTTCTTTAAGAGCCTGCTCTCTTCTACTTCAAATAGATGCTAACATTCTGGAATACCTGGGATACACCTACTTTTAAAGCTGTGACCTAATCCTCAACATAATTTTTTCAGCATGACTTATACCATTTAAACATAAATAAATACACAAATGGTCAATTACAGGATTGGGTGAGGAATTACTTTTTGTACTTACTTTGGCCAAATCATTATCAGGCTCAACGTCCAGTACTTTATTCAAATCTTCTATGGCTTCCTGGAGCTTGTTTTGATGTTTATATGTAGTGGCACGGCGCAGGAGAGCTGATGTTTGACCAAAATACATATCATAAGGCATTGTAGTTATAATGGATTTGCAAGTAGAAGAATATAAGCAGCAAAGAACACTTCGGGGTGTAATTATGCACAGTCTCACTACACCCATTTCCACATATAGAAAAGAATTCTAAGGAAAACAGAAGTGGCTGCTATCAGGCAACCACTAACAGCCTAGCTCTCTGGCAGCCCCCAGGCCCTGCCAGCTTCTCTGAGGACTGAGAGACTCTATTGCTCACCCTTCAAAGCCTCCATATTGTGCTGCGATATTGGGGAATTTTTCACTAAACAGTTACATTTTCCTTCTTTAAGGAAAATCAAAAGGCAACCTTGAGTTTGTGATCCCCTTGCCTCAGCCTCCCAAAGCTCTTGAATTACAGGTACATGCCACCAACCTAGTCTTTAGGTTGGACTAGGAATTGAACCCCAGCAACTCATGTGGTCCCAGTATAGTGTCTTAGCAGTGTATGCCACGTGGCTGGGCCATGGAGTACTGTGGTTTTAAGTATAAATGAGTTATTGCTATTGCTACTCAGATATCCAAAGAGAATTTTAAAGAGTGAGAGATTTTTGGTATAGGACGTGTGCACTTGCTGGAGAGAGAGACAGACAGACAGACAGACAGAAAGCAAGAAATCACCCCCCGGGGGGATGATCACACTGCAGTCCCTCCTCTTCCATTCTCCTCTCGGGATTTTGGGCACACACACACACGTGCCAGCATAAGTTTCAAGCTACCGGGTCTGAGACTCGAACCACAGTCGATTATGTGGGAATCCAGTTATGTAACCACTATGCCATCTGTTGGTCCTTGGAATAATCTTTTTAAGAATTAGTTATTTAATTTTACAAACAAAAAAGTGACAGATGGTATGAGTTCCTATGTACTTTCACTTAAGTCTCCCCAAATGTCAACATCTTACATAACCTTGGTACATTTGCAAAACTATGAAATTTACATTGGCCCAATACTATTAACTACAGACCTTTTGTGAATTTCATCAGTTTTTCCCCTGATGTCCTTTTTGTTCCAAGATGGAATCTAAGATACTGCATTGCATTTAGGACAATGATCTTTTGAGGTAAAAATAAAGTTCTGAAGAGGAAGTTATTTATTCACTTGAGCCAACAAAACTTTGTTTTTTTTTTTTAAGTAAAAGAATTACTTATTTATTATTATTACTTTTTTAAAAGGGAATAGGGAATTTGCACTCATGAGAGAGAGAGAGCAAGGGAGAGAGAAAGTGAGAAAGCAAGCTGCCAGGTCTGGGACTTAAACCATGGTCGGTCATGTGGGAGTCCAGTGCCCTAACCACCATGCCACCTCCTGGTCCAACCTCTTAATATTTTATGCCTACCATTTTACTAGATTTGGTTCTAACAAATTTGTCTTTTAATAGTTAAGGTTCAGGTATTAAGATATAGTATGAGGACATTACTCAAGTAAAGAAGAATTACAGCAGCAGAAGAGAAGCACAACGCTTGGGTGGGGGTTCTGGAGTCTGTTGTCCAGAGTTGGGTCCTGGTTCTTCATTTGTTAACTGTGTGATCTTGGGTGAGTTGCTTAATCTCTCTGTGCCTTGGTTTGCTTCTTTGTAAAATTAGTGTGCTAATAGCGTCTGCACCTCTACAAGGCTACTGTGAAAATTAATGAAGTTAATACACTTAAAATGCTTGGCTCAGGGCCTGACAAAGTGGTGGTGAGGGCTCATCAGGAGATGACGGAATCTTCACCAGGTACTAGTACACCTGGGAGCCCACCTGCACTCTGTGACAAAGATCGGCTGGCGCAGAATAAGGCCCAAGGAGACTCTACAGATAAGTAGAGGGCAATGTGACAATGACAATAGCAGCTGATGCACCAGGTTCCCCCTTAGCATACCCGTGGCTTCTGTCGCCACCTCCAATGTTTGTAGGCACAAATATGTGAAAAAAAGTTTATATTTACTTAAATCCATAAATATTTAAGAAAAAGTAGCGTGTCTGTTACAATGGATGCCACCCCTTCTGTTATCCTTCTTCATAACAGAAAAGGAGAGTCAAGGCTGATCAGCACACCTCAGGCGTGGACCATGACAAGGCGGTCACTGAGACAGGGACTCAGGACAAAGTGCAAGTTTTTGGTGGCATGATATAGTCAGTTTTAAACAAGTTTAATTTAAAATTAAATTATTGACATTATTATTAAATTAAAATTAAATTATATCTATGTCTCTCTGAGTGGCCATGTACAGAGAAGAGGTTAAAGGGTTTTAAATAGAGTTTGGGCATATTATTTTATATTAATAAATATTAGAAAATCTGTGTCAAACTATACTTAAAATTGGGGGTGATAGAAAGGCCTATCAAATGCAAGCTTGAGAGATCTATATTTCATTTTTAAGAGAAATTTTTGGGGGCCAGCAGGTGGTGTGGTGTTTAAGGGCACTGGACTCCCACATGGCTGACTGTGGTTCAAGTTCTGGACCTAGTTTTCTCTCTCTCTCTGCCTCTTGTTCTGCCCCTCTCTGGTCCAATTAAAATAAATTAATACAGTCTTTTTAAAAATGAATTATTTCATTTAAATTTATGTATATGTGTATGTATGTATGTATATATGTATGTATTTAAGTTGGACTAGAGAGGGACAGAGCGAGAGAGAGAGAGGGAAAGTGAGAAAGCAAGCCGCCAGGTCCAAGACTCAAATAGCAATCAGTCCAGCACTCTTAACCACCACGCCATCTGCAAGCCCCTAAAAGAGATTTTTTGCTATAGGGTGTGTGTGCTCACTGAAGAGATAGAGAGAGTCAGAGAGACAGAAAGCAAGAAATCACTCCTCATTGGGGATGACCATGCCACAATCCCTTCTCCTCAATTCTCCTCTCTGGAATTTGGGCATCCACACACACGTACCCAGGGTGTTTTAAGCTACTGGATCCAGGACTCAAGCTATGGTCAACTACGTAGGAGTTCAGTGATATAACCATTATGCCATCTGCTGGTCCCAATATTTATCGCTTAGAAATACATATATATTGGTGCCAGCAGGTGACATAGTGGTTAAGGCACTGGACTCCTAAATGGCTGACTAGGGTTCAAGGCCCAGACCTGGTAGCTTGAAACTCACGCCAGGTGCGTGTACATGCATGCCCAAATCCCTGGAGAATGGAGAAGAAGGGATTGTGGCATGGCTGGCATGGCCATTTCCCCTGGAGGGTTAGTTCTCAGTTTCTCTCTACTATGTTCCTCTCTGTCTCTCTCTGGTGAACGCATGCACCCTACAGCAAAAACCTTAAAAAAATACATATATATTCTATTAGATTATTAGCTACCTCAGTATAAATAACCAAGGATTTAAATTCCAATTAAAGTTAAAATTAAAAGTAACTTTACAAAGGTGGTGATTCACATACAGAAACTCAAGATTATCTTTAATAATTGTAATGTAAATGTAACAAGTGTCTGCAAATGGTCTTTAATGTGTCCTGCTATAAGTTTAAAAGCATTATATAAATATTTTTTACCTTTTAAGTTTCCAGGTTCTAACTCCAAGACCTTTTCACAATCCTGAAAAGCACTATTCCAATTCTGTAACTTGATTTCCGCTTGAGCTCGATTGTTATAGGCAGCTACCGTGGGAAGTGCAGATATACTCCTATAAAAGAAATACTTGTTGGCAACAAGTGGGCCCAAAGTAAACCTAAACATATAGAGAAACTTAGGCTCTAGTTGTAAATAAAACAATTAGAGCCTGTGAATGGGTGGAATTGTGTCCTCCTAAAATATGTTGAAGTCCTAACCACACAGGATCTTGGAGTGTAACTATATCTTTACATTAAAGAGGTCATTAAGGGTTAGCCTGTGGCCTGATGCTCAATATCCAGACTGTGGTTGGATCCTACATAAGCAACCACGTGGCTGGAGTACCAGACCAAGTGGCTTGAGAAACGTGGAAGGAAATGTGTGCATTCATGCCCCAAATTCTGAAAGGAGAAGTGAAGATGAGATTACAGCTCGATCATCTCCCATAGGAGATGACCTTCCTTCCTCCTCCCACCCCCAACAACTCCCCTTGCTGTGAGCACATAGTCCTCTGGCAATTTAAAAAAAAAAAAAACAAAGCAATCAGGGACCACCAGATGGTGTAGTGGTTACGTTGCTGAACTCCCAGATGACCAAAGTGGTTTGATTCTCAGACCTGGTGACTTGAAAATCACACCAAGCACATGTGTGCATTCTTAAGATCCTAGGAGGAGAATGAAGGAGAAGAGACTGCAGCGTGGCCATCCTGGGGGTGTTATTTCTCACTTTTCCTCTCATGTCTGTCTCTCTCTCTTTCTCTCTCTGGCAAGTGTATGCGCCGTAAGGCAAGAACTTCTTAAAAACAAAACAAAACAAAGCAATTAAATAAGTAAATAAATAATTCTAAAAAGCAATCAATCACAACTAATACCTTTCATTCAGCTGTTATCATGTTAACAGAAACAAATTAGTTTGTAATCTAAAAGTAGATTAAACTGGGAACCAGCAGTTAGCGTAATGGCTATGTCGCTGGACTCCCACGTAGTCGACCGTGGTTCGCGTCTCGGACCCGGTGGCTTAAAACTCACGCCGGGCGCGTGTGCGTGCGTGCCCAAGATCCCGAGAGGAGAATGGAGGAGAAGGGATTGCGGCATGACCATCCCCCCTGGGGGGTGATTTCTCGCTTTCTGTCTCTATGTCTCTCTCTGTCTGTCTGGCGAGCGCACGCGCCCTATAGCGAAAACCTCTCCAAAAAATAAATAAATAAAAGTAGATTAAACTATAAAGATTATCAAAAAAAGAAATTATCATAAAGTAATTTATGCAAGGAATTTAATTGAGGGAAACAGTACAATAGTCAGTGGGATAAGGAATACAGACCTCAAGAGAACAAATACTACTAGATTAATGAGTCAAGATATTTAATGAAAAGAAGAATTTAAAATCTACCTGTTTTTGCTTAAAAAGTTGATTTGGAATGCTGTGAGATAATGACTACCCAGATATCAAAAAGATAAGGGTACCCAGTGCATTGAATTTAATAAATCCAGAATAGGAATAGAAGATGGAAAAGAAAAAGTCACCAAAAGAATCAATTTTCAAAGATCATTAAACATGATTATAAAGAAACTACATGTTGGGTAGAGACCACACTTGGAAAATACATTTAAGAGTAAACAATAAGAGTGCCTGACACGGAGTACTTCCCGCAGGTCAGGTACTAAGCTCCTTATGTACATAGTTTATTTAATTCTCATTATAATCCGTAGAGGAGGTATTACTGTTCTTCCCTTTTCACAGATGAGAAAACAGATGCACCAGAAAGGTCAAGTAACATGACCTGGCTACAAACCAATGGTAGAGCCACGATTCAAACCCAGATGGTCTGTGCTCTTTCCTGCCATGTTATTCAGCCTTACGGTGCATTGTTTTATTTAATCCACAGAAGAGCGCTGAAGTAGCCACTATTACAGCTGCATCACATGAGGAAATGAAAGCAAGAGAGGAAATTAATCTGCCCAAGGGACTTGCCCCGTAGCACAGTGGTTAAGTGCTGCACATACAAAATTGAATCCTACATAGCTGACCATGGTTTGAATCCCAGTTTTATTGTCTTGAGGAGTATGCGGGGTGTATGTGGGCATGTGCCCAAATCCTACAAAGATGAAGAAATAGAGGAAAAAGGATTGTGGCATGAACATGCCCAGCAGGGGTGATTTCTCTCTCTCTCTTTTTGGGGAACATATATGCTGTCTAGCAATAAAAACAAAAACATGGGCCAGCCAGTGGTGTGGTGGGGAAGGAGGCTGGATCCCACATGACCAAATTATGAGTCTCACACCTGGTGGCTTAAAAAACAAGCTAGACACATGTGCGTGCATGCCCTAAATCCCAAGAGGGGGGAGATATGGAAGAGACGAGATTGTGGTGTACCCCTTCCCATGGTGGGTGCTATCTCACTTTCTCTCTAGCAAGCAGATCTACCTTCTGGCAAATTAAAAGTAAATAAATAAAAACAAGACACAAAAAAATTTAAAAAAGAAAAAGACCCTTCGCAGGTCATAAAGTCTGAGTTTTCTTAATTATCACACTGGACTATTTTAATTCTTTAACCATAGGGCTACTCAAAAGAAGAAAAATGTTATTCCTTATAATGGACAAGAGACTCTCAGGGCTGACCTTCACCTGGGAGACAGTACTGAAAGAATGATCTAGCCAATAATATCCTCTTTACGTTAACCAGGCTAAGACAAACTTAACCGGTCTAAGAAAAACTTCTTTAGACATCCAAACAACAATGAAAGAAAAAAGTATAGTTCAGGTCTTTAAGGTAACATCAGTAATTCTTTAGCAGCTTGTCTATAACAATATTTCAGGAATTTAGTCTACTTTTCACCCACTGTAAGAACTTCAAAAGTTCATACAAGTATTTACTGAATATCTGCTATGAACCAGACACTTTGCTGGGCATTGGGGATACAATGCTATTAAAAACAAACAAACAAACAAAAAACTTCACAAGTGGGCTCCACTCTTACAGAGCTTACAGTCCAAATAGTATCAGATCATACAAACTTAAATCAAACCTCTGACAAGTGCCACAAATGAAAGATGAGATTATATAAGAGCCTAGGGGCCAGCAGATGGTGTAGTGGTTAAGGCATGAGATCCCACATGGCCAACTCCACGTTTGAGTCCCAGACCCGGCAACTTGAAAAATATGCTGGGTACATGTGTGTACATGCCCAAAATCCAAAGAGGAGAATGGAGGAGAAGGGATTGTACCATGGCCTTCCCCCACTGGGGTACTGTCTCACTTCCTCCCCCTCTGTGTCTCTATGCATGTGCCCTATGGCAAAAAATAATAATAATAATAATAAAATAAAAATAAAAACAATAAAATCTTAAAGAAAAAAAAAGATTATGTAAGAGCTTATAAAGTGGCCAGAGCACTGGAGATTTAGCCTAATCTAGGAGGTTAGGGAAGACTTTCTCAAAGAAGTTAGGTATGATCTAAAGGAGAAGTTGGAATTAAAAGTAAGAGGAGGGACGAGCATTCTTGACAGAAGAACCTGCATGTGCAAAGGCCCTGTGGTGGGCCATAAATACTAAGATGAGATCCAGGTAGTCTGACTGCAGAACCCCCGTTCTTAACATCTATACTATTTGGATTTTCCATCAAGTTCCTTTCTGGTGACTTCTCTTTTCTCTGTAAAATAGAGAAGTTAGTAGTCTGTCTAAAATGAGAGTGGGATAGGAACTTAGAGGTTTCAGAAAGGTATTGAACAGATAAGACAAACACAGATGAATTTATAATAAATCACAAGTACAATATCTTTCGTGATTCTGAAAAGCTATTTAGCTTATTTATATCATTTCAACAATAAACATATCATCACTTTTTAAAGTTTATTGATCCATTTCTTCCAAGAGTGAGAGAGACAGACAGACAGACAGAGAGCATCCCCAATAGGGTCCCAAAGCTGTGACCTATCCACTGCTTTCAACTGGCCCCAAATTATAGAATTGTGGGCGAGAATGTGCCCAGGGATGTCTCGGGACTGGAACTGGGAACTTCCTATATAAGATTTCTACACAGACGTCTGCACATTTTCGTATAATGTTAATTTGAAACTTTGACAAAAATCTGCTCACCTAGTATAATACATTATAG
This sequence comes from Tupaia tana, assembly GCA_026018925.1. Classification (NCBI taxonomy): domain Eukaryota; kingdom Metazoa; phylum Chordata; class Mammalia; order Scandentia; family Tupaiidae; genus Tupaia; species Tupaia tana. The sequence goes on along the minus strand of JAKSZU010000008.1, from coordinate 54,752,407 downwards.
CCTCTTCATAATCTCCTGAGTTGAAAGCTTCATTTCCTTTTTCCTTTTCATGAGCAGCAAGAAAATTCTTTTCCTTCTCAGTTAGACCTAGAAGTAAATGTTATCTGTTGTATGTGAAAATATAATGATTTTTTTTGTTTAAATCAAAATGTTAATTTTAACAGACGCAGAAAATCATAAAATAAAACAAAGGTTTCTTAAGTTTAATGATGGTTTTTCTTTTTTTGAATCATTCACAATGTTTGAGGATTTAATTCTTTTCATTTTATTTATTCATTCATTTATTTTTTTAATTTGACCACAGAGAAAGAGAGAGAGGGGGAAAGTGAGAAAGCAAGTCACTAGGTCTGGGACTTGAACAGTGGTCAACCATGTGGAAGTGTCCAGTGTCTTAACCACCATGACACCTGCTGACCCAAGGATTTAATTAAAAAAAAAATGTTGTTGGGGGGGTGTATGTGCTCATCAGAGATAGAGAAAAAGGGAAAGTAAGAAAGTAGCCCCCCAAGGGGATGGTCATGCTGCAATCCCTTCTCCTCCATTTCTCCCTTCTTTCAGGATTTTCGGCATGCATATACATGCAGTATATTTTTTTTTCGTGCAGTGCATTTTTTAAGCTGCTAGGTCCAACGCTTGAACCACACAGTGAGGTATGTGGCATATAGCCACCTTAACCACCGCACCACAGGCTGACCATAATTTAGCTTTTTTTTATGACTGGTTTTGTTTTACTTTAAAGGTGCTATATACCTATGAACTTCTATCTATCTATCTATCATCTATCTATCTATCTATCTATCTATCTATCTATCTATTTTTATATTTTTGCCATAGGGTGTGTACACGTGCCAGAAAGAGACAGAAAGAGAGGGAAAGTGAGATATCACTCCCCCTAGGGTGCAATCCCTTCTTCTTCATTCTTCTCTTCAGGATTTTGGGCAAGTATGCACATGTACCCCGTGTGTTTTTGAAGCCTCTGGGTCTGGGACTTGAACCGCAAAGTTGGCATGTGGGGTCCAGCTGCCTTAACCACGTACCACCAGCTGGCCTACATCTATGAACTTTAAATGAAAACAAATTGTTCTTTTTGTTTTAAAGCTAAAAATCAATCAATCAATCAGGAACATGAAGAAAAAAAGAGACTGAAAAAAGAAATAAAATACAGATGAAGGCTGGTCCTATAGCACAGTGGTTATGCACTATGCAGAGAAAGCCCCACAGGGCTGCCAGGGTTCAAGTCCTGACCATAGTGGATTGAAAACATGCTGGGTACCTGAATGTATGCCCAGGAACCTGGTGGTATGGAGACTTGGAGGAAAAAGGATTACAGCAAGACCAGGCCTAATTATGGGGTGCTTTCTCTTTTTCTCTCTCTCCCATATGTGTATACATCCCCTCTGGCTTAAAAAGAAAAGAAAAACAAATGTCTTAAGGTAAGAAAAATAGGTTTATATTTGAAATTTTTACTAAATGTAAGTATTATAATGATTACTCACGTTAAAAGATAGAACTGAATTTGTTAGGGATGGTTGACTCTAGGAGAAATTCTATAAACTTTTTTTTTCCCAAGTGAATGAGAATGAGCACGTATATGTGAGGGGAAGAGAGAGAGAGAGAGAGAGAGATAGGTATTTTTGGCAGGTCTACCCACATTACTATCCCCCTGCCTCAGTCTTCCAATTAGCTAGAGCCATGGGCTTCCATCCAACATGTTTAGATTGGCCTGGGAACCAAGCCCAGGCCTCCCATGAGGCCCCAGCCATCACATAATCGCACTCTCCCAAATTGTGTCACTGTGGCTGGGTCCAAAGTTTATAAACTTTTTACCTTCAGTTTTCCATCCTTCCAAGATCCTAGGCAAGCCTGCAAAAGTCCAGTGTGTATTTCAAACTACTGAGGCCATGACTTTAACTCTGGTCAGCCAGTTGGGATCTGGCTTGTCTGTGTAGCATTTAACCACTGCACTCTTAAGACTACCTGAAACTTTCAATAGAAATGTGCAGCACCTAGAGGCAGTGTCACTTAGATGGACATTGCTATTATAATTCAAAAAATTTTGGTTAATGAATATAAAATTACAGTTAAGAGGAATAAACTCCAGTATTCAATAGTACAATAAGGTAAACATAGCTAACTATTTTAGATTTCAGTATAGACAAAAGAGAGAACCTTGAATGTTCCCAATAGAAAATAATAGATAAATGGGCTAGCCCCCAGCTCAGTAGTTAAGTTCCCCAAATCCGGATGGGATGGAGAAGTGGAAGAAAAGGATTATGACATGACCACACTCCACTGAGGGGTTCTTTCTCCTCCTCCTCTCTCTGTCTCTCTCCATCAAGTAAACATGCCTTCCGACAATTAGAAATAAATAAATAAAAAGTTTTTTATAAAGAGAAAGTAATATATGTTTGGAGATGATGGATATGCTAATTACCCTGTTTTGATCATTACACATTGCACATTATACTGAGAAATCACACCGTACTCCAATTGTTATGTGTCAATTAAATATTTTTTTAATTTAAAGGCTACTGAATTGTCCTTATTTTTTCTCCAATTACCTGCTGTGTCTATTCTTGTCTCAATTCTAGACAAATGTGACTTGTTGTCTATTATGGTCTTTTCTTTGGAGTCTTCATCAATTTTTGAACATTCCTTTTCCACATCAAATCTTAAATGAAAGAACAAAAAATGAAAAAAAGTACAATATAAGCAAGAAAATAAAATTTATCATTGCTAATCTTTGATTTGTATTACGGTACATACACTATTAAAATGCATAATAGATTTGTTTTTCAAGTCATCTTCATTCTTTCTTAAGAAAACATGCAGTTTAGTGAGGACTTAATATTAATCAGATCAAACTTCAGAATTTTGTAATTAAAGTTGTGACTAATTTCTTTTAGTTTCAAATTTTTGTATTTTGGATGAGTGTAAAGATTACATTAGTTATTTTGGTTGGTCTTATAAAGAAAAGGAGGCAGGAGTTTTTTAACTTAATGACATGGATCAAAACGACTCAGACTAAATACTTTCACTCTACCAAATAATTTGGTATTCTTGATTTGTTCTGGTTTATAATAATTATTTTAAGAAGTTTTTACAGTTATAGTAGAGAATTTTTTGATGAGGAATTTTATACAAAGAAATAAAAAAAAAACATACTTATCCCACTCTGCATAATCCCGTGGAATTTTCTTTTTAGCTGGTTTACTTTGAGAACGTTTTCCCTGAAATAATAAAATCACATTTTATGAGAACATTTAATCTGAAATTAGGAGGTTGTACTGTAAATGAAATTAAAGTATTGGATTAAGATATACAAATGGATTTCTCTCTCTGCACATGCCCACCAACCTCTGTGCTTCCTACAGCCTACAACTTTGGACTTCTAGCTGCCAGAACTGTGAGTCTGTAAATAAACTACAATCATATACAAATGTACATATACATAAATTACATACATATGTGTGTATATATGTATATGTATATGTATGTATATATACATATATACACACACACATGAGTGGAATGGACAAAAAAAGTACTTCAAAAATTTTAACTTCAAAACAGTATTATAATTATTAAAATTGATACCAAAAAAATGAAAAGCTATTTACTGATGATAACACATATAGTAATGTCTTAGTCTTGATTAATATGCATGGTATCTGTGCTAGAAAAAGCAATGTTGTACACTGTAAAGATATATAGTGATTAAAGGTAAATTTAAAAAATTATAGATACCATAATATAAGCAGATAAAAGAAAGGAATTTAAATCCTTGTAGTTAATTATGGAGATAATCTAATGGCTTTTAAGTATATATAAATTTTTTTTTAATGTTGCTATATGTCACATGCAGTTTCCAGAGAGACAGAGAAAGAGAGAAAGAGGGAAAGTGAGAATGCACCCCTCAGGGAGAATGGCCATGCCACAGGCCCTTCTCCATTTTCCTCTCAGGATCTTGGGCACGGGTGCATTCTCACCAGTTATGTTTTTCTTTTCACTAGGTATGTTTTTCTTTCTTTCTTTCTTTCTTTCTTTCTTTCTTTCTTTCTTTCTTTCTTTCTTTCTTTTTCTTTTCTTTCTTTTTTTTTTTTGGAAGGGGTTTTTGCCTTAGGGCATGTAATCACCTGAGAGAAAGAGAGAGAGGGAGAGAGAAACAGACAGACACAGTAACCAGGAAAGTGAGAAATCACCCCCTAAGGGGAATGGTCACTCTGCAATCCCTTCTTATCCATTCTCCTCCTAGGATCTTGGGTATGCATGCACATGCGCTTGGTGTGATTTATAAGCCATCAGGTCCGGAATTCAAACTGTGGTCAGCCATGTGGGAGTCCAGTGATGTAATCCCTATGCCATCTGCTGGTCCCCAGGTATGATTTTTGAGCCACTAGTCTGGGATTCAAACTGTGCAGTTGTCCATGTGGGATCCAGCCACTGGCTGGCCCTACATATATATAACATTTTTAAATTCACATATGTGAAATGTGATTAGTACTGATTTTTTACAGTAAAAAAATACTAAACTCTGACTCATTTTTTTACAACCTAATCACTGGAGAAATGAGAATAACTACTTAGCTGTATTAGCCAGAGTTGTTTTGTTTACAATGACAGACACACAATTTATATTACTTTTTAAATTTTATTTAATTTTCCTATAGGATGTGTGTGCTTGCCAGAGAGACACAGAATGAGAGAGCGAGAGAGAGAAATGAGAAGCCACTGGTCTGGGACCCCAACCACAAAGTCAGCTACATGGGATCCAGCCACCTTAATAACTATGCCACCACCTGGCCTAACTACTTCTATTTTTTTTTTTGTACTCATCAGTTTATATCATGTAACTGATAAAAGGGGAGGAGTACTGCTGGATAAAGGCACTCACATGCCCTTTTTCCAGCTCTCCCTGTCTCCCCAACCCCTATCCCCTGCTTCTCTTTGCCTACCGATTTCATTTCCTTATGGCTACTTGCTTTCTTCATATAGTAGGAAATATCCCCATGACATTCCCTATTAGAGTGGAAGAAAGGGAATGACACTTCTGTCTACCTTCATTTAAGGAAATCCCAGGGAAGGCCTCTGATTGGCCACCTTGGGTGGCTCCAGTCCCTACCTATCCCTGACCAGGTACTTGCTGGTGTGAAGTGGTCCAAATAACTCCCATGCCTGCTGCTGAGGTGAGCAAATACGCTCACAAATAGTTCATCTCCCAGAACCAATACGAGCTTATGCTAGATAAGTACTAGGAAACATCAGCTTTAAAATACATATGATAATAGTCCGGAGAATGAGAATAAGACAGAATTTAGAGTAATAAAATTAAGTAGGTACTGATTTATTTTTAAACTATTAAATGACTTCACTATCATTAGGCTAGTGATTGCAAATAGATGACTTAGCAATGTGGCAAATATAAACCGTATGGACTATGTACTACGTACTCCTTCCAGGCTCAATAACTGTCATGTGACACTTGAACTCTACTTCCTCCTCATAAAGACAACATTCCCCATGCTAAGATGGTAATATGGGTTGAACTTTGTCTCCCAAAAAGATATGGCAAAGCCCTAACTCCTGCTACCTGTGAATTAGGCTATCTGGAAACAGCATCTTTGCAGATGTGATCAAGCTAAGATGCAGTTATTATGGTGGGTCAAATCCAGTATGGCTGGTGCCATAAAAAAGAAGAGATTCACACAGAGGGAACCCCACCATGTGAAGGTGAGGCTGGAGGCCGCAGTTATGCTGCTACAGACCAAGGAACACCTGGAGCGACCATGAACTGGAAGAGAGAAGGATCCTCCCTTAGTGATTCCAGAGGAAGCATGGCCTTCCCTATGCCTGGATTTCAGACTTCTAGACTCCGGAGCTATAAAAGAATACATTTCTATTATCTTAAGCCTACAAGTTAGTGTCACTTTGTTATAACAGCCCTAGAAAATGAATACAGTAGTCCCCCCTTGGCCCCTGAGGGATACAATCCAAGACCCCAGTGGATACCTGAAACCTCAAATACCATCAGACTCTGTATGTACTATGTGTTTTCCTGTAAGAAAAACCTATGATCAAATTTAATTTATAAATTAGGAACAAGTACCCCCTCTGTTTTAAGTACCCCCTCTGTTGTAAAAGATTCACAACAATGACTAATAATAAAATAGGACAATTACACTGTAATAAAAGTTATAGAAGTGTAGTCCCTCTCTCCCTCAAAACATCTTACAGTATATACCTTTGAAAACCCCCTTAAGGGGTCAAAACATGAGTTGAGAGGGCCAGTAGATGGCATAGTGGTTACGTCTCTGGACTCCTACATAGCCAACAATGGTTTGAGTCCCAGATCCAGTGGCTTGAAAATCATACTGGTGCATGGGCGTGCATGTCTAAGATCCCAAGAAGAGAAAGGGGGAGAAGGCATTGAGATGTGGCCATGCCTCCGGGGCGGGGGGGTGATTTCTCACTTTCTCTCTCACCGTGTCTGGTCCCTGTCTCTCTCTGGCAAATGCACATGCCCTAAGGCAAAAAACTCTAAGAGGGGGAAAAAAAAATATATATATATTTATATATATACACACACACACACACACACACACATACGAGTTGGTTTGATTTTGGTAAACATTTCGCAGTGTATACATTTATCAAACCACCATGCTGTATACCATAAATATATATAATTTTTATTTGTCAATTTTAATTCAATAAAGGGAAAAATTTTATAAATTAACCAATTTTTTAATGAATGTGGAACAATACCAGTTGAACATGGACTGGTGCCTGGATAAAATATAGTATGAACCATCAGTTTTTAAAAATAATTATTTCATTTTATTTATTTATTTATCCTTTTTTTTTTTTTGGAGAGGTTTTCGCTATAGGGCACGTGTGCTCGCCAGACAGAGAGAGACATAGAGACAGAAAGCAAGAAATCACCCCCCAGGGGGGATGGTCACGCCGCAATCCCTTCTCCTCCATTCTCCTCTCGGGATCTTGGGCATGCATGCACACACGCCCGGCATGAGTTTTAAGCCACCAGGTCCGGGGCGCGAACCGCAGGTGACTACGTGGGAGTCCAGCGACATAGCCATTACTCTAACTGCTGGTCCCTCTATTTATCTATTTATTAATTTATTTATTTATCTACTTATTTTTCACTTGACCAGAGAGAGGCAGAGAGAAGCGAGAAAATAAGCCACCAGGTCCAGGACTATGGTCAGCCACATAGGAATCCAGCACCTCAACCACCACACCACCTGCCGGCCCCTGAAACATCATATTTTATATTATAAGAGAAGGCAGTGCTCCCCGACTCTGAAATAGAACATGTTCTTTTCTACATATTCCCAAATTATCTGATATTTACTATTATAATCCATAACATATTATGTCAATAGGGCTCAACTTTTTTGACTTTTTGGCACTTTTACACCCCTGAAAATGGTCATGTGGAATTATGCACACATCCCATTATACAATTTTTTTTTTTTTTTTGGAGAGGTTTCTGCTATAGGGCACATACACTCGCCAGAGAGACAGAAAGCAAGAAATCACCCCGCAGGGAGGATGGCCACACGCAATCCCTTCTCCTCCATTCTCCTCTTGGTATCTTGGGCACGCTCACACACATGCCCAGCGTAAGTTTAAGCCACCAGGCCCGGGACTCAAATCGCGGTCAACTACATAGGAGTCCAGCAACATAGCCATTACGCCAACTGTTGGTCTCCATTATATAATTTTTAAAAATCACATTTGTTAATATCACCACACAGCTTATCAGAATAGTCTTCCAAAGGAAGTCCCAGGCCAGCAGGTGGCATGGTGGTTAAGGCACTGGACTCTCACATGGCCAACACAGTTCTGTTCCAGACATGGAGGCCTGAAAATAACCCTGGGTATGAGGGTCTGTGTGCCCAAAATCCCAAGAGGAGAATGAAGAAGGGATTGTGGTATTCCCCCTAGGGGTTGATTTCTCATTTTCTCTCTGGCAAGAGCATACGCCCCATGGTAAAAACTTCTCAAAAAGGAAGAGAGAGAAAGAAAGAAAAAGTGCCTTCATCTTTAACCTTAATGAGGAAAGAAAATTAAGTAACCAGATGTGCCAGTCCACTTTTGCTTTGGTTTTGCTCAAGCTATGTTACATAAACGATTTATTCCATCATGCCCAGCAGAGCACCTTTTCTAAATTTTTATATGAAATGCCACCCTGATTCATTAATTGCTAAAAAAAAAAAAAAAAAAAAAGAAAAAAAGAAAGTCAATTAGATCTTTAAATCAGTTGTAATCTTGCCTCTTGATAAGTACCCCCTCTGGGATGATTGATTGATTGAGTTGTCACAGTCAGTTATTTAAGCAAGTATATGAACATTAAAACCCTACTAGACGAGGGACCAGCAGATGGCATAATAGTTACATCACTGTCTCCTACATAGTTTACGGCAGTTCGAGTCCCAGACCCAGGGGCTTGGATCTCACGCCAAGAACTCATGCATGCGTGCTCAAGCTCCTGAGAGGGAAATGGAGGTGAAGGGATTGCAATGTGGCTATTCCCCTGGGGGTAGGGAAGGTGATTTTTGGTTTCTGTCTCTCTGGTGAGCACTCAGGCCCTATAGCAAAAGTATCTCTTAAAAAGAAAACAAAACAACAACAACAACAAAACTCTACTAGAAAGCTCAGATTTTTTTCACTGGTAACAGTTTTCCTTAAAGTGACAGGCCCACTTTATTCATTTTCAACAAAATGTCTGCCAAAAACTCAAGTCTGAATAACCATATGAGGGATCTTTAAAAAGTTCATGGGAAATATGAATTAAGAAAAGACTACATATAGATTTCAAAATTTTATGCACCAAAAATACACTTCAGTTATTTGAAGTCCTTTCTTAGTACTTTGGCTGTCAGTCATTCATTCAGGTAAAAAACAGTGTTCCAGGGGCCAGCTGGTGGAGTGGATGTTAAGGCACTGGATCCCACATGCCTATTCTACAGTTCGAGTCCCAGACCAGGCATGTGTGCATGTGTGTCCAAAATCCCAAAAGAATGGAGGAGAAGGGATTGTGGCATGGTGATTTCTCACTTTCCCTCTTCCCTCTGGTGAGTGATTTCTCACTTTCCCTCTCTCTGTCTCTCTCCTAGGACCACACTTACCCTAAGGCAGTAATCACAGGATGCGGGCCTTCAAAGTCAAAAGCCGTTTTGATTTCCAAGTGATGAGATAAAGTCTACTAAGAAGGTGACAGCAGTCAGCTGAAAAAGACCCCCAGCTGTCCTGGAGGACATCACACTTGGGCTACCCTGATCGGACCAAGACAGCTTCCCCATAAACAGCCATTTCTCTCTCCACCAGCACCCACATCAAAAGGCCTACCTTGTCAGCATGAAAACGGCTGTCTGAGCCACGAACTGGAGGCAAATGATCTTCCTTTGCTGGAAATGTTCTAGTGTCATAAACATGCATTTTATTTTCTTCTTTTTTAATTTCTGATACCCAACTCTGAGAAGAATGGAGAAAAACAAGGTAAATATATAGCTTGAAATAATTAATCGGTGGGGCCAGTAGGTGGCATGGTGGTTAAGGCGGCTGGACTCCCACATGGCTGACCATGGTTCAAGTCCTGGACTTGGCAGCTTGCTTTCTCAATTTCCTTCTCTCTGTCTCTCTCTGGTCAAACGTCAATAAATAAATAAATAAATAAATAAATAAATAATGACAATGAATAAAATTTAAAAAAAAGAAATAATTAATTGGGCATGCGCAATGAGTATGAGTCAATTTTTTAGGTGACAATTTGATCCTCCATTCTCACCCTGGAATACCCTTCCCTTTTTTTTTTTTTTTAATTGTGGTCAATACAGGTAACATAATATTAAGTCATTGGGAAAGTCAGGACATATTTTTCTATACAAAAATGCATCATGACTTTCCTGACAACCCAATATTTACCATCTTAGGTTGGCCCTGCAGCCTAGATTAAGGAAACTGAATCCCACATGGTCAACTCAGGTTCAAATCCTGGCTCTAATGGTTTAAAAAACACTCTAGGTGTGTGAGTGTTCCTGCCCCAAACCCCAACGCGATGGAAAAATGGAGAAAATATTGTGGGGTAACCTCGCTCCATTGGGGGTGCTTTCCCTCTCTCTCCCTCTCTGTCCGTCTCTCTTTCTCTCTCTCTGGCAAGTGTGCACACCTTCTGGTTAAGAAAGAAGAATAAAAAACTTTACCATCTCAAGGTGTTTTTTTGTTTGTTTGTTTGTTTTTTGAGAGGTTTTTGCTATGGGGCATGTGTGCTCGCCAGAAAGACAGAGAGAGACAGAGAGACAGAAAGTGAGAAATCAACCTCCCCCCCCCCAAGGGGGGGATGGCCAATCCCTTCTCCTCCATTCTCCTCTCAAGATCTTGGGCACACACACACACGCCTAGTGTGAGTTTAAGCCACTGGGTCTGGGACTTGAACCGCGGTCGACTACATGGGAGTCCAGCAACATAGCCATTACTCCAACTGCTGGTCCCCCATCTTAATTATTAAGTGTACAGTTTAGTATGGTTAAATGTATTCACATTGTTATTGCCCTTCCTACTCTTATTTTACAAGATTTTATTCATCACTCCTTTTAGCAAGCTTTCCTGAACTTCCTGGGCTAAAAGCACTCCTCCTCAGCATGACAATTTAAAATTGATTTATTATTCATCTCTGTTCTTAAACTGTATATTTCTTGAGTCAATACCTATATCTTAATCTCACTTATAAATTCAGTGCCAGGTACATTATAGGTACGTAATAATGTTTAATGAACCAAATTATCACATAAGCTGATTACACTATGGTTCTTTTATAGGACAGAATTACTCATCCCTTTGAATTATTGAATTATTCAACCCTTCAAAATATACACATGTGTGTACATGCACAAACACACACACAAAAAGATTTTCACAATATTCTCCAGGTGTAACAAGCAATCAATACTACCTAAGTAATTACCACTAAAAGCCCTTTACTGACAAAGAGTAAGCCTGCTAAGTAGACACACAAAGGATGTCACCATAATATCATCAAAAACTGGTATTACTCTATACCTTTATATCACCGTTAATGTTTTCCCATTCTTCTGTAGTAAAACTGGATGCTGTTGCTGCAGATTTATCTTTTCTCAAAGCTCTGCTTTTAGGAGCTAAACCTTGAAGGCGCTTTTCACAAAATTCAGTAAGTTCAGGATAATAGCCTTCCTCACCAGACCTAAAAAAAAAAAAAAAAAAAAAAAAAAAAAAGGTGTGATTTTTAGAGTTAGCACCTTATTTAGCAATCATCTAAACTAGTAGTTCGTAACTTGGGTTCCCTGGAGCCCCAAGGGCCTGCAGAGATCTCAAGAGATACACAGCCGAAGGCTGGGCTCCCAGCTTCTGCTCCCTTTCCTAACCAGTCGTTTTGATCTGTCCAACCTCAGTCAATGTCCGGAGTGATGCTATAAAGAAAAATAGGAACTCCAAAGAAACCATTTTCCATCATATATTTCAAAAGTTGAAGAAATAATATTTTCTGGCCTCTTTAGCATCTACATCTTTGTTTCAGACATGAGGTAACTTTAAACTTATAAATGGAAATTCAATATTAGAGACAAGGGCAGAGAGAGAATTTGGACTTCCTTTTCAACATGAAGTTTTTGTTCATGGTTCAGTTTTTTTTCCCCCTCAAAGGGATGAGACGAAAATAAGAGACAAACAGTTTACACAAAGCACCCCTAAATTCAACCACTCAAGGAATTAAATTCCTGTTTGTTTAAAAGAAGGCTCCTACTATCATTTGAATGTCTTCTCCAAAACTCATGTTGAAATTTGAACTGCCATTGTAACTGGGTTGAGAGGTGGAACCTTTAATAGGTGATTAGATCATGAAAGGGCTGCCCTCGTAAATGGATAATGCCATGACCAAAAGTGAACCCACTTATGGAGACAGGGGTCTCTCATAAAAAGAATGACTTCCATGACCAGCACTTGGTGTAATGGCTATGTCGCTGGACTTGCATGTAGTCAACCACGGTTCAAGTGCCAGACCTGGTGGCTTAAACTCACGCCTGGCATGTGTGGCCATCCCCCCTGGGGGGTGATTTCTCGCTTTCTGTCTCTCTGTCTCTGTCTTTCTGGCGCGTGTACGTGCCCTATAGCAAAAATCTTTCCAAAAAAAAAAAGAATGAATGAATGACTCCAGTCTGATTTCTTCTGTCTCCTGCATTCACTTGCCCTTCTGCTTTCCACCAGGAATGATGCAGCAAGAAGGTCTTCACCAGATGCCAGTGCCATGCTTTAGAACTTTCCAGCATCCAGAACCATGAGCCGAATAAATTTCTATTGTTTATAAGTTACTCAGTCTCAGGCATTCTGTTACAGCAACAAAAAATGGACTAGATAACATCTGTTCTTTTTTTTGCTGTTTTTGAGAAAAATCAGCCTTCTCTTACAGATCTGTACACTCTAAAATTTCCATAAATATATAAATAAATTCCATTTTCAAATTAAAATTTAAAAAACAATTATAGGGGCCAGCTTCATAGTGCGGCTGTGAATTCCTACACAGAGGAAGCTGGATTGCACGTAGCCAACCAGGGTTTGAGTCCTGGCCCCAGTAGCATGAAAAAACACACCAAGTGCATGCATATGTGCCCAGAATTCTGATGGGATGGAAATTGGAGGAAAAACCATCGCAATGTGACCAGGACCTGTTGTAAGGTTCTCTCTCTCTCATATACATGCACTTTAGCATTAAAAAAAAAAATTAAAAGTCAATACAATATAACTTAATTAGGTTATGCATAGACTTTCTTGGAACCAACATTATTTCAAACTTTATCATCCCATAAATTTCTTATTTTTAAAATCAGTCCTTGACCAAATATAAATGACAATATTTTGTTGAGAAAAATAGAAAGAAAACAATAACATGATTTTTCATTTTCCATTTCAGAAATGATGAGGTTTTGTGGCCAGGGACAAGCAGGGAGGACAGAAGACTGAAAATGATGAAAGAGAAACAGGAGGGACCAGCAGATAGCATTATGGTTACGTAGCTGGACTCCCAAGTAGTCAACCATAGTTCAAGTCCTGAACCCAGCGGCTTAAAACTCACACGAGGCATGTGTGCATGTGTGAGATCTTGAGAGGAGAATGGAGGAGAGGACATTGGGGCATGGCTATCCCCCCTAGGGGGTGATTTCTCACCTTCTATCTCTCTTCTCACTTTCTGTCTCTCTGGTGAGTGCACAAGCCCTATAACAAAAATCTCTCTGGGACCAGCCGTTGGTGTAATGGCTATGTCGCTGGACTCCCAGGTATTCGACCACGGTTTGAGTTCCGGACCCGGTGGCTTAAACTCACGCCAGGCACGCGTGCGTGCTTGTCCATGATCCAGAGAGAAGAATGGAGGAGAAGGGATTATGGCGTGTCCGTCCGACCTGGGGGATGATTTCTCGCTTTCTGTCCTCTGTCTTTCTGGCGAGTGCACGCGCTCTATAGAAAAAAACCTCTCCAAGAAAGAGAAAAAAGAAAAAACCTCTTCCCCTCCAAAAAAAATAAAATAAAATAAAATAAAAGAGAAACGGGAAAAAAACCAGTGATAAGATCAGAGGAAAGAAAAGAGAGAACCATCAGAGAGCAATAGGAATATTTGATGTCCTGGAAAGGAATAATCCCTGCTCCACAGGAGCCTTGCGATAGAACTCTGATCCCCAAATGAAAACAGCATAAGAAAACCCAAAGAGGTGCCAAGGGGTGGTACTCCCAGGATAGCATTTCTTGAAGGTGGATTCCTTGACTACTTGGGTATCAGTCAGTCAGTTCACTTATTCCTGGGTCCTAGTCCAGATTTCAGAAAGCACAATCTCTAGGAACAGGGCCCTCACATTTGTATTTTCAATAATCGTACTTGATGGTTATTCAAGTTTGACCATGGCCACGTTGGGGCTCTGCCCTGAGAATGCTCTAACTCCCTGCCTTCTGGTACTACCTCAGGCGTCCCCCGGCGCCTCCACCCTGTGATCAGCTTGCAGTAAGTCACTCCTTTATTGTCCAATTAGGGAAAACGCCAAAGAACTTTATCAGCATAAGCTGGTGAAACAGCCTTACCTTCCAATGGCTTTCATGGCTACTTTACTTTTTCCTAGGAAATGTGAAAGAAGCAAAAAAGAATGTACTTTTCTTAGCCTAAGTCTCATGCTGGAAGTAGATTTAGTTAGCACTCCCTAAACTAATATCAGGATCAAAACCACTACTATTTGGAAACTACTATGCACAAAATCAATAATCTTAATATTTGAAAATTTTCTCTAAAATTTCTAGCATAGCTTTGACTTCTAGAAGACAATATTACAACTAAAATTGGCATACTGAAGCCCAAAAGGGTTTTTAAATGCTTACCTGAGCACACAAAGAATTTTTTCCAGGTGTTTAACATCTGAACATTTTTCAATATACTTGAAATCCAAATGTTCAATGGGAATTTTAAATGTTTTTGTTGTTCCAAAGCCCCACAATGATGGACAGTCTTTGGCAGTCATTACTGAAATATAGTATAGGAAAATAGTTATGAACCTATTAAAATATATATATATATATATATATATATATATATATATATATATATAATTAATAATACTTGGGCTGGCCAGTGACATGTCTTTAGATGGCTGGAATCCACATGGCCAACTATGCAGTTCGAGTCCTGGACCCAGTGGTTAAAAAGACAGGCAGGAAGAGTGTGTATTCCTGCCCAAAATTCCAAAAGCAGGGAGAAATGGAGAAGGGACTGCAGCCTGACTATCTCCCATGGTAGGGGGGGAGTGTTTTCCCACTTTCTCTTTCCCTGGCCCTGTAAGTGCATGTACCCTCTACCAAATTATAATATTACTTAATTTGGATAGTAGTAACTGTCTAGGTGCTTCTGTACCATTTATTTTTCATTTCCAGAGAAAAGGAAAAGTGATCTTTCCAAGGGAAGATATTTTGAAACATCTCTCCCTGATAACAACAGTTAACATTTATGGAGTTAAATTACTATAGCCATATGCGGATTTTTACCTCACTTAATCTTCACCTAAGCAAACTGAAATACAATGACAAAGCAGGTTTTGGTGCTCAAGCTGCTCTTTAAGACATATTTAAATGTTGATTAAAAAAAAAAAAAAACGCTTTTCTTATTCATGATAGAGCACATGTGCACACAAGTAACAGTGTGAGAGACAGAGATGAGCACCCTCCATGGGGTGTGGTCACACCGCAATCCCCTTCCTTTAGTCCTCCAGCCCGTCAGATCTTGGGCATTCATGTAAATGCCCGCTGTGTATCAGGATGACCTGGCCAGGGTTTGAACCACAGCTACTTCGTGAGATCCATAGTGGTGGCCTGAATGTTGAATTGAAAGACCTTCTTTTACTTTAGCTGTCGGTTAACACTTCAATCATCCTTTATGATTCAACACGAACATATATAACATCCTTCCTGTAACCCTTTTTTTTTTTTTTTTTTTGAGAGATTTTCGCTATAGGGCGCGTGCGCTCGCCAGACAGACAGAGACATAGAGACAGAAAGCGAGAAATCACCCCTCAGGGGGGTTGGTCACGCTGCAATCCCTTCTCCTCCATTCTCCTCTCGGGATCTTGGGCACGCATGCACACGCGCCCGGCATGAGTTTTAAGCCACCGGGTCCAGGACGTGAACCGTGGTCGACTACGTGGGAGTCCAGCGACATAGCCATTACGCTAACTGCTGGTTCCCGACCCTCCTTAATATCAGCCTCTTTCCCATTCCCTACCTCCTGGCCTTCTCTACCACCCACTACCATCAATGAATTGTTCTAGCTTGCATTCTAATGGCACACTGTACATACCTCTCAAAAAACACTTTCTATGGAGCAAAGAGCAAGCCCTAACAAGACACTAAATCTGCTCATGTCTTGATCTTGGACTTCCCAGCCTCCAGAATTGGGAAAAAAAAAAAAAAGGGTTTTTTTGAGAGGTTTTTGCTACAGGGCATGTGCGTTTGCCAGAAAGACAGAGAGAGACAGAGAGACAGAAAGTGAGAAATCACCCCCCAGGGGGGATGGCCATGCCACAATCCCTTCTCCTCCATTTTCCTCTTGGGATCTTGGGCGCACATGCACCCGGTGTGTGTTTAAGCCACTGGGTCCGAGACTCAAATCACGATCGACTACATGGGAATCCAGCGACATAGCCATTACACCAGCTGCTGGTCCCAATATTCTATCATTTATAAGCCCGAGGTATTTTGTCATAGCAGCTTGAATGGACTAAGACAAAGTCTATTTAAACATAAATTATGTGCTTGTAAATGAACGTGGTAGCAAAGTAAAATATTTCTTTTCGTAAGTTTTTTTTTTAATGCTTCATGTAAGTATATTGAGTGATAACATTAAAAGCAAGCAGTAGCAATGGGTCTAACTCATTAGAAGCTCTTCCTTCAGCATGATTATTTCTCGAAGTCTAATCACACATTAGTCCTCTAAAGAAAAAGAGGTCACTCTGAGCTTCTTTGTCTTCCTGCTGTTTGTGATATGGGTACAGAACCTACATAGATGACAGTTCTTCAGCTTTGGGATGAGATAAAGCCAGAAATTAGATTGTGGCACAGTATGATAAATAGCTCCCATAGCAAGGATAACCTCCATAGCGGAAATTAGAGGAAAAAAGATGGAGAGCTGCTGGGAATATAAGGGCTGTTCTAGGAGAATTTCCAAAGAGCAGGAGACTCTTTGGTGGGAGGGCTTAATCATCTAATTGGATTAAAATATTTTACCTTGGGGGACCAGCAGTTAGTGTAATGGCTATGTCGCTGAACTCCCATGTAGTCGACCGCGGTTAGAGCCCCGGACCCGGTGGCTCAAATTCACGCTGGGCGCATGTGCGTGTGTGCCCAAGATCCCGAGAGGAGAATGGAGGAGAAGGGATTGCGGCGTGGCCATCCCCCCTGGGGAGTGATTTCTCACTTTCTGTCTCTCTGTCTCTCTCTTTCTGGCGAGCACACGCGCCCTATTTTTTTTTTTTTTTAAAGACCTCTACAAAATATTTTACCTTGAATTGATGGCATTTTGAGTTTACTGTTTGGATAAAATATAATGAAAAATATTTGAAATGATAGAGAAATCTCTTACCTAATCAAAAAAATTTAATTCTGAACAATTTTAACATTATTCTGAGAATCCTTTTTTAAAACTGCCATGCTTTTTTTTTCTTCTCCCTATATGATATACATTCTGAAGATTAAATGCTCAACCCTTCTCTCTCTCCCGGGCATATGTGTGCTCTATCAAGGATCAAAACAAAAACAAAAAACGAAAAGCACTGATAACATTTTTAAAAGATGGACTAAACATTAATTCTCAAACTCCAATAAAAAAAAAAATTAGGGTATACTTTATTTAGTACTCTTCCACCTCTGTTCGCAAAGTCTTTTGTTCCTGATTAGAAAACCCTTTGGGACCAGCAGTTAGCATAATGGCTATGTTGCTGGACTCCCACGTAGTAGACCGCGGTTCGAGTCCCAGACCTGGTGGCTTAAACTCACGCCGGGCGCGAGTGCCTGCGTGCCCAAGATCCCGAGAGGAGAATGGAGGAGAAGGGATTGCGGCGTGACCATCCCCCCTGGGGGGTGATTTCTCGCTTTCTGTCTCTATGTCTCTGTCTGTCTGGCGAGCGCACGCGCCCTATAGCAAAAATCTCTCAAAAAAAAAAAAAAAAAAAAAGAAAAGAAAAGAAAACCCTTTGGTCCTAGCTGGAATAATTTCCTCTTCATCATCCCGATCCACATCCACTTTCCCTATTATTTCCAGTGTAGACTGCGCTGGTCTAGATGCATTGCAGCACAGACATCTGGGCATCTCCCAGGAAGCACCTTCTCTCAGCAACCGCAGGACCGAGCGCCCCCTACAGCCGGAGACTGAAAGGAAACGGCATCCTCCGGCCATAGCAACGGTTTCTATGTACAGCGCGACTGGAGCAGCCGGCAGGGTCAGGGCTTGGCCCGGACCCCTCGAAACTGCTCCCCTCCTCCCGGCTTTGGTCAGCAGGCTGAATGCCGCCGAGGGACACCGGGGACTCTAGTGCTGCGATCCGGTCCCATCACTGGCCGCCGTCCAGGGCAGTCTGCAAAGCCCCCAGTGTGATTCCCACTGCACATTATCTTCCACTCGTGTCCGAGAGTGCACTTGCTGCTTCCGGAAGGGGGAGATAACAATGGGCAGATGTGCTTCATTCCCGGACAGTAGGGCCACACAAGCACTCACCTGGTTCGCAGACCCTGTGCCGGCAGAGGACTCGGCCGCCGTCCGCGCACCTAACTGCGCCGCAGGTTAGGAGGGGAGCGCGTCACCCCGCCCCCGACTCGAGGACAAGGGGCTGGAGAGGCAGGCCCTCTGCAGGGTGATTGGCTACTCCCGACCCGCCGTCCAGCTGATTGGCCTGCCAGGCCCCAATCTCACCTCTGTCACCCGACCCAGGACCTCCCAAAGTGCAAGAGAACTCCGGTTAGTAGCCCAGAGTTTTTCTTTGTTTTAGAGTGAGTTAAAACGATGTTACTGTTGTTACCCGGGATTGCTATACTGCCTGCTAGGTGTATTGACGTCTATACTCACTATAAAAACGGAATTACTGGGACCAGCGTAATGATTACGTCGTTTGACTCCCACCTAGTCGACCGCCATTCGGGAGTACGCGTGCATGCGTGCGCAAAATCCCGAAGAGCAAGAAGGGATTGCGGAGTGTGTGTGTGTGTGTGTGTAGGGTGTTCTCGCTTTGTCTCTCCGAGAGTGCACGCGCCCCATAGCAAAAATCACTTTAAAAAAATTACTTGGGGGGACCAACAGTTAGCGTAATGGCTATGTCGCTGGACTCCCACGTAGTCGACCGCGGTTCGCGTCCTGGACCCAGTGGCTTAAACTCACGCCAGGCACGTGTGCGTACGTGCCCAAGATCCCGAGAGGAGAATGGAGAAGGGATTGCAGCGTGGCCATCCCCACTGGGGGGTGATTTCTTGCTTTCTATCTCTCTGTCTCTCTCTGTCTGTCTGGGGAGCGCACGCACCCTATAGCAAAAACCTCTCCAAAAAAAAAAAAAAGGAAAAAAAATGATTTGGGGACTGGCAGGTGACTAGTGGTTAAGGGCACTGGACTCCCACGTAGGTGGTCGACCACGGTTCAAGTTCCAGACCTGGCGGCTTGCTTTCTCACTCTTTCTTTCGCTCTGCCCCTCTCTGGTCAAATTTTAAAAATAAAGTTTAAAAAAAAATTTAACTTTATTTATTTATTGTAACTTGAGCAGAGAAGAGCGAGAGAAAAACCACGGTAGGCCATATTGGAGTCCAACGCCCTTAACCACCACGCCACCTGCCAGCCCGCAAAATCACTTGAAAGAGAGAGAGAGAGAGAGAGAGAGGAGAGAGAGAGAGAGAGAAGGAAGGAAGGAAGGAAGGAAGGAAGGAAGGAAGGAAGGAAGGAAGGAAGGAAGGAAGGAAGGAAGGAAGGAAGGAAGGAAAACGGAATTACAATTGGAGAGTCTGTGCGCAGTCACAGTGGTGCAGAAGGTAGGGGCAGCAGTGGGATGCTGGAACCATATAGGAGGGCCTTAAGTTTAGTTCCCTGAGTTGATCTTGGCTGAAAAGGATAGGAGAGGATCTGGATTTGACAAGAACCCGTTGGGGGAGTCCCTAACTCTGCCTCTCATGAAACAAGTAACAGAAAAATGTAGCGTATATTATAATACTTTAAACAAAAGTAAATGAAAGACATTCACTCTTCCTTTTCAAGTTTTTGACATTTTTCTGAGTGCTGGTTATAAGCCAGGCATAGTACTGGATGCAGGATACAAGGAGAAATAAAATATAATAAAATTCAGATGAGTATAAAATAAAGATCATTTGTGGGAAAACTTCTTTCAGGTTTATAATTTCAGACTAGTTAAAATGGATGATAA
The DNA here is from genome assembly GCA_026018925.1 of Tupaia tana. Taxonomy (NCBI): domain Eukaryota; kingdom Metazoa; phylum Chordata; class Mammalia; order Scandentia; family Tupaiidae; genus Tupaia; species Tupaia tana. The sequence continues at coordinate 54,732,431 of JAKSZU010000008.1, read as the reverse complement.
ACATTAAGCACTTGGCAATGTCTGACACACAATAGTAGTTCATAAAATATATTTATTTTCCCCTTTTGCACTTAAATTACAGACCTACAATCTATTAGCAGCAGTGGTAAAAATTCTAATGCTCAAACTGTTATGTTTAACTATATTATTTCCATTGCCAGAACTGGAATATGTGAAATTTTCATGTTCATAAATACAGATTCAAAATTTTAAATAATTCTTGAATCACATTAAATTGTCAGGAGGAACAGCATCATTTGCCCCAGGTACTGTAAAGTCATTTCATGCCTCATTCCAGTCACCTTCCTCCAAATTATGCAGTAAGTGAAAAATGCTCAGCCTACCATAACTGCATCATTTTACTTCAAGTATAAAAAGAAACCTTTTTAAGCATTTTAGGAATGGTTGTAATTACACATGCCCTGTAATTTTTTCACTCACACTTCGTATTTTCTTCTGGTTATAATTATGTATATTTATGTATGCTGAATTAAAAAGCAACTCAAAAGAAACAGACTATGTTGGCAAATGAAAATTATCACTATTTTCATCAGAGATGAGAAGGTATTACAGAGGAAACAAAGATTATATATACAAACATGTACATACACACATACATATAAATACACACACATATATAAACATATATATAACAAAGGTATGTATATTATATACATTGGGTCATTGGAAAAGTTCTGATACATTTTTGCATAGGAAAACACTTCATGACTTTTCCAAGGACCCACAGACACAAGCACAAAGTGTGGTGTGTGTGTGTGTGTGTGTGTGTGTGTGTGTATAAACTGAGGCCTGGTAAGGTCAAACAGCCAGCTAACAAGGAGCAGCGTGGGTATTTTGACCCAAAGCCCTACACAAAAGCTCACACCATTTACTGAGCTCTTAATTCATAACCAATCCATGAGTTAGTCCTATCAGATAAACTTCAAAACACCTCCCCCTCTCCACAGCTACCCTTCCAGCCCTGCCAGTTTCATTAGCCTTACCTATTATTGGTGGCCACAATTTCATCACCGGTACCTATTACTGGTAGTCCTTGACTCATCTCCCCGCTGGCACATGGCCTGCTCTCTCACACTACAGCTTGGGAAGAGCTAACCATTTTGCTCTTCTGCGGTCTCAATGGCTTTCCAGCATAAGGGCCTACGTGGGTTCATGTTTTCCTCTGCAACTTCATCTCCCCCTCTAACCCCTATTCGTCACGTTTCAGTTCCATGGGCTTCATTCTGAAGCATGAACAATGCTTTTCTACCCCAAACTTTCACACTGACTGTTCCCATTTCAGTAATGCCCCTTCCCCTTGTCTTCTTTTCATCCTTCAGTCCTCTGCTCAAATAACCATTCCACCTTGGCTAATCTTCTATATAGAACTTATTCTAGGAGCAGTGGAGATATGCATATGTATAGGAGTCTGCAACTTGTTTTTACAGCTTCTCAGCTCTCTCTGTATCTGGTTTACTCATTTCTTAACTCGTTTTTGAGCTTTTTGTAACTTCAACCTCTTAAGAAAGCTTCATTGTCTCAAAACACTGTTACCCCCATACACTGACAATCATAATTTCTCCCATGTTGATAATGAGGTGAAGCTAACAGAAGTGTTGAATTGGTGTCATTGACTGGCAGGGCTGGATTCAAATGAAATCTCTATATAGTGCTAGTCCCATAAGCATAGACAAGCCTTTCGGTGTGTCCATAACTGGTAAGCAGTTTATTAAGGGACACGTTATGTGTTAATGTCAGGATCAAATTTAGTTGTTCTTTAGACAACATGATTCAAAAGAATCTTTTTAAATCAACATTTTTGTTAACTTTTTTCATTTTAAAACTGTCCTGCTAGAGGCCAGCAGGTGGCATGGCGGTTAAGGCACTAGACTTCTACATGGCCAACTGCAAACCCAGAGTCCCAGACCTGGTGGCTTGCTTTTTCACTTTCCCTCCTCTCTCTGGTGAGTACCTGTGCCCTACAGCAAATTTAAATAATACATTTTAACAAATTAAAACAATACAAAAACAAAACTGTCCAGGTAGGTAAGAGGTAAAATTATTTACATTTTATATATGTAGGGGGAATGGAGAGGTTAGTGGCTGGCTGAAAACTACAGTAGAGTTCTAGTACTTTTTCCATTAAGTTGCTGTTTCCATTTAGCCAATAATATTCAACTAAATTACTGATATGCAAAGGACCTATAGTGAAATTAGAACAGTTAAAGTAAGTAGTAAGTGTAAGCCCCATAGCGTAGTGGTTAAGGGAGCTAGATCACACATAGCCTATCCAGTTCAAATCTGGGCCCTGGTAACTTGAAAAACACACCAGGCACATGTGCTTACATGTCCAGAATCCCAAAATGATGGAGAAATGGAGAAGGGATTGCAGTGTGACTATACCCCATTGAGGTGTGCTTTCTCCCTCTCCTCCTGTATCCCCATCATTCTCTGGCTAGCACACGTCTGTCAATTGAAATGAAAAAGAGAAGTAGAACTATACTTTGCAATGAGTTAGGATTTTTCTGTGTAAGTGTCTATCATTAAGAAACATCATACAAAAAAAAATTAAAAAAAAAACAAAAAAAAAAGAAAAGAAACATCATACACTGGGACTCTAAAAAGGTCAAGATCAAGAAGGAACATAACAAAATTATAAAATTATGAAAGCCATGTATAAAGGACCAAAAAAAGAGTTTTAAAAGATCTACAGTTTTATTATTTTTTTTGCAAAGATTACCCCATCCAACGTTTTTTCTTTTTAATTTAATAATTCATTATGATTATTTTATTTTACTTTTTTGAAGTTTACGTTTTTGAAGAGAAAAGGAAAGTGAGTAAGCAAGCTGCCAGGTCCCAGACTCAAACTGCAGTCAGTCACGTGGGAGTCTAGCTGCCTTAACCAGTCCCATTTTTTTTTTTTTAAATGGTGGCTGAATGGTGACACAACAGTAAAAACGATGCCACACAAAGGTGATGTACACAGGAAAGTTGATTCACTCCCGGGAACTTCTCAGTATGCTGGGTATGCAAACACGCCCATGATCCAGGCTGGCAGGAGCTGTGGGTAGATCGCTGTGTTGAGACCTCACCGAGGGTGCTGTCTTTCTACCTATCTTTGTCATTCTTGCTTACAGAGGAAATAAGTAAACTTAAAAAATAAAAAATCTGGGCATGGTAGTACTTCACACAGCACATAATAATTTATAGTATCTAGTATATGAGGGTGCTACCTTAAAAATATTTTTCAATAAATGACATGGATAATTTTTTCCATGTCAGAAATCGACATAGCTATTAATAAAGTTGGACTATGCCTAATCTTTAAAATAAACATTAGGGAGGCTGTGGTTTACAATGATGGAATTCAGAAACAGGGAATATATTAGTAGGTGAGACTATCAAACTCAAAATGATATATACACACCAACAGCAAGTACACTGATACATGACGCACCAAATGATGCTGGAGAGTTTATAAGTGGGGTGACACAGAACAGTGGTTTCCAAGAAATGTATTTAATCAGAACTACGGAGGGCTCCTGAAACCTGCATGTTTAATAAGGATCGCAGATGACTATAGGTTTTGGTTAAAAGTGTGGTTTGGAGAAGCAATTTTAACCTTCATTGTATGTCAAATTAGATTATACAGTAAAATTAAATTAGAAGTCATATAATTGAACACAAAAATTCCTTTATACAGAGTATTAATAGGTATCTAAATACAATATGATTTTTTAAATGAAATTACATGTATATAACTACATTCATAAAGATTAAGTATACCAAACCAAAAACTGTACAATGAGAAACATTAACAGGGCAAATCCAGGTACAAATGAAGACATTCATCTGAATTCCCATGTTTCACCGAGCATCAAAAACCACCACTGTATAAACTGAGTTAAGAAAAAAAGTACTTAAAATTGTATAAGATTAAAGGCTACCAAGTCAATTTCTCTTTGTAATAAGATAGTTTTCTATTTAATTTAAAATGGACCCTCCTAAAAATGGAATTCACTGTTTACAATTGATGATGAACTAAAACAAATTATTACAATGTTTATTAGTTCCTTTTCCAGGGTACAAAAGACCAACAGCATCAGAAAACAGTGAAGAGGGGCTAGCAGGTGGTGTGGTGGTTAATTACAGGTGCTGGATTCCCACATGGCTGACCATGGTTCGAGTACCAAACCTAGCAGCTTACTTTCGCTCGCTTTTCCTCTCTCTCTCTTTCCCTCTCTCTCTCTGTCCCTCTGTAGTCAAATTAAAAATAAATAAAGCTAAATAAAATAATTATTTAAAAAAACAGTGAAAAAACATTAAAGGTGCTAACTTGCTGATTTTAAAAAATTTGTTAGTTACCACATAATTTACTCTCAGTATTTGGGCCAATTTATAGAGTTTGCTTTTTACATTAGGCAGTAAACACAATATTTGTATTTCTCTTTGTATAATTTAGTTTTTCTATAAATTCAAGCTCAAGAATGAGTACATACAGAAATACAGAATCCTGAAAAAATTGTGTTACCATTTTTACCAAAAATTAGTGTTCTTCAGCCTCAATATTATTCATTTCTTCCTACTTCATATTTGAAAAGCATATTTAAAAGGATACACCTTTTAGTTCTTTTCTTGTACATTATTCTATATCCACATTCTCTGCATCTGATTGGATCTCTGGATTTTATTTCATTTTCTGTGTGACATTCTAGAAAAGAAAACACATTTATTCAATGCTTAAAAGACAAACATTATATAGAAGTAAATTATATTAACCATATCTTTCAACCAAGGTAACCAAAAGCACTGAGTCCCAGACTGGTACTAGGTTGGGTGTCATGTAGGATTCAGTTGCGTTAATCACTAAGCAGGCCCAAATATTTCTTCTATAATTTTAAAGATCAGTAACTCATTGCGGCAAGCAGGTGGCATGGTGGTTAAGGAGTTGAACTCCCACATGGCTGACAGCAGTTGGATGTCTAGACCTGGTGGCTTGCTCGCTCGCTCTCTCTCTCTCTCTCTCTCTCAAACGAATACACATGCTCTACAGCAAATTAAATTTTTTTTTTTTTTTTGGAGAGGTTTTCGCTATAGGGTGCGTGCGCTCGCCAGACAGAGAGAGACAGAAAGTGAGAAATCACCCCCCCAGGGGGGATGGTCACACAGCAATCCCTTCTCCTCCATTCTCCTCTCGGGATATTGGGCACGCACGCACACGTGCCAGGCGTGAGTTTTAAGCCATCGGGTCCGGGACGCGAACCGCGGTCGACCATGTGGGAGTCCAGCAACATAGCCATTATGCTAACTGCTGGTTCCCAAATTAATAATAATTTTAAGAAAATAATTCTTTAAAAATCAGTAACTCACTTTAGCAAGGGATGAATGTAGTAATTTATTTTATATAAATTATACTCTTACCTCCACAGATATATATCATTGGCTGCTGCTTTGGGGGTTGAACATCCTTCTGGGTGTCCATTGCATGCCTGAAGTCACAGATTCAAATGTTAAATATCTCAAAGGGGCTACTCAAGGATTCAAATAGGGCCCATTTTTCTCAGGAAAAGCTAAAAAGGTCCCAACTCCTAATTTGCATTTTCCTCCTCAAAACCCTAAGAGTTATGCCTAAAGGACGCCACAGGAAAACACACACACAAACGTATTGAGTGCTTTCCCAAAACTGGACACAATAGGTATTAAAATATAATCCTCACAACAATCCTAGGAGGTGTCACTCTTACGGATGAAGAGACTGAGATACAAGTGCATCTGCGCAGGATTACTTAGATTCCGACCAGGCCGCAAAGCTTGCGTTTTCATTTAACACAAGTTCTGTTTTTCGAAGCTTTAGCCAGAGATAGCCAAACACATAAATAAATATTTTAAACTGCATCCCTCAACGGGAACAGGCTAACCGAAGGAAACAATAATGAAATAACTCCCAATGGCTGGCTGAACAGCTGAAGTAAAAGAAATCATGCCAAAGGGCTGCAGCACTGACTCCGTCCCAACTCTAACCCCACACCCGACCTTTATAACTACAGGCGTCCTCCCAGTTTGGGCCCCCAACTCCCAGCCGGCCAACTTGGTACTTACGCAGCACGAAGAGACTTCTCACTCCGAGCAGCCAGACAACCAGGCTCGTCGCTGTGTCGCCGCCAACTTCCGGCGCCGGCGTATGACGTACGTTGGAGTCTCCGCCCTTTCCGCCCTACGCTTGCCGGGGGAACTGGGATTGCCCCAACGCGGCCAAACTGTGTGTCTTGTGTATAAATCGTTGTGGACCCGGGGGCCTTTTTCGCTCCCAGCTATTTTCATTTTTCTGGGAAGCAAAGTAGTGCTTTTCCACTGGGCCGAGTTGAAGGAGAAACCGAGGAGCCGAGTACCCGGGGATCCTAACCTAGCAGGTACTCGGACGAACTTGAAGAATGGACTCCTCCGACGATTTTCACGGAGCAAAACACTTCCCAGATTACCGTTTTCAAATTGTTTGATGCCTGTGCTGGGCCAGTGGAACATATATGATTTCGTCTGCTTCCCGACCCTTTGTCTCCGAGGCTCCCATTCGCCATACCCACTCCCAATACTGGCTTTGAAGCCATGGCTTGTGTGAAGGCAGCCCCAACAAAAGTTTCCACTTCGATTTGAGGGATTTCAGTACCGTTAGCTGTCCATCGACTCTTTCGTGGTGATATGATGTTTAGAAAGTGATAAATTACTGGTAAAACATTTAGCGAGAAGGATTTAGAAATCTGGGTAGGGAAGGGTGAGGGCTGAAATAGATTTGTTTGGAGAGTTGGAGAGGATACTACTCACTACCTGAAAGTTTGGGGGGAACCTTCAGACAATGTGTCATTTACCAATTCCTTGAGTCCTCTCGGTACCTCAAACTTAATAACCCCATGCTAAAGTTGTCTTATTGTCTCCCAAGCCTATACTCTGCCACTTTTTGTTCATGCAGTTGATTCTGCCAAGTGAGTATACCAAGTCCAGATGCTTCTTCCCCTCAGCTAACTTCTGGAGCAATTCAGTAGCTCCTTGCAGCCACTCTCAACTCATTTCATCTGTCCTCCCTTCTACCAAAGAAGTGTCCTTTCTAAAATGCTCTGCATTGTCTAGAGGATAAACTTCAGACATTAACATGCATCAAGCACTCTCCAGGACTTCTTTGCCCTGTTCTCCAACAAGGTTAAGGCTCCAGCAATAATGAATTATTGCAGTTTTTCTAATGGGCCCAGCTGTTTCAGTGTTCCTGCTCTTGCACATTGTTTTAAGTTTAAAATGTTCTGTTGACTGTCTTAAGTTGCCACTTGTCTGTCAAAATCGACACCACTTCTGTTATAGTCTATACAGCAAGAAATAAGAGGACAGCCAGAAACAGCCAAGTTTATTGGAGTTTTTTTTATTAAGGCGTCAGCATATGAACCCCGCAGCCCTGCATGTAGGAAGAAGGGTACTTATAAACACAAAAATCACATTCTTTTTCCTGGTTGTTGTAGCCAAGAACAAAGCTCACATGAACAGAGTGGTGGGCTTGAAAGGGTAGGGGGTAGTGGCTTACAATGCAGAAGCAGTTCCCAGAAGGAAACAAAGCAGGTTGATCATTCCTAAGGATATGTTCCATATCTGCCTAAACACAATGGAATCTTAATGTTCTTCATGGCAAGGGGCTCAGAGACTGATGATTGCATCACTAAGGAACATCTTAGGGTAGGGAGTTTCAGGTTATTTAGCAAAGACAGTAGGAGTGTTAATCACTCTGTTTAGGCAAAAGGAGAAAGCAAGTTTCCAATATAGAGAGGAGTCCAAAATGGAGATCTACTTCACTTCACGGTTGATGTGCTATCCTCTTCTCAGTAGGGCTAGTTGGACTCTAGCCTTCCTTTTATTTATTTTTGGAGAGATTTTTGTTATAAGGCACGTGCGCTTGCCAGAAAGAACGCAAAAAATCACCCCCTAGAGGGGATGGCCATGCCACAGTCCATTCTCCTCCAATCTCCTCTGGGATTTTGTGCCTGGCATGAGTTTCAAGCCACTGCACCCAGGACTCAAACAGTGGTCAACACATGGGATTCCAATGATGTAACCATTACGCCATCTGCTGGTCCCCCTCTTTCCCTTTTCTTAAGAAAAAAAAGTATCATTCATGATAGTGCATGCATGAGAGAGAGACAGAAAGACACAGAGAAAGAGACAGAGAAACACCCTTGACAGGTCCTTGTTACCACCATGATCATCGTTCCCCAGCCCTCTTGCTCCTTAGGATCTTGGCACATGTATAGGTGCCCACAAGTTTCCAGGCTAGCATAGGAATCCAAACCCAAGGTTGCCCAAGTGGCTTCCGGTGCTGCATTTCACTTCTACTGACTACACCACCGGGCTGGGCCCCCTCTCTCCTTTGTGCTACTGTTGTTACAGCATTTATACTGTACCAATGAGCCCCTTAATAGCCATAACTATGCCTTAGTTATCTTTGTATCCCCAGTACCTAGCCTAGTAATTAGCGCATAGTTGGAACTCAATAATTGTGGATTTCATTCTTAGATATACCGGAGTATGTTGCATTTAAGATGATTAAGGGACATCCACATAGAGAAATGTCTAGTCAAGCTCAGATGCAGTGGTGCAGGGGTACTGTACAGCTCTGCAATACTGAAAGCCATATGGAAGATCAGGGTTTGGTTCCTAGGTCCGCTTGTACATGCAGAGCATGTGTTTGTGTGCCTGCGATCCTGGCTGGCTGGCAGGGCTGGTGGGAGGATCATGACATGAAATCTTGTTGAGAGTACTTGTCTCTCTTAAAAGAAAGAAACTTAAAAAAAAAAAACCAAAAAACCTTGAGAAATGTCAGGACCAGAAGGTAGCATGGAAGTTAAGGTGCTGGATCCCACATGACCAGTTGTTCAGTTCAAGTCCTAGACCTGGCAGCTGGAAAAACATGCCTGGCGAATGTGCATGTGTGCCCAAAATCTAGAGAGGAGAAGGGACTGTGGCATGACCATTCCCCCTGAGGGGTGATTTCCCACTTTCTCTCTCTCTCTTTTTCTTTATCTCTGGCAAGCACACAATATACTGTAGCAAAAACTGGGAAAAAAATCAAGAAATGTCTAATCAGAGGAGAGTGGTGAAATGGCTACTCCTGGCTTAAAAGTGATGGTTGAAGTTTTGAATGAGAATTTTATAAGCATGGGATGCTAAACTAATATCTCCATTGGGTGGTGGTAGGCCAATATGCAAAAAAAAAAAAAAAAAAAAAAGGAAAAAGCTGCCAAGTGCAATAGGACTGTGGTTGACATATTGTAAGTGCCTAGTAAATATTATATTTATTGAATTAAAATTCAGGTTTAAAATATGTATTTGGTATTGAGGGTACTTGGGTGTATGTGATGCCAAAAAAGGGATATTTGCAAAAATTAATTTCTCTCTTTTTTATTAGGGGCCTTTATTTAAACTGTAAAATCTGTACCTTGGAAACCAGCAGGTGGCATGGTGTTTAAGACACTGGACACTCCCACATGGCCAACCATAGTTCGAGTCCCGAAACTGGTGGCTTGCTTTCTCTCTTTCTCTCTCTCTGTCTCTCTCTGTGTGTGTCTCTCTCTCTGGTTAAATTAAAATAAATGAATGAATAAGGACCAGCAGTTGGCATAATGGTTATGCCGCTGTACTCCCATGTAGTCGACTGCAGTTCGGCGCGTGTGCGTGTGTGCCCAAGATCCCAAGAGGAGAATGGAGGAGGCGAAATTGTGGTGTGACCATCCCCCCTGGGAGGGGTGATTTCTCGCTTTCTGTCTCTCTGGTGAGCACACGTGCCCTATAGCAAAAATTTCTCAAAAAAACAAAGAAAGAAAGAAACATGAGAATACAGAAAAACAAAAAGACAATTTTTAAAAATTATGATCCTGGGGTGGGCAGGTCACATGGTGGTTAAGATGCTGGACAGTCTGCAGTTCAAGTCCCAGACCTGGTGGCTTGTTTTCTCACTTTCCCTCTCTGGTCAAATTAAGAAATAAGAATAAATTAAATTAAATGAATAATTATTACCAAAAAAAGAAGCGTGATCCTGGCCACAGAGATTATACCTAAATCATTCATAACTATCAGACCTTTTCCCGGATATATCTATACTGTTAACCTAAAATGAGTTATTACATTTTGAACCTGCTTCTCACAAGTGACAGCTCTGGGAAAAATAGCAAGTGAACACTCTCCTACATTATTTCCAATAGCATCCCCTGAGAAAGGGTGTTCGGTGAGGAAGAGCCTTTCACCTGATGATGAAGAGACTCTCATGCGAGGCCCTGGCCACCCTTTGGCTGGGTGGGCGGGGCCGGCGGGGCGGGGCCGGCGGGGCGGGGCCGGCGGGGCGGGGCCGGCGGGGCGGGGCCGGCGGGGCGGGGCCGGCGGGGCGGGGCCGGCGGGGCGGGGCCGGCGGGGCGGGGCCGGCGGGGCGGGGCCGGCGGGGCGGGGCCGGGCCACGGGAAGGGTGGGGCGGCGCAGCGCGTAGCGGTTACTCCCGGCGGGCAGTTCAAACAGAAGGAGGGAAAGGCGGCGGCCCCAAGCGAACCAGGCGTGGGGGTTGCCATAGCCTACATCCCTGGGGACAAGACCGAGGCTATTCCCCGGCGCCCCCAGCGCCCCCGGCTGTGGCTGCCTGGCTCTCCGCTCACCCACCCCCTGGTCGGTGCGGCGGCGCGCTAGGCCTCAGGTGGGAGGAGAGGGGACCCCAGGTGTGCGCCCGCTAGCGGGCTCTGGGCCCCTGACCCACGCCCCGCTGCTAATTTTAGGTGCTGGGACCAGGGAGGCACCGGCAGCGTTCACCTTTCTGCTCCCTGCGCTCCAGGTGACTCCCAGCTGTCCGCCGCCGCCCCTGGCTTTCGAGACCAGCCCGGCCTCGTGAAGGTCGCGGGAGGGATGAGCCTGGTGAGACCGTTACCCACCCGCCGCTGAGAGCACCCCGGGGGTACCTGGCAGCGCTGCAGCTCGCTCTCCTTGCTCCGAAAACCAAATTTGGGACGTTTACTCACCTCATAGGATAGGTCAAGCAAACGAGTTTTAAGATTGCTGTTTGGAGGAAATGCAAAATGATTGAGGCCTTTCGAGTGTTAGGAATAATCCCTCTGCAGCATGAACTTGATGTGCCCTTTACATTTTAGCGCCCCTCAAACGATTGCACGTTTTAATTAACGGTTCAAACTTAGGTTTTCTTCTTTAAGTGGCATTACTTTGGCATGAATTTTAAAGGCAAAGATGAGAGATCCTCTTACTTGGAATCCCCCTTAACTTTGAAATCTAAGAGCTCAAGATTTACTGCTGGTAAGATTTTTTTTTCCACTTTGCCAAATGAAGGAAATTTGTTTTTAATATAATTAAGTAATAAGTATTTAATTTTCTGATTTATAGGTGCATTATTTTTCTTTAAAGAGTACTTTAGAGATAAATGTTTGCAACCCTTTCTGAGGAGTCTGGTTTTAACAAACTAATATCTAGGAGACATGTTTGATTCATCAGTGAACTGTCGAATCAGTAAAATAAGTCAATGGGTATTTCATGATTTTACATGAATAATTTTACAATTTTGAGACCAACACCTGGATGGTAGCAGGAAGAAGAAAATGTTGACAGCAAAGAAACCTCATTGGAGGCACTTCCAATGTGTAGATGAGACAGAAAAAAATTACAAGGCTTTTTTTCCCTATGTTTATATGGAACTAGAGGTAGAGGATATTACCTGCAACCTCCACATTTTCCCTTTTCCCAAAATCTAGCGTGGTGAGACCCCTAGTGGGAAAGTAGCAGAATAGATACATTTGTTTTAACTTTGAAAAGGACTTCTTGACAATTTTACCAACTGACTGGAGTGAAAACTTACTGTAATAGAATGTTCTGGAAGGGGGTAAAATAGTTCCTGGGTGGAGGCATAAGCGAAAACACACTATATCTTATTAATTTAATATATATGCACACACACACACATATATGTATGCACACACACACACACACACACACACACACATATATATATATCCCTTTCTTTTTCTTTTTTTTTGAGAAGTTTTTTTGTTACAGAGCGTGTGTGCTCATCAGAAAGACAGAAACAGAGATACAGAAAATGAGAAATCACCCCCCGGGGGGGATGGCCATGCTGCAATCCTTTCTCTTCTATTCTCCTCTTGGGATCTTGGGCACTCATGTACATGTGCCTGGCGTGAATTTAAGTTACCAGGTCTGGGACTCGAACCATGGTAGACTACATGAGAGTCTAGTGACATAGCCATTATACCAACTGCTGGTCCCTATCAACCCTTTTTTAAAAATTGTTTTTATTTTAACTTTATTTATTTGTTATTATTGTTACTTTTAATTTGACCAGAGAGAGAGAGAGAGAGAGAGAGAGAGAGAGAGAGAGAGAGAGGAAAAGTGAGCCTTTAGGTCCGGGACTCGAACCATGGTTGGCCATGTGGGAGTCCAACACCTTTAACCACCATGCCACCTGCCAGCCCTCTCTGAGGTATTACATTAATAGATCAAAAGAAGACATAGGGAGTTTATCATAAAAAGATTTATGAAAAACTTACTTTGCCTAGTAAAAATTATCTATGGACCATTATGCCACAAAGAAATAATTTTACCTTGTGCTTAGAGTAGTAATTTGCTTTCATAACAAAGCGCATTCATATATATTTAACTGATGTCATTTAGGTGTAAAAACTATTGGCTCAATACTAAAATATATCTGCCCAGGGTCTTTTAAGAAAGGAAAAGTTGTGCATTTGGCCTGGAGAAAACTTTGAAGGAATGGCAATTTTCTTAGGGTCCTTTGAATAATCTGAGGAAGTATTAAAAAACTCTATAATAACTTTCTTAGCTTCCTTTAAGAGTTATCTATCTATTTATTTTTAAGAGATTTTTGCTATAAGGTGCATGTGCTTTCTGGAGAAACAGAGAAAGACTCTGAGACAGAAAATGAGAAATCACCCTGTAGAGGAGATAGCCATGCCGCAATCACTTCTTCTTCATTCTTCTTTCAGGATTTTGGGCATGCACATGCATGCATCTGGAATGAGTTTCAAGCCACTGAGTCCAGGACTCGAGCCACAGCCATATGAGAATCCAGCACCTTAATCAATATGCCACCTGCTGACCCTGCCACAGTCTTTGTAAAGGTCTAAGTCTGGGAACTCAGACCTCGCCAATGGCCACGTAGACTGGTTTGGAACAGGTCTATGTTAGATGTATGAAAATCAGTATCTTGAGGTTTCTCATCCTAACTGCATTTCAATCTATGGCAGAAATCATTATTTGACACATTTTCCAAATATATGTTAAAAAAGTAGCACATAGGGTTTTTGTTGTCATTTTGCTAGTAGGTACATGTGCTCACTAGAGAGACCGAGAGGAAATATGAAAAAGCACCTTCCATGCGGAATGGTCATACCACAATGCCTTCTTTGTTTCCTTTACCTTTTGGGATTTTAGGCACATACGTACACGTGCCCTGCATGTTTTTCAAGCCGCCGTGTCCAGGACTCAAACTACACAGTTCATGTAGGATCCAGCTACTATAACCACCAGGCCATGGAACCAACCCACGTATAGTGTTTTTAATATAACCTTATTTATATCTGAGAATTTTGAAGCCAATATCCAACTGGCAAAGCAGAAATAACAAAAATATGAAATAAGAGAAAATATGTAAGCTAAAATTATATGTGTCAGTGGGACCACAAGAGGAGGATAGAGGAGTAGGAATTGCAGCATGGCCATCTCCCTTGGGGAGTGACTTCTCACTTTCTGCCCCTCTGTCTCTTTGTCTCTCCAGTGAGCACATATGCCCTATAGCAAAAATCTCTCTCTCAAAAAAAAAAAATGATATACTTTAGTGCTGTTAAAATCACAAGGTAATAATACAATTATCTAAAAATTATGCTGCTAGATTTTCTTCCTTTTTTAGGGTAGTTTAAGAAAACACTTGTGTACAGTGTTTAAACAATGGTTAGTCAAGGAATTTGTGGATATTTATAACCCAAAAGTTTTGGTTTTATGATATCAAGAATTTGTTTTAAGTGGGATACATGGCAGTATGATGGGGAGAATATTTTTAAAAGGATTTTAAATTTAAATTTTAATAGTTTTGAATTATTTATTTAATTTTTATTTGTTATTATTATTTTTTCATTTGACCAGAGAGAGAGAGAAAGAGAAAGTGAGAAAGCAAGCTGCCAGGTCTGGGAATCGAACTGCAGTCAGCCATGTGGTAGTCTAGCATCCTTAACCACCATGCCACCTGCTGGCCCCAGTTTGATTTATTATTATTATCTGTTTAAAATTTTTCTATAAGGCATGTGCACTCACCAGAGAGAGACAGAGAAAAAGAGGGAAAGTGAGAAAGCAAGCCACCAGGTCTGGGACTTGAACCATGACTGAGAGTCCAGCACCTTAACCACCATGCTGCCTACTGGTCCTGGGGAGTAGATTTAAAAAAAAAAAAAAAAAAAAAAAGATTGGGGACCAGCAGTTAGTGTAATGACTATGTCGCTGGACTCCCATGTAGTTGACCACAGTTCGCGTCACGGACCTGGTGGCTTAAAAGTCACGCTGGGCGCGTATGCGTGCATGCCCAAGATTCCGAGGGGAGAATGGAGGAGAAGGGATTGCGGTGTGGCTGTCCCCCCAGGGGGTGATTTCTCGCTTTCTGTCTCTCTGTCTCTCTCTGTCTGTCTGGAAAGTGCATGTGCCCTATAGCAAAAACCTCTCAAAAAAAAAAAAAAAAAAAAAAGATTTTTGCTACAGGATGCACGCATTCGCTGGAGAGACAGTGAGACAGAAAGCAAGAAATCTCCCCTTGTGGGGATGGCCATGCCACAATCCCTTTTCCTCCATTTTCCTCTCGGGACTTTGGGCACTCATGCACATGCACCCAACATGAGTTTTAAGTGACTGGATCTGGGACTCGAACCATGGCTGACTACATGGAAGTCTAGCTACGTAACCCTTACGCCATCTGCTGGTCCCCCATGGGGAGTAGGTTTTTTTTTGAGTAACTTTTTAAATTGCTACTATTATTTTCCCATATTAGCTGTATTCATAATAAATAATGTGTTTTGGTGTAGGCTGCCTGACTACTCATTTCAATGGCAGAATAAATTTGTTTTCACTTTGTAGACGCAGAGATTTTGAAGATGTCAGAAAGGTCCTCAGGTCAAGTTAGCACTGGAGCAGAAAAGGAGGTTGATTCTCCCAGTGTCAATTTCAAGTTCTCCACCAGAGATTTTTGTTCCACATCTTCATTTCAAGATAGTGGCTATGGTGAGTTAAAATCTTGCAGAGTTGATAACAGAGATAAAGAATTTTTTGGAAAGAAAGACAAAGACCCCACATTAGTCAATGAGCACCCCAAAGTTTCAAGCCTGGGCTTAACACATCCTTTAGAGTCTCTCACTCAAAAAAAGGAATTTGTCCTCTCTAGAAAGGAACAGGATAAAACCCCAGAACTCTGTGAAACTCCTAAAGTCAGTAGAAAAAAAAGTTTACCTCGCAGAAGATTGAATGTATCTTTCTCTCTTCTAAAGAAGGATTTTGGATCACATAGTTTTCTAGAGAGTGGTGTGAGCCAAGTTCTTAACTTACCAAAAAATACTGCAAGCAGTGCTCCAGATTTTCCAAGGCAAAATCATTTGAGTTCTTTAGTTACTAGCACTTTAAAAACAGAAGAAGTGACTTCTAGCAGTCAAAAATTGAGACTACAATTTTCTCAGCAAAAGACTTCCACAATCGATGATTCCAAAGATGACTGTAGCCTATTTGAGGTTGAATGTCTATCTCCAATTCAAGGGAATAGTTTTAATGACTCTATCACACATCACTTTAGTGATAGCAGTTTAAGTGTCAACGATGAGAATGTGTATCCGGAACTTCTGGGCTCTTCTGTTAGTGGAACAACTTTTAAGACAGATGAAGACATATTTGTGACACCAATAAGTAATCTTGTAGCAAGCATTAAATTTAATTCAAGTCAAACACTTTCATCTTCAAGTGAAGCGAAAGGCAGTCTTTCTACACCTGAAGACAGTGGTTTTAACTCACTTAGCTTGGATAAATCAGAAGATTCTCTGTCTGACCAGGAGGGCTCTTTTCACGAACTCCTTCAGAAACGTAAAGGAACTCTCAAAGTTGGGGACACCATAAGACAGTCAAGGCAACTTAGACGGACAAGAAGATTGTCCACCCTTCGGGAACAAGGCTCACAGTCAGAAGGAGAAGAGGAAAAGCAGATCATTCACTCTCACTCTGAAACAAGACCAGCGGCTACCCCAGACATCTCAGAGAGTCCGTCGGGCAGGGATAGTAAGAGCAGGGATTTGATTGTAAGCTTTAAGAATTTATCAAACACCCCAGCCTTGCAGTTGGTGCATGAGCTCTTTATGAAAAGCAAAAGGAAAAGATCTCAGCAAAACGGTGCACATGAATTTTTAGAAGAAAGAGATGAAGGGAAGATAGCTGTATTGAAATGTATCCTTGCAGGACTGATTGGCAAGAAAATGGGTATAGAAAAGCTGGACATCTTAACAGAATTAAAATATAGGAATTTAAAACATATTCTTGCTATGGTTTTAGATTCTTTGACTGCAGAGAGCCTATGCAGGTAAGAAATAAAAATTGTTTATGAAATAAAAATTACTTTTATCTTTTTTTTTAAGTTCGCAAATTTTTTTTTTATGAATTGAGTGCCTGTCTTGCTTTTTTGTTGTTGTTGTTTTCAGTTTCTTTCATGAGAGTCAGCACCCCCAACGGGATCTGATGCCTCAATCCACCCCCGCTTTAGGTCAGCCATGAATCATGGGCACATACTTGCCCGGTGTACTCAGGGAGGGCTCTGGACAACCTCATACAGTGTTGTATTTTACCACTGTGTCAGCATCTGGCCCATGTCCTGATTTTTTTGTTTATTTGTTTTATTATGTCTATCTTTGATTGTCTTTATGCTATCAAAGGTGGTCTAAGGGAGTTTACCAATAAAAGAACTTCCCTTGCTAGTTGAGTTCTTTTTACTTAAAAGCCCACTTTAGAAATAATATAGTCTTTTTATGGCCAGTTTTTGTCACTGCTATTTGGAAAGCTAGTTTCTGAAAGTTGAACTTTAAATTTTCAAGATGGCAAGCTTTATTTCATGGAAGTTGTTTAATGCTCTATTTAATAGTCCACACCCTATTGTTGGATTGCAAATTGCATTAAAGTTATGATACTTGGTCCAAAATAGTTTAAAGCATTCTGATGACTGAGAAGTTTTAACATTCAGAGGACACCACTTAATTGTTTAAGTTCTATATCCAAGAACAATGGTTAGTTTTCATTTTAGGGTTTAGTCTTTCCAGAGACCAAGGGAATATGGATTATTTCACTGTAATTGCTAACATAGCAGTGAAAGTTTATTTTGGAGAATTAGAAGCAATTAGAAACTGAAGAATTTGGGCTCAGAGATATTCCAGTAGATTGAGCGTTGCTGTATCATTAAAGAAAAATTGTCAGACACTTAGGAGTATCAAGGGTGGGAACTAGGGTCACAAAGACTAAGCTGAGACTATGCTCCTATTGGCAGTTTGGGAAGTTACAGGATTATCAGAAGACAAGACTATTCGGAATGCCATGGCCAAGAATGAGGGAAGTGGGTTGTTGGTGGGATGATGGTTAGGGGAGAACATGCAGGAAGTCAGTGAAGCTGTGTCTTGATAGGTATCTATCCAGAGTTTGGTTCATGGTCCTTGCTGTTTTTATAGACATTACTTTGTCAAAAGTCTGTCACCTTTTCACAATGCAGTCATTGTAGGCATTGTAGAGAATCATAGGATTTTCATAGCTGCAAGTCTTCTGAGACGACTATTCAATCACATATTTTGCAGATGAGAACATTGAATCCCAGAAAAGGTAAGTGACTTGTTTACACTAACTCAAGGCGATAGGACTAGATCCAGGTCTACAATTGAGCTCTCTGATTTATAATCCAATATTTTCCCACAAACGCTTATTAAGGTTTAAGGGCTTATAGAAAAGACTTGATTGGGAATATATTTGGTGTAACCTAAGTAGGATAATAAACAGTTTATGAGCCCACATTTGCATGCCTTTTAAATATGTTCAAATGATAAATCACAGTTTAAAAAAATAAGGAATGGCTAAAACATATGAGTCCTAGTTTACTTGCTGGAAATTTTGTATACAGACTAGTTAAAAATTGAGTGACACTTTTAGATGTTTACTTGTGTGAATAATGGATACTCAGTCATATTTCAGTAATTACTGCCCTTGCCCATCCCTTCAAACTGACAGTGTTTGTGCTGCAGAACGCATATCTATATAGCAGGGCTATTCTTTTTGTTTGCTTTTATTATTATTTATTTAATGCCAGAGGGTACATGCATATGTAAGAGAGAGAAAGCACTGTGTAATGAGGCTTGGTTAGGCTGCAATCCTTTCTTCTCCAGATCTCCATCCTGTCAGGATTCTGGGCATACATGCTCAGTATATTTTTTCAAGCTGCTAGGGCTGAAACTCGAACCCTGGCTGTGTGGGACCCAGCTTCCTCTGCAATGTTTACCTGCTGCCCTGTGGGACCAGCCCAGCAATTCTACTCTTGGTAATGTGAGGGATGGTGATCAGATGAAATTGCTGTGGCACATACCAATTATATAGTTCATTTCTTCTTAATGGAAGACTTTCTGCCTATTCCTCTCTGTATCTGTCTTATACATTGGCTTAGCGAGCAGTAGTGGCAACTGAAGTGGCCCCAATAGCTGGAAGAATAAAAGTGTGGACAACTCAAGCATTACCTGGGACTCTCCATAATAAGCAACGTTTTTCCCCCTCTCCTCTGATTTTATTCTCTCTGATTTGTAAACCAGAGTAATAAAAAGATGATTAATTACCTAATAAATATATATAATTATTATTTGTCAAAAAAGGGACAATTAACAGTTGGGCATTTTTTTTTTTTCTTTTTAGATTTTGCCATAGAGTACATGTACTTGCCAGAGAGAGATGGAAAGGAATCCCTTTCCTTTCACTCTCATGTGCACACACACATACCTGACATGATTTTCAAGACTTAGGGTCTAGGACTTGAACCATGGTCACCCATGTGAGAGCCCAGCACCTTTACCACCATGCCACCTTTTGGCCCCAGAGGATTACTTTTTCTATAACACTATATAGTTGAAATGGGCCAGAAAATAGCATAGTGGTTATGTCACTGGACTCCCACATGGCCAACCACAGTTCCAGATCCAGTGACTTGAAACTCACACGGGCACATGTGTATGCATGCCCAAGATCCAGGGGGAAGAATGGAGAAGGGATTGCAGTGTGGCCATCCCCCTGGGGGGTGATTTGTCACTTTCCCTCTCACTGTCTCAGTCTCTTTCTCTCTGGTGTGAATGCGCTGTAAGGCAAAAATCTATGCCAAAAATTATAAATAAAGAAATATATATGCTAGGTGTATATATGTATATGTACACAATATACACATATGTGTATATATGTGTGTATATGCATATATACACATACATACACACACACATATATACACATATACACACACACACACACACACACACATATATATACACACACTATAGTAGAAGTTATTGATAAAATAAGTAATCACTGGACAAAAATGGGTTTTTTCTTTAGCTGCCTGATTCTCCTAAATGTTGATTAATAAAATACGAACTTTGGGATCCTACTTATAATGGTATTTATTATTTGGCATTCACTACTTCCAGTGGAGGATTACTTATGCTTATTTAATCAAAATGACAGAGATTTGTTCAGCACTGTAACAGGAGGAGTTGATAAAGCCTCTGTGTTTATACAGATGGTAATTCATTGCTAAATAGTGTGTTGCCATTTTTTTCTTTTCACTTGCCGGAGGGCTTACATGTTTGCCGAAGAAAAAGTGAGAAAGCAACTCCCATGGGGCATGGTCATACCACAGTCCCTTCTGTTTCTTTCTTCTTTCAGGATTTTGGGCATGCATGCTCATGCACACAGCATTTCTCAAGCCTCAGTGTCCAGGACTCAGCTGCACAGTTGACTGTGTGGGCTCCAGCTGCCTTAACCACCAGGCCACACTTGGCCCGTGTTCCAAATTTTTAACTTTAATGTCACATTTGATGTTAAATCCTCTAGCTTCCCTCCCAGTAGATTCATACCAGCTTTATATGGCCATTTATAAAATAGTAATCTATCAATATAATGTTAGCATATACTTATTACTTTAATAGAAAATACTTTCATATGATAAATCATATGAGACAGCAATACTGGCTAAGTCATATATATATATGTGTGTGTGTATACATATACACATATATATGACATATATGTATGTATGTGTGTATATAAATATATATACATACACACATATGTATATATACACGACTTGGTCAGCATTGCTGTTTCCTATATATATATTACATATATGTGTGTGTATATATATTTTTTAAGAGAGATTTTTGCTATAGGGCATGTGCACTTACCAGAGAGACAGAGAAAGACAGAGAGACAGAAAGTGAGAAATCACCCCCTGGGGGGATGGCCACACCACAATCCCTTTTCCTCCATTTTCCTCTTGGGATTTTGGGCACTCGTGCACTCACATCTGGTGTGAGTTTCAAGCCACCAGGTCTGGGACTCGAACCACTGTTAACCATGTGGGAGTCCAGTGATGTAACCATTATGCCCTCTGCTGGTCCCCCCAAGTCATATTTTTAATGTAAATTTTTAGGTTTAAATTTACTACCCCAAAAACTTATTAGCAAATTATTTTCATTGGTTAACAGACAAATAATGTTAGTCTTGTGGAATACATACAATATAAGAACTGATCTTTTTGTTATAGTGTTTGGAAAGTAAGCAGAAATTGGCGTGAAATTGTTGTTCAAGATAAAAAAGCAAATAGGAGGAGGAGATTTTATATCACACGACTGAAAGCCATTTCTCAGGTAATATATATAATACTTTTCTAAAATGGATTTGTAGAATATCTAATCCATATTGCTCGACAACCCAACTTGGTATACTATATTGTAACCTTTTCTATTTAGCAAACATTCACTTGTAAACTCTTAACTTTTCCCATACTCCGTTTCCAACCAATTTATACATGGAATAGACTACCTAACATTAAGAACAATTTAGAGATCTTTTTATTTTATTGTTTATGTGCTGTTAGCAGCATTTGAATACCAATGATACGCTAGATGCTAGTCATAATTAGATACACATATAGCATTTTTTTCCCTCCAGTCTTTTTTTTTTTTTTTTTTTTTTTTTTTTTTGGAGAGGTTTTTGCTATAGGGCGCGTGCGCTCGCCAGACAGACAGAGAGAGACAGAGAGATAGAAAGCAGGAAATCACCCCCCAGGGGGGATGGCCACGCCGCAATCCCTTCTCCTCCATTCTCCTCTCGGGATCTTGGGCACGCACGCACACGCGCCCGGCGTGAGTTTAAGCCGCCGGGTCCGGGACTCGAACCACGGTCGACTACGTGGGAGTCCAGCGACATAGCCATTACGCTAACTGCTGGTCCCCCTTCCCTCCAGTCTTTTGACTGGATATTGCAAACTGGTAATTGCCAGTTGGTCAGATCACAACAGTGAGCATTCCTGGTGTGGTCCCTGTTCTCATGACTCATTCAAGCCAGTGGGGCATTGCAGTCCCTTGTCCATTTCTCCATCCTTTCTGGATTGGGGGCATGCATGCATACATGCTCAGTTGTTTTTCTATTCCCCAGGGCCAGAATTTGAACCATGTCAGTCACATGGAATCTGGCTTCCTCAGCCACTAGGCCATGAGGCTGGCCCAAGGTCTTGACATTATAAAGATGGTGTCAAGAATATTATGACTTTTGCACAGCTGTAACATGTGTATACCATGATCATGCTTCCTTTCCCATATAACTTTTTTCCAGAGTTAGTAATTGCCTTGTCTTCCTTCCTTTTATCTTTCTTTCCCCCCTCTTTCACCTTCCCTCTTTCTGTCACTTTTCTTACTGTCTTTCTCTCTTCCCCTCTTCCTTTTTCCTGTTCTCTTCCCTTTCCCTTTCCTTTCTTTTTTTGTTTTTGTTTTTTTGTTTTTTGTTTGTTTTTTTTTCTTCTTTTTTTAAAAAAAAAATTTGCCAGAGTGTACATACATTCAGTGGAGAAAGAGAGAGAGAGAAAGAGAGAAGGTGAGAAAGCACCTTCCCCCCCACCCAGATGGGGCATGGTCATGATGCAATCCCTTCTCTTCCGTCTCTCCCACTTTTCAGGATTTTGGACACACATGAACACTCATCCAGCTTGTTTTTCAAACTGCTAGTCCCAGTCTCAAACTGCACAGTTAGCCCTGTGGGATCCAGTCGCCTCAACCACGGCACAACAGGCTAGCCCCTTTCCTTTCTTTTTTTTTTTCTTTCTTTTTTAAAGAATTCTTTAATTTTATTTATATATTTATTTATTTTAAATTTTGCTATAGGGCACATGCATTCACCAGAGAGAGACAGAGAGAGATAGAGTGAGAAAGCAAGCCACCAGGTCCAAAACTTGAACCACAATTGGCCTATGTGGGATTCCAGCACCTCACCTACCAAGCCACCTGTTGGCCCCTCTTTTCTTTCTTGCTTGTTTTGTGCTTTTCTACAGATCCTTGACTTACCTCCCAGTATCCACCAGAACTGAAAATTTCCTCTGTGTAAATTCAAATAAATCAGGTTTTCTGCCTGTTCTTTCTTCAGCAACATCCTTCCCGGGGTCCTTTGCCTTCCTATTCCAATATGGACTAGTTGCTTTCTACCCCAACTATCCTAATGTATCATTGACAAAAACAGGGGAGTTAAACAAAGTTGTTTGATGGCTCTCCTCACACTTTGTGTGGTGTCACTGAAAGTTCCTTATACATGACAAATGGAAGGCATATATCAGGTGAGTGTATTAGGATCTTGATTTTCTTTGTTTGGAGCAATGAGAACGAGCATTAAAATTGAAAGATTACACCATTTCCACTGAATTTTATAATTTGTTTTTCATTGTTCTCTCATATTCATGGAAATGAGAAACCATAAGATGACACTACTTGGGATCAGCAGATGACATGATGGTTACGTCACTGGACTCCCTGTGGTTTGAATCCCAGACCTGGCAGCTTTTGAATCCCACGCCAGGGATGTGTGGGTGTGTGTGTGCCCAAAATCCCAAGAGGAGAATGGAAGAGAAAGGATTGCAGCATGGCCATCCCCCCTGGGGAGTGATTTCTGCTTTCTGTCTCTCTGTCTCTCCAGCAAGTGCATGTGCCCTATAGCAAAAATCTCTCTTTAAAAAAAAATGACACTACTGTCACACATTAATGTTTTCTGGTAACTTAATGGTAAGTAAGTTTCAAAACATTTTGACATTCATGAACATGTGCTTTTGTTACCTGCTTTGCCTCTTATTCAGGAATAGCAGGACAGTGTAACCTCCATGAGGACATGAATTTGGCTGCCTTAATCACTTGGCACCTGCAAGGTGTTCTGTAAACACGTGTTCATTAACAATTGTTAAATGAACAGATGTTTTTCTGTGGTTAAAATTTGTTTCAGTGACATATTTTAATGTCTTTATATCTTACATATATCTTACATATCTTTGTCTTTTGTATTTTTATGGTACACAGTCACTGTGTTTACCAACTGCGTGGAAATCTAGTGGGGTACTCCTAGAATGCTCCTGAGTCATGTGCTTGTGACCTGGGCTGGAGATCATTTAATCAAATGTAACATAGGCATATTGAGTTCTTAACTGTTTGACTGTATTCATTCTAATTTCTGAAAACCGACATGTATCCATTACACTTATGTATATGTATTTTAAGCAGCTAATCACTTTTTAAGAACAACTAATCTCCTTTTCTATACTTCCCTTACTATAATATTTCTTTTTCTTCAATGCCAGAGAATGTGCATGTGAACCCAACAGAGAGTGAGAGTGTGCAAGAAAACATCACCCAATGGGGTATGGGCCTATGTGCATGTTTTTTGAACCACTGGACTCAGGTCTGAATCCCTGATCAACCATGTGGGATTCAGCTTTCTCTGCTCAGTGCTTAACCACTGCACTTTAGGGCTAGCTCTCTTACTGTAATTTCTGTGTTTAGTTCTACCACAGTTTTGAACCAATTGTGGCCGAGGGGAGAGTAAACACATTATAATTAGACATGTAAGAAAATTAACTCATAGTACATTTTGCTTTGATAATTCTTTAAGAATGTCAACTTGTAAAATAAATTTGTTTAAGTTTTTTTTGCCATAGGGCACCTGTGCTCACCAGACAGAGACAGTGAGGAGAAAAGTGAGAAATTACTCCCCAGGGAATAGCCATGCTGCAATCCCTTCTCCTCTGTTTTCCTACTGGGATTTTGGGCAGTCATATTCATGCACCCAGTGTGATTTTCAAGACCCAAACAGCAATCAGCCTTGTGGGAGTCCAGCATACTACCTCCTGGCCCTGTCAATTTTTTTTTTTAAACTTACCATAGGGTCCAATAGGTGGTGTGGTAGTTAAAGTGCTGGACTCCCACCTGGACCATCACCATTTAATTCCTGGACCTGGTGACTTGCTTTCTCACTTTCCCTCTTTCTCTCTGTCTGGTGAGTGCATGTGCCCTATAGCAAATTAAAAAATAATAATAATAATAATAATAATAATAATAAATAAAATTAAATAAATACCCCCCAAATTCTATATTTTCCCATTACCAACTTTAACAAAGGCTTTAAGGATTATTCATTGAAAATATTTTTATATTTTAAATTATGTTTTTTTTTACCTTTATTGAGACATAATTGATAAAATTGTAAACATTAAAATGTACACTATGTATTTTTTTCTTTATTCATGATGGAGCACATGCGTATGCTTGAGAGAGAGAGGGAGGGAGGGAGGGAGAGAGACGTGCCCTTCATAGGGGTTTGGTCATTCCCTTCCTCCTGTCTTCCAGCCCATTGGATCTTGGGCACTGTCGTACATACTCGCACGTTTCAGGGTGACTGGGCCAGGAACTCAAACCATAGTCACCTTGTGGGATCTAGCCTCTCTTGAGCAGTGCATTATCACTGACCAATGTGATGTTTTGATATATGTATATAATGTGGAAAGAAATATTACTACATTCAAGTTAGTTAACATATTTCCTTTTTTTTTTTGGAGAGGTTTTTGCTATAGGGTGCATGTGCTCACCAGACAGACAGAGACAGAGAGATAGAAAGCGAGAAATCACGCCCCCAGAGGGGATGGCCACGCCGCAATCCCTTCTCCTCCATTCTCCTCTCGGGATCTTGGGCACACACGCACACATGCCCGGCGTGAGTTCAAGCCACTGGATCTGGGACTTGAACCACGGTCGACTATGTGGGAGTCTAGCGACATAGCCATTATGTTAACTGCTGGTCCCAAGTTAGTTAACATATTTCCTGACTGGATATTTGAAAGTGTGGGAATCTAGTTCAGAGAAGAGAGTTTTCTTTTTTTTTTTCTTCCTTCTAAAATATCAAAGCTGTTTGAAACTATAAATTGTTTAAACTGTTTAAAACTATAAAAATAAATCAGTACAGGTATTTGCAAAAATCAGCCAAAGAAATTGGGTTTCAGGGCCGGCAGGTGACGTGGTGGTTAAGGGCACTGGACTCCCATGTGGCTGACCACAGTTCAAGTCCTGGACTTGGTGGCTTGCTTTCTCACTTTATCTCTCTCTTTCTCTCTCTCTCAGTCTGTCCCTGTCTGGTCAAATTAAAATAAATAAATAAATAAAGAAAGAAAGAAAGTTAAAATTTTTTCTTAAAAGAAAAAAAGGAAAAATAAATTGAGTTTCATGGTCTACTGGGTTTCAGGTTCATTATTCTTCTGACTTGTAGCTAAAGTAAGACACCTTCAAAGAGTTCCATGATATCCTGCAACAAACTTTAAAAAAGAGTCACCACTTCTTAGACCTTGGCTTAAAATAAACATTGCAAACTAAAGACTTTGGGTCACATCCTGTCCATCACCTGTGTTTTTGTTTGTTTTTGCTATAGGGCATTCACCAGTGAAAGACAGAGAAAGAGAGGGAAAATAAGCAATCATTCCCCTGGAGGAGATGGCCATGTTGTAGTTGCTCCTACTTCAGTTGCCCTTTAGGATTTTGGGCATGCACACATTTGCACCCAGCGTGATTTTCAACTTGCTGGGTCTGGGGCCCAAACCACATAGCTGGGCATGAGAACCACATAGCGTGAGAAAAGGTGTCTCAGCCTCCATGCCACCTGCTGGTCTTGTCACCTCTATTTTTTTTGGTGTCTTAGGTTTTTGCCATAGGGTATGTGTGCTTGCCAGAGATATAGTGAGAGGGACAGTGAGAAATCACCCACTAGAGGGATGACTACACCACAGTCCCCTCTCCTCCCTTCTCCTCCTGGGATCTTGGGCATGCACGCACATGAGCCCTACATAAGTCTCAAGTCACCAGCTCCAGGACTCACACCATGGTCAATCAGCACCTTAACCACCACTCTACCCTCACCTCTGTTTTTAGAGTAATTTTTATTATAAAACAGCACCATACTTTCATTTGGGTATTATCTATATTCGTTTTCTTTACAAACAGAATTAAGTAGCTGCTACTGTATGGCCTGCAAAATCTATACTATCTGGCCCTATTTAGGAAAAGTTTCCCAAACCAAGCCTTAAAATAAATGGAAAAAATAACTAACTATGCAAACTTAAAACTAGAATTTCTTGTTTTATTTTTTTTCTTTTTACATTCTCTTGACTTTCAAATGTTAGGTAAGAAAGTTTTTTGTTTTTTATAAAAATGAATGATCTAGGGAGAAGATTCTACTTATACAAAAACCACTTCTAAATATTTAAATTCATGTACCTCAGAAGTCTCCTGGAACTTTCTTGATATTCCAGTATTGCCTCCTCTTGTCTTTTGCCACAGGAGGCTATATTCAATGTTGAAGATGCTGCCACTCGGCTCCATCTTTCAACTCGCTCAGCTCTAAGATCCGTGCAGTCACAGGCTAGGACACCGGGTTCTCAGAAAGAACAAGGAGCAACATTATCTCCTTGGGGAGAAATTTTGACACCTATTGCAAGCTCTTCTGTTACTCGCTCAAGTAGTAAACAGGAAGAATATGTTAAGGTGAGTATTATGTTATTAGAAATAAATATTTACAGAGTTTGAAATAAAGTGATTCTCTATTTGAAACTGGAAGACTGAGTGTGTGTGCTTTCACTGCAGGTTGCCAAAACACTTTTTATCGATGAAGCATTAAAACCTTGCCCACGATGCCAGTCCCCTGCTAAGTATCAACCTTATAAGAAAAGGGGGTTGTGTAGCCGCACAGCCTGTGGCTTTGACTTTTGTGTGTTGTGTCTTTGTGCTTATCATGGGTCTGAAGAATGTAGTCAAGGAACGGCAAAACCAAGAAATAGGAAAGATGCCCTCCCAGGAAGTGTCCAGAGTAAGCGGAATTTAAGACGCCTTTAAAGAGACTCCATATAAATAAGCACTTCCCCTATGCAATGTTTTATTTGCCTGACTCATAATTATGAATATTTTGAATTCATGCAAATCTTCCCATTAATGACAGATGATGGTTTATTTCCTAATTTCTATGTATTATAATCCATGTCATTGTATTTTTCTGTTTGAGAAGTGAGTTTTAAAACCTTTTTATTTTACTATGTCACTTTTACCCATTTTAATGACTTGGTGTTTTAAATAAAGAATTTTCAGTGCTGTTAGTTCTATGTATTTTAATGTTTCATGTAACATTTTAAGTTTGTGCATCTCATCACTATGTGTTGAAATGTTCTTCAATCATTTTTTAAAAATAGTTTTCTAAATAATAGCAAAATTTTTGAATTTGAGACAGATGGCCTTATAGATTTAGAAGATGAGCACTTGACTGAAATATAAATAAAAAGTTTTCAGAAGTTCTGTTGAAATTTCTCTATAATTTTAGTCTTTCTCTTATTTGACGTATTTTTGTAGACTTCTGGTTAAGTAAAGTTTACTTAATATTGATAACTAAGAAGACATGAAAAGTAAGTTATGGGACCAGCAGTTAGCATAATGGCTATGTCGCTGGACTCCAATGTAGTCGACCACGATTCGAGGCCCAGACCCGGTGGCTTAAACTCATGCGGGGCATGTGTACATGTTTGCCCAAGATCCTGAGAGGAGAATGGAGGAGAAGGGATTGTGGTATGGCCATCCCCTCTGAAGGGTGATTTCTCGCTTTCTGTCTCTCTGTATCTCTCTTTCTGGCGAGTGACATGCCCTATCGCAAAAAAAAAAAAAAAAAAAAAAAAAGTAGATTATGGAAAGTACGTGGTTATTCAGAATGGTAGTCTTAGTTAATAAATCCACATAAGTCACACATTTCAAAATAAGTACTTGTTTTGAAGTTTTGCTAGAGATGCATGCACTCTCTAGACAGAGATAGAGAGATGGAGAGAGAAAGCACCTCCCAAGGGGGCATGGTCATGTCTCAATTCCTTCCATTTTCCCATCTTGTTAGGATTTTGGACATGCACTCTACATGCTTTCAAATGTCTAGGACCAGGATTCGAACTGTGAGATTAGCCACATGAGATCTAATACTAGGCCACAGAGCTGGCTATCAAATAAGTACTTTTTTTTCCTGAGAGGTTTTTGTTCTAGGGTGTGTGTGTTCACTGGAGAGAGAAGAGAGAGAGAAAGTGAGAAATTATCCCCCAGTGCGATGGCCATGCTACAATCCCGTCTTCTCCATTCTTCTCTTGGGATTTTGGGAACACACGCACACACACCTGGTGTGAGTTTTAAGCCTCTGGGTCTGGGACTTGAACCATAGTCAGCCATTGGGGAGTCCAGCAACATAACCAATGTGTCACCTGCTGGCCTTCAAATAAGTACTTTTAAAACTCTAGAACTATAGTCACAGATTTCATTTATTAATAAAACCTGAGTATTAATATTTTGATATTTGGGCTGCTTGGAAAAGACCATTTCTTAAAATTATATATACATATTTTTTTTGAGAGGTTTTTGCTATAGGGCATGTGCGCTTGCCAGGAAGACACAGAGAGAGAGAGAGAGAGAGAGACAGAGACAGAAAGTGAGAAATCACCCCCTAGGGGGGATGGCCACTCTGGAATCCCTTTTTCTCCATTCTCCTCTCAGGATTTTGGGCACGCACACACGCATTCAGCGTGAGTTTAAGCCACTGGGTTCGGGACTCGAATCACAGTTGACTACATGAGAGTCCAGTGACATAGGTGTTACGCCAACTGCTGGTCCCAGGTTCTTAAAATAATATTTACCAAGTTCTACAAATACACTGTGCCTCTTCCCAAAAATGATTTGAAATGGCATGACCAATTTATAGAACAATAGCAAAAAAAATAATAATAATAAGGTCTATTGTTGAACAGATTACTAAAACCAAGGGAAAACTTGAAGACATTTTCATAATTTTTTGTTTTCATTTAGGTAACTTAAATGTATGTACATGTGTATATTCATACTCTACACACAGATTTAAACTATTTTAATAAATCAATTTAAAGTATGGATTAGATATAAGTATATTTGTAAAAATCTGTCTTAAATTTTGACTTGTTGCTTAACTTGCTATAAAATTTTGATAGCTGCTACGTATTACATTTTATTTATATCCTTTCTAATTCCACAAGGGATTTTTGAAAGCTAAATATAAATATGAGTAAGTGCTGGTTATTTTTACTCAAAGTTACATAATCTCTGAATTTTACATATTTTCTGATTTATTTGGTTCTTACCAAGTTTAGTTCTTCATGTCTAATTAATTTCCTGTGACATCTTCCATATCAGGAGTAATTTACTGTTGAATATTGTTCACTTGAGACATTACTTCTTTTCTACATCAGAAAAGTTTCTTTGTTTTTAGGAAACTTATTCCAGTCTCAGTTCTCTTCGTTTACAGCCAACTCTTTGGTGTTTTAATCCAAACTACTTATCCTTGACCTCTCTTTCTGTGGTTTAGATCAAACATGAACATTACTGCTATTTTATGCTCTTGATTTCTGCCTGACCTAAATGTTATTCCTGCAGTGACTTTTGGGATCTTAAACATCACAGATCCAGGTCTTCGATACATTTTCAAAAAATGCATTATTGCCTATCCAATATCATTTTAAATGTCCACATTTCCCAGTACCTTATGATCTGTCTCATTTATTATTATGAAATAATGGAAAAAAGCATTTCTTTGACCACTTTACAGTTGAAATTGTTACATTGTAATGAAGGGGTCTGGAATCCTGTTTCTAGTTTATTATAAGAGACTTTGTTATTGTGTATTCTGGTCACTTCCCTCTCAGTGCCATCACATTTGTCATCTTTTGGTTACCTATCCCATTAGAATATGACATTTTATTTCCCTTTGACGGTGAAAAAGTAATTTTGTCACTTTTAGTTTTAGAATTTAACAATAAACACATGGTCCTCTCCATTATAGGTAATATTAGACAATGGAAATTGAAGTTTACCTTTCTGCTTTTACTTGGAACTTGAATATTATGAACAACTATATATGAATAAAATAGTGTATGGAATTAATACCACATATTTAAAAACATGCTGAAGGAAAAAAAATAATAGCAATTCAAAAGGTATTTCTTTTTGGTAGGTTTAATATTTGTGATGGGGTCAAGAAGTTGGTAGGTTAACTGGAAGAAAATAATTCAGGATAATTTATGTACAACTTTATTGAACAGAGAAAAATAACACTATCTTAATTATTACGTATTATCAGAGCTGACTGAAATACCCCACCTATACACTTCTGTAGCACCTTGTGCATCCTCTGTCGGGTACTTAGTTCACTTTATAGACACTGCTTGCTAATGTTCTTGCCCAGCAAGCTCTGGGAAGTCCAAGACTGTTTCATGTTTGATTTAAATATCAATTTACTATTGGCACCTACCACGGTACCAGGCAGAAATAAAGTAAAAAGTGCTTAAAAATAATTTCTCGAGGGACCAGCAGATGGCATAATGGTTATGTAGCTGGACTCTGACATGGTCCAACTGCAGTTTGAGTCCTGGATCCAGCGGCTTAAACTCACACCAGGCGTGTGTGCATATGTGCCCAAAATCCCGAGAGGAGAATGGAGGGGAAGTGATTGTGGTGTGGTCATCTGCCCTAGGGGGTGATTTCTTTTTCTGTGTCTCTATCTCTCCAGTGAGTGCATGCACCCTATAACAAAAATCTCTCCAAAAAATTTTTATTTCTTGAATAAATAGTTTTAGTGCTACTAGTAATTTTCATCTAAGTAGCCATTATAAAATTATAACTGAACAATATTATCCTAATAATTTAATTACTTAATGTTTGATTTCACTGGTTAGTGCTTCAATACACACAAAGTAGAAACTAGCTGCTTTCTTATATTCTATGTAAACAGATTGTCAGTGACTGTGTTTGGTCTCATTCTTTTGGCTGATTTTTCTTAGAACCAGTTAGAAACCCTAGAAGTAAAAAAGCATGGGTTGGTATTCTGAACTACCTTCATACAGGTCATTTATGACTTTGAGCCTATATGATGCATTGTGAAATATCACTGGAAACTCTGGCATATTAGTTTGTTACTACACATTTCACTCAAAGTGAGTAGAAGAAAATTAAGTAGAATTTGTGGGGACAGAATATATTACCTTGATATCATTAGTGTCACACTGGATGAAACTATGAAGTCAACTTCTAACCTGCTTACAAAAAATATCTGGCTAAATAATTTTTTTTTTTTTTTTTTTTTTTTTTTTTTTTTTGAGAGGTTTTCGCTATAGGGCGCGTGCGCTCGCCAGACAGACAGACAGAGACATAGAGACAGAAAGCGAGAAATCACCCCCCAGGGGGGATGGTCACGCCGCAATCCCTTCTCCTCCATTCTCCTCTCGGGATCTTGGGCACGCACGCACACGCGCCCGGCGTGAGTTGTAAGCCACCGGGTCCGAGACGCGAACCGCGGTCGACTACGTGGGAGTCCAGCGACATAGCCATTACGCTAACTGCTGGTTCCCATGGCTAAATAATTTTTAACACACCATTAATCACTATGTATAAGGCACTGTGCTAAGACATGTGTTAACTCATGTACTCCTAACAATGATCCTATAAGAGAATTATTGTCTGGAAACCACAAGAGAAGTTCAATAATTTGTCTAAGATCACACAGGCAGCAAGTAGGGGCCAGGATTCCAGCAGAGTCTGCCATTAGTACACAAGAGAACTGTGCAGCAGAGTTCATGCTGATAAACTCCATACATGTAAAATTACGGTCTTAAATGGAAGGCTGTTTTTGCTATTTAAGAAAAATCTATTAACAGGGACCAGCAGATGGCAAAATGGTTACATCGCTGGACTCCCACATTGTGGACCATGGTTTGAATCCCAGATCCGGTGGCTTAAACTCATGCCGGGTGCGTGTGCCCAAGATCCCGAGAGAACAAAGAAGGGATTGCGATGTGCACCCTCCTCTGGGGTGATTTCTTGCTTTCTGTCTCTCTGGTGAGTACATGCACCTTATAGCAAAAATCTTTAAAATAAAAAGAAAACTCTATTAGCCTATCAGAAAAAGAAATTCTAATTGAGAATAATTCTACTTGAATAGGATAGTTTCTTAGCTTTTAAGTGGCTTAAACAACTTTATCATTCAAAAATCTAGATGAATTAAGTGAAGATACTGTTATCTAAGAGCTCAGTTCAAGAGAAAGGCAACTGCTCCTATCCCAAAGTTTTTATAATCTAGAGACACAGGACACGGAAAACAAGAGCAAGCATTACCACATTACAGTTATTGCTACATTCTTATCAGCTTTTGATTACTGAGTGAGGGAAAGCAATAACAAAAATCCACCGAACGTTATGTACTCTGTTCCCGAGGAGCTTACAAAACAAGAGGAATGATTAAATTTGGCACTTTATTTTTGTATTTTGTTTTACTTCTTTTTAATTATTATTATTTTTTAGATTATTGACACAGGGCATGTGTGCTGGCCAGAGAGAGACAGAGAGAGGGAAAGTGAGAAACTGCCCCACAGTCCCTTCATTTGCATTCTCCTCTCAGGATTTTGGGCATGCACGCACATGTGCCTGCAGAGTTGGTCATGTGGGATCCAGCACCTTAACCACCAGGCAACCTGCTGGCTCTTGTTTCACATCTTAATAAGGACATAAGGAAAAGAATGAGTATTAATTCAGAGGAAATCAAGTGATTTACCTTCTTATGATTTAGGATAAGAACCTCTTAATCTTTTCCTCCACATGATCTCTCCACTTGACAGCCTTGTTAATTAATGGGCAAGAATAGTCTGTCTGCCTTCTCCTTGGTCCCAGAAAGAACAGGTATTTCCTATTTCTGACCTCTTAGTTGAGGAAAACATGGTCAGAACTCTGACAAATAATATAAATAAAACCAACAGGCTGACAGGTATCTGGTAACTTTACATTAGTATTTCTCTAGCCACAAATATAGATATTTATATTTATTCTCCTTACTTAAAGACTTAAATCTTTTTATAAGTTTCTTTAAAATAATTTAAGGGTTGAACTGATGCTGAGAAAACGTTCTTTATACTTTGCACTATGTGAAGCCATGTTTTCCCATTATCTTTGTATGGTTTATGACACAAAGCATAAATAGATTTATGACACAAAAACTTATTGAACTGGGGCCAGCAGGTGGTGTGGTGGTTAAGGGTGCTGGACTCCCACATGGCTGACCATGGTTCAAGTCCCAGACCTGGCAGCTTGCTTTCTCACTTTCCCTCTCTGTCTCTCTTCCTCTGTCCCTCTCTGGTCAAATTAAAACAAACAAATAAATAAGTAAATAAATAAATAAATAAAGTTAAATAAAACAATTCTTTAAAAAGAACTTACTGAACCTTTTTGAACATTTAACCTATGTTCCTGGTTTGAACTAAGTTATTTATTATGCCTTTATTTTTACATCATTACTGCTAGAAATAATGTAACACATCTAGAAAATGCTTGGAAAAAAATTTAAACTTGCTGTAGGGCACATGCATTCGCCAGAGATAAAGAGAGAGAGAGACACATTACAGAAAGTGAAAAAGCAGCCCCCTCATGTCACAATTCCGTCTCCAACCCCTTGTTAGTATTTTGGACACATCTGGGCATGTTTTCAAACCACTGGGTTTGGGACTCAAACCGGGAAATCAGCCTTGTGGGATCCAGTCGCCTTAACCACCACGCCACCGGCTTGGCCTTTGAGATATTTTAAAACATGGAAATACTCACCCATCATCGTTTCTGTATAGAAGGAAGTAAATATTTCAACACTCACAGCAGATATTCCACAAGGGGGCACTAAAGACTCATTTATAGTGACAAGCTTTTCTTGAAAAAAGTAAATTTAGCTTTTAAGTATTTGACATTGATGTGCTGTGACATCGCCAAATAGGGGAAATGTTCCTTGACTTAATTTTTAACGTGCATATAGAATACATTTTGGTAATAGTTATTTCTTAGAGTTGGTAATTTAAATGTTTTAGTTGGCTTGCAAGAGTGTCTGTTTTCTCAGATGCCTTTTCACAGAACACCTTGTTGGCAGGGCCTGGCTTGTGCTCTGGCCGTGTTTACTCGCCCATGGCCATGCAGTCCTGGCTCCCTCATCACGGACCGGACCGTGAAGCCAGAAGAGGGAAAGGAGCAGCGGAAGGTGGCAGTGACTGCAGGCTGTGAATGGCGGAGGCAGCTTCCAAGGATTTCCCTCTGGCATTCTCATTCCCGTAGCAAGGTACATGTTCAGTCAGGTCCCAATCACATTCCGCCTAGGTCACTGTGATGCCACCTACCAGGTCTCCGCTGCTCTTTCTTCCCATCTGAATCTCTTCTGTGAGTCCACCGCCAGGTTACCTGTATTACAATGTGCTCCAATCACATGACTTTCTATTTAAAATGTAGCAGAATTTAGGATCTTCTAAAGGTCCTAACTTTTGAATACTTTCTCCAACCACTCCACTTTGGACACTTGTTCCAGCCAAACTATTGGGTCTTTGGGAAAGTCATGACACATTTTTGCATAGAAAAGCATAGAAAAATATGTCAGGACTTTCCGACGTCCTAATACGATTCCTTACTGTTTTCCACCTATCTCACCTGATTTCTCCCACTTCCTCTGGCTCTTGCCATATTAAATCCCATCAAAATCCCACTAATTCGTTGTTTCCATGAATCATTTTTTGATCTCTCCAACAAGATGAAATTTTTACCTTCTTTGATTCTTCCATTTATTTATGTTTTCCTTATGGTATTTCTGTTGTGTCTTCTTTGAATCTTGTATGCATGCTTTTCTTACGGTATTTCTGTCACGTCCTATTTGTATTAAATTCTGTGCTCATCTTCCACCATCTGCAGGTTCTTCAAGACCAGAACTGTTTCACCTCCCTCTCTCCTTTAGCGTAATGTCTTGGGCATGATATCAAGTATCCAACTGTTAATTGACTTGCTGACATAGTAATGACTGGTTGCCACGTGATGGGATAAATTTTACTCAAATTTCCATTTCTTCTTCAGTTGCTATCACAGGGAACATCAAATATAGTTGTTTGTTTTGGAGAGAGCTAAAATCGAGACACCACCCTCTTCACATTCCCTTTGCTCCAACCCTCCAACCCCTGGGGATCTGCACTCTGTTCCATTTTCCAACTCTCCTTGGCTTTGCCAATGCTGTTTTCTCCCTCAGATGGCCAGTCTCTCCTTTTCCCTCGTGCATTGACCCCACTTGCCTTTCTAGAGTCTGCTCTGAGGTCACTGGGGCCCGATCCCCTCCCTCTAAGCGCAGCTGCAGTCCCTTTGTACTGTTATCACAGCATTTATCAGGACTTCATGTTTTCCTCATTAGGCAGTGAGTGCCTCTGACCTGTCTGTGTCTTTCCTACTTGCTCTAGTGCCTCAGCTCTGGACAGAAACTCCATGTCTGGCAAAAGCCTTCCCTGCCACGCTTTCCCTGCCTGGTGTAGGGCGGGTATACACAGAGCGCTATGGGGCAGAGAGAGACGATTCTGTGCCACTGTTCAAAATGAGGTGTCAGGGCTACTGACGTGAAAGGCCTCTTCTTTTCCTTCTCTGCTCTCAAGAAAAAGCACGTGACCTTTATGTTCGAGTGGAGTATACTTTGCACTCGTTTTCAAGTTACTTTGTAAGTGCTCTTGAGTGACTTCCTGAGGACTGTAAATATCCCAAGGTCAGGAGCTGCTCCTTCTTTGGTCCCTGTAGAGCTCTCATGTCTGCTGCTATATCACACAGAGACGCGGTGAATGACGGCCCTAAGGGCTGTGGAACCCTGAGACGGGGACTCTATTCTTAATCATGTATCTGTGTTGTTGGGGGCTGATTTTAAATGTGACCAAGCAATGAACTATACGCCTTGCAGACACCGTCTCCATATATTAGGACCAACCCTATGAGGGTGGAGCCATTATAGTCTGCATGGTTTTTTGTTTATTTCCAGATAAGGAAAGAAACTGAGGCCTAGAGGGGCTTGAAAAGATGTTTGGCCTACATTAATGACTCCAGAGTAGGGTGAAGTGGTGGCTGTTGGACTTGCAATGTCTAGTCTTGGCTTTTGGCCTGCACACACTAACCTGAGAAGCACCCCTCTTCTGCATCAGCAGGGCTTTGACTTTGCTGTATTAGAGAATCGCTTGCGATCAGTTTGGTCTCAGGTTAAGGAGATGAGAAATTGAAGCTCTTGGACTTTTT
Source organism: Tupaia tana (assembly GCA_026018925.1). Classification (NCBI taxonomy): domain Eukaryota; kingdom Metazoa; phylum Chordata; class Mammalia; order Scandentia; family Tupaiidae; genus Tupaia; species Tupaia tana. Next base: position 54,695,625 of record JAKSZU010000008.1, on the reverse strand, counting down.
TCTTTCTTTCTTCTTTTTTTCTGTCCCTCCTTCCTCCTCACTCTCTTTCTGTCCTTACATCAGGAGGCATATGCACTTCCCAGTGAGGAGGAGATTGTTGGAGAAAGCACTCCCAAAGAGGGTGTGGTCATGCCACCATCCCTCCTCCATTTCTTCACCCTGTTAGGATTTGGGGAATACACACATAAATGCCCAGTGTTTCTTAAGCTGCTGGGACTGGGGATTCTAATCTCATGGTCAGCCACGTGTCATCCAACTGTCTTAACCACTAGGCCACAGATTCAGCTTTCTTTCTTTCTTTCTTTCTTTCTTTCTTTCTTTCTTTCTTTCTTTCTTTTTTGGGGGAGAGGTTTTTGCTATAGGGCGCGTGCGCTTGCCAGACAGACAGAGAGAGACATAGAGACAGAAAGCAAGAAATCACCCCCTAGGAGGGATGGCCATGCCGCAATCCCTTCTCCTCCATTCTCTTCTCGGGATCCTGGGCACGCACACACACGCGCTGGCGTGAGTTCAAGCCACCAGGTCCGGGACTTGAACCACAGTTGACTACGTGGGAGTCCAGCGACATAGTCATTACGCTAACTGCTGGTCCCTCTTTCTTTTTATTTTTAAAGTTTATTTATTTTAGTCATAATACAGAGTATCTGTGTGCACACTGGGTGCGGCAGCGGGAGGAGGGAGAGAAGCATCCTCAGCAGGGTGTCATCACACCTCAATCTCCCTTCTCCAGCCCTCCACCTACTCAGGGTCTTGGGCATACACACGTGCATCTGACATGTTTTCAGACTGACCAGGGGATGCAAACACACAGCTGGCCATGTGGCTTCCAGCACTGCAGTTCAGTTTGCAACTGATTGTGCCACAAAACTGGGCCTCCTTTCTTCTCTCCTTCTTCCCTCCTTCTCTCCCAACCTGCTTACTTTTCTTTCTTTCTTTCCTTTGACCATTGATAATGTGATCGGGCGATTAAAAATTGAGGTCTTTTATTTCACCAATATAATCTTCTTTTATAACTTTTTCTGGTCAAGGTCTTTATATATTTATATATTTGAGAGTAGAGAGGATAAGTATAGATACCAGACACTGTAAGGGAGGGGAGTGGGTGGTAGAGAGTGGGTGGAAGGGGCAAAGGGAAGAAATATTCAATAGACAAAAGAGTGTAAAGTTCTCTATTAAAAAATAGTTCTATAAATTTGCTTTATAAAAATGAAAAGAAATTAAAAAAATAAATGACAGAGCAAGTCTTTCATAACTTTTAATAATATAATCTATTTCTTCATTACATATGGTTTATTCGTTTAGTACATAGTTATTGAACATTTACTGCCTATGTGAGGCTTTGTTGTAGGTGCTAGGGTTATAAGACAGACAACAGAGTCAAACAATTTCTCAGAGTGTAAATTTATTTTATAAAAGTTTATGGAGAGGACCAGCAGATGGCATAATGGTTACATCACTGGACTCCCACATAGTTGACTGTGGTTTGCGTCCCAAACCAGGTGGCTTAAACTCATGCTGGGCGTGTGTGCGTGGATGCCCAAAATTCCTAGAGGAGAAGGGATTGCAGCATGGCCATCCCCATGAGGGGTGATTTCTTGCTTTCTGTCTCCCCATCTCCGGTGAATGCACGTACCCTATAGAAAAAGTCTCAAACAAACAAACAAACAAAAACCTAATGGGACAGGGGGCTAGGGTTATTGAGGCTGGAGACAAGAAGAAACAAAGAGTGAAAAATTATATACTTGCAAAAATTACAACAGTCTAGAGCAGTATGAGAGTTTTTAAACTTTAACTAGGGAAGGGTTAAAAATGGAATTATCTCAGTCTGTGCAAGAAACAAAGTAATGTAATGGAATATATTGACAATTAGAATAAATCTAAACCAGCAGGTCCAGATGGTAGTTATCTAGAATAAGTTAAGAAATTGCCTAATGAATATATTAAGCTAATTATGTTCTTTCTTCAAAAAAATATGAACTGTTAAGTTAGCAAATAGAAAGAAAATGTCATTTTCCAGTTAAATGTAATACGGATGTGGATAGTTGTTATCCAATATAGATAAGATATATAACTAAACAAAAAATAAAGATACTCAGTGATTATTTAAAAGAGAATAGAAATAAGCAATATGTAAACTTAATAACTTGGATTTCTAAATCTCCTTGCCACACCTGCAGTTACTTTAGGAGCTGGTGTGTAGGGGTGGTATCATATGCATTATTAGGTGTTGAGGTGCTATCCAGCTCCTCAGAAAAGCACTCTAACACACTCTTTTATATTTCTGATTCATTTATGTGCAAAATTAAAAAAAAATAAAGTTTATCTTTGTAGAAATCAATGAAGACAACCCAAATGAGAACAGAGGTAATTTATTCAGAGTTTGCTATAGCAAGGGTCAATCTCTGTTGCTTACATTCTACAGAAACTAAAAGACAGGCAAAGGGATGGGAAATGTTTTTTAGTGGAAAAAAAATGGAAGGCTTCAGGTATTCTCCGTTGGTCTGCGAAGGTAAAAGTGCGGGTTAGGAATATAGTGGGCATCTTATATTTTTGTTTTGGGGAATATATTTGGTTTCTCTGATTGGTCCTAAGTGGGGACAAAATTAGGGAAGCTGGTAGTTATTTACCAAGTCTTGACTATTCTAAGGCTTTTTCTGCAAAATGGTTTGGTTTCCAAGACTGTTTGCTATAGAGGTTATACATCAGAGTGCCAGTATCACATATGGTCTAGCCATTGTTCATTTGTCTATTCAGATTCTTAGACATATATAATATTATCAATTATTAAAATCACAAGGAGGGACCAGCAGATGGTGTAGTGCTTAAGGCACAGGACTCCTACATGGCCAGCTATGGTTTAAGTCCCAGACCCAGTGGCTTGATAATTATGCTGGGCAGTGTGTGAGTGTATGCCCCAGATCCTAACAGGCAAATGGAAGAGAAGGGATTGCAGCATGGCTATCCATCTGGATGGTGATTTCTGACTTTTCCTCTCATTGTCTTTCTCTCTCTGGCAAGCACACATGCTCTATGGCAAAAAAAAAAAAAAAAAAAAAAAAAAAAAAAAAAAAAAAAAAAAAAAAAAAAATCACAATGATAATAGGAATTGAATCTTTTGACATTCTTCTTGCTCATCATCAGAAAAGTTTAAAACAAGGTTTAAATTGGAGCCTATTAGACAAAACTCAAGGAAAGACTGGTACTTTTAAAGCATTAAATTACAGGTAGAATGTCTGAAACATGTTCTGACTGCCAAGGAGATATAAACACATAGTAACCAGTCTCTCCAGAAGTATTTGGGAGTCCTACTACCCCCCCCCCCCCCCCCCCCCCAGTTTCTCACCCTAAGCAGGATACATAAAATAGCCCTAAAGCAAATGAATCTTTGCAGTTTGGAAGGTCAGTGTTTGTGGGGTCTGCCTGAGAGCTCATACTTGAAATACATTCTTTCCTTCGTCTATGGCAGCTTAACATGATGTTGCTTTTTAATCTTGGTGGTACTGGCTTCTCATATCAATTGTAGCTGTATGCAGGGACATCGAGATGTTCTCCAGGGTTCCCTTAAGATGAATTTCAAGTATATTTAAAAAGTCTCTAAGGCTACTCCGTCAAAACACACACACACACACACACACACACACACACACAAAGAACGAAACTACTTCAAATTTGCTCTTTGTCCAGAATAAGAAGAAAATAAATTGCCCCAGGATTTACTGTCTGGTCGGTGGTATTAGGGGTACTTGCGCTGGTGATTTTAATATTTTGTTTGTTTGCTCTAAGCCTTGTGCACTCACCAGAGAAGGAGAAAGTGAGTAATCACATCCCAAGGAATATGGCCATGCTGCAATCTCCTTTCTTCCATTCTCCTCTCGGGATTTTGGGCACATAGGCACGCACACCTGGCATGATTTTCAGGTCGCTAGTCCAGGACTGGAATTGTGTCATCTTCTATAAGGGATCCAGCCTCCTTAACTAACTCCATGCATCTGCTGGCCCAGTGACTTTAATACTGTGTTTTTTTTTTTTTTTTTTTTTTTTTTTTTTTTTTTTTTTTTTTTTAAGAATTATCTATTCAGTTTTATTTATTAATTAATTTATTTTAATTTGACCAGAGAGAGACAGAGAGAGAGAAGAGGGAAAGTGGGAAAGCAAGCCACCAGGTCCAGGACTTGAACCATGGTTGGCCATGTGGGAGTGTCCAGCACCTTAACACCACACCACCTGCTGGCCCCCAGTACTATGTTTTTTTTTTTTTTTTTTTTTTTTTTTTTAAGAATGATTTATTTTATTTATTTATTTATTCATTCATTTTTAGATTTTCTATAGAGGACACACAGAGAAAGAGAGAGAGAGAGAAAGTGATAAAGCAATCTGCCAAGTCTGGGACTTGAACTGTGGTTGACCATGTGGGAGTCCAGCACCTTCACCACACCACCTGTAAGACTGCTCCTCCCCGTCGGGGAATCAAACCCCGGTCTCCCGCGTGAAGGCGGGGATACTCACCACTATACTAACGAGGATGGCCAGTACTGTGGTTTTTAAGAGATGAGTTTGCACCAAGTGTAGAGTAGCAAGAGAAGCCAATAAAAGGAATTCCTGGGCAGGTATATAGGAGGAGATGACACCAAAGCTGAGTCTTGAAGAATGAAAAAACTTAGAATTGTTTAAAAAGAAAGAAAGTAGAAAGGTTTCTCTGACAGCTGAAAACAGAATAAGCAAGTGTCTGAAAAGCCCATTTATTTGCTGGCTCTCCAATTTGTTTCCCAAATTTCTGGCTCCCACGTCAACTGCGAATTCCCATTGTTCCTTTGTGTGGCCAGTAACAGACTTTCAAAATTCTTTCCCTCAATGTGATCCACTCACAGCTTTCCCTATCTTTATTTCATGGCAACATCACTCTCCTGGCTGCTCTGGTCAAAAACTGTGGAGTCACTCTCAACTACTTTGTTTATTCCCACATTCGACTTCCAAGGAAACCCTCTTGGTTGTACCCTTAAAATAGACATAGAATCAGCCCTTCGCAAACCTGTATCGCCTGTCTGGACCACCGCAGTCTGAGCCACCATCAGCCCCTGACTGCTTCTGCCGGTGTCCATGTCCACTCTAGACTGCACCCTGAGTGAGCCTTTCCAAATAAAAGTAAAACCATGATACTTCTCTGTTCTAATTCTGTGGTTTGCATGTTACTCAGGATGAAAACCAGAGTCATTACAAGGACTGACAAAGCCCCTTGTGACCTGTTCTCCCACGCCTCCCCCAGCCCTGATTTCGTTGGGTCACGGCAGAGGTTTACTTAATTTTTGTCGTTGTGCGTGTCATATGGAAAAGGCAACAGATGTAACAAGGCAGGTGGTGTGCTTCCTCGCAGAACCATGCCCCAGTGTCCTTGCTTGTGTAAGCATTCACAGACCTGCAGGCCCTGGCCAGCCTTCCAGAGTTCCCACACTGTAGGAGGCTAATGTGAAGCCACTGCAGGTCTTAAGTTGATCTGATTTGTATTACATAGATGATTTTGCTTTTGGCATGGAAAATGGATTTAAGGAGGACTCCACTAGAAGCAGAGACTAGAAGAGAGACAAGTTCGCAAGTCGTCCAACGGTCCAGATTGGAGCCCACAGAAGGCTGTAGTTGCTAGTGCGGGTGGAGAGAAGATTCCAGATGCTATCGCGTTGTCGGAAAAGTCATGATGCATTTTTCCTAGAAAAATATGCCCTGACTTTTCCGATGACCCTTTATAAATACCGTAAGGTAGAATTGGCAGAACCCAGTGCTTGAATGAATATGGGCTTTGGGGGAGAACTCCCAGGTTTCTGGCTTGCATTGGTAAATGAAGGGACTCTTAGTGAACATGAGACTTAGGTTAGAAGATAAAATAGTAAAGACTCAGATTGCTGCACTTTCAACACAGCTAAGAAAGACGTGTGTTTCCCCTTGCACATTTGCGTTCTAAGTACACAACAGCCACAGCTTGTACAGCAAGTAATCATATTTGGGGTTCTGAGGCTCAGGGAAGGAGGTCTGGACTGGAAATTTGAGTTACCCATCACTTTCCTAAACATGTTAACTTGTTTCTAATTAGAATTATTGCGGTTTTCACATTTCACATTTTGTACTGAGACACTTCCCATTGTAATTTTTCCTGAGCACACACTATAGACTTTTATTTATTGTCCTCTCTTCAACAGCCTCCTCAGACAATTTTTTTTTTTTAAAGATTTTTGCCATAGGGCATATGCTCACTGGGGAGACAGAGAGGCAGTTAGAGGGAAAGTGAGAAATCACCTCCCAGGGGGATGGCCAGTTGGCAATCCCTTCTCCTCCATTCTCCTCCTGAAATTTTGAGCAGACGTGAACACGCATCCGGTGTGAGTTTCAAGCCACCAGTTCTGGGAATCAAACCTTTGTCAACCACATGGGAGTCCAGCATTTCAACCACCACGCCATCTGCTGGCCCTCTTCAGACAATTTTTCAAAACTGAGCTATTGAGAGAGAGAGAGAGAGAGAGAGAGAGAGAGAGAGAGAGAGAGAGAGAGAGAGAGAGAAAGAGAGAGAGAGAGATTTGGGGGCTCCCGTGGCTGCCTGCTTTTTAGACCGTCAGGGCTGGGATTGGAAGCACTCCATCACGTGGGACCCCACTTCCCGCGCACAGGGTTTAACCACTGCGCTACAGGGCCAGACCACACCCAGCAGTCTTTAAAGCGCAGCAGTCTAAGCAACTGAAGCGACAACGTGGGGAAGATGCGGTTCCGAAAGCCCGCTTCACGCAGGCCTTCCACAGCACCGGGGACCAGCGCCTCCTGCACTGTCAGGGTCACCCCGGGCCCCGCGCCTCCTTCCTTCGGCTCACCCGCACCCACGTGCCAGCCGCTTTCTTCCCAGGGGTCCCCAAAGTTCCCTGGATGGTACCGGCCAGACCATCCAGGGTGAGAACAGGCCTGGGCCGCGGTCGCCGCGGTAACCAGCGCCGGGCAGGTTCGGTTCCAGGGCCACCGCGCGTCTCCGGGGCGCCCGCCCCGCCCTGGGAGTGGCGGCAAGGAGGGAGGGACGGCGGGGGTGTCCGGGCCGCGGCCCAGGGGCACGGGAGGCGCGTGACGGCCTCGCCTGGGCACCCCATTGTCTACGCTCCATAGCAACTCGCGAGGCCCGGGCCACGCGCGCCGCCTCCGCGTCGCTCCGGGGAGACACCGGCCCTGGCGGGCGCTGGGCCCGCGCGCACGGGGCCCTGACGGCCCCGCGGGCTCCAGGCCGGCGGCGGCAGCGGCATGCCCGAGAAGCGGCTCACCGCCGGTAGGTGGCCGGCCGCCCGCCCGGGGGGGTTTCCTGAACCCCAACACCTGGCTTCACTGCCCTCTCTTCGCATTCATTACGGGTTTCGGCCCTTCCCCAGTCTAGGATGCCTTCCCGGCACCGTGTTTCCGTTGCTTAATTCTCCGTTTTGCAGCTGGAACAATGGAGGCCTCCCTCCGTTAAGGGTAATCCCAGGGCTGCAGTGGATTGGGGCCAGTCTAGACCTCAGAGGTCTTTCCTCCCCACTTCCACCTTGAATTGGCCCCTTCAGAGTCAGTCCAGATATAGAGAACACACAGGGCCCAAATTCACTGAGCTTGGCCACGTGTGACAGGGGTACCCTCCCCTCGGGGGGCTGCCTCAGTGTTTCATTTATTCCGAAAGGGTATCAGATTGGAGTGAGGTGTTGTAATCTCTTATCTTGTTTCAGAGCCACCAACTATTACAGAAGACGACTTTGTAAGTATGATCTATAGGGACTGCTTTTTTTTTTTTTTCCCCAGGGCATTTTCATTTTTAAATAGTCCATATAAAGTCATAGACAAAGGGGTGTGTGTGCACGTTCCTCCCATTTGCCAGAGGAGAGTTGAAGCTTTCGTTTAGTAACATGGGGCAGTTGTGTCCAAGACCTTTATTATTCTTTAATAGGTTCATTTTGGGGAAGTGACTGGTTGATTTGCGTTAAATGACCTCGTTTAATTTCTGTAAACTCTCAGGCTTCTGTAGCAGGCAGGTTTTATCTCCATGGTTTTGTTGTGATGTTGCTGTGTACTTCCTGGTTTCAGTAAACATAGTAGATGGCATCGATTGATTGCTAGTCAACTTATAATTCTTTTAAAGTGTACTAAATATTGTTCAGACTATTGGAGAATTTGAGTAATAATGATAATAATTATTATTGTACGTTGTCACTTAGGCGAGTGCTATATTCGAGGTAGATTCTATTGTCCCTGTTGTACATTTAAGGACCTTATGCAAGGTTACATAGGAAGTAACAGAGACTAATTTCTACTAAGGTCTGAGTTTGATTCAAAGAACTCTCCTGCTTTTCTCTATTATTTACTTATATCCTCCACCACTTACTTCTCTTGTTGGCTAATTATCTTATTTGCTCCCCCTCCCCCATAGGGCATGTATACTTGCCAGAGAAAGAGACAGAGAGAGAAAGAGAAATCACTCAGGGGGATGGCCTCACTGCAGTCCCTTCTCTTCCATTTTCCTCTTGGGATTTCAGGCATGCATGCACATGTACCCTGTGTGTTTTTCAAGCTACTGGGTCCAGGACTTGAACTGTGCTGTTGCCATATGGGATCCAGTTTGCCCTATCCACTATGCCATGGGCCAGTCAACAAACATGAGTGAGTGTGTATTCAGAGTACTATCCTAGATGCTGAGGGTAAGTCTTCAAAAGTTCAGTCAACGGGCCAGCAGATGGCATAGTGGTTATGTCACTGGACTCCCACATGACTGACCTTGGTTCGAATCTTTGACCGTGGTTCAAATCCTGACTTGCAAATCATGCTGGGTGCATGTGTGTGTGTGCCCAAGATCCTAGCTTATAAATCACACTGGCTGCATGTGTTTGTGTGCCCAAGATCCCGGAAGGAGAACGGAGGAGCAGGGATTGTGGCGATTGTGGCATGGTCATCCCTCCTAGGGGGTGAGTTTTCACCTTCCCATTCACTGTCTCTGTCTCTTTCTCTCTGGCGAGCATATACGCCATAAGGCAAAAACAAAACAAAACAAAACAAAAACAAAAAACTCCAAAAAAGAAAAGTTCAGTCAAGCAGAGGCTGAGAGAGAAGAGAGAGCTAAAGCTGACAGTTTTCATTTTCATCTTTCTATTAGTTGGTTGAGAAAGTCATGGCATATTTTTCTATGGTAAAAATGTGTCTTGACTTTTCCAACAACCCAATATATATTGTTGATCAGCAGCTGAAAGAGAAAAAGAGAGAGAGAAATACACATGGACTAAGATTGACAGGCAGATGGACGGGTGTACAGATAGAGACATATACACGTACTCCAAGGTAGACACACAGTGTGTCAGAAATTGCTCCAATCTTCTGTGTTGGCAGAACTCTGTGTAGTGGGAGGGACATCTTTAAGCTGTTCCAGGCCTTCCTGACTGCTTTTCATTCCAGCAGGAGGTGAGCATTTCTGGATCCCCCTAATCCTTTCCCTTACAGTGCTCTGAAGAGCACGCAGCAGCTTGCTACTTAAAGTTGGAGCACTTGACTGACTATTGCAGGCATCCGGCTCCATGTGCCAATTCACAGTGCTTGAAGACTACGAGCCACTCTCTCTCTCCTGACCTCTCTGACATTACTATCTCCCAGTTCTCTTCATCTCATTTAATTCCCCTTTCTGGCTTCTTTTTTTCTTTCCTGTGCCAGTCTTGACCTTCTTCAGGATTCTGTCCCATAGGCATTCTCTGGGTGACTTCCTCTTCTCCTGCAGCTTCTGCTACCTCTGTTTCAGGGACTTCCAAACCTACACACCTCTAGCCCAGACACCACTTTCGATGCCAGCTCTGTATACCCCACTGGATAATGGGGTTTGGGCATTTTCATTGCCTGCTGTCCCTGTATCACCTCAGTAGTTTAAACTGAACTTGTCGCCCACTCCTATTCTGTTTTAACTCTTATTTTTTCGTATTTTATTTAACGGTGCCACTGGTCATTCAGTCACTCGATCCAGGGCCTTCCTTCCCTCTTCTTCATCCCCCACCTGCAGTTATTCACCAGCTTCCTTCATGGGCAGCTCTTTTGCTCCATCCTCACAGCTACTGTCTTATTTCAGGCCCTTATCCCTGGGCCTGGACTTCGGCAGTGGTCCTAACTGATAACTAGCTTCAATATCCCCCCTGCCAAGTCCAGTTTTTCTTTGTGTCAAGCTTAAAGAGCACACCATGATCAGCTGTACTGGGTTACTTGCTGTTGCTTTGCGCCATCTACCTTTAGAGTTCTCCTGTTCCCACCTCTCCTAGCCTGGCTGTCAGATTGCCATGCACTCTAAAAAATTATCGTGTTACTCGGTTGCTCAGGTACTGAATGTCTGCACTCCATGACAGAAATGGAAAGACTGGAAGTATAAAACCACGGAGAGCAACTGTATAAACGCATGGAGAGACAGCGTGGGAGGAGGGTGAGAAATGGGGGCTGGGACGGAAGGGAGAGAATCAAAGGGGAAAAAAGGCAAAACATTTAAGGGACACAAAATTGAAAAATTATCTGTTGATGATAATGTTCATGGTCATATTTCGGACTAGACAAATATACAGTGTATTCATACTGAGAAAATTCATTTTGTATGCTGAAAAGATACACAGTGATTGAATAAAAAAAAGGGGGGGGCTGGCAGGTAGCATGGTGGTTAAGGTTGCTGGACTCCTACATGGTTGACCATGGTTTGGTTTGAGACCTGGTGGCTAGCTTTCTTACTTTCCCTCTCTCTCTGTCCCTCTCTGGTCAAATTAAAAATAAATAAAAGTTAAGTAAAATAAGTCTTTAAAAAAAAAAAAAGAAGGAAAAATAAATGCAGGCTAATATTTAACCTCAAAATAATCCTATTAGGTGGTTATTAGTACCCACATTTCACACTCAAGTAAGTCCTACCTAAATGGCTTGAGGCTGCACATCTAGTTATCAGTAGACCCAGAATGTCAAAGGCCTTGCTTTAACATTCTTCTTTTTTATAACTTTTATTTCATTTAACCTTTTTCATAACTTTTCAGATTTTTTTTTTTTTTAGACGTGCTATATATCACTTTTCGTGCTTACGCCTTCTGTGTAACCAGCACTACAAGCATATGCCATTGGGCCTGGCTTTCAGGGTGAGCCGGGAATTGAATCAGGGCCTCCCCTGTGGCCTTAGCCTCTTGAATAGCAGTTTCCACCAGTGCTTTCTCCTGCAGGCGAGGCTCCTTTTAGCCTTCTTTAAACTTACCTCCTCATACTTTTCTCTGTAACAAAGACAACATCCATCCTTTTTTTTTCTTTCCCTAAAGTGCTTCCACATGCCTTCTGCTCCAGCCAGACTACCCCGCTTGTCTGCTTGCCTTTGCTGTTGCGTTTGTCTCAGTTGCCCTTCCTCATCTATTTCACAATCTTGCACATTCTTCAAGCCCAGCTAATCTCCTCCATGGAACCTTTCCAGCCTAACATCATCCAGACTGCCTCTGAGCTCTGGGCAGCTTTCACCAGAGACTAGTTTGTGACCAGGTCCTCAGATTCACATACTGAACCAAGCATTGCCTATAGACGAAATATCTTGCACGTATATTCACCTACCTCTGTTTTTCAAAAGTGTGAAAGTGTTGTATTCATTAATAAGTTACATATTCTTAGAAAGTGTGGCAGAGACCTGTGATTTCCTTTGTCTAGTACTTAGACACATTATGGAAAATGTATATAGATATATGACTGTCCAGAATAAAGACTACATCTCTAGCTTCCCTTGTAGCCAGATGTAGTCATTTGCCCATTTTCTGGCTGGTAGGATATAAGCAGAAGTGGCGTGTTCTACTTCTGGAAGGCTGATGTTTGCAGAGCTCAAAAAACACTCCTAGGTTACATAGTAACTGGTCAAGTCACAATTAGAAGCTGGATTGTTCTGATTCTAATACTTACGTAAGTGTAGAGGCAGAAAACGAGCCTCCTCTTTGTTTGGAATGAGGATATGATGCTGGAGCTAAAGCAGTCATCTTGAATCATGAGGTGGAAGTGGCGTCTTGAGGATGACAGAGTCACAAGATCAAAAGAGCCGGGGTTGCTAGTAGTTAGGGAGCCACAGTGCCTGCCAGCCTTGGACTTCTTATGGTGACATGAGAGAAATACAGTCCTATTTTCCTTAGTCTCTTTTTGTTTTTTGTTTTGTTTGTTTTGCGTTCCTGTGTTTATAGTAACCTTTTTTCATAGTGTATTTTCTCACTCAGTGGATTTAAAAGTACAATGTTATTGTGGTTGTCTGCAACTATTTTAACCTTAACACGGGGTCTTCATCCCACAAGTCTAGAATAACTCATTTAGAATAAATCTTTGTCAGGGATACACTGCCTTATTTATATCTTAACTTTTTATGTGGAAAATTTTCTAATTTATTAACAAAACTATGAGCTCTTATAGAGTTGGTACTAAGTCTAAGCACACCTTCATATTCCTTAGACCACATAGCACAACGCCCAGATTATGCTATGTACTAATACTAACACATTTATACTAATACATTTTAGTTGATGGGTATTTTCTTACATAATAACTAGTGTTTTCTGTTTCACTTCTTTTTCTTTTCTTGCAAAGTTTCATTTGATATGTATGTCATATATTTTAAGCAACTGTCTTCTGACATTTTTCTACTTTAGTGTCTTTATTAACTGTTTTTGACAATTTTCTTAGGGAAACATATAAAACATTTACTATATTCAATTCTTATATTAGTTTATTTGGGAGGGGTTTATTTTTAATTACATAAGCAACACATGAATACGTTCTTGTAAATAATTCAAATAATACATGATGGGTAGTAACCAAATTACATTAATTATATGCTCCTTTGTGTAGAAAATGACTGGGGGTGGAACGTAGTTGGGTCCCTTTTATTTGAGGTGGTTAGGAAGACCATTCCGTAGGTTAGTGTAGGTAAGGAGGGATATGAAAGACGAGATTTGGCATGTTATGGTGAACCAGAGCTCTCAGGGGTTTGACCCTTGTGGATGGGATACCAGGGTAGTGATTTGGAAGATGATCAGATAACCAGGAATTTATTCAAGAGTGATTTGAGATCTGTCATTTAGTCCACAGGATGTTAAGACGATTATCCATAAAGTGCAGAGAAACTTTATCTTGGTTCCTTATACATAAGTCCCCCTCCCAACTTTTTTTTTGAGAGATTTTTGCCAATAGGGGTGCATGCGCTGCACAGAAAGACAGAGAGAGACAGAGACAGAAAGTGGGAAATCACCCCCCAGGGGGATAGCCACACCGCAATCCCTTCTCCTTCATTCTCTTCTCGGGATCTTGGGCACACACACACACACACACACACGCTCGGCGTGAGTTTTAAACCACCGTGTCTGGGACTCAAACCACGGTCGACTACTTGGGAGTCCAGTGACATAGCCATTGTGCCAACCACTGATCCCTCCTCCAACTTTTTATGAAACATTTTGAGCATATGAAGAAGTTAAGGGATTGTTCAGTAAACACTGATAATACCCACAAGAATTCCACCATCTCTCCATCAACCTATCTTATTAAAAAAAATATATATATATTCTAGGTTCTGGCAGGTGGCATGGTGGTCAAGGCTCTGGACTCCCATATGGCCAACAGCATTTTGAGTCCCCAACCTGCTGACTTTTTTCTCAGTCCCCCCCCAGTCCAATTAAGTAATAATAATAAGAATAATGATGAATAAAATAAAAAACAATTCTTAAAAAAAAATGCATTCCAAAGTAAGTTATAGGCATTCATATGCTTCATCCCAAGCACTCATGAATATCATGAAGTACTGTTCAGTATTACTTCATGTTTATTTTGTTGATGTGAATTTTATACACAGTGAATTACAGAAACTTTGAGTATAATTTGATAAATTTTTACAAAATCATGCACTTGTGTAATTCAAACCCATGTAACATCTAGATGTTCCTTTAGGTGACATCCCATTTCATTCTTGCCCCAGTTACCCAGAGGCAACTGCTGTCCTTTTCACTTTCTGACTTCTCTTCTTTACTCATGTGTTTCTCTCTACATTCTGCATTATTGCCTCATGTTTTTATTTCTAAATATAGAATTTGAAGTTATTTGAAATGTACTTTAAATGCTATTTTCCCCACTTGAGTCTCTTTTGAATCTTCTTACAGGTAACAGCTTTCCCATTGTAATTATTTTATGAATTATGTTATATTCTTTCTTGGACTGTGGCTTTTGTCTGTGTCTTATTTCATTTTCCTTGTATATTTTTCATCTTTTAGAGTTGTGAAGATATTGTAGTTTATCTGATTTTAGAGTGTAGCAAAATAATTTTTTAAGTGAAAACTTTTACCTCTTATAACTAGCCAGCACTAATAGACTATTTTGTTTAACCCTCTTTCAGTAAGAGAGTTGACAAGTTTGTACTAAAAATGGAAAAGCTGACTTCACTTTAACAGATGACACATCTGTAATACATGAAAAAAACAGGATTCAAGAGTATATTCAGTTCTGAGGAAGTGTTTCTACCTTCCATTGCATCATTCTGCAGAGAATCTGGGTTGCGAATTTTGCAGGCAGCTTCCTGGAATGATGTCATGAAGGAATTGATTGTAACTCAGTTTTCTTCTCGATTGTACTATTAACCATCACCAGTTTATTGGTTATTTGGAAGTGACTAAATCTGAATATGAAGACATAGTTCATTATAATATGGCCAAGTATCTGGATTGTGGAAACTTAGGGTAACAGAGCTCCTTCTTCAGATCAAGGGCTCCTTCTTCAGATCAAGGCCTTTTAAAGAGAAAAAAAAACTACACTTTCAAGTGAAGTGTTTGGGAGGGTTGGGGGCAAAGGGTTTATCGAGTTCCCATTAAGCACAAGCAAGCAAGACTGCTTATTTACGAATAGGACAAAGTATTAGAATACATTGAACTAGAGACTGCAGTAGAACACATGCTTATTTATTCAGCCACCATGCCATCTGCTAGTCCCCATGTATTCTGTTTTCTAATAATTCATTTTTATTGTTTGTTTTTAGAGGTTTTTGCCTTAGAGTGCATGTGCTTGCTGGGGAGAGAGAGACAGACAGAAGCAGTGAGAGGGAAAGTGAGAAATCATCCCTCCCCCACGGGGGATGGTCACGTCAAAATCCCTTCTCCATTCTCATTCCAGGATCTTGGGCACGCTTGCACACATGCCTGGCATAAGTTTCAAGCTACGGAGTCTGGACTCAAACCATGATCGGCCATGTGGGAGTCTAGCAATGTAACTGCTACGCCATCTGCTGGCCCGTATTTTTATTGTATTTCACAAAAGTTTTCTGTCTGAGATGGATTAAGGAAAGAAAAATAAAGCAGGCACTTTGTCACAGCAAGCGCTGAGTTAATCTCTGAAGTGTGAGACATCTGGAAATGAATATATGCATCTGAGAATTATGTAGAAATTTCTGACAATGTGGCTTGTCAAATTCTAGGTAACATTTAGGTCCACTTGGTTTTAAGAGAGAGACATTCTGTATTACGGATAAAAATTAAATATAAAATGTATATTTTCAAAGACCTAATGAGGGACTGTACTTTTGTTACTCATTTTAAAAAAACACTCCTGATATGCATGGATTTTTAAGATTTTTTTCTCCCATGAGAGAGAAAGAGAGGAAGAAGAATCCTTGAGAGGACCCACTCCAGCTTCAGTCAGCCTGGATCACAGGCATGCACACATCTGTCAGCATGTGCAGGGAGACCTCGGGGCACAAACCTGGGACCTTCCCATAGGGCTTCAGCATCACTGAGCATTGCATTATCATTGTGCCAACATGGCTAGCCTGGATTTTTGTTCACATGGCCCAATTCTGCAAGATCTGGCTCCTCTTATTATAGGTTGCCTTCTACTTAGAAGATACTAACAAATATTTATTGAATTCAGATGTTTTTTCTCAGGAGTTAACAGAAACTAGGTAGTCCACAAAACACAGTCCAGAAAATTTAAAGTAACTTTGAAAGATAAAATTGGAGAAGTTATTAGCCTTTTAGTCTCTGTCAAAATGATATCTGCCTTGTTCTGCTTTATTAGACCTTTGTCAATCAGAAATTATTTGAACATATACTTCTGAGGTACTACTGTTGAGGTAGTAGATTCATTACATCCTTTGTTGTTGTTTTAATCAGTTGAGATTTCTAATAGGCCCTTGATATAAACCCTGTAAGTGATTGTTTATGACTCAACTCTGACACTGCAATTACTTAAACAAATTACCCTGAAAATCTGTTTTCCGAAGTAGGTGTTAATATACTACAGCTTCTTCCTTAGAACTCTATGCTTTGACAAATTTTTAAAAATTGGCTAGTATAAGAAGAAAGTAATCAGCCATATGGAAATAATAGCATTGTGCCATAATGTCAACTTTCATGCTAGATTTGCAAAATTATGATATAATTATGAATAACAAAATAAACACATGTACGATACAATAGAGTGTGCCAGGGTGTGCTTTTGACACAATGGAAACAATTACTAACAAAATAAGGTGTTTTATGATTTGGAAAAGAGATTTTTGTTCTTGGCAGTGGCTTTTCAAGTTTGCCAGTTTTAAAAGTAGCTATCTTAGTGGATGAGATAGTTGTAGGAAAAAAACGTATAGTCTTCATGCTTCGAACACGTGCATTGTCAACGTTTCTCATGTGGAAATGAAGCAGGCCCAGTTTACTAAAACTATATCTCTTTTTTTTTTTTTTTTTTTTGGAGAGATTTTTGCTATAGGGCTTGTGCACTCGCCAGAAATACAGAAAGAGACAGAGAGACAGAAAGCAAGAAATCACCCCCCCAGGGGGGATGGACACACCACAGTTCCTTCTCCTCTATTCTCCTCTTGGGATCTTGGGCACGCACGCACACGCATGCCGTGTGAGTTTAAGCCACCGGATCCGGGACTCAAACCGCAGTCGACTACATGAGAGTTCAGCGACATAGCCATTATGCTAACTGCTGGTCCCGAAAACTGTATCTCATTTTGAGGGGAAGATGGTAGAATATTTTCTTCATTTAGTTATCACCTCCATGTGAAAATTTAAGAAATGTGCATTCTCAGTTTTATTTTTAAATCCCAATACCATTTCTGTCTACAGAGACTGCCTTTATTTTTATGAACTATGCATTTTTACTATGTCCATGGAAATTTACTATGTGTTGTATTATTTTATATTTGTTGATGTTTCATTTAAGTGTTGTGCTCTATTCTTCATGTGTTCTGTTTTCTTCTGTTATTTTTAAAATTCTTTTTAAAAAACATTTATTTATCTATTTATTTCTTCTGATTTTCGGTGGGTCTAGGACTTAAACTGTGGTCAGCCACGTGGAAGTCCAGTGCCTCAGCCACCATGCCATCTGCCAGTCCCCAAGTATTCTGTTTTCTAACTAACTATAGTAACAAGACTTTTTAAGAGTATGTTCCCTTTTATTTTCCTGTTTCTTCTTTCTAGTATTGAAGCATTATGTTCTATTGAGAGTGAGGATTCATTGTTGACTGACAGAAAAGATTTAAAATCTATCGTTGGTAGCATAATTAGAGAATGTTTGAAAACATCTTAGTATCATCTAATATTTTGCTTTTATGTTTTGCAGGAAGATTCTTTGGCAACAGATGATTTCCTCGTGGACTACTTTAATGAATTTCTAAGCCTTCCAGTGAGTGTGTATTATTATGTTCTACTAAATATAGTACCAAAGCAAAATACTTACTCCCTGAATTATATTGTGAGACAATTTTATTAGGGCTATTTTATTTATTTATTTATTTGGAGAGGTTTTTGCTATAGGGCATGTGTGCTCGCCAGGAAGAAAGAGAGAGAGAGACAGAAAGCGAGAAATCATCCCCCAACGGGGATGGCCATGATACTCAGGGGTTTTTGCCTAGGCTGATGGTTTAACTTTCATCATTCAGTTGTATCTTATAAAAAATCCAGAAACATCAAAAAATTATCAGAATTTTGCTCTTCCAGATTATTCCATCTTTCCTCTGGGCTCTGAAACTTCCATTCTCCCTTTAAAAACAAAAATACATTTTTATAAAATTTAAAATAAGAAAATATTAGTTTAATTTTTTTAAAGAGATTTTTGCTACAGGGCATGTGCACTTCCTGGAGAAACAGAGACAAAGAGACAGAAAGCAAGAAATCACCCCGCAAAGGAATGGCCACACCACAATTCCTGCTTCTCCATTCTCCTCTTGGGATTTTGGGCACGCACACACATGTGCTTAGCGTGAGCTTCAAGCCTACAGGTCCGGGACTTAAACTGTGGTCGGCCATGTGGGAGTCCAGCAACATAGCCATTATGCCATCATATGGTCCTAATCGCAGTATGATTCTAATTTCAGTTTCTCAACATTTAAATTTCAGTGTTTTAAGATTTGAGATTATCTTGACATTTACATACTCCAGAAACTAAATAAATAAATTAAATAAAGGCTAACTTTCCTTTTCAAAGAAATTCATTTTGAACTATAGAAGTGATAAAATGATAGTTCAGAAAATTTACCATCAATGTGAGAAAACTTTGGTCATAATCTTGCCATCCAGTTGAAATAGATGTTACCATTTCTCTGTGTTTTCTTTTAGGTTTAATGTGAAATACAGTGTGATTTCTGTTTAACTCTGTGTGTATAGTCCTGCTTTTCCTCCCTTGCAATTTCACCCCTTCATGTGTCTCATGAACCCACCTAGGCAACCTTTTTTCTCTTTCCCATCTCTACAAATCATTTTGTTTTTATTTCTTCTTTTTCTTCCCTTCCTTCTCCCTCCTCTCTTTCTCCACCACCACTGCCGTTTCGAGTTTCTTTTTCATATGCATTTAGTGTCACACAGTCTGTCGATTAATTACCCATTCTTCACAAGATGAGAGAAGAGAAAATGTCATCACAGATTTCTAAGAAGAATTTGGGGTCAGGGAGGAATGATGTATACTCAAACCAAGTGACTGGCAAAATTCTAGAACAGATTAGTAATGCTTGGTTTATGAGCACTTAGCTAAGAATTAGAAGCCAACATGGGTTTACTGAGAATAAGTGTGCCAAACTAATCTCTCTTTTTTTGATAGTAATGGACTGGTATTTTAGGGACCCATAAAGTTAAATGTACTATGATTTCAGTAAAGTATTCTAAAAAATTTTAAGTCGAATCCTATTACTTCCTACTCTGCCCTAAACCCTATTTGGTGGCTTCTCATTACACTAAGAATAAAATCCGGAACACAGTATGTTCTGGCTCTTGCTATCTCTCAGTCTTTATTTATTACCTCTTTTCTCCTTGTTAATTATTTTCCAGCCTAATTGACTTTTTTCATGTTTCTCAACACGAATATGTCAAGGGTATTCAGTCTTCCAGTCTGAAATGCTCTGCTCTGAGATATATGTATCATTTTCTTCCTACCTTAAATCACTTCTCTTCAGAAGCCTTCCCCGTCTATCCTATCTAAAATAACATCAACTTACATTCCACTTATGTTGCTTTATTTGTCTCCAAAGCACTTATCTGTGAAATTATTTCTAAGATTTACTAACTGTAACCAGTAGGGATTGATGTTTAATACCCTATGGATTGAACTCCAAATTCTTTAGTGTGGGATTCAAGACTCTGCAATTTGGCCTCAACACTATCTTCCTCGCTTTACCTCTGGCTTCACTCTACTTGCCACTGTGCACACTCTTTTCTGCCTCCCCTAGCCCACCAGCCCACCTTGACAACACAAAGGTGCTGTCTCCCGACGTAATGGCCAGTATCAGCAGTGAGACATGACTATATCCTCCACTGTTACCTGAGTGGTCTTAGAAACATTGCTGATTTAATACCAAGATTTCTTTCTCTATGAACACTATATAACTATCTCATAAAATTGTTAAGAAGAATCAGCAGATGGCATAATGCTTAAATTGCTGGACTCCCATGTAGTTGACAGCAGTTCGAGCCCTGGACTGGGCAGCCTGAAACTCATGCTAGGTGCATGTGTGTGGGTGCCCAAAATCCCGAGAGGAGAATAGAGGAGGAGGGATTGTGGCATGGCCATCTCCCTGGGGGGTGATTTCTTGCTTTGTCTCTCTGTCTCACCAGTAAGTGCTAGCACTCTATGGCAAACATCTCTCAAAAAATTGTTATGAAATGAAGTAATATCTGGCATAGGGTTAGCGCGCTTCGTGCCTTTTCCTTTACCAGCTAGACCATCTCATCTGCCATTCCTGAAACATAATGAGTAATCACTCTTTAATTGGATTGGTGGATTGTTGTCAATCTAGTGGCAATCTTCTGGCTTTGCATTTAAAAGCTTCTCATTTTAATTTTTTACAGTTTATTCATTTATTTCTTCTGAGAGAGAAAGAAAGAAACAGTACCCCCAATAGGGTCTTCACATGCTTAGCTGTCCTGGAAACACAGGTCTATGCAAACACAGGTACTGAGAGAGGTCCTAGAATATGAACTGAGGACCTTTCCACATGGGTTCAGTTATGGTACTCACTGCACCACCACTTAACCCCTTTAAAATTATTTTTATCAGAGATTTGGATGAAAAGTTGGAAGAGAAATGGTGTTTTCCATTTTAAGGCCATTCAGCTAGTAAGTGGCTAGTGCACTCAGCACTATAGGGTGTGTGCACTCGCCAGAGAAATAGAGAACAGAAAGTGAGAACTCTCCCCCCAGGAAAGATGGCCATACATACCTTAATCTCTTCTGCTCCGTTCTCCTCTTGGGATTTTGGGCACACACACACATGCCCAGTGTAAGTTTTAAGCTCCCAGGTCTGGAACTTGAACTATGGTCAACTATATGGGAGGCCAGCGACATAACCCACATGCCATCTGCTGGTCTGGCCCCAAAACTTTTGATTGTCCCACTGTACCACCACGTCTACAGAACTGGCAGCAGAGGAATAAACTGATCATTTGGATAACAGAATCTGGTCTCATTTTTGTCCTGTTGGTATAAATTGGACTAAAATATGTTAATCTAATTTCTTTTTAGGGTACATTAATTGAAGTTCAGTCAAGATCAAGAAAAATATTAGTCTGTAGCATAGAAGGAACTCAATAAAAGTTTTTTTTTTTTTTTTTTTTTTTTTTGAATAGAGTTGAATTGTCAGACCACATTTGGAATGTTTTTGTTCCATTTTTGGTGCCATATGTTGAGAACTTCTCTGCCAAACCAGACTCAAGAAGGAAACTTAGCTAATGAACAGTCTGGAAACCATGGCAGATGAGGAAGAGTCGAGAGAAGTGTGGGTATTTAACCTGGCTGGAGAATGGGTGGTAGGGCTAGAGTAGAGTAGCCGTTTTCAACAATTTACTCCTATTGGAGAAAAGGGGTTAACATATTTTGTGAAACTAGACAGTAGAACCAGGGCCACATGTATGAAGGAAATTTATTTTCACTTTATAAGAAATTTATTAAAGTCTGTCTGTCTTTCTTTTTTCTTTTTCCTTCTTCCTTTTTTTATGCTAGAGTGCATGTGTGTATACATAAATGAGAGGGAGAGGGGTAGAAAGCCCCCAGAGGGACCTGGTCATGCTATAATCTTTTTAATTCTAATTTACCATCTTATCAGGATCCTAGGTGTGTTCGTACACCTGTGTTTTTCAAACCACCAGAGCTGGGATTTGAACCCTAGTCCACCATGTGGGATCTGGCTTCCTCTGTGCAGCACTTAAGTATAGAGTCAGTTCATAAGGTTTATTTTCTAATAA
This sequence comes from Tupaia tana, assembly GCA_026018925.1. Lineage (NCBI taxonomy): Eukaryota > Metazoa > Chordata > Mammalia > Scandentia > Tupaiidae > Tupaia > Tupaia tana. Next base: position 54,673,910 of record JAKSZU010000008.1, on the reverse strand, counting down.
TAAAATGGGCTGGTTTGTGGAGGAGTAAACTCCATTTGATGGGAAACATTCAAATAGAGGTAGGAAGGCATTTTATGGGAATATTACCTAGGGAATATATACATATGGAAGAGAAAGAAACCAAACCAAAGAAAATTTGATTAATTCCCACTTCTTTATTTTATCTCAAGAAACTTTGTAAATTTCCTGAAGGCAAGGATAGATCTCTTTCTTCTGTATTTCTCAACCCTTCTTAGGGTGATTCTGTTTTTTATTTCCATATCTTCTATGTAAGATCCTTAAACCCAATATTTTCTCCTGCCTTCCCTCCTTTCCCAGCCTCCCCCCTACCAAAATGAATAGTCTACGTCTAAGAGTGTAGGTATAAATTATATGGCCCCTAGGTCATCTAGATTCCTAAAAGTTCTGAGACTTTTTCCACCTCTGTAGTGACATGCCCACAGTTCCATAACTGGGCTGGGGCAGAAACGGGCCTAGGAACCAGGCTTTCTGGCTCCACCACTATTGCTTTCCATTACACCATTACACCCTTGGGATGCACTGTAAGATCCAGAAACTGAGGGCTGGTAGCCTGCCTCCATGTTATTTCTGATGAGGGGAATCCAGGACAGTTGCTGCTATTATAAATGATTATGGCACTTTCCAAATCCTGGCTTTCATAACTTCACTCCGTTTGTTCTTGTGCCAAGTTCACATTTCAGATGTTGTTTTCATTTGGTGTCTGGGAGGTTTTTCGCTGTCAACTCTTTATGGACAACTGTTTGCTTATTAAGTTTTCTTCTGTGCTATAGTGTGAAAACATTTTTTCCCTTTTGGTTTTGTTTTGTGTGTTTTATGCTCAGTGACTGTTGTGGGATTGAGTAGATGAGCCCACATAGATTTAGGTTGGTCCTCTGTGGGTGGTTTCGAATGTTTGTGACATTTATGGTTTGCAGAAGCTGAAGGGGTGGCCTGTTCTATACTCTCCTTGTAGGGATAGGTATGTCATATGTTTGCCAGACTATGCTTAGCTATGTGCCTTTGGAATTTTACCACAACTACTTTTTTTGGACGGATTCTCCACACTTTGTAATCTGTAAACGATTATAATTTCTTGCAGTCTTAGGAAGGAGTTATAGGCTAGATGGGTTGTCAGATGAGGGTGGTATGGAAAGAGGGAGAGAGAGTGTAGATTTGGGGAGTGAGTGGGATGAAGGGTTTGGGTCTTCTCTTGCCAAACTCTAAATACACAGGGATTTATTTTTAAAGGTGTCGATGGAGCTCAAGGTAGCTGTTTAGTTCAGTGTTTATATCTATGGGTATTTTGATAGTTCTTGTAGTTCAAACAGAGAGCACTCAAATTGCTTAATGTAACTTATTTTATTAACTAAGGATATTTTCTATACATTTATATGGCACATTATCCCTTCCATCCCATTGGTGAAAATGTCTAGTAAAGAGTTTATGGCTAAACATCTACAATGACAATAAAATTTAGATTAAAAAAATGATGTTATTGGTAACTTATTATATTCAAGTAGTCAGATGTTTTTCATTCTCTGACCAGGGACGTATGTTTAAAATATAGCTTTGGAACTCAATTAGTAGAGACAGAGTTGGAGCAGAGATGAACATGTATTAAATTAACCTAGTCATTAGTTTTTAATTTAAATACTGTTCAGCTAAATAATTTGGCACCCGGCAAGTTTCACTGGTGCTGGGTTGGCAGTTTAAGCACGTCACTAATTATTCACAGGTTTTTTTTTTTCTTCCCATTTTCAAAGAAATGTAGAACCAGCAATTTATTGTGGTAAAAATATTTTCATGCACTTGCTATTTCTGTGAAAATATTTTTCGCACATGGGTGACTAGTACTACAAAGTTAGCTTTCACCACCTTCGGGTCAATTTGTTTTAGAACATTTGGAAAATGATACCCTTGAAATAAGAAAATTAAGTAAGGAAAAGGCAGTCTGTAACAACTTGTGGAGGATGGGGTTTGAGGCTCACACTGAAGATTTTCATGTGATTGAAAAAGCTAAGTGTGTGCTTAGTCAGCCTACTCAGCTTGTGTGTGCTGTGTGCTGGGGGGAACTTCCTACATCATTCATTTCTATCTCCCTTCCCCTATGTGTTGTCACATCCCGAACTATAGGAGCTTTGTAAATAAGCTTAGAAATGGTAAAAGGAAAAAAAAAATAAGACTCAATGTGTGAGGTTATTTTTTAAGCAGACAACAGGAATTTGGGTAAGAAATATGAAAGAGCAGGGCATAGAACATAGGTGGCATGTCATCACATGCTTGCATTCGTGTGAGAGTCAGCATGAAGTAACAGACAGAATATGGGCTCTCAAGTTTGTCTTAACCTGGATTCTGCCTCATAGCCAAAAACGCTGCAGTGACTCCCCGTCATCCTGAAGCAATGATTCTTAAACTCGAGTGTGTATTAGAATTGCCAGAAGTCTTAAAACTCAGAATGCTGACCTCCCTAAGTTTCTGATTCTAGGGAGAAGCCTCCAGATTTGTATTTCTTAACAGGTTCCAAAGTGATGCTGATGCGGCTGGTCCAGAGACCACAGTCTGAGAACCATTTCTTTGAGAGAATAAACTGAGAATTACAGCATGTAAATAAAAGGATCTTAATAACTCTGTCCTCTCTCTCTCCAGGCTAATGTTCTGCTATTCTCCTCTCAAATATTTATTAAACTTCAATAATGTCATACTGCTTGCAGTTCACCAGAAGTGTCCAATTATGTTGTGCTTCTGTGTCTTGATGCATTGGCTATTTCTTTTGCTAAATTCCTTTCTTTCCCTTGTTTACCTGATGAATATCTGCTTATTCTTCAAGATCCAACTGTAGCAACCCACTTTCTCTATACATCTTCTTTAATTTCCTGAATATAATTCATTAATCTTTCTGTGACATCAGCCTACTTTGTACATACCTCTGTTATGCTTATTGTGTGTTGCAGTGGAATTACAGTCTATCTGCATTCTTACTCAACTTACTCGATTCAACTACTCATGTTCTGCAGAGAGTGCAAGGGTAATTTAAAGAGTGAGGATGATTTTTCTCTGTTGTACTAAACCATGAATGTGTGCCCTGGAGAGAATGGGAGACAGAAGACAAGGATCTGCTTTGGAAGGCCAGCAGGTGGTGTAGTGGTTAAAGCATTGGACTCCTACATGGCCCTCTGCTGTTTGAGTACTGGTCCTGGCAGCTTAAAAATCACGCTAGGATTATGTGCATGCATGCCCAATCAGGAGGAGAATGGAAGAGAAGGGATTGCAGTGTGGCTGTCCCCCCTTGGGGGCATTTTTCACTTTCCCTCTCACTGTCTCTGTCTCTCTCTGGCAAGTGCACTCGCTGTCGTATGGCATTGGACCAGCTGGTGGTGTGATGGTACTGATTAGCTTGATGCCACATGACTGTCTGCATAGTCTGAGTCCGGGACCTGGTGGCTTGAGAAAGAAATGCGTGCATGTTCACGTGTGCCCCAAGTCCCAAGAGGTAAATAGAGGAGAAGGGGTTCAGACTCAATAAATATTTATTAATAAATGCATGAACTAACAAAGGACCACTGGAGCTGAGTGATCTCACTAGAGAACAGACGGTAGTATAGACTTCATTTTTTTCTCTCTGCAGAGACGATCATGGACTGATGGAGTATCAAATATGGAAGGCACCAAGGGATTATCTAGTTAAAATCTCTTTTTACTCATCAGTCTCAGAAAGGCAAAGTAATTTGCCCAACATTTTTTCCAATTACTCATTCTGCTTATCCTACTCTGGACAGTTTCTAATTTAGCAAACTCCTTTTAAAATATGAGCACTAGACCAGACATGATATTCCAATGTTATTACTCTTGTCTCTGGACATATTCCCCCTTTGGCATCTGCATTTACACTGACTTTAACTTATTTAACTATTTTGTTGCCTCTTCGTTATGGAGAAAAGTGAATGATTATGTACTTGTTCCTTCAAGGGCAGAAATGGTATTTTATTCTTCTTTGTATCCTCTATGCTTAGGATAATACTTGGCCCTTGGATGGTCAAAGGTATAGCCATTATTGAAATGAATTAGCTGGGAAAAGCTTTGAATCAGTTATTTGCTACTTTTAGAATCTTAGAATCAGAGTGCTATTTAGGACCTTCCATGATCTACTCAAACTCACGGCTTTTTAAATAGGAAACACTTATTTATCCTTGACAAAGACACCCCCCCCCCTTTTTTTTTGTTATATGGCATGTGCACTTGCCAGACAGAGAGAGTGAGAGAGGAAGAATGAGTTACCATCCCCCAGGGAATGGCCATGCTGCAATCCCTTCTCCACCATTCCCCTCTCAGAATTTTGAGCACAAATGCATATGTGCCTAGTGTGATTTTCCAGCAACTAGATCCAGGACTTGAATCATGCAGTTTGCCATGTGACATCCTTCTGCCTTAACTTCCATGCCACCTGCTGGCTTGACTATGTCTCTTTTTTTTTTTTTTAAGAAGTTTTTGCCTTAGGGCTCATGCACTTGCTAGAGAGAGAGAGAGAGAGAGAGAAGGAAAGTGAGAAACCACCTCCCCCCCGGGGGGGGGGGGTGGGTGGCCATGCCACAATCCCTTCTCCATTCTTCTCCTAGGATCTTGTTCATGCACACAGAATGCTCCTGGAGAGAGTTTCAAGCTGCCGGATCTGGGACTCGAACCTTGGTCAGTCATGCAGGAGTTCAGCAGCATAATCACTTCATCATCTGCTGACTCTGACTTTGTCTCATTTTTATTGATTCCACAGAAAGAAATTCTTAGTTTAAAAATGATAAATATTTGAACAGGTCACACATTTACTTTTTTATATAAATGGGAATATTTCATGTTATTTTTATCATAACCCAATTAATTCTAATTTTCCTTTTGTTGTTTGTCCCTGTGCTTTCTCTGTAAAGTACTTATTTTTGATTCAGTTTCATATACTTACATCCTTCAGCTTTTCTTTCTCAGAATGGATTCACTCTGCCTCTTTCTCCACTTAATTCAGTTCAGAAATGAAGTACGGGTTTTATGAGTGCGTATGAGTGGCAGAATCTAAATCACATGTGAAATCGTAGCCATAGGAAATCTGGGAAATACAGTTTTTAATTCTCTGGGCTTCACATTTCAGGAAGTTGGAAGGAATCCTGAATGATCCTGTCCACTGTGTCCCCCACAAGCCCTAACAAAAATTATATGTCCACCCTCAGTTTAAAGAACTTTTGTTGTCATAACTCCAGAGTTCCTAAAAGCTCATTAGGGGCCTTGTTGTAAAGCCATGAAGAGACTATTTAACCTCTTTCAGCTGCAGTTTTGCTTTGTAAGTTGAATGTAAAAGTAATTGCTAACTCTCTGCCTTCATGCCTGCCCTGGCACCTATGCACCACAGGGACGGCATCCCATCTAGAGTTAATGATCGCCACTCTAAACATGGTTGTGATCGCAGTGGCTCTGAGGGTGGTGGTGGTGGTGGGTGGTGATGGTTCTGCTAATGGAGTGTGAACATTCTGCCTTACCCGCTCATGAGCTGGCAAGCAAACAGTACACCTCCAGACTGCTCCCAGGGGAATCTTCCTAAACCGCAAATCAGAAGTAGCTGTTACTTCCCTGCTAGGATTTTCCCGTGATGCCCTGTTTCCCAGAGGATTAAGTTAAGTCTGTACTTCTTCAAATGGTATGCCAAGTCTTCCACGGTCTGATCCCATCTACCTCAAGTCTTTCCTCTCTGTTTTTAAAACTATTCCAATGCGGGACCAGCAGTTAGCATAATGGCTATGTCGCCGGACTCCCACGTAGTCGACCGTGGTTCGAGTCCCGGACCCGGTGGCTTAAACTCACGCTGGGTGCGTGTGCATGCGTGCCCAAGATCCCGAGAGGAGAATGGAGGAGAAGGGATTGTGGCGTGGCCATCTCCCCTGGGGGGTGATTTCTCGCTTTCTATCTCTCTGTCTCTCTCTGTCTGTCTGGCGAGCGCATGCGCCCTATAGCAAAAACCTCTCCAAAAAATATATATATATTCCAATGATAGCAATTTTTATTTTATTCCAACTGCATTGAACCTCTTAGAATTACCCACATATACCATCTTGCTTCATGTCTTCGTCTTTACTAGCAGAACTAGAATAAATAAGACCATAGGCTTTGGAATCAAAACACCTTGGGTTTGAATTCCAGCTACACTAACTTCATAAGATTATTGCTTAGCAAAGTCCTTGGCTTACGGAAAGTGGTCAGTACTTGCCGATTTTTATCATAGGTGAGGGAATGTAACAAAGAAGGAGGACTGACCAGACAGACTTGTTTCTACAGCTCTGATCTAGCACTTTGTAGCTCTGAGTCCAGAGGCCATCATTTAACCATCCTTAGGGTCAATTTTCTACAAAGAGCTTATCTCAGGAATAATATGGATTCAAGATAGTGCATTTGAAATGTTTAGCATATGCTTAGTACATGGCAGATACTTCATAGAGAGTAGTTTTTATCACCCCTGTTATTTCTGCCAACCGTACCTCAACCATTTGCTACTATTAAGTAAAATTGGCTACTGAGGGTCTCAAGAGTATTAACAGTGTCTATATTTTCTAGTTTATAATTTTTTTCCTTTTGTTAGAGAGGTTTTTGCTATAGGGCACGTGCACTCACCAGACAGACAGAGAGAGACAGAAAGTGGGAAATCACTCCCCAGGGGGGATGGCCATGCCACAATCCCTTCTCCTTCATTCTCCTCTTGGGATCTTGGGCACGCATGCACACGCGCCCAGCGTGAGCTTAAGCCACTGGGTCCGGGACTTGAACCACGGTCGACTATGTGGGAGTCCAGCGACATAGCCATTACGCTAACTGCTGGTCCCTAGTTTATAAGTTTTTACTAGATTAGTAGGTAATTTTTTTGGTCCATTGAACTAACTAACTGACATTCTCTCTCTCTCTCTTTTTTTTTTTAAGAATTATTTTATTTGTTTATTTAATTTGACCAGAAAGGGGCAGAGTGAGAGCAAAAGACAGCGAGAGAGAGAGAGAGAGAGAGAGAGAGAGAGAGAGAGAGAGAGAGAGAGAGAAAGCAAGCCACTAGGTCTGGGACTTGAAGCACAGTCGGCCATGTGGTGTGGGAGTTCAGCGCCCTTAACCACCACACCACCTGCTGGCCCCACTAACTGGCATTCTTTGAGTTATCAAAGCTTTGTGTTCCTCTAGCTAACAGGTGTGAGGGTAGGAGGCAGAAAAAAGAAAGGAAAACAATAATAAAAGTCAAATTTGTTCTCTTGTTGCATGGATACTCAGAACTAAAAGAAATCTTTTCCAGATGGTCTTCCACATTCTTTAATCCACCCCCATTAATATTTGATGTCCATTCATTTTGTTTTCTTTCTTTTTAATTTGCTATAGGGTGCATACCTTGCCAGAGAGATACAGGGAGAGAAAGCAGCTCCCAGGGAAGATGGCCACATCGCAGTTCCTTTACCTCCAGTCCTCTCTCAGGATTTTGAGCGCATGTTTATGCACACACAAAATAACTTACAAGCCTCCTGGTCTGGGACTTGAAACTGCAACGTCAGCCATGTGAGCTCTAGCCTTTTAAACCTCCATGCCACCTACTGGCCGGATGTCCATTCTTTTTCATTTTTTTTTAAAGAATTATTTATTTAATTTTATTTATTTTAATATGATCGGAGAGAGACACAGAGGGAGAGAGGGAAAGTGAGAAAGTAAGCTACCAGGTCTGGGACTTGAACTGTGGTCAGCCTTGTGGGAGTGTCCAGCACTTAACCACGATGCCACCTGCTGACCCCTTTTTAAGAATTATTTATTTCATTTTATTTATCATTGTTATTACATTTTAATTTGATCAGTGAGAGAGAGGAGAGAGAGAGAGAAAGAGAAAATGAGAAAGCAAGCTGACAAGTCTGGGACTCAAACCACAGTTGGCCATGTGGGAGGAAAGCGCCATAACCACCACGTGACCTGCCGGCCCCTGGGATGTCTATTCTTTTTCAAATTTAATTCATTTCTTTTCTCTAGCCAGATAAATCTGGTGTCTGATATCAGCATACTCTTATCTGTCTGTTCCAGCAATAGCAAGTTTATGGATAATATTTATGATGTCTTGGTAAGTGATGCCTGTTTGATCTTAGGTTTGAAAGACAGATGCAGTGGGCAACTAATAAAATATATTTATTCAAGAAACTTTATACACAATTTAATGCTAATCTTATTTATTCATTGAGCTATACTTGTCATTGTGGGGGAAGATATTAGCTCTGAGGCTTTTTGAACTATAGATTCTTTTTCAGCTCGGATTCTATTGTCCATACACTTAAAATTCCTCAGGAAGAGAGACAACCAGCCTTTAGAGATGTGATATTAACTGGCCTTAAAATAAAATATGTAGGGCTGAATCCGTAGTCTAGTGGTGAAGAGAAACTGTATTTCATGTGGTTTGAATCCTGGCTCCTTGGAAGGATTGAAAAATAACCTGGTAGCTTGAAAAGCATACAGGTAGTATGTATGGGTACTCCAAATCCTGACTGGATGAAGAAATAGGGGATAAGGATTGTGGTGTAATCAATGTCCCATTGGGGGCTGCTTTCTTTTTCTCTCTCTCTCTCTCAGGAGAGCATAGGTGACCTCTGGCAGCTACAGATAATTACATACATACATACATGGATACATACACACGTTTCTAACTCCCCCTCATTTTTAAAAAAAAATTGCTAGTGGGCTTGTGCGCTTGCCAGAGAGAGACAGAACAAGGAAGAGAGAGATGACACCCTCATAAGGGGTGGCCACCCCATAATCCCTTCTTCTCTTTTCTCCTTTCAGGATTTTGGGCACACACACATATACATATGTGCCTGGTGTGTTTTTCACGCTGCCAGGTCTGGGACTCAAACCACACAGTTGGCCATGTGGGATCCAGCTGCCCCAATCACCGTACCACCAGCTGTCCCTATAGCTCCAATTTTATATTGAAATCCTGCCACTTATTAAATAATACCTGTAGTATATCTAGAAATCCCTTAGTAATATTTGAATGAATTGATGTTCTGCATAGGACACTTCCGGACTCAAGGGGACAGAATGTATTATCTTCTACACTTGGCTAAACATAGACAGAAGTAAGTCACTGACAGTATCTGATAAAAGGACCTGATTCTAGATTTGGAGGACAAATGGCAAGCGATAGGGCCTATTCCATCACTACTACTACTTTTTTAAGTTTCTTTCTTTCATTAGACAGAGAGAAACAGTTACCCTCAACATTTTCTTGTCATACTATGATCCCTGTCTCCCCCCAGGCCCTCCAGGCAGACATGATCATGGACATACATGCATGTCGTGTTTCAGGTCTATGCAAGATCCAAACCACAGCTTTCCATGTGGCTGCAGGATCACAGAACAGCACCGACGCCCTTCGCCACTGTGGCTGGGCCCACTATTTCCTTCTCGTGGAGGCTCAAAGATGTGCAAGGATTTACCCAAAGTCACAGAGCTAGTTATTGGCAAGCTGGCATCCAAACTAAGGACTCCTGACTGTTGTATATTAACTGGCTGGCTTTAAATAAAAGTTGGCAGCATCTAGAATTACTGAAAACAGCTCAGAAATGTTATTTTCTTTCACCCCCCCCCCCTTTTGTCATAGTGTGAGGAGGAATGGTGTTGAAATAGTCTTAAATAAAGAACACATTGTACTTAATTTTCTCCTTTTGGGCAAAGGAGATAGCTTTCATGGCTCTAGGGGATGAAAGAGGTAACAGGAGCATTATTTCTTCTTCCTTTACTGTTGTTTCTTAGTAATCTACTCTTTCTAAGAGGCTAATACTGCTTCATAGAGACGAGGCGTATATTTCTCTCCAGTTTCAAAGAATCACAAAGGTAAGATGATTATATAAAGAGAATTTCTGCCATAGCATACCGTGACACTTATCTCATGGCATAAGTACTTAGGTTCAATGGACTCCTTCACTTCTTCTAGCTAAGAGGTTACCTAGCTCAAAATAGGGAAGAAGAAATTATTAAAAACAGAATTCTGTGGGACCAGCAGGTGGCATGGTGGTTGGGGCGCTGGACACTCCCACATGGCTGACTGCGGTTCAAATACCAGACCTTGTGGCTTGCTTTCTCAATTTCCCTCTCTCTCAATCTTTTTATCTCTCTCTGGTCAAATTAAATGAATGAATAAACAAAATTAAATAAATAACTATTTAAAAAACCAGAATTCTGTGTAGGTATACATCCACATATGTAAATATTAACTCTACTTAGAGACAATGAGCTTCTGAGTTTAAAAAGGTTTTTAATTGGGGGACCAGCAGATGGCATAATGATTACATCGCTGGACTCCCATGTAGTCATCTTTAGTCTGACTCCCAGACCCAACAGCTTAAAACTCATGCTGGGAGCACATGTGTGTGTGTGTGTGTGTGTGTGTGTGTGCCCGAAGTCCTGAGAGGAGAATGGAGGAGAAGAGATTGTGGCGTGGCCATCCCCCTTGGGGGATGATTTCTCGTTTTTTGTTTCTTTGTCTCTCCAGTGAGTGCATGTGCCCTATAGCAGAAATCTCTCTTAAAAAACAAAGTTTCTCATTTCCATACTTTTATATTGCAGACCTTTCCAGAGGCAATTAGATTTAATATGGATTATGGAGTTTTTGAAATAATTAATGATGCACCACAACTTCTGGAAAAGCAAATGAAAAAAATTCTACAAAACCATCAACCTCGAAATCCCATCTATGATGTTATAAGGAAAGGAAAGAATGATGTTAAACCTGTGAGTGCTCCCTATGAAGATGAGATCATTAATATTAACTACAATATTATGGTAAGAAAGTATACTTGCTTATATCTTGTTAGAGAAAACATTCAGTGAGATTAACATGAGTTTTTTTTTTTGGGGGGGGGCTGCCCTATTTGCAATGTCACTATAGTTTTGAACTTCCATTATACCTACACATTTGTTAAGTACTGTATCATATGTTCTTAGCTAATGGCCAGTAGAGTCTGGTGGTTTTGTCTATGCTCAATTGTCTTTTTATACTTTATTATTTTTTTAAGAGATATTTTTGCTGTAGGGTGCATACACTCACTGGAGAGATGTAAAGAGACAAAGAGACAGAAAGTGAGAAATTATCCCCCAGGGGGGACAGCCATGCTTCAATCTCTTCTCCTTCATTCTCCTCCTGGGATTTTGGGCATGCATCTGGTGTGTTTCAAGCCTCCAGGGTCAGGACTCAAACCATGGCTGGTCATGTGGGAGTCCAGCACTTTAACCACTATGCTACGTCTGGCCCTGATGTTCATTTATCAATATGGGAAGATTCATGTAATTTACATTGAATATTTAGAATATTAGATTAGTTTTAAGGACATGTGTGTCTGTGCATATATTATTATTATTATTATTATTATTATTATTATTTTTTTTTTTTTTTTTTTTTACTGACCAGAGAGATATAGAGAGACAGAACAAGGAAGAAAACATCCCCCAATGGTGCATGGTCACACCACAATCTCTTCCCTTCCATTTCTCTATCCTGTTGGGATTTTGACATGCATACCACTGCACCCTGAGTTTTTCAAACCACTGGGGCTGGGATTTGAACTGGTAGGCTATGTAGGAACTGACTCCTTTAACCTCTAGGCTATGGGGCAGGTCCTATATATACTTTGCTTTTTAGTCTAATGCATTTTAAAAATATGAGTATCGAGAATTTCTTTCAGTTGATTTTAAACCAGTCCTACCAAGTAGTTGAGAATTGAGGTCCAAGTCACTCTGTGTAGCTCTATTCTCCTTGGCCATAGAATAGATCTCAACTTCTAGATTTTTTTTTCTCCTTAGCATAAGTTTAGAAAACCTGGGTACTGGGACCAGCGGATGGCATAATGGTATTTCACTGGACTCCCATGTAGTCGACCATATTTGGAGTCCCAAATCGATAGCTTAAAACTCACGCATGGCACGTGTGCATGTGTGCCCAAAATCCCAAGAGGAGAATGGAGGAGAAGGGATTGCAATGTGGCCATCCCCCCTAAGGGTGATTTTTTTGTTTTCTGTGTCTCTGGTGAGCACCTGTGCCCTATAGCAAAAAGGAAAAAAAAAAAAAAAAAAGAGAACCTTGGTTCTAATGTTGGCTCTTCAGCTTATTAGCTCTATGTTCTTAAATAAGTCACTTTGATTAACTTCATTTTTATCATCTGCCAAATGATACTTTCACAACCTACTACTTAGATTTATATTAAATGAAAATAACAATGACTAACAGTGCTATTTTACCACTGATTTAAAATGTCTGCTAGGCCTGGATCTATGGCCTGGTGGTTAAGGTAGCCACATACCATGTGGCCAACTATATAGACTCAGTGGCTTTAGAAACACACTGGGCACATGTGCTCACATGCCCAGAATTCCGAAGGAGGGGGAGATGGAGGAGAAGGAATTGTGGCATGATCATTCCTTATTGGAGGTTCTTTCTCCTTTCCTTTTCTCTCTGTGTCTGTCTGGTGAGCACACATGCCCTTTAACAAAAAAAAAAAAAATGAGTCTGCTAGAACTTAGCAAAAATATGTCTAAAACTTCAGACACAGCCTAAAAGTTCTTCAGTTACTAAATTCAAATATACTTCTATCTTTCCTGTTAACTTCCATCAAATGAAATAGTAATAATAACTGTTACAGCATTGTTTGAGGCAAAACAAGGAAATATATTTTGAATTACATAGTGCTATATAAATTGTTGGATTTTTTTTTTTTACTAGGTATGGCAATGATATTTTTTTTGGTTTATTCACTTCCTTCAGTGAATAAGAATAAGAATTTTTAATTTCATACAATGTTTTTAGAACCACTTTTTTTAATTGCCAAAGGGAATGTTTATTAGCCAGATAGAAAGAAAGAGAGAAAACGTCCCTAATAGGGCATGGTCACATTGCAATCCTTTTTTCTCAATTTCTTTATCCCATCATGATTCTGGACACACATGCACACATGTCCAGCATGTTTTTCAAACCTGGGGGCCAGGATTTGATCTGTGGTTGGCCATGTGGGGTCCTACTTCCTATGTGCTGTGCTCAACCACTGTGCTATGGGGCTGGTCCTATAGTCTATTTTTAGTTGTTAAACAGAAGCCATTTGGGAGCTTGTTAACTCAAGTTATATGTTTTGAAACAAGTTCCTCAAAAAAGATCTACTGAATATTTTATTTGACATATTTCAGGTAGACTCTGATTAATTAAGCATACCTATTGTGAACTCTCAGGCAGCAATTTAAAAGTTTTTGTAAAGGTATAAATAATATAACAATAATGGGGATAAAAAGGAATAAACGAAGTACTCAAATCAAAAACAGGCAGAAACTAAAGAAAAAGGAATGAAGAATATATGTGACATACAGAAAACAATGAGCAAAATGATAGATTTTATTTTATTTTATTTTTTTGAGAGATTTTTGCTATAGGGCACATGTGTTTGCCAAAACAACACAGAGACAGGGAGAGACAGAAAGCAAGAAATTATCCCCCCATGGAGGCTGGCCAACAGCAATCCTTCTCCTCCATTCTCCCCTTGAAATTCTAGGCATGCACACACATGTACCCAGCATAAGTTTTAAGCTGCTTGGTCGAGGACTCGAACCTTGGTTGATCACAAGGGAGTCAAGTACCTCAAACACTACACACCCACTGGCCCACAAAATGGTAGATTTTAAACAAACCACATCAATAATTAGTAGCACATTAAAATATACATAATTAATCATGTGAAATTTAAATGGCTAAAGACTCTAATTAAAAGTTTGAGTTAGGTGGGATTAGGAAAAAAAAGACCCAACTTCTTGCTGTCTTTAAGAAATAAACCTTAAATATCAGTCATAAATAGGTTAGGAGTAAAAAAGCATTGAAAAATGGGAACCAGCAGTTAGCGTAATGGCTATGTCGCTGGACTCCCATGTAGTCAACTGCGGTTCGTGTCCCGGACCCAGTGGCTTAAAACTCACGCCGGGCGCGTGTGCATGCGTGCCCAAGATCCCGAGAGGAGAATGGAGGAGAAGGGATTGCGGCGTGACCATCCCCCCCGGGAGGTGATTTCTCGCTTTTTTGTCTCTCTGTCTCTGTCTGTCTGGCGAGCGCACGCGCCCTATAGCAAAAACCTCTAAAAAAAAAAAAAAACATCGAAAAATGATATACAATTACTAATTAAAAGAAAGCTATAAGAGCAGTATGTATGTATGTATGTATGTATTTTTAAATTTATACTATAGGGTATGTGTTCTCACGAGAGAGTCAGAGAGAAACAGAAAGTGAGAAATCACCCCCCAGGGAGGATGGCTACATCACAATCCCTTCTCTTCCATTCTCCTCCCAGGATTTTCGGCATGCACGTACACGCATCCAGCGTGAGTTTTAAACCACCAGGTCTGGGACTTGAACCGCGATTGACTACATGGGAATCCAGTGATGTAGCCATTATGCCATCTGCTGGTACCAAAGAGCTGTATTAGTAGCAGGCAAGTCGCCTTCTCTAGTAGCCTTGAGAGCAAGGAAGCTTGCTACAGAAAAAGAAGGACATTACATAATGATGAAGGGGTCAGTTCGTCAAGAAAGCAATAGCACAGCTTCATAATACATGACGCAAAATCTGATAGAACTGGAAGGAAATCAACAAATCCATAGTTACAGGAAGACTTAAACACTGCTTTCTCTGTAATCCACAGAAAAGAGAGATCAGTAAGGGTATAGGAGTTCTGACTATCTTGGGACCAGCAGTTAGCCTAATGGCTATGTCACTTGACTCCCATGTAGTCGACTGCAGTTCGAGCCCTGGACCTGGTGGCTTAAACTCACGCTGGGCACATGTGCATGCATGCCCAAGATCCCGAGAAGAGAATGGAGGAGAAGGGATTGTGGTGTGACCATCCTCCCTCCTTGGGGGGTGATTTCTTGCTTTCTGTCTCCCTGTCTCTGTCTTTCTGGCGAGTGCACGCACCCTATAGCAAAAAAAAAAAAAAAAAGTTCTGAATATCTCTAGCAGTCAAGTCAATCTAATTGATTTTTATTAAATATTTTGCCTTTTACAGTAGAATACACATTTTTTCAAGTACATTTGGAATATTTACCAACATAGACCAAGAATATGGGCCATAACACAAATTTCAGCAAAGTTTAAAGATTTGGGGCCCAGTCTTGGTGACATACTGGCATACTGAACTGCAGTGCTGGAGGCCACATGGTCAGCCCCGGGAGAGCCTCAAAACACTCCGGGTGCATACACTCCCAAGATCCTGATGAGCTGGAGAGCTATGACGGGGATTGTGGCATGATGAGGTCCCATCGAGGGTGCCTGTTTCTCTTTCTCTCTCTCATGCATGCACACACATATTATCATGAATAATTTAAAATATGTACAAAAAGATTTGAAATCATATAAAATATGTTCTTGGACCATAGCAGTATTAAATTATAAGATTGTAACAGGAAAACATCTGGAAGCTCCCCAAACGTTTCAATTTGTTAGACAACATATGAATATTCTGAATAACCCATATGTCAGAGTAAATCCCAAAGGAAATTAAAAATTACATTGCATTGGATAAAAATTAAAACATAACATATCAAAATTTGTGGAATGCAACTAAGTTAGCCCTTTCAGGGAAACCTTATAGCAATAAGTGCTTATGATACAAAAGATGAAATATCTCAAATTTGCAATCTACTTTCCCAAAATAGAAAAACTAGAAAAATAAAGTTAAATTAAACCAAAAGTAAAGAAATGAAGAATGGAATCAGTGAAATTGAAATTAGAAAAACAAAAGAAAAAAATTATGAAAATAAAGACTAATTCTTTGAAAAACGTCAGTGAAATTGATGAGCTTTTAGCCAGACTAATGAAGAAAAAAAGAGAAGATATAATGATTATTACCAGGAATGATAGAAGGGATGTCATTACAGCTCATACAGACATTCTGAGAAAAATAAGGAAATTTTACAGAGAACTCTATGTTTATAAACTCAACAAACTTAAATTAAATGGTCATACTCCTTGAAAGACACAAAATACCAATGCTAAATAAGGATATATAGATAAGCTGAATATCTACCAAAGATATTGTATCCATAGTTTAAAATATTTCCCCAAAGACAATCTCCAGGCCCAGATGGCTTCACTAATGAATTCTATCTCACTTTTAGAGATGAAGTAATACCAAATTCATGAAAACTGTTCCAAAGAATGAAAGAAGAGGGATCAATTTCCAACGCATTTTATGAGGCTAGCATTGCCCTGATGCCAAACTATAATAAATAGTTTCAAGGAAAATAAAAACCTACAAATTCATAACCCTCATGAGCATAGAGATAAAAATCCTTGAAAAAGTAAGCAAATCTAACAAGGCAAAAGAAAATAATATATCATGTTTAAGAAGATAACATAGGCATCAATCTTTGTAACCTAGTATTAAACATTGTTTTTTACACATGACACCAAAAGCGAAACCAGAAAAATAAAAATAGATTATGCTAAGTAAAAAAGTGAGTCACAGATGACTACATATGGTATTTAATTTGTGTGAAATATTCAAGTAGGTAACTTACATAGCGACCAAAAGTAGAGTAGTGGTTACTTAGTAGTGGAGGTGGGAGTTGGGGCAAAATGAGGAATGACTGGTAATGGGTATGGGTATTTTGGAATAGGGATAGCCATGCTTTATTTAGTTGTTTTGTACATAATTTTTAAACCAATCCAAATATTTTTAAAAAGCATTTCTTTGTTTCTTTGTTGTGATTTATTGGGTTCAGGACTTGAACCTTGGTTGGCCATGTGGGAGTCCACCTCCTCAACCCCCACACCATTAATCCAATCCAAACAGGCATTTTAGGCAGCCTGTGTACAACTACTTGGAAATAATTCTAGAATAATTTACCTAAAGTCAGTTTTCCCACACATTTGGTCATCTTTGTTTTGTATGTGACTTTTTTTTTTTTTTTTTTAATTTTAGGGCATAAATGTTTTTACTATTTCTTAAGTTATATTCTGGTTGATCAAAATTGCTTTGTTGGTTTTTGGTCTTTATATTTAATTATTTAATTACTTTTAAACAACTTAAAGGGATTGTTTTTTTTTTTTTTTTTTTGCAACGTGGCTAGAGATTTGTTTTTAAAATTTTTTAAGCTTTTTACTTCATTTTTAGGTCAAATAGGTTCTGAAACACTCAAGAGGGGATAAATTATGAGTAAACTATTGATTAGCTAAATATCAAAGACAATGATTTTGGAACTGACTAGTCCAATAGCTTTGTGGAAGTCCTCGGGGGTTTATATCGATCTTTGTACATAGTTTGGTATCTTTCTGTGGTATACTAAATGTAGTGCTAGTGAGCATTCATGATTCCTGCATGACTGAGCGTGTGCAGCATACATGGGATCTTTCTGGCAACATCTCAGTGTCTTTCGGATCTCACTGATAAGCAACGAAACAGCAAGATGCTACTGTTCAGGTCCTGACTGTTTCCATGGTATTCTTTTCTTCTTTAGTTACCCAGAAGGTAGTTTTGGGTAAAGGAAATGGATATCTTTGCTGAACAGAAAGAAACCATTGTGTGCCCAGTTTTCCAATCCTGGGAGTCCAAACACTATGCCACATGTCATTAGTGTCACAAACATGTGCACCCTTGTAAACATCAGCTTCTTAGATGTTGGCAACACAACTGTGTGACCATTCAGTTTCCTCACTGAGTTAGTAATAGTCTGTGAATAGACCGGTGCTATTGTGTTGTCAGGAAAGTCATGACACATTTTTGCATTGAAAACAAAACCCAGAAAAATATGTCATGACTTTCAAGACCAGCTAATACATCATAGCAAAACCATTGCTCTAGCAGATACTTAGCAAAAGCCATATGAATGTAGAGACACCTCACTGAGATATATAGTTTACTGGTTGTTTTGTTTATGAGCAGCATTTTCGTGTCCAAAGTACTAGCTTTTTTTTTGGGGGGGGGGGGGCCATGTGTGCTTGCCAGAGTTAGAGAGAAAAGGAAAGTGAGAAATCACCCCCACACACACACACCCTCTCAACCCCTTCCAGAGATGGCCATGCTATGATCACTTCTCCTCCATTCTCCTCTCGGGATTTTGGGCATGTATGCATATACACCCAGTGTCTTTTTCAGGTCACCAAGTCCAGGACTTGAACCTTGAACTGCAGAGTCAGCCATGTGGGATCCAACCTCCTTAACCTCTATGTCAGCTGCTGGTACTGGCATTTTAAAAAATTCTGGGAAAAGTGAATATAAGGAAAAATAGAATCAATAGTAAATGATTTAGGATAGATAGCACCTTAAGAACTCTTCAGTAATTTTATATTATCCTTGTAACCTCAAGGTAAAAATCTAAGGTCTGTAATGTTATTTAAAAGGCTATGGGAAGGGAACCAGCAGTTAGCGTAATGGCTATGTCGCTGGATTCCCACGTAGTCGACCGCGGTTCGCGTCTCGGACCCGGTGGCTTACAACTCACGCCGGGCGCGTGTGCGTGCGTGCCCAAGATCCCGAGGAGAGAATGGAGGAGAAGGGATTGCGGCGTGACCATCCCCCCTGGGGGGTGATTTCTCGCTTTCTGTCTCTATGTCTCTCTCTGTCTGTCTGGCGAGCGCACGCGCCCTATAGCGAAAAACCTCTCCCCCAAAAAAAAAAAAAAAAAAAAAAAAGGCTATGGGAGGCACAAACCCAGGCCCATTCTAGAGATAGCTACTGAACTTGAGCTGTGAAATATTGCTTTTAGGCACTAAAAATGAAGATATTCTGCTGAGACTTCTCCCACCAGATTCATTTCTGGTAGGGCTGCCTCTGTATCTTTCTCTCTGTCTTTCTGTCTATCTCTGTCTCTGTGTCTCCCTGTGTCTTTTAATTTAAAAATAATTTTTTTTGAAGATAAAATAGTCTCTGGGCTTTCAAACCCCTCCTTTATCATGCTAATTTGTGTCTTTTCCCTTCCCATTTAGGAAAGGCACAAACCCAGGCCCATTCTGGAGATGGCTACTGAACTTAAGCTGTGAAATATTGCTTTTGTGTGGCACAAATGTATGCTGTGTAGTTTTCAGTTTTTTGGTTTTTAAAATTAAATCACAAAAATTTTTTATTGTCTTTTTTTCTGGTTTTTTTTTCCCCCTTCTTTTCTTTTCTCTAATTCTTTTCCTTTTTCCTTTAACTTCATTCCTTGGCTGTTCAACTTCCATGCACAGAATGTCTAGACAGGTGAAAGTGAACAGTATCCAAACATCTGAATACCATGAGAGTCAGAATATTTCTCAATTCCCACTGAATCTGACGCACAAAGAGTGAAAAGCAGAACAGAAGAGAGACTGCAGTTCACTCTTCCTCCTGTCTGCCTCTGAATGCTCAGATTGATCTTCAAGAAATGCACAATCCATCAGATGACTAGAAATCACCACAGGGTCACAAGAAAAATGAGAATGCAAGAAAATACCTCTCCTCCAAGGTAAAAGAAGAACTCCCCTTCATCCTCAGACAGTACAATGAAACTCAAAGAAATGTCAGATAAATAACTTAGAATATTCATAGTGACGAAGCTAACAGAGATGGAAGAGAGACGATAAACTGCAGAAGAGGCAGGAGAAAGGAGCTGATGAGTTCCAGGAGGTGAGGAAGTTCTTGCAAGATCTGAAAGAGGAAATATATACCATAAAAAAGAATCATATGGAACTGTTAGAGAGGAAGGCTATAATACAGGATGTCAAAACCTCCCTTAAAAGCAGACTAGATCATACAGAAAATCGAATCTCAGATGTGGAAGATAGAATCACTGGCTTAAAACAATCGACCATGAAGACTGAGAAAATTTCCCCCCAAAATCAGAATAATATATGAAAAATCCTAGATACTGTCAAACGTCCAAACATCTGGATAATTGATAACCCAGAAGGCAAAGGGATTAATAAGGTCATTAATAATATATTCCATGAAATCCTGGAAGAAAACTTTCCAGACCTAGAGAGGCATTCAAAGATCCAGACCCAAGAAATACAAAGGACCCCAAATAGGATCAACCCAAGAAGATTTTCTCTAAAACACATTATAGCCAGATTGACCAAAACCACAGACAAAGACAAGATAGTAAAGTTGGCAAGAGAGAAACATCAAGTTACCTACAAAAGATATCCCATCAGGCTCACAGCAGACCTCTCATCAGAAACTATATGAGCAAGGGAAAAATGGGAAAATATATTCAAAGTGTTAAGGGAAAAGCAATTTCAACCAAGAATACTGTACCTGGCAAGATTATCCTTCATATGAGAAGAAAAGACAGGGATATTCTCAGATAAACAAAACCTGAAAGAATTTACCAACACCAGACTAGCTTTCTAAGAAGTTCTGAAGGGAGTGCTATACCAGGAGAACTAAATACAGACAAACAGAATTAAGAGTTCATAAACAACTAAGAAAACGGCCAACTTAATGGTAGGGACAAGTCTAGAGTTGAATATTATATCCTAGAATTTAATCAGGAAGCTCGGACCACAGCAGAAGATAAAGTACATGAGACTGAACTGGTGAAATAGAACCTTATGACTTTTGATTAAACCATTACTGATTTTCTTCTAGGCCTTGCTTTCCGTATTTAAGGATTTTTGTCTTATCTTGAGCTGCCGATAGGTTCATGTACCTACTATTTGGACAGAATTCTAACCTGTTTTCTGGCTTTAAGTTTTAAGCAAAGCTCTCTTAGCATTTCTTTGATTTTGATTTATTAGAGTTCAAACTGCTATTCTTGAAATTAAAAAAATATATTAATACATACCTATTTAATGATGGCAGTAAGCTATATAGCATTAGCTGGGTGCTACTTTATAGTATATTCATTCTACTCAGAGTTTCACGCCTCAAGTCAGACATGTATTCACAGATATATATATATGTCAGCTGACCTTGCTATTGAAAGTAGTTATATTATTTAAGATATTTTGTGAATCAATAAAATGTGAGGGGGGGAAAAAGGCTATGGGCCCAGCAGGTAGTATGGTGGTTAAGGTGCTGGACTCCCACATGGTCAACTGTGGTTTGAGTTCTGGACCTGGTGGCTTGAAAATCAGGTGCATGTGCACACATGCTTAAAATTCTGAAAGGAGACTGGAAGAGAAGGGACTATGGCATGCATGGCCACCACCCCACCCCGGGGAGGGTCGGGGAAGAGTGATTTCTCACTTTTCCTCTCACAATGAAGTAGCCTCACATTTGTAGTTCAGGGTGTGTGCAAATAGAAATAGTGGTAGGGCTCCTAGTGATAACTAGGGGTCATTATTGCTCTCTTGGTTTGACCTTAATTGTTCTAAAATGTGATTTGATATGGTGCTCTTTTTCTTTTTATTGCTTTCTTCTGTAGTGTCTCAGTCGTGAACAAGGCATTGAGTGGATCAAAAAAGAACGACTTCCAGCATTTCTGGAAAGTGATTGCTATTTTGAATACAGGTATTGTAGTCCCATCCATATATATATATATGTGTGTGTGTGTGTGTGTGTGTATGTGTATATATATGTGTGTGTATATATATGTATATGTGTATATATGTGTGTATATGTATATATATTTATATACATATATATAATTTTTTAAATTTAAAATTCTTTTTCTTGTTTTTTTTTTTTTTTTTAGTAAAATTATCCCACTTGCTATAGAATAAAAATGATAGAGCACTGATAAAAATCATTTAGCTTTTCCAAAGAAGTTTTTACAGAATTAGTACCTAACAAATGTACTTTGGTTGTATTTATTTTTAAAAATTCTTTTTTATTTTTTAAATTTCTTTGTTCTGAGGGTGGAAGCTCTCCCAGTAGGGTTCTTATGATGCTGTTAAACACTCCCATCTTAGCCAGCCTGAATCAGAGACACATATGCACCTGGCATGTTCAAGGTGGTGCTGGGATACGAACCCAGGACTTTTCCCACATGTGGCCAGTTTTGTTATCACTGTCCCACCACCTGTATCTTTGATCAGTTGATTTCTCTCTATCTATATTAAAGTTTATTTTGGAACCAGCAGATGGCGTAATGGCTACATTGCTGGATTCCCATGTAGTTGACCATGGTTCGAGTCCCAGACCCGGTTGCTTAAACTCACTCTGGGCACGTGTGCATGTGTGCCCAAGATCCCAAGAGGAGTATGGAGGAGAAGGGATTGTGGCATGGCCATCCCCCCTGGGGGGTGATTTATTGCTTTCTGTCTCTCTATCTCTTTCTGGCGAGCGTGCGTGCCCTATAGCAAAAACCTCTCCAAAAAAAAAAAAGAAAAAGTTAATTTTTTTTCTTTCATGAGAGAGAGAGAAATTGGCAGATAGGCTCCTTCAACAAGATCTCATCATGCCATATACTCTTCCCTCAGCCCTCTGCCTAGTCAGGATCTTGGGTATGTGTTATTATGAAGAAGTTCTACATTTCTTGGAGAGGTAAAAGAATGATATATATATATATATATATAAATATATATATATATATATTTATATATAAATGATTAATAAATACATATATATTAATAATTTGGCACTCCCATGAAACTTCTCATTTTAGGGGCATGAATTTCATTTGTACCACAAGTCATGATCTTGGGATCTTAGGTACTTGGCACTTTTTACATCAACTCAGGATCTAACCCTGTGGTCAGCCATGTGACTTCAGGCACTGTAGATCAATATGCTACTGCCTATGCGACTAAGGCTGGGCCCATTATATTTTTTTAATTGTCTCTTTGTGCTAATGGTATTTATGTGCATGCTGTTTAAAAATCACTACTAGTATGACATGAAAAAGATAGAATGTCATAGTACAGAACCATTTTTTTCTTTATGTACCCTGATTTTTAAAGTGTAAATACCTAAAATTTGACCTTTATTAGAACAACTATTTTTTTTTTTTTGGAGAGGTTTTTGCTACAGGGCACGTGCGCTCATCAGAGAGACAGAGACAGACAGAGAGACAGAAAGCGAGAAATCGCCCCCCAGGGGGATGGCCATGCCACAATCCCTTCTCCTCCATCTCTTCTCGGGATCTTGGGCACACACACAAACGCACGCCCGGCGTGAGTTTAAGCCACCGGGTCCAGGACTTGAATTGTGGTTGACTATATGGGAGTTCAGCGACATAGCCATTATGCTAACTGCTGGTTCCAGAACAACTATTTTTTTAATCAAAATAAAATAAATTAAAACAGAATAATTATTAATCAATGAATAGTTCTATAGTAAGCCACTAATTTTAGCAGAGCCCAAAAGAATCATCCTGTAGAATTAGGAGGGAAGACTTTCTTAAATACATGAAATATAATTTCAGGTTTTCGAAAAAGATCCTACCATATTTGAAACTTATTTCAAAACTGTGTGATTTTTTAAAATGCAGGTTAGCCAAATTGGTCTCACAAGTAAGATGGAGCAAGTCAGGCATGACTTTCACAATAGGTACAAATTTTTCTCCCTGGGTCATGAAAAAACCACCCAGTCTACCACCTCCAGCTGTTGAAGAAGAGGATTTTGTCATTATGAAGAAGTTCTACATTTCTCTCGGAGAGGTAAAAATGATTTTCTTTTCTTTTCTTTTCTTTTCTTTTCTTTTCTTTTCTTTTCTTTTCTTTTCTTTTCTTTTTTTTTCTTTTCTTTTCTTTTCTTTTCTTTTCTTTCTTTTCTTTTCTTTTTTTCTTTCTTTCTCTCTTTCTTTCTTTCTTTCTTTCTTTCTTCTTTCTTTCTTTCTTTCTTTCTTTCTTTCTTTCTTTCTTTCTTTCTTTCTTTCTTTCTTCTTTCTTTCTTTCTTTCTTTCTTTTTCTTCCTCCTTCTCCTCCTCCTCCTCTTTCTTCTTTTAATGATTTGGCACTTCTATAGAGCTTCTCATTTTAGGGGCATGAATTTCATTTGTACCACTTGAATAGGGAAAATTATTTCTAAAGCAGATTTAGCAATAATTCTTGTAGATTTGTGTTAACTCCTTTGCTCTGTACTCTTTCACCCAAAATGCAATTAGAAATACCCTCAGGTGTCTGAAGGAACAAAAAGCAAGAGTAAGGAACATACTCAGATTACCCAGGAAGCAAGAGTAACCTGAATTATATCCAAGGTTTTATCATTCATTCCAAAATTTTTATTGTTTGGATTCTATTACTTTTGTACCAACAGATGATAAATTGAGTCTTCTCTCTATTGTTTAGATTATTCCTTAGTAGTAAAATGCATTGCTGTTTAATTGTCATCACATGTGGGGTTGTTGAGTGAATTTCAAGAGATAAAACGTAGAATCAAATATCCTTTTGGGAAGTCTCAGTGTAGTGAAAACTGTTCTTTGATCTCTGGCCCTTAATTATGGGATCTTACCTCTGGAAACACATGTCCGATAGACAATTCCGTGCAAAATCAGTGATGACAAATACCGATGTTCTGCTTTTCTAGTCTCTGACAGACATGGCTAATCAGTGAAGGCAGCTTTTCCATGGAGCAAAGACATGGCTCCAAATTCTTTTCAATACAGAATTCTGGGCAGGCACTTGCAGTTGGTCAAAGGTGTAATGCAAGATGAATCCCCTCTGCCATCTCTGTTGGGATGCATTGATTTACTTGAACTTTTTTTCATGTGCAGTTTCTATTTAACTTTGTAGTTTGGCATTTCTATCAGCAATATTAATAAAAAGTGTTTAAAATTATGCCTGTTCCATCATTTCCACTGAGTAATGCTAGGTAATGTGTTCAGGCACATTTTTCTAATCTCCTTCACTTATTTTTATGTGTTTACTTTTTTCTCTTTTATATTACAAGAATGTCAGAAATGTCATAAAAAATATGTACTGATAGCTGAGGCCAATAAACATGCAAAGGGAAGAATCCTTCCAGGGGAGTTAAGTTCTGATTCTGTACATACGAATTTAATCATGTACAAGGGACTAAAACACTCAAGCTATTTTACTTTTGCTACTTTCTGAGATCACAAAGCTTATTTCTGTTCATTTATACTTTATATACTGTCATTTTTCAATAGCCTCAGAGCTTTTTTTTTTTTTTTTGAGAGGTTTTCGCTACAGGGCGCGTGCGCTCGCCAGACAGACAGAGAGAGACAGAGAGACAGAAAGTGAGAAATCACCCCCCGGGGGGATGGTCACGCCACAATCCCCCCTTCTTCATTCTCCTCTTGGGATCTTGGGCACGCACGCACACGCGCCCAGCGTGCGTTTTAAGCCACCGGGTCCGGGACGCGAACCGTGGTCGACTACGTGGGAGTCCAGTGACATAGCCATTACACTAACTGCTGGTTCCCTAGCCTCAGAGCTTTGAGGATTCAGTTTTTGGGTCCTTAAATTGTCTAAGCCATGACTATATAGGGATTAATATTTATGATAATTGGTAGTATTTCTTCAATTATACTATATAAACACAATAGACATATCTCATTAAAGTCTAAAGTGTAATAATGAACTGCTTTTTTTTTTTTTTTCTCTTTTCTTTTTTTTTTTAATTAGAGGTTTTTCCTTTAGGATGTGTGTGCTTGCCAGAGAGAAAGACAGACACAGTGAGGGGAAAAGTGAAAAATCACTCCCCAAGGGGGCTGGCCACACTGCAGTCCCTTCTCCTTCATTCTTTTCCTGGGATCTTGGGCACACACATGCATGCACATGCACCTGGCATGATTTTCAAGCCACCGGATCCATACTCAAACCACGGTCAGCCATGTGGAGTCCAGCAACATAACTGCTATGCCATCTTCTGGTCCCTTAATGAACTGCTTTAATGTCTGACTGATGACTTATTTCTCCCTTACCCTCTACTTTCTCAACACTTTTGTATGGAAATAACAGAACATTTCTTTATTGATCTCTCTCGATTCTGTGAATGTTTTAAATTACTTTGACTCGTCAATGCTTAGGATCTTTCTTAGAACGGAGCTCAATAAATATATGTTGAATGAACATATGATGATAATAAATAACTTGGTTTTAAAAGAAATGAAAAAACAAAGATGAATTAAAGTCTTTGGGAACTTTATTTTTTTTTAAAGAGAAATTTTTGTTATAGGACTTTTGTGCACTTACTAGAGAGACAGAGAGAGACAGAAAGCAAGAAATCACCTCCCTCCCTCGCAGGGTGGTAGCCATGCTGCAGTCCCTTCTCCTCCATTGTCCTCTTGGGATTTTGAGCATGCATGTACATATGCCTGGTGTGAGTTTTAAGCCCCTGGGTCTGGGACTCAAACAGCTGTTGACTATTTGGGAGTCCAACAACATACCCATTACACCATCTGCTGGTCCCAGTCTTTGGGAACTTTTATGTACCCAAGAAACCTTACCTCTAAGAGGGGCAGTGATTACAAAAAGGACTCATCTCGTTTCTTCTGCTTTGTCTCATCATGCGGCTGTCTTCCCCTGTGAATTCTGTGTAATAAGGGAATAATACCTCTTTGATTTGAGCTCTGCCTCTTCTGCGATTGTTCTTTAGGCTAAGTACTGACAAGCTGACTCAGTTAGGGAATTGAGAAATGAGAGGAATGCTGAACACTCTCTTTTTTACTTTTGCTGAACAACTTGGATTCCCTAGGGAAAACAAGAAAAACAGAGGCAGGCAGAGGTGTTTTCCCAGGAAAGATAGGATAAGAAGGAGTTTGTGAGGGCTGGGTTCTAGAAACTAAGGGTCAGCTTGGGAATTGGGTGGGCAGATCCCCAGGTACAGACAGCAAAGGAAAAATTGAAGCTGCATTTATGGGCCATGGGGCATCAGGACTCAGTCTAGAGGAAGCATACAATCCAAGCAGAGTCACATAAGCTGAATCTGAGGTGAAGGGGTGGCCAACTTGGAGAGGTTTCTGGTGAGTCTCTGGCATATATTGTTAAAACACAGAGCCAGGTTAGACAGAATTAGGTGTGTGAAAGGTCGCCATCATTGTAAATAGGAGCAGCTAGCAAAAGGTGCTAGCTTTCTTAGCCTTGGTGGCTGCCAAATTGAAGTCAGATGTCATGAGTTTGTAGAAATTTCAGTAAATAAGGTTCATGTCTTTGGTCAGCATTAGCTTGACAGTAATAGTGGAGAAGAATTTGATGGGTCTTGAGCTCATTTTCTTCCTGTTTTTATCTGATATAAAAAATCTGGATTGGGGTCAGCAGGTGCTGTTATGATTAAGTTCTGGACTTCCACATGACTGACTGCAGTTCGAGTCCCGAACTTGATGGCTTGGAAATCGTGCCAGGTGTGTGTGCCTGTATGTCCAGAATCTTGGGAGGAGACTGAAGGAGAAGGGACTATGGCATGGCCATCCTCCATGGGGGGTGATTTCTCACTTTCCTCTCTCTCTCTCTCTCTCAGTCTCTATGACATGCAGATGCACCCTATAGCAGAAATCTAAAGAGAAAAAACAAATCTGGACTGATATTTCCTTTCAATCATTCTACTAGCTAATTAATTTTTCTGTGTAAAATTTTCTTTTCTTCCATGGGATAATTTTATTTTTTTTTTACAGATGTACTATACAAATTAATAGTATTACTATGATTTATCTAGGTTTGTGATTGGGGGAATACTGCTAATCTTATGTTGAACTCATCCTCTGTTTTCTTCCTAGGCCTCCTATACTCAAACAAAAGATTGGTTTACATTAGCAAAGCAAAGTCAGCAAACAGTCTCCACCTTTTCATTACCCTGTTGCATTCTCCACAACAAAGTCCAATCATCTGTTTCTGGTGAGCTGAAAAGGACAAAATGGACCTCAAAGTCCTAAGTGTTTTTACCTCCTCTGCCCCCTCAATTTATACTAAAACAGTTAGTGGGTTGGGGAGAAGAAATTTTTCATACCATCCCATCCCCACTCTACTTCTTACTGTCTTTTTGAGAGGCAGTTTGATATGGTGAAATGGGGATGGTTTTAAAACTCAACCTTGAGGGCCAGCAGGTGATTGGAGGTTGAAGCACAGGATCCCACATCGAGGGGAAGGGATTGTGGCTTGGCCTCCCCCGACCCCACCCGGCACCAAGATGATTTCTTACTTTCCCTCTCTGTCTCTGTCTGGGTAAGTCCATGTGCTCTTCAGCAAAACAAACAAACAAAACCAACATTGATGCTTACTGGCCTTGTGATGAGCTATTCTATTTTACTTCTGGGAGCCTTTTCTCATCTGTAACATTAGAATAACGACATACTAAATATATAGAAAAAGCCTATTTTAGTGCTTAGTACCTAGCAGGCAGTCAATAAATGTTTGTCTTATGTTTATTTCCTATGATAGTTCGCAAATTTTTACTATTAAGCCTTTGCAACAAAGTGAGTACAAGAGTTCTTTCTTCTTAAAAGTAAATAGTCATGGGGAACCAGCAGTTAGCGTAATGGCTATGTCGCTGGACTCCCACGTAGTCGACCGCGGTTCGCGTCTCGGACCCGGTGGCTTACAACTCACGCCGGGCGCGTGTGCGTGCGTGCCCAGGATCCCGAGAGGAGAATGGAGGAGAAGGGATTGCGGCGTGACCATCCCCCCGGGGGGTGATTTCTCGCTTTCTGTCTCTAATGTCTCTCTCTGTCTGTCTGGCGAGCGCACGCGCCCTCTAGTGAAAAATCTCTCCAAAAAAAAAAAAAAAAAAAAAAAAAAGTAAATAGTCATGGGGCCAGCAGGTGGTATAATGGTTAAAGGTGCTGGATTCTCACATGGCTGACTGCAGTTCAAGTCCTAGATCTGGCGGCTTGCTTTCTCACTTTCCCTTTCTCTCTCTCTGGTTAAATTAAAAAATAATAATAGCAAATGGAAATAAATGAATAATTATTAGGGGGGAAAAAGTAAATAGTCATTTGTGGTCATTGATTTTCCTTTATATTTTTTAAGTTCAGGCTATTTTTCACCTTGAAAAGCAGATAAATTTGTAATGTCGGTGATACAAATGTTTTGTAAAAATAGAAGGAAACTTCCAGAAGTGGGAGTCACTAACTGTGAGAGTGCTAGAAAAAAATTGAGATGTGATTCAAGAGAGCTTATAAATTCACTAGTGGCTTTTTTTTTGTTTTTAATTGCTAGAGGGTGGATGCACCCACGAGAAAGAGACAGAAAGAGAGAGGGACAAAGCACCCTCCAAGAGGGCATGGTCACATGGCAATCCATTCTCCTCCATTTTTCTATCCCTTCAGGATGTCGGATACACATGCACATGTACCCAGAACGTTCTTCAAGCCTCTGGAGCCAGGGGATTGAACTGTGATGAGTCATGTGGAGTTTGGCTCCCTTAACCACTAGGATGTGGGACCTACCCACTAATAGTTCCTTTTTTTAAAAACACAATTATTTTTTCTTTCTTTCTCTCTCTTTCCTTCCTTCTTTCTTTCTTTCTTTCTTTCTTTCTTTCTTTCTCTCTCTCTCTCTCTCTCTCTCTCTCTCTCTCTTTCTCTCTCTCTTTCTCTCTCTCTTTCTTTCTTTCTTTCTTTCTCTCTCTCTCTCTCTCTCTCTCTCTCTCTCTCTCTCTTTCTCTCTTTCTTTCTTTCTTTCTTTCTTTCTTTCTTTCTTTCTTTCTTTCTTTCTTTCTTTCTTTCTTTCAAGTTGGCCATAGAGGGATAGAGCAAGAAAAGAGGAGAGGGAACGTGAGAAAGCAAGCTGCAGGTCTGGGACTTGAACAGCAGTCAGCCATGTGAGAATCTAGCACTCTTAACCACCACACCCCTGCCGGCCCCATCTTTTCTTTTCTTTTTTAGAGATTTTTGCCTTAGTATGCTCACTGAGAGAGAGAGAGAGAGAGAGAGAGAGAGAGAGAGAAACAAGAAACCAGCCACTGGGAGGATGGCCACGCTGCAATCACTTCTCCTACTGGGCTCTTGGGCACACACACAAACATGCCTGGCATGAATTTCAAGCCACTAGGTCCAGGACTCCAACCATAGTTGGCCATGTGGAAGTTCAGTGATGTAACCACTATACCATCTGCCTGTCCTGTCAGTTCTTTTTCAATTTTTACATTTTATATAGAGAGATTTTTGCTGTAGGGCATGTGTTCTCACCAGAGACAGAGACAGAAAGTGAGAAATTATCCCTCAATGGGGTTGACCACACCACAATTCCTTCTCCTCTATTCATCTCTCGGGATCTTGTGCACACACGCACAAGCACCCAGCATGAGTTTCAAGCCACCAGGTCCAGGACTCGAACCATGGTTGGCCATGTGGGAGTCCAGTGATATAGCCATTACACCATCTGCTTGTCCCTATACTGGCTTATTGAATACCCGCTGTGGTATGTGATGGCAAATATTTAATCAATCTGCCACCATTCTGCCCTTACATGTCCAGGGAAGACAGGTCAATCCCTGATGACAGTTTTTTCCTGCTGGTTCCAAATATGGCTTCAGAATCCTTTTTAAGACGCTGGTCTGTGTAGTCACTATCTGTGATAAACCCGTTTGCCACCCTGGATCTGTAGCATCTATTTGGTAATAAAAAAAGTTTGGTACTCATATCTAATCTAATAGCCTTTTATGATTTGATGCAGAGAGTTTTATCTTTGATGATGGTGTTCACCCCAGGACAAGAAAAGGCCCGTCTAAAAGTACTAAATTATTTTCTGAGTTTGAAGATGAAGAAGACGAAGGGTCTGTATCTCTACATGATACTCCTTCCCAAGCTCTTCTGAGACTGTATCTTGAAAAACAACAGGATGTTGATGAAAGCTCGACATTATATTTCTCAACATGTGAAGAATTTTTAGACTCTTTTGTAAACTTTATTTTGGTAGTAGCAGTTCAGCAAATTACCGGAGAGCCATTTCAAGAAAGCCCAGGCTATATAAACTTCACCAATGTAAGACAAATAGCTTTTGGTGATTATTGTGATTCTGTCATTGGCAAGAATTTTCCAAGTAAACCAGTTCAAATTACAGAGGAAAGGTCAGAGGAGAATTTAGACCAAACAAGTTTAAGTTCACAGAGTGAGAGCCCTGGAGCAGAGACCAGGGCTGACTGGTGCCTTTCCCACCGAACATATGACATTGGCAATAGAAAAGAGTTTGAACGGTTTAAGAAATTTATTAAAGGTACCTTAGGAGAGAGATACTTGTGGCTGTGGATGGACATTGAGAGGTTAAAAGTTCTTAAAGATCGTGGAAGACATCAAAGGTATTTCTATTTTTTAATAATTTAAAAAACAAGTGGTAGAATATTAGTTTGATTTATTAAAGCACAGGCAGAAAGCCTGAAATAAATATAAAAATGTAACTTATACTTTGGGGGGAATGAATAATAAATTTATTTTATAATAATACTGATTTCACTCATTTTATGATTTCATAGTTTTTAGATACTAATAATGACAGTTATCTGGATATGCCTAATGTTTCTTCCCATAAATTCTAGAACTGCTTTTAGATTAGTCATTCTATTTTAGTTTGTATAAACATTGTAGTGATATAAAATGTTTATAGAAACAAATAGTTTACCAATTATATAATCATACTGGCATAAGATAGATACCTAATGCGGTGTAAGGGCCTGCTGTTCCTAGCAGCCTCCTTGTCAACAACTTCCACACTCTTTGGTCAAATGCCATGTAGCTGGATGTCTGAAAACATGTCTGCTACAGAGTCTCTTGGAGGTCTGCTGGGGCTCGGATCTTCATTTGACCAGCTCCATATGTTTCAGGTTAGTGTAAGTCTTAAGAACCTTAGAAGGTCCTTGCTTTAGGAAGGTCTTTGTATTCACCAGATATGTTCTGAAGCTCCTTAACCTCACTAGGCTGCAATGCCTATGATGGGTTTAACTGATTATGTACTAATGACTGGATTACCGCAGTAATTTTAATGGCGTTCAGAACATAGCACTCATCATTGTACATGGTTATGAATAGGGGTCGCCAAATGGTTAATTATGGAGTGTGATTTGCTTGCTCATGGGGTGGAAGGTCATTACCACTTTTCAAGACCTGAAGTTATATGAAGTAACCTGTATAGGTTTTTCAGGATTGATATTGTAGTTCCCATTGTTGCTGTAATAAATTACTTATTGATGATTAAGATACCAGTAAGTTATAAATTTTATTTATCCTTTTTTAAAAATTATTTTATTTAACTTTATTTATTTATTTATTTATTTTTTATTTTAATTTGAACAGAGAAGTACAGAAAGAGAGAGAGAGAGAGAGAAAGTGAGAAAGCCAGCGGGACTGGAGCCGTGGTCGGACATGTGGGAGTCCAGCACCCTTAACCACCATGCCACCTGCCGACCCCTATTTACCCTTTTTAAGTTCTGGAATTAGAAGGCTCTATGGGGGAGCTCCATTTCCTTGCCTTCCAGTTTAGGAAGGCCGCCATGTGCAATCCTTGGTTAGTGGCCCCTTCCTTCATCATCAAAGCCATTAGCATAGCATCTTCTCTTCTCTCTTGACCTCCCCTTCTATCCTCACATCTTTCCTCTATGATTCTGACCCTCCCAACTCTCTCTTAGGAGAATCTGTGTACAGTGGGAACACCCAGGTGATCTGGGGTTGTCTCCTTAAAGTCTCTAATTTTGTCACATCTACAGAGTCCCTTTTGCCAGGAAAGGTCATGTAGTCACAAGTTCTGGAGATTAGGATGTAGACAGCTTTCCAAGGCCATTATACGGCCTACCACAGATTCCCACAACTGCAAGACATATTTTTATTTCCACAGAAATGTTTGGCACCCCTGCTACACAGTGTTGGTTTTGAGATAGCTCATATGTCTGCAACATTTCAGAAGTGAAAACATTTGTTAAGTTGAATATTGTACTTTATGTGTATATATGGGTGTGTGTTTTATTTCAGACATCTTGAAAAGATGAAAAAATTCTATCTAGTGAGCAATGGAGATTGCTACCTTTCTGCAGAAATCTTATCAAAATTTAAACTGTTAGATGGATCTCAGTGGACGGAAGAACACTTAAAAAATATTCAGTGTGAGGTTGTAAAACCTTTACTTCTATATTGGTAAGCAAAATAACATAAATTAGTTATTTACAGTTATTTTATTTTATTTTTTCCTAGAGGGTACAAGCACTTGCCAAAGAGAAACATTCCAATATATAATATATAATTTTTATTTAAAAATTTTTTTTAGATTTTTTGCCATAGGGCATATGCACTCACTAGAGAGAGAGACGGTGAAAGAGAAAGTGAGAAATCGCTCCCTGGAGGGTATGGCCACACTGCAATCCCTTCTCCTCCATTCTTCTTCTGAAATTTTGAGCATGCATGCATACATGCCTGGCATGATTTTCAAGCAGCTGGGTCTGGGACTTGAACCAGGGTCAGCCATGTGATAGTCCAGTGTCTTAACTACCATGCCACCTGCTGGCCCCAATATGTATTTTTTTTTTTTTCTTGCTGGAAGGCACAGAGAGAAAGTAACCTCCCCACCACCACTAGTGGGGCATTTCTCAGTCCTGTCAGGATCTGGGGCATACACACATATGTAAACAGCATGTTTTTCAAGTGCTGGAGCCAGGATTTGAACAGTGATCAGTCATGTGGGATCCAGCTTCCAATGCATAGCACTTAACCATTGCTCTATGGGGTCAGCCAGTATGTAACCTTTGGTAATAGCTTTTAAAAATACAGAGTAATTCCCTTGAGATTCATCCAAGTTGTGTATATCAACAGTTTTTTCCCTTTTATTGCTGGTAATACTCCGTTGTATGGATACACTATACCTGTTCATCCATAGAAGGAAATTAGTATTTCCAGTTTTGAGCTATTACACTGGATACACACACTCACAAACATACTAAATACAAGTCCTTGGTGGTTATGTGGCAAATATCTTATGTCACTTGGTAGACCTTGAGACTTAAGATGTGGGGGCCGGCAGGTGGTGTGGTGGTTGAGGGCAGTGGACTCCCATGTGGCCGATCGCAGTCCCGGACCTGGTGACTTCCTTTTTCACTTTCCCTCTCTTTCTCTTTCTCTCACGTTGTTTCTCTCTGGTCAAATAAATTAAATGAATAAAGTTAAATAAAATAATTCTTAAAAAAAAAAGATGTGTACAATCAGTACCCACAAAGCCTTATATCAAAAATAGTTCTGGATTTACTGTAAAATACTCTACAATATCAGATTAACTCATATAACAACTAATCAAAGATTAATGCTATATGGGGGCCAGCACGTGATGGAGTGGTTAAGGTGGTGGACTCCCAAGTGGCCAACTGCAGTTTGAGTCCCAGACCTGATGACTTGAAACATAACGGGTGTATGTGTGTGCATGCCCAAAATCCAGGAGGAGAATGGAGGAGAAGGGATTGTGGAATGGCCATGCAACCTAGGAGGTGATTTCTTGCTTTCTGTCTGTCTGTCTTTGGTCTCTCCAGTGAGCACACATGCCCTATGGCAGAAATATCTGAAAAAAAATTAATGCAATATTAATAAAATGAGTTTAAGATCAAAATGTAAGGGCAACAGGGACCTGTGGAGTTATTTTGATATACTCCAATGATGTGAATCAGAAAATAGGCACTTATATTTCCTAAGTTATCCATGTGTGATTTATTTGGTAAGGCTCTTACTGATGTTTCCACTTACTGGTTGACATGCAAATAAAAGGTAGTTTTGGATATTTTTAAGTCTGCAAGTAAAGGTTTTGAAATGTAGTATAGAACAACCAACAGATCTATATCGTATGCCTTTTAAAATGGTTTGTTTTAAATTTTATTTATTATTATCATCATTTTTTAATTAATTAGAGAGAGAGAAAGTGAGAAAGGAGGCTGCCAGGTCTGGTACTCAAACCATGGTCGACCATGTGGGAGTCAAGGACCTTAATCACTACTCCACCTGCTAGCCCCAGTACAGTATACTTTCTAATCCTAAACTAATTATGGACTTTGGATTCTTTTCCATTTCCACTCCAGTTCACAATGGTGTGCATCTAACTTCTCTGTATTTTTTTTAAGAGTTATTTTATTTCACTTTATTTATTTATTTTAATTTGATCAGAGAGGGAAAGAGTGAGTGAGAGAAGGAAAGTGAGAAAGCAAGCCTCCAGGTCTGGGACTCGAACCGCAGTCAGCCATGGGGCAGTCCAGCACCCTTAACCACCATGCCACCTGCTGGCTCTCCTTCTTTGTATTTTAAAAGGGAATGGTTTCTTACCAGGCCCTGAAATATGGAATAGAAATTAGTATTTAAGCTGTGGTATTGAGGGAAAACCTGGTCCAAGAAGCAATTAGCAGCAGTCCCTGACAGCTGTTAGTGCTACATCACGGAAGAGTTCATCCACATACCAAATACCAGGCTATCCATCCAACTGAGTGTGGCCTTGACATTCTTTTTTCTGTTTCTGGCAATAGTCTTGATTTTTCATTTATATAAGTTATTATGAAATTAATTCTTTTTTTTAAAAAAAGAATTATTTATTTAATCGTATTATTATTTCTTTTAATTTGCTTTAGGGCATGTGTGCTTTCCAGAGAAAGAGAAAGTGAGAAAGCAAACCACCAGGTTCGGGATTCAAATCGCTATGTGGAAGTCTAGCACCGTAACCACCATGCCACCTGCTGGCCCTGTGAAATTAATTTTTATCTTCAGATTTAAGTCTTGAAAATGGATAATATGAATCATAACTCACTTTAATAGCATATTTAAGCATTCTAAAAATGTTTGCGGGACCAGAAGTTAGCATAATGGCTATGTCACTGGACTCTCATGTAGTCGACCGCGGTTCAAGTCCCGGACCCGGTGGCTTAAAACTCATCCCGAGAGGAGAAGGGATTGCGGCGTGGCCATGCCCCCTGGGGGGGGTGATTTCTCGCTTTCTGTCTCTCTGTCTCTCTCTGTCTGGGGAGCGCACACGCCCTATAGCAAAAACCTCTCCAAAAAAAAAAAAAAAAAAAAAGGCACCAGTGCATGAATGCCCCAAATCACAAGAGGAGAATGGAGGAGAAGGGATTGTGGTGTGGCCATCCCCCTCAGGGGTGGAGGGTGGTTTCTCACTTTCCTTGTCTATCTCTAGCCAGTGTACATGCTCTGTGGCAAAAACCTAAAAAAAATAAAAATAAAAAATAAAAAAAAAGAAAAGTTAATTTTAGTCTACCAATTTTTATGCACACAATAAATATTGAACTGCTTTAAACTTGTAACAGGTACATTTTACGTTCACGTTAGTAAAAACTACATCATATTTACAACATTCTTTCACTGATTGATAGATATGTTTCTTTTTCTCATTAAGCAGATAATTTTAATGTAATTTTTTTCTTCAAAAGTTTATTTGTCCATGAGAAATAGGCAGGGAGAGGGGTGGGGTACAGATAAACATAGGTACTCTCAACAGAGTCTGCAGTTCACACCCTGCCTCAGCCAACGTGGATCATGGCATGCACATGTGTGCCCGGCATGTACAGGGAGACCTCAGGATGTGAACGCAGGACCTTTCCATTTGGGTTCAGCATCGAGGAGCATAGATACCACTGTGCCACTGCAGTTGGCCCTGCACATTGTTTTATTTATTTATTATAGAGCACATGTGCTTGCCGGAAAGACAGAGAGACAGAAAGCAAGAAATCACTCCTCAGGGGGAATGGCCACATCGCAGTCTCTTCTCCATTCTCCTGTCGAGATTTTACGCATGTGCCTGGTGTGTTTTAAGCTACCAGGTCCAGGACTCAAATTGCAATTGACTACGTGGGAGTCCAGCAACGTAACTATTAAGCCATCTGTTAGTCCCATTTTTAAAAATATATATATATATATATATATATATATATATATATGCCTTTTTTTAAAAGAGAGAGTTTTGCTGTAGAGTGTGTTTGCTTGCTAGAGAGACAGAAAGTGAGAAATCATCCCCTGGGGGGATGGCCACACAGCAATCCCTTCTCCTCCATCCTCCTCTTGGGATTTTGGGCATGCACGCACATGCACCCGCACCGGCATGAGTTTTAAGTTGCTGAATCTGGGACATGAACTTCAGTTGCCTATGTAAGAGTCCAGTGACGTAACCATTATAGCATCTGCTGGTTCCTATATTGCCTTTTTATAGTGATTAGGATTGAAAACCGATGACGTATCATAGGAATTTTTTTTTTTTTTAATGCTTGGTAGCAGAAAAAGAAGTAGAAATTATTAGAAAGGGTGATAATGGGCCAGCCCCCGAAGTGCAGGGGCTGAGTACTGTGCATGGGAGCCAGTTCCTGCACAACTGACTGCTGTTCGAATCTTGAAAAACATACCACATGTGTGTGTACATGCCCAGAATCCAGATGGAAAGCAGAAATGGAGAAGAAAGGATGATGGTGTGACCAGGCCCTCTTGAGGGACAATTTTTCTCTCTCTGTCATGCACTTGCACGGGTCCTTTAGCATTAAAAAAAAAAGTGTGGGGATAGCAAGACTGATCATTGTGAGCATACTGTTAAATAAAATATAGAAGATTATTATCTACTTTAGTCTTAAATGTGTTTTGCCAATAAACAGGGCACCAAGATTCTGTGTTACTCACTCATCCTCAACAAAATACGCTAGTGCTGAATTGAAATTCTGGCACCTCCGTCAAGAGAAACCAAGGAAGGATATTGATCCTTTCCCACAAATGGCAACCCTCTTGCCATTAAGACCCAAATCTTGCATCCCAATGATACCCGAGATCCAGGTAAGCTGTACAATTTGATGCTTTGATCTCTGTCAGGTTTATAGTAAAGTATGTTTGGGCCTTTGTACACTGATACATGCTTCGTCATAAGCCTTGTTGTAGCTGTTGCTAAGGTACTTCTTACAACAATCAGGATATAAGCCTACAGTGTATTTCCCACCAACTAGCCAAGTGAGCCTATAAAGAATAAATGATCATTTCACTTATTTGCTCAGAATTCTCCAGTGGCCGCCTCTCTCACGCAGAATAAAATCCAAAGTCTTGACATCCTTGTGTAAGCCGTTGCTAACTTCCTGACCTCATTTGTTACCACTCTTCTCTTACTCCCCTCCAACCATGATGATCTCTTTTCTTCTTTGTTTTTTTCCTTGTTTTTCTCGTTTCTTAAGGTGCACCCTTAGTAGGTTGTTTTGAAATATTTTTACTTTTTTTTTTTTTTTTTTATTTTTGCTCTAGGTTGTGTGTGCTCACCAGAGAGAGACAGAAAGGAAAAGGGAGAAATTACGCCCCGGGGGGATGGTCACATCACAATTTCTTCTCCTCCATTCTCTTCTTGGGATTTTGGACATGCATGCACATGTGCCTGGTATCATTTTCAAGCCGCTAGGTCTGGGACTGGAACCGCATAGTCAGCCATGTGAGATCCAGCTGCCTTAATCCCCATGCCACCTACTGGCCCCTTTCTTCTTTTTGAATGTAGGTGTTTATTGTTAGAAAGTTTCCTATTAGTACTGCCTTTGCTATACCCCTTAGGTTTTGGTGTGTTGTGTTTTTTCAAAAAAAATTTTAATTTTCCTTTTAATTTCTTCATGGACCCGGTGGTTATTCAGGAGCATATGATTTAATTTTCATGTATTTTATTTGTACAGCTTCCAAAGTTCCTCTTGTTGATTTCTTTCTTTTTTCTTTTTTGAGAGGTTTTTGCTATAGGGCACCTGCGCTCACCAGAAGGAGAGAGAGAGAGACAGACAGACAGATAGACAGAAGGCAAGAAATCACCCTGTAGGAGGGATGGCCACGTCACAATCCCTTCTCCTCCATTCTCCTCTAGGGATCTTGAGCATGCATGCACACATGCCCAGAGTGAGTTTAAGCCACTGGGTCCGGGACTCTTAACCACAGTTGACTACATGGGAGTCCAGAGACTTAGCCTTTATGCCCACTGCTGGTCCCCTCTCTTATTGATTTCTAGTTTCATGCTGTTGTGGTCACAGAAGGTACATAATGTGATTACAAAATTTTAAAGTTTATTAATGATTATTTTGTGGCCTAACATGTGGTCTATGCTTGTTTTTTGAACATGCCAAGCAAAACCCTCAGGGCGTTGCACTTGCTGTTCCCCTTGCTTGGGACACTCTTTCTTTAAATATCCGTGAGACTTGCCCCCTCCGTATCTCTATGCATCTCCTTAAGTATCACTTAATCAGAGAGGCTCTTTGTCTCTTCCATGTAAGCCCCCATATGTAGATGTCCACAGACCATCTCTATGTCCTTTGCCTTACTTTGCTTTATTGTCTCCATGACTACATGATTTCTCTATTTATTGATTTTTACCTTCTAGAATATAAGGGACTTTTGTTTATTAACTGTTTAGCCCCAGTACCTAGAACAGTGCCTGACTCATAATAGTTGTTTAGCAAATATGAATTTAATGAATGAATGAGAAATAGTAATTGCAGTTAGAAGTAGGGAGCAGCTTTTCATGTAGGGAAGAACAAAACAGAGAAAGATAAGGGAAAAAAGTACAAAGAGAGAAAAAAAAGCTAATTTAACTTTATAGAGAAGAAATAACCTTACATGCTTTGATATAGCGATACAATAACTGTAGGTAAGATATTCGTTACAGTAGTAGAGAGCCTTATTACCATTAGTAGCCTTGGTGCCAGCAAGTGGTGTGGTGGTTAAGGTGCTAGACTCCCACATGGCTGACCATAGTTTAAGTCCCTGACCTGGTGGCTTGAAAATCAAGCCACGTGCGTGTACTCATGTGCCCAAGATCCCAGGAGGAGAATGGAGGAGAAGGGGTCGCAGCAGGGTCATCCCCCCAGCGAGTGATTTCTTACTTTCCCTTTCACTGTCTCTTTTTGTCTCTCTGGGAACACACACATCCTATGGCAAAAGCCTAAAAAAAGAAAAAAAAAAAAGAGTTGGTAACCTTAAAGTTGCCACAGAACATGAAATGTTATGACCAAGTCACACAAAACCTCTTCAAAAGACTGCTTTATGCCCATTATGTTAAGGATTTTTTTTCTTTTCTTTTCTTTTCTTTTCTTTTCTTTTCTTTTCTTTTCTTTTCTTTTCTTTTCTTTTCTTTTCTTTTCTTTTCTCCTTTCCTTTCCTTTCCTTTCCTTTCCTTTCCTTTTCCTTTTTTTTTTTTTTTTTTTTTTTTTCCTGTTCTTGTGTTTGGGCACATACTCTTGCCAGAGAGTCAGAGAAAGACAGAGAGAGAGGGAAAGAGAGAAATTGTTGCAGGATGATTTCTGTGATATCTAGGTTCTTGGTGTTTCTGACAAAGAATTGAATGAAACATGCCAATAGTGAAAGGAAAAGGAGATTTATGAAGTAGAAGCAAAAGTACACTTCCGAGAGATAGGAGCAGGCCTGAACGGACAGAGAAAGAGTGGCAGTTACATTCTGTGAGGTTTATAACTTTTTAATATGGGTTGTGTGGGTTGATCATTGAGCCCTCAGAATGTTCTTATCTCACTGGCTCTGTCAAATGTGGCTGGGCCCATTGATTTCTCATTGGCTCTGTCAAATGTAGCTGGGTCCATTGATTCCTCATTGGCTATATCTAATGTGGCTGGGCCCATTGATTCATCTCATTGGCTATATAAAATTGTGGCTTAATCAGCTAGACCTCCCCCACCCCCAACTAATCTCCCGCCAACATTACCTTAGACAGAAAATTTCTGTCCTGATTGTTTTTTCTATCTAGCCACATGGGAAGATTGTCCTGACCCTTTTACCCACTTCCATTTTCTAGCTTTTTCCTGCCATAGAATCACTTCTCCAGGGGAGTTGGCCATGCTGCAATCCCTTCTTCATTTCCCTCTTGGGATCTTGGGCACATATGCACATACACCTGATGTGTTTATCAAGCTGCTAGTTCTGGGACTTGAAACACTCCATCAGCCATGCAATATCCAGCTACCTTAACCTCCATGTCACTGCCTGGCCCCAGTATATCTTATTTTTTATCTCTCTCTCTCTCATTTTTTATTTTATTTTTTTATGTTTTTGCCATAGGGTGCTTGTATCGCTGGAGAGAGACAGTGAGAGGGAAAGTGAGAAATCATGCCTCCAGGAGGGATGGCCACCATCACAGTCTCTTCTCTTTCATAGATTTTGAACATGCACGCACACATACTTAGCATAATTTTTAAGCTACCAGGTCAGGAACTCGAACCATGGCCAGCCATGTGGGAGTCCAGTGCTTTAACCACCACACTACCTGCTGACCCAGTATACCTTATTTTAAAGGCAGGAAAATGTATAATATAGTTTTAAAGTTTTACTTCTACTACTGATTGTTTTTTTTTGTTTTTTTTTTTGTTTTTTTTTTTTTTGTCAGTGGTTTCTTTCCCTTTTTTTAGTTTTTTTTTCATAGGGCATGTTTTGCAAGGTTCTTTTCTCCTTATAGATGTAGGGAGTTGGAAGAAGACATGAGGCACTGATGTCATGTTGTTTATTGGCTGAGTTCAGTGGGAGCTCACAGAACTGTTAGTAGGCTCACAAAGCCCATAGTAGCACTTGCAAGTGCTTCTTCCCTTTTGGAGCTTATGACACACAAGGAAAATGCTTACAGAGCAGCTTCCTTCCTCTTGGAGCTCACAGTGTGCAGAGTTGAGCTGAGTCCAGCCCAGTCTGAGCCAAGCTAACATCAGGGCTGACCCAACCGAACCAAGCTAGCTCACCAGGTAATCCTTTCTCTTAAAGGGGCTGCAGACAATAGCGACTCATTGCCAAAACCAGACTGTTGTGCACACACACACATGTGTGGTACATGCCATGGTGTAAGACAGCAAAGTTGTCATTATATAACAAGTGTGCAAGTATAGTACAACTAATAACATAAATTGTTTACCTGTGGCCTTCAAACATGATAAGATAGGAGGAGAGGGAGCCAGACTAAACTATCCTAACTCTATTTGTAATGCAGGGTGCATGCGCTCACCACAGAGAGACAGAGAGAGGAAAAGTGAGACAGCTCCCCTCAGAGAGGATGGCCATACCATAATCCTTCTCCTCCACTCTTCTCTCAGGATTTTGGGCATGCATGCACATGCACCCAATGTAACCCTCAAGCCTCTGGGTCCAGGACTTGAACTGTGGTTGACTATGTGGAAATCCAGCATCTCAACCATCATGCCACCTGCTGGTCCCTCTGTCAGTAGTTTCTTAATTCTAGATACATATTCAAGTCACCTGGACAATTTTTAAAGCATATAGACATCTGGGTCCCACCTTCAGAGATTATGACTTAAGTGACCTAGAAGAAAGGGTCAGGGTCACTGTGTAAAATCAGGGAGCTGGCTTAGAACCAGGTCTCAAATCTGCTGAACATGAGAGCCACATTTTAGAACCTGCATTTTGCTAAGATCCCTAAGTGATTTGTAGGTGAAGCAGGGTATAGGTTGGTGGTTCTTCAGCTTTGGCATACATAAAAGTTGCTTAAAGAGCTTGTTAAACAGAGGTTCCTGGGCTCCATCCAGAGATCAAGATTCATTTGGGGTGGAGCCCAAGGATTTTCATTTTTTCCTTTTTTAAAAAATTCTTTCTTGGGACCGGCAGGTGGAAGGGTGGCTAAGAGCGCTGGACTTCCACGTGGCCGAACATGGTTTGAGTCCCAGACCCAGTGGCTTGCTTTCTCACTTTCCCTCTCTCTCTTTCTCACTCTGTCCCTCTCTGGTCAAATTAAAATAAATAAGTAAATAAATAAATTAATAAAATAAAGTTTAAAAAAATATTTCTTTAAAATTTTGCTGGAGAGCACATTTATGCTAGCATTGACGGCAGGGAAGCAGGTGGAGAAAGAGTTGGAAAGTGAGACAGTATCTCCCATGGAAAGTAATCATTCTGGAATTCCTTTTCTTTCATCGGTCCATCCTTTTGGAACTTGGAGCATGCACACATGTATGCATGGTGTTTTCCAAGCCACTGTGCCAGGATTTGAACTCCAGTTAGGGTCCAACTTTTTTTTTTTTTTCCCGAGAGACTTTTGTTACAGGGCACATGTGCTCACCAGAGAGACAGAGAGAGACAAAGGGACAGAAAGTGAGACATCACCCCCCAGGGAAGATGGCCATGCCACAATCCCTTCTCCATTCTCCTCTCAGGATTTTGTGCATGTATGCACACGCACCCAGCGTCAGTTTTAAGCTGCTGGGTCCAGGACTTGAACTGCAGTCAACTATGTCGGAGTCCAGTGACATAACCATTGTGCCATCTGCTGGCCCCGGGTCCAACTTTCTTAACCTCAAGCCCACAGGGCCAGCTCTTTTGTAATTTTTAATTGACATAAAGTAGTTATACATATTTATGGGGTACAGTGTGATTTTTCAATACATATATAGTGTGTAATAATCAAATCATGACAATGATCGTCTCTACTGTTCATTACTTTGTGCTGTGAGCACTGAGGAACCTTTCTACCAGCTAATAAGTTATTAAATGTACTTATCTGCTGCCCTTTAATACTCTAGAACTAATTTTTATTATCTAACTTTCTATCTGTTATCAAGTTCTCCCAAGCTGATGTTCTTGGACTGCATTGTGAGCTGGAATTACTGTGCACTGTTTTCTTATACATGATTTTGACATCATCCTGCCCTCCTTTTGCATCTTGTGACCTTTTTGTATGGCACTCAGTTAAATCCTCCTGGTTAGCCTCTGTGGTTGCTAAGGTGACCTCATCGTGGAGGTGTAGTTTAGGGAGCATGTTATCTTGATAGCATGCTTTTTTGTTTGTACGAACAGCATTATCTAACCGAGAGGTAAAGGGAGAGATGTGGTTAATGAAAAAAGCTCGAATAGGAGAAAGACAAAGGAGTGGGGAGAGATTAGCTTTGTGAAAAATGTGCTCTGAACATAAATTCTCACCTGTTACTTCCTGAGAGTCATTACCATATGTCTTCATTAATGTTTTCTTATCTGGACAACTCATTTGATCTCTCTCTCTCTCTCTCTCCTTGGCAGAAAACACTCCCAGGAACTCAGTTCCATTTTATTTTCC
The DNA here is from genome assembly GCA_026018925.1 of Tupaia tana. Taxonomy (NCBI): domain Eukaryota; kingdom Metazoa; phylum Chordata; class Mammalia; order Scandentia; family Tupaiidae; genus Tupaia; species Tupaia tana. Next base: position 54,630,093 of record JAKSZU010000008.1, on the reverse strand, counting down.
CCATTTAATAAATAAAGGTATTATTTTTTCTTTTCTTTCTTTAACTGCTAGAGTACATGCACTCACCAGAGAGAGAGAGAAGGAAAGAAAGAGAAAAAACAAGCACTTCCCAATGAGCCATGGTCATGCCACATCCTTTTTCTTCTATTTCTCCGTCCTGTTAGGGTTTTAAGTATGCGCACACACCTAGTATGTTTTTCAAGCTTCAGGGGCCAGAATCGAAACCACAACTGGCCACTTGGAATCCAGCTCCCAATATACAGCACTTAACCACTGCGCTATAAGACGGCCTGAGGAATAATTTATATTCAGGAAAATTCATCATTTTTAATGTACAATTCTGCTAATTTTGACAAATTCGTTGTGTAACCATCATCATGCTCATAAGATGGAGCAGTTCCTTTACACCTTTCCAGTTCTTCTGTGCCCTCTGGTCATTGCCCCCTCCTCCAGTGCCCAACCGGTTACTTACTGGCCAGTCTTCCAGCTTTCACCCAAGCCAACAAGCTCGAAAACTCTTAGGCCTTTCCCTGTAAGAACCATTTCCAGTAATTTGTTTTTAAATTTTTATAAATTGCCAGAGGATATGTGCACTTGCCAGAGAGAGACAGAGAGAGAGAGAGAGAGCCAGGGAGAGAGCACTCCCCAATGAAGTGTGGTCATGCCACAATTCCTTCTCCTTCATTTCTCCATCTTGTTGGTATTTTAGGGATCCACGCACATGTGCCCGGCATGTTTTACAAGCTGCCAGAGTGGAATTCATACTGAGGTTGGACATATGAAATCTGGCTCTCTTAACTACTAGGCCATGAGGCCAATTTCTTCAACTTCTTTTAAGAAAACTCTTATTATTGCTGTGGTAAAAAACACATAACATAAAATTTACTATTTTGAGGCAGATGGTGGCATAGCAGTAATGCAGCTGGACCCACATGAGAAGGTCCTTGGTTCATGTCCAAGGGCCTCCTCTTTATACCAGATGTTTGCAAATAAGTCTGGAGTCCAGGGTGAGTGAGGCTAGGAGTGGATTATGGCATGAGGACCCATTTATGGGTGCCAGGCTCTCTCTCTCTGTCTTTATCTCTCAATGTGTCTTCCTCTCTCTTGGAAGAAATAAACAAATTTTTCAGAATTTACCATCTTAACTATTTTGAAATGTATAATTCAGTAGTGTTTAAGTATACTTACAATTTTGGGAATAGATCTCCAGACCTTTTTTATCTTGCAAATCTAACTCTATACCTATTAAATAGCAACTCCCTCTATCTCTATCCCCTAAGACCCTTTCTACTTTCTTTTTTTTAAAATTTATTCTTTAATTTTTTTCATAAGTAAGAGAGGAGAGAGGCAAAGAGAGAGAGACCCCCCACTGGGCTCCAACACCATGATCCACCCCCAACCTTAGCATTTCTACTCTCTCTTTCAATAAATTTGACTACTTTTGTATGACATGTTTTGTTTTTGTTTTTGTTTTTGATTTTGTTTAGATTATTTAACATATTTTTATTTGACCAGAAAGGGACAGAAATAGAGAGAGAAAGTGAGAAAGCAAGCTTCCAGGTTCGGGACTTGAACCATGGTCAGCCATGTGGGAGTCCAGCACCCTTAATCACCACGCCATCTGCTGGCCCCTTGACATGTTTTATTTTTTATTTGTTTGGTTGTTTTTATTGCCAGAGTGCACATGCTCACCAGAGACAGAGAAAGAGAGAGAGAGCTCTGTACAATGAGACATGGTCATGTTGCAATACCCCTTCCTCGCTTCTCTCTCCCCCCAGGATTTGGGTACACGTGCGTATATGCCTGGTGGGTTTTTCAAGTTGCTATGACCTGTATTCAAACCGAACCGTGGTGGTCAACATTATGGGATCTGGCTCCTTATGTACCACTCTTAACCTCTATACTATGGGTTGTCCTGATACACTTTCACTAACGAGCTTAGCCTCCTGTGGTAGTACTTGCTTATTGAGTGTTGTTTAATGTCATGTTGTGTTATGAACTGGTAAAACAGATGTTAGCCCTGGTATTTAGGAAGTTTTAAGTACAATATACTTATGTAATTAATTTTGTTTATAGAATTCTTAAAAACTGATTAGCAATTATTAGGTACGTAGAGTGTATATAAGATTTTATTGTTTGTTCTGGATAATAAAGCATCATAAATATAGTCAGTCCTTGTGCTCCAACATCATCTGTAATATTCCAGTGGAAATTGACATATTAGAAAAACTTTATGTTTTATTTTTTAGATTCTAAAAATAATAAAACTATTATAAATGTGTAAACTAGAGCAGTAAGTCTTTTCTGATGTCACCTACTTCTAGACAGCCACTAACTTATTTTTTCCTAGGCCTTTTCTTGTGAATTTTTTTAAATGTACTTATACTTTTGTATTCTGATTATTTCTTTTTCAGTATTTTTCCATGTGTGTCATCATTTTCATAAACACTATGTTTAGGTTTTATATAGTATTATGTTTATGTATATCTCATTCTCAGGTAAATTGTTTTTTTCTCTTCATTTGGACAAGTATTTGCTTATACTCTTTTGATAAATGCATGCAACATCTCATATTCTGAATTTTAATCACTGACTTTTAACATTAAGAACTTTTAAGAATGGGCCAGGCAGGTGGAGTGGTGATTAAAGGTGCTGGATTCTCACATAGCTGACCACAGTTCAAGTCCTGGATCTGGTGGATTGCTTTCTTGCTTTCCCTTTCTCTCTCTCTCTGGTCAACTTAAAAAATAACAAATGAAATAAACAAATAAAGCTGAAAAAAAAAAAAAAAAGAACTTTCAAGAATGGGAAATGTGACAATGAAAATAAAATGTCCCAAAATAAAAGAAAATAATGCTGGGACTAGCAGTTGGTGTAATGGCTATGTTGCTGGACTCCCATGTAGTTGACCACAGTTCGAGTCCCAGACCTGGTGGGTTAAACTCATGCTGGGTGTGTGTGTGTATGTGCCCAAGATCCCAAGAGGAGAATGGAGGAGAAGGGATTGCAGCGTGGCGATCCCCCCTAGGGGATGATTTCTTGCTTTCTGTCTCTCTGTCTCTCTCTGTCTTAGGGTGAGTGCACATGCCCTATAGCAAAAACCTCTCCAAAAAAAAAAAAAAAAAAAGAAAAAGAAAAGAAAAGGAAAAATGCTAATGTATACACCCGTTTTTAGAGACTAAGGTATCTTTGTTTTGTTTCCCTGCCCTGTGACCTTCTCTACACACACAAAACACACACACACACACACACACACACACACACTTTACAATCTATTCACTTATAGAACAAAGGTTTAAGTTTTTGCATAGGTCTTCCTCCAGTAAAGAATCTTTTTTCACAGTGGTAGAAGTAAGTACATTCAAGCCTTTGGCTCTTCCTTTCTTATAATCTAAGTTACTTTGGATTTTATTTTGCTGAAAATTGTATGAAAGTGGGAATTGGAGAAGGAGAAAATTTCTGTTCTGGTGGGAAGCCTAGTGATAGCAGGTAGATAGAGGGAAGAAATTTAGTGACCAAAATAAATCTGAGTGTATGTGTAAAGCTATACATTATTCTCTTTCCTTTTTTTTCATTTCATCCACTTTTCTTTTCATGCATTATCTTGCCACGTTTTAGAAGGAGGATTTCAGTTTACAACAGCCTCCTAAATCTCCCAAGAAATCCCTTAGAGTGAAAACAGCAACTCAGAAATCTTGGAGGAGCGAGTCTTTGCTTCCCATTTCTCCTAAGGATGAAGTGATTGAGAAAGGGTAGGTGCCACTTTTTGTGTGTCCAGTGCTCTCTGCAATGGTAAGATTTTTTTTGAAGAATTTAAAAATTAAATATAAATTGAAACTACATTTTTAAAACATGGATTCTTATATGTAATATCTCAGTGAAATATATTAGAGACTTATACTTCCCCTGCATAATCTCTATTAGGAGTAGATTTCTAGATATTGGTCATTTTAAAGAAATGGTGCCTCTGGTCTTTTATGAGCTGTACAATCAGTCGTCTTTTCTGAGAAGATTGCCCTTTAATTCTTATTTGGCCCTATTAATTAAATATTTCTCAAATTTGAGAACTCATGAATCTATCAGGAATATTGTTATTGTTTAATGTAGTGTATTTTATTCACTTAGGTTCCCCCATGTATCCAGGATAATCTTATCACTGTTCTTTATTTCCAGTGGGATTATTTTCCTTTAGCCTTTGGTATTAACTTTGAATAATTCTTTGTTTAATAATTTATTTCACTTTCTCTTTTAATTAATATAACTTTATAAAATATCAAATTCACCATTTTAAATCACATTCATATTTAAATCAGTGATTTTTTAGTATGTCCTCAAAGTTATAAAGCCCTCATTGCTATATAATTCCCGAACATTTCCTCATACCCAAAAAGGAAGTCCTGTACTTACTAGCAATCACTTCATGTTCCTCTCTCCCAGCCCCAGCATCCACTCTTTTGTACGTGTGGATTTACCTACTCTACATATTTCATATAAATAGAATCATAGAGTACGTCGCCTTCTATGTCTGGCTTCCTTTTTTGCTGTAATGCTGTCAAGGTTTATTATGCTGTGTTCACTTTCGTACTTAAGTTTTGTGTGTGTGTGCGCGAGCTATGTATAGAATTTTAGGTTAAAGATACTGTTGCCTTTCAGCTTTCAGTGTTTCTGTTAAGTTATTAGCTGTCAGGCAAATGTTCTTTTGAAGATAGTATGTCTTTTTTTCCAGCTGCTTCAGGATTATCTTTGTAGTGTGTATTTTCAGCTTTACTCTGATGGATTTAAGTGTGAGTTTCCTCACTTCACTGCCTTTTAAGCAGGATTTCCCTACCCTACCTTCATTGGTTGTTCACTATTCTTCCAATCTAAACCCCTGCAAATAAACACAAACCCAGATATAGACACAGAATATGTCTCCTACTAATTTTTCTAGAAAAAATGTGTTAATTACTGATACAGCTCAAAAGAACTTTTCATTCTTATACTCCCATAGTATTATTACCTATCCTGGTCATTTGGCATTTTTTTATACACTTTCTCAAATTAATTTAAGCAGCAGCTATTTTGAGAGTTGTCTTTCTATATAACTGTGCCTCATTTTCACAACCATACATTCAAGGCTATTTCTCCCCCAATTGTCTTACATTGCTCAGAAGCACACCTAAGATTTGGTGCCATGTTTACGACAAGTGCTCAAAATTTGTTTGTTAATCAGTTAGTTTTCATTCCTGTAATTTAGGTCAAAACATGTGTCAGAAAGCAGCAAAGTTATTCGTTTAACATCTTTTACTGACATCTCTGAATGTCTGAAGCCGGATCTGGATAGGAGATTTACTTATACAGAAGAATCTAAGGTAAGTATTTTGAGAATTGAATAATCCGATTACTTGTTTATTGGATCAAAGTCCCCTGATTTTGAAGAATTTTTATGATGCACCATAATATTTCTTTCTACTAAGTAACACATTTTATTTTTTTCTTGCAAAATGATTTTTACACAAAAAATTTACCCTGTGTTTCCTTTGGAAGTTCCATGCTGCTGAATGCAAGCTGAGCATTCCTAATCCAAATATTCATAATCCAGTATGCTCCAACTTTCAAAACTTTTTGAGTGCTGACATGATGCCACAAGTGCAAAATTATACACCTGATCTCATGATGGTTTGCCATCAAAACGCTGCAGTGCAAAAATATCGTATAAAATTACCTCCATGCTATGCGTATAAGTTGTGTAGAAAACATAAATGAGTTTTGTTTAGGCTTGGGTCCCATTCCCAGGATATTTCCTGTATATGCACATAATCCAAAACCCAAAATCCAAAACACTTTCCGGTTCCAAGTATTTTGGATAAGGGATACTCAACTTACTGATTACTGTTTTTCTTTTTCTTTTTTTTTTTTAAAGTTGTATTCTGATTTTGGTATGACGACAACTCAGACATAAAATAAGACCAAAATATAGAACTTTTATAATTTTTATTATCTATTTTAAAATTTTTTACTTATTTATTTGTTCTGTGAGAGAGAGAGAATGAGAGAGTCACCTCCAATCAGGATCTACCCCTCACCTCAGTGAGCCTGAATCATGGGCACAGATATAGATACCCCTGCATGTACAGGGAGGCTGGGACACAAACCTGGGACCTTCCCATGTGGACCTAGTCGTATTGATGCTGTGCCATTGTCTGATTCTTCTTCTTCTTTTTTTTTTTTTTTTTTACAGGGCATATGCACTCACCAGAAAGACAGAGAGACAGAAAGAGAGAAATCACCCCCAGCGGGTATGGCCATGCTGCAATCCCTTCTCCTTCATTCTCCCCTCGGGATCTTGGGCACGCACGCACACGCGCCTGGCGTGAGTTTAAGCTACCGGGTCTGGGACTCGGACCACGGTTGGCTACATGGGAGTCCAGCGACATAGCCATTATGGCAATGGCTGATTCCTGATTCCTAAATTTTAACAGTTGATTTAAAAAAAAATACCATTTTTTGTTATATTTTGGAAGTTTAGAAAAATTTTTTGAGATATTTTTGCTATAGGGCATGTGTAGTTGCCAGAGAGACATGGACAGAGAGACAGAAAGTAAGAAATCACGCCCCAGGGAGGATGGCCACACCACACAATCCCTTCTCCATTTTCCTCTCAGGATTTTGGGCACACACACAGTTGTGCCTGGCATGAGTTTCAAGCTACCAGGTCAGGAACTCGAATGGTGGTTGACCATTTGAGAGTCTAGCGCCTTAACCACTATGCCACCTGCTGGCCCCAGAAGTTTAGAATTTTTAGAAGACAGGGTATTTCCAGATTGCAGTTGCCCTCGTAATGTGGATTTAGTATGCTGCTTCTAGATGAAACAGTTACATTCTCTAAGGATTATAGTAATACTTTAGGTAGAAACCTAGGTGGTCCCAAGCCAGTCTGAACTTATAGCTAGTATAGCTAGTATTTTGTATAACTTTTTTTTTTTTTTAATTTTGGGAAACTAGTTCTCCTTTTCTTTTAACTGGGATTTTTTTTTCCAACTAAAATAGCTATTTTTTAAAAAAATTTGGAATGCTGATAAACATTATAAAAAGCATTAAATTCAATCTCAGAATTTGCATAGTAGGCAGAAAAAGAGGGAGAGACGATAGTATGACAGAGAGTGAGCACTTAACCGAAACCCTATTTGCTCACGCTACACTTTTGTTAAGATGACAATGAAGCCTGAGTTCCACAAAACAAATAGCGAAGACATTTTGTGAGTAGTCAATAGTGTTCTGGAGTCACTCGCGTACTTGGAGAAATAGCCCAGCTCTCTGTATTTTCAGAATTGTGTTAGGTTGCCAGCATTGTTGGCAGAGAAGCCTATAAACAGCAAGGTTTTATGAGAACTTACGCTACCATTTACACTCTGCGGCCGTGACCTGTATGGGTGAGACTGTCCAAAGAGGGACCCCCTAAGGACAGTTAATGAGCAGCACTGAGAGGCCTTGAAGATAGTGCTTTTTATAACCTTCTTGTAGCTGAAACAGCAGCACCTCAAGGCTAAAATAACAGTAAATATGTAAGAAAGAGACCACCAACAGAGATTTGGAAGACTCTAAAAATGGTATTGCTGTGCCTGAAACATGAACATAATTGAGGTTGGGAAGTCGCTTCGGCATTAAGTTTGAAGTCAGATCGGTTTGTAAAGAATTCTGCTGCTGCAGTTGGGCTCCACAAATTAATTTTATATATGACATTCAGAAGCAAACATACTGCATTAATTACATATATAACATAAAAATAAGATAAAACAGCCCAGTGGGAAAATGATAGCTTGGTAGAATTTATGAAAACTCGGTTGTACAATGCCGTAAAAACAAATGACAATGTTTTAGGGTACATGACAGACTTCTGTTTTGTTATCTAGGTTAAAACCATGTCAGATGTTGGTGCCTTGGGAGGATTTGCAATGGAAAATTTGTTGCAATCTTTGTATGTAGAAAATAGAGCTGGATTCTTCTTCACTAAATTCTGTGAGCATTCAGGGAACAAGGTAGAAAAGAATTACTTAAAATTTAATTTTATAATTTTACTTCATTTATAAATAAGAAGTGTTAAAAAATTCAGTGCTCAAATAATTATATTTGATCTTAAAACTACCATCTTTGGTAAGAAAATTCATACTTTATATTTAGTAAAAATCATTACTGCCCACTGAACAGATTATTAAATGTCTCAATTATAATTATCTTTGGCTCACCATTCCACTAAAATTACAAAGGAAAGTGAAATTCAGATAGACAAGAATTGACTTGCATTGCTAATGGTAGTTTATTTTCATATAATATTATTTCAATGTAATATAATTTAAATTCAGAGTTGACATCTATCAATTCTTTCATATATAATAATTTTAAAATTACAAATTAAAATGAATAGTGGCAAAATTATTTCCATTTTTAAAAAATCACAGTCTTCATTTTGCACAATGAAAAGTATCTTTGTGGCTCAATTATTAAAGTAAGGTTTGCTTCTGCTGTGGTGTAACATTTGCCTATATATTTGAAAATACTTTCAGATTTTGTTTTCATGTCAAAATTATGTGTTTACTTTTTAACTGTTAACTAGAATGCTTACTATTTTAATGACCAATTATGTGACTATAAATATATATACACACACACACATGCACACACACACACACACACACATATATAGTATTATAGCATTATATAATTATATTGTATATGGTATTATATAGTATTCTAGTGCCAATATCAAGAAATACATTGTATATTTCTGGTTTGTGATAGAAGATTAAAACCATCTTAAATTGAATCTGATTTATGGTAAGAGCAAGGAGCTAAACAACTGTTTATATTCGAAATTAGAGCTCTGCAGAGCTTTGATAATTGGGTGGTAATAACTCACGCACTTTTCCCATCTGCAGTTGTGGAGGAACAGTGTGTACTTTTGGTTTGACCTACAGGCTTATCATCAGCTTTTCTACCAAGAAGCACTTCAACCTTTTAAAGTATGCAAGCAAGCACAAGTGAGTAGTAAATAATGTTGGTTCAATGTGAACCTCTAAGTACACAGAAATGAAAATGGTGTCCAGCCCAAATAAGAGAAATCTGGAATTGCAAGCAAATAGGCAGTAGTTAAGTTGTTGCCATGGATTATTTTATTTACTTGTGAGCAGAATATGGTTTTATCATCTGTTTGTGGATTTTCAGTTTTATCGATTTTACTTAGTTCATTTTATTTTCTCTGTGGGCCAACTACTTGTTCTTCCAATGAAGATCTTCTTTCTCTTTTTCTCTCCTTTCTAATTTATACCTTTTTGGCTTGGTTGTGAGTGATTTAAAAGAGAGCCCTAGAGTGGTCTTGCGTGAATCACTGAAGCAACTGGGAGCAGAGGCTCTGACCATGGTTCTCTGAGCTTCTGCAGACATCAGCTCTTGTATGAACTGGACTGCCAACCTACCTAAAGGACAGGGAAGAAGGCTGGCTGACTCCACAAGGAGTGCATGCTTATGCAGTCACCTGGACAGTCACCATTCAAGACAGATACTCACAGGATTGGAGAAAAGAAGCGAAATAGAGGAGGAAGGAGGAAAAAAAACAAAACAAACAAACAAACAAAAAAAACAGGAGAAACGTAGGATTCTCTGCAAAGGGAGACAGAGTGGCCTCTAAATATTTTGGGGGAGGAAGGAAAGCAACAGTTATAACTCAAGCTAATTTATCTTTTCAGGTTTTTATTCTTAGGCTCTTCTGATCTTTTATGGAGAGGTCTCCAAGACTAGAAAATGGCTAACTCCTTCTCTATCTGCTGGTCACTTAAGTGATTCTTCTAATCCGGAATAATCTCGTTCCAGAGGACCTTCCTATGTCCAGTGCCGAGAAAACTAGCTTTGCCATTTATTTATCGTCTTATGATCTTACTCAGGCCATCACAGCATATGCTGGATGTTTGTTGTTATTTCCGCCACCCCCACCCCGGCGTTAATCACCATCCTTTGTAAATCAGCTGACAGACCTTTGTACTTTTTTTCTGTGAGAAAAAGGACTTCAGTTCCCCCGTGACCCAGATCTGTCTTCATGAAATCATGAAATTATATCTCTAATTTACCAGTACCATTTCTGAGACCACACAGTTGGCTGTTCTGCTTGTTAATCCTTTACCTGTTTAATTCTCTATTTATCCTCCTCCTCCTGACCTATTGCCCCTGTCTGCTAAAGTACCATCCATTATTTTTATTGTGTTTTCACTACTACAAAGAGTACTCCTCCGAAAATCTTCAGCTGCTCAGTTAAGTGAGTTTTTTGTCATCTTCGTTAATAATCACCACACTTACATATACTCATATGTGTATAATTCAATTAGCCATGAATGGGTGTCAAACAGGACACAGTTTTGTTTTTCAGCGATTTTTTACTCTGTTTTGGGATTATCGAGGTCTATGACCTTTATATCCTTCTCTAGGTTCTCTTTTGGGGAGTCAAAGCAGGGTGAAGGCTAGGGAGCAGTGGAGACCTTGCTTTTAGGAACAAATAGCAAGAAATAAAAGGAGCAAATCTATCTGATTTTTTAAAAATGTATTTGCTTTTTGTATCTCTAGTTACTTGATTTAATTTTTTGGTTAGAGGAACAATTGTCTAAGTTTAATATTTAATTATCTGAGGTTTCTGCACCTCCAGATGCAAGTATTGCTTATAATATCATAGTCCTATAGATTTTTTCATGTTATGAAATACCATTCATTTCTTTATAATAGAAATGTTGTATGACTTTCTTCAAGGGTACATTTACGAGACAGATCTTTGGATTGATAATGACAGTGGCAGAATATAATCAGCTGGCACTATGTAAAAATTGCTATTAACTTGATTTTATATTGTTGTCACATATCTACTAAATGATATGCTTTGAGAACAAGAATTGCTTTTTCATTTGTGAGAGGAAAGTTAGAGAAAGAGGATCAGAGAGAGGGAAAAGGAGAGAGTCAGAGACAGGTATTTTGACAGGATCTTGCTGTGTCACAATCCTCCTGCCTCAGTCTCCCAGTTAGCTGGGATTGCAAACATGTGCAACTGTGCCCTGTGTGTTGGGTTGCCCTTGAAACTGAACTTGTGCCATCCCCTGGCTTCTAGCTTCCAGCGCAACTATGCTAACCTATGTAGTGACTAGACTGTGAGTGAACTTGTTATTTGATGTGTAACCTAAATCAGAGGCTATATGACATAGAAGAGGAAAAAAAAATCACAGAACTTGGAGTTGAAAGGCATAAATTCAAATCACATTCTGCTAATCAAACAGCTGGGTAAACTTTGTCAAGTCAGTTAGTTTTAGGGGGTCTTAGTTTCTTGTTCTAAAATGTTTTGCTTTTTATTTCCCTCTGCTGATTTGGAAATTATACGTTCTATTTCTATTTTTAACCTCACAGTTTTGGTATGTGTACTGAAATTTAAAAAGTCTAAAATTAATCATTATCTTTGTCCTCCTCTCAAATGAATGAAGGGTCTGAGAACACTTTAATTCTACCATACCTTGTTGATTTTACATGTAACCTTTGTACAGTATTTTTGTTAATTTTGTTTTATATCCTTCAGCAGTCATTTTTTTATGCTGTCAGAGCTTGTGTCAGATTATTCTCAAACACATTCCTTACTTACCATTGTTTTTTTGCATCATTATTGTTTTCTTGGTTTTAATTTTTTAAAGAATTATTATTATTATTATTATTATTATTATTATTATTTAAGAGAGACTTTTGCTATATGGCGAGTGCAACCACCAGAGAGACAGAAAGCGAGAGAAAGTGAGAAATTGCCCCCAGGAGAGATGGCCATGCTGCAATCCCTTCTCCTTGGTTCTCTTTTTTTTTTGGAGAGGTTTTTTGCTATAGGGCGCGTGCGCTTGCCAGATAGATAGAGAGAGACAGAGAGACAGAAAGCGAGAAATCACCCCCCAGAGGGGATGGCCACGCCGCAATCCCTTCTCCTCCATTCTCCTCTTGGGATCTTGGGCACACACGCACACGCACCCGGCATGAGTTTTAAGCCACTGGGTCCAGAACACGAACCGTGGTTGACTACGTGGGAGTCCGGCAACATAGCCATTACGCTAACTGCTGGTCCCTCCTTGGTTCTCTTCTCAGGATTTTGGATGCTCATGCACACACACCTGGTGTGAGTTTCAAGCCGCCGCATCTGGGACTTGAACCACAGTTGACTATGTGGAAGTCCAGTGATGTAACCATTACACCACCTGCTGGTCCCAATTATCATTATTATTATTTTTTAATTTGCTGTGGGGCATGTGTGCTCACCAGAGAAAGAGAGAGAGAGAAAGTGAGAAAGCAGGCTACCAGGTTTAGGACTCAAACCACGGTCAGCCATGTGGGAGTCCAGCACCTTAACCACTACGCCATCTGCTGGCCCCCCTCGTGTTTAATTTTTGAAGAATATCCTGTTGTAGTTTTTCCATTAGGGTCTATTAGTGGTAAAAAATATCTCAGGTTTAGTTTGTATGAAAATGTAAGTATTTTATTCCCTCATAATGGCTTGCTGAATATAGAATTCCAGGTTGACAGTTTTCTCTCAGCACTCTACTGTCTTCTGGTTTCTATTATTATTATTATTGAAGAGTCTGCTGTTTTTCCTTTGTGGGAAGATGCTTCCTCTTGCTCTCTTTGACTTTGGCGTTCTATATTTCACCTCAGTGTGTTTACTACAATTTCTTCCTTGGGTATAAGTTATTTTGGAATCTGAGGAGTCATGGCCTTTCATCAATTCTGAAAAAGTACTATTTAATATAAAGATATTCTTATAGTACTGCAAGAATTTTACATTATTGAATTGGACATTAGGATGATACATAGTTATTTTGTATAGTCGGTTTTTGTTTTTCTTTTAGGAGAAGAGGTTGAGAAGAGAGAGGGTCAGAGAGAGAGAAAAGGCTGCCACATGGGACAGAGTGGAAGGTGGCCTCTAGCTGGAACCCTCCCCCCCAAAAAAGGCCCACATTCTGGCAATTTGCCAGGAACTAAATGTTGCTAACAATTATGTGACACCAAAGCAGATCCTTCCCCAGCCAAGCTCCAAGTAAGAGAACATCCTGGCCGACACTTTGATTATAGCCTGGAAGAGGATAGCCATTATTTCTATCAGTGTTTGTACTTCTTCATTTTCTGTGTAATAATCATTCTGGATTCCCTATGTGACCAATATTGTTACTTTTCAATATATCCTGTATCTCTCTTAGTCCCCCTCTAAAGTTTTTTCATCTCTTTCTTTTCCTTCTAGATTTTTTCCATAGGGTGCATGAGCTTACTGGAGAAAGACAGAGAAACAGAGAGAAGGAAAATAAAAAAAAATCACTCCTCCTCACCCAGGTTAAGAAATAGCCACATCACAACTCCTTATCCTCCATTTTTGTGTTGGGACTTTGGGCATGTACAAATATTTAGCATGATTTTCAAGCCCCTAAGTCTGGGACTCAAATTGCAAAGTCAGCCATGTGGGAGTCCAGCACCTTAACCACCATGCCACCTGCTGACCCCAAGTTTTTCCATTTTTTAATATCTATGTTGTAATGTTATGAATTGAAATATATTAATTTCCTTTTTAAGTAAATAATTCTTTATTTATTTCATTTCATTTGTTGTATTATTTTTTAATTTGACCAGACAGACAGAAAGAGAGAGAAAGAGAGAATGAGAAAGCCAGCCACCAGGTCTGGGACTTGAACTGCAGTCAGCTATGTGGGAATCCAGCACCTTTAACCAACACACCACCTGCTGGCCCCTATATTAATTTCTTTTGATCTGTTTTCCAATTCATGTTATTTCTTCACTAGATTTCATTCTACTGTATAATACATCTGTTGAGTTAAATCATTTTAGGAACTGCTTTTTTTTTTTAATTATGCATTTTTGAGGCCAGAAGGTAGCCTGGTGGTTAAGGTGCTGGATTCCCACATGGCCAGCTGTGGTTTGAGTCCTGGACCAGGTAGCTTGCTTTTTCGCTTTCCCCTTCTCTCTCTCTGTATCTGGTCAAATGAAAATAATAACAACAAATGCAATTAAATAAATATTATTTTTAAAAGAATTAAAATTAAAATAAATAAATAATAAATTATGGATTTAAAATTTTTTATTTAACTTTATTTTTATTATTATTATTATTTAAATTTGACCAAAGAGAGACATACAGGAGTGGGGGTAATGAGAAAGCAAGCTGCCAGGTTCAGAACTTAGTCTGTGGTCGGCATGTAGGAGTCCAATGCCCTTAACCACCACACAAGCTGGCTCCTATAACTGCTTTTTTGTTTGTTTTTGAGAGATTTTTGCTTTAGGGCATGTGTGCTCACTGGAGATATAGAGAAAGACAGAGTGACAGACAGTGAGAAATCACCCCCTAGAGGGGATGTCCATGCTGCCATCCCCTTTTTTCCTCTGATTCCTTTTAGGATTTTGGGCACATATGTACATGCCTCTGGTATGAGTTTGAGCCACAGGGTCCCAGATTCAATCTGTGGTCAACTGCATGGGAGTCCAGCAATGTAACCATTATGCTTCTCTTTTTTTTTTTTTTTTGTTTTGTTTTTTTTTTTTGGAGAGGTTTTTCGCTATAGGGCGCGTGCGCTCGCCAGACAGACAGAGAGAGACAGAGAGATAGAAAGCGAGAAATCACCCCCCATGGTCACGCCGCAATCCCTTCTCCTCCATTCTCCTCTCGGGATCTTGGGCACGCACGCACACGCGCCCGGCGTGAGTTGTAAGCCACCGGGTCCGAGACGCGAACCGCGGTCAACTACGTGGGAGTCCAGCGACATAGCCATTACGCTAACTGCTGGTTCCCGCTTCTTTTTTTTTTTAATGTCTTTTTTTTTTTAATTGCCAGAGGGTGCATGTGCTCATTAGAGAGAGACAGTGAGAGAGGGAAAAAGCACCCCCAACTGACATGATCAATCCCTTTTCCTCCATTTCTCTATCCTGTCAGAATTTTGGCACACACACACTTGCATCCAGCATGTTTTTCAAACCCCCAGGACTGGAATTTGAACCATGGCCAGCCATGTGGTATCCAACTCTCTTAACTAGTAGGCTATGGGATCAACCCTGAAATTATGTTTTTTATTATTAAATATTGTACTTGTGTTTTAAAAATCTTCCTGGTGATGAGACCAGCAGATGGCGTAATGGTATGTCGCTGGACTACCACATAGTTGAACACGGTTGGAGTCCCAGACCCAGTGGCTTAAAACTCATGCTGGGTGCATGTGTGTGCGTGCTCAAAATCCCAAGGAGAAAGTAAGAAAAGGGATTGCATTGTGGCCATCTGCCCTGGGGGGTGACTTCTTGCTTTCTATCTCTCTGTCTCTGTCCTGGCGAGCACACACGCCCTATAGCAAAATCTCTCTTAAAACAAAACAAAAAACTTCCTGGTGTTTTCCTATCTTCCCCCCACCTCCATGTTTTCTCTTCTATCTTACTATTTTCTTTTCTTTATTCATACTAGAGTGTGTGGGCATGTGCATGAGAGTGAGAGAAAGGAGCATCCTCTACAGGATCTGTGCATACTGTGATCTCCTCCCTCCAGTTCTCAAGACTGTCAGTTTTTGGGCACTTGCACAAATACGTGGTAAGTTTCAGCCTGACCAGGTTGGGGATTTGAACCACAATTGCCATGTAGGATCTGGCTTCCTTTCAGTAGTGACTTCTCACTGCACCCGGGAGCTGGCTCTTCTTCTATGTCTTTAATCATTTAAACATATATCCTAGTCTACAGCTGTGTTACATTCCTGTGTAACAGTAGTACTACAAAGTTTGTGGCTTAAAACATCGCCCGCCTATTATCTCACAGTTTATGTGGATCAGGATGTTTCACATAGCTTTGCAGGGTTCTTGCCAGGCTGTAATCAAGGTGAATCGCTCATCTAGGGCTCAGCTGGGGAAGGATCTGATCTGGTGTTCCCATTACCGTCAGCAACATTCAGTTCTGGCAAACTGCCGGAGTATGGGCTTCAGTTTTTTGCTAGTTTCCAGCTGGAGGCCACCCTCAGCTCTGTGGCCTGTGGCCTCTCCACATGACAACTTATAACATGGCAGCTTGCTTCTCTAAACTAGGGAGTGCAGAGGCAGGGGAAGTTTCTTAGTAAGATAGGTATAGCCGTTGTGACAGACACAATCATGTATGTGTGTTCACATGCATATCATCACTATTGCTGTTGTCTGTTGGTTAAAAGTAAGCCACATGTTACACCTGCACTTGGGGGACAGGATAATAAAGGCATATGAATACCAGAAAATACTGTGTTCATGGGGCCACCCTAGAGCTTGGCTACCACAGTATTCAGTAATTCTATGATCTGTAGTTCTTGGGAGAACTAATTCTGCTATTTATTAGTTTTGCTGACATAGCAGATTCTTTCTTTGTGTGTTTTGTAATTTTGAATTACAAGTTCTTTAGTGGGTTTTTTTCCCTTTTTTATGTGCTATTTCTGCTAGGCACATTGTTAATATTATTCTCATCTTGGAGAGATGAGAAATTAACCAAGTGTAAACTTGAAAACCAAACCCACATGATGGTAAACTCATGATAATGAATTCTCAGGAGTATTTTTTTTTTCCCTTTTACATCCAATACAGGCCAAAACAAACAAGCTTTTTCTTTTTGTCTCCTAGGTTTGCTAGGTATGAAGAAGCTTGCTTTTCTGGTCCCTCCTGTGGGTATTAAATAAGAAAACATGTGACTGCTTCTTGCAGAGACTTCCTTTTCTGTTATGTTGGCAGCCTCAGTTACTTGACAACCTTTCCTCTTTCTACACCTAGAAATACTGGATAAAATAGAGCAAATATCCTTTTTTAAAAGAATTATTTTATGTACCTTTATATGTTTACTAATTTATTTTATTTCATTTGACCAGAGACGGACAGAGCAAGAGAGAGAGAGACAAAGTGAGAAAGCAAGCCACCAGGTCCTGCACTTGAACCGTGGTTGGTGGTGTGGGAGTCCAGCGCCCTTAACCACCACTCCACCTGTCGGCCCACAAATATCCTTTTAAATGCATGGCCAAGGGCAATCCAGGGCCCAAAGTTAAGGAGTGTGCTGAAAAGTGGGATGATGAGCATGAGCTGACACCATATGAACTGTGGGATAAACCAGGATGGCGGTCTGCAAGAGCCAAAAGGAGCAGCAGACCTGGCTGTGGCTCTCACAAGGTGAAAAAGTTACACCGAGATCTCCACAACCAGGAGAGCCAGTTGAACACTAAATGAACTGCAGAGGGGAATACATTGTTTTTTTCAGAGAGTGAACACACTCCACAGAGAGAGAGAGAAGTAAGAAGAGACTGCACCTCCCGTGGGGAATGGTCACACTGCAGTCCTTTATCCTCCATCTCTCCTTTTGGGATTTTGGGCACACACACATGCGTCTGGTGTGTTTCTCAAACTACCAGAGCTGGGACTTAAACTGTGCGGTTGGCCATGTAGGATCCAGTTGCCTTAACCACCAGGCCACAGAAAAATAATTCTTTTTTATAGGTTAAAATATATATTTATGTTTTTTAGACTCTATATTTTACTTTTTGTGTTACCCATAACACGTATATGAGATAGTTTCATTTTAATTTTTTATAGATAAAGGAAGCTAGATCTCTGAAATGTTCACTTTGCCAAAGTTACATAGCTAGAGACAGAACGAACCTCAATCTGAAGATACAGAACTTTACTTGAGCGGTGTACATTGCCTTTTCTCCTCTATTATTTTCTCCTCTTCTCATGCTCACCTCAAGGAGTCTATGAGATAATGTAAGTGGAAGTATATTTTAGTGTAGTATTGAGACTTCTGTGAAATAAATTGATGTTGTTATTATTAGTTTTTGCTATAGGACGCATGTACTGGCCAGAGAGACACTTAACGACAGAGAGAGGGAAAGTGAGAAATCACCTCCTGGGGAGATGGCCATGCCACAAGCCCTTCTCTTCCATTTTTCTCTCGGATTTCGGGCATGTAGACACATGTGCCTGGTGTGATTTTTAAACCACCGGTCCAGGACTCAAACTGCAAAGCTGGCCAAGTGGGATCCAGTGCCTTAACCTCCATGCCATCTGCTGGCCAGATATTATTATTTTTAAGGTCAATCAATTACCTGGATAATGGGAAAGGAAAACAGAAATAGAAGAAAATATGATGGAGGAGCAGTACTTCCTAATCAATTGCTGTTTAATCAGCCAACTCTAGAATTTATTTGGGGTTTAAAAGTCTAGCTTAGGCCCACCTGTGATAGCACAGCAGTAGCACAGCTCTCTGTAGTACTGGGGATCACAGGGACAGTCTGGGTTTGATTCCTGGTCAGTGTGGAATGCTCATGCCCATGATCCCGGCTGTCTGGATAAGGGCTGGACCTGGGGGGGGTCCCAGCATGCGACCCTGCTGAAGGTGCTTCTCTCTCATGAAAGAAAGAAAAAAAAAGAAACTTTTCACAGTAAAAATGAGTAAAAATATATAATATATACTTGAGTAAAAATATATACTACATAGAATAACAACCTTTTAAGAATCTCTTTTACAGTATTCAGTTACTTCTTTATTCATTACCATTCACTGAGAGCCTGGTGTGGTCCAAGTAATGTTCCATGAATACAAAGGTGATTAGGAGAAAGTTCTTGGCTTAAAGAGCTAACTTTCTAGCAGGAGAAAAACATAATTACTGCAGAACTTCAGTTGTGTTTAAAATGAACATATTGGGGGCTGGATGGTGGCGCAGCAGTAAAATGTGATGCTCTGTGGCTGAGCCCCATGAGAGGATTCCTGGTTTGTGACTGGAAACGTCCTTGAGTACACTGGGCCCACGCATGTCTGTGATGTGGGGCTGGCTGGTGCTGGGGATGGTTACAGCATCAAGACCTTTTGGGGGCACTGAATCTCTTTCTTTATTCCCCTCTATATATCTCTTGCTTATGGAAGAAATAAATATATAATTTTTTAAAAATTTTAAAAACAGAGACCAGCAGTTAGCATAATGGCTATGTCGCTGGACTCCAATGTAGTCGACCGCAGTTTGAGTCCTGGATCTGGTGGCTTAAAGTCATGCTGGGTGCTGTGCATGTGTGCCCAAGATCCCGAGAGGAGAATGGAGGAGAAGGGATTGCAGTGTGGCCATCCCCTGGGGGTGGGGGGGTGATTTCTCGCTTTCTGTCTCTGTCTGTCTCTGTCTTTCTGGCAAGCACACACGTCCTATAGCAAAAACCTCTCCCTCCTCCCCCCCAAAAAAGTTTAAAAACATCCAAACTAACATGTAATAGCACCTCTCTTTTTTAAAGAATTATTTATTTAGGTTTATTATTATTTTGAATTTCCTATAGGACACATGAGCTCACAAGAGAGAAAGAGAGAGAGAGAGAGAGAGAGAGAGAGAGAGAGAGAGAGAGAGAGAGAAAGTAAGGAAGTAAGCCTCCAGGTCCAGAATTTGAACCGTGGTCAGCCATGTGGGAGTCCAGTGCCTTAAGTACCATGCCACCTACTGGCCCCAATGACATCTTAACTGAAAATGAAATAAATTGTTCCTTTACCAGCAGTTAGTTATCAGATAACAGTTGCTTCTTGGATTTTAAAACATGCATCAGCTTCTTTTTAAATACCTGTAGGAGTGAGGGAACTCTTTTTTTTTTTTTTTTTCTCATTTTTGAGCCAAAACCCAATATATTTTAGTCTTATTCAAGCCCCATGAAGCAACACAAAATAAATCTCTCTCTTTTGGTGATAACCCTCAAACAAACAACAGAGGATACTGTTCTATTTTATTCATACTAACAACTTCATCCTAAATCGCAAATCTTTCTAGTATCTTCATCTATAGCTAGAGGCATTCTTGACATGTGCAAGTCCCACTCCAGACATCTCCATCGGTGACTGGGCCTAATGCTCTGGTGAGAGACTCTTGTTTGTTTGTTTGTTTTCTTTCTTTTAGAAATTTTTACTATATGGCACATGTGCTCACCAGAGAGGCAGAGAGACAGCAAGCAAGAAATCACTCCCAGGAGGGATGGCCACGCTGCAGTCCCTTCTCCTCCATTCTCTTCTTGGGATTTTGGGCACACACGCACACATGTCCAGTGTGAGCTTTAAGGCACTGGGTCTGGGACTTGAACTGTGGTTGACTACATAGGAGTCCAGCAATGTAACCATTACTCCATCTGCTGTTCCCAAGATACTCTTGTTTCTGTTTATACACATTCCTACAAAGAAGTCACTTGATGGGCTCCATGGCAAATAAGTTAGTGTAAGTGAGTACTCTTGTCTACCCAAAGTTTATTATATCATCACCATTTTACTCTTATAGTTGCATGATTTCACAAGAGAGAAAGCAAACACAAAAGCTGAGTTGGTGTTTTTAGGAAGCTGTAAGTTGCCGTGTAATAGTGGTACGGAGTTCATTAATGTATTCATCATCCAGTAATTATTTGTTGCTGTCCTTTCTGGCCCCAAATCATTTCAGTTTCCCATTTGGTAATCTTTTGACACATTGTGGATCCAAATGATGTTCATACTAAATTGGAGAATGTAGCCTGCCTCTCAGTTCTGCAAGTATGTCGATGTTTTTGTCCCTTTGTGCATGCTCCTGTTTTTCTTACCATGGAAGCAGAGAGTCAGCATAAACCGGACAGCAGTTAGACCAGCGATTACCAGGACACCTTCTCTCTAGCCTCTCATTTATCAAACATCTGCGGTATACCAGCCTTGATTTGATGCTGGGGGCATATCGAGGAACAAAGCACACATAGGTGCTGGTCATTTATCTTTTTAAAAAAATGTGCCAGAGGTACATGTGCTCACCAAAGAGAGACACAGAGAGCGAGAGGAAGAAAGCACCCTCCAAAGGGAGGTGGTCATGCCATAATCCCTTCTCCTCCATTTCTCCATCCTGTGAAGATTTTGGGTATCACAAACATTGGTCCAGTGTATTTTTCTAGACATTAGGGCCAGGATTCAAACTATGTGGTGGGCCATGTGGGATTCAAGTCCTTTAACCACTAGGCCTCGAGGCTGGCCCATCACAAAGTGCTCTTTCTGTCAAGGTTCAAGAATGCCATTCTTCGCCCATTTCTCGGGAGAATCCTAGAAAGATGGAGATAGAGAAGACCAGAAGAGATCAAGTAACCCTTTCCTAAAATTTGCATTGTCCTGATGATACCTTCCAATTAAGTCCAAGCTACCTTTAGGTAACCAAAACCTTGGATGTTACCAAAAATTCCTTTGGGGGAAAAATTACAACACAATAGGGGCAGTGTTGGAAATTTTTCTCTGATAATCAGCATAGTTGTTTCTTTGCTCACTGTCATGTATTAACCCTAATTGTTCAGCTCCTCTCTTTATGTGGCGTTTACAGGACTTCTATACTTCTGGGTGGCCCTGACATTTCCAGTGCTCATTACAGTGCTCTGGGTTAAGTGCTCCTTCTCTGGGCTGATGGGGTATTTCCAGGTGCACAAACAGTGCTCATTATTTCTTTATTCAGCATAAAGAATCAAGCTGTGTTTCTAAAAGATGAACGGGCATGGGTGAGGGGAGAAGCTGGAGGTGAAGAGTGGAAAATCGCGTCCTCTCTTCATAGCTTTACAGTAAATTTCTTAGGTTGTTTTTTGAATACTGGGAAATTACCATTCAGACTTGTTATAGTAATGTATTACAGTTGTGTTAGCAGACAGATGGTGCCCCTAGTAGCAATCAGGCTGGATTCCTGCTTTTTTTTGGAGAGATTTTTACTATAGGGCTCATGTGCTTGCTGAAGAGACAAAGATAGAAAGAGAGAAATCACTCTCCAGGCTGGATTCTTGAACAGTAGGAATTACGGAGTGCTGTCTTAAAGGGGCTGTAGACAATAGTGGTCAAGAAGAGGCATCGGTTAGCCATGTTCTCTGAGAAAGAGAAGTGTTCTAGCGGTGGACCTTGACCGTGCTTTTGAAGTGCTACCTGGAGCTGCCCACTCCTGTGGGCATCTACTCAGCCTTACAGATGTTGATGGAGAGATCATAGTTAACTTCCCTTATTTGGACTCCACGCAACCTGCTACATGTGAGCTTGCCTTCCAAGGTGATGTGCTAGTTACCAGCACATCCAACTTAATTGATTTTCTCATTGCAACATAATCACTTGATCGTCTGGTTTCATGTATCAGATGGGCATGCTTTGTTAGCATTAATTAACATCCTTGTGAGACAAGTATTCTTTTTTTAGGCCAAAAATGTTCATATAATTATGCTTTTCTCATTGAATTAGTCTTTGTTCACTAGTTCCCAAGAAGTTCTTTATTATTAGAAGTTAAATAATTTTATTAAATATGTATCATACTTTCGTTAAAGGTTTTTAAAAAATGAATCCAAACATTGATATAATTAAAGCTCTCTGTCCCTTAGGTTGCCTTAATCTGTTTAGTAATAATTATTTTTCTGTGTGCTTGTTTATTTTATTCCACCAAGTGCTTCATCAATTTTGTTAAAGTGTCTTTAGCAATGGCCCAAGTCAGTCTTAAAAACATAGTCTATTTTGTCCCTTGAGTTTATGGTTTGTTTTTGGCTTTACTTACCATGTTCTGTTTTCCCCTTCTGATTTTTCATTCTGTCCGAAATGATTCAAGTTTGTTTTAATCTTTTACCCTTTTGGCATTTTCATAGGTTTTCTTTTGCTTTGACTTTTTAGGATCTCAGCAGTTGCCAGTAATTCTCAGTTTGACTGTCATCAGATTATCTTTTTTTGTGCAACTCCATCTTGCGTTGATCTCTGTAGTAATTTGCCTCTCAGTATCAGTATGTTGCAATCTCTCGGTCCCATCTTTAAGATTCCTAATTGAAAAACCCAAAGTCCTTCACATGAAAATTCACTTGTGGAAAGCTCCATCTGTAATTTATTCCTTCTCGGCATAGCTCCTCAGTAATGTTTTTGAGCTCCTAGTGGGATATGAGAGGTCATTAAAAATCATCATTTTTTCCTCCTTTTGCAGAAAAAAAAAGAGGTTGGATTGCTTGAATTTGCTCATTATTTTCTTTTTCTGCCTCATGTGAACTCAAATAATAATGTTCTATGCCCACTAGAGCTGTGAATAGTTATGAAAACAGACTTTTTGCTCGAAGTAAATATTTTGTGATTTCTGAAAGTATCTCATATCAGAACATTTATATTCCTTTTATAGACACCTCTGGGGACTCTTTCTTGCCTTTAGCGTTTTGGAGCATAGTTTCATCTCATTGTTTTATATAAATTCCAAGGATAGATATGGTTATTGGGCCCAGTTGAGAAGATTCCATGCTCCTTGCTATTTGCCTTCAAGTCCAGCAATGTGTTTTTGTCATTGTTGGACTTTAGTGGACATCTGTTCTGTTGTGTTGAAGATCATGAATAAAGTGATTTTGGTCTCTTTGGGGTCCAGACACGGAATCAAGATCCATTAGTACTAGCTTTATTTTTATAACACTTTAATGTTTCTTCTTCACAGCTGCTCCTTATACTTTCTCATGAGAACAAGTTAATAAATTTTTCCCCATTAAGCTCTTACCTCTTCTGATTCATTTAGTAGATTGATGTTAAAGTGAACATTTGATGCTTAGCCTTACCCTTTTCTAAATAGAGTATTCAGAATGTAAACAAACAATCTTAAAGGAAAGCTTATTCGCCCTCATCTTGTGGTTAAGACTTTATCTATATTTTTAAAAATAGAGGTCAGTTAAACAGAGTATGTAAGCAAACCGTGTTATAAATTGGTGTGTTCTGGTGTGAATTGGTATACTCTGATGTGTGCCTTTGCCTTTAGTAAATATTTGAATTAGCTGGTGTCGTTCACCTTTTCCTGCTTTATTTCTCTCTCTTTAGTGATCATTATAGAAAAAGTATTATATGCCTTTTTAAAAATTTTGCAGAGGGCATGTGTGTCAATTAAGCAGAGGGAGAGGGAGTGGGAGAAAGCAAATCCCATGGGAAATGGTCACACCACAATCCCGTCTCCTCCATTTCTCCATCTTGTTGGGACTTTGGGCATGTACACACATATGCCAAGATGTTTTTTAAGCCACTGAGACCAGGATTTGAACTGCAGTCAACCATGTGGTATCCACCTCCCTTAACTACCAGGCTACAGGATCTGGCCTATATATTTGCGTTATAACCAGTTGTATGATGATAAGTATTTAACTACCAGCTCTCTGGGGAAAAAGCAACTCTGATTTGTAGCATTTGCAGGTCTCTGGTGTAAATACCATCACCATGAATTATTTCTCTGACTGCAGAGCTGGGAAGAGATGTGTGATAACACATCATCCCATAGAATTTCCACCACAGAGATATCATAGAGGTAAATAACCTCAAAAGCATGGATATAGTAAAATAGTATTAGTAAGCAGTGAATTTCGAGTGCTCATTGTCTATTTTTAATAACATATCTTTAATTGTAAGTTTATGAAATTTAATTTGATAAAGACGAAGTTTAGTAACCAGCCTAGAAAGTCCCTGAAAATTTTTGAATCAGTTCTTGTAAGCTGGTATGAGTCGGCTCTGCATACCAGTGCTTGTAATGGAGGAGGAGAGACCATGGTGCATACAGGATCACTGTGTTTTTCTCCAGTTAAGTTTCTCTAACATTAAAGCTGGAGATTCTAACCCCCACCACCAGTATTTTTTCCCATCCCTTAGAGACTGCTTAACGAACCCTTTTCTATAACTACAAAGAAGGTGTGTCACCTTTGTTCCAAAATTCCAGCTCCTTCAGGGTTTTCTTACTGTGAATTTAAGAAGGAACTTATGAAAAAAGCTTTGTATATATGAGTAGCTAAAAGATTTTTTCTTCTTTTATCTTTAAAGCGTATGAATTAGTGTTACAGGTCTAGTGGAGTATTTCTTCTTCCCAGGAGACTGATTAGGTCTTTGTTGACACCACCCTGTCAGTCCACTAAGTGGAACCCTAATGCCACCTCTCCATAGAGCAGACAGCTTTATATTGCTTATACTCTCTTGGTAAGCATCTTGAAGAATTCCTAGAAGACTATGAAAGATACACATTAAAATATCTTCTGCTGCCTTCCTAGTTAGATCACTAGAATTCTCTTTTCCCATTATAGTTGAGTAATGGATCTAAGAAAAATAAACCCATTACTCAAATGGGTGATACCAGATGCTGGAGTAAGATTGTTTTCTCCTAATCTTTGGAGCACTTTAATAAGTTTAGTTGAAAATCTACTTTTAAACGTCCCCAAGTTTAGTTAACCTGGTAATATGCTCTGCTGCATGTGCTATAATTAGCTCGTGTGAAGGTCTCACAGCAGATAGGTTTGGACACATCTTATCTTTTGTGTACTGGGGGTTTCATTTCTAGTAACACAGCTCCAAAGTTTTACATTTCTCTTTCTTACTTCCAGTCCTGGCCTGGTGGTGACAGCAGAACATCATGCAATCAGTGTTACCAGGCAGTCATAGGAAGATGCATACACATGACCATTAAAATAAATATATCAAAATGAATACATGAAACTGTTCCATTAACATAACTAACAGCCGAATGTAACATAACAAATCAACACATGTGTTACAACATTTGGTGTTATTCTCCACTTTGCCTTTTAAGGCTACACAGAAATTGTTCTTGTTTTCATTGGAACACAGATGAGTGTCAAGCTGCAGCTCATCAAATGGCCTCTACTTATGGGAAAGATGCCTTCCTAAAGGCTGTGCTCACCTTTGGCACAGAGAGCATCCTTTGCTGGGAGCTTCTACTGCATGATAATTGGACTCTAATGCCGTGGCTGTCGTCATTTAATCTTTGATTTAAAAAGAAATCCAAATAGTACAGACAATTGTGGAAATTATTAATTTTTTGTTCTTAACACTGTTAAAAACAAAAATAAATTCAGTAAGCTCATAATTTTCATTTCTCAGGTATATTTTTCTAGGTTTTATGATGCAGTAAGAAAAGGTTAATGTAGGAAAAACGCATTGTGATATATTTGAAGGAAAATAGCATGCACTTCTATCCAAGAATATGCTCTAAAATTAACATACACTTTGAAAATGATTTTGAAAACTATTAAATGGTAATGCTGAAGTCTTGCATAAAAGATATCAGAGTTGGAAAAATATAAATTGCAATGGAAATGTCATATTTTAATTCACTTGAGCTGTCTCCTATATAGTACAAAACAGCTGTTCTGTACAGGATCTTGTCTCTAATTAATGAAGCAGCTAAGATTTCCTTCAGAAGGCAAACATAGAAACATTTTTATTCATTTTCCCCCCTAGAATAATAGCAAACTAATGTGTATTCACATAATGTAAATGTTGTTTTTCACTTTAATGTCCTTTAGAAAGCAAAATGATAATCAAAATGTTATGTCCTCCCCATTTTTGGTCTTTATTTCTCCCATTTTGTTTCTTTTCTCTCTCTCTCCCTCTCTTTCTTCCTTCCTCATGAGTTTATTTATTCATTTCTTCCATGAGAGAGGGAGACAAAGAGAAAGAGAGAGAGCGAGGCAGCCTCTCTCATGCTGGGGACAGGCAGATGGAGTAATAGTTACATTGCTGGATTCCCACATAGTTGACCATGGTTTGGGTCCTGGACCTGGTGACTTAAAACTCACGCCAAGTGCGTCTGCCTGCGTGCCCAAGATCCTGAGAGGAAAATGGAGAAGGGATTGTGGCATGATTTCTTGCTTTCTGTTTTTCTCTGTCTCTCCAGCGAGTGCATGTACCCTATAGAAAAAAAAAAAAAAGGACCTTTATGCTATGATCCTGCTCCCCAACCTCAGACAGCCAGGATCACAACACATGTGTGCACGCACACCCACTGTGTACAGGGAGACCTCAAGACGTGAGTCCAGGACCTTCCCATGTGGCCTCAGCATCAGTGTGGCATCACCGTGGCCCATTGCACTGGCTTCCCTTCTTTGTTCTGCTCTCCAGTCCAGCTCTCCTGCCTCTGTGGTGTCCATCCTACAGCTTTTTCTCTTGCCCAACTCTTAACTATCAGACCGTCTTGTGAATTTTGTTAAACAAGAAAATGAACTCCGAGAATTTTACAAGATTTTTTTTTTAGGGGGAGGCATTGCTGCCCCCCCTCGCCACCCTGCATCTGATACAGACGCCAAGAAAGTGAGTCACCGGCACAGGTGTAGAGAGGAGCGGGGCAAGCCGCCCGCGGTGCATTTCCTGATTACATAACCTTTGAATGTCTCCAGGAGAGATGGAGTTGAGAGCTGTGTTGTGCACAGTGCCAGGTAGTCTGATCACAGACAGGCCGTGCTTGTATCCCTTCTCAGAAGCTTTCCTGCTGGGCTGTTAAAGCATCGTAGGTTAATGTTTAAATTGGAATCGTGTCGGCCACAGCTGTGTGTGAGTGCATCTCTGTGTGAATGAGAGTCAGAGTAGCTGACTGGACTGTGAAGGGAGCATGTTCTTTCCTAACATGAGCTGCAATGGTATTTACTTCAGAGCTAGAAAGGAAGAGCTGAGTGGCCAATAAAAAAGCAAATGACCTAGTATATTTCAACACTGTTTCCAACCCATAGCTAAGGCTATATTATTTAGGTGTCATGGAGTACAATTTTTTTTTTTTTTTTTTTGGAGAGGTTTTTCTGCTATAGGGTGCATGCGCTTGCCAGAAAGACAGAGAGAGACAGAGAGACAGAAAGTGAGAAATCATGCCCCAGGGGGGATGGCCACACCACAATCCCTTCTCCTCCATTCTCCTCTCGGGATCTTGGGCACGCCCACACACACGCCCAGCATGAGTTTAAGCTACCGGATCCGGGACTCGAACCGCAGTCGACTACATGGGAGTCCAGCGATATAGCCATTACACTAACTGCTGGTCCCATAGAATACAATTTTTATATTTCATCTTAAAGTCAATTTACATCAACTTAAATTTATTTTTATCACCTTTATAGAGATTTTAACGTTTAAAGGCATTGCTTAGCCTTTTAATTTTGTCTTATATCCACAGTTATATCTTTTGTTTTTGTTAAATACATAGTCAGCTTGGTTACCCACTTATAGATTGTCTTTGGGTTGCTAGAGAGATATATTCAGATTTTAATGCTAGAATTCAGTTGAATGTACTATAAATTTCCTGTGTGGCTAATAAAGTATTGACAACTGAATTAAATTGTCTCATCCCCCTAACTAGCTTGTCCCTACCACCCTGAGGAGGTGGGCAAGGACAAAGACTGAACATCATGTAATACAGTAAATGAGTATGGTGTAAGCCTGGAATGCCATGTGATAGATGACCTCTCATACCCTCTCAGACCCTTTTCTTTCTTTTTTAAAAAATTTGCTGGAGGGTACATACATTCATCAGAAAGAGAGAAAGAGAGAGAATGAGAAGGAAAGTGAGAAAGCACTCCCCATGGGAGATGGTCACACCACAATCCCTTCTCCTCCACCTCTGCCTTCAGGATTTGGGGTATGCATGCACATGCTCCCAGTGCATTTCTCTAGTGGTCAGGTCTGGGACTTAAACTGTCCAGTCGGCCATGTGGGATTCAGCTGCCATAATCACCACACCACCAGCTGGTCCTCAAGCCACTTCCTAATGCTTCCAGTTCTGTGATCTTATAAGATTCATAAAGAATCAGGGAAGTGGGGATATTATATTAGTCTTAAGGACTGTGCTAATTATCACAGTGGGAGTTGGTACTGGAACAAAGAGAAATTACTTAGGTGATAATGAACAATGCTCTGATAAACTAGCTGCAAAGAAGCCCCCCCCCAAAAAAAAAATGGATGGGCAAATAAATAAATACCTCCATGTAGGTGTGATCATTTAGTGTTTCCATCATGAGCTTTTTGTTTTTTGTTTTGCTTTTAGGTTTTTGCCATAAGGCATGTGTGCTCACTGGAGAGAGACAGAGAGGAAAGTGAGAAATCACTCCCCAAGAGGATGGCCATGTCGCAATCCCTTCTCCCCAATTCTCCTCTTAGGATTTTGGGCATGCACCCATACACACCTAGCATGATTCTCAAGCCTCCAGGTCCAAGACTTGAACCATAGTCAGCCATGTGGGAACCCAGCACCTTAACCACCATGCCACCTGCTGGCCCCTGACTGCTGATTTTTAACTAAGTGATCTGGGTTGTTGAATTTCCTTTCAGGTGAATTTAGAGTTACTGGAACAAATTCTAAAGCTGCTTTGAACACTGTTAGGTTGATCATTTAAATGTTCAGTTTCTAAATTTACTTAAATATGAAATTATTTTAATTAACTTGTGCATTTTAAAAAAACTCCAACTTAAGGGACCAGTAGGTGGCGTGGTGGTTGAGGTACTGGACTTCTCCATGGCCAACCACAGTTTGAGTCATGGACATGGTGACTTGCTTTCTCACTTTCTTGCTCTCTCTCTCTCTCTCTGTCTTTCTCTGGTGAATGAAAATAATAATAACAATACATAAAATTAAATAAATAATTCTTTTTTCAAAAAAACCCTCCAATTTAGAAAATGTTTAAGAATAGATTTTAATCCGATATAATCTGAGTTGTTACGTCTTCTAGTTAGATTAGTAGATTTGCAAATTGTTTTCCTATAAATAACTCCCAAGTTTAGAAAAATCTGCTGTATGTTTATGTGTGTGTATGTGTGAGTGTGAAGCCAATTTAATTTTAGTTTTAAGGTTTATTTTATTTCTTTCATAGAAAAGAGGGAGTGGCAGAGTCTAGTTAAACCATGACCCTCTTCTTCAGTCCTCTAGCTGGTCAGGATTTTGGGCAAGAACACCCTGGCATGTTTCCGGTTGACCAGAAATCTGAAGCTGCTATTGGTCATCTTGTACTGCAGATCAGATTATTCTCTGTGCTACCTGACTGGACCACAAATTTATTTTAAATACTACATAATTATTTGTGAGAGTATGGTTCATTTGGACTAGTCTACCCAGCTGACTATGTACCTACATTTTTTGGGAAAAAAGTTTCCAGTTTTCATGGTTATGGAAAGTGCAGATTGCCTAATTGAATAGAACATATGGGTGGGCTCTTAAATATGTTCCTTCTATATTTCACAGCACTCAGGAAGAAAAAGTTTCTTCTCTGCTGCTGTTTGAGACTCTTATTGTGTAACTACTTAAATTTTGAACTCTGTCCTATCTACTAATTTCTCTTCTCCTACATCTCATTAATATCATCTAGAGACCTTTTTAGGTACTCTTTATCTTCCTAGAAAATTTCAATATATATAGCTCTTTAAAATTTGCCCCCACTTTTTAAAAATTCTCTCTACCTTTTTTGTCTTATCATTTTGAAGCTTTTTAACATCCACTCTAATAACCCTTATAATGTACATGCTACAGTGTTTCTTAACTTAGCCAACCTGAAGGCATTTTTCTCCATTCTTTCTCAGGTAGCTATGAGAATGGCCATATATTGGAACTCATCATCATTGGGAACTACTTAAGCTATAAGTTCTTGAACTCTGAAAGTCCCCATTCAGATCACAATTTTGCCTTAAATCATTAATCTCTTTTCATCCACTCAGCAAACATTGACTAAATGCCTAAGCTTTAGTAGACCCTTTTAAGTACTTTACCTGCCCTTCTAACCTCATATTAACCACTAGTTCTTTGATACTCCTCCCTGCATTTTATTTTTCTACTACCCTGATTTTGACTTCCTTTGCTTTTCTACACATCATGGGCCTCATGGAAGATCATTTCAATTGTACTTTTACTAGCATTTTTAATTCCTGTGTTGCTTCAACTTTACTTTGCTTGACCTCTCCTCTCTCTCTGTCTGTCTCTCTCTATACACACACACACACACACACACACAGTGTTATTTGTATGTGTATTCTCAGCACTGTTTATTACTGTCCCTGTCTTTAAGCTAACTCTTCCTTTGGCTTCTGCAGTGTTGCTCTGACTTGATTTACTTCCTATCTCTCTGACTTCTCTATTTTTTTTTTTACTATTTCCTCTGACTTATTATTATTATTATCATTATTAAATTTTAAAGTAAATATTTATCGATATTTACCTACATAGTTATGATTTCCATTATTTCCTAGTCTATCCTCCCTTTTTTGTCTAGAGCTTCCCTTCAATATTTCATTTAGCACAGGTCTCCTGAATGAAGAATTCTCTGTTTTTGTCTGTTGATTTATGATATTTTTATTTTGTTTTCATGTAAGAAGGTATTTTTGCTGGGTATAGAACTACAGGTTGGCAGTTATTTTCTTTTAACACTTTAAAGACTCAAGACTGGAGTCTACATCTAGTCCACTGTTGCTTTTAGAGTGTTTTGAGAGTTTAGGTGTTTACAGGGGCTTTCTACTAATAGGTGCTGAACTATTATCTGTATTCCTCAGGATTGAAAAACTTCCAAAAACTCCATTTATAGTCAATTATACGGACTTTGGCTTTTATTCTGTATAGACACAAAGTCTCTGGAAGGTTTGAGCAGAAAAATAATGTGCAAATGGATTTATGTGTTTGCTGTGGAAAGCAAAGAGAATACTGGGAAGTCCAGTTAAGAGGTTTTTTCTAAAATTCATATTTAGTGATGTTGCTCTTCAGTTAAAATCCTTCAGAGATTCCCCATTATGTCTTTAGGTAAAAATCTGAATTTCTTTCTTTTATAGGGATTTTTGCTATAGGGCACATGCACTCACTGGAGAGACAGAGACACAGAAAGTGAGAAATCACTCCCCCTCCCCCCCAGGGAGGTTGGCCATGCTGGAATCCTTTCTCCATTCGCCTCTTGGGATTTTGGGCATGACGCACGCATGCCTGGTGTGAGTTCTAAGCCGCTGGGCCCAGGACTCAAAACTGCAGTCAACTACATAGGAGTCTAGTAATACAACCATTACACCATCTATTGGTCCCCAAAATTCAAATTTCTTAAAAAAGGAGAAAAGATTATATCCATGCTCTGGTCCCTGCCTCCATTATAGCAAGCATTTTCTTTTTATTTTACTTATTTCCTTTAGACAGCATTATCTCCTTGGATCCTAAAATATCTAAAAGGTTATAAAGCTCCCTTAGGTCTCCATGCATTGGCCTGTGTTGTTTCTGCTTGGGCCATTTTTCTCATTAACTCTCCTTTATTGTCTGACTGCCTATAACTCATCTTTTAAGGTTCAGCTTAAGAATTATATTCTCAGGGCTAGCAGATGGCATAGCAGTTATGTCACTGGACTCCCACATGGCCAACCGATATTTGAGTCCTTTACCCAGTAGCTTGAAACTCATGCCAGGTGTGTGTGCGTGCATGCCCAGGATCCTGACAAGAGAATGGAGGTGAAGGGATTGCAATGTGGCCATAACCCCTTGGGGGGGTGATTTATTGCTTTCTATTTCTCTGTCTCTCTGGTGAACACATGTGCCCAATAGCAAAACTCTCTTTAAAAATAAGAAAATTATAATCTCTCAGAAGAATTTCTACAATCCTCTCTTTCCCTATTCCAATGTATAAGTGAGTCTGTTCTGTGAATTCGATATAATTCAATATCAATAAATATTATGGCACCTACTCTCTGCCAAGAACAGTTTTAGGTGCTAGAGATTCACAGACGAATAAGTTACCAGTCTTTGCCCTCAAATATCCCAATCAAGAAGAGAAAACAGGGACCAGCAGTTAGCGTAATGGCTATGTCACTGGACTCCCACATAGTCACTGCGATTCGAGTCCCAGACCCGGTGGCTTAAACACACGCCGGGCGCGTGTGCGTGCGTGCCCAAGATTCCAAGAGGAGAATGGAGGAGAAGGGATTGTGGCATGGCCATCCCCCTTGGGGGTGATTTCTCGCTTTCTGTCTCTCGGTATCTCTCTGTCTTTCTGGCGAGTGCATGCACCCTATAGCCAAAATTAAAAAAAAATAAAAAATCCAAAAAAAGAAAAAAAAAAAAAAAAGAAGAGAAAACACATAAAACATGATTGCATTATAGCATGACAGGTTATCTTGGGAGGAGGGAGGCAATAAAGGCTTCATAGAAGCGAAATTCATGTTGGTTTTAAAAAATAAATCAGAAGGGTCAACAAGTTGTGTAGTGGTCAAGGCGCTGGACTCCCACATGGTTGACCATGGTTTGAGTCCTGACCCTGGCAGCTTGAAACTCAGTGCTGGGCGCATGTGCATGGGTGCCCAAAATCTGAGAAGAGAATGGAAGGGAAGGGATTGAAACATTACCATCCTACCTGGCAGGGGCGGGGGGATGATTTCTCACTTTCTGTCTCTCTGTCTCTCTTTGTGTCTCTAGCTAGCACATGTGCCCTATAGCAAAAATCTCAATCAATCAATAAATAAATAAATGAGATTTTATAAAGCATACAAAACGTGTGGAGAAGGCTAAATTCCCAAGTTGAAGAATCAGTATGTATAATGGTATAGAACAAGATTAGGGAAATTACAGAAAATTTTTATTTGAGCACAAAATTTGGGAGGTGAGGGAACCAGCAGTTAGTGTAATGGCTATGTCGCTGGACTCCCACGTAGTCGACCACGGTTCGCGTCTCGGACCCGGTGGCTTACAACTCACGCCGGGCGCGTGTGCGTGCGTGCCCAGGATCCCGAGAGGAGAATGGAGGAGAAGGGATTGCGGCATGACCATCCCCCCTGGGGGGTGATTTCTCGCTTTCTGTCTCTATGTCTCTCTCTGTCTGTCTGGCGAGCGCACGCGCCCTATAGCGAAAAACCTCTCCAAAAAAAAAAAAAATTTGGGAGGTGAGTAATGAGAGATGAGTTTGAACTAATGTACAGGTAGTCATAGATTTTATTTGCAGTATATACCTCAGTTACTGCATTCACCAAGCTGTATTATAATCATTGCTTTTCTTCTCCATGCCACTTCCAAATGGACCTTTCTGGGAAGGCACTGGTTCTCATTCATTACTCTTTGCATATTCAGCACCTAGCCAGATATCTGAGCTGTAGTAAATACTTGGCAAATGCTTTTGTTATTAGTGTGGATCCTTTAAGACACTCAATAGATAATCTTAAATAAGACTATTATTTGGTATTAGGTAAATCTGTGTGTATATTGTGTAGACATTATCGGGTCCAAAGTTTATGAAATCAAATTCTGATAAAACCCAATTAAATATAGATTCTTAATAAAACTAGTAATACATTTGGATCTCATGTTCAGGGTGTGCTATATTCAGTATGTATGAACTTTAAAAATAAAATGTTATTAAATTATTTTTCAGCTATAAATAACTATTATTTTTAATTTTTTAGAGAGATTTTTGCTATAGGGCATGGTGCGCTCCCTGGAGAGACAGAGACAGACAGAAAGTGAGAAATCACCTCCCAGGGGGATGGCCATGCTGCAACCCCTTCTTCTCCATTCTCCTCTTGGGATTTGGGGCACACACATACACGCACCTGGTATGAGTTTTAAGCCGCTGGGTCTAGGACTCAAACCTCCGTTGACTACATGGGAGTCCAGTGACGTAACCATTACACCATCCGCAGATCCTTAAATAGCTGTTATTGAGACAAGACAAATGAGCAAATACATTTGTCTGTGGTAGGTTTGATAGAAGTTCTGTGTGTATCTTTCCATTTACTCTTGTTCCTTCCTATATCTCTTCTATAGCACTGGACAGAGACATTTTATGGTAGAAAGCAGTAATTAGCAGCATTCATAAGATCTCTGCAACTCTGGGCCAGCCTATGGCCTAGTGGTTAAGATGGCTGGATCCCACATGGCTGACCTCACCATTTGAGTACAAATGCAGTGGCTTGAGAAACATGCTAGCTGTGAGTGTGCATGCCCAGATCCTGACAGGAAGGAGAGATAGAGAAGATGGGATTGTGGTGTGACTGTGCCCTATGGGGGTGTTTTTCATTCTCCCTCTCTCTCTCTGTCTCTCTCTACCTGCTTCTCTCTGTCTGTCTCTGTGATGCCCTCTGGCAAAACAAACAAAAACTCTGCAACTCAGGTAAGGCAGGAAGTTGGTTGGTCTCTAGACTAGAAAACTAATAGCCAGCTTTTCAGTCCCAGTATATTCTTGCCTCTTGTTTCTAAAAGGGCATTTCAAATCACTTTGGAAAGTAACACAAATGTGTTAGAAGTGTTATGAACAGAAGAAAACGAAGGAGGAGACACATAACCTCAAATCAGTCACAGTGAGACATGGTATATCCTCAGAATTTTTGTGATATGAGAAAAATTAGCTGGTTAATTACCACTGAAGAAATAGAAAAAGAAAAGGACACAGTCTTTTGAATATATTTCATCTCAAGTGACTTTTCCATGTATTTTTAAAAATTATTTTTAATTTTATTTATTCATTTACTTATTTTATTTTGACCAGAGAGACACAGAGGGAGAGAGAGAGTGAGAAAGTGAGAAAGCAAGCCACCAGGTCCAGGACTTGAACCATGATTGGCCATATGGGAATGTCCAACGCCTTAATCACCACACCACCTGCTGGTCCCCAGACTTTCCCATATTTTAAAGAGAAAAAAATCACTTGAGCTTGTTTGCCTTCTTTTACTTTTTTTTTTTTTTTTTTAAATGCTGTGGGGCATGGTGCTTAAGTTGCTGGATTGCCACATGGTTGACCACAGTTCAAGTTCCAGACCTGGCAGCTTAAAAATGCCAGGCACCCTGTGCATGCATGCTTAAATCCTGACAGGAGAAGGGATTGCAGCATGGCCTTGCCCCTAAGGGGTGATTTCTCACTTTCCTTCTCTCAGTCTCTGGGAAGTGCATGCACCCTATGGCAAAAACCTAAATAAACACAGACACACACAAACAAAACAAAACAAAAACCTTTACTAGGGAGAATCTACTAATCCTTATGATTTTTCCCAACATCCTTTTTATTCTTCTCCTTTTCCTTTAGTTTCTTTTTGCTACATATGTTGCTCCTTCGGCCACTCTTGATATTGGACTCCAACAGGAAAAGAAAAAAGAAATTTATATGAAAATGCATCCACCATTTGAAGACCTTTTTGATACAGCAGAAGAATATATCCTTCTCCTCCTTCTTGAGCCCTGGACAGAAATGGTGAAATCTGACCGAGTTGCTTATGGAAAGGTATCGTGGCACTGATAGATTGTGTGTGAACCATTTAGTTTACTACAAAACTAATGATAATCACATTGTTAACTCACAGAGGAGAAATGGAAAAAAATCCCACTGGGCTAGGGATTTAGTGCTAAGATTTGGGAAGGCTGAAAAACTTGGGCAAGAAAATGTGTATTAACTCTGTTTTTTACAGTTTCTCAATTCCCTTCTAAAAAAGTCTTAAAGCCAGGTCATTCTTAGTCCTCCGTACACATCGTCAGGAGAGAGAAATCTGAGTTGTGGTTTTCTGTGAACCAGCAAACTATGCCGCGATACAATATAGTGGCTTTGTTGCTTCTTGCCATTTCTCAGCAATAAGCTTAATTTTGATTAATGGAAGAAGCCCGTTTCATTTTAAGCCGGATGAGTTATAGTAAATATTACACCCATGGAAAATATAAATGTTTCATACGTACTGCGAAAAACGGAGCCTGTGACTTCAGTGCTTCTATTTTAAAGCATCCCCAGATGTTCATCAGGTCAGACCGCTTGATTGGATAAGTTTCAACACATCTTTTTTCATTCTGAAAGAAATCATTTTAAGCCTCAGAGCATGAATATTTCACTATTCTTATTGATGAGTAGAAGAAAAATTTTAAAAATATTTATTTCGAATCACAAATTAAAACCATCCTTGGATATTTTTTACATTAAGTTATGCATGTACCCTTTACCTGAGGTCACTTCCGGGGTCTTTGTATTACTGTTCTTTGTTCGTATCTCCTCAGCAGTTTCCTAGAGAGCCGTGTCTTCTACCAGGAAGGAAAGGTTCAGTGATTAAGATAAAATTAACATTTAAAAATCTAGGTTAGGGTTACCTCATTAGATTATAATTGAAACAACTCTTATAGCTTACTAAATTGAATGATCAGAAAAATTAAGTTTTTATTCCTGATTTCACTTGGTTCTAAAAAATTAGCATAGCATTCTTTCTACTACAAAAATAAATATATTATACTAGGAAAATTAGGTTATCATATAAAATTTTTAAGAATTCTCTACAGTTATTTTTTTTGAAGTACTAAAATAAAGTTTTTTTTCTTCTGTTCATTTACACACTTGTCATAGTATTTTCTATTTGCTGTTTAATATTGTTCTATGAAAAGAATAATTAATGCTGAAATTATTAGCATTAATTTTACTTTTCACCTTTATATTTTACAGTATCAGTTTTTTTCTCTTTAAATTTATTTTTTACATTAATTCACTGTACATCATTACAGTATACAAATGAATTTTCCATCCAAAATACACCGTATATTGGCATAATCAAGCACATCAACATACATGTTATCAGCAAATAATTTTCCATTTCTTATGTCCTGTATATTTTGCTTTTTTTATTTTTATTTTTGCATCCTTGATTCCCTATCCCTCACCCTCTGCCATGTCCCACCCTCCTCCCACATTGTCTCTGGTATCCATGGTTGCTTTCTATGCATTTCCCCCCCATTTAATTGATTTGCTAATGAACTTAATTAGTCTAAATATTTCCAATAGCAAGCACAGCTGATATATACCTATACATGAACCCAAGTCTGACTTTAGGCATAAACCTTAGTGAGTAGAATGAACATATTATAAAGTAGTACCTAGCTGGGGCTATATAGCTTATTGTGTCATCAAATATGCATTTTTTTTAATTTCGATAAGAACAGTTTTACTGGTTTTTTTTCCCTCCTGAAACTTTTTTTAAATTACTTAACATTCATTCCCTGAGCATCATCACAACATACTAAATGTGGTTTCCCATCTAGAATAATATATACAGTCATTATTTAAATATAGTTAATAGCGTAAAGGAAATGGTTCTCTGATGATGAAAAAAATTTAGAATTGTAGCTAAGTTTTCTAAACTGAAAGTGTCAACATTAGTAATGATTCTTATAAAAAGCATGGGATGGGCCAGCAGGTGGTGTTACCTGAGGCATTCAAAAGGAGGAGTGATCTTTGGTGGCACTTTATCATTCCATGGAAATGTATGCATTTTTTTATCACATGCATTTGAAGTGTGACTGCTGTAGCTAATATTTTTAACTACATTCATGTTTCTGATGTTGCCTCCAAAAGAAATTACTTTGTTGGCAACTGTAGTTGTTTTTCATACCACGGTTATTGGCAACTGATCCATCCCATTTCCCCACTTTTTCATCATGCACATTCTATTGATGTTACAAGCTTTATTCTTGTTCATTTGTATTTTTAGGTGGAGCTAGTAGAAGAAACTCGACAGCTAGATTCCGCATACTTCAGAAAGCTACAGGCTTTGCATAAGGAGACATTTTCCAAGAAAGCTGAGGTATGACAACTTTATACTTAGAAAAACAAACTTTCTATCCCCAAAAGTTACTGCTTTATGTAATGGGGAGGAGCTTGTATAAAGAGGAGATCATGTATTGGTAAAATAAGGGAAGGGCAGTTTCATTTTTCTGCTGTTACTTTGCCTTCATGCTGCATTTGACAGGTGTCACATTTTGTTGACACATTTAATACCAGTGCCTGAAAAACAAAACATATAAAGTATGTCTAAGTCCAGTATTGCATTGCTAACAGAAATATCTGAGCCTGGGTGACTTATGAAGAAATAAGGATTTACTGACTCATAGTTCTGGTGGCTGGAAAATCCAGACATAGGCCTGGCATCAGGCTGGCCTACTATGTGGCCGACAGGACTTAAGAGGGCAGGTATTTTCAGAGAGAGAGTGAGAGTAAGCTGTGAGCAACTTGTTCTCTCTTATAACAACCAGCTCTCAAGAAAACTGACTTCTCAGTAGAGGGAGAACTCATCAGATCTTATAAGACGTCATTAATCTACTCAAGAGAACGTTGTCGCCATGATGCAATCACCATGATACGATCACCACCCTCTAGGCCTTACCACCTCCCACTACAAATTCCCAAATAAGAGACTTTGGGGAACAATCATTATCTAACCATAACATTATACCCTAGGCCCCCAGGGTTCATATTCTTTTTCTTTTTTTAAGAGAGAAATTTTTTTTGCTATAGGGCAAGTGCACTTGCCAGAGAGACAGAGAGAGACAGACAAAAAGTGAGAAATCACCCCCTGGGGGAATGGCCACTCTGCAATCCCTTCTCCTCCATTCTTCTCTCGGGATTTTGGGCATGTACCCGGTTTAAGTTTCAAGCTGCCAGGTTCGAGACTTGAAGCACAGTCGACTATGTGGG
The DNA here is from genome assembly GCA_026018925.1 of Tupaia tana. Taxonomy (NCBI): domain Eukaryota; kingdom Metazoa; phylum Chordata; class Mammalia; order Scandentia; family Tupaiidae; genus Tupaia; species Tupaia tana. The sequence continues at coordinate 54,590,874 of JAKSZU010000008.1, read as the reverse complement.
AGTCCAGTGACATAACCATTATGCCATCTGCTGGCCTCTCATATTCTTCTGACATATGAAATATAATCATTCCATTTCAATAGTTGCAAAAATCTTAATTTGTGCCAGTACCAACTCAGAAATCCAGAGTACAGTCTCAATCTGAGACTTAAGTCAAACTCTAAAGTAAAAAAAAAAAAAAAAAAAAAAAAAAAACTACATATTCTCAAAATGCAATTGTGGACAAGGCACAGTGTATAAATTTCCATTTCACCTGAAGGAAGGAAAAACAGGCCCAACCAAGTCCAAAACCCAACTGAGCAGACATTCAATACTGGAACTCCATGTGCCATTTCCTGGATGCACTGGGAGTGCTGGACTCCCAAAATACCAAGTAGCGTTGTCCTGTTGGCCCTGTTGGGCTGTCCTTGGTTCAGCTTTCTTTAGTTGAAATCTCCTGCCTGCAGTTCATTGAGGGTGGTGCTGCAATTGATAGCACCTCAATTCTGGGATCCCCATCATTGCAGCTCCAATGGGCATAGCCCTCCTGTTGGATTCTCTTGTTCCAACTGTACGTTTCCACTTGGCTTTGTCCTAATGGAATCTTTCTGTAGTGACTACACTGCTGCAGCAGGACTCTGCCTAAGCTCAAAGGCTGTCTGAGACATCCTTTGAAATCTTGTTGGAATCCTGCACATTTGAATTCTGAGAGCTTGAAGAACTATCTACACGTGCACACAGCCAGCGTGGGCTACTTGTGTGTTCCAGAACAGAGTCTAGAGCAGCAGCCTTAACTGCAGGCTGAGCTCCAACTGGGGCTGCTTGAAATAGAGCTAGGACCAAAGATGCTTTACCTGGCTGCACAGAGCAGAGTCCTGAGGTAGCTCAGGATAGTAAGCCAACCCTGGGCTGGTGCCCTGAAATCCTTCTCCTGTCTTAGGCTTCTGTGCTTGTCATGGAAGAGGCAACACCTCCCGGCCTTTCTCTCATTTTTTTGTCAATTATCATCTGGATCCTTTCTAGCCCTGCTAATGTGTTTAACAACTAGTCTCAGCCATACTTTTCTCTGCCAAACATGCTTTTTCATTCGTTGTTACCTGGTCGGGCTACACATTTTCCATTTTTTTATTCTGCTTGTCTCTTCATTATAAGTTCTACCCCTCAATCATTTCATTGCCCTCTCATCTCACTAACTACAGTTAATAAGCACACAATTCCTTCTGTATTTTTCTTTGAAATATCATTTGCCAGTTCTTCATCACTCTTAAATTCAAAATTAAAGCCTTAGGACATGAAAAATTTATAGCCATATTCTTTTTTATTGTGTAACACAGATAACCTTTTCTCTAGTTTTCAATAAAATATTCCCGCTTTCCTTTGAAATCTCAGAACCGCTTTTACTGTTGACGTTTCTATCAGTGTTATGATTATCACCATTTAACCAATCTCTAAAGAGTTCCTGTTCATTTATTTTTTTTCTTTAAAGAATTATTTACTTATTTCCATTTGATATTATTATTATTATTATTAATTTGACCAGACAGAGACAGAAAGAGAGAAAGGGAAAGTGAGAAAGCAGGCCACTAGCTTGCTTAACCATGGTCATCCATATGGTCATCCATGTGAGAATTCAGCTCCTTTAACCACCACGCCACCTGCTGGCCCCCCGTTCATTCTAAACTGTTCTTCCAAGTCCGTACCAGAAATGAGGCTTTTCCTAGTCTTTTCCTCACTACCTGTGACCCCGCTCCAAAGCTGTTTCCACTTTTTCAGATATCTGTAGTTACACAATCCTGCTCAACTATGCTAATTTCTGTTTTAATACCTTATTGTGTTGCTGACATAAATACCTGAGTCTGGGTGATTTATAAAGAAATTTGTGTTTATTGACTCACAGTTCTGGCAGCTGGAAAGTCTGAAGGCATAGCCCTGGCATTAGGCTGGCTTATAGCATGGCTGACAGAATTACAGAGAAAGGTATGCACACATGGGTAGCTCACTCTCTTTTATAGCAATGAGCTCTTGAGAGAACTAATCCCCTCCCATGAGAGCTAGATCTCAACTGGATCTCACAAGACATCATTAATCTGCTCACAGGAGTATTGCCTCCATGATGTAATCATCGTGATCCAGTCACTCCCGTAGGCCTCACCACTTTCCACTACCAAATTCCAAAACATGAAACCTTGGGGAGCAAACCAGTATCTAAACCACTAGAAGGTGGCATAGGGAGCCAAGCCACTCATTTGCTTTAGCTAAGACCAGAAACTTGAGCTTTCCAGCCATATTATATTCTTTATATTATCAGTCATTTTCTGCATGTCTTTATTTGTTGTCACAGAAGAGCTAAATTGACTTTTCTAAACAGAAAATAAATTGTTGTGTGGCAACAATAAGCAAAGCAATAAAGAAAAAATACGGAAAAGAATTGAGGAAGTCAGTAGAATGATCATAGGATTCACTAGGATATTTAAGTTTTGTTTTAATTTATAAATTGCAACTTTTGAATTGGCTAAGTAAACCATGATGTAGCCATAAAACCATAAAATTAATGTATGCACCTACATAAGATGGCAGTTTATCAGCCTGGAAAATGTCCAGAACTTACTATTGAGTCGTCAGAAAAGTCATGATGTATTTTTCTATACAAAAATGCATCATGACTTTCCTGACAATGCAATATTATATAAAGATATATGGAACAAAAATACTGGTATTTTATGATTCTATTTATGTGTATAATTTTATTCTATTTTTTTAAAGAATTATTTCTTTACTTTAACTTTATTTATTTATTTGTTTACTTATTTATTTTAATTTGACCAGAGAGGGAGAGCAAGTGAATGAGAGAGAGAGAGAGAGAAAGAGAAAGAGGGAAAGTGAGAAAGCAAGCTGCCAGGTACAGGACTTGAACCATGGCCCACCATTTGGGAGTCTAGCACCCTTAACCACCATGCTACCTGTTGGCCCTGTGTGTATAATTTTAGTTAGAACATATATGTATAATATTCAAAAAGAGATATTTGGAAAGGTAATAATCAAAGTGTTATTTTGAAGTGGTGAGATTTCAGTTGATTACTTTCTTCTTTGTACCTATCTGAAATTTGTATTCTTACACAATGAAGTTTTATATATGCAGTATTTTTTTAAAAAAATATCTTTTATAATAATGGATTTATTAACAAGAAGTTCTCAAAAAAAAAGGAACCAGCAGTTAGCGTAATGGCTATGTCACTGGACTCCCATGTAGTCGACCGTGGTTCGCGTCCTGGACCCGGTGGCTTAAAACTCACGCTGGGTGCGTGTGCGAGTGTGCCCAAGATCCCGAGAGGAGAATGGAGGAGAAGGGATTGCGGCGTGACCATCCTCCCTGGGGGGTGATTTCTCGCTTTCTGTCTCTATGTCTCTGTCTGTCTGTATGGCAAGTGCACGCGCTCTATAGTGAAATCCTCTCAAAAACCAAAACAAAACAAAAAAAAAAAACAAGAAGTTCTCTGTTTGAGACACCATTAATATCTCAGGATACATATAAATTTATAAAGGTGGTATATTATAAAGCTTTATTTTCAACTTTATGATCTAAATTTTTAACACTGTCCATAATCCTTTTATATGAGGGCAATTATTTTTTAAAATATTGGGGGACCAGCAGTTAGCGTAATGGCTATGTCTCTGGACTCCCACGTAGTCGACCGCGGTTCGAGTCCCGGACCCGGTGGCTTAAACTCACACCGGGCGTGTGTGCGTGCGTGCCCAAGATCCCGAGAGGAGAATGGAGGAGAAGGGATTGCGGCGTGGCCATCCCCCCTGGGGGGTGATTTCTCACTTTCTATCTCTCTGTCTCTCTCTGTCTGTCTGGCGAGCGCACGCACCCTATAGCAAAAACCTCTCCAAAAAACGAAAAAAAAAAATATTGGTAGTGTATCTTATGGTAGGATGCTTTTCAAAAACAAATAGGGAGATGGATGACTTTTATAAAGAAAGGCCTTTCAAAGCATAGGCCTCTTTTCCTGTTTGTCCTGTAGGGCTTGTAAATGGCCCACAAAATATCAGAAGTCTTAACTAAAAATTAACTTATATATGAAGATTACATTTGAAGGATACACTATTAGATGAATATCTTCTATTTCGCCATTAGTTTTTAAAATCACAATATAAAAGACTGTTTTGTGTCCATAATATATTGTTAAGAAAAAGAATCAAGTACAATACCATACACTGGTGCATAGTTCTAAATTTATATTTAATAAATTGCATATATATATATATATACAAAAAAGGCTGGAGGGATATATGCAAAAAAGTATAGTGGTTGTCTCTGGTACCATTATGTATTATTTTTCTTTTTTTAATTGTGAAAGACATTATAGCTATACTAAGGAAATTATTTAATTAATACTTTATGAACAAGTGCTTTATATAAAGTAAATATTTACCAGACATCCATGAAAAGAAGAGAATGGAATGGGAAGGAATAGACCAGAATTCTACATGGGTTAGAATATGAACCACCTAGATCCTTTACTCAGGTCTACTATTGTACTGTTCCATGGCCTTAGCCTAATAGTTAATTTTATTTCAGCTACTCTATTTAAAATGATAAATACTTTTTTGTGTCTAAGAGATCTTTATGACAGGTATTGTTTCACTAGGTCACAACTTGTGAAATTGGAACTTACATTTTACCACTCCCTGGCATCTCTAAAGAAACAGAATATTGGAGCAAAGTTCCTGAAGAACACAGGCATTTTAATTTTTATGATCTGCTTAACAACAAACTAGAGTTTGAACATTTCCGTCAGTTTCTTGAGGCCCATGCTGGAAGGTGAGGAATGTGAATGTTTTTAAATGTATTTCTCACTTAAAATTTTTTTTTCTAAGCTACTGGTTTTGATTCAGCATATTATAATAGTAATTTTATGTTGGATTTTACCCATGTTGATAAAAACTGATGAGCGTAATTATCTAAAATCTGTATGGATAGCTTTTTGGTAGAGTACATTTTGATCATAGCAAACTCCAAAATGTTATTGTAAGTGGTTGCATAATATTTGTTGATACTTTTAATGTGGCTAACTTTAAACATCAGTGTACTTTATTTTTTCCCCTTTTTCGCTGTATTTTTTGTATTTCTCTAGACAACTCCTTTATTGTTTCTGGGAAGTGTCTGTTTTATACTTCACTAAGCTATTGAAATTATTGTACTATTTCACAATTTTTATCAACTAATAAATAAGCAATTTTGCACAGAATCTTGGAATCTTATAGCATATTTGTTTAATATGAACTGAGATGTTAACCATATTTTTTTCTATTAATTTTCTCCCAAGTTAACAGAAGCTCATTAGACCTAGGACTCAAATTTCACATTATATAGTTTCCCCTCATTGAGATAGGAATTATTCTAGATGTGGTGTGTTGTAAAATGGACATGCCACATGGGGAAATTTTTCCATATTAGAAATTGATCATTCTAGTTCATCATTAATGGAGGACTCTGAGACCAGGCTCTGCCAATGATGGTAATAGGTTTTTTTTGTTTGTTTGTTTGTTTGTTTTCCTGATTCCAGTACTCCTTGTTATGATCCATATATTTAACCAGGACTGTATTACAGGTCAACCTAACTGGCCTAGATGATGATGTCATGTATAGTATTCTCAACTCACCTGGTGTGTGGCATATATTATGTTGGGTACAATCTCTTTACAATCTAAATGATGTATAGCAATTCAATGTATAAATAGTAAATAACAGTACAAAAAATTTTAAAAGAAAGGAATCGAAACCAGCAGTTAGCGTAATGGCTATGTCGCTGGACTCCCATGTAGTCGACCGTGGTTCGCGTCCTGGACCCGGTGGCTTAAAACTCATGCCGGGCGTGTGTGCGTGTGTGCCCAAGATCCCAAGAGGAGAATGGAGGAGAAGGGATTGCGGCGTGACCATCCCCCCTGCGGGGTGATTTCTCACTTTCTGTCTCTATGTCTCTCTCTGTCTGTCTGGCAAGCACACGCGCCCTATAGTGAAAATCTCTCAAAAAAAAAAAAAAAAAAAAAAAAAAAGAAGAAAGAAAGGAATCAACATAGGAGCAGACTGTCGTGTCCTTCGACCTAGAGAGCTAGAGAGCGGGTCGTCTGGCTTCTGAGCAGTTACTCTATATTCCCAAGCGACAAAAGAGAGAATTAAAAACGGATGATGTTGAGAAAGGCAAGAAGATTTTTGTTCAGAAGTGTGCCCAGTGCCACACTGTGGAAAAGGGAGGCAAGCACAATACTGGCCCAAATCTCCATGGTCTATTTGGGCAGAAGACAGGTCAGGTCTCTGGATTCTCTTTCACAGATGCCAACAAGAACAAAGGCAGCACCCTGGGAGAGGATACACTGATGGAGGATTTGGAGAATCTTAAGAAGGACATCCCTGGAACAAAAATTATCTTCACTGGCATTAAAAAGAAGTCTGGGGACCAGCAGTTAGCGTAATGGTTATGTCGTTGACCTCCCATGTAGTCGACCGCAGTTCAAGTCCTGGACCCGGGGGCTTAAACTCACGGCGGGCACATGTGCATGCGTGCCCAAGATCCCGAGAGGAGAACGGAGGAGAAGGGATTGCGGTGTGGCCATCCCCCCTCTCGCTTTCTCTCTCTCTGTCTTTCTCTGTCTCTCTCTGTCTGGCGAGCGCACGTGCCCTATAGCAAAAACCTCTCCAAAAAAAAAAAAAAAAAGAAGTCCGAAAGAGCAGAGTTGATAGCTTATCTTTAAAAAGCTACTAATGAGTAATAGGTGGCCACTGCCTTATTTATCTCACCTTTTTTATGTGTACCGTATTTTAATTGATCTCCTACGCCAGAACTCAGATCATGAATGGCTGACAGGATATTTTTGTTGGGCAATCCTAATTTAAGTAAGACTGGCTTGTGGTTAAATTAATATTGTTTTTTTTTTTATAATTTTGATAGTAATTTCAGTTCAGTAAGTGCTATCACTAATTGCCTTTTCTAAAGCTATAATTGGTCATTCATTAGTGATGTTCATTTTTCTATAAAGATGGTAAATGCCATCTCAAAGCCTACTGGAGATTGGTTTTATTTAGGCTTATATGTAACTGGTTATATGAATATATAAATGTTGGCGAAATCCCTTCATTTCTCAAAAGTTAAAAAAAAAAAAAGAAAGGAATCAGAGACACGATATTGGACTTCGGTGATCAAATCAGTTGTGCTAACTAATCAAGACAGTCACTATCCAAATTCTGTCAAAACAAGTTGTTTGATGTACAGTAGAATTTAGAAAAATAAATAATAAGGGCTATACTTTGTTTTCATTCCAGCATGGACCTTATGTGCTGGACAGACATTGAAGAGTTCCGAAGGATAGCATACAGAGATCGAATTCAAAGGGAGGCAAAATCTATATACATTAAAAACAAATACCTTAATAAGAAATATTTCTTTGGACCCAATAGTCCAGCTTCTATCCATCAACAGGACCAGGTATCAATATGTAAACCTCTTTTTATGTAACGAAGCATGAAAAACAGTAATTTATTTCTTTTGCCAACCTGGAAGTCTCACTTTTTTCCTATCTTTTGTTTTTATGACTGATGCGTTAGATACTTTTAATATCTTAGTTATTTAGGTAGTCATAAGTATCTATAAATGAAATGTCTTTAAAATTTACCCTAGTATTACATATTATTAAATATATGTTACTTTACAAAGTAATTTATGGGATAAAAATAACTTCTTTTCATCCAGTCATTCGTTCTGTCAACAAACAGGAATGTTTACAATGTGCCAAACACTGTTCTAGATAGGATAAAGTGATGAACGAGATGGAGAAGATATCTGCACATTTTATTTTAAGAGAGAGATTTTTTACTATAGGGCACATGCACTCACCAGAGAGACAGACAAAAAATGAGAAATAACCCTTCAAGGGGGTTGGCAACGCCTTAGTCCCTTCTCCATTCTCCACTCGGAATTTTGGGCATGCACACATGCCCAGTGTGAGTTTCAAGCTGCCAGTCCAGGACTCAAACCACAGTTAACCACATAGGAATCCAGCACCTTAACCACTACACCACCTGCTGGTCCTGGTATCTGCACCTTTCAACAAATAGGAAAACAGACATTATCAACCATTTAGCCTAATCTCTACCTCTTCTCTGTTCTTCTCTGATAATATCTAATAAATTATTCTTTTATTTTTAAGTTTACTTAGGGCTTCCATGAGTAAGAGAGGCAGAGACAGAGGGACCAGCACTCCCAGCTTCAGCCAGGCCCAGATCATGGGCTCATACATGCCCAGTGTTTCTAGGAAGGTCCTTGGACATGAAACGGATACTTTTCCTTGCAGAGCATGGTGTTACTAATGCACCATTAGGCCCCGCATAATCCATCTTTGAAAATCACGATTATACTTTATTGTTCCCAGAAACTATTTTCATTGACCAGGAACATTTTGTTTGGTCAAAGTCCTATAGCCTTAATCACAATTTATTAGTAATTATAGTGTCATTAGATTTATAGCAGAAATATCAGATTGAGATTCAGCAGTGGGTTGGAGTGAAGTATAGTTTAATTTTTATGCTTTGAAATATAAAGAATCAAGTAATATAACTTAATTGGTTTGAAGTTTGGTAGTACTATATTACTACCTAAAGATCAAATGGATAGCTTGTGATGTTCAATGTGGTAGCTGACAAGGATGCATATAGTAATAGCATACATTTATAAAATATAGATTTCAGATTAATGGTGGATTCAGTAAATTGAAGAATAATTGAGGGATGTTCATAAGTAGGGCATACTAAATTAAAATGTAGATCTTTGGGGCAAAGTAAGCAAAAATCTTTGGAAGTAAAGGGAGAACGAAATTCTAAAATTAAGTAACTTTTACAAAAATGCCTTGCCATTAGTTCCCTGAGATACAAATCTGGAATACATTAGCAAATGTGGTTGCTATCTCAATAAGCACAAGTATGAAATAAACACATGGAAAGCATTTGTTTTCTGTTTGGCTTGTGCTACATTGCGTGAGGTTTCATGGTATCTGATGCTACTGTGTGAACCCTCCATAGTACATACAACGTGCTGAGAACTGCAGTCACTGAAAAAAGTTACCCATTGCAATCATATCAAATGACTGTGCTTTCTACAGGGGCATCTTCCTAATAACCCCTCTTTGTCATTATTTTATACGTTAGACTGCCATACTAAGTCTTATTAAGATCATGCTAATCCTAACTTCATTTGTATAGCCAATTTGCATTTTGATTAGCAAGGTAGTTTTTTTTTTTTAAATGTAAAAACAGTGTTATTGTTAGCATTATTTGCTTAATATTATTAGAGGATTTCTTTCTTTTTCTTTGTTTTTACACAAGACAATATTATTAGAAGCGGTATTTTATTGGAATTATTAGTGAAAGGAGAACTAAGAGGGTGCTTGTTCCAGCAAGTAACCAGAGATTTTTTTTGTGGTGTGTATACAGAAGCAGGTAGAAAACCAGAAAGATTTAAAGCAGGAGATAGCCATTAGTTACTCACTGGAAGCCAACAGTTATGCAGAAGAAAGATCTGGGCTACCAAGAAATTGTATTTTACAAATGGTGTTGCTTGGGCAAGTCAGTGTTATTATCTGTAAAACTTGACCTTTCTTCTTGCTACCTGTTGCCTTTGTTTTCTTCTCTGAAGTTGCTGCAACAGCCCTACGTTACTAAGGCTACTACACATCCTGCCCTTCTATCCTCACATTCGTTAGTAATATATGAGGAGACTTTCACGGAAAAAATGGAATTAAAGTATGAGTTTATTTTGGTACAAAAAAATATTTTGAAATCCACACATAGTTTTCTCATAATAAGCATTTTTCATGCTTATTTTTTGAAGACCTCCTCTTACATATTTATAATATCTGAGTCAAGACTGTCTCTTAACTAATCAATGCCTTATTTCTTTCATCCACAAAAGAAAAAAGCTTTCTCAAGTGGATCAATTTGGCTAAAATTCACAGGTTAAGGTGCCAGCAGGTGGTGTGGTAGTTGAGGCTCTGGACTCCCACATGGCTGGCCACAGTTTGAGTCCCAGACCTGATGGCTTGCTTTCTCACTTTATCTCTCTTCTCTCATTCTCTCTCTTTCTCTGGTGAGCACATGTGCCCTGTAGAAAATTAATAATGGAAATAAAATTAAATAATGATTCTTTTTAAAAAATTCACAGATTCATAGAATATTAGATCTAGAAGTAAACTTAGAAAACAAATGTACTAATGCCCTTGTTTTACAGTTGAAGATACTGAGTCTATGGGGAAAAAAAAAAGTCATTGCTTGTGGTCACACAGGATAAAAATTTCATTCCTTTTTTTTTTTTTTTCTATATCATAAGCAAACAAAATCAAACATCTAAAACAATGACCATATAAATCCCCAAATCCCAATTCTCTGTTAGACATTACAGGAGCTATTCGTTATTACCATGCATGATACAGCCAGGAAACATCATATAGAACATGAAAATTATAACACTTGCCAGGTGTGCATCGAATGGTTTAGAGTGAATGAATGAATTAATGACTATTAGTCTTTCTTTAACAAAGCACCAACTTATAGTTTCTGTTTTGTTTGTTTATTTATTTTTCAGATAATGCATTTAAGTGGTGGCTGGGGGAAGATTCTCCATGAGCAGCTTGATGCACCTGTTCTAGTGGAAGTTCAGAAGCATGTCCTAAGTAGGCTGGAGAATGTGTGGTTGCCGTTGTTTCTTGCAAGTGAACAGTTCACAGCACGTCAAAAGATAAAGGTGTATAAATCAGTATAATCTTTGGGTAGCCATTGGCAATATGTACCGAAACCTTCATTGTGCTTATCTGTTGACTAGCTATTATACTTCTGTGGATCGTGGTTAAAAGCATGAGTCAGATTCCTAAGTTTCCATTTCAGTACTGCCATATATTAATTGTACCACTTTAAGTTTTTATTTTTATTTTTTGGAGAGATTTTTGCTGTAGGGTGTGTGTGCTCACTTAGAGATACAGAGACAGAGAGACAGACAGAAAGCAAAAAATCACCCCCTAGGGGGGATAGTCATGTCACAATCCCCTCTCCTCCATTCTCTTCTTGGGATTTGGGGCATGCACTCACATGCGCCTGGCATGAGTTTTAAGCCACCGGATCTGGGACTCAAACTGTGGTTGACTACGTGGGAGTCCAGCAATGTAATCATTATGCCATCTGCTGGTCCCACTACTTTAAGTATTATAAATGTAGTTCCTTCACTTGAAAAAAATGGAGCTAATCATAGTAATTGCTACAAAGGTTGTTGTGAAAATGAAATGAAATATGTGATTAGTTTCTTAGCATGGTGTCTGGCACACAACAGACACTCAGATGCCTATTCTTATAGTTATTATTTTTAATATTATTAAATCCCACACAAATGAGCAATTACATACAAGGAAATCAGTACCATAACTTGTTGGGGGGAATAGTTACGATAATTCCATACCATGGGAAATTATGCAAATTTCCATATAAAAATCAGATTTTCACTTATACTGATTGATTGATATAAAAGAGATTGTTTATTGAGTGAAACAAGCAGGATGAAGTACAATATATAGAAGATAGCCCCATTATATGGATTTATATATATGTCTACATCTACCAATGCATATCAATGTCTATCTGTGTATCTAAATATTCATCCACCTAGCCATTTTTCCACCTATCATCTATGAGATTTTGCTTACCTATTTTATGTTTATGCTTAAGAGAAAGCTCTAAAAGGATATGCCTCACAGGACTGTGTTTGAGTGTTAGAAGATTTTTTACTTTTTACTTTGTAAAGTGGGTTTGTGGTTTGTTTTATTTTGATTTATTTTATAAAAAGCAAGCATTACTTTGGTCATTTAAAATGTCATAAGCATGGCTGAAAACAAGCAAACTTGATCTTCACAAAAGCAACACAAGGGTCAGAAAACATGTAATTTTAGATTTCAGTATGCAAAATCACATGCCATTAAGACTGACCAGCAAGAACCTGGAGAGGCTTCCCTTTACATTCAGTTTATCAAACACATGGATACCTATGTACCTGGAAATATCTTTAGTCTTCTGAACTAAGCAACTTATGTTATGGAAGACACAGTGTAGCTGGGAATTTTGTAAGGAGAAGAGCTGTGATGTTTTCTGTTGAAGATATTTCGATCAACGGGTCTGGGGAGAAATGTTCACATATCGAAATGGTCTCATTGTAAGCCAAACAATATGATTGAAAGTATATACAAAAATAAATTAATTAATTAATAAAAAAAAAAAGGAGAAGAGCTGGATTGTTTTAGGCAAAAAGTTCTTGGAAATAAGCTTTGGGAAAACTTAAATCTCCGCATTCCCTTTCTTCAGGCTAACTCCAATTTTTTATCCAAGTGAAAAGGTGTTTGGCTTACTATCATTATTTATCACGTTTTCTCATTTTTTCCCACAGTCACTTTATTGTTATTTATAGTCACTTCCTGACTTAGCATTCTTTGGGTGGCAAGTAGAATAAATTGATCTGGCAATCTTAAGCCAAAGACAAAAAGAAGGAGTGAGAATTTATTATAAAATGGTGCTGCAGCATTTCACACACTTAGGGGAGGAGTTAACACCCAAGTTTTAGGAAAAGCAGTGAGCGGGACAGTCCTGAGAACCCAACAAAATCTTGCAGATCCTTGCTCTGGACTATAGCTATCCAAAGGCTCAGTCCTTGTCTCTGCAGATCATCTCCTGGGTCTGCCTGCCGTAGACAGGGAGGTAGTCACACAGCACAGACTTCACAGGCGTAGCTCCTAAGAAAGAGAAAGCATTCTGAGTAGGCAATAACCCCAGGAAATAACTGCTCTATTTCCCTCTGTGTGGAGTAACTTTTGTACTTTTAAAAAATGAGGTGCAGAGTGATATGACTTATAATAGTTGAAAACCCTGAAAAATCCTAATTACTTCTCCAGCTTCAGTTCTGTGTGAGCAATACAGCTTAGTATTATTCTCTCTATTTTGCAGTTAAGGAAACTCCTCGGGGAATTTGAGTGACGCAGGGACCTGACTGCAGAGCTTCTGTGTTGATCCTCTTTCCTGAACTGCAGTTATTTCTTATCCAAGCTGACCTTGCTTTTTTTTTTTTTTCTCAAAAGTTTCAATAGTTTCTATCTTTCACATGAGAAAGAGAAAGAGACTCCTGACAGAGTCTCATCACACCACACACCTCTCCTCCCAGCCTGCCAGGATCATGGGCACACCGATGGGCTGTGCCACACTTGTTCAGGTCAACCAGGCACCCAAACCCAAGATTTTCCTATATGGCTTCAGTATCCCTGAGTGGCACCGTACCACCTATGCCATTGTGGCCGGGTCGACTTCATTTTTAAATACTATTAAATTTGTAAATGATTTCAAAACTCTAGACATTATGGATAACTGGGATAAAAATAATTGTTTTTGCTTTTAGGTACAGATGAAAGACATAGCAGAAGAGCTCTTACTACAGAAGCATGAACGGAAAATCGGGGTCTGGAAGGCAAGTAATATTTGTTATGTTCTTCCTCTTGTAAGTTCCACTCTGTCAAAGTTTGCATTACTTTTTCCTTTCCCTTCTTGTTCTAGACGCTACTTTTTAAACTACTAACTGACAGCCAATATTGTGTTCTTAATTGGCAGATAGAATTTGGGGAGAGTATGACTCTACCAAAACTCTGTCCTCAAAGAGCCCTTTGACATGCTCACCCTTACATATGTGTGATTGGCCTCTAAATATGTATTTTAAAATTCTGCTTGTTATGGATTTATTGAGACAAGCTATTCATTCCAACATATGTCAGTTTATTTATGACTGAGAGTTGTTTCCACAAAAAGAATGAGTAGCGTGAATGTAGTGTGAGTGAATGTGGCTCAGCTAGTTACATCATTTTACATTATCCTCAATATTTTGAGTTACATTTTAGCTTTAAAAATTAATATAACTGGGACTAGGAAGTGGCATAATGGCTACGTCACTGGACTCTCATGTAAGTTGACCGCAGTTCGAGTCCTAGACCCGGTGGCTTAAACTCATGCCAGGCGCATGTGTGTGCGTGCCCAGGATCCTGAGAGAAGAATGGTGGAGAAGGGATTGTGGCATGGCCATTCCCCCTGGGGGGTGATTTCTCGCTCTCTGTCTCTCTCTGTCTCTCTCTCTCTGGCGAGCGCACGTGCCCTATAGCAAAAACCTCTCCCCCTAAAAAAATGAAGATAACTATCATTTTGGTGATTATTAAAATCACTATTACATGATATCTTACTAGTAATGGGCTATTTTGCTTCTTAGCAAGCATGATAAACATAGGCTTTTCTTTGAGCCTACAGGTTTATGTGTATTTATCCTCTGCAGGCCGTGATAGACTGTCAGACTAGACCCACGTGAGCTTCTGCACACAAAGATCAAATTTTATTTGAATGTTAGAGGGGTTTATGTACCCATTAGGATGTTCTTTTCTATATTTTTTTCCTTGAAAGGAAATGAACTTTTTAAACATTTGTGTTTTGCTATATTTTTAATTGAAATAATAAGTGGAATGGGCTTATATTTTGTATTATTATACATTAGATATTATTTTTTTTCTATTCAGTTAAATTATAGGTTTTAGTTAAATTGCTATGTTTTAGTATCTTAAGAAGCAGGTCTTAAAACATTATTTGTTGAGTGGGTTTTAAATAAACATCCCAGTCTAATACATGGTTGTTCCTATTTACAGGGCTGTAATTTTAATATGAACCATATGGTGAGGGTCTTTCCTTTCTGTCCAGAGAACCTGGCATGTGCTTTACTAAACTAGTGTTGGCCATTGAGTCGCTTTATCTGGGTTAATGGCACCACCGTTCATCTGGACTGCCTGGAGTGGTCTTCACTTTCTGGTTTTCAACTCAGACGTCATCCCCGGGCAGAATCAGCTACTCCTTACTTTGTGTTCCTCTGTCTTTCCTAAACACATACTGATGGTCACATATGATTTGTTTCTAGGAATTCATTTTATGCATTATGAGTAATGGATATTTTTAGTGTATTTTAATTGCTAATGTAATTCCTAAATTTGTCTCATATGTTGGAATGACACTTCCTCACTTGGTTATATACTAAAATCAGCTTAAAATTAAAATGTACTCAATAAATTCCATAAAGTCTACATGTTACATTTTTTGAATCTGAGACGCTTAAAGGGGCTTGAATATGTGATTTTAAAGGTCAAAGTAAAAAAATAGACATCTAATATTTTTACATTGTGAAGATCTTAAGTAAGCGTAGCTTTAAGCTTTGCTAAAACACCATGAATGTTAGGAGTCCTAGATCTGGTAGCTTAAACTCACACTGGGAGTGTGTGCGTGTGTGCCCCAAAATCCTGAGAGGAGCAATGGAGGAGAAGGGATTGTGGCGTGGCCATCCCCCCGGGGGTGATTTCTCACTTTCTACTTCTCTTTCTGGTGAGCACATGTGCCCTATAACAAAATCTCTCTCAAAAAGAAAAAAAAAAAGCCACTATGAGTGGATTCTGACTTTTATGCTAAGTGAATTCTCAACCAAAGGAATTTTATTATTACAAATAATGTCTTAATTATTATTTATTGTTATTATTATTAATCATAATTTATTATTAAAATAATATAAAGATATGTCACCTAAAAACATAATCTTACCAGGGTAGAATAATAGTGAAGTTCTACAGTAAATTTTCTATTAAATTATAGAATTAGCTGAAATACTTTTTCTAAAAACTAAAAAAAAGTCTTGAATATTCAACTGTTTTTACTTTTTTTTTGGAGAAGTTTTTGCCATAGGATGCGTGCGTTTGCCAGAAAGAGAGAGAGAAAGCAAGAAACCACCCAACCCCCCCGCAAGAGGGAATGGCCACACTGCAATTCCGTCTCCTCCATTCTCCTCTTGGGATCTTGGACACGTATGCACATGAACCTGGCGTGAGTTTAAGCCACCGGGTCCGGGACTTGAACTGCAGTCGACTACATGGGAGTCCAGCAACATAGCCATTATGCTAACTGCTGGTCCCTGTTTTTGCTTTTTAAGAGGTAGGAGAATTTATATTAATTTATAAGGAGCCAGCGGGTGGTATAGTGGTTAAAGCATTGGACTCTCACATGGTTGATCTCAGTTTGAGTAGACCTAGCAGCTTAAAACTCACGCTGGGTGCATGTGTGTACATTCCCAAAATCCCAAGAGGAGAAGGGATTGTGACATAGCTATTCTTCCCCCACACCTGGAAGGGTGGAAGGGGTGATTTTTCACTTTCTGTCTCTCATGAGAGCACATCTTAAAAAAAAATAAAGTGTGTATATATATATATATATATATATATATATATATATGTGTGTGTGTGTGTGTGTGTATATATATGTATATATATATATATATATATATAACATAGAATGTATATAACAAATATGCAATAAATAAATAATGAAGTAATGATTACAAAGTGTGATTCCTTTGTAAAGAACTCCTACTATGCACTAAAAAGTAGTTTTTTAATCATAGCCTCAAACTATGACTGTTAACATTCTTAAGCAATGCCATCCTGTGTTGTAAATCAACCAGTCATTCTTTTTCTCTCTTCCTCTACCACTACTTTTTCTCTCTACCTAAAAAAATGATGCCATAAAAATATAAATGTGACAAAAGGGAGAGGAACGGAGGAGGTAAAGGTTGTCAAATGCTATTGTATCCATGCCACAAATTTCAGTAGCCAAAAATAAAGGATATAGAAGTGGGTGAATTTTAGCTTAAATAATGACTTTATTATTATGTTTTTGAATGCAGCTAATTCTCCATTTTCTCTATTTTGGACAGCCTGTAGAGAGTAAGTGGATATCTTCATCTTGTGATATCATTGCTTTTCGTAAAGCATTATTGAATCCAGTCACTGCAAGACAATTTCAACGTTTTGTGGCTCTGAAAGGAGATTTATTAGAAAATGGGGTGCTTTTTTGGCAAGAAGTACAGAAATACAAGGTACTGCATTGGGAACTGGAGGAATTGCATTAGTATATTAGATTCTTAACTGAGCTTTATGGACAAGATATGTATAAGATATCCCAAGTTTGCCATCTTCTTCATACCAGTATATAAGTAATGAAACGTTTACTGTCCAATGTCTAGATTCCTTTATTATTATACAGTGAAGAGGAAGAGTGAGCCCTGAAATGATACTATTACAATTTTTAAGTATTGATATGCATTATGTTCTAATGAAAACTTTTTGAAGAATGTTTTAAGTATATTTCTACCTTCCTTTTAATCAATATGGATGCCATTTTCCCCCACTGAGGATATCCATATTTGGTATATCATTACAGCTAAGACTCTTGTTTTTTTAAAGAATGATTTATTTAATTTTATTTACTTATTTTCTAATTTGACCAGAGAAAGAAAGAGACAGACATAAAGTGAGAAAGCAAGCCACCAAGTCCAGGACTCAAACCATAGTCGGCCATGTGGAAGTCCAGTGCCCCAACCACTATGCCACCTGCTGGCTCGAGACTCTGTAGGAATCCTTCCAATTAGCCCACCCTGGTGGCACAGTTGGTAGCAAACTGAACTGCAGTGCTGAAAGCCACATGGCTGACCATGGGTTCAGATATCTGGGCTGGCTCAAAGACATATGGGACGCGTGAGTGAGTACGCAAGATTCTAATGAGTTACAGGTCCAGAGAAGGGGGATTGGAGCCCGAAAGACTATCAACAGTGCTTTTTTTTTCTCTCTCGCTTTCCCTCTCTTTCTCTTAGATGAACAGACAGGCTATTATGAATGAAATAAACATTTAAAAAAAGAATTCCTCTCAACCATATTTATAGCAGATACTGGATAAATAAACCAACAGAGATGAGAAAGGCTTTTCTATTTAAAGAACATCCAGATTCTTAGCAAAATAAATAAGCAAATGAACAAATGGTTAGGCACAAAGGCAGTTTATTCTCAGGTTTAAGTGTTTAATGGGGACACACTGAATCTTTGCACTGAAGAGGAGGAAAGATTTTCCATGTCACATAGTCCAGAGTTGAATAAAGAAAAATGCTCTGCTTAAATAAGCTGAGGGATAGTAGGCTCATTTCTTTGCCAGCAGCCTATTCTATTCTATTTTAAAGATGGGAAATAAAAATGAAACTAGGATTTAAGAATATAATACTTTCTGGGCCAGCAGGTAGTATAGCAATCCGGTGTGGTTGACATGGTCGACCACAAGTTAGGGTCCTAAACCTGGCAGCTTAAAAATCACACCAGGCATGTGCGTGTGCATGCCCAACATTCCTAGCAGGAAAATGGAAGAGAAGGGATTGCAGTGTGGCCATCTCCCAAGAGGGTGATTTCTCACTGTCCCTCTCACTGTCTCTCTGGCTAGTTCATGCACCCTATGGCAAAAAACTGTAAAGAAAAAATTTAAAGAAGAGTATAATACTTTCAACTGATTTATAATCTAAGTTCATATTCTGTAACTCTAATACAGTTGCTCAATGTATAGTTAGTAGTTGCTCAGTAAAATCTATTTCTAAACTTTTTCCAACACACCTTTTCTGTTATTAACTAACCTTTTCTGTTATTAACAGTTTTTGTACTATTCTCAGCTTAGGTTGTAACATAAATTTTTGGACAGGGTTTTGTTTTTATTTTTAATCTTTCTCAGGGGTATTACTAAAATATTTCTTTTAGAGAATTAGAAAGGAGTTGGGGTTTGTTTTCCACAATAGGATGTTTTTATTATGAGTGGGCAAAACTATCTTAAAACTAAAATGTATGTTAATAAACCTGGCTTGGGACCAGCAGATGGCGAAATGGTTACATCACTAGACTCCTACGTACTTTACCGTGGTTCCAATCTCAGATCCAGTGTCTTAAAACTCACACCAGGTGTGTGTGCATGCATGCCCAAAAGCCCAAGGGGAGAATAGGAGAGAAGGGATTGTGGTGTGACCATCCGCCCTTGGAGGGGTGTGATTTCTTGCTTTCTATCTCTCTGTCTCTCTCTGTCTTTCCAGCAAGTTCATAGGCCCCCTATAGCAAAAAATCTCTCTAAAAAGAAAAAAATAGCAAGCCTAACTCTGCATGGACAAGAGGTAATGAGATAAACCTGGAAATATAAATATTTTTAAAAATATAGACTCGGGTACAGTCGACCTTTAGTTTTGTGACTATTTTTATTTTAAGACTGTCCTTGGTTGTCATTTAAATATCTTTTTTGAAGTATAGCATGTAGGGTTTACAAAACCACATAACTATTTTATAAAACATCCTATATGAGTAAGTTTTATTCATCTAACCACCTTTCAGTCAGTATCTAATGTGCCAGGAATTATGCTAGGTTGTAGAAATAATATGGTGAGGGACCAGCAGGTGGTATAATGGTTACGTTGCTGGACTCCCATTTAGTCAGTTGTGGTTCAAGTCCTGGACCCAACGGCTAAAAACACTCTGGGAGCATGGACGTGTGTGTTCAAGATCCCAAGAGGAGAATGGAGGAAAAGGGATTGTGACATGGACATCCCCCCAGGGGGTGATTTCTCACTTTCTATCTCTGTCTCTCCAGTGAGCACCTGTGTCCTATAGCAAAAAAAATCTCTCTAAACAAACAAACAAAATAGAAAGAAAGAAAGAAAAAGATGAATGCAACACATTGCCCTTTCTCGAGGTGGGGAGAGGCATCCATGAAAACAAGCATGAAATAATGTTACTGTGGTCTATGTTCTGACTAGGTGTAGCTTTAACTCGGGGGGGTCATAGTAGGAAGCAGTATGGAGATTGATGGGGATGGGGGATGGTATGTCAGGGAGATCTCAACAAAAATGGTGATATTTGAATTGGGTTTTGGGGGAGTTTTCCAGGTAGAAGGCATCCCACCTGGCAAAGTCTTACCAAGCTAATTCTAACATGGCTTATTCTTATTAAGTGTTCTACTATCTTCCAGATAGTGTCTTAATGTTTAGCATGGAATAATGAATTTTTTTCCTCACAAGAATCTTATGTAGTCAAGGAGGTTATTCTCACCATTTTACAGATGAAGGAGTAAAGTTCAGAAAAGTTCAGAAACTCCCAACATCACACAGTTAATTAAGTGGTTGAGCTAGAATTTGAAACAAGTCACTCTCGTTAAAGCCCATGGTAGTCTACCTCCCAGTAATGATGATAGTGATATGCAAAGAGATAACTAGAGTGTTCTTAATCAAACGTTGCTCTGGATTGAAAATCTGGAAAGAACCCATTTGTACAGTAGGACATCAGTTACTTATGTATGACACATCTGTATAGCAGAGTACTCCACAGCCATTAAAGGTCCTGTTGCAGGAAGCCTGACTGCGGTAGTGTGTGCTGGGAGACTCAGAGGCCAGACAGGAGTTCTAGATTTGATTTTCACATCTTAAAACTGGGAGGTTGATACAGAAGGATGGTGAGCCCTCGACAGGCCTGAGTGACATAGGAAGACCCTGTCTGAAAGACCACATGCCTGTGGTCCCAGCTACCTGGGAGGCCGAGACCAGAGCATCATGATGCAAGATCCTGTCTAAAACACCACACGTACATACATGCATGTACACACACATGAAAAAAATCATGTGGGAGAATACTCAATGATAGATGCTCATTTCCTTGGTTTCTAAAAATAGACTAGTCACTAAAAGAGAGTATGATTTAATCCAAACTCTGTGTGTGTGTGCGTGTGTGTGTATGTGTGTGTGTGTATCCACAGAGAAAAGATTGTAAGGATATATTGGGCATCTTTCAAGGGCCAGGCCAAATCTTGAGGATACAACCATGATCAGAGTCTTCCCGTTTAGAGTTTACAGTGTCACGGGAGGGACGGATGAGTGGTAGATAAGGTGGTCACGAGTGTGATTAGAGCACTAGCTGAGGAAACACGGGCTGCTATGGAATTCCCACAGATAGACAACTGCAGGGACTGAGGAGTCTCAGAGAACTTAGCAGAGGAGAGTGTGCTTAAACTGACACCTTAGTAATAGGCAACGGTTAACTAGGCTAATGGCACAACAGGGCAGAATAGTTAGAAAAAATATGTCATGATCCGGTCTAAGTTCTGTCCCTTCAATCAAAATTAAACTGTAAAACTTCATAAATTTGTTTTTATTTCACAAGCTTGTATTCCACGGTTACAAACCAGGCTCACCAAATAATTCTATACGATAATCCCACTAGAAATAGCAAAAAAAAAGAAACGCCCTCTTGGTAACATATGAAACATATGTGGTATAATAGACTTTTTCTGAGGGGATGCTGAATTGAGAAAGAAGTGCTAACTTGTCACAATGTAACATTCATATTAAGCTTTCTTCCATACATAACTTAAGCCAAACTATACATAAAGTTTTACATGACAGGCATCAGCATTTTTATTTCTTTAATAGTATCCATAACACAACTATTACAATGCCCAGCATA
Organism: Tupaia tana; assembly: GCA_026018925.1. NCBI lineage: Eukaryota > Metazoa > Chordata > Mammalia > Scandentia > Tupaiidae > Tupaia > Tupaia tana. Next base: position 54,569,439 of record JAKSZU010000008.1, on the reverse strand, counting down.
CAATGCGTACTTAATAAATGCTGGCTTGTTTCTAAACTAGAATGAGAAGTTTTCAAGTTGTTTGCTTTCTAGTGATTTTGAAAACTATGTCTCTGACCCAAAAAATGCCTTAATTCAAGCCAAACTACTTCCTAATTAAAAAAAAAAAAAAGAAAATGACAGCCCTGCATTTGTGACTTGAAAACTGAATCATTTGAGGGGTCAACAGGTGGCATGATGGTTAAGGTGTTAGATTCCCACATGGCCAACTACAGTTACAATCTTAGGTCTGGTGGCTTGAAAATCACACCAGGGGTATGTGTGTGTGTGTGTGTGTGTGTGTGTACACACCCAAAAGCCCAAAAGAATGGAGGAAAAGGGATTGTAGTATGGCCATCCCCCCGAAGGGTGTTTTCTCACTTTCTGCCTTTCTCTCTGTCTCTCACGCGAGTGCACGTGCCATGTGGTGAAAACCTAAAAACAAACAAACAAACAGAAAGAACAAAAAAACCTGGATCATTTTAATGTAAACGTTATTGTTAAGTTCTTTATGTACAGAGAGTCACGTGATGGGGCAACTGGAACAATGTAGATCCAGAAGACACGTGATGACACATTTGCTCTCCACCAGCAAAGCCTACTTGTGGTGGCAGCCATTTTGAGCCTACGTCACCTTGATATAAAAGCAGGTCTGGATGGGAAAGCTTCTGTATTTACCTGTAAGCTGAGTTAGTACCTGTTCTCGCTGTTCTCCTAGGACCTTGGAACTGTCCTGAACTGTAATATCATGTTTCATGCTTCCCAGGAGAGCGTAGGCTCCGGATCTGGAGGTGCTAGTTTCCCGCAGGCACTCAATAGATAGCTGTTAAACAGTCAAAGAAAACTGGAGAGCCGTTCCTTTGCCCAGGGGAACAAGGGGTCAGGATGAAATTAAATGTGTATTTATGTAAGGTCTTCTGTATCAGTCTTAGGATCTTTTAAGATAGCCTGGACATGAAGTTAAAAATCTATAGATCGATTGAAACAGATATTGACACCGTTCTATAAAGGTGTTCTAATCACGCACTTATCACGTATTGCTCTCTCTCTCCTCTTTGTTCAGGACTTGTGCCATTCTCATTGTGATGAGTCTTTCATCCAGAAGAAAATCACAACTATTATCAACTGCTTTATTAACTCCAGTATTCCACCAGCTTTACAAATTGACATTCCAGTTGAGCAAGCCCAGAAGATTATTGAACACAGGAAGGAGCTGGGACCATATGTATTCAGAGAAGCACAGGTAAGAGACCAGGGCATGTGGATAAGCATAATTTAAAATAGACGGACAATCTAGATCTTTTAAAGCTTTTGCATTATTTATATTTGGCAAGGTTCCCATCCTCCCAAATCTGGGATTTATTCTATTTAATTTAAATACTCTTTTCATATGCCACTGAAATAATAAGAAAGTAGCAGCTTGTGTGTTATTTTGTTGATTATAATATGCAGCAAATAAAATTAAACCATACACTTTGACTTTCCATGGTTACCATTTTTGTTTCTAATTCATAAAATCCCAACTGATTTCTCCTTTCTTTCTCACCATTCATATTTCCTTTCAAAATATCTGCTACCACAAAAATGTGTAAAATATGTGTCTCAAGATTTGTGTATTTTTAAAGACTGGAATATTCACATAACTCATAAAATAAGTGAGAGGAGATTTGAGTACCTCACCAACAAAAAGCACACAAACTTGTGAAAGGAAACTCATGCCCGTTAACCCGCTCAAGTTACTTCTTTTTAAGATAAATAATAGAAAACAGTGACTTGGTGAACATAATTTATTTGCATTTTGAAAAGCCTTTTAGTGATGTTGTTCCTGAAAAATGATTAAGAAAAATAAATTATAATAGGGGTACTAGGGAAGGCCATGTCATGAATTAAGCGATATGAAACAGAGATTTGGAGAATGATTGTCCTTGAGCATGGAAAAGAGCCATTATTCCATTTGTGAGCCAGCTGTGTTCTAAGTTCTAAGGAACTGAAAGTAGACTCATAATCCAAATTATACATTAAAATAGACAAAAATATAGAGTGATTGAGGATGTGTTAGGGAAAACAGAGGAAACATAGTGTTAGAATTGTTGCATCTGTTAATGAAAAGATTTTAGAGATCCTAGCCTAGGTCTCCTTGGAACTGGGCTAGTACTAACCCTCTGTATATGGAAGATCATGAATCTGACAGTAAAGAGCTTCAGTTGCTGATACTGGTTAGTTTGGGCACATTTCTCAGGGATTATAGCCAATTAACTTTGTTGGAGTCTTCTAGCCTATGTCTTAAACCTGATTTCCTAAAATAGAGTCCTAGATTATATCTTTTTTTGTTTTTTTGAAGAGATTTTTGCTATAGGGTATGTGCGCTCCCCAGAAAGAGACAGAAAGCGAGAAATCACACCCCCCGGGGGGGGGGGGAGGGATGGCCATGCTGAAGTCCCTTCCCCTCCATTCTCCTCTTGGGATCTTGGGCATGCACGAGCCTGGCATGAGTTTAACCCACTGGGTCCGGTACTCGAACTGCGGTCGACTACATGGGAGTCCAGCGACATAGCCATTGTGCCAACTGCTGGTCCCCCGAGATTATATCTTAAATATGGACTTTAAAGGGCCAGTAGGTGGCATAGCAGTTAAGGCGCTGAACTCCTATATAATTGACCATAGTTAGAGTCTTGGACCTGGTGGCTTGAAAATCACATGGGGTGCATGTGCGTAGGTGCCCAAAATCCTGAGAGGAGAATGGAGAAAATGGATTTTGAACTATCTGTAAATAAGAGAACCTTTATTTGGGAGCATCACCCCACAAATCCATTATTTTTGTGTTTCCTAAGGAAGCTCAGCGAATGGCACCCCTTCCTCCCCAGTACATAAACCACAGACCTGGTTGCCATCTTCCCGTCTTCCCTCAACATCCTTCATCCCCTTGCCCCATACCTCATCAATTCCTGAAATGTATCCTTCATTCTCTCCACTTTTCTCCAACTTCACTCTGCTACCTCCCTTCATATCTGTAGGATGTCTCTTGGTCAGTTACCAAAACTCCCTGCCTCTGGGCTCTCTCCAAACATTGAACTCACTGCAGGCACTCTTTCAAAATGTTTATCTAATCACGTCTCTGCTTAAAATATATCACTTGCCCTCAGGATGAAGTTCATGCTCTTTCATATTTCTCTAGCTATTGATTCATCTTCTAATCACTCCTGCCTTCTCCATCCTAGGCTTACTAAATTATTTGTCATTCCATAAATGACTCTTACAAGCTTTCCTCCTGAGCTTTTTGCAGTATCATCCTCTCTTTCTTGTACAGGTTCGTGGAAAATGCATTTTATGAGAAACCTATGAATAGATTTCCAAAAAAATGTTTTTGCATCAAAATAAACTCATTTTGTTTTTCAGTGAATTTTTTGAAGCCCTCCTGTATTTATCCCTGTCATAGCACTAATCAAACTAAATTGAAAGTAACCATTCTCGTGTCTGACTTTTTCATTAGATTTTATAGTTTTTGAGGGCATAGCATGTTTTTTATTTATCTTTGTGACCCAAGTGCCTGGCATAGAGTAGGCCTTTTTTGAACATATGAATGAATGATGTGAGAAGAAATTTGTCATGACAGAAAAGAGTAAGATCAAATTGGAAATGAGAACAAAGTTGAACAAAAGAGCTGTAGGGTACATTAAAAACTGCTGACTGCTTTAGCCTGCTAAATACAGCCTCTTCTTATCCCCCACCCACACTCCCAATAGCCTAGAAGTTTTAATTACTCAGGCAAATTTTCACTGCCACCCCCTTTGTTTTTGGCCATAGGGTGCATGCGGTAGCCATAAAGAGCAGGTGGGGAGGGGAAGTGAGAAAGCACCTCCTGGGGGGGATGACCACACCACAATCCTTTCTTCTCCATTCTCTTCCTGGGACTTTGGGCATGCAAGCACGTACACCCAGGGTGATTTTCAAGCTGCTGGGTCTGGGACTTGAGCCGTAGCCAACAACGTGGGAGTTCAGCTCATTAACCACAACATCACCTGCTGGCTCTCACTGGCCCCTTTTTAGATGGTCATACTAAAACCATTCCTCATCTGCTAGTGGTGAGTAAAGTAGCTCTGTATTTATTAAAACTTTTAAAAATACACCATTTGGTTGTCTGTTAAGGTTCTGAAGGCACAAAGTAATTTTCAATAATGATAGCTTTTAACCTAAAAATGACAACTTTTAGAAATACAGCCACTTTATGCCTTCTAGTGAAAAACTGTGTACCAACTGGGTGACTTTGACGGGAAAACATTCTAGATGGAAATACATTATGTTTGAGAACTAGGCATGACTCAGGTTTTGTAGAGAGAACTAAGAAGGGTAAATAGTTGGTAAATGCACAAGTTATTTAAGCTTAAGAAAGCCATAATAAAAGCTACAATGATCCCATAATATCGGTACAGAGGATTGCTTTATTGCAGGTCAGTGTAAATGTAATTTACCTAAAAGCCTACAGTTCATCAAATAAAGTATCTCTAGATTTTATATTCACACTCACAAGAAGCTATAGAATTTATTGGTAAAACCATGTTTTAAAAGGAGTGAATACTTTTAGAATTGCTAATAATATTCATGCACATAAAAGAGGAATAATCAAATATGCCAATTCAGGACTCTGTTGATCAGTGCATTTACTTTTTGAAAATTCCTCTTGGGACCAGCAGATGGTATAATGGTTGCGTTGCTGGACTCTCAGGTATCAACCATGGTTTAAGTCCCAGACCTGGTGCTTAAAACTCACTCTGGGCTCATGGGTGTGCGTGCCCAAAATGCCAAGAGGAGAATGGTAGAGAAGGGATTGGTGTGTGGCCATCTCCCCTGGGGGGGGGGGGGGGGTGATTTCTAGCTTTCTGTCTCTCTCTCTCAGGCAAGCACATATGCCCTATAGTAGAAATCTCTCTCTCAAAAAAAAAAAAAAAAAAAAAAAAAAAAAAAAATCCTCTTTTCTCTTAAGAATTGGCTTGGATCCTAATGGGATGGTACATTTTTCTCCAGGACATTAGGTAAAGGCCATTCCCAGCATTACGATGCTGGACTTGATCTGATGTGGCAAGTTGTACCTTCTTGGAAGTAATGTATGCTTCTGGAACTAATGGAAAAACTTGGCATGGGCATTAGAGCAACTCCTCTTATCTCTATAAATATCACAATTAATCACTTAATGTAAAGTGTCCTCATAGAAAGCATTTGTCCAGGATACCATTCTGTGTCTTAAATGTTACTTTTCTTGCTCTCACATAAAAGAGAGATTATATCATTTAAAAGTTACTCAAGATTTATTCTTAGATCTGCAGCTTTGTTTAAGAGCTTTTCCAGAGGCAAAATGGTATTTCCTTTCTCTAAAAGAAAGAAAAGGGGTGGGGGTCGTTTCCCTTGATGAACTGAATGTTTGGAATACTTGCATGAAACTGCAGAGTGTGTGGCAGATCAACTAGTATATGTTTTAAAAGAAAACATAAATTTCTTATTTAAAAAGACCTAATGGATTCTTTATTAATACAACCAATTGGTTAGGGAAACATAAAGAATAAAGTGACTTTTAAGTGTATTTAGTGTCTTTTTTTAAAAAAAGTAAGACTTCTCGTTGGTAATAAAAAACATTGATGATAAGCATGTGCTGAGCTGGACTGCACCAAAATGTCTGGAGACAATAAGTTGGAGGAAACATGGTCTATATTAAAGATAGAATAGTTAATCCATTATTATGGTGAATTAGAGTTTAAATCGGTACATTTGTTTAAAATTGTAATCTGAGACATACTTTGTTTTCTCTACAGATGACGATTTTTGGGGTTCTATTTAAATATTGGCCTCAGTTTTGCGAGTTTAGGAAGAACTTAACTGATGAAAAAATTATGAGTGTTTTAGAGAGACGACAAGAATATAATAAACAGAAAAAAAAATTGACAGTCGTTGAAGACGAAAAATTTGGAAAGGTGAGACAAGACTCATTTTGGGTTTAATCAGACTTTTATAAAGTATGTGGTGTGCATGCGTTTGTAGAAGAATTGGAGCTGAGGAAATATGCAGAGAAGTTATAGGATACAGATTTCGGTGTCCTTTCATCCCTAGTCAGAGGTTTCAGATTTGTTTTTTAATTCTTCAAAATTCAGCTCAAATGTCATCTATTCTATGCGAAGACTTTCTATATCCATTGCAGTAATGTTCCCCCTGTCGTAGAGCACATTTCATATTGTCCTGTGATTACATTTTTGCATGTCATCTTCATGGACCAAGATCCTCAAAGATACTATCTGCCTTATTCATCCATGTTTTGTAAGCACTTCCACTAAGGTCTAGCAGATGCTCAATTATTAATCATTGAATGAATGAATGAATGAATGAACAATTATTATGTCCTGGAGACAAGCAACATTTTCTGTTTCCTTTTTTTTTTTTTTTTTTTTTTTTGAGAGGTTTTTGCTAGAGGGCGCACACGCTCGCCAGAAAGACAGAGAGAGACAGAGAGATAGAAAGTGAGAAATCACCCCCCCCCCCAGGGGGATGGCCACGCCACAATCCCTTCTCCTCCATTCTCCTCTCAGGATCTTGGGCACAAAGTCTGACATGAGTTTAAGCCGCCAGGTCTGGGACTCAAACTGTGGTCAACTACATGGGAGTACAACGATATGGCCATTACGCCAACTGCTGGTCCCGACAAGCAACATTTCAGTATTAAAATCACAGAATGATACATTTGCTGTGAAATTCAAATATGAGTCACAAATTGGCTAGCCTTTTTGTCTGTTAGTCTGTTCATTCATCCACCCACTCATCTCTCTCTCTCCTTATATTTATGTTTTTATTTTAGTTGAGAAGGGATAATTGCTTCCAAGTAATGCATTTTATCTGATTTATCAGCTTATGCCAGTTTTATCTTTTGAAAGAAATGTAAAAGATGACAACTGACACAAAATAATACAATGAACACTCGTATTTGCACAGTGTGTAAACACTATTAACATTTTGCCTCATTTGCTTTTTTTTTTTCTTTAAGAAATGAAATATAGGACCGGTCAGTGGAGTAGTACTTGAGGTGGGTGGGTCCCAAATGGCTGACTGCATGGTTTGAGTCTTGGACCCAGTGGCTTGAGGAACATACTGGGCACATGAGCATGCATGCCAAAAATCCCAGGAGAATGAGATAGGATTACAGTGTGACCATCCCCCTCCCAGGGGAGCGCTTTCTCACACCCTTCCCCCCCAACTCTGTGGCAAGTACACATGCTCTATAACAAACTTAAAAAGATGGGACCAGCAGATGGCATAACAGTTATGTTGCTAGACTCCCGTCCCACATAGTTAGCCACAGTTCAAGTCCTGGACTCGGTGGCTTGAAACTCACGCTGGGCACGTGTGCATGTGTGCCCAAAATCCTGAGAGGAGAATGGAGGAGAAGAAATTGTGGTGTGGCCATCCCCCCGGGGGGATGATTTTTTGCTTCTGTCTCTCTGTCTGTTTCTGGCGAGCGCACATACCCTATAGCAAAATCTCTCTAATAAAAGAAAAAAAGATAAAAATAAAATATTGCCAATTTTCCAAAATCTCTTAAATCTAGCCCTGAGTTCTATTACTCTCCCAGTACCTAAGAGCAACCCTTAAGTTTTGGATATGATATAGTCTTCCAGCTCTTTTTAAAGATAGTGTTTTTTAATATGTGTATACAGTCATACAAGCATTATTATTTTGTGTGTATTTTTACTTACATAAGTGGTACCATATTGTCTGCTTGGGTACCATAACAAAATTAGGGGACGTAGGGTGCTTAAACAGAAATGTATTCATGCACAGTTCTGGAGGCTGAAAAATCCCATATCAAGTACCAGCTGATTTGCTTCCTGGTGAGGACTCTCTCTTCCTGGCTTGAGGCAGCTTCCTTCTTGCTGTCTTCTCATAGCAAGGAGATTTCTTTCTTCCTTTGAAGCCACAGTTCTATCAAATTCGGACCTCACTTTTATGACCTCTTTTAACCATAATTACTTCCTAAGGACCTTTTCTCTGTTTACAGTTACACTGGATGTTAGGTTTTCAACTTAAGAATTTGGATGGGGGTGGGAAGGTGCAGACATAATTGAGTCCCTAGCACATATTGTGCAACATGTCTATCTTTGATTTTTTAGAGAGTTTTTCTTTTGTTTGTTTGTTGCTATAGGGCATGTGCAATCACTAGAGAGACATAAAGCAAGAAATCACTCCCCGGGGAGAAGGACATGCCACAGACCCTTCTCCTCCAAGGGTCCTCTTGGGATTTTGGGCATGAGCTCGCACGTGCCTGGTGTGTTTTAAGTTGCAGAGTCTGGGACTTGAACTGTGGTTGACTCTGTGGTAGTCCAATGACATAACCATTACGCCATCTGCTGGTTCCTGTGCAACATGTCTTCCTACATCATAAGTTTGTGTTTTGTTTTGTTTCTTGTTTTGTTTTGCCAGAAAGCATGTGTGCTTGCCAGAGAGAGAGGGAAGAAGAACAACTCCTAGTCAGACGTAGTCCTACCACAGCCCATTCTCTATTTTTCCATTCTGTTGAGATTTTAGCCACACACACAAAATCCCATATCAAGTACCAGCTGATTTGCTTCCTGGTGAGGACTCTCTCTTCCTGGCTTGAGGCAGCTAGTCGGCCAAGTGGGATTAAACTTCCTTAAGGACTGGATCATAGGCCTCATCTTGCTGTTTAAATTCAACTTTATATCTTTTAATTCTTACCCACACTTCTATGTTTAGTTCTAGTGTAGATCTAGTTTATTCAGTTTAACTACTGCATACTATTGATTCATCATATGAATAAATACACACTATTTTTCATTGTCGGATGTTCGTTTGTTTCTTTCTTTTTTTTTTTTTTTAGAGCAGCTTCACACATCTCTGAAAAGTCATTATATTTTTCTGTTTTCTATGCAAAAATGCATCATGACTTTTCTGACAACCCAAGAATTTCAAGTATTTTCTATTGGCTCAGATACATGGTAAATATATTGTATGAAAGTTGAGACATATGATAGTAGAGAAAAATCTTAAATTGTTCCTTCTCCAGAAAACTTTGGATGTATGTATGTGTATATTATGCATATTGTACTTTGGTTATGGAAATGTCAGATTTCCTTAATTGATTTTTTTTTTATCTATCCATATTGTTAACTCGTAACCATTAACACAGTAGTTAGGTACAGATCTTGACCATAAAAAGCAACCTTTTGGTAGGGTAAACAATCCTAAAGGGGTAAAAAAGGAATTCTATGCTTTAAATTATTTTATTACAGTAAACATATTGGTATTACCTAAACCTTCAAGATTTTATACATTTATTTTATTTTCATTTCATGTCTTTTTTTTTTTTTTAAATTCTATTTATTCCACAAGAGAGGGAGATGGGGAGGGGCATCCTCAATAGGAACGTCACACCACAACTTCACACCCCCTTCTTCAGCCAGCCGAGATCACGGTCATGCACATATGCACCCAGGTACGGAGAGACCGCAGAACGCAAACCCAGGACCTTCCCTTATGGCTTCATCATTCAGAGTGTTGTGTTACTGCCGTGCCACCACAGCTGGCCACATATGTATTTTTTTAACATGGAAAATAGAAGGAAGACTGATATAGTAGCAGATATTTGTCCTAAAATGAACATAAGGAACCTGTGTGGGTTTTTTGGTAACATAAGAATATATGCTCTGAAAAAATGTTTACTGTGAAAAACATTGGACTTCCCTAGGTAATTTTGGGCATGGCTCTTAACTCTCTGAACCTCAATTCCATGTCAACTAATGGAAATAATATTAATCTTACATGAATTGAAAGGGAATTAATTGACCTGATTGTATAAAAGACCTATGTGGGCTGGCCCCGTAGTGCAGCAGTTAAGATCTCGAATGACTGATTGAAATCCAGGCTCCATTGGCTTGGACAAAACCTGGGTTTGACACCTGGTGGCTTGCTTTCTCACTTCCTCTCTCTCTCACAGGCTCTCACATGGATGTATGCCCTGAACCCTGATGGGCTAGAGAAATGGAGAAAAAAGGATTTTGGCGTGACCATGCTCCTACAGGGGGATGCTTCCTCTCTCTTCTCTCTTTCTGTTTCTCTGTCTCCTTCTCAGTCTCGGGTGAGTATGTGCACACTCTGGCAATAAAAGCAAACAGAAAAGACCCATGTAAGCTGTTCCACTTTATAATCATGACGTGTCATTTGATCCTAGATAGAGCAGAATAGTGGCTAGGGGTGCAAAATTAAAGATATGAAGACTGGCAAGGAAGAAAAATGTTAGCGATATCTGGTGTTGGTTGAGGATTTGAGAAAAAGCCATTAAAATAAATTCATTATTAGAGAAAGTATAAAATGGTACTTTTTTCTGAAGGGCAGTTTGACACCACTATTAAATACTTAAAATGTTCATTGTTTTTAATCTAGCAAATGCACTTCTAGAAATATTCTAAAGCAGAGAATCAAAAAAAATGCATAAGGGGATATGTACACAGCATCATTTACTAGGGTAAAAAACTATTAAATTTCCATTAAGAGACATTGATTATATTATCTATGGTACATCTCTTTAATATTATTCACATGTTGAAAATGATGATATTATTCATTGTGATAGTCAACAAATATTTGAGTGCATTAGATCATTTATCCATTAAAAATGGCAATGTGATTTATTCATTTTATCATCTAATGAATATTGAGTATATGCTGTGTTGTATACAATGTTCTTTGATAAGATATATAATAATAAATAATACACAAGGCCCAGTTTATGTTCCAGTACTATATTTATTTACATATAGTATGCTTTGTATGAAAAATCAGATTAAAAACACATATAGATTGTTTCTATTTGTATAATATTTATGTAATAAAATAGAAATATTAAAATTATTAATTATAATGATAAGATTATCCATTTTCCCTGTTGAGAAATCTATACTGATGTTCATGAAAGTGTTTATAGTGGTTTTACAATGCTTGAATTCTTGGATGCTAGAATTTGGGGGTGGTTTTGCATTCAGCTTCCATCACTTCTCTCATTCATTTTAAAATATTTTTATGTTAGTATGAAAGAAGATCAAAGTTCAAAACAATAGACTCTGTGGCATATGTGGTATAGACTTTATAAAACCTAAGTGGGACTCACCACAAAACAGTTTTCATATTACGTTATAGCTCCTTAACTTTAATTTTGTATTAACATGGCATTATTCCTTTTTTGAATAATTCCATTTAACTTACAGGATGGACTCAAACAATATGTAAGTGCTACGGGGTCTGTTACCAAGACATCTGCCTTAGTCAGTGAATCCTTCATAGGCCTGCAAGCGTACGGCCGACAGGTGAGCAGGCAAGACGGCACCGATCTCACTTCCTCTCTAGAGCGCTGGCTAGCGGAACACAATAACTCATTCTCTGTACAGGACTAGATGGAAGTGTGTTTGTTTGAAAATAAGGTTAGTAACAGCTAGTGGCATGGTGGTTAGGGCAGCTGAATTCCACATGGTTGACTGCATGGTTTGAATTCTGGACCCAGCAGCTTGAAAAATATGCAGGGCACATGAGAATGCATGCTCCAAATCCTGAAAGGAGAAATGGAGAAAGTGTGAGCATCCCCCATAGGTGGTGCTTTCTCACTAACCCCTCTTTCTCTCTCCCAAGAGAATATGCATCCTCTAGCAAATTAAAAAAAAAAAAAAAAAATGACGACTGGGGCCAGCAGGTGGCATGGTGGTTAAAGGTGCTGCATTTCCACATGGCCAACCATGTTTTAAGTTCCAGACCTGGTGATTTCCTTTTCACTTTCTCTCTCTCTCTCTCTGGTCAAATTGGAAAATAATAATAGTAATAAATAAAGTGAAAATAAAGTAATTATTTTTTTTAAAAAATTACGGTGAAGAAAAACAAAATAAAGTTAAAATTATAATACTACAAGAGACTGAAAAATTCTTTTCTGAGCCTTCAGAGAACATTAACATTTTAGCCAATCCTGGACAATATAATCAAGGAAAATAACTTGTGATACACATGAAGAAGATTTAAGTTGCAAAAGACCATTTTTGGGGCCAGCAAGTGGTGTGGTGATTAAGGGTACTGAATTCTCACATGGCTGACTACGATTTGAGTCCTGGATCTGGTGGCTTGATTTGTCACTCTGTCCCCTCTCTGGTCAAATTGAAAGAAAGAAAGAAAGAAAGAAAGAAAGAAAGAAAGAAAGAAAGAAAGAAAGGAAGGAAGGAAGGAAGGAAGGAAGGAAGGAAGGAAGGAAGGAAGGAAGGAAGGAAGATTTTTTTTTTTTTAAAAAGACCATCTTATTGGAAAAGAAACTAAGATAGATAAACTAGAACAAAAGAGAATATAGAGAGATTGTTATATTCTTGGTTAAGAGATGACAAAAAAATGTCAAATGTTTAGCCTCATTTTTTTTACGTCTTTGAAGTGGTCATAAAGTTGGTCAGTTCATTTCCACTAACTAATATATTTATGATTTTTAAATTTTTACATTTACAACTAGCACATTAATATCACTTCCCTGAAATTTCATGAGTTTGTGTTCATTTTTGATGATTTGTATGGAAAACATCCATATCTTAAGATAACACTAACTCAAAAAGTTATTTTTCTGGCATTTAGAAATGTCAAATAAGTTCATTTACCCAGCTGGGATACCTATTAGACTATGAAACTATTTTAAGGAAAAAGAAATAATACAATTTTGTGGAACTGTATACTAAAAGAGATATATCTGAAAGCATATGATACCTAGTAATGCCATTTGAAAATACACTCACTAGCAAATGATTAGTGTTAAGTTTCAGAAACGTCCTGTGGACATTGTGGGATTAGAGATATCAGGCTTCTAAATTTTACTCAGTCACTTACAAATTGTTTTTTTTTTTTTTAATTATTATTTTTTAAGAGAGATTTTTGCTGTAGGGTGTGTGCGCTCACCAGAGAGACAGAGAGAGAGAGACAGAAGGTGAGAACTCATCCCCTGGGGGGATGGCTACACCACAATCCCTTCTCCTCCATTCTCCTCTCAGGTTTTAGGCATGCATACCATGCGCCTAGTGTGAGTTTTAAGTCACCAGGTCTGGGACTTGAACCTCAGTTGACGACATGGGAGTCCAGCAATGTAACCATTATGCCATCTGATGGTCCTAAAATCAGTATTATTTTGAAGCCTGAAAAATAATCACATAATCTTATTTGAGCCAGATTTTTTTTTTTTTTTTTTTTTTTTTTTTTTTTTTTTTTTTTTTTTTTTTGCTATAGTGTGCACGTGCTTGCTGGAGAAACAAAAGACAGAGAGAGAAAAGTGATAAATCAGCCCCCAGGGGGGGATGGCCATGCTGTAGTCTCTTCTCCTCCATTCTCCTCTCAAAATTTTAGGCATGCATGCACATGCGCCCAGCATGAATTTGAAGTTGCTGGCATTCAAACTGTGGTCAGCCATTTGGGAGTCTAGCAAGTAACCATTACGCCATCTGCTAGTCCTGAGAGATTTTTGCTATAGGACATGTGTGCTCACTGGAGAGACAGAGAGAGACAGACAGAAAGCAAGAAACTCCCCGGGGGGGTGGCCACAACACAATCCCTTCTCCGTTTTCTTTCCTCTTTGGAATTTGGGCACATATGCACATACGCTGGTGTGAGTTTTAAGCCACTAGGTCCGGGACTTGAACCGCAGTCAACTACGTGGGAGTCCAGCGACGTAACAATTACACCATCTGCTGGTCCTTTGAGCCAGATTCTTTATCTGTTAAAAAGACAAAGAAGGGGCCAACAAGTGGTGTGGTGATTAAGGTGCTGGACTCCCACATGGTTGACCACAGTTTGAGTCTCAGACCTGAAGGCTTGAATGGGAACCAGCAGTTAGCGTAATGGCTATGTCGCTGGACTCCCACGTAGTCGACCGCGGTTCGCGTCTCGGACCCGGTGGCTTACAACTCACGCCGGGCGCGTGTGCGTACGTGCCCAAGATCCCGAGAGGAGAATGGAGGAGAAGGGATTGCGGCGTGACCATCCCCTCTGGGGGGTGATTTCTCGCTTTCTGTCTCTAAGTCTCTCTCTGTCTGTCTGGCGAGCGCACGCGCCCTATAGCAAAAAACCTCTCCAAAAAAAAAAAAAAAAAAAAAAAAAAATCACTCTGGGCATGTGTGTGTTTGTGCCCAAAAATCCCAGGAGCGGAATAAAGGAGAAGGGATTGCGCCATGGCCATTACCTCTACAGGTGATTTCTCACTTTCTCTCACTGTCTCTTTATCTCTCTCTCTCTCTCTCTCTTTCCAGAGAGTACATGTGGCCTATGGCAAAAACCTAAGAAAAAGAAAGAGAGAGAGAGAGAGAGAGAGAGAGAGAGAGAGAGAGAGAGAGAGAAAGGGATGATTATGATAATATCTTGTCATATACCTCAAGATTTATGTAAGAAACTAAAAAGCTTTTGAAAACCAAAGGCTCTTATTATTTCTACCTAAAATTTCATGATGAATTACTCTAGCAATTTGTAAAATAACAATATTCTGCCATTTTGCAAATGTGAACACCCATGTGTGCATTGTTTCAGATAGATTTTGCACATAGAATACATGTAATTAACCCACATGAAAAATTACCCTCTTTCCCAAAATTTGGCTCTTTCTAAAGTACCGAAAGTCATGCTCAAATTGAATATATAAAGGTGACTGAGTATTTGTAGCTATCAAGTTTTTGTGACACTGATACACTGAAAAATAGTATATCATCACCCTCCTATCCTTAACTCTACCCCTCCTTCAACCAGAAACTTTTTTAAAAAATTATTATTTTATTTAACTTTATTTATTTTATTTTAATTTGACCAGAGAGGGGCAGAGTGTGTGTGTGTGAGAGAGAGAGAGAGAGAGGGAGGAGAGAGGGAAAGTGAGAAAGCAAGCTGCCAAGTCCAGAACTTGAACTGCGGTTGGCCATGTGGGAGTCCAGTGCCCAGAAAAAAATTTAAAAATTAGGTCAAGGTATATAAAAAGTACTTTTACTTCATGATAAATTTTCTTATGAAAATAGAATTAAGAAGATTGACAGTTTCCCAGGTGAGAGGCTGAGGCAGGAGACCTGCGTAGTGAGATCCTGCATTAGAAAAAAAGAAAACAACAAGTTAAATAAAGGAGTAGACATAAGCCATCTTACCTTCAGTTTATTTCCTAAGACAAAAGTTTCCAGCATTAACTCTGAAAATTGTTTTGCAGCCTACTTGGTGCTACTCAAAGTACATAGAAGCCTTAGAACAGGAGAGAATACTTCTTAAAATCCAAGAAGAACTGGAAAGAAAGCTATTTACAGGTAATCAGTCCTTTTTGCTGACAGGGTTGCTTGTTATCTTCCAGCACAGGCTAATTTTAGGAATCTCGCCCAGGATCACCGCACTGTTTTTCTTACTTCTCTTGTTTTTGTGCAGGCACGGCATCTCTCACAAATTTTAAACCTACTTCCTCAGTTATGTCTTTGAAAAAGAATGTGTCTTCCAACCACAGCCAGAGTGAGTTTCCAGTGATCGTCTTCCTGCAGTTCTCCTCCCCTGGTGTTCGGGGTTCTGCTTCTTCCCTGATCAGCTATCTAGAACGTAGAGGGATGAAGGGATGAGCTCTCACTGTCCCCCGTCTGCTCTGGCCCTCAGGTTGGGAGAATGTCACTGCGTGTATGTCTGTGTGCCTGTGCGTGTCCATTCTGTTTCTCTCAGTGTGTGTGGGCTTGCCTGTGTCCATTCTGGCTCTCTTTGTGTGTGTATGTGTGTGTGTGCACGTGCCAGTGTGTGTCCGTCCTGTCTTTCCCCGTGTGTGTGTGTGTGTGCACGTGCCAGTGTGTGTCCGTCCTGTCTCTTTCTGTGTGTGTGTGTGCGTGCATGTGCCTGTGTGTGTGTGTACACATACCTTTCTATTTTCTCTCCCTGTGTGTGTGTGTGCACACATACCTGTGTATGTCCATTCTGTCTCTCCCTGTGTGTGTGTGTACACATACCTGTGTATATCCATTCTGTCTCTGTGTGTGTGTGTGTGTGTGTACACGTACCTGTGTGTGTCCATTCTCTCTCTCCCTGTGTGTGTGTGTACACATACCTGGGTGTGTCCATTCTGTCTCTCCTTGTGCATGTGTGCACACGTACCTGTGTGTGTCCATTCTAGTTCTTTTTCTCTCTCCATGTGTGTGTGCACATGTGCCAGTGTGTGTCCATCCTGTCTCTCCCCGTGTGTATGTGTGTGTGTGTGTGCCTGTGTGTGTCCATTCCGTTTCTTTCTCCGTTTCTGCTCCTCTGCTGGGTAGGAAAGACTAAGAGATTTACCTAAACTCTCGCTCCATTTCCAGAGTGACAGCACTCACGTGCTTACATCCTGCTGCTCAGTGAAAGGTAAGTTGTAGCCTGAGGGTTGGTTGGCCCAGCTGTACCCATGTACACACACATTCATGCATGTGCACGTGCCTAAATCACACACACGCACACACAACTCTGCCTCCCTTTTGAACAGCAGAGTCTTCCTGAGAAATAAGGCCTCCAGAGAGTGATCCTTTAATGCTCCTGTGTTCTCCTGGTTTATTTTTCTCTTCCATGATGAATATATGTGGAAGAATAGAGTCCGGCTCAGTCTTTCCAAATTTTCATAAATTGGAAATACAAACTGTTGCTGAAAATCAAACTGAGCCCTTCTCACATACAGATAGGATATAATTATACAGTTTTGATTAACAAAGTAGTTGAGCAGTATAATGTAATGTATGTGTAGCCCATTCACCATTCTTGAAGAACCCAGTTGTTCATTGTCTTAATTTTTCTTATTTTTTTAAAGAAAATCTTTTTTAGGGATCAGCAGTTGGCATAATGGCTATATCACTGGACTCCCATGTAGTTGACCGCAGTTCAAGTCCCAGACCTGGTGGCTTAAACTCACACCAGGTTCGTGTGCGTGCATGCCCAAGATCCCAAGAGGAGAATGGAGGAGAAGGGATTGCGGCATGGCCACCCCCCTGGGGGGTGATTTCTCGCTTTCTGTCTCTCTGTCTCTCTCTGTCTTTCTGACGAGCGCATGCACCCTATAGCAAAAACCTCTCAAAAAATATCTCTTTTTAAGAATTATTTTAATTTCGTTTATTTACTTATTTTAATTTAACCAGAGAGAAACAGAGATAGAGAAAGAAAGTGAGAAAGCAAGCTCCAGGTCCAGGACTTGAACCATGGTTGGCCATGTGGGAGTCCAGTGCCCTTAACCACCATGCCACCTGCCTGGTCCTTAATTTTTATCATTACTATTATTTTTTTGGTTTCTCAAAATCCTTGGTTTTCTAGTCTCTGAGAGAGTTTAATGAGTCGGGATTAATGTTCTCAGCCTACTTTTTTCTCTTCTAGTTTATCCTAATCACTGCACTCTTCTGCCAGTTCTTCCACTCCTTAGGCCAGCCCCATTGTATACCCAACATTTTATTTATATATACATATGGCATGCTGACACATTTGTTCGCTGTCTTGATCCTTATAACAACTCTGTAAGTTTTTATATTATTTTGTATTTATATCTTCTATGAATGTTTATGTTTTCATCCATTTGTTTTTCTTTTGCAGGAATTCTTTAAAACCAATTTAACTGACATGAGAAGCTCGAGTGATTTAATGGATACATTACAACAAGCCTAGCATCTAAATAAAATTCAGCTTGTTTTACTCCCACAGTTTTAAAATTACAGCCATTCTATATACATGACATACAAGACTAAATTTTTTTAAAAACTTAGAGTAAAATGACTACTATTTGGTTAGAAGCATTAAAATGTTTTGCTTAGCACAGTCCTTAAGGAAGTATAATGTTATGTTCATCAAGTAAATCTTCCAACAAGTATTGCTTGAGCATTTACTATAGTTGGCTAGCAAATATATTGATTGAGCAGGTAATTTGGGGATGAATAGTCTTAGCAATAACTTAACCCAAGATACAGAGGCGAGTGCTTTCTTCACCCCATTCCCAACTCTAGAAGAACTATATATTAAAGCAGTGGTCCTCACACTTTAGTGGGCTTAAAACACACTTGTGGCATTTCCTATCACTACAGTTTCCTGCGCTGCTCCTGAGAGTTTGATCAGTACTTTGCTTCTGTAGCACTCTTGGGCAGGACTGAAGAAATCTCCTTTAACACCACGGGTAATTCTGATGCAGGCACTGCACATAATACTCTTTGAGATAAGCTGTTACAGTAGCAAAAAAAAAAAAAAAAAAAAAAAGAAAAAAGAAAGAAAGAAAGAAAGAAAGAAAGAAAGAAAGAAAAAGAAAAGAAAGAAAAAGAGCTTCCAAAGGTAAAGTGGGCCTTACTGTGGCAAAGGGAACCCAGCCATACACCCTCCTGATCTTGGGCCTGCAGGGAAAGGATAATGTCTAAGAACAGACCCAGAGGATTACCTATAGGCCTGGGAGCTCCAAGAACTCTGACCAGATTACCAGGTTGGAAGCACTGGACTTCCAGTTCTGTACAACCCCAGAAAGTATTCTCAAAGTGGAAATTGTCATTTCAAACTCTCTAAAAAGCTAGATGTTCTAAATGAGGAAAAGTATCAGGAGACATACTTAAGAAGTCATCTTTCTTCTAAAGCAGTATTTCTTGGACTTTTTTTTTTTTTTTTTTAATTATTCAACCTGGTAGGACCCCGTGCTCGCAGTGTCTCACACCCTAAGGAGGTCATGAAGTTTGTAACTGCTTTCCAGTCATTGTCTTGTTCATTCTTCCTTCTTTTGCCTCCCACTCTTTTGCTTGTTCTGCCTCTCTCTCTTCTCTCTCTCTCTCTCTCTCTCTCTGTTTCTCTTTAGGTATTCTATAGCACACATATACTCTCTGGAAAGAGAGAGAAAGTGAGAACTAATCCCCTGGGGCATGGCTATGCTGCAATCCCATCTGATTCTGGGCACACACACACACACACACACACACACACGTGCCCAGTGTGTTTATCAAGACTCCGAGTCTGGGACCTGAACTATAAAGTGAGCCGTGTGGGTGTGCCTCAACTACCACTCCACCGGCTGCCATGCTTCCCACATTTTAATTGAGCATTCTGTGTGGTTCTATTTTCTCTCCTTTCAGCGCATCAATTTTATTTCTTTAAAAAAGTTTCTCACTGGTTGCCATAGAGTTTTCAGTTTACATTTACAATAATGAACGTCTACTTTCAAATAACATTTTAGTGCTTCATGGGTAGTGAAAGTACACAATTTCCCCTTCCTGTCCCTGTCACATTGCTGTCATTCATTTTGCTTATCCATAGGCCAGCACCTAGTATGTTGCTGCTATTATTATTTTGAACCAACTATTACCTCTTAGTGTAATAATAAAAAATAAAATATATTGCTTTACCTTAATTTGTTCCTTCCAGTTCTCTTCCTATCTTTACTTAGATTTGCATTTCTGACCTATAACTTTCTTTCTTTTGGAAGAACTTCTTTTAACATTTCTTGCAAAATAGGTATACTGGAGATAAATTCCTTCAGTTTTTGTTTGCCTTATAGAGTCTTCATGTCTCCTTCAGTTTTGAACAATCACTTCACGGACTATAGAATTCTGCGTTTTGAATGCTTAAAGCATTTCACTATAAGTTGTTCTATCCCTTCTCCCTGGGTTCTTTCAAGATTTTAATTTTGTCCTTGATTTTCTATAGTTTGAATATGCTATGCCTTGGTGTCAATTTTTTTAATTGCCTGAGGGTGCATGCACTCACCAGAGATAGAGAGAAGCAGAGAGAGAGGGAGAGGAGAAAGCATTCCCCACAGTCACATCGCAATTTCTTCTCCATTTCTGCATCCTCGTGGGATTTGGAGCACATACGCACACGTGTCTGGTGCGTTTTCCAAGCTGCCAGGTCCAGGATTTGAACTGTGTCTGGTCAGTGTAAGATCTGGCTCCCTTAATTGCTAGGCTATGGGGCTATCCCACCTAGGTGTAAGTATTGTGGATTTATCTTGCTTGGTGTACTCCCAACTTCCTGGATCTGTGGAATGGTGTCTAGCACTAATTTGGAAAATGTATTACTTAAATAATAAATTATTACTTCAATTACTTCTTCCTTTCCTTTTCTTTTGTCTTTGTCTCATGGTTCTTGGATATTCTGTTGTGTCCTTTATCTGTTCTTGTTTTTCATTTTTCATTTCAATTTTTTCAAGCTTACCGATTTTTTTTCCTTAGCTGTGAGTCTGTTCGTGAGCCGTCAAAGGCATTCTTCATTTCTGTTACAGTGTTTGTGCTTTCTAGTGTATCCATTTGATTCTTGTAATTTCCATCTTTGTGCTTATATTACCCACATGTTTTTGCATGTTCATTTTTAAAATTAGAGTTCTTAGCATATTAATCATAGTCACTTTAAGTTTCTTGCCTGACCATCCTAAGTCTGGCTGATGTTCGTTCTGTCTGTTTAGACTGTGTGAGTTCTGCCTTCTGCTTTCTGATGTTTCACTGAAAACAAGGCATGAAGTGTCACATAGAAGGAACTGAGGTAGATACACTATTAGTATGATGATTTATGTTTATCTGACTAGAAGTCAGGTTATATTTACCCTTCACTGTTGCTGTGGTATTAGGGGCTTAAATTCCCTCTAGGCCCTTGTTGTCTTCCCTGTTGTTCGTTTTCTGTTTGTTTGTTTTTTGTTTTTAAAGACTCTAAGAGTGCTTGAGGTTTGAGGTTTCTTTAGCTGTAATTCTTATCATTATATATGAACTCTGTTGATGTGGTGGTGGAGGATGGGAGAAGGAGAAGCATTTTATTGTCCCATGATTACATCTCAGTATTTTAGCCTGAATTGGGTATTTCCCTCCCCAGGTTGTTTGGGCTTTGGCATACCCCTCTTCTGTTAGGCTCTGTTAAAATGGTTTCCTGTGAGGGCAGGCCCTTGTTAAGAGAACAGAGAAACCTGGGAGTATTTCAGATTGGTTGCATTACCCACCCCAGGCCAGAAGCAGGAGGGGATTTTTCCTGGTCTTCACAGAAGTGCAATGTGGGACATTTGGAGGTAAAACTCAGTATGTGAAGGCTTCCCTAAGACTGGATCTTTTCAGAGTTTTCACCTTTCAAGCCAGACTCCACCAAAGCCTCCAGGAACTCCACAGTTTAAGTTTCCTATAGGTGTGGGCTCCAGCTTCAGGCTTCTGCTCCTGGCGGGCTGTGATTCTCCAGATGGGCCTGTATGTCTCCTCAGTTTAGGGGCAGCACTTTATCCTGCTACCACAAGTCTTTGATAGGTCCAAGAAGACCTGTTGAATTTCACTTTGATCACCTTTTTTATAATTGTGAGGCTGGTAATGATGACTTCCAAATGTTAAGAACCATCAGAGGGGTACCAGCAGTTAGCGTAATGGCTAAGTCACTGGACTCCCATATAGTCAACCGTGGTTCGAACCCAGTGGCTTAAAACTCATGCTGGATCCATCCTGGGAGGAGAATGGAGGAGAAAGGATTGTGGTGTGGCCATCCCCCCTGGGGGGGTGATTTGTCGCTTTCTGTCTCTCTGTCTCTCTCTGTCTGTCTGGTGAGCACACGTGCCCTATAGCAAAAACCTCTTCAAAAAAAAAGAAAAAAAAAAGAACCATCAGCTGGCATAATGGTTACGTTGCTGGACTCCCATGTAGTCAGCCAGGGTTGAGTTCTGTACCTGGTGACTTAAAACTCACACTGGGCATGTACCCAAGATCCTGAGAGGAGAATGGAGGAGAAGGGACTGCAGCGTGCCTATCCCCCCTGGGGGGAGTAATTTCTTGCTTTCTGTCTCTATCTCTGTTTCTCCAGCAAGCACATGCACTCTATAGCAAAAATCTCTCAAACCATCGCCCCTAAAACAAACAAACAAAAAACCATTAGAACCAGGCCAATGATGGAAATACTTCCCAGGAAAACTTATATAAGGAAATTACCTCTAGTAGCAAAAATTGGGATAAGCTTGTTTTGAGTGAGCTAAATTGGTCCAAGTATGCCTCCATACTTGGGTAATAAAGATGAGGTCTGAAGCAGTCTCCATAGATGCTATACTGCAGCCTACCTTGATCTGCAAGCAAACCATAGCCTACCTTGAGTATACTCAGCTAAGCAAGGAACTGAGCCTCAGCCAATCACAGCATCCAGCTCCTTAGCCAATCCCAGGTGGGAGGTTGTCTATATATGCCCAAGTAAGGCAGATGTCAAACCTTATCAATCAGGTCATCTTTGTATGCTCAGCCCTGTTTGATTATAAAAATAACTCTCCACATTGTAAGATGGCATTCTGAACTTTCTTGGGTTCAGTGTGTTACCTGGTTCTAGCTGATATTTTGCTCAAATAAAGTTTGTTGATTCATCTCTGTTCTTTTCATTAAGCAAGCTCACGCTCTGGAATGCTTTGAGAGTAAGCCAAAAATGAACATATAAATGTTTGTAATTGTTATCATTTTAATATATATAACACAGTCAAATTTTTAATTGATAAATTAACCTTTCTTAATTTTTTTTAAAGAGAGATTTTAGCTATAAGCCGCATGTGCTTGCATGTTTTCCCCGTCTCCTGGCCCCAACCTTTCTTAATTTTATCTTAAGAATAAAACTTAAAAATACTTTAAAACATAGATGTCAAATTCAGGGCCCAGACCAACATGTAAAGAGCTTGGAAGTTATCATTCCCAGCCTCACGATTAGAAAAAAGCTGCTCACTTTTCCGCTCTTTCTCTCTCTCTCTCTTGCTCTCACTCTCGCTTTATGTCTCTCTGGTCAAAATAAAATAAACAAAGTTAAAATAATTCTTTAAAAAAAAAAGAAAAAAGCTGATCAAAGTGAAAATCAACAGCTCTTCTTGTTTTTATGCCTATGAAAATACACCTGTGTCACCATGTCGCAGAGAATAAATTAATGCTTATAAATCACTTTAGGCCCAGGTTTCTTGACCTCATCATTATTGACACTTTCAGCCAGGCAATAATTTACGGTTGAAGGTTGTCCTCTGTGTTGTAGAAGGTTGACCAGTGTCACTGGCCTCTATCCACTTAGGCCGGTAGCACCACTCCAGATGTAGCAACTCAAAATTGCTTTAGATATTTTGCCAGATCCTTCCTAGCTGAGAACTACTGCTTTAGACTTCTGAACATTTTTGTGTTTTATTTTTTGACATCTCTGATTACAATAGAATCTTTACATTCTAGTTTCCTAGTATGTAGTATCCTACCTGCTAACTCTGTAATGCTACCAATAGTCTTTCTGATCCATGATGACTAATTTGTTTTAGTGAGTATCTTATATTCACTTGAATAATTTCTATTCTTTTATATTATCTTGGAAACATAATGCCTAAAGGAGATGCCCATTCAATGTTTGTTGAATTAATAAAACTTAAATTCCTTCCTTATGCTTAATGTAAAGGTACTGCATTTAGATCATCTTAAAAGTACATTTAAATTTGATGTGGGTGTGTACTAATAAATATATTAATAAATTCTCATTGTGCTATATTTTTGTATCTGATGTGCTTCTTGGATTTTCCCTTAAAGGAAAGATCACCTACTTTTGGAAAAGTCCTAGGTTTTAAAAACACACAAATTACTATGTATACTAAGTCAATTTAACGTTTAGAACATGAGAAAATTAAGCATATTTTCTTTACATTATGTGGGTTGAATAAATGGACTTTGAAATAAATATAATAGTAATAAGTATTCCAAATGTAATTTGGCCTATTGGGTCAAATTTGGCTCATTTGTATTATTTATTTTTTTTTCATTTGTATTATTTTTTAATAAGACAATTAGGCCTAACTTAATTTACATTTATATCTTTTTTTTTTTTCTAATTTTGCTAGATGGCATGTATGCTTGCTGAAGAGAGAGAGAGAGAAAGCACTCCCCGTGGGGGATGTTCAAACTGCAATCCCTTCTCCATTTCCCCTTTTGGGATTTGGGGCACACACACATATGCACGTGGTGTGTTTTTCAAGCTGCTTGGTCTGGAACTCAAATCAGTCAGTCAGTCATGTGGGATCCAGCTGCCTTAACCACTACACCACTATGCAAAAATGCATCGTATCTTTCCCAATGACCTAATACATTCAGTAATTCAGTAGAATTTAGTTCTAGTTCCAGATCGTTTGTAACTTTCCTAATATGGGATCACTTACTTAACCTCTTTGAGTTTCATTTACTTATGTATACAGAAACTCAGAGTCTTTTTTTAGCTCTGATGGTATGTGATTCTACTAGTTTTCTACTCAAAAAGGCATCATGACTTTTAAGATGACCCCATATGAGTTTATAATATTGGAGCTTCTGAATGTGTAACTGTCTATAGAGTTTTGGTCTCAATGCACAACTATTTCTGTATTCCTTTTGGTAATGGAATTCCAAGTGTTAGTTGTGCCCAGGACTACCTAACTGGAGTTACCTGTGACTTCCCAATCTTGCAGTTGGATATGGCCACCTGACCAAGTTCTAGCCAAGGGGATGTCAACAGAAGTCACCTCCGTTAAGCCTTATTCATTTAAGTTTTGTTTTGTTTTTTTAACAGATTTTTGCCATAGGGTGCATGTACTTGCCAAAGAGACAGAGAGAGACAGAGACAGTGAGAGAGGAAGTGAGAAATCACCCCCCAGGGGGGATGGCCACACTGCAGTCCCTTCTCCTCCATTCTCCTTTTGGGATCTTGGGCACATACACACACGTGCCCAGTGACTTTCAAATCTCCAGGTCCTAGACCTGAACCATGGGTGACTATGTGGAAGTCCAGCAACATAACCAGTACGCTATCTGTTGGCCCTCTTTTCATGTCTTTTAAAAATGAAGATGCTTGGGACCAGCAGTTGGCATAATGGCTGTGTCACTGGACTCCCATGTCGTCGACTATGGTCTGAGTCCTGGACTCGGTGGCTTAAACTCATGCCAGACGCATGTGCATGCATGCCGAAGATCCCGAGAGGAGAATGGAGGAGAAGGATGTGTGGCGTGGCCATCTCCCTCGAGGGATGATTTCTCGCTTTCTGCCCTCTGTCTTTGTCTTTTTGGCGAGTGCACCCCCCCACAGCAAAACAAAAACGAAAACCTCTCCAAAAAAAAAAAAAAAAAAAAAAAGAAAGAAAGAAATGAAGATGCTTGCCAATAATTTTCTCTTCTTCCCCTCCCTAACAAGGGTCACAGTTGTAGCGCTGGCCAGCAAACCTCTGCCATGTACATGGAGCATCTACGGAATTATGGTGCCTGGGTCTCTAAATGATCTTGTAACAAACTGCCTCCCTTTGGACTGTTAAGTGAGAGAAAACCAAATTCTATCTCATTTGAGTCACTTTATTTTATGCCTTTTTATTATAGCAGCTTATCCTATACTTTAACTAACATAAATTTAAGAATATGATTAAGCAGTCAGTGGGCAGCAAGGAAACAGATAATTCAGGTTAGGAAGCTAGTGAACTTGTAATATTGTGACAAAACATTTAGTAAAACTATTAGTTCTGACAACTTGGAGGAGATGCCATGTGTCTACTGTACCCATAGCCTTCTATAGGAAGAGATTTTTAAAAAAGGATAGAATATTGGTGTGTGTTTTTGTGTTGGTTACTCCTTGCTTCTTTTAGCAAGAAGGGCACCATGAGAAGTATGTCAGGCAAGAATTAACCAATTAATAAGTATAAATGGAAGAGAATACAGTTCGGTTATAGGAAGGCATATTCTCTGACCATGACTTGCAATTAAAATTGATATAAAATCTAGGGGCCAGCAGGGGACATTATGGTTAAGGTACTGGACTTCCACATGGCCGACTCCAGTTCAAGTCCCAGACTCAGCATCTTAAAAATCACACTAGGCATATTTGGATGCATGACCAAAATCCTAAGAGGAGAATGGAGGAGAAGGGATTGCATTGTTGCCACCTGGGGGGTGGGGGGGACTCACTTTCTCTCTCACTGTCTCTGTCCTCTCTGGCAAGTGTATTGAGACCTAGGGGAAAAGCAAAACAAAAAAATTTAAATTCTAATAATAGAAGCCTTGAAAGTCTACTGCAACTATACTTGGTAAAGCAGAGCCAGTGTTTATTTTGTTTATTGCTCTTCTCTGAAGTTTCTTATTAAGGCCTTTTATCTGGAAGCTGGTAGCCCTGTAATAAAGGTCAATTAGGATAGATTACTATCCTAATCTAACCTATTATTTTAGATTACCTTAAAATAGCCACCATTGAAATAATATAGAGGGAATGTGTGAAGCAGAAAATGAACAAATAAAATAAGGACTGTAGTCTTAAGAACTATGAACAGAAGAGACTTGGACATGAAACTGGTAGTAAATGGGCTGAAAACAAACTAAAATTTTGTTGGAATTTTATTCTTGGTAAAACCACAAACCTGGCATGAAAATGCCTGTAATTTTTCAATCTCTAAAATAATCACAGGCCCCCCAAAGCTGCATCAGAAAGCAGGCTGTTGGAATTTGTACAGCCCTCAAAATGGCCCACTGTCCAACATCAATTTCTTTTTCTTTCTTTCTTTCTTTCTTTCTTTCTTTCTTTCTTTCTTTCTTTCTTTCTTTCTTTCTTTCTTTCTTTCCTTCCTTCCTTCCTTCCTTCCTTCCTTCCTTCCTTCCTTCCTTCCTTCCTTCCTTCCTTCCTTCTTTCCCTCTCTCTCTCTCTCTCTCTTTCTTTCTTTCTTTCTTTCTTTCTTTCTTTCTTTCTTTCTTTCTTTCTTCTTTCTTTCTTTCTTTTCTTTCTTCTTTCTTCTCGTTCTTTCTTTTTCTTTCTTTTTGAGATAAATTTTTGCCATAGGGCACATGTGCTTGCTGACGAGACAGAGACAGAAAGCAAGAAATCACCCCCCAGGGCGGATGGCTATGCCACAGTCCCTTTTCCATTCTCCTCTTGGGATTTTGGGCAACCATGCACATGTGCCTGGGGTGTTTCAAGCCGCTAGGTACGGCCGTGGTAGGTCATTTGGGAATCCAGTGCCTTAACCACTACCCACTGCTGGCCCCCCACCATCAATTTCTGATGTGGCCAGAAGGGCACTAGATATGAAAATTATCCCAGAAGGCAAAGCCAAGGGCCCAGAGGACTAGAGACGAGGTAGTTTCTTCCACAGAGTAGAAATAGGCGCTTACAAAGTGTCTTCACAACCCTGCCCAGAAGATAAATTGTGACTACCATGTGTCGTATTTGTCTTCCTTTTTCAACCTATAATCATTATATTATTCCTGTTCTTTGTTCTGGTTTATATGTCAATGTCATCTCACCAGCTTTCTCCCTTATAAATACTGTTAAAATCTCTGGTCCTCTCAGGGCTTCCTCTCCCTTCTCAACATGGTTACTCGTTTATTCTCTTTGGGGTTCTTTATTTTCTGTGAAATTTTTGGAGAGAAGTGTTATAAAGCATATACTTAGTTTGACAGATAAATTTAGAGCCTTTAATGATTTTTTTTAATTACTGAATTGCTAAATAGGGTGGCATTTCTGGAATGGCTGAGTGGGAACTTCACTTCATCAAATCACTGAAAAAATAAACAATGAATCTGGACAAACTTGTCAAAACAACTCATCAGAATTCTAGAAATTTTAAAAAAAGGTACATAACAAATGAAGAACTGTTTATTCAAGAAAAACTGCTGAACCTCAATAGGACTAGTTGGATATCTGTGAAAGTTTGAGCTATGTCTTCCATTCCATTATCCCGCTCCATGATTTGGTAATTCTACAGGGCAGGGTAGGTCATGAAGAACAGCAGCTTTGCTGCTAGAGGAACTGATTTGATTTATGTTGGAACTTGGAAAAACTCATGCCCAGAGGTTTGTCAAAACAGTGGGACAATCCAGAAATAAAAGCAAACAATCTAGGAAGGCCAACCTCACAGCTTGACTGAGATCATGCCATTGGTTGGATAAGCAACAGATGAGCAGACAAGCCAGAGTATAATGGAAATCTGGCATAAGACAGCCATAGCAGTCATTGATAAACTTTCACATATCCCTGGTGCTTGGGAAGTTGGAGGGCTTGCTCAGACTGCACACACGCTTACGAGAGATCAGAGAGAGCCCTATCTACTCATCCCTTGATGAATGAGAGGCTAAGTTCTGTAAAAGTAAAAGTTGGAGTGATCTTACAGACTCATGAACTTTGAGTTCATTTCTCAAAGCACACATTGATCCATCAGAAAAGAGGAGAAACTTTATTAGCTCAAGGTGTTCATTTATTTATTTATTACTTTTTATTGTAAAGGATATAAGTCAAGAACAGCCAAATGGAAGAGAGATCTATGACCAAGTATGGGGGAAGGGCCACAGAGCTTCCTTGCCCTTTCTGAGCAGGCCATCCCCAGCACCTCCAAATGTCCATCAACCCAGAAGCTCTTTGAATGCTATCCTTTAGGGTTTGTAATAGATGTTCTATTATGAAGGTATAATTGATTAAGTCACTGGCTATTGGTGATTGAGCCCAGTCCCCAGCCCTCCCTGGCCCCTTAGAGTTTTGGGGTAGGACCAGAAGTTCCAACCATATATATGTTTTTCTTTAGTCATTAAAAAAAGGTGTTATTTATATGTTTATTCCATAAGTCAGAGACACAATTGAGAGCACTCCTACCAGGGTCCTGATGCTATGATTCACCCCCAGCTTCAACTGGTCCTGGATCATGGACACATCTGTGCCCAGCATACTTAAGGAGGTTTTCAGACATGAACCAGGAAACCTTCCCATATGGGTCAGCCTTGCATAGCACTGGGTTTTACCACTGTGCCAGCATCCAGCCCTGTAAAGTTCTAGCCTTCTAACCATGTCATTGGTGCCTTTGATAACTAGCTAGTGCCTCAGAATGTGCAAGCAGAATATAATTTAGACTATTTCTACCACATTGCTGAAGTATCCTATATTCATTCAATTTATGGTCGAAGGTGACCCAGGAGTGGGGATTGGTGAAGATACCTATTTGTTGATTCGAACTACTTTCTGAATCTGGAAAGGCACTCTTTCTGTGGGCATTGACTTGTCCTTTTAATACACCCCTCAGACTCCCAGTGACATCATTAGTGCTGTGGCCCTCATGGGCATCCCTCTAATAGACCAAATTTGTATGGTCTTCTGCCTGACCATATGGCCAAGCCATTTCCCACCCCCTGTGAGTCAGTAAAACCCCAAACGTAGAAGCTTTTACTACTTAAATTTTTCCATCATTGCTAGAAAGCAGCATGCACTTTAGCCTACCAATCTGATTTGGTTTTACTTCCTTCTATCAGAGTGGTGGCCTTCCAAAGAGGACGTTGCTCATTTACCTTGAGCCTACCACTCACAAAAAAATGCAGAACTATTTATAGGACATTGCCCAAGTGGTAATAGAATCTCACAACTCTTCATGCAGTTCAAAAGCAGTTCAGGGGAAAAGAGGCTCCTGGCTTGTGAATACCGCCCCCTTACATTCTCCCGGTAACAAGGTCATGTATAAACATTTCCATTTTATTATGAAACACTTGTGGCCATTCCCATCAAGTGTTTCTTTGATCACCCAAGACATCATGTGCATTTCAGTTTCAAGACTGCTTTATGTCATTTAGTCATATGGGGTAGCTTCAAAGAATAGCCTGATAACAAGTTAGTAAATGCTCCTCAGAGGGAAATTTTCTAGTCCAAAGTCCCGGTAGTCATCACTGGGAGATGTTCACAGACTTCCGCAATAAGCCCCAGTCTAAGTTCCACATGGGGCTATTTACAGAGAATTTGTTCATACCAGCACTCCAACTTCTATTCTCCACGGCGTGGGCTTTGGCAGTCTACTCATTCCCATTTAACTTGTCCAGTTAATATTGCTTGGAGGGCAGAGTCACATGCCTTCTGTTCCAAGATAGTAACCTAAAAGGAAACAGAGCAGGCTCAAAATGGAGTCCCTCACACTGTGAAATTCGGAAAGAGATGCTAGCCAAATCCCTAAACAGGCCAGTTTAAAAATGGAACAAAACAAAAAAGCAAAAAAACGAGATCCACAGCAACCAATCAAAAGGGGTCTGGTGAACCTGAGCCAGAATAATAGGAAGGTTTTCTCTGCTTAAATCCATACACAGAAAATAACTTGGTGATAACCGATTCATTTTTTGCATCTTGCTATTTCTGTTTTGTACTCAGCTATTTCCTGCTATAGCTGCCTTATAAAAGTTTCTCATTCTGCCACACCCTGCAAATCTCCTTTCTATATTGTAGACCAGTGCTGTGCAGTGCACTGGTTGCTCATAAAAGCCAATTAGACCTTTGCAACTAAATTTATTGATTTTTTTTTTCTCTGACATTAGGTAGGGGAAACAGTTCCCAGTTAGATGCAATGGCCATCCCCATGGTAAAGGAGATATGAACACTTCACAAAAAACTTTTTCAAATACCCCAGTGGTAAGTGAAATAGCCACTCATAGGGATAAATATGGGATGATCTCACTTATCTGAAGAATCTATTCGGTTGTTGGAAAAGTCATGAAATGTTTTTACATAGAAAAACAAAAAAATATGCATGACTTTTCTGACGAACCAATAAAATAGCCAAACTCATGAGAGCAGAGATTAGCATATTGGTTGCCTGGGGCTAGGGAGAGGGGGAAATGGAGAGTTATTCAATGGATATGAAATTTGTAATGAAAGATGACAAAGTTCTAGAGTTTGCTGTAAAATATAACAATTATTGTGCCCTTAAAAATTTGTCTCCTACATATCCTTTATCATCTGAGAATGTTATTAAAATACTCATTTTTCCAACTACATATCTGTGTGAGGTCAAATTTTTTCCATATAGTGCTGCCATTGAGTCCCTGTGCAGCGGATATGTGGCATACTCCTATATAATTATAGTTCTTAGTTATTAATTATTTACACATATTCTAAAAGGAAATATTAATGCCCCTACTCAATTCTTATCAGACGTGTAATGGGATTATGTGTGGTATTTTCAGTCAACTCTGTTTTATCTCTTATGTACCTTTCTGTTTAAGTTAAAATAATACGAAACTTGTCTATTTGTCATCATCAGAAAAAAATTGCTTAAATTCCTGGGACCAGCAGGTAGCGTGGTGGTTAAGGTGCTGGACACTCCCACATGGCCAACCATGGTTCGAGTCCTGGATCTGGCAGCTTCCTTTATCTCTTTCTCTCTCTCTCTGTATGTCTCTCTGGTCAAATTAAAATAAATG
The DNA here is from genome assembly GCA_026018925.1 of Tupaia tana. Taxonomy (NCBI): domain Eukaryota; kingdom Metazoa; phylum Chordata; class Mammalia; order Scandentia; family Tupaiidae; genus Tupaia; species Tupaia tana. Next base: position 54,538,264 of record JAKSZU010000008.1, on the reverse strand, counting down.
AATTAATAAATAAAATTAAGTAAATAATTTTTTAAAAATTGCTTAAATTCCTTAAGAAGAATAATTTGGCTTATATGAAAAATACATTATAAAATACTGATAGCACTTATTTTATCTGAGGATTTAAAATGGATTATTACCGAAAATAATCAGTGTACATTTTCCATTTTGTGTACTATTTATTTTTTAAAAATATTATTTTATTTGATTATTATTATTTTAATTTGACTGAGGGGGAGGAGTGAGAAAGCAATCTACCAGGTCCAGGATTTGAACTGAGGTTGGCCCTGTGAAAGTCCAGCATCTTAACTATCACGCCACCTGCCGGCCCTGGACTATTAATTTTTAAGGCGTGGTGGCAGAAAACCAAAATAATCTGCCTAACGAATTCTGATTTTTTATTGAAGATTGTTTTTGTCCGTTCAGAAGACTATTATGGGCATGGCTCTCTTATGCCATATGTGTTTGAAGTTCCCATCATGCCAGAAATATAATTTTTTTCAAGTCAAGAGAATGATCTCTTCTCAGAAAAATATTCTTGCACACTAAAAAGCAATCATCTCATTAAGTAGAATGTGAAATGAGACAAATGACAGGACAAACAAGGAACAAACACATTGTCATTCAGGAAGAATGTGCTAGCGTGTAAGAGCTTATGCATTACTGCTGCTGAGAAAACATTTGATATATCAACAAAATGTAACATACTCTGTAAAAACTTTTATAAGTGTGTGTGTGTGTGTGTGTGTGTGTGTATAAGATGGCTGTTCTTGTTGATAAGTGTTCATTACTGTATTTCAACCTAAGGAGAATGACTATTTTAGTTTAGATATAATTCAGCAAAGACCACTGTGTAATCATTAAAGCCATCAACAGACTGATTTCGTGTGCAGTTGGTCCAAAAGTTACAAAAGCTGTTTCTGAGTTCTTGTTTGTACCCACCATTTTAAGATTACATCAGAATTAAAGCATGCAGGACTTGAACCGACTTCAAAGACTAAACTTAGACTTCTAGCTAGTTTAGCTTTTTTCTTTTATTGGGTCATGTTTTCCATTTGGCTTCCATCTCCTGTTCTAACTTGATGCCCCTTCTAGAATTTCATTTACAAATCTTACAGCCTTGGTTGGTGAAATATACTAATTAATACTGTGGTGGAGGCTGAGGATTTTAGCAGCCTCATCCCTCCTGCTTGGAAAAATATCTGCTGTTTTTCTACCCATGTGTAGCACCATATTGAACATGGCAAAGTACATCTTAAATGAAATTCTAAATGCATTTAATCAAAATGCATTTAAGGACTGTTTAAACTGTTATCTGTTGCCAATATTATTAATCATGAAGCACAAAATGTTCAATGCAACAGAAATATGAGATCTCTAATTAGATTTTTTCAAGCAAAACAATAAAGTAAAAACAAGCCATTTTACGATTTTTTGAGAGATTTTTGCTATAAGGCACATGCACTCACCAGAAAGACAGACAGAGACAGAGAGACAGAGAGAAAGTGAGAAATCATCTCCCAGGGGGGATGGCCGTGCTGCAATCCCTTCTCCTCCATTCTCCTCTCGGGATTTTGGCCACACAAGCACATGTGTCTGGTGTGAATTTAAGCCACCGGGTCCAGGACTTGAACCGCAGTTGATATATGGGAGTCCAGCGACATAGCCATTATGCCAACTGCTGGCCCCCATTTTATGATTTTTAAGAGTTCCACGTAATGCTTAAATCAACAGCATTCCAGCTTTAAAAAACAGTCAATTCAATGGACTTTGTAAATCTATGACTCTATTAAGCAATATTAATTTAAGGAACAAGTTCCAGTTCCATAGGTCCTTGGCCTGCCTGAGACCCCAGTGAAGGTGACCAAGATCAGACTTGCTGCTTGATACTTGAAGAAGTTACGTCTGTGACCAGCTTCTCAATAAATAGTTAGTGCTGTGGTACTGCCTCATATTTTAGTTGGAACTTAATAAACCCGAATTACTTGTGATAATTTGGCCACCAAACTTGATTCTAAAGTCACTTTCTCTGCCTACTGTTTTGTAACAATGTGGTACATTCCAATTCAGAATTTTTTTGAGCAGTTTGTAGGGCCTAGTCTTTGGTTAGGTATAAAATGTTAGAAGTTGTGTAGTTTTATAAATACTGTTCATTGTAGATTGTGATATTATAGTTGAGCTTTCAACTTTTGGATTTCTCTAACCCTATCTAAGAGGTAAAGAGGAAAGACAACTAGTCTTCAAACTCAAACTTTCAAACTCAAACTTTATTGAGCCTGGAACATAACGCTCTTGTTTAGTGAGCTGACTTGGCTGCATTTAGTTGGCTGTCTACAAACCAAAGGAAAAGGAAAGGATACTTTGGGAATCTGTCCTGTAGATGTAGCAATCTACATTACCCAGTTGAAAGCTCTATTCTGCCAGGTTCTATTATTATCAAATGCGCATGTATTTGAAAGCTTTATATCTCCCTTGAGACCTTCTGATGAATGTGAGTCTACCATTCTTCCAAGAACCTGCAGATCCAGGACTAGCTAATGAAAAGACAACTTATAATACATTTACTGTTTGTTTTTTTTTTCTCCCCAGTGGTTTTTGCCACAGGGTGCGTACAATGGCCAGAAAGAGAGACAGAGACAGTGAGAGGAAAAGTGAGAAATCAACCTCTCCAGGAGGATTGGTCACACCACAATCCTTTCTCCATTCTCCTCCTAGGATCTTGAGCACACAAGCACACATGCCAGGAATGATTTTCAAACGGAGATCAACCACGTGGAAGTCCAGCAACGTAACCACTACGCCATCTGCTGGCCCATAATACATTTACCACGAGATCTATTTCTGGTGGGCAATATTTGCGTTACTACAACCCTGTGTCCTGTCTAGTGTGTGTTCACACAAACACAAAGGAATGACAAGTTGGCTTCAAAAAATTGTGAAGCAGAGAGAAAAAAGGAAAGGCATCCTCAACAGCATCTCACACTGCGATTCTTGCTCCAGCCTTTCCAGCAGCCAGGATCTTGGGCACGTTCGTGTGTATAGCTGGCATGTATAGATGTGTACAGGAACTGAACTCATGACCTTCCATATGGATCCAGCATCACAGAACAGCATGCCACCACTGTACCACTGAGGCTGGCCTTATTTAACCCATTTTTAAAAACTTAATTGTGTTTTCTATGAGGTAGACAGTTAACCCCAATAGGCTTCTCGCACTACAGTCTACCCTTAGTCTTAGCTGGCCCAGATTATGAACATACACAGGAGCTCCTAGGACATAAACCTAAGACCTTTCCCATGTGGGTCGAGTTGTGTTACCGCTGCACCAATATTTGGTTCTATCATTTTAACTATTTTTAAGTGTATATTTAAGTGTAGCATTAAGTACATTCACATTGTTGTACAACCACCACTACTCTCTCTCTCCAAAACTTTTCTCTCTTCCCACACTGAAACTCTGTTCTCAATTAAATGATAATTACTCATTCTCCTCTTTGCCCTCAAACCCTAGAAGTCACCATTTGACTTTCTGTCTCCACGAATTTGACTTACATTAGGAACCTCATATAAGTAGTATTTGTCTTTTTGTGACTGGCTTATTTCACTTAGCTGAATATCCTTAGCTCATCCATGTGGGTGGTGTCTGTTCAGAAAACTATCATGGATATGGTTCTTTCATGCCATATGTGTTTGAAGTTCCCATATTGCCAGAAATGTATTTTTTTTCCAAATCAAGAGAATTATCTCATCTCAGGAAAATATTCTACATTAAAAGCAGCCATCTCGATAACTAGAATGTGAATTTCCTTCCTTAAGGTTGAACAATATCCCATTGTATGTATATACTACATTTTGTGTATCTATTTATCCGTTGATGGATACTTGAGTTGCTTCCATCTTTTGACTACTGTGAATAATTCTGCCATGAACATGGGTGTACAAATATCTCTTTAAGTTCCTGCTTTCAATTCTATTGGTTATATACCCTGAAGAAATAGTGCAGGATTGTATAGTAATTCTATTTAGTTTTTTGAGCAATTGCCATGCTGTCTTCCATAGTGGCTGTGCCATTTTATGTTCCAGCCTAAAGGGCACAGAGTTCAAATTTCTTCACATCCTCAATATTTTTATTTTCTGGGTTTGTTTCCTTATTTATTTGTTTATTTTTACAATAGCTGTCCAAATAGGTATGGTTTTGTGGTTTTTATTTGCAATTCTCCTAATGATTAGTGATGTTGAATGTCTTTTCATTTGCTTATTGGACATTTGTATACTTGGAAAAACATCTATTCAGGTTCTTTGCCCATTTTTAATTGGGTTTGGTTGTTAATGTTGTTGGAATCCTTTATATAGTCTGCATATTAACCCCTTATCATATTCATGATTTATAAATATTTTATTCCATTCTGTGAGTTGCTTTTCAGTTCACTGAAATGAAAAGGTGGATCAGAATACACTAGAACCTTCTCTTTGCCTATATTAGAAGCTTGGAGTGACTCCTGAAAGCAACAAGGCATTGGTGACCTTCATCTGGGGAGAAAATGGTTAATTCTATTGAGATAGTGACTTAAGAGTCACTGGGGAGCCTTTCTTAGACTGAGGTGGAAGAGGATACTAACCCATTTCACTCTTTCTTCTCAACCCTCCCTTCCATCCATCCTTTTCCGTTTTTCTTCAACAAATATTTACGAGTGCCTCCCATGTGCCAAGAACTTCAGTTTGTTACTATTGACCAGACAGTCAGTATTCTCTGAGGTGTGGAGCAACTTTCACTGCAATACGATTTTAAATGCTATATGGTCACTACATTTTAAGAATACATAAATTGCAAGGGAAAAAAAGAGATAGTGGAAGAACCTACATATTAAAAGAGATGGTGGGACCAGCAGGTGGCATAGAGATTAAGGCTCTGGACTCCCACATGGCTGACCATGGTTTGAGTTCTGGACCCAGTGGCTTGAAACTCATGCCAGGTACATGTGCATGCATACTCAAAATCCTGAAAGGAGAATAGAAGAGAAGGGGTTGTGATCTCTTGCTTTCTGTCTCTGTTTCTTTCTGTCTTTCTGGTTAGTGCATGTGTCCTGTGGCAAAAATATCTGTCAAAAAAAGAGATGTAAAAGACATACTGGGTTTTTGGAAAGTCATTGTGCATTTTTGCATAGAAAAAATATGTCGTGACTTTTCTGACAACCCAATAATAACCAGTTACAATATATGACCCTTATTTGGATTCTGATTCAAGCAGTTAAAAATAAAAGACATGGGGAATGTAGGTGATGTAGTGGTTAAGGCACTGAACTCCCCACATGGCCGAGTGTGGTTTGAGTCCCTGACTTGGTGGTTTGAAACTCACACTGGGCACAAGTGGGTGCATGCCCAAAAGAATAATAAAAAATAAATGACATTGGAAATTTGAACACTGGATATTTGATGATAGTGAGGGATTATCATTATTTCAGGTATGATGGTATTGTATTCATATCATAAATCATTTTTAGAGATACATAATTAAGTATTTACAGATCAAATTATATGCTATTTGGGATTTGCTCCGAAGTAATCAGTATGGGGAGAGAATAAGAGGCTACAATGAAACCAAGATTCCTCTTGGTTGTATTGTTGGTGCTGAGTGATAGAGTCTATTGTCATACTATTCTGTCACTGTTGTACATCTGAAATCTTCCAAATTTAAAGTTTTTTAAAAAATAGCAAATCATACCATGAGAAATTTTATCCCTTTTCAGTACTCCTTCAATGACTATTATTCATGTGTCATTAGTCATTCCCTACCATTAGCCACTCACTATATATTATTTTTAAAGAACTATTTATTTAACTTGACTTATTTATTCATTTATTTTTAATTCTGATGAGAGTGAGAGAGAGAGAGAAAGTGAGAAAGCGAGGTATCAGATCCAGGACTCCAACTATGGTTGGCTGTGTGGGAGTGTCCAGTGCCTTCACCACCACGCCACCGGCTGGTTCCCTTCACTATATATTATTGTGGTTAGGTCCTGTGTTCAGTACATGGAGGCCAGGCTCAGTGCCCTGATGTGTCTGTCTTTCTCATGTTCCTGAGACCAATGCTATCTAAGAGTTCTCCACTTTTCTGGGCCTCTCCATTAAACTGAGACTCAATTCCACTTCTTTTTCTAATGGTCTTCTTGTTTTCGTGATGGTTTCAACACACAGCAATCCCTGTGAACTCTGAAATTTACTGCTTGTTTTCTGGGCCAATGATGAGGGTGGGGATGGAAAGGGAGTGGGAAGGAATTACTACCTGGACATATCCCACATCAACATTGTCAGGTGGCCTCTGGAAGAGGCTTTTGAGCCCCAAAACCACTTCTGACATTCAATTAGTACTTTTCTATGTGGCTGAAAGGTTTCACTCCTCAGATGTCTGTTATTGAGAACAAAGACTCCCTGACAGGAAAGCAAGATCTGTCCTCCTATATAGCAGAGCCTGACAAATAGTATAACAGATCATCAGTATATGTTGAGTCAGTATCATGCATCTTTTATGTCCCAGTGTTTCTTCCACAGTGCTTGCTGAGTTCTTATGATGCCTTGCAATTCCAAGTTATTTAAATAAAAACTAAGCCCAGTACTTTAGTACTTACCCTTCTACACCACTTTACATGAATTTCCAGTTGTCTTCCTTTTGTTAAGAATCCACACGCAGTAAAGCCCCTTCCACCAAAACGTGCAAAGCTTTGTCAGGCAGATCCATTGCTTCCTCAGTAGCTGGGTTACCTGTGTGCGGTTGTGCCCAAAGTGTGAGATTGGTGTTAATGTGTTTATATCTGTCTTATCTGCTGAGCTCTGAGCTCCTACATGTAGAGTCCCCGCCATTTACCCAAACTAAGTGTCTATTTATGTAATGTAGTTACAAGGAAAGCATTGGTTTGTGTGCATGGTTTGGGCTGTCCTGGGGCCCAGTATGATTTTTACTGCATTTGTAGAGTACTTCAAAATTTGTCTCCACATATTAAATATCTTTGGACGATCCAATAAGTCCATAATTCGGTGTATGAGTAGGGTTAATATCTCCACTTACTAAGGAGACAGTCTTAGGAGGTCAAGCCCTTTTCAGCAAGGTCACACAGGGCCAGGCAGGTGCACTCTAACCGAGACTGCCAAGCGGCGCACCAGGGTCGTTTTGAGCTCCTTCGGCTACCGTCGTCCGGTCCTTTCCGCGCACTCTCCTAATGCGCCTGCGCGAGTGCCGTCCATTTCTTCTTCAGCCGGGAAGGACGTTGCTGTTGAGGTGAGTCCGGGTCGCTTTCGCGTTTCCCTTTGGGGTTCTCACAGGTGCCGCCTTCCGTGCTGCGTCTGCCTCAGTTGAGTCGCCACCCCGTGTCTCAGCCGTGGTGGAGCCCGAGGCCCGCGGCAGCCGCCCACGCCCCTGCTGCGGCCTGCGGAAAGTGGGGTCAGACCCAGGGGTCGGGTGGGCTGCGGCGGCCGGGTGGAAGCCGCGGTGGCTGCGGGGCCTCGAGGCTCCAGTGGGCTTCCGTGTCGGCCGGTTGGGGCCCGGTTCCCGCTGCGTTTTTCCCTGTGTGACCTTGGTTAGGTCATTCGACCCCTGCAGGCCCAGTGAAAAACGTGTTTTTTTTTCCCCCCCGCCGGTTGCGAGGCGAATGGGTGAGCGGAGGTGCATCCCGTAGCGTCGGCGCCCGGTTGGTGTTCGGGGTGTAGCAGCGTTTGAATTTAGAACTGGGGAGCGGGTTCCTGTCTCAGGAGGAGGGGGTGGGTTTCCCGCAGCCTCCCTTCTCGTGGCGCGGGAAACGCTCCACCCGGTTAGTCGGGTCTGTAGGGGCTGCCGGCGGACGGCAGCCTTCAGGCCAGGATGAGACCGGCGGGGTAGCGGTTCCAGAGCTTGGGCCTTCGAGACAACTGCTAGGTTCTCTCCCGAGTCCGTGCGAACGTGGGGAACGTCGGTGCTGCGTTATTTTACAGAATTGTCACCAAGTTTTAATGAGTTGTTAGTTACTAGGGTAAATGCCATACATACGTTTTGCCCTTGTCATTTCCGATCCAGAGCCACCGCTTACCTTTCCTGTAGTTGGCAGAGATTTTTGTTTGTAAAGTTTTGGCTCATTGGTGGTGTGTCCATTGAGCTCAGCAGATGAGATGGGGGGAAAGATGATGTAGGCTAGAGCCTCTAAATACCTGAGGCTTTGGAGGAAGAGGAATCAGTCCACTCCTGTGTGTCTATAGAGTTACTAAAAAAATGTTTTGCAGGAATGTTTTCTAGGTATCTTGTTCTGTTCTAAGGTTTTCTTTCATTATTTTACTTATCAGGCACGGTAACTGCCATGGCTTCCAGTGCTTTGGCGAAACCTCAGATGCGTGGCCTTCTGGCCAAGCGTCTGCGATTTCATATTGTTGGAGCATTCATTGTATCCCTGAGTGTTGCAGCTTTCTATAAGGTAAGATTTTTTTTTTTAAACTTAAGATCATAAAGTCTATTTTTCGTTTTAAAAGTTAATTTTCATAATTAGTGAAGAATCTTTTTTTAAAATATTTAATTCCATCTTTTATTATTTTTTAAATTTGACCAGAGAGAGACAGAGAGAGAGAGAGAAAGGGAAAGTGAGAAAGCAAGACCCAGGTCTGGGATTCGAACCACGTGGGAATCCAGCATCTTTAACCACTACCCCACCTGCTGGCCCTGTGAAGAATCTTTTAAAGAAGCACATTATTTTCTTTTCTTATCTTCCCTGTACTCACCTCTGGGATGAAAACTACTTCATATTCCCTAGATAGCTTGTCCTGCATCTTTAAATGAAGTCGTGGTAGTTACCTAGAGAGCCCCAGACTGGGTGGCTTAAACAACAGACATTTCCTCACAGATCTGGCAGGCTAGGAGTTTGTCCCCAGAGTTGTGTCTTCTGAGACCTCTTTCCTTAGATTGTAGAGGGCTGTCTTTCCTGTCTTCACCTGGTCCTCTCTGGGCATATGCTTGTAGCCAAATTTCTTTTTAGAAGGACATCATTCTTATTGGAATAAGACCCACCCTAAAGATCCCATTTTAACTTAGTTACCTTTTAAAAGGCCTTCTTTCCAAATGTTACATTCTGAGGCTAGGGAGCTGGGACTTGAACCCATGAATTTTGAGAGAAAACAGCCCATAATAGAAACTAAGTATGTGGAGGAGTGGGTAAAACAGTAGTTCTGTTTGGCACATTGAAGAATTATCACAGAATTGCATTTTAAAACTGTTTTGTCTTTGGACTATTTTGTTGTCAGAGGGTTGTGCCCTTGTCAGAGAGGGGAGGCAGAAAAAATGAGATGGAGAGAAAACATCCACTAATGAAATATATATGGTCATGCCACAGTCCTGTTAACTTCATTTCTTCCACCCATCAGAATTTGGGGCATGCACACACCACATGGGCTGGCATTCAGGCTTATCAGTCATATTGCATCTGACTCCCAATACACTATGCTTGACCAGTGTGCAGTGGGACCAGCCTCATCTGTGGATTTTAACATTATTCCCCTTTTTTGAAGAGTTTTGCTATAGGGCATGTGGGCTTGCCAGAGACACACAGAGAGACAGACAGAAAGTGAGAAATCTACCCCCTCCCCCCAGCGGGATGGCCACGCTACAATACCTTCTCTTCTGTTCTCCTTCTGGGATCTTGGGCACATGCACACACACACCTCAGTGTGAATTTGAAGCCACCGAGTCTGGGAATTGAATCTCGGTTGGCCATGTGGAAGTCCGACTTAACCAGTACGCCATCTGCTTGCCCCTATTCCCTTTGTTTTAATCAAAAGCTGCATGTTATACTTACAACTCTTTGCCATAAAAGCATTTATGATAGTACACATTTATTGCCATGCTGTCATCACAGCCCATGAGAGAATTCAGAACTTTGCTTTTGTAAGTCTTTGTACTGAAAACTATTGTCATTTGTTGTCCGCATTCTTCACTATTCTGTGAGCCTCAACAAGGAGCAGATACCATGTCTTTTTTATGATGGCACCGTATTGATGAATGCCTTACACATAAATGGATGCATAAGAGTATCATAAATAAAAGGAAGTTTTAAAATTCAGTATAGTTTTAGATAATGTAGAGTGCTACATGCTTTAGAGGCTACAAAAGGTGTATGACTAAACCCCATCCTTGAAGAACTTAGAGTCAAGTTGAGGTGAAAAAAATCAGAGCTCACTACAAAGTAGAGCTAAATGAAAGAGTGTGGTTTGAGTTGAAGGGTTCGTGGGTCAGAGTTCTTTGATAGAAAAGGTAGATTTTGACCTTGAGTTAGGGAGAATTTGAGGGAGCAAAGAGGAGGGGGAACACTGAGCAAAAATGCTAAATGGACCCATGCTTTGGGACCCCTTGAAGAGACAAGCACAGAAAGTAAATCCTTTGCTTGTTCTTTGAGATCTCTGATGCCAGGCACATAGTGGGCACAAAATAAATGAATGTGGAATAAGGGTGAATGGATGAGAAAATTAATGTGAGAGTAAGGACCAAGAAGTATGACGAGTTCATTTTTTAGTTGTGTCGTCATTGTCACTATTAAAGTTCAGGCCTTTGGGACTTCTTGTATGGATTCTTGCCCCTTCTAACTGGTAGCTACCCCGCCTAGTCGTGGGCTGCCCCTACAGACCCGATTACTTTCCACTAACGGGGGTTGAGGGGAGGGCGATCCAGGAGTCCATTTCCTCATTTATTAAATAAGTCATGCCAACTACTCATGTCGAAGTGTTAATCACCTTGAATTGTTCTTGTCAGAAAAGTTTATTGTGCCTTTCAGAGGTTACCAAACCATTCTCAGATTGAATTCTGAAATTCATATTGTGGCTTAAATTGAACCATAATATTTTCGTATGTTTCATTTGTGGGGGTATGTAGACTTTGCTGGAGGGGAAACAGTTGTATTCTCCCTTATAGCTTTTGACTTTTTGGGTATCCTCTTGCTTTTGCTAGGCTGTACTCTTCCCACCAAACACACACACATACACACACCCTACCCAGGAAAAGGTATAATCTCTCCCTAGGTAAGAAGGACCCCCCTTTGCTGTATGGTTTCAAGAGAGTGCTTTCTTTTCACATCTGTCACTTCCTATCCCTTGTCTTTGGATATGACAAGTTCAAATTAAGGGATGCATCAAAACCTATTGCAGGCCTAGTTGTGATAACCCACATACTGAAGGTTGTTGCTTAGCAGATTGAAGTCATATGGAAGGCCTGGGTTCAATTCCTGGCCCACCCTAGAAAAGCTTGACATGGTGGTATGCATCTGTAATTGCAGCTACTTGGGAGTCTGAGGCAGGAGGATTATGAGCATATCACCAGTGTGAGCAACAGAGCAAGAACTGGTCTGCAGGAGCTAGGCATTGCATACCTGTAGTCTTAGCTACTTGAGAGGCTGAGGCAAGAGGATCGTGACTTCCTATTTTTCAACTAGCACCTTGTGCATGTGTATGTACACACACAGAATATTGTGAATCACCTTGTCTTTTATGTTAAGTTTCTAATCTGAAAATAAACCCTAATGGATTATTTTATTTTTTAGTTTGCTGTGGCTGAACCAAGAAAGAAGGCATATGCAGATTTCTACAGAAACTATGATTCCATGAAAGATTTTGAAGAGATGAGGAAGGCTGGTATCTTTCAGAGTACAAAGTGATTTTGGAATGTAAAGGTAGTATGGCTCTTTGGAGTTATTTTTTAAAAAGAAATATTTCAATTGTGGCAAAAATGCAAATAACATAAAATTTACCAGTTTCAACATTTTTAATTGTACAGTTCAGTAGTGTTAAGTATGTTTGTATTATTGTGCTTCCAATCTCCAGAAGTCTTCATTTTTTAAAACCGAAGCTCTATGTCCATTAAATAATTCCCTATTTTTCTCACCCCCAAGATCATGCAAGTTACCATTTTACTTTTTATGAATTTGACTACTCTAGGAACCTCATATAAGTGGAATTGTACAGTATTTGTCTTTTTGAGACTTGGCATATTTATTTTAGCATAGTGTTCTCAAGATTCACCCATTTGAAGGATTTTCAGGAGAATATCCTTACTAAGGATGAATTATCCATCTTGTTTATATACCATATTTTGTTTATCCCCTCATCCATAGATATCAGTAGACATTGGATTGCTTCTACCTTTAGATGCTTGTGAATAATACTGCTGTAAACTTAGCTATACAAATATCTTATATCAAATCCCTACTTTCAAGTCTTTGTGATATATATTCAGAAGCAGGATTGCTGGATTATGTGACAGTTCTATTTTTAATTTTTTTATTATTTTTTTTATTTTTTAAGAGGTTTTTGCCCCAAGGCATGTGCACTCCCTGGAGAGAGACAGACCAAGAGATAGGGAGAGGGAAAGTGAGAAATCACCCTTCATGGGGGATGGCCACTCTGCATTTGCTTCTCTATTCTCTTGGGATCTTGAGCATGCATACACACGTGCCTGGTGTGATTTCAAGTCATTTGGTCTGGGACTCAAACCACGGTTGGCCATGTGGGACTCCAGTGACATAACTGCTACACCATCTGCTAGTCCCAATTTTGTTTTATTTTTAATAGTAGTGTTTCTAATGGGCCTGAGGTGTTGTCTTGTTTTGGCTTTGATTTGCATTTCCCTAATGACTTGTGGTGTTGAGTCTTGTGTGCTTACTAGCAATTTGTATATCCTCTTTGAAGAAATGTTTATTAAAGTCTTTTGCCCACTTTGGAATTGGGTTAGTTGTATGAGACCTTTATATATTCTAGATATTAACTCTTTGTCAGATACATGATTTGCACATGTTTTCTCCTGTTCTGTAGATTGCCTTTTCATTCTGTTGTGTCTTTTGCAAAGAAATGTTTTTTCTTTTTTCTTTTTTTTTTTTTTTTGGTGCTAGAGGGCATTTGCAAGTGAGAGAGAGAAACCCTCTCTGCCCCTAATGGGGCCCCGTCACGCCATAGTTCATTTTTCTCCAGTGTTCCATCCTATCAGGATTCTAGGTAGGAAGGAAAATGGACATGATTGGTATCTTCTACAAGGTGTTGGGACTGGGATTTGAACCTTGGTCAGCCTTGTGTGTTTGGGCTTCTTCTGGACAGTGCTTTATTGCTGTGCTATAGAGTTGGCCCAAAATTTTTTAGTTTCTTTCTTGAGAGTATGAGAGAAGAAAATAAGCACTCTGACATGGTTTTATGCTTTGATCTCCCCATACATAGTCTAACCAGCCAGCCAGGATAATGTACACCTAGCATGTAGAGGTCAGCTAGGAAACTGAACTTGCAGTCTTCCACATTAATTCAGCATTGCTTGAAAGGTGTGTTACCACAGCCCCACTAAGCTGTCCTAGAACTTAAACAGATATTTTTTCTTGAAATTATTATTCCTGGCTTACAAATATTCATTGTACATCTTTGTAGGGTACAGTGCAGTTTTTCAAAGAATGCATATAATGTGTAAAAGTCAAATAAAGGATATAGTCATGTTCATTGCCTTCAACATTGAGCATAATGTACACATTTGATAATGTACTTCTCTTCTGGAAGTATATACTGAATCATCAGTGGCATGTTTATTGGGCTGTGATGTACAATTCCATACTCTATTCCACTTGTTTATATGCATTCTTGTGTCTTTTGCTCGTGCTCGTTTTCTCCCAAACCCTTCCATCCCCCTTTGGAGCTTCTAGTATCTGCCATTACTCTACTTCCATGCCACTGAGTACTTCATTTTCCACCATAGTGTGTGGACATTGCTATAAAGTGGACATGTACAGTATCTGTCTTTCATAGTCTGGCTTCTTTCATTTAGCATTGTATCTTCTAGGTTTGTCCATTTTGTGTCAAATGGCAGGATTTTGTTCTTTTTGATCAAGTGGTAGTACATTGTGTTCTATGCGCATCATATTTTCTTAGTCCATTCATTGTTTGTTGGCCATTTAAGTTGATCTTTGTCAATATTGTGAATAATGCATGCAGATGCCTCTCCGGCTGAATGTTCCTGTCATTTGGGTAAATAACCAAGAGTGGGATTACTGGGTCATACTCAAGTTCTATTTTAGATTTTTGAGGACCTTCCATACCGTTTTTTCATAGTGGCTATGCTAATTTACATTCCTACCACAAGGGTGCCTTTTTGTCCATAACACCAGCACTCATTACTGGCTTTTTTTTTTTAAATCATAGGCATTATTATTATTTTCTGTGATCGTAGGCATTATTACTGGGTTTAGGTGATAGCTCCTTGTGATTTTGATTTACATGTCTCTTGAGATGTTGAACTTTTTTTAAGGATTATTTTAAGCTTTATTTATTTATTTATTTATTTTAATTTGACCAGAGAGGGACAGAGTGAGGGAGAGGGAAAGTGAGATGAGAAGGCAGGCCGCCAGATCTGGGACTCGAACTGTGGTCAGCCATGGTGGGACACCCTCAACCACCACACTGACTGCTGCCCTTGAGATGTTGAACTTTTTTTGTGTGCTTTTAAGCCATTTTACAGTATGTCTTCCTTTGAGAGTTGCCTGATTGGATCAATTGCCCATTTTTGGTTGGATTTAAAAAAAAAATTTGCATGTGAGCTGTTTGAGTTCCTAACATATTTTGATTGTTAGTCCCTTCTCTGAAATGTAGTGTTTCTCTACAGTTTTCTTAAGTAGTTTTTACAGTTTTGACTTTTACATTTAAGTCTTTAATCTACTTTAAATTAATTTTTATAAATTAACTCCATCAGAGACTGAGTCCAGTTTCATTCTCTGCAGATAGATATCCAGTTTTCCCAGCACCATTTATTGAAAAGACTGAACTGTTTGATCTTCTAATTGATTTTGAGTTACATGGTGTCATATAAAAATCCACGTTTATTCTTTTGCATGTGGATATCTAGTTTCCCCAAAACTGTTAAGATTGTTTTCTTTTGAATGATTTGGATTCCATTTTGGAAGACTTTGATTACATGCTCTCTGTTGTAGTTAGTTTGTTAGTGTATATGTCTTGTGTTTATGTCATTACCACATTGTTATTATTACTGTAGTTTTATAGTAAATTTGAAATTAATGAGTTCTCCAACTTGTTTTTTTCAAATTTGGTTTAGTTATTTGGGTCCTTTTGGAGGACCTAATATCCCCTGAATATTAGGATGGAATTGTTCTGATTCTGCAGAAACTGCTGTTGGGATTTTTTTTAGGATTGCAGATTGCTTTACTTATTTCAGACATCTTAATGTTTCAATCTACAGCAGGATGCTTTTTATGTTTACCTTTAATTTTTTACAGTAGTGTTTTATAGTTTTTAAGGTGTAAGTCTTTCATGTTTTTGGTTATATTCTTAAGATTTTTTTTGATGGTTTTGTGGATGGAATTATTTTTATAATTTCTATTCTGATAATTCATTATTAGTGTATAGAAACAACTATTTTTTTGTGACTTGTATCCCGCAGCTTTTCTGGATTCATTTATTAGCTCTAATGGGTTTTGTGTATGTGTTTCTTTAAGATTTTCTACATCTAAGGTCATGTCATCTACAAAGAGATCATTTTACTTCTTCCCCTCCTTTTTTTTGGCTGCCGTTTATTTCTTTCTTGTCTCATTGCTCTGGCTACGGCTTCCGGTATTGTATTGAATAAAAGTGGCAGTAGTGACTTTCCTTCACGTTCCTGACCTTAGAGGAAAAGCTTTTTCAGCTTTTCAGTGTTGAGTGTGATGTTAGCTGGGGGCATGCTATGTATATGACTTACTATGTTGAGGTATAGTATAGTTCTCCTATACCTAGTTTTTTAGTTCTAAAAGGGTATTGACTTTCATGTTTTGTTCTTCATCTGTTGAGATGATTTTTTTATTCGGTTACTGTTCCATTTATTGACTCATATATAGTAAGTCATTTATCCTTGCAATCCAGGGATAAAGTACATTTGATCGTGATGTTTTTATTATCTTTTTAATGTGCTGTTTAATTTGGTTCACTGAATATTTTTTGCATATTTGCTTGTAGTTTTCTTGTGTCTATCTGGCTTTGGCATCAGGATAATGCTGGCCTTATACAATGAATGTGGAAGTCTATTTTCTTCATTTGTTTGGAAGAGCTTGAAAAGATTGACGTTAATTCTTTAAATATTTGGTGAAATTCACCATCTAGTCCTGGGCTTTTCTTTGTTGGGAAGTTTGTGATTATCGATTGAATCCTTTTGATTGTTACATGTCTGATGACATTATTTCTTCCAGAATCACTATTGTTTTTCTAGGAATTGATCCATTTCATCTAGGTTATTATGTACAATAGTTTGTTTGCATACAGTTGTTCATAGCATTCTTTTATAATACTTGTTATATCTGTAAACTCAGTTATAATGTCCCTGCTTCTTTCTTTTTAGTTGAGTCTTTAAGTCTATGTAAGATATGTCATATTGTTCTTTTAGAATAACTGACTTTTGATTGTTATTTTCTTTGTAGTTTTTGTCATTGTCTATTTTATTAGTCTCTATTATATCCTTCCCTCTGGTAGCTTAGGGTTTAGGCCGTTTTTTGTTGTTGTTTGTTTTTGAGAGGTTTTTGTTATAGGGCACGTGTGCTCGCCAGAAAGACAGAGAAATTGCCAGAAAGCGAGAAATCACCCCCTGGGGGGATGGTCATGCTGCAGTCCCTTCTCCTCCATTCTCCTCTTGAGATCTTGGGCACGCACACACACGTGCCTGGCGTGAGTTTAATCCACCGGGTCCAGGACTCGAACCATGGTCGACTACATGGGAGTCCAGCAAAATAGCCATTACACCAACTGCTGGTCCCTAGGCCCTGTTTTTTGGAGTTCCATAAAGTATAAAGTTATGGGGACCAGCAGATGCCATAGCAGACTCGTTGCTGGATTTGTGTGTAGTTGATTGCGGTTAAAGCTCATGCTGGGTGTGTGTATGTTAGTGCCCCAAATCCTGAGAGAATGAGGAGAAGGCATTGCGCTGTGGCCACCAGTGCCCCAAATCCTGAGAGAATGGAGGAGAAGGCACTGCACTGTGGCCACCTCCCCCTTAGGGGGTGATTTCTTGCTTTCTGTCTCTCTGTCTCTTTGGCAAGTGCATGAGTCCTATAGCAAAAACCTCTCTTTAAAAAAATGTATCAAGTTACGTTGTTGATTTGATGTTTTTAAATTTACTTGTGATTTCCTCTGACCTATTGATTGTTAGAGTTTGTTGTTTACTGTTTTCTTTGAGCTTTTTTTCCTTGCTATTGTTATTAAAAGATAATTAATCTGATTTTCTGCATTTTTAAATTTGTTAAGACTTGTTTTGTGGCCTAACATATGGTCTGTCCAGGAGAGTCTTCTATGTGCACTTGAGAAAAGTATAATTCTTTGTTGCATGGTGTGTTCTGTGCATACCTTTTAGGTCCAGTTGATCTATATTGGTTCTCTTTCCTTATTCGGTCGTCTAATCTGGTGGTTTTATCCATTTTTCAAAGTCGATTGTTGGGGTCTCCTATTGCAGAGCTGTTTTTTCCTTCAGTTCGGCAAATTGTTTAATATATTTAGAGCTGTGTCATTTGGGGGATGTGTGTGCATCTGTGTGCATGTGTTTGTATGTATGTATAAATAGATTGTGGTAAGTTCACTCTTTTATCATTACTTGATGTTCTTTGTCTCTTTTTTTTAGGTAGTCTACTTTGATATTAGTATAGCCATCCCTATTCTCTTTTGGTTACTGTATGTGTGGAACACCTTTTTCCATCCTTTTGTTTTCAACTTATTTGTGTCCTTAGATCTAAATTGAGTGTCTTTCAGACAACAATATAGTTGAATCTAGGTTTTTTTGTGTCTTTTCATTGGAGAGTTTGGTCTATTTACATTTAAGGTACTTTCCTTAAATAATCTATTGCCATTTTGTTTTCCGTATGTTTTATACATTAGTCCCTCCTTATCTCCCTGGAAAATATATTCCAAAATTCTCAGGATATATTTGAAACCATAGATAGTACTGAACCCAGTATGTACTATGATTTTCCTGTGCCTACATATCTGTGATAAAGCTTACTTGATAACGTAGGCATAGTAAGATATTAACAATAGTAGCTAATAATACAATAGAACAGTTAAAACAATGTTCTATAATATGTGAATTTGGTCTCTCTCAAAATTCCTTGTTTTACTGTACTTATTTGTTTTTGGATAATGGTTGATTGTGGGTAACTGGAACCACAGAAAGTGAAACCGCAAAGGATACTGCTATGGTTTTTTTTTTTTGGTTTTTTTTTTTTTTTGTATTCCTTCTTCCTTTACTACGTTCTTTTGTTTAGTTATTTTGAAGTGGCACACGTTTCAATCCCCTCTATTCCATTTCGTGTATATTCTTATTTTCTCTCAGGTCCATGGAGATTCCATAAAACATGCTAAAGTTATAACCCATTTGAGACTTACAACTTAAGTTGTATTCAAAAATCCCTCCTTTACAGTTCCACACCTTTCACTTTGTTATTGATGTCACAAATGACATCTTAGTTATTAATTTTTTCTTGTCTTTTAGATCCAGTAAAAAAACAGTGGATTTACAAGCCCAAATTACATTAACACAAACATTTATGTTTGTCCTTTACCAGAGAACTTTATATTTTTGCATGGCTTCAAGTTACTGTTTAATATCTTTTGATTTTTAACTTGAAGAACTCCCTTTATCTGGGGGTAATACATTGCTTTTATTTATTTAGGTATGTTGTAATATTTTGCTCACTTTGCAGGACAGTCTTGCTAGATAAAAGTATTCTCACATGATAGGTTTTTTTCCCCAGTTCTTTAAATATATCATTCCAAAGCCTTCTGTCCTGCCAGAATGTTGCAAGAAAGTTTTACTCTTTATTTTCTGTAGTGAGGAAGGATATATGTATCTGGCATAGCTTCCTGACCATGCTGTGTTGTTCTAAGGAAGGAGTAGGGCAAGGACAAGCAAAAATGCTAATAGCTTTTAAACTGGTTTTTGAAGGTTTCTGAGAGCAACTTTGTGGTGTTCAGTGATTTTTGTGGGGGATTGGGATCTGGAATTTTGTAGTTCACCTTCTTGCTGGTGTATGAAGTTACTTTTTGTGTTCAAAATCATTCCACAGGTTATGCTGTTATTAATTGCTACATTGGCATTAGGAAAATCATAACCTCTAGAGACTTTCTCAAAAACTTTTTTTGGGGAGAACCAGCAGTTAGCATAATGGCTATGTCGCTGGACTCCTACGTAGTCGACCGCGGTTCGCGTCCCGGACCCGGTGGCTTAAACTCACACTGGGCGCGTGTGCATGCGTGCCCAAGATCCCGAGAAGAGAATGGAAGAGAAGGGATTGCGGCGTGACCATCCCCCATGGGGGGTGATTTCTCGCTTTTTGTCTCTCTGTCTGTCTGTCTCTGTCTGGTGAGTGCATGCGCCCTATAGCGAAAACCTCTCAAAAAAAAAAACCCCAAAAAACAAAAAAAAATAACACAAACTTTTTTTGGGTGTATAGTTTGTTAGGTATGTGTGTTCATGAGTGATTTGATGGCTTCCAGATTCTGGTTAGGTACATAAAGTCTTTATGCTTCATAGATAGACTGAATTAAAGTTCTATATTTAGAGAAGGACTGATTGGTATGCTGATAAAAGGTCATTCACTAAATTGATTTGAACGCATGTATTAATTACCTAATGGGCTGGCCAGTAGCATGGTGGTTAAGGGTGCTGGACCTGGCTGCTTGCTTTCTGTCTCTTTGTCCCTCTGTGGTCAAGTTAAATAAATAAAGTTGAATGAATAAATGAATGAAAGGAAGGAAGGAAGAAAGAGGGAGAGAGGGGGGAAGGGGGGGAAGAAAAATACTTTTTTTTTAAGTACCTAATGAGACTGTTCATAGAATGCATGAATGTGTATGAATGCATATATTCATCTTTATTCAATCAAGCTCAACTAATAGCAAGGGAGAACAATTTAAATAGCGTTAGAGTTTCCACCTACCATTTCAGTCTGGGTTTATGCCCTATAAATAAATGAATTTGACATGACATAGACAATGTGAACCTGTTATTTTTTCAAGCCAACTCTTCCTGAATGTGCATTTCAGTTTCATTAAAAATAAATATTTGGGTTTGGGAGTATTTGTTTTCTAAAAGATTCAAGGGTGTTTTAGACTATAAGTTACTTTTGTCTAATATAAGGCAACGGTCTACAATTTTCTCTTTCTAGTATTTTATCTTAAGGAAATACCTGAAATGCAAATAGATATGTGCACTAAATATCCATAGTATTATTTAAAATAGTAGAAAAGCAGAACTTTATTTCAAGTGGCTGCAAAATAGATAAGGAAATTTTTTTTTCCACGGACTGTTATGTCCGTTAGCAAGCAGTGACATTCACAAAGTGACATGAAGGTGTTAAAGAAAATTATACGAAAAGTAAAAGGCTGAAGAAAAAAAGACGAACTTTTTTTTTTTTTTAAGAGAGATTTTTGCTGTAGGGTGCATTCGCTCACCAGAGAGACTGAAAGCGAGAAATCATCTCCCAGGGGGATGGCCACACTGCGGTCTCTTCTCCATTTTCTGCCAGGATTTTGGGCATACACGCACATGTGCCCCATATGAGTTGTTTTTTTTTTTTAAAGAATTATTTTATTTAACTTTATTTATTATTATTATCATTATTATTTTCCAGTTTGATCAGAGAGAGACAGACAGATAGAGAGGAAGTGAGAAAGCAAGCCGCCAGATCCGAGATTTGAACCGTGGTCGGCCATGTGGGAGTCCAGCGCCCTCAACCACCATGCCACTTGCCGGCCCCGCCTCGTATGAGTTTTAAGCTCTTTGGTCTGGGACTTAAACTGGGGTCAGTTACGTGTGATTATTTGTGAGTCCAGCAATGTAACCATTATGCCATCTACTGGTCCCTCACTAAACTATTAATGATATGTTTTCATCTTAACACCGCATTGAGAGTATGGCATGGTTTGTCCATAGCTTGGAATAGAATGAACCTAGAACCCAGGGACTAAAGGTGAGTGGTCAGAGTATGGAGTTTACTAGTAGTAGTAGACCTCAGTTGGTCTTGAGGATGATGAATGAGTATTAAGAGAAAATATCATTAATTAAACTATTGTGTTTCTTCCCACAGAATGTCACTGGATTGGTGCCATGTTCCTGAAACATGAATACATGGGCTAAAGAATAGTTTCTCTTGATAAATAAATACTGTGTACAGTAAATCTTGGCTCAAAATTTTTTTTAAAATTTATTTCTTTAGAGAGAACAAGACGGGCAGGTACCCCCAACAGTGTTCACACTACAGTCCACTCCAGTTTTAGCCATCTTGGATCATGGGTATATACATCTGACATACTCAGGTTCTGGGACTTGAATGTGGGACTTGTCCCCTGTGGACCCTGTTGCATTACTGCTATATCACCACTTGGCTCCATTGCTCAGTGATTGGTAGTTGAGGGCACTTAAAAGCCAGAATTGGTTGGGGAGTTTATGAACCTTACAAAGATAATTTGATTCCAGGATTTTTTTAAAAAGAATAATTTTATTTTTTGTTGTTTTAATTTTGACCAGAGAGGGGAAATGGAAAAGCAAGCCGCCAGGTCTAGGACTTGAACCATGTTTGGCCATGTGGGGAGTCCAGCACCTTAACCACCACACAACCTGCTGGGTCCTGATTTCAGTATTTCTTAAGAATTTGTTTCAGTACATCTTTAACTGCTTTAATACATGGTTTATTTGAGTGAGATAATTCTACATGCAGTTAATTGGTTGTGGGCCTTGTATTTACAGATTAAAGAGGTCTCCATCAGCCCATGTGAGACTACCATACTGTAGGTTCTGAGAAGGAACAGAAAGTCCTTTCGGTAAAAGCTGTTCTTGGCCTTTATTGCCACTCTCTGATATCTGATAGCACTTACTACCTCCAGATGAAACAGATCATTGAATTTTAAGTTCCTGTTCAGTGGTGCTTTATTGAAGAACACTATATACAGGGAATACAGAATATATATTTGACTAAAATTATACACACACACACACACATATATATATATATATATATACTTTTAGTTATTTAACTACAAGTAAATAATGTCTGTTAATAACTAACAATGGCGACTTTTTGGAGGAAGTCTTAGGATTGTTCTTTGTATTTTGTCTTTGTTGAGATCAAAGTTGCTGTAGTGAGTTCTAAAAGACAAAACTATCCCAAGCTAGTTTAATTCTAAGTTGTTCCTTTTATTATAAAAACTGTATCTTATTCTTACTCCTGTGCAGAATTCGAGTCCCAGTGATACATTAAACCCAGGTATAAGTGGAGGAAAAAACCTGTGTTGTAAAAACACCTGGTAACAGGAGACATTTATATGTGGTCAGTAATTCAAGGATACCTTTTATTTATTTATTTAAACAATTTTATATAACAATTTGTAGAAGCAGTATGTAAAATTACCATAAAAGATACAAGAATCAATACATATTTACATTCTTAAAAATACTCTTGAGAGCTACAGAACTGTCATTTTCCTAAATGAATATTATATAACAAAAGGGGAGCTACTGTTGATAATTAGCCTGAATTACCCACTAACAGTCTTACTTTCTGGTAACAGTTATTGTAGTAACTCTTACATGTCAGGCATAATAAGTCAAATTGAAGGTCAGGGAGCATTTGAAATTGTATTTCCTAGCATCTCACAATTGTTGGTAACAATTATAGGCTCAACTTAGGGTAAAATCAGTAACCCTGTGTTTTAATTTAATTAATTGGATGGTGAGATACATTGACATTTAGTATATCCAGTGACCCATGATCTTGAGCCAAACGCACTCAAAATTATATTATCAGACACTAGGAATACCTTCATGTTTTATTAAGAATTCAGTAGAATAAACTCTGGATTGGTGTGATATTAATGTTGGGGTTCTTCACTCTCCTCCAGTGCACCAAGAACTGTCAAAGGGAGTTCCTAGTAGGTGTGTTTCATTGATATTTTTGGAACTAAAGAAATCTAAGTAAACTGAGCACTTTGGGTCTATATCATTAGTAGACACAAAGATTTGCTTTAAGTTTGCCTAGCAAAACAAACTAGAAGAAACATTTCCTAAAATTATACCTTGGACAATCATCAGACTACTTTATAAATTTCAGTAAAATTGCAGACTTTAGAGGGATTGACGATACATAGGAGCTTTCATTTACCAAACAAAAGAAAACAGCATCACAGTTAAGTGACAAATTTAACAAGTTAAAATCTTGTTTTTCAAGAATCCAAACCTTTGCAGACAAGGTGGTATTAGGCAGAGGTGGTATTTCAGCCCCAGACGGGATTCAAGTGGAAATGAAGTTTTAACCCTAGCTATCCATTCTAAGGTCTGACCACATTTTGCATTAGAGCAGAGAATTAACAGGCCCAAGTATAATGGAAGTTTTTGCAAATGTCAGAAAACAAAAAGGCATTTTCTATATATGGTAAGAAAGCAACATACAAGATTCTGTTAATAATTATTTCCATGTAGGAAAGGAACAAATATTTTTTTGGAGGTTTTTGCTATAGGGTGCATGCGCTCACCAGAAAGAGACAGAGAGATAGCGAGAAATCACCCCCCAGGGGGGATGGCCACGCTGCAATCCCTTCTCCTCCATTCTCCTCTTGGGATCTTGGGCACGCATGCACACACGCCCGGCGTGAGTTTTAAGCCACCGGGTCCGGGTCGCGAACCGCGGTCGACTATGTGGGAGTCCAGCGACATAGCAGTTACGCTAACTGCTGGTCCCAGGAACAAATTTTTGTCACTCCATTTTTTAGTACCTTTGTTGTAGGGAGACGAATCTGAATTTTTGAAGTGGCTAGAAAATTACCTATTTAGAAAAGAATTGGCTTGTGCCCATGTTGGATGTTAGACCTCAGTGGGCTTAAGAAAAAAATTGCCAAGAAAGCATATCATATGCTGCAGAGACAGAAAAGTAAAGTGAGAAAGCACCCCTCTCATGGAGAACAGTCACACACTCTTACTACCCATTTTTCCCTCCTTTAGGGATTTTGGGCATACATGTGTTTTTCAAGCTGCCAGGTCTTGGACTTGAACCATGCAGTCCATCATGTGGGATCCAGCAGCCTTAACCACCAACGCCACCTGCTGGCTTGGGTTTCTTTTCTTTCTTTCTTTCTTTTTTTTTTTTTTAAATAAATAACACAAGTCTCTGAGAGGACTCAAGGGAACCCTTTTCTCAGGGCTTTATTTTTCACCATGGTAAATCTACTAATGAAGACCTGAGCAAAGTGTGGATCGACCAAATAATGGTAGGTTTTAACAGCCGAAGGAGGAGGCTCCACAGCCACCACAGGGCATGATGTTTGCGTGGCAGAGCAGCTGGGGGTCAGGTGACAGGCTGTCTTTGTGATGTAGTCCACAAGTCTGCTGTACTGTTGCTCTGACAGTCTCTCTCGGACTCCATCCACCTGGGATCCAAAAGTAAAGGATTTATTAGTTGCCAGACCCTTAATAATGAGACATCTATAACAAAATTACTCTTCTCTTGTACATTATGCTTTTCAGGCCACATTTTATCCAAAACAGTGCTTCCTTTTAATTTTCCCCTCAGGTGTGAAATGCTAACACTGCACTTTCAGCAGTATTACAAAGGCTCCATATAAGGGTATCAGGGCAACCTTGGAATAAGCACTGGGTGTTGTGTAAAATTCCCATGTTTGAAGTTGATGACTTGATAACATTTTGACTCATTGTTAAAACATCTGTCATTGTTCTTTACTAACCAGCCCAGGAACAAAGAAGAAACATGTCTTTCCTCTGCTTAAATCCACATTAAACTCAGCACCCTGAAAGGAGAGCTGTTAGCCTGATTCCCCAGACCTCTTCAGAGAGAGACTCTTAACTGACAGGAAAAAAAGTGGAGAGAAATATCCCTCAGACCAGTGGCTTTGGACAGAGCATTAAAGAAATACCTTTTGAACTGTAACATTTTCTGTTTTTTATAAATACTAGGATTTAAAGCCAGAGAAAATAGAAAACTGGGCAAAGAAAGGGGAAATTTTCATGGAAAAAAGGGAGGATGTAAAGTACATTTATGGTTCATAAAAGTCTGGCTCATCTTCAGTAGAACTTGAGTAGGAGATCCGAGATACACTACCTAAGTATTAAAGTGAGGTTTTCTGAGCTCCCATCAAAGGCAGCTGGAGCTATAAATTCTTCCCTGCTGAAGACCTGTATCTAGTGTAGATCAAGCTGAGTGGGAAGTCTGCAGTGGAAGCCACTGGTCTGAGAATCAGGTAGCCATGACCTTTCAGTGGTTTTTACCTACTGAATGTTGGCAGACCACTCTGGAAGAATTAGGAACATTTTAATGAGAGCGTTTTAGTTCTCTGTTTTTTTAAGAGATGTTTCTGTGTAAGGTTTAGAAACAGTACAGCTGAGTGTCTTAAAGGCTGGAGAAGGCAGTGAGACATTAGTGACAAAGCGGCCTGCCAGAGGAGTAGAGCATCCTGTAGTTTGGGCCTCTTGTTTTTAAGCTTGGGGGGGAAAGGCCCCCAAAGAATCTGACAGATGAAAGCTGTGCGCCACTAGGCAAAAGCCAGAGCTCTGATGATATCATTTGATGGGGCCAGGATTCAGCTGGAAAGCTTTGAATACACAAAAAGTCTTAATTGCTCCTCCTGAACAGCAGCACAGGAAAACCCATGTTGTGAAAGGAACCTGGCCAAGGAATAAATTGACCTTCTGACTCATTTTAAGCTGCTCATAGGGATTTCAATAATGTGCCAGGCATATTAAGCAATTATAACCCCTAAAAATGGCTGCATTTAACCAAGAAAAGCAAATGCTGATTAAAAAAAATCCGAATCCTGCCATATTTGAATATGCTGAATGATGATGTCATCTACAAATTAATTCCTTCCAGAATTCAAAGGAACTTTGTTTTCTAGCATCTAAGGCAAAAGCGTTAAACTAGAAAAGCCATTTTATGTGTGAAGACCTTAAAATACCGCCCATAGTTTTCACAGAGCGTGGGCTTCTTAGCCCGGCCTTATGCTTATGGATTATGTTGGGATGCACTGACATGAACAGAGCAACTGAGGGAAACTGACACCAAAGCAGGGCTGCCAACCTGCTCCCACCTGTATACCTGCCACTGCCATACTGAAAATACATTGGATTACATCACTAGACAAAGGGTTGACTTTCAAAAATGCTCTGCAGCTTAGGTTTTCTTTGGGGATGAGTAGGGTAGGCAAAGTTTACGGACACAGATTGAAGGGCATAGTAATTCCAGCGGCTGAGTCTGGGAGGAGTAAAGTGGGATGGAGGCACAGAGAGCAGAAGTGGAGGCTGAAGACGCTGCTGTCTTCCCTCAGCCCAGGGCCAGCGAGCTCTGTGAGCTCTGCTTGTCTTCATGGTCACGCTAATGGTCAAGTGTGCAGTTACCTTTTCCTGCTGCTATGCTGGCCATTCCTTAGTCCCCACCCTCTCCTATCCCTGCACACCAGTGCAAAATCAGTGTTGAGCACGGTGTCCAGAGCTTCAGCGTCTACCACACACTGATTCTGTGGTCTCAATAAGCCTTGCAACTTCTCAGGGTGGTGACTTGAGCTGTCATCTCAATAACCCCTAGAGAAACAGGTCTGTTCCCTTTCAGCTATGATACTTCCCTATCATACCCTCAAACAGAAAAGCGAAAGAGAAGGATCACAATTGACAGTAGAGACAGTTTAACAGCAAAAGATAAATCTCCATTCTCAATAGTTTAAGATCTGAAATATTTCCCAAACAGCTAAAGAATAATGAGGGTCCCCGATACTCCTTAGGGCCTTGGAGGTTTTTTGCTAAGGACTAAGGACTTGAAGATAATGATACTATCCCCTGCCAAGTCCTGTAGCCAGATCACCACTGCTTTATTGTCAAATGGATCAGAAGATTTTGGCAGATCTAATAAAGTCAGCCTGGACATCTGACCTCTGTTTATTCCCAGAAAGTCATCAACTCAAAACAGCAATGTAGTCCTGGTGCCAAGCCTCAGCTTAAAGCCTGACTGATTATGATCCAAGAAACTAGAGAGATCTTAGAGTTGTTGTGGTTGGCTGCTTTCCATCTTCTCAGATAATTTTACCCGAACAGTGGTGTGGGGGACACAGGCTCCCGTATCAAGAAGAAAATAACTAAAAGATGCAGGACCTGATGGAGGCAGGTTTGTCATCCTGTGCTGGGGCCACTCATTCCCAAGCTAAGAACAGCAGGCTCCAGCTTGCTGTGTGGAAAAGATGCTTGTTAGGTTAACATTTAGTGCCCCACGGACCAAGTTACTACCTGGGAGCTACAGCAGCTAGTAGTTTTCCAGAAGGTAATCTGTTTACCTTGGGCCAGACTGCAGGGGGATACTGTGGTCATGGCTCCCTTCTGACTCCTGACACCCAGCAGCACCTGCTCACCTGAGCACTCACTTCTACATCAATTCAGGGTTCCCAGGAGCCAGAAGTCGGACCTGGGTGACTAGGGAACTGCTCCAGGATCCTAGGCACCAACCCCAGGAAGTGCCCTATGCTACCTGTGGGAAGTGAAACTGTCCTATGGGAAGGGGACCAGAGAGTCACAGTACAAATCAGTGGATAGTGGAGAGAAAACTAATCACAAGATTTTGCTACCCAAATCTTGGGTTGGGAGTAGGGGAGGGAGCTGGTTTGTGAGCTCGGAGAGGTTCTGTCTATTGTTTACTCGTCCATGGTGCCGCCCTCTGCAGCAGTCCTCTTCTCTACCCACAGACCTGCTGCAGTGCCACTCCCAGGCCACAGGCAGCTCAGGGGGTTCCCTGTGGAACTGCTGCACAGATCCTGGCCCTTCTGTTCTGACCCACTCTTTTCGATGTTCCTTTGTCCTGTCCTGCCTCCTGTAGCAGCCCAGCCCCAACAACCAAGCCAGATCAGCCTGCTGAGCCACGGTGGCTCAGCCCCAGGCCCTGAGACTCCCTGGCCACCTGCTGGGCCCTCCTGTGTGAGGCTCATATGAACACCCGGGAGGGGTCCCCAGCGCCTGTCTGCAGGGGCCCTCCACACGGCTTCCTTTGTCTAGCAGCTCTCCTGGTCTCTAGCTGCCACACTAGAGGCTGCAGCTCAGATATGCCTGGGTACCAGCAAACAGCCTGCAGCTTGCCCAGTCACCCTGGTCCCTGAAAAGTACCTCCACCTCACAGGCCACTCGGGGCTGCTTGAGCTGCACGGTGAGCAGGTTGTTCTGCTTGCTGTCCTGTGCACAGTCGATCTCGGTGACGGGGAAGGCCTGCTGCTGTGTGTCCTCGCTGATGCTCACCACGAAGAGCACCTCTGACGTCAGCAGCAAGCACCCTTCATGCTCCTGGCCTGAACCCCTCACCAGAACCACATCCAGGGCCATGTGGACTTCTGGTCTGCCCAGAGACTGAAGCATTTTCCTGTTCAAAAGGAGAAAAGTGAGACCAGGAGCCAGCTTTGGAAAGATGGTCACTTACCACTACTCACTGTTTACCCAGGGGAGGGCAATACCACACGAAGATCCCCCAGGGCCAGTGGTCCTCACCAATCCAACTGTTAATTTTTAGCTTGAACTGTAAATGCCAATTTAATTTTTCTTTTTCTTTTTTTTTTTTTTTGAGAGGTTTTTGCAATAGGGCGCGTGCGCTCGCCAGACAGACAGAGAGATAGAAAGCGAGAAATCACCCCCCAGGGGGGATGGCCACACCGCAGTCCCTTCTCCTCCATTCTCCTCTTGGGATCTTGGGCACGCACGCACACGCGCCCAGCGTGAGTTTAAGCCACCGGGTCCGGGACTCGAACCGCGGTTGAGTACATGGGAGTCCAGCGACATAGCCATTACGCCAACTGCTGGTCCCAATGCCAATTTAATTTTCAAATTGATTCTGGTCAACAGAACCAGGCTTCTCTTGGGGACAGAGATTTCCCTTGGCTCTGCTTAGTTCCTTTTCTTCCCATGAGAAATGGCACCTCTCCTTAGAACACTGGTCTGCAGGGGGTGTCGGATCCTCTTGCAGTCAGGTGTTCCCTGCCAATGCTGGACTCTGCGGCCAGCCCCAAACAGGGAGCGCAGCCTTTGCCTGAGCCTCGTGGATGTCTGCACTGCCCGAGATGCCAGTGCCCAAACTGGTTGCCCCTCGGGCTCCTTGAGAAGCATGACCCATTAGCTTGAGAACAGCCAGGAGCTTTTAACATATGACATGGATGAAAAGTTGAACAAGGGCCTCAGTAATCTTACCAGACATATTTGACATGGCTGTTTGAAGCCTGGTCGGCATGTAGATCACTTGGCTGATAGCGCTGTTTGGGAAGCTGAGAAAGTCCAGCTCCATGTAAAATACCTGTGGAGAGAGAAGTACGAGAGTTTTACTAGTTGTGTTGTGCGAAATGGCCCTCCGCTACGGTGATGTCATCTGCTCAGAGCCATCCATAAAATGTTACAGATCCGAAATGATGTCACATCTTTGGAAGCAAGTATATAGATAATTGTTAAATGTTACAATGCTCTTAGCCTTGGTGCTCTCCCATTAGCTAGAGGATTAAACCACGATTGTGCCGCAGGCCCTGTGAAGACCAGCGCTCAGAGGAAGCATAATGCTCCCGAGAGTCACTGGTCATGAACACATCATTTACAATTTTTGTGTAAAAAAAAAAAAGGTGAGAAGCTTGTTCGTTGACTTCCTTTGCTAATATTAGTAATACCTCTGCATCCGTGCTGTGGCCAGTCAGAGAATTAAAAAACAACACATGCCGAGATACAGTCAAAGGCCCGCCATTTGCCTAGATACAGTATTTTAACGTTAAATGACTTAATCCAGCTGTTAAACACGAATCCATATACATTTATGAGCGCTCTTGGGACCGCCGGTTTATGACATGCTCTCCCTGGTGCCAGTACCAAGTGAAGGCACCCAGCAGCAGCCACACAGGCCTCCACAGAGACTCTCCAGAACCAAAGATGGTACAGCATGTGTGCTTTCTGAGGGCTTGTAAATGTTTATAAACGAGGCACAGTCATTAGACTAAGAGTTAGTGGTTTGTAAAACCTTCAGTGCGGTAATAAAAGTTTTACAAGAGTGATGGAAACCCAAAAGGCCATGTGAAGCTCTGCTCTGAGATGCTCTTACACAAGGGAGGGTTCCTGGGCTCTGGGAAACACAGGGAGGGACAATGGCGTTTTCAAAACCAAAATAATTTACGAAGTATGAGTTGACTGACTCACCGGAGTCTATCTCAAAAGGAATACTGTATGAATTAATGTATAATGATAAGTATTTGATAAGAGAGTTTAAAATTTTCCACTTGTAACTGGCAGTTTCCCTGTGAGTGAAAATGTCATTCCCAGAAGGAAGGAGAGACATGAAGAGGGAGGTGGCGCGGGAGAGCGAATAGGAGCACTTGCCGCCATCTGTGTGGTCTCTGAAAGGATGCGCTTGGATGGGCCTCAAGTGTAGGCTTGCCTCCCCCCCCACCCCCCCCAACCCCCCCCACCCCCCACTCCCTTCCCTGCAGATGCTGTTTTTATACCTGGTCTGGCGGCCCTTATCAGACCTGCTGGGTGCAGACTGTGGGCCTGAGAGCCAGGTGCAGGTACAGACCCAGAGCGCTCCAGGTCTGGCCAGTAGGGCAAGCCCTCCTGTGGTTTGTGATCTGAGCACAGCCTGTTCATGACCAAAAGGATGGTACGAATTTTAGGTAGAAAAAGTAATTCCAGTCACCTGTTCATGGAGAGTTACCAGAATGTGCTCTGCTAAGCAAGCAGAACATCGACCGGGGCGGGGCTGCTTCCTTTCACCTGTGCCCATCACTCATGTTCACATGGCGGGCATGGCGAGAGGCCCTGGCACCCCACTGTCTAGGTGCAAATAGTGTCAAGCCCAAGTCCTGCACAGCTCTCTGCCAGGGGAAGGGTTCGCAGTTGAGACTATGTGCTTCGCTTCTGTTGGCCAGGAGACTTGGTCTGGCTGCAAGGAGCCTTCAGGAGGGCACCTGCAGGTATGAAGGCTCTCACAGCCCAAGATCTGTGCGTGCATACACACAGACAGACAGACATACACTCCTCCCTCCGTCTCCAAATACACCATCGCTTAAGGGTATCTTCTTGCCTTATAACCTGTCTTTCCGTCCAAATTTCTCATGGCAAAAAAGTAATTATTCTTTCTTTGGCTGTAATATTTTTCCATGCTTCTCTCAATCTCTAACCTGGTTTATTTTCATCAGTCTATTTTATTTAATGTACTGTAAAACATTTCTTCAGTGTACATAATTGGAATTGTTCATTGATTTCCTGGTTCTACAACTTTATTGTCATTTTTTTTTGGCAGTACAATTCTATTCTGTGTAAATGGCATAGGGAGGTGAGAAAGACCACTACAGTTTTATTTTTCACTCCTTTGCCATGTGAAAGGCTAGACTGTCTTAGGGAGCCCTTGGTATCCAATAAGAGGAATCACTCAGTAACGTCTGCGCTGGCCTGACTGGGTTCCCACCGACCTACCGTAGCCAGTCTGTGACACGAGCTCAGCAGCTCCTCCAATGGGCTTTGTGAACACTCCCATGATTCCTTTCCCCACACCCGAGATGACACCCTTGGCCTTGTGTCCTGCTGAAGCCTGGGCCTCGGATGTTTTCTGGAAGTTCTGCATCGGCTGATCGACTATACCAGCGATTGCACCTGAAACAACAAAAGACCTCAGTAAGGCCAGGGGCTTAATATCCTCAGAAAATGAAAACCTCAATCTGGAATAGTTTTATTTGGATTGAAAACGAATCCCCACCCTCAGTATGAACTTCTTTACTATACATTTATTTACCAAGTATCTAAATTCACTGAGGGTTGTTTAAGTTAGACATTTATTATCTTCATCCAAACACAATGTTCTGCTTGGGTTTGGTTTGCACAATCAGGATCTGTGAAGTTTAGTTCCGAATTCAACAACCATGTCAGACTATTCCAGAGTGTCACACATACATGCGTCTTACCCCAGAAACCAGACGGAGCAGTACATGGGGAAGACCTAACGACTCCTCGGGGTGGTGGGGGGAGCCCGCTCAGCCTCACACAGCTCAGTGAACCAGAAAGAGGAAAATACCAGAATGGCCAGTCCCTTCCTGGGTTCTCACTTTCAGTGACAATTATGTAATAATGCAATATGAATATATTAATTTAATAAGCAAAATTATTGATAATAGTATTTCTATTATGGCTAATCTATCTTGAGGGCTTATTAGGTGCAGGGGACTATGCTAAGAGCTTTTATCTGTATGAAATCATTTAATCCCCATGGTCCTCGGAGTCAGATATTGTTTTTATCCACCTCAGACATTGAGGCACAGAGGTTGAAGAGTCTGTCCCAAGGTCACCCAGATGTTCAGTGGTTGAGCTCCAGGGAGTCTGAGTCACAGCTAAGCTCCTCACCACCTAGGTATTCATTTATCCTGTTTATCAAACAGGCTGTTTCTCCGTGCCGATCTTGGAAACTTCCTCCCTTCTCACTCCAACCGAGGTTTGGCCACTTAAGTCTTCGTTTTGGGGCAGCTTCACTACCCTGCTCTTAACCGTGGAACACCATATTCTACACCACGGTTGAAGGGGGTTATGATGAAGGACTTCCTCGGCTGCTCTTGCAGAAGCTTCCGTCCTCTGTTCCTCTTACTTTGGGGGCCAGTAATGAGATCCAGGAAGGGTCTCACCAGTCAGACTTTTATCGTGATGGAGTGGAGGATTCCCTTACTCAGTAAGAAGTAAAAATTTCCTTATAATTCTTGACAGAATTCTCTGTTTTCAACTTAAGCCTGCTAGGATTAACGAAAACACACAGTCCTCCTGGTAGAAATTTTAGTACATGTCAAATCCCATTAGTCCAAATGTCACTAACTCAAAGTCTCTCGAGTAAATGGATTTCTCTAGGTTTCAGTTAATGACCTGCTAATTTCATGCAATAGTCCATTGAGCAAAATCCAGTAAAACAAAAGGCCAGTTCCTTCAGGTCAGTTGTAAAGGGAATGTTCATGGATTTCATTCCTCTAGGTTTTGACAGAGCCATTTAAGTTTATGCATTGACAGATTAAGAATGACCTGAGGTGACAGGTCTGTTTCCCAGCCTCGGGGAATTCTGTCCAAATCTTCTAAAGAAATGACAAGAGTAGTGGCACACGCTGCTCTCAGTGGGCCCAGCTGCCCTGGTGACCTGGAGTTGAAGGCTTCTCTGCAGCGGTGACCCCATGGCCAATCCTGGCACCGGGAGGGGGAGCTGTCCTCACTTTTTCTATGTTGGAGGAACCAGCTGCTGGGCTCTCCATCTAGCAGGGCAGGAGTCAGAGTGGCCACACCAGGGACTCCCACCGCTGCGTGGGAGAAGGGGGACCCCTGCGGCTCCTCTTCAAATAATTTCAGAGCAGATTGTTCAAAGTGAACACAATCGAATCAAAAGATAAAACCTGTGGTTTCATTATCTGATTTTTTTAAAAAGAATTATTTATTTAATTCCATTTGTTATTATTATTTTTTAATTTGACCAGAGAGAGATAAAGGGAAAGGGAGAAAACAAGCCACCAGGTCTGGGACTCGAACCATAGTTGGCCATGTGGGAATCCAACGCCTTTAAGCACCACACTACCTACCGGCCCCATCTCATCTGATTTCTTTAGACACTCCATGCTTAAGGGCAGAAAACCTGGGATAAATAGAACCAATTCACCAGTACATTAAATTATTGCCTATATTTCTGGTAAAAATCTTTTAGAAAGTGCAGTTTTCCATTAGGACTATTAAAATTGGGTTGGGGGAGTAGGCAATCCACTTTGGGATCCCCCATTCCCTCCAGTGTGCCAGCCTTTACCCTAAGCAAGGCCCATGAAGCCCACCTGTGATAGGCAGCCCCATGGAGTCAACTTCCTGCTGTCCAAGTGCAGGCAGGGAGGACAGGGAAGCTCCCCTTCAGGTGCCCACTTTCTTCAGCCACCGGCCGCAGTGAAGGCTGCAGCCACTGGGCTTTGGTAGACGGGCTACTAGGGCAGCCTGAAAAGCGGAAAGCCCAGCGCAGGACAAGGTGTGAGATTCCTGGCTTGAGAAGGAGCTGTCGGATCATACGCCCTAGCTGAGCATTGGACTCTGAAGGGGGAAGGACGCCCCGCTGGTTGCAGGTGCCATTGTCTCCTCAGTGCTAAGGACTCAGAGATTGGAGGAGCGAGAGAGGCCAGCAGACATCCCACAAACACTGCACCGGCCTGGAGAGGTGGCTTCTCTCAGGGCTTTCGAGGTCCTTTTCCTAAGTATAATCCAGCTAAATCCTACAACTGCTGAATTATTTACAGTCATATACCCAGACTCGTCTCTAAGGCTTTAAGGAGTGGAAACTGATCCTAAGACTTGGCTGTTGGCCTCAGGCCCGGGGGGTGGGCGGCCACATGACGGCGGCTGTGAGGTGATGAAGCGGGAAGGAAGAGCACAGTGCCAGGGAGCCTGTGTGCGGGGTGGGTGGGCAGGCCGGCGGGCTGTGCGGCTGCTTCCTTGGCAGCTGAGTCAAGGATGAGGGCTGGCTTTGTGAAGTGAGGGCATGCAATGGTGCCCTCACCTCTTCTGTGACTTGCTCCCAAGCTTCAGTCACTGGTTTCTGATGCTTCTGTTTACGTGGCTATTCTATGACTCGGTGTGCCGTTTTATGCTGGACGCTTTCTTACTACAACAGCAGAGGCACAGGCCCGAGCAGGCCACATGCTACACAGCTCACCATTCCAGGGACAAGTGAGGCCCACAGAGTGTCTTAGACAGCCCAGCCGGAGGCTAACTTTTCTCATTTGTAAGATTAGCAGCAAACTGAGAAGGCAGTATGTCGGCCTGCATTCCCATGTTCCCAGCCTTCTGCAAACCAGCTGGTCCCCAAAGGCTGTGCACTCCGAGGGACTGCTCCTCCGGCCGCTCCTAGGATGCGCAGCGCTGTCGCTCCCTGGGAGGAGCTTCTGGCTCACCTGGCAGAGGCCTGTGTGCTGGGATTCCAGATGGCATGGCCAAGGGTGCCTGTGACGCCAGACGGATGAGGTTTCTGGGGGACCGGGCAGTGCTTCGCCAGCCAGGGAGAACCCAAAGAAACGGGCTCAGAGAAGCTATTTTTGACACTCTGCCCTGGTGTTCCTAAGAAGGAGGGAAAGTGGGGGTGCAGCCATGACAGAGCAGCACATCCTTTCTCGGCGCAGCAGAGAGTACAGTGTCCAGGGAGTGGGTCTGGTGAGGGCAAGGCTGACGCCAATTCTGCAGGTGGAATGGTCTTCCCTCACGCCACTGCTTTTGGATACTCTGTGGAGGGCACCCTGCAGACTCTTAGCGGTCCCTCCTGGCCAGCAGACACTTCTCGCTGACCTGTGTGGTGTGGCCAGGAATGGCAGCTAAAGGCTGCCTGTGACTTTCAAGTGCCTCATGACAACCCCCCCCCCCAGTGTCCCCATGAGAGCAAAGCAGAGCCAAGAAGAACCACTGAACCCTGAAACATGCGGGGAGTGAGTCTTTCCTATCCCGGAACTTTCCATTGCTCCATCCCTACACATTCTGAATGTCTCCAGGCCCGGAGCTCCTGGGGGCTGGGGACATGGTAGAAAGGCCCAGGCTCTTTCTCTGCTAGAGTTTTGCCCTGGGCAAGTCATACAACCTTGTCTACACCTAGTGCTGCGGAGGTCAAGTAAGATGACATGAGCTCTGTCAACCCTCGAGTGCTCTTTAGACATATTTTTATTATCCAGGCCTGTACTGTTCCTGTCTTACAAAGGACGAAACTGAACAACTAGAATCTCCTTTTCTACCAGCCTGGGTTCAGACTATTTATGGTAACAGCTCTAATTTCGAGTCGATTCTTAACTGCAGATGTCAATTATAAACACCATTTCTCAGGGTGGATGAAATGGTGACAAATCTATACTTCGCCAGCTGGTTTGTACAAACCTCCATCGGTTAGTCCTGTTTCTCCTTTCTTCTTCCTGTCTGGGTTCTCTAGGACCAGGCATTTTGAGATAATTCAGAGATGATATGGGACACAGAGAGGCTCCTTGACTCTTAGCGGAAAGGACACTGGGCTGGGCCACGCTTGAGAAGCCCCCTGTGAACCCTGAGGGTCCTGGAATGGACATGCTGCCCAGGGTATGTGCTGGTCTGGGGCCAGGGCTCCGGGAGTGCAGGGGCTGGCCAGTGCTGGCAGATGAGGTAGTAGACACGGGGTGGGGGTGGGGTGGGGGGGTGGGGGAGGGTTGCGTCACCCTGAGAACTCCCAGGTTTCTGGAAATAACCAGTTGCAGAGAGATCTCATGAGCCCACTGCAGTTCCCCACAGGCAGCCTAAGTGATCCTTTGCATGGCTGAGGTCGCACAGACACAATGATTACACAAAGATCAGAGTTTTAGAACTTTCCAGCCTGTCACCAGGAGCTATGCCCAAAGAGTGACATCATCAGGGCAGATCCATGTCTCCTCACAGCACAGACTGCTAACGTTAAGTATGACTTTGACAGTGGAAACTGGGTAGTGACTCTCTCCTGGGAAGAGAATAGAACCCTCAGACTAGAGGGAGTCAAGGTGGAGCCGGCCAAGCCAGTCCGCTTTGGTCTCCTCTTTCTGACGGCCTGGAAGCTCCAAGAA
The DNA here is from genome assembly GCA_026018925.1 of Tupaia tana. NCBI lineage: Eukaryota > Metazoa > Chordata > Mammalia > Scandentia > Tupaiidae > Tupaia > Tupaia tana. Next base: position 54,501,673 of record JAKSZU010000008.1, on the reverse strand, counting down.
GGGCTCCGATAGAGGGCAGGACACTCTAGCTCAGAGCAGAAGGCACTTAGGTCCCCAATTCTTTGCATGGAAGGTCCCAAAGCAATGACCCTGAGGTCCCAAGATAACCTTGTTACCACTTCCTCTAGTTACAGCAACTTAACCCAGTGGACTAAACTAAAGCAAAAATATTCCTGCCCCTGCTCACATACATGTCTCTGCTGGGACACTCTCTGGAACCATTCAACTCTTACAGTCGCTTTGCAAACACAATAATGACAGTGGCTGTTTACCGAACATGGACTCCATGTCCACCCATCACGATTTCTAATACGGATATTCCAAGCCCTGATTTGCAAAAGAGAAACCCAGGTTCAGAGAAGTTACGAACTTGCCTGAGGTCACAAAAATAAACAAACAACAAAAAAAAAACTAAAAAAGAACTTGCACAGCCTGGTCTGGGACTCCTGAGGGACATGGTCCACTCATCGCCCTCCCCAAAGGAGTCGCCATTGCCCTGGTCACGGAGCCCAGCAGGGAGACTGCTCCTCTACCTAGTTAACTCCCTTTAGGTCACCAACCTTCCTGCATCCATGCGGCATTAGCATTATCGAATGACAGTGCCCCGCACCACTGAAGGTTATTACTGAAACCGTTTTTTAGCAACTTAACCTGAACTTGTAACATTTTACTGTTTCCTCCCAGATCCTCCGCTGGCTGGAGTTGCAAGGTGAGGAGTTAGCTGTGTATAGAACTGAAGATTAGAGAGAGGGCAGATCCTTTCAGGCTCATCTTTTCCACCCTCTGCCCTGCGCTGCTTTGGGTCACTTTGATCTCTTCAAGGCGCACACTCCCTCAGCTGCATGGAGGCGTGCTGCCAAGCAATACAGTTTTAAATTCCTTTGCAAACAAATAAACAAAACATACCCTTGAAAATCCTGCTCTGCAAGCTTTCAGCTCTGAAGCTTCCTTTTTATAGATCTTTCCCAAAGCAACTTATTTTCCAACAGTCGCAGTATTTTGAAATATCCACAGCAATCTTCACTCCTAACTATATACCATCTGGCTGCTTGACAAAGTCATTGCTCTCAGTCAGGCTGATCACAAAAAAGTAAATAAAATAAAAAATAAATAAATAAATGAAAACAATAGCTCCTCACTAGAGTTTACACAACATTTGCACGTTGCTCAAGTGCTTCTCAAACAAAAGCATCTGTAACATCTATGAGAGCGAGGAAGCCAGTGCTTCAGAGATCTGCCTACTCCTCACTGCTGTGCAGTTTGAGTCCCGGATGCATGGGCGTGTGTGTGTGCATGCCCCAAATTACGAGAATAGAGTGAAGCGATTGTGGTGTGGCCATCCCTGCTAGGGGATGCTTTCTCCCTTTCTCCCTATTGTGCTCTCTCTTCCCAGTGAACACACACCCCCTATGGCAAATTAAAAAAAAGGGGGGAGGAACAAACACACACACACACACCTGGATGTCGCTGTCCTTGTAGGGATCCCACTAGGCTCAGGGACCTCCTAGGGAACTATTCTTTCCTTTGAAGAGTCACTTGGGCTGAGGACTCCCAGAAGCATAGGAAGCAGGTGCCGGCCTGTGCAGGCCAGCTTCTGGCTGTAGGTCCAGGGACAGCTTCTAGAGCGACCGCAAACTTTCAGCTCCAAAGCTTCCTTTTTATAGATCTTTCCCAAAGCAACTTACTTTCAAGCGTGTGATTTATTTTGAAATAGGCTCCTGCCCAGCACCTCAGGGATGCACTGTAGGAGCCAGTGCGAATGTCTCGGCCTCTGAGAACACTGCAGCCACCCTCGGGGAGAAGGCGAGGCTGTTGAGTCCTGGGAGACCCCGTACCCCAGCCAGCTTACCGAGCAGGCTGATGCCCAGCCGAGATAGGCCCTGCCGGAGCCCCTCGCCCAGACTCTCAGGGAGCTGTCGCCGCCACTCCTCCTGCCGGTTGTAGTGCTCCTCATCCAGCGACAGCCGGTCCATGTTCCGAGCCAGGCTTGTGGCCAGGTTGGTGATGGACGTAAGGGTACCTGGGGGCATGAGAGCACAGGGTTGGCCTCCTTGTTACATGCATAGTGGATCCCAGGGCAGCGGTCCTCGGTCCTGGGGGAGTGGAGACTGGGCAGAGGGTGCCCCTGGGTCCTTCTGAGACATGCCCAGCGGTGAGGGACGGTGGCTCCCTCTCTGGCAATCTGAAGCATTAGGCTTCAGAGAATGAGGTGGGGATTAAGGCTCACTCACGAGGGTGGAGGGTGACGGCGTCTTTCAAAGGGAGTTCCGATTGCCAGGAAGAAGCCTGGAGTCTCACATGAAGCAATTTCTTACTGTCATTTCCTCGTCAAGGCTTAGTTAAACAGATTTGAGGGCTTCGCTGAGGACCAAACTCGTAGGTTAAATTTGCCTGCTCTGATTTTAAAGGTTAAGGTCATGTTGCTGAATTTTAGTCAGGCTGAAGGCAACGATTCTACTTTAGCAGTACAATGTATTCTCTCATTACTTCAGTCATAATAAAGGGTGACACTAAACTTTATCATCTGACCTTCTGAGGAAATAATTATTGAGCCACAGAGAATACATGCAATTTTGCTATTCAGGATGTTAACTGAAAAAATAAAAAATAAAAAAAATAAAAAGGGAGGACAGTCAAGGGAGTAACTCATGCGACAGCCAGGATTCTCGGTGGTTTTCCCGGAAAAGGCTACTTCAGCAGCTCGCTTGCAGCAACGCAATCCCCTCCAGGTCTGCCTAAACCTCTGAGAGCAAAAGTGAAAGACATCAGTGGGCATTTGCTCAAGATGGCGAGCTTGCTCATCTGCTGGTGGGCTTCAGTTTCAAGGAGAAATGACACCGTTTTCACAGCTGCATCTTTGCTGGTAATCTGAAGAGTGCGCACGCGCGCGCGCACACACACACACACACACACACACACCCCAACAAGCCTAAGAGATTTTGCTAAGAGAAAGAGAACAAGCGTAAAACCAGTGACTGTACGTGAAAATATTGCTGAGGTTCAATTTAGCAGGTGTCGGTTCTCTTATTTTAAAGTAAAAACAACAGAACCACAGAGATTCCAGTGTCAGGAGTTGAGAATGCACCAGTGGCTCATCTGGGGCTCCCAGGCCCCGGATGCTTGGGGCCTGGGGGAGTGGTCTCGTTCTGTCCGTGGAATTTGTTTTTATTGCTCTTGCCAGCCCCCCACCCCCACCTAGTCTGTGGATCATGGATTCTCATATTTCAAGTTTGAGTCTCCTTTTGGGGCTTTTTAGAGATTTCTGCAACCTGCCCACTTAAAACGGACTTGCAGGACTGCCTGCAGTTAAGATGCCTTTTATGGGAAGAAGCCCTTTGCCCTGTTTTCCCTGCCTCCTGCAGAGAAGAAACGGGACTCAGATGGCCCTTGTTAGAGCTCGAGTCACTGCCAGCCTGACCAAAAGATCACCCAGCCAACACACAGATAAAACGAAAATATTCTCCTTGTGGGAAGCCGGTCGGCCTCTGTGCCCGATGACCCATCTGGGCCACAAGATGGCACTGTTTACGTGTCGTGCTAGAGAAAAGTTGGCCACTTCACCTCCAAATCAGCTTCCATGTCAAAATGTATCCATGTCCTCAGGAAAGTTATGACAACTGTATCTACATTTAAAAAAAAAAATATGATGAGGCAACACAGTGTAGGGTTTCTGATGTTTAGCAGAAATCCTGAACACCTTTAATATTTCTGTATTTATCACATGGAATAACAGTTGAGCCAATCCTTGTTTTCCCAATGGGAGGTTTAAAATTCTGAAGTTTCTGAAGCATTTTCACACACTACAGTGATCTGTTTAAAACATAAGACGTTATATATGAGCTCTGCTACAAGCCCAAAGTTTTGCTACAAGCTAAGAAGCCACACAAAGCCAGAGGCACTCTGAACACATTCGAAACTTTTGCACATTGTTTAAAAAAAAAAAAAAAAAAAAGACAGGGCAGAAGTTAAATTAAGGCACAGTTACGAGGAACTGAAATAGCTACCTTTGGAAATGTGCTTTACAAATGACGTGGTCCCTCGGGAAACTCCAGTGACGAATGCTCCAGGGCCCCGGGTCAGCCCCTCGTACGGCAGCCTGAAGAAGTCTGCGACCCCGTTCCCTATGCTTCTGACCAGACTGGCCGGGCTGCCGAGGATTTCCAGAGATCCAACCACCCAGCCTGCAACCAACCAAAGGGAAGGGGTTACTGAAACCTGAAACACGGCACTTTCAACATTGGTGAAAAACTGACCCGTTTTCCCTGCAATTCATTTTTCACACCAGAATTGAGAATGTAATAAGCTTCTTTGGAGCAAAATATGGGAAATAACTCATTCACTGTGAATTCGCAAATGGCAAACTTTCATACTTTATAAATCATCCTGCTCCCCTGGCAGCCTCACAAATGGCTTTAATATGACTTCCTTGCCTGAGCCTCCCGTATTCCTGCTAAAAAGGATCCATGTGCAGGGGACTCTGCTCCCACCAGCCCGAGGAGAGATGTTTCTATGAGCTGCAGGTGTGTGCAGGCTGAGGCGTCCTCTCTGAGACCTTCATGGGGCAGTGGCACCAGAAGGAGGAGACTCCTGGGCTAGGGAAGGAGGCCGGATGCTAAATGGGATGCCACAGAGGGCGTGCAAACTTCTGACAAGGATGGAGGAGTTATTTTTAATCTGCTCAATCCTACCACGTTGAATGCTTCCCTTTGGAGCAGAGCTCGAGCCAGACAACTGTCTCCCCTTCAACCCCAGCTCTGGTTGTGTAAACACTGGTGACAGGGACGTACTGGCTAGGTTAGTGCGAAGGGAGTGTTCTGTGCAAACTTCCCGGGAGGGCAGCTTTGGATCCGGTTCCTAGGTGAGCCTGGGCTTGCCAGAAGTCAGCCTGCTCAGGAGTTGCAGGGTCTGCTGCCTGGTGGGAATGGGGTCATGGTGCTGTGTCCTACAGTCTGCCCTACCCCGTCCTCCCCAGGTGAGGGGATTTGGGGCTCTAGGCCCAGAGGACTGGAAGAGCAGGCAAGGGCCAAGGAGCAAAGGAAGCCAAAAGGCAACTTCCTCCGGGAATCCACTGACCTCCCCAGCCCAGGGCTGTGAGCCCTTTCATGGGAAGGCCCTGGGGACAGGACCTGTGTGGTAGCCATCTTCCTCTCCCTAGAGGACTCACGGAGGATGGTACTGTGACAGAGATCCTCCATCAAGCCCTTAATCTGACAGAATCAGGAAGGAGCGAGTTTTGGAGGCAAGCCAGAACCCCGAAGGGTGCCTAGGCCTGCCCATGTCAAGCCCGCAGCAAGAGGGACGTTCTTAAATTCTGCCTGCTCCCACCTCCGCCCTCCTCTGGAACATTAACACTAGAGTTTAGGCCAAGGAGCTAAAGGAGGGAATAAGTACCAGGAGGAGAAGAATACAAACGAGAAGGCCTATACGTACCAGGCATTCAATATACTTTATTCTCACAGCAACTGTGCATGAGGAGTATTATTACTCCCTTCCAAGAAATTCAGGTTAGTTAGTGACTGAGCTGCCACTTTGGGTCAGGTTAGGCAGAGGTTAATCCAACACGGTGTTACTCTGCTCCAATCTCTCAAGCAGGGAGGGAAAGGAGGAAACTGAGGCTCAGAAATGAAGTCGATTGCTCACAGTCTCCCAGCTGATTCGGCATTTAGGCTGTGCTTCCGGTTGAAGTTAACCAGATTTCAAAGGCCACCACCCTGCCCTTGCATGAGCTCAGGCTGTGAAGAAGAGGCAAGATTCTATGGGAGGGGCTGAAATCCCCTCCCTCAGAGGGCCCTCTCGGGAGGTAGAAACAGCTGATTTCCTTTGGCCTGGAATGGTTAAAGTTACCACCTAAAGATGAAGGTGGGTCTTGAAACATCTTAATTCCCTTCTCTTCAATGACTCTGTGTGTAAAAAAGGAGAACAGCTACTCTCTGACTGGCCCATTCAGGCCGCTGCAGTGGACATACACACACACACACACACACACACACACACACACACACAGAGTGGAGACTCCCAGCCTCACCGTTTCGCTGCAGCCCAGCAGCTGGGGCCCTTCCTGGCTCCTTGGGTCACATGAAGAGGGGGGCCATGATCTCTTGGATGACAGCCACAGAGGACTGAAGCCTTTGCCTGGTGGACGAGCACTGCGTGGACCAGAACTACATTCTAGTAGCCAGGAAAGGGCAGAGAGTACCCAAATATTCCTTCTTTAATTCTCCCCAAAGCCAATGTATCTTTCCTTTACTTAATTGAAAATTTTGTTGAAAAAAGGAATCTGGCTTTCCATCAGATGGACTCTTACAGGGAGAGAAGGATCTCAGGAAATGATAAAGCCCACATTCTTTCCTCGAGTAGGGTTAGTTACTCATTTCTAATGACTGTTTCCTTATTTTTGAAACTTCTTCAAGGTTCCTCCACGAACGTCCGCAGGAATGAGGTCAGGGTGTTTCTGACCATTACTCAAGTCCAGTAGTGAATGTGATCCGGGGAGGTGTGGACTAACCTGCAGGGTCCCCAGCCAGTCAGCCCCCTTCTCCTGCAGGAATGCTAGTCTGTTCTCTTCGCTCTGCCCGCAGGGTGTGGCTCCCACCTCATCCCGTCCCCAGGCCTTCATCTGTTCTCTTTCAGAATCTGATTGTTCCTAGGCTTTCAGTGGCAGACTTTTCAGCAGGCACCCAAATCGGGCCCTTTATACCTTAATTTCCTGTCTCAGTATACAGCGAGATTGAGACAGTACCTTAAGAGGATTTTTAGGTGAATTACAAGCCATCCAAATAGAATGTGCTTCTGAGACCTCATAAAAAACATAAATCAAAACCAAACGATCATTTTTAACATACAGGCTGTGGGGACATGGCACCTTGGAATGTGAGTTTTTAGTGCACAGGCGTGGGTACACACCCGGCGTGAGTTTTTAGCCCACAGGCTGTGGGGACATGGTTCCTTGATCAGTTCCTCATGCAGATGGGTGCTTGGCACCACGGCCCCAGGCAGTGACCAGGGGGAGTCGAGTCAGAGCTCAGGAACCTGCATGCCTGCTTCTCACGGCAACAGCAAAAACAGCCTACAAGGGTATGTTTCTGGAGCTGTTTATAAGTATACGCATCCATTAAACTTGAAATGTGAACCGCTTATTTTTAAATGACTTTCTGCATTGTTGTGCAAGCTATCAAAACAACAGATCCGCCGGGACCTTCTTCCTGTTCTAGTCATTTTCTTTTGTAACAGAGGTCTGGATAGCCCTATGACGCCATGAAGCCTGTTATGGAGAAAACGTAACCTTACCAACATGGCAGGGGCACTGCTCATTCACCGAACAGGACTGCATTCAAGGACAGTGTTGCAAGGAGGTTCTCTTCTTTGTTATTTTCAGAAAATTAAGATTTCCATGTTTTTTACTGAAAGCCAACTTTGATTGGTGTTCTTTTCTTGAGTTCTTGGGACCAGGGGGAACCAGGTGATCAAATGGAAACTGCTTTAGAGTGAAGTCGGCTCAAGAACACGTGCAATGATGCCAATTACTATAAATTATTCTGAGGCCACAAGGTCCTTAACACGCAACCTTTTGCACACAGTACTCCTCATACAAAATTTTGTAGGCACATTAAGTCATACTTGCAGACATTTCCAGCCAGATTGCAAAGGGAAGCCTTTTCTTTCCCATCAAATTGCTGAGAGACAGCAGCCCTGGACCTGCAGAAGGTCACTTGCCTGCCTGGTACCAGAGGGCAGTTACAAAGCAAGGGTCATTCTTTTTCTTTGGGCTCAGGCCTGTGGAGAGGCTGAGACACCAACACCCTTCTCTGTGGTCTGTCTAGCAGGCAGCATAGCACAGGATAGGGAGAAGGTTCTTTGCACATGGTAGGAGCACACAAATTCTCCGAGTTTATCACTTACAACTGTATACATGAATAGCAAAGAGGAAAACTAACAACTGAGAACTCGATTTCTTTTAAGGCCCCGGATCTGAGGTCCTAGGCTAGTTTACCTGGCTGCACCATGCACTAAGAAAGGGCTTGGGACCTGCAAGGTACTAAAGAAGTGTTTGCTTGGAGCCAGTAGGTGGCATGGTGGTTAAAGCACTGCACTCCCACATTGGCTGACTATGTTTTGAGTCCTGGGCCTGGAAGCTTGGTTTCTCACTTTCTCTCTCTCTCTCTCTCTCTCTCTCTCTCTCTCTCTCTCTCTTCAGTGAGCACGTGTGCACTATAGCAAATTTAAAAAATAATAACAATAAATAAAATTAAATAATTATTTTTTTAAAAAGTGTTTGATACATTGAATTAAAGTTCTAAGTTATCTAACAACTAATATAATAGCAACTACTGCTTGAGTGTAGCTCCCCAGGGAGGGGACCGGCTGGGGCCATGTGGAGAAACACACCGTCCAGCGTGAGCCTCAGAAGTTCAGATGTTGCTTTGTGGTGGGTGAGGTCATCGAACACTCCCAAGCAAAATGCTGACATTTTACATGCTTTCATCTAATCCTCTCAAAAACCTTAAAACCTGCTATATAGATGAGGAAACTAAGACTTAGGGGGGCTTGATAACTTGCCTAAGGCCTTACATCTAGCAGAATCCAGATTTAAATCCAGTTCTGCTAAAACTGTCAAGCCCAGATCTCCTCTCACCGGCTGCTCCCTATGTCTTGAAGTAGATGAGGTGCTACCCCAAAGCATGTCATTTCGGCCCCAGCTCCAGCTCATCATAGACCTTCAATTTGTGTCCTTACCTGCTCTAAAAAGAGCCCCAGCCGCATAGTGCATGGCCAGAGCGTGCACGAGCTGTCTGGCAGTGGTGAAGATGGGCCCTCTCTCAAACACTGAGAAGGAAAGAGGGGTGTGGTCCGAGGCTATGTACAGCTTGAGGGAAGCGTGGATGCTGATGAGCAGGTTCACCGGCTGTATCACCAGTTTCCGTAACTTCACAGGGTTCACCAGGGCCCTGGCATGCTGTCTGACTTGCACGGGCAACACCTGCTGGTCACCAGAGAGTGGGGCAGTGTGACCAGCCAGCTTGCTGTTGGGAAGGTAAGTGTCAAACAACGTTTTGATGTAGTATACAAATGTGTCTTCCACGTACAACCGGGCAGGTTTCAATTCAATGCTGAACTCGTTAATATCAAATAAGAAGCTTCTGTCCTCTGTGAAGGTGATGCAAAGTTTGATAAAACAGTTTTCCTTGTATTCTTCCAAGTCTTTGGTGGATGCAAGGAGACTCTGCATTTTGGAACACTGAGGAGGTTCTGGTTTTTCTCCTTGGCAGACCAACACGGCGAAGTGGAAATTGGACTTGTTGTAGAGCTGGTTGTCCAACTGCAGGTCCCCACAGCAGACCTCCACACAGTAAAGCTGGAAGAAGGCAGCTGCTGCCTCTTCCCCGGGGAGGGGACTGGCCGCTGGGGCCATGTGGAGAAACACGCCATCCAGGGTGAGCCTCAGAAGTTCAGACGCTGCTTTGTGGTGCGTGAGGTCATCGAACACTGCCACGCTCAACTGAGTGATGAACATTTTAAATGTAACAGTCTTCTCCAGAGCTCTAGAGGAGAAAGAGAAAGGACGTTAGCCTCTTCCCACTTCTTTTTCTTTTTAATGATAGCGCCTTATTAAGTGGGACACCAGATTCTCGGAAGAAACAAGTAGAAACTCAGCTTTCAGTACATCGTGTCTGGACAGAGCCGGTCACACCCCAGCAGTACGGGAAATGCTCCCTGTGGGGCTATTACACGTTCCCGTCATGTTCTGTACGCGTTTCCCTTATCAGCACCAGAGTGTGACTCCAGAACCCCTCCGGTCTTTTGTGCACACTTCTCTATCATGATGAGCACAAGAGAATGATATGAAGTGAAGATTCTAATCTGAAAAGTGACACGAGCAGAAGAAAACACAGCACCAAGTCTTACCACAACCTACCTGGCCCGGACCCGGCCCCACTCTCCCCACCACTCCCATTTCTAGAGTGAAACTCCTCAAGTTCCTGTTTCAGGCAAACCCCTCCACGGTGCCCTAAGTCACTGTGCTCTTACCTGCTCAAGGACATCACTCCAGCAATTCACCCTCTCCTACATCAGCGTTTTCTTTACAAACAGCAGCTTAGAAACATGCTCTTCTCTTGAACGTTCCATCTTGTAACTATTTCCTCCTCCAGCTACCACTCCTTTACCTAATCCCCTTTATATGAAAACTTCAGAGCATTCTCAAGGCATGTGTCTCCTACTCCTCTCCTTCTTTTCTCTCTGAAGCTTGCTCCAAGCAGGCGTTTTCCCCTTTCATCTCACAAATCAGCTCTTGTCAAGGTTACTAGACACTTCCATTGGGCTGAATTAAATAATGGACTTTCAGTTTTTTGCTTACTCAATTTACCAATGGCAGTGGACATTCTCGATAACTTTCCCTTCCTGGAAACACTTTTCTTTACTCATCTTCTCTCAGATCTTCTACTCTGGCCATTTACCCTCTGCTGCCATTTTATCCCTCTCCCTTCCCGGTTCTCTTAAACTTAAGGTGCTCAAGGCATGTCCCTGGGTCCACTTCTCTTTCCCATCCTTACTCATTTCCTTGGGGATCTCATCCATTCACATGACTTGAAATACCACCTATATGCTGATGACTTCCAAAATACTTATTTATCCTAGAACTGCTCCTGAACTCCTGGTCTAACTGCCTATCCACATCGACCCTTATACCTCAGCTTACCATGTCTACAACCAAACTCTTGGTCTTACCCCTTAAACCTACATGCAGTCTTTCCCATCTCAGTTAATGGCCACTGTATCCTACCAGCTGCTCAGCCCATACATTTCGAAGTCATCCTGATACTTCTGTTTTCAACCCTTACTGATGTATGAAGGAAATTCCATTGGCTTTTCCTTCCAAATGTGTCCAGACTCAGCCACGGTGGTGCATGCTGCTAAAGGGCTGCCGAGATGCTACTCAGAGGCTGGGGCCACATGGGAGGCCCAGGTTCAATTCTCTGCCCAACCTAAGCAGGCTGGATGAGGTGGTACATGCCTATAGTCCTAGCTGAGAGGTTGGGGCAGGATTACCATGACACGGCAAGATCCTGTCAAAAATCTTTCTCACACTGGAAAAAAGCATATCCAGAATCTGACCATGTGCTACCACTTTGCACAGATACCACCGCATCTAGGTCACCAGTGTCTCTGGGATGAATAACCATAACTATCTCCTAACTAGTCTCCCTGATTGTTTCCACTCTTGTTTGCCTACAGTCTATGCCAATAAAGCAGCTAATGGTTTTAAAAAAAATTTTTTTTGAGAGATTTTTGCTATAGGGTGCGTGTGCTCACTGGAGAGACAGAGAGAGACAGAGAGACAGAAAGGGAGAAATCACCCCCCCCACCCCAGGGAAGATGGACACATTGGAATCCCTTCTCCTTTATCCTCTTGGGATGTTGGCTGTACATGCACACACACCCGGCGTGTGCACTTAGGCCACCATGTCCGGAACTCGGACCATGGTCAACTATCTGGGAGTCCAGCAAAGTAACCATTATGCCATCCACTGGTCCCAGATTTTCTAAAAATTTAAGTCACATCCTGTAGCTTCTCTGCTTGAAATGCTCCAGTAGCTTCCTCATTTCACCTGGAATTAAAACTAAGCCCCTACAATGGCCCACAAGACTACACAGTATGTCTCCTTCCTGCCTGCCTTTATCCCTCTGACTTCGCATTCTTCTATTTTCACCTTCACCTGCTCTACTGGGACGACAATGCCTCTTCACTGCTCTTCCTGTGTGCCAGGTGCACTGCCTCAGGTCTTTGCACTGGCGGTGTCCTCTGCCTGGAGGGCTCTTCCCTTAGATAGTCTCATAATTAACCCCCCATGGCTTAGTCCTGGTGCAAATGTGAGCCTCTTGGTGAGGCTGACCTATGCCACTATGTTTAAAACCACACCCTTCCTATTCCTAGGCCTTGGTACTCCTGGACCTCTTACCAGGCTCTGTTTTCACCCCTGTAGAATGCTGTACTGAAAAATTTCCTTTTTATTAGATTTATTCTCTTTCTCCCTATGCCAATGAGAATGTAATCCCCTCAAGGACAGGTATTTTGGTCATTTTACTCACTGATCTATCCCTGTCCTTAAAACAGCACATATAATCCAGTAAGTATATATTTGAAGAATATTTGTTGAGTGCTGGTGCCATGGCCTAAGGGCTAAGGGAGATGAATCTCACTCACATGGCTGATTATAAGGTTTGAATCCTGGTCCCGGTGAGTTGAAAAACACACCAGGCATGTGTGCCCCAAATCCCAACAGGATGAAGAAATGGAGGAAAAGGAAATCTGGCTTTCTGAACTTGAACCAGGAGCTTTTTCCACATGGGACTGCCTCACAGAGTAATTGTTTTGTGGCTGTATCACCATCTGGCCACTCTTGCTATGAAATTTTATGAGTATTTTTTAATTAAAGATATTAACTCTTTGCTTCAAGATTTTGAAACCTGATGGCAATATTTAGGTCACAGGTGAGAAATATGGCTCTAAGAAGTATGTTTTTACTATTCGATATAGGTCTAATTGCTAAGCTTAATTACTAATTATTAAGCTGTCATGTGGATACAAAAGTATTAATTTGATTTTCATGTTACTGTAGTAATTAGTTCTAATGCATGCCATTCTTTTTGTTTTGTTTTGTTTTGTTTTGAGAGGTTTTTGTTATAGGGTGTATGCGCTCGCCAGAAAGACAGAGAGAGACATAGAGATAGAAAGCGAGAAATCACCCCCCAAGGGGGGCTACCACGCCGCAATCCCTTCTCCTCCATTCTCCTCTCGGGATCTTGGGCACACATGCACATGTGCCTGGTGTGAGTTTAAGCCACCAGGTCTGGGACTCGAACTGCGGTCGACCACATGGGAGTCCAGCGACATAGCCATTACACTAACTGCTAGTCCCTGCATGCCATTTTAAGAAGCATGTCTTAGTTTGCAAATTCATTCGCTAAATTTAGAGGAACTGGAAGGGGAGTACAGTAGGTGGTATAGTGGCTAAGGCGCTGGACCTCTAGGTGGTCACCACGGTTTGAGTCCTGGACCCAGTGGCTTAATACTCGTGCTGGGCACATGAGTGTGTATACACAGAATCCTGAGAGGAGAATGGAGAGAGGGGATTGTGGTGTGGCCATGCCCTCTGGGGGTGATTTCTTGCTTTCTGACTCTCTCTGTCTCTCTGGTGATCACATGCACCCTACAGCAAAAAATCTCTCAAAAAGAAGAAAAAGAAGAACTGGAAGGGTTATCCAAGAAAAAAATGGTATTTGTTACCTATTGTAGGCATGATTTAATGCTAATAATCACATCCTTACTTATGTGTTAGAAAATAATTAATCAAAAGCCCACATACACATACATATATAAGAACATGGAATGAGAAATAACAGGCTTATAACTGTAAAGAGGTAAAGTACAATACTGCTCCTGGGGAAATAATGAAACCTACCTGCTGGCACTGATTAACATAGGTCCGGCTTTTCCTTCTGGGGCCACAGTGATGAAGACTGTGCCACACTGATGGACAACGTCCACGTATACATAGCCAAAGCCAGTTAGGAACACAACCTGCAAAAAGAATATTTGAAATCTGAGTAAAAAGAAACAAGAAACACTTCTGAGATGTTTGACTTCAAATGTCTCAAGTTCTGATTCAATACCCCCAAACATTTCTTGGTTCTATTTCTTTATGTCACGTGCACAGGCTATTCAGTTGACTTGGAGGGATAAAAAAAGATCAAATCCAGATTTTTCAATATCCAGCTTTAAGGTTCACAGAAAAAAAAATGATCGATGATGGGGCATGAGTATCTTCATTCTCTGCTTCTTTAGAATTGGCAAATATCACTGTCATGGGGCCAGTTTTACATGCACATATGAATCACTGGAAAAATCCCCTAAAACTCAGGACTTGAAAGGCAATGTAAGGAGGATTTCAGGCCCTTGAGTACTCATTACCATAGGGGTGCCCTTCTGTACTAGAGACAGAAAAACATACTCTAAAACCTACCAATAAGTCAGGTCATAACCTCCCTCCCCTCCAGGTTCCTCACATAACCTAGAACAAGAAATATTAGGTAAGTTCATTTGATTGGAGTCAAAATAAATTTTTCTGCCATGAGAAAGTAGACTGAGACCTAAAAAAAGAGCCTATCTCAGAAGCCAGGTGCCAGGCCAACAGCACAGATATCCTTTCATCATTAAATACCAATGCTGCTTAAATGGATAAATATTCAAAACAAAACAAACTATTTGAAAAACAACTCCAAGAACAGCATGTTCACAACCAGGATTACCTTGAGGGTAAGGGCAAGAACCTCCTTTTTCCTGGGAAAGCAGATTACGATGATTTGCAGTATCAATTCAGTCCAAGTATGACAGCAAGTAAAAGAAAGACTGAAATATGTTTAATAATATCTTTGACTGGACTAATATGCAGTGTATTCATGCCGGGAAAATTCATTTTGTCTGATGTAAAGAGGTACAGTGATTAAATGTAATTTTAAAAAGTATTTTAAAATCCTGGCTTGTTAGTCTCAGCGATCTGAAAGTTGACAACTTCTTTGCGTCAGGGAGGCTGCTCCGGGCGACGCTGCAGCCGTCACCATGCCACAAAACGAATATATTGAATTACATCGTAAATGCTACGGATACCGTTTGGATTACTATGAGAAAAAGAGAAAGAAGGAAAATTGGGAGGCTCATGAACGTTCAAAGAAGGCAAAAAAGATGATTGGTCTGAAGGCTAAGCTCTATCATAAACAGCACCATGCTGAGAAAATACAAATGAAAAAGACTATCAAGATGCATGAAAAGAGGAACACCAAACAGAAGAATGATGAAAAGACTCCACAAGGAGCAGGACCTGCCTATCTGTTGGACAGAGAAGGACAGTCCCGAGCTAAAGTACTTTCCAATATGATTAAACAAAAACGGAAAGAGAAAGCGGGAAAATGGGAAGTCCCTCTACCCAAAGTTCGAGCCCAGGGAGAAACAGAAGTATTAAAAGTTATTCGAACAGGAAAGAGAAAGAAGAAGGCATGGAAGAGGATGGTTACAAAAGTCTGCTTTGTTGGAGATGGCTTTACTAGAAAACCACCTAAATATGAAAGATTCATTAGGCCAATGGGCTTACGTTTCAAGAAGGCCCACGTAATACATCCTGAACTGAAAGCCACCTTTTGCCTGCCAATACTCGGTGTAAAGAAGAATCCCTCATCCCCACTATATACAACTTTGGGTGTTATCACCAAAGGTACTTTCATTGAGGTGAACGTGAGTGAGCTGGGCCTTGTGACACAAGGAGGCAAGGTTATTTGGGGGAAATATGCCCAAGTTACCAACAATCCTGAAAATGATGGATGTATAAATGCTATTTTACTGGTTTACAGCAGTTGCATACAAATAACTCCTTGTAATTTTGAAGATGACACACCATCTGGAAAACCATCATGACTGATGTTTCTGAATATAGCCGGTCTTACATGTCTACAGTCATCTAAAGATTATTTATTAAATTGTACAAAAACATTAAAGTGGCCTGGTTTTACAAAAAAAAAAAGTATTTTAAAATCCTAATAATTATATTAAAGAAATAAAGACTGAAATTTCTGGTGAAGGAACAAAACTAGGTGCTTGCTTGACAAATAATGAATGTATTCCAATTTTGATCACAATAAAGGAATTAGAGTATATAAGGGACAACTAGAAAGAGTTAGACTTATAGTTTGAAGCAACTTCAAGGTCACTGGGCTTATTTTTATTATTTATTATATTAAATTAATAAGTAATTTTTGAGGTGCAGTGTCATCTTTTGGTACATATTTACAATGTATATTGATCAAATCAGGGAAGTTATCATTTCTATCACATCAAAAATCGGGACCAGCACTTAGCATAATGGTTATGTTGCTGGACTCCCATGTAGTCAACTGCGGTTTGCATCCTGGACCCGGTGGCTTAAAACTCATGCCGGGTGCATGTGTGTGCATGCCCAAGATCCCAAGAGGAGAAAGGAGGAGAAGGGATTGCGGCATGGCCATCCCCCCTGGGGGTGATTTCTCGCTTTCTGTCTCTCTGTCTCTGTCTGTCTGGCGAGTGCATGTGCCCTGTAGCAAAAAAAACCTCTCCCCCCAAAAAAATCTAGCATTTTTATTCATGTTGGGAACACTAAAAAATAATTTCTAGCTTTTTTGAAGCATATAATAATTATATAGAGTCTCCCTATAGTGTTGTTGCACTCAAGAATTTATTTCTCCTATCTAGTTGTAATTTTGCATCTGTTAACCAAACTCTCCTAACCTCCTTTCCCCACTACCCTTTCCTGCTCCTAGCAACCACTATTCTATGCTGTTTTCCTCGAGACCAAATTCTTTAGCTCCTATGATAGTTATCACGCAGTACTGCTCTCTGTGCCTGGTTTATTTAAATCAGTGTTCCCCAGATTCATCCTTGCTGCTGGAAATGACAGCGTTCCACTGTGTGTGCACACATCATTCATCTGTTGATGGACGTTTAGGTTGATTCTACATCTTTGCTATTATAAATAGTTCTGCAATAAACATGGAAGTGTAGCCATCTCTTCGACCTACTGATTCCCATTCTTTTGGCTATATGCTCAGTAGTAGAGAGGATCCCATTTTAGAAAGGGGTCCCACTTTATTTTCCTATATGTGAATATCCAGTTTTCCCAGCACCATTTATTTTTTATTTATTTATTTATTTTTGGAGAGGTTTTCGCTATAGGGCGCGTGCGCTCGCCAGACAGAGAGAGACAGAGAGACAGAAAGTGAGAAATCACCCCCCAGGGGTGATGGCCATGCCGCAATCCCTTCCCCTCCATTCTCCTCTCGGGATCCTGGGCACGCACGCACATGCGCCCGGCGTGAGTTTTAAGCCACTGGGTCTGGGACGTGAACCATGGTCAACTACGTGGGAGTCCATTTATTGAAGAGACTGATTTTTCACTGATGTATGTTTGTTGTGCCTTTGTCAAAAATATGTTGCGGGGGACCAGCAGTTAGCGTAATGGCTATGTCGCTGGACTCCCACGTAGTTGACCGTGGTTCGCGTCCCAGACCTGGTGGCTTAAAACTCAGGCCGGGTGCGTGTGCGTGCGTGCCCAAGATCCAAAGAGGAGAATGGAGGGGAAGGGATTGCGGCGTGACCATCCCCCCTGGGGGGTGATTTCTCACTTTCTGTCTCTATGTCTCTGTCTGTCTGGCGAGCGCACGCGACCTATAGTGAAAACCTCTCAAAAAAAAAAAAAATGTTGGCTGTGGACTGGCCCTATAGTGTAGTGGTTAAGCACTGTATACTCAGAGCTGGATCCCACATAGCCGACACAATTTGAATCTCAGCTCTAGTAGCTGGAAAAATATGTCAGACACATGTGCATATATGGTCAAAATCCTGGCAGGAAAAAGAAATGGAATAAAGGGGATTGCAATAGTACCCCATAGTGGAGTACTCTGTCTCTCTGTCTTTTTCTCTTTGGCAAGAGCATGCACCCTCTGAAAATAATGAAGAAAAAAAAAAAAAAAAAAGAAAATCATTTGGCTATGTGTGATTTGGGAATATATCCAAAAGAATAGAAATCAGTATGTTGAAGAGATAATAGCTGCACTCCCACATTTATCTTTCTTATGCAATGGATCCTTCTTCAGACATCCTATCTTCAGGATCTAGGATATGTGGATATCATCTGCCGCCTCCCTCTACCTCCCCTGTAGCCCAG
This sequence comes from Tupaia tana, assembly GCA_026018925.1. Taxonomy (NCBI): domain Eukaryota; kingdom Metazoa; phylum Chordata; class Mammalia; order Scandentia; family Tupaiidae; genus Tupaia; species Tupaia tana. Next base: position 54,483,926 of record JAKSZU010000008.1, on the reverse strand, counting down.
CTGCTAGAGATCCTCCACCGCTGCCTGGATCCTCCAGTGGTGCCTTCTTTGTCACTGTATGGCTACTGCTCTGGCTCAGGCTCTTGTTTGCCAATTAGCACTTCCTGTGCCTAAAATATACTTTTCCTTACACAAGCCCTTTCAAAGTCCTGAATATCTTTTATGTAAAACTTAAAGAATGTCATATTCTCTTCTTTAATTTTCCTGTTCCTTTCCTCATTTTGATACCCTCTCCTACATTCTGAAAGCACTTTAGCCATATTTTTATTTGATCTCAGACTTTGTTGTTGGTATTAAAGTTACTATTTATGTACCTGACTCAATCACTAGATTACTAATTTCTCAAGGGCAGAAACAGAGTTAGTTTGTTGTATCTGCATTGCTTATGAATGTGTTTCCTAAATGAATTGTTTGTTAAAAATATGTTTGAGAGTCAGCAGGTGTCATGGTGGTTGGGATGCCAAACTCCCACATGGCTGACCACGGTTTGAGTCCTGGACCTGGTGGCTTGCTCTCTCACCCCGCCCCCCCCCCCTCTGGTGAGTGCACATGTCCAGTAGCAAATTGAAAACAAGACGAAACAAAAAACAACTATAATTAAATAAATAATTATTTAAAAAAATATGTTTGAAAACTTTGTACTATTTGTCCTATTTGTTCTAGGATAAGAGTTGAACTTGGCTATAATAAAATTTGTAATTAAAGCTGAATGATTTGAGGGATGGACAGGTAGCGTGATGGTTAAGGGGACTGGACTTTCATATGGCTGACCCCAGTTTAAGTCGCAGACCTGATGGCTTGCTTTCTTCCCCCACCCCCGCCCCGCACTCTGTCCCTCTCTGGTCCAATTAAAAGAAAGAACGAAAGAAAGAACAAAAGAAATAAAGAAAGAAAGGTAAAATAATTCTTTAAAAGAAAAAATACTTAATGGTTTGAAAGATGGCTCAGCTCAAATCTAAAACAAAATAGGTACTCCTTGAAAAATATTCCCATTTTGGGAACCAGCAGTTAGCGTAATGGCTATGTCGCTGGACTCCCATGTAGTCAACCGCGGTTCGCGTCTCGGACCCGGTGGCTTACAACTCACGCCGGGCGCGTGTGCGTGCGTGCCCAAGATCCCGAGAGGAGAATGGAGAAGGGATTGCGGCGTGACCATCCCCCCTGGGGGGTGATTTCTCGCTTTCTGTCTCTATGTCTCTCTCTGTCTGTCTGGCAAGCGCACGCGCCCTATAGCGAAAAACCTCTCCAAAAAAAAAAAAAAAAAAAAAAATTCCCATTTTTAAGAGCCATTCCTTTGTATGCTATAGAAAGTAAGTTGGTTACCTTTTTTTTTTTTTTTTGAAGAGGTTTTTGTTATAGGGCACGTGCGCTTGCCAGAAAGACAGAGACAGAGAGACAGAAAGCGAGAAATCACCCCCCAGGGGGAATGACCACGCTGCAATCCCTTCTCCTCCATTTTCCTCTAGAGGTCTTGGGCGCACACGCACATGCGTCTGGTGTGAGTTTAAGCCACCGGGTCCCGAACTCCAACCACGGTGGACTACATGGGAGTCCAGTGACACAGCCATTATGCTAACTGCTGGTCTCAGTTGGTTACCTTTTTACTGGCCTGAAAGATATAGGATTATTCATTTGGCAGGATTCTTTTTAAGGCCCTAGGCCCCCAGCTATATTCTCTTTTCTCAGTGACTGTCTATACTTAAAGACATAACCCCTGTTTTTAGCAGACAGTGCTAAAAACCAGAACTACCATCAGTTAAAGTAGGGAAAGAGGGGTAAGAATAGAACATATTTATTGTTCTGCTCATTCTCAAAGTAATCTTCAGATATTATGAAGTAAGGATACTTATACTTTCTAAGATAATAAAGATAAAGGCAAGCTGATGGTTTCTGTTAACTGCCCAAGGGACTTCTAAAAGCAAGCAAATTAACCTAAACTTTCAAGGTACTTCTCGTCAAAAAATAGAAACATTTTTGCTGGTGTCCCTTTCACTCATCACTCCAAATGGAAGAAACAGAGACTTTAATCCTTGCACTCTATTCTTGTCTTTTCACACACAGAGAGATAACTTACAAGTCTACAAGAACTGGGAATTAGGTTCCTAAGTCACAAAGAAATTAGGCACCTCTACCCAGGTCCCCCAGGAGTTTAAGGTAAACCCTTGTTTTGGTCTGATGACTTGATTATTCAATTAACTAGCTGACAAATACTTAAAAAGTACCTCCAAAAATAAAAATCAGTCACCACATTAGGCACAGAGAAGATATACCTTCACGTTGCTCACACCCTAGGTAGAGAAAAAAATAAATGAACAAACAGTGATATGGTAACTAACACTTCCAAAGCAGAGGTGTATAAAGTGCTTGTCCTTAGTGTGTTAACTGCGTGAACTCTTGTAAGCTTCAGGAGGGCGATGACAGAAAAAGTGCTATTTTCTTCAGCGCTTACAACCAGTGCTTGGTGCCCCAAAAAGTTAAGACTGATGACCTGAATAGACATCTAAATATGACTCTTGTGGAAGAAACTTCTGCAACCTACCCATGTCTTGCTCTCCTCCCCTTACCACTACTGAGCAGGTGTTATGAAAGAAGGTATTCTTATACTCGCTACACTCTTGCTGTGAGGTATGGCCATATGACTAGTTTTGGTCAATGGGAAAAAAGCTAAATTGACATGTATGACTACTGAACCAAAGCATAGTCAAAGAGCAAGTCTTCATCCCTGCTATAGAGACGAATGAAGGATTTGGGTTTGAGAAAAGCAGTGGGCCAAATCCAGTCCACTGCCTGTGATTATAAATAGTTTATTGACTACTGCCATACTAATTTATTTACTTATTATCTCTAATAGTAGATTGGAAAGTTGTGACAGAAACTGCAAAGCCTAAAATATTTACTATCTAGGAACCAGCAGTTAGAGTAATGGCTATGTCGCTGGACTCCCATGAAGTTGACCGTGGTTCGAGTCTCGGATCTGGTGGCTTAAAGTCACGCCAGGCGCGTATGCATGCATGCCCAAAATACTGAGAGGAGAATAGAGGAGAAGGGATTGTGGCGTGGCCATCCCTGCTGGGGGGGTGATTTCTCACTTTCTGTCTCTCTCTCTCTCTCTGTCTTTCCGGCAAGCACATGCGCCCTATAGGAAAAACCTCTCAAAAAAATAAATAAAATAAAATATTTACTATCTAGACCAAAAGAAAAACTCTGCTGACTCTTCTTTGGACAGCTGGTGTGGATTGTCTCACAAAGGATGACCTGAACATCCCAGTATCCATACCTTTGTGTAGGCACATTCCATACCAACACTGAGCTTGGCTAAGTAATGTTTTTTGGTTAACATGACATCAGCACACAAGCAGCTTGTTAAGGCTTACACATTGGGGTTTGCCTTCTTGCCACCATGTGAAGAGGTCTGGTTTAGCCTTCTTAATGAGGAAAGACCACATGGTAAGACAGGTCAGACTGCCCAGCTTGATCATTCCTTAAACAACTCAACTGAAGGGGCTGCATGAGTTATCCCACCTCATTCTGCAGAAAAATCACGCAGCCAACTTCTCAGAATCAGGAGAAGTTGTTAATCATTGTTTTAAGACACTAGATTTTGGGGGTGGTTTGCTATAATTGCGCAGATATGACATGGTGCATGACGAAGCCTCCATCAACCTGGATCTCTGAGTGACCATGTAAAACAGATCCCTCCAATGACAAATACTGGGCCTGTAGCAGGAATAGGAAGGGAATTCTGGGAATTACGGTGGCTAGCATAACCTAGCTTATAATACTATTACCACTACTACAGATATTGGTAATAGAAGTAGGGTTCTATCAAAAAATCTGAAATAGGAGACCCTAACTTAATGTTGAGGCAGAATAAAATGATTTTGAAAGGTACAAAAATAAGGACCCATTTTTTGAACTGTTAAGACATTTAATAAAACTAACTGAAACCACCTGGGAGGTAGATCATAAACTTGACAAATTTGTAGGTCTAGAATAAGAGGTTTGAAAACAACACATGAGCACTGGCTGCTATTTGCTGTGTCTGACAACATATTATGACTACACAGGCTCAGGAAGGAATTGGCCAGGTTGCAAATAAAAATGAAGGCAAATAGATCTAGAAATTCAGGCCCCTGCAAAGTTAGAAATGCTTTTAAGCTGGTTATGGGCTGAATATTTGTGTGTCCCCCTCCGAAGTCCCATGTTGAAATCCTAACCCCACAAGGTGATGCTGCTAGGAGACGGGGCCTTTAAAGGATGATTAATACCCTTATAAAAGAGACCCAATGGACCCAGGAGCTTGACAATCATTCTGGGTGCATATGTGTGCAGGGCCAAAATCCTGAGTGGAGAGTGCAGGAGGAGGGACTATGGCGTGGACGTGTTCTTGGGAGGTGGATTTCTCACTTTCCCTCTCTCTCTCTCTGTGTCTCTGTCTCTCTCCAGCAAGTGCACATGACCTATGGTAAGCTGAAACAAAAAAGAGAGACCTGAGAAAGCCCTTTGCCCCTTTCACCATGAGAAATTACAGTGAAAAGATGGCCAAGAAGTGGGCCCTCGCCAGATACCAAACTTGCCAGTGCCTTAATCTTGGACGTCTTAGACTCCATAACTATAGGAAATAAATTTCTCTTGCTCATAAGCTTCCCAGTTTATGGTATTTTGTTATAGCAGCCTGCACAGATGAAGATGAAACACCAAATGGCAAGAGAGAGGACGAGAACGTCTTTGAACATGAGGGCAGATTGATACTTAGCTTTAGGGCTGACTATAAGCACCACACTCTCTGTTAAAACTTTTTAACTGTTCAAATGACTCAGAACAAAAAATGCAAAATAAGGATATAGCTTTCCCATAAAAGCTCTCTTAAATCCAAAGAGAAGTAAGGAAACAAAGTAGCAAACAAGTATATTTTAGAAAGGACCATGGATGCCGTTAGTGGCACACGGAATCCTTTGCAATCAAATTGTTAAGATGTTAACAGAGTTTCTGAGAAATTATTACAGCCCAGTAAACTTACAAACTTAGACTAAAAATGACTGCAATTATTTTAAACACAAAATAAGCTTCAGGTGGCCAAGGAAGATCTAGAGAATGATCTCGACACTTTAAGAATAATGGCTGAGATCTCAGAGAGGAGAAATGGGGCCCAGTCAAAGACTACTTCTTACTTCAGAGTAGACTCCACAATATGTACCCAGAGAGATTTCAGAATTTCTATGACAAGAGGCTGCCATATGTCTCTCATTCTTCCTCTTTCTAAATGTAGGGGTGATTGTTGTTACCCCTCGCATAAAACCATAAGCAGGTAAGTTCATAGGTTACAGTCAGACTGAGAACCGCTCAGAAGTACTGGGTTTCAAGAGTGATGTAGTGACTGGTTAGAAACTTGGGGGACAGACATGTTCATTTGTTCTGTGTATGGGGAAAAGAAAGAACTAAATGACGGACTGCAAAGGGGATTTTTTTTTTTTTTTGAGTTGTTTGTTATCCCAGAATAAACCTGGGATTTATAATAAATCAACAATAAATCAATGCCATTGTTCAAATCTTCATGCTCTTCACTTCACAGTAGTGGTATGGGGAATGTGTGAGAGGCTCTAGGCAATGAAGAGTCAGAGACTTGCCGCTTTACTCACAAAACATATTTGGGGGGTCTTTGGTGCTTTGCCACTTGAATCTGTGTTAAGGTATTTTGCTCATTAAGACTATCTTATTATAGTATGTGTATAAGAATACTATTTGAGGGGCCAGCAGATGGCATACTGGTTATGGTGCTGGATTCCCACATGGGCAAGTGTGGTTCCACTCCTGAATCTGGTGGCTTGATAATTGTTCAGGGCATGTGTGTATGTATGTGCATGCTCAAAATCCCAGGAGGAGAATGAAGGAGAGGGGACTGTGGTGTGGACAACCCTCTGTGTGTGTGGGGGGGGGTTATTTCTCACTTTCCCTCTCACTCTCTGTTTCTCCACTCTGGTGAGTGCATGCACTCTATGGCAAAAATCTTAAAAAGTTAAAAAAAAATTTTAGATTATTTAAAAAAAGAATACCATCTCAGGTTTAATTTGAGTCTTCCACTCAGTATATTATCTTTTATTACAAGTAAAAACAAGAAATGGTTTAATATAACTTGTGCTTTTCTATGTACTCTACTATATTTTATTAATATAATTATATTTATACTTAACAAATAATTAAAAAAAAATCATTCCAGGGACCAGCAGATGGCATAATGGTTATGTTGCTAGACTCCCATGCAGTCGGCCATGGTTCAAGTCTTGGACCCGGTGGTTTAAAACTCACACAGGGTGTGTGTATGTGTGCATGTGTGCCCAAGATCCCAAGAGAAGAATGAGGGAGAAGGGATTGTGGCATGGCCATACCCCTGGAGAGTGATTTCTCACTTTCGGTCTCTATGTCTCTGACTCTTGGGTGAGTGCACACACCTTGCAGGAAAAATGTCTCTTAAAGAAAAATTCCAGGGCCTGCAGGTGGTGTCGTGGTTAAGGGTGCTGGACTTCCAGTGGCTGGCCACAGTTTTAGTCCTGGACCTGGTGGCTTGCTTTCTCACTTTCTCTCTCTCTTTTTCTCTTTCTCTCTCTCTCTCTCTCACTCAATCACTCTCTCCCTCTCTGGTCAAACTGAAATAGATGAATAAATAAATAAAGTTAAATAAAATAATTATTTAAAATAATTCCAGTTTCATTTTACTAAGTACATAACTTATAAGGTGACACACAGGAAATAAAAGAAGGTATTCTTTTTTTTTTTGGAGAGGTTTTTTTCCGCTATAGGGCGTGTGCGCTTGCCAGACAGACAGAGAGAGACATAGAGACAGAAAGCGAGAAATCACTCCCCAGAGGGGATGGTCACGCCGCAATCCCTTCTCCTCCATTCTCCTCTCGGGATCTGGGGCACGCACGCACACGCGCTCGGCGTGAGTTTTAAGCCACGGGGTCCAGGACACGAACCGCGGTTGACTACATGGGAGTCCAGCGACATAGCCATTACGCTAACTGCTGGTTCCCAAAGAAGGTATTCTTAAAAGTCTCTCTCACAGGGCCAACAGGTGGTGTGGTGGTTAAAGGCTCTGGACTCCCACACAACTGACTGTGGTTTGAGTCCCAGGCCTGAAGGCTTGCTGTCTTGCTTTCCCCCTCTCTCTCTCACACACACATACTCTGTCCCTCTCTGGTAAAATTGAAATATATAAATAATTATATAAAGTTAAATAAAATAATTCTTTAAAAGAAGTCTCTCTCTCCCCCTTGTTTCCTCTCCCCCACCCTCAGCAGGCACTACACAAAGACCCAGGGGTAGTCAAGAGGAAGTGATAAAGCAGCCCAGCTCTGCAGCTCGGTGAAACTTCAATTAGTTACCCCATTGTTGCAACTCCTTAAGCTGTCCCTCCTCTAATTTTCACTGATTCCGTCTTCATCTGGGCTCCAGTTCCCCTACTGGCACATCATGCCTGGTCTCCTCCATCTCTATAAATTTTCTTCTATCTGACTCGTTTTGCCTCCACCTCATTTTTTTTTTTTTTTTTTTTTTTTTTTTTTTTTTTTTTTGGGCCATAGGATACATGTGGTCCCCAAAAGAGACAGACAGTGAGGGGGAAAGTGAGAAATCACCTGCTAGGGGAGATAGCCACTCTGCAATGTCTTCTCCTCCATTTTCTCCCTGAGATTTTGGGCACACACCTACATATGCCCCGTGTGATTTTCAAGCCAGCAGGTCTGGGACTTGAACCAAAGTCAGCCATGTTGGAGTCCAAGGCCCCACCACACCACCTGCTGGCACCTCCACCTCCCATTTTTACATTCCTTCTTAGGGAGAGCATTTAGCCATCTTTTTTTCTCACACCTAGTCTATCCTGGCTACCTTTACATAACCAAACCGGAAATGTCCATCTAATTGTGTACCTAAAGATAATGTCTATCTTCTTTTAAAGATGATAGTTTTCTCCCTTACTCATGGATCTTTAAGTTGAAGATAGCACAACAGTTATCTTGTGCTAAGAGCTGATACGTCTGAACTGACCTGGAAGATATGCTATCAGAGATTTTATTTGTCCAGCTGACTTTTGGCTAAAATTAAATTTTCATAAAACTTTTTGCATGCCAGGTACATCTGCTCATATATGTGCCCATGATTCTGTCTGGCTATGAGGCTACAATGAGGATCGTAGCATTGTAAGACCCTTTCGAGGTATCTGTCTGTCTGCCTGCCTCTTTCTTATGAAATAAATTAATTAAATAAACTTAAAAAAGAGAGTACATTAAGTAGAAAAACTATGATATGAAAGAATTCTAGATTTAGACTATGATGGGAAGGGGGAGAGAAGAGATTTCTGTGTGTGGTGAGGCACTGACTCTTACTCTGTGAAGGGAGTAGAAAATTGAGCTACATAGCCCGCCGTGGATCAGGTGCTGGCTGTTTTAAGTGGTTCAGGCCAGACTCTGTTTCCAGCCATCACTTTGATAGATGAGGGTGGAGAAACCGACAACAGAGAGCCTCTTTAAAGGGGGATATTGCTAACATCTGGGACAGAGATGATAAACCGAGGGCTTGATGTAGACTCTGTTTACAGAGAGTAGGGGCAGATCCAGAGACTCTTCTATTTCTGACAGAACCTGGTGACTCTCTGGATGTGTGGGGAAAGAGAGGAAAAGGAAGACAGCAGGATACAGTGGGAAGAAGATGAGCTCCGAAGCCAGGCAGTGGTTCTAGGTTTTTTTTTTGGAGAGATTTTCGCTATAGGGTGCGTGCGCTCGCCAGACAGACAGAGAGAGACATAGAGACAGAAAGCGAGAAATCACCCCCCAGGGGGGATGGTCACACTGCAATCCCTTCTCCTCCATTCTCCTCTCGGGATCTTGGGCATGCACGCACATGCGCCCGGCGTGAATTTTAAGTCACCGGGTCCGGGACGCGAACCGCGGTCGACTACGTGGGAGTCCAGCGACATAGTCATTACGCTAACTGCTGGTTCCCAGTGGTTCTAGGTTTGAATCTGAGGACTACTCATCCTGTGCAAGTTTGTCTTTCTGAGCTTCCAGCATCCACCTTTAAGGATGTGATAGGGACTAATGACAATACCTTTAGAGAGTGTGGGCTAAAACAGGCATTCAATACAAATTGATATCAAAATTAAAGTTTTATATTGAGAAAATAGTGATGGCATCAACTGAAACAGAGATTTTAGAAGCTGGCTCTGGGTATGGAAATTGATCACCTTGGTTTTAGCCGTGTTGAATTTGAGGTGCCTGTAAGGTCCTCTGGGACAGGCTGAGATGCCTGTTGGGTGGCAACAGGAAATACGGATGTGGAGCTTGGGAGGGATGTGGGGGCCAGAGGTGGATATCTGGGAATGAATGGGTGACAGATGGTAGCTAAAGCTATGAGATGAATTAGATCTACCAGAGAGGAAATGAGGGAGATGAATTTGTGAGATGATCAAGATAGAAAAGGTTGGATAGGGATGAAAAGAGAATAGCAGATATGGATGTAATTTTCCCCCTGTATACTTTTCGAAAGACATTGTAGGGAAACCCCTACTCCAGAGTATCTTTGGAAGCAGTTACAACTCAGCCAGAACCAACTGCAAACACACAGGCATCTCCAGACCAGGGTCCTTGGCAGACATTCAGAATGGGTAGCACCTTGCTGGTATCTCTTCTGGTCCTGCCATGGAATGTGGGGGACAGTGAGTAAAGTCAGCCAGAAGCCAAAACAGGTACACCTGTACTACACATTTTATAAATCAGATACTCACTTGGAATGATGACTTTTTTCCCTATGTAAATATTCCTGAATGGAGGCTACAGAGATCTCCGAAAACTATCACCTGCTGCATTAAGCATTAGTGCTCATGGTTACCCTGTATGATCTGTAGCAAGTGGACTTATTAGAAATTTGAGTCCTGCGTTGTCAAGGCATTTAACAAAGTATCTCATGATATTCTTACAGATAAGAATCGTAGGGTATAGGTTAAAAATGCTTTCAGATACATGTTCTTATTTGGAACTGTGGGCCAGATGACAGTATGGTTTGGCATGTCACTGGTTGAACTCATGTATCAGGGAAGTACCTAGTGATTTTCTCCAGCATGTAGACTTGGATGCATCTTGTTTAACATGTTTATTAATGACTTGGATAAACGTGTAGAATGCATGCTCACCACATTGATAGATGACATCAAGCTACCAGGGATACTTAATATGTTAGATGACAGCATCATAAATTTTTTAAAAAATGATTTCAACAAGCTGGTCTAGGCCAATAGCAACAATACTTTATTTGTTGAAGATAAATGTAAAGTCCTGTCACTGGGTTCAAAAAGTCAACTGCAGAGCAAGTCATATGATAAAGACTTGGGGATGTGGTTGACCACAAGTTTAATAATAACAGTTTGAACTCATTAATAAAAAGCTAACTCAATCTTCCACTTTATTAATGGAAGCACTGAGAGGTAATAGCTGGCTAGACCGCATTTGGAACACTGGGTGTAATTCAGGCTGCCAGATTTTCAAAAGGGAACATAACACACTGCTGTGTTCAGACAAGAGTAATGTGGTGATGGGTCTGGGAATCATATTTTCTAGGGAGTGATTCAAGGAGCCAGAAGCGTCTGGCCTTGATGAGGAGCCCAGAAGATGTGAAGAGCCTTCAAATGACTGCGGTGTTGCTGTATTGAAGGGGAAGTGAGTAATCTGTGATGTCCTAGAGGACAAAACAAGGATGAATGAGCAGATGCTAGAGAGAGAGAGTTTTCAGCTGAGACTGAAAAGACACTTCCTTGTAGTCATACTGGCAGCCTTCTGAGGTGAGATGCAGAGGAAGGGCTCTTGTACCATGTGAACGGGAAGCTAGAAAAACCTCTTCTAACCTGTACCATGGTGACTCCCTCATCAGTAAATACACATAATGATCACTACCCTATCACACATTTGTGGTGATCATGCCTCTATCTTATGACTTACCACACTGTGTTGCACTTATTTAGTTACTCAAGTCCTTGACAGTTAGAATTTTACCATACTTAGGGAAAAGGCTTGGCATTTGATAGGTCTTCAGTAAAAGTTTACAGAGTATGGTTTGAGTCACAGACCCAGCAGCTTGAAAATCACAACAAATAAATAAGTTTTTTTTTGTTTTTGTAAGTTTATTGAATAAACATGTGAAAGGATGGAGACTGTGCATGTGAAAGCACTTCATAAATGGCATAGAGCTATATAAACATGAGACACTGTCATTCTTCACCGTATTCCCCAATACGAACAATTTGGGAAAAACAGCAGTGACGCTGACCCCGCTAAACACTTCACCTAAGGGCCAAAGATCAGGAAAATGTGTTGGATCTTTTTAGAAGGGAATTTACCTGTGAAGGGAACATTGTAACTCACTTTTGGGGTTCAAGTTGCCATCTTAATGGCTCAGAAATTATTTTCATAATTCAATGATTTCCCATGGCTAAAACTCAAAATCCTTGATACAACGTATAGGTCTTGCCAAGGTCGTATCGGACTGCCTCACCAGCCTCCCTGCCCTCTCCTTTCTGTCATCCGGCACTGCAGCCACACTGGCCAGGTCGGTCCCTGAGAGGACAGTGCTCCCACTCTGAGCACAGGGGCTCAGGCATGCTGTTCTTTCTGCCTAGAAAAATCTCCCACCCTCCTGTCTAGTTAATGTCAACACATACTTGAGGGCACAGGCCCTGGGCCTCTCAGAGCCGCCCTGCTCGGCCTCTCACCTTGCCTGCTGTACACGCAGATGCACAGCCGTGCCTTTGCTTCCTGTCGGGGTTTTCCGTCACTGCCCCTGTCATTCTGTGCTTGTTCCCTGCCTCCTCCATGTGTAAACTCCCTGTGAGGACAAGGGCTCGGTCTATTTTTTGCTTACTATGTTTAGTTTAATTACCAGTCATAACATCTGACACATATTAGAACAAATAAATTTGTTGAATGAATGAATGAAGCCACTTCACAATGTTTTTGTTAGTTAAATGAGAACTACTATGTTTTCTTTGTACTTTGTTTTGAATGTTTCAAAATCATGTGGCCTAACTGACAAAAATAAGGTTTCCAGATATTGAGCTCTGCTACACTGTGATAAGATTCTAAACTATATCCCTGTTAGCATCAACTTTCTGAATTAAAATAATCAGTATAAACTTACTTTATATGTCTTAATGAGAACCTAAAGCTTTCCCTGCCTAAAGTCAGGCATCTACCCATTGCCAGATTATGGATGCAGGTGCCTGGTACCACGTTCTGGCCTCTGGCTAAATAATCAAGAGGTGCCTTTTAACCAGGTGCCAGCCAGGGATGCACCCCCAGAAAACCCACACCAACTTGAGTCAGGATTTTGTGGCCCAAATGCTATCAGGACTTCCTGAGAACTCTTGATTCAAAGAATATTCCTTTGTGAGATCACAATATTATTTTCACATATTCTTTCACATATTTCATTTCAATGGTAATATCTCATTTGTCACTATACAACATGCGACTGTCCCATTTACAAAGCTGAGGCAGGAGACACATCTGTAACTGACGAAAGCTAAAGGCAGTTTCTTCCTGGCAGGATGGAGGGGGTTTTCTGGAGTTTCAGTTCTGCTTATTTAGGTCAGCTTTGAAATTCACAGCCTGTCCCTCCGACAGAGGGCTGAGGGAAGGTTCCTGGAAGACAGACTCCTACAGGGGGGCTGCTCCTTTCATCAGAGGACCCAGTTCCCTCGGCTCCCTAGTGATTTATACGCCCTGGGGCATTACCGAGGCGATGTCAGAGAAGGCTGAAACAAATCTTCCTCCAGAGCAGGCCTGCAGGACATATGGCACACAGTTCCGGAAAGATGAATGGAACAGGAGGCTGCTGGGTCCTCAGACCATGGAGGATAAGGGTGCTAGAAAGAGCATCGCCTCTTAGCTTTGAAGTATCTCTGACTACAAAGGTTTGAGGAAATTTACAGTGAATGGGAATCGTCAAATAAGGCTGGCAGGCAGAATACCTATTATAAAGAATTTCCTAGTCACATATAAGCAAGATTTCAGAAATCTTCAAGCAGTGGCAAGGGTATTCAGGGAACCTTGAGAAGCTTGTGACATTTATTTTGTAAATGAACGCGATCGGAGTGGTTCCCGGGGCTGCACAGATCCTGAACACTCAAGTGCATGCTGCTGGGGGCAAGCACCCGCCCTCCATGGGGCCACCAGAAGCGCAGGGCTCCGCGGGGCCTGTGGCCCTCTAGGCTTCTCGGCCAGTCTTTCACCTGCTCCTGGCCAGATATTCCCCAGTTCCACAGCTACTGCCCTCTCCAGGCCCGACTTCTTTCTTTCCCTCTCCTTAGCCGTTCCTTCATGCTATACTTCACAAATGAACTTGAAGCCACTGGGAATCCACTCCTTCCTGGCCTCTTGCAGACACCTCTATCTACCCCTGCACCATGGTGACTGCTGGAAAAGTGGAAGTGGCCCTGTGGGCATGTCGATTACTCTCCCTGGACAGTGGATTTGTCGCTCTGGGCACGTCTCGCTCCTACTTACCATGCTCCCTGCCTGGATCCTCTCCCACAGCAGCGCAGAGCTTCCTCTGCACTGTCGTCCTGTAATCATGGCCATGCTTCCTGAAAGAACAATCCACTTGGCCTCTACTCCCTCACGTCCATTCACTCTGAACTGCACTTCCTAATCATTTCGCCTGACCTCTTCCCATAGCTTTACTACCTGTAGCCTTTCTCCTTGCAGGACTTTGACGTTTCTGCCCTGCCCAGCTCCCTTCTCCCCATGCTGCTGTCTCTCCTCTGTCTCCTCTGCCATTCCACACTTCATGTTGCCATTTCCAAGGTAATGATCAGGGTCTTCTTTGCCTCCTTTACACCATCTTTCTTGGTAATCTCATCTTCATTCATTTACTCGCTTGATAGTTACTAAGTCCTTACTGTGTGGACAGGCACTCTACCCCAGGCTGAGGAGGGGTAAGGCAAGTATAAGACAGCCAGGAATCTGTACTTAGTAGGAAGTCTTTTAAAGAAAGAAGTAGGGGGAAACAGCACTGAAGGCTGGTCAAGCTACACAGGGACAACTGGCCAAGAACAAAGAACTGATGCAGAAGCTTCAGGTAGCCTCGGAGAGTGAGGGCAAGGAAGGAGGTGCAGAAGAAGAAGAACTCCTTGTCCCTGATGTAGCGAATGAAGTGCAGATAAATGAAGATGGCCAAATCCCCGGATGCTCAGGAGCTGCACCATTGATATAAAAGAGGTGGAATTCCACAAGGGCCCTGAACAACTACCAGAGCCTGTGGCCAATGAGGCTTCTGAAAGTGAGGGAGATGGCCAGTGGCAGAGGAAACGTTGTTGAAGGAATTTGAGGAGAGGCGATCCCTTAGAAAAAGCTCTGAGCTCTACCAGGAGCTGGTGGGCAGTCAAGGAACAAAAGATTCTAGCTGCCAGGAGGTACTCTATGAATTGAAGTCATATCACAGAAACTCAACAAACAAAAGCATAAACTCAGGAAGCCAAAAGCGAGTTCAGCAGAGATTGTTCTTCGGCTCCAGAAAGAGGCACCTGCCCCGGAAGAAGAGGAGCCCCTGTTGCTGCAGAGGCCGGAGAGAGGACAGACAGTGGAAGAACTAGGAGAGCTGGGCAAAGAAGCGTGTTCTCCAGATAAGGAGCTTCCTATACCTGTGTCAGGAGAGCAGTGGTCAGAGGGGAACCCAAAGAATCAGCCCAATGCCCCTAAGAAGCAAAAGGAACAAATGACTGATATACAGAACCTCCTCACCACAAAGTCTCCTTCTGCGAAGTCTGTGGCAATTACCACAATAGAGGAGTCAGAAAACGAAGAGGAGAGAAACAAAAGCAGATGATACAGGAAGCTTCTGCTGGGGACAATGTCATCAGAGACTTCTTGAAAGAGAAGAGGGAAGCTGTGGAGGTGAGTAAGCCAAAGGACCTGGACCTGATGCTGCCTGGCGGGGGCAATGGGGTGGTGTGGGCCTGAAGCCCAGTGCTAGAAAAAGATGCCGGCTTCTCATTAAAGACCTCCCCTGGAGGTCCTCCACAAAAAGACAGGAACTTGCCCAACGTGATTATCAGTGGGAAGCGTGACATCCACACAGCAGCTCGTCAGGTGTGGGTGCTTGCGTATCCATTCACCCACCATCGGCAATTTGAACAGACCATGCAGACCCCTATAGGAACCACATGGAACACCCAGAGGGCCTTCCAAAAGTTGACTACTCCCAAGGTTGTCACCAAGCCAGGCCATATCATTAAGCCCATAAAAGCAGAGCATGTGGGCTACCAGTCTTCCTCAATGTCGGATCTATCATACAGAGGATGCCAAAACAGCTCTCTCTAAGTCACAAAGAACAGCTGAAGAAAAATTCTGTAGAATGAGTTGCTGGAGGAGTGATGTCTGGATGCCCAGGACTGGGGGGCACGCAAAATGCCCTCTTTGACCTACTTTTATGCTGTGTCACAGGATCAATTTTCAAACCAGCTGAGCACGCTGCGGGGTACGCCTTTATTTTAGCAACAAAGGAATTTTTTATTTATTTAGAAAAAAATGAAGAAAGAAGTACACTCAAATGTTACAAATGCTCTATCAGTATTCAGAGGGTCCAGGGGGTGGGGGAGGACACTAACAGAGGCCTTAGCCAAATCTTGAGAAGTAAGAACCAATGTGCCAGGAGGCCTGGGGGAGAAGCAGGTAAAGCAGCAGCGCACGTGGTGTGGTGGCTCAGAGCACTGGCTCTGGAGCCAGGCAGGTCTGGACGAAGTCCCAGGCCCATGGTGTAACCATGGGGACTAGGCCAAGCTGCTTCTGGAGGTCTCAGTTTCTATCTCTATAACATGGAGAGGATGGTCCCTAACGTGAATGCCTGCGGTAAAAGTCAGGTAACAACAAATGGGAAGTTCCTAGCACCATGCCTGGCACAGAATGATTTCTGACTGACACTATTATTACTATGGATACGTTTATGACTTTAATATGTGCCGTGTAGCCATTACAATAGCACCTACTTCACAAACTTCTTCTGAAGGCCAAATAAACTAACAAATGTGAAAAAAATATAGCACGGTATTATTCAGTCATAAAAGGAAATAAAATTCTGAAACAAGCTTTAGCATGAATGAACTGTGCAAACATCATGCTAAGTGAAATAAACCAGACACAAAAGGACCAATGCTTCATGATTTCATATCTCTGGAGTTTGCAGAATAGGCAAATTCATAGAGACAGAGAGTAGAATAGAGGTCACCAGAGGTTGAGGTAGGGGAGAATAAGGAGTTACTGTTTAATGGATACAGGATTTCTGTTTGGGATGATGAAAAAGTTAAAGAAGTACATAGCAGTGATGGTTATAACACTGTAAGTATATTTAATGGTGCCAAATTGGATACTTAAGTATAGTAAAAAGCAAATGCTAGGTTCATATGCCATTTTCAACAAAAACAATACCACTAACATTCACAGTAAATCAGAAACAAATCAGGATGTTTTATTGGCTCAGATATTTTAAACTGTACTTATATTTGCAGAGTTTATGTATTACTAGGATAAGTATGTATCTTTTAAAATTAGTAAATTTTCAAAAGAGAAAATTTAACAAAAGTTGGAATTATGAATCCCGAAATCTAGACAGCCGACCTAGCCTCTGCATGAAAAAGTCTGACAGTTTTATTTCATTTTTGCTGTTAGATTAGATGCAAAATGGGCTTGCTTTTACCAAGCTCTCCTCTCTGGTAAGTAGTTGTACAGTATATTTTGGAGAGACAAATTTGTGTTTGATATTTTAAAACCTAATAAGGATATAAACATGGATACACAAGAATCCTTAAACAGAGACAAGAAGTTCAGCATTTTAAAAAATTGTGCTTAGGGACCAGCAGTTAGCATAATGGTTATGTTGCTGGAATCCCATGTAGTCAACCATGGTTTGAGTCTTGGACCCGGTGGCTTAGACTCATGCTGGGCGCGTGTGCGTGCGTGCCCGAGATCCTGAGAGGAGAATGGAGGAGAAGGGATTGAGGCGTGGCCATCCCCCCTTGGGGGTGATTTCTCGCTTTCTGTCTCTCTGTCTCTCTCTGTCTTTCTGGCAAGTGCACGCACCCTACAGTGAAAACCTCTCCAAAAAAAAGAAAAAAAAAATTGTGCTTAAAAGTAGACAACCAACGAAACCTTAGAAAAGGAAGTTTTCTTTGGGCCTTGGCAGGAACACTCATGGTTCCACTGACCTGTGTCCCCTGATTGTTGATGTCAATGGCATCGCTCCACTCAGCTGGCACTTCACCCAGCAATTCGACTCTCAGAAAGAGGCTGGGCAGTGTGTCTCGAGTCTTGCAGTCCGGGTAACTGGAAATCTGATGATAGAGCTCATGGTGAACTGAGCACTCAGAAGGAATCTTTCTGCAATATACCTCAAACTTTGGGATCTCTGAAATTAAAAAAAAAAGGCATATACAGACTTTCGCCTTCGAGACAAAGACTTAAAGACATTAAACATAATGTGGCAAAACAAACTTTTCAAGGAGGTAGGAGTTAATACTTCTATTTAAACATTACTCACAGGATCACTGGAAACAACTCTTATCCATCAAAAAGACTCAGAGAGAATAGATGTCTTATCACTTAAATTCAATGCCAGACATTTACCTTTAGTGTTTTCCTTCATAAGCATTGTTACTGGACACCTGTTGTGGAAAATTACTCGAGGACTAGGGTCTTCTGAGAGTGTTAAATACGTCACTCCAAAGTGTTCCTGGTATGTCAGTGCTATGGCCCTAGAACAGAAACATGACAGAAATGGTTCAGAGAAAATGCATGCTTTTTCTCCCAGTACATGTTCATCTGGATTACAATATTCAGAACTCTAGAACATCTCTTTCATAACTCCAGGGAGATGTTTTCTAGAAAATGGGGCCATTATCTCATTTATTAACTGCCAAACACTAATAATAGGCTAACTGATGCTTTTCCAATAATAGTAGTAACATTTATCATAAAATATTTTTAAAATGTAAAAAGTCATTTAAAAGGAAAAAACCAAATTACCATCCAGAGGGTACTATAGCCAACTTTGCACTGACCTTTCCTACTGCTCTTTTTTCCTCTGTGCATATGTGCCGTAAGCTCTTCAGGGTACCTTATTCTTCCTCAGAAGTGTTTGGTAAACTTTGGTAAAGGAGGAGGTGACCTGATTTTAGAAGGACTAGCTAAGGTTTGGTTGCTTACTCTTTGTTTTATTCCAAAGGTAGGTAGGCTCATTACGTTTTCTGTCAATTTTCACAAGATCTTCATACTTCACAGGATATACATTTTGACTATCAGGATTAAAGCTATATTATGGAGTTAGACAAAGCTGTGGGGGGATAGTTGCCCTCTACAACAAAGAGAGAGTTTCCTACTTAGACTACCAAATGGTATTTCATATCAAAGAGGGGAAAACAATTCTCTCTGAAGTTTAAGTTACATGAACTGTCAAAAATCATCAATGAAATTAGATAATTTGTCCAATGGGGCTCTTGGTTTATGCTGATTAAAAGGAGTCAATAATGCACTAAGGAATTTCCATTTGTTATTTATGCTGTTTGCCTAAACAAACAGTGTGAGTCCTTCCCAAAGACTGTACTTGTTTGAAATGCCAGAGTAAATTCTTCAGGAGCATTTGGTAAGAACACATTACTAACATCATCGAGTGTGCACTGTTGGACTGAGGGACAGAGATGAGCAGATGGGATAGGAGGAAGTGAATTTGTCTTCAGAGTATATTCTTGGATTAACAACAAAGTTATTGTCCCAGGCTAATTTTGAAAGAGCTGGGCAAGCTGATCTTAGAGAATTTCTTATTGTTTGTTAGCCAAGAAACTTTGGAACCAAGGCTACACTAGCACTTTTAACCCAACATTTAGCTTAACACATAGATAAGACTAATTTATCATATAATTCTTAGAACTTTAAATTTTTTTTTTTAGAGAGAGAAATTTTTGCTATAGGGTGCATGCTCTTGCCAGAGAGAGAGACACAGAGGCAGAAAGTGAGAAATCACTCCCCAGAGGGGATGGTCATTCCACAATCCCTTCTCCTCCCTTCTCCTCTCAGGATTTTGGGCACACATGCACATGCACCCGATGTGAGTTTCAAATTATCAGGTCCAGGACTCAAACTGTGGTTGGCCATGTGGGAGTCCACAGACATAACCTCTAAGCCATCTGCTGGCCCCAGAACTTTCAATCTCTAAATAAAATCACGTTTCAAATTTTGTCTTTCGTTTAAAAAACAAATTTTGTTTGATAGTCATAAAGCCATATACACCTTTCAAAAGCTCTTCCTTAAACTCACTGCGTTTAACATCTCCAACTAGAACATAAGGAAAAGCACTCCTCTCCAGAGTTCAGGATGAAAAATGTTTGCAAAACCAGTGACTATAAATGCTATCAAAGAAGAAAGGATGCATGTAGGAAGCAGGACCTTGTCATTATGGATGAGTTAAACTATTATCTTTAAAATATTACTTATTTAAAAAATCTCTGGGGTTGGCCCATAGCGTAGGAACCCAGATCTCGCACAGTGTTCTGCAGTTTGAATTTGGCCCTGGAGGCTTGAAATACGTGCTGAGTGTTTGTGTGTGCATGCCCAGGGTCCCAACGAGATGAAGAAACGGAGAAGGGATTGCAGTGTCACCACACCCCACTGAGGGGTGCTTTCTCTCTCTCCTTCTGTCTTTCTCTGGCAAGTGGACACACCCTCGACTCCCATCCCCCACCCCAAATCTCTGAATACATAATAAAGTTGGATGGTTCAAATACATTTTAAAAGTCCAAAATTCATAATTATGGGAATAAGGTACCTCTCATAAGGTTACAATATGTTTTCTTTTGTAGCTGTTACATATACCACCCGTAAGTTATTCCTGACAGCTGCATAAAGGACACACTGCACGCAAAACAACCACAAAATAGAGGTCCAGCATGAACAAACCATTACATGTCTCTGGCTTGATCCTGTGGTTTCCATTTGCATAATGGTAATCAGTAATTGCAGCGGCTTGCATGCAGAAAAACCACAGGACAGAATCTTCTGTGACTTGTGTTTATCTAAGATATCTCTCTTAATGGCTTTTGAGAAAAATTCCATTTCAAAGTAATAATGAAATATGAGGAAGAAAAACATGTTTCAATGAGAATGCTTCATATTTTAATCCTTGGATCTCATCATTTGACAAAGGTTAAGAACTTGTAAAAGTTGATCTTTTTATTGTGACATATTGCTGCTATCCTGTAGTGCAAACACCATATTTTCCCCCCCAGTATAAACTGTGTAAGGGAAAATATCCTAAGTAGCTCCTGTGTGGGATGATGACATTTGAACATTTGTATACAATGTCTGAAGTCGTTAAAAATAAAATGTAGAGAGACTGGCAGGTGGCGTAGTGGTTGAGGTGCTGGACTCCCGCGTGGCTGACTGCGGTTCGGGTGCTGGACTTGGCAGCTTCCTTCCACACCTTCTCTGTCTCTCTTTTGGTGAGCTCATGTGCCCTATAGCAAAATTTAAAATAATAATAATAATAACAATAAATAAATAATTAAAAAATAAATAAATGTAGAGCCTTGCATTACTGATGAAGAGCACTGTAACTATTCTCCTGTCTTCTTGGCATCCTGATGAGCGGACAAGCAGCGGTGAAGCGCATTTACATACATGTAAATTACCTGGTACAGAATCCATTTTCCCTAAAATTCCCGAAGGGCACTGCCACACTCTGTCTGGGAAACTCTTGGCGAACTATAGCTGGCAGGCTCCAGCACTGAGAGCTGTTGGCACCTGGGGCAGAAGAAAAGCCCAGCAGGATCTGTTTCTGGAGGAGCGAGACATCCAACGCTGATTGACCGACGTCAGGCAGTAAGTCCCAGCAAGGAAGGGAGCTGGGTTTTGTGGCAGGCTGCTCTCCACTTGGGCAAATGCTAAAAGTGGCACTATCGGGCACGTGAAAATACTGAAAAGAAAAAGACAATCCAGAGAGAGCACATTTACTTCAGTAACACAGCAAAGTTGAGCTTTCTAAAGCACAGCTTCTACGAAACCATAATTCATGTACTCAGAAAGTGGCCAGGTTGGGGACATGGATATACTAGAAATCCTGTTCTCATGTGAGACAGTGACAGCAGAGACAGCAGGCCTGCTTTCTGGGCATATGAAACATGAGAAACTGGGGTGATGTGAAAGGTGATGATGTGACGTTCTCATGGTCCTGATGCCATCAGGGTAGAAATGTCATGTGCTGGGGGGGCAGGTCTCTTGACAGATGTGGCTGCACTGAAAGGGCAAAGGCTGTGGCATGCTGTGGCATGCTGGGGCCTCGTGAATAAGGGATCTAAATGAGACACAGAACAGAGAACCCAGAGCTCAGAAAACAGATGCTGTGTAAGGCTCATCCTCGTGGAGGAGCAAACTCTGGTCCCAACCCTCAGGTAATTTCGCATGGCTTCTTGCGCATTAGAGTTTTAGACTGAGAACCTGTAGAGACAATTTGTTTGAATCTCCTCCTTCACAGCCAGGAAAATTGCTTTCTAGAGAGCCAACGACTTGTCCGACATGATGAAGTCACTAAGTGGCACAGCCTAGATTTTTGTTTCTGAATTTGGACAGACACTGTTTCCTGACACCGTCCCAGTGTCCTTTCTAGGTTGGGGATTACCATGTCTTTAGATAGTACCCCACACTTGCCTGAAGCAGGGGCAGGGTTGAAAAGGGGGACACTCTTCTACTGCAGGGAGGAACCAGGGCCTTCTCTCAGGCCCAGAAAGCTAAGGGAAAGTGGGAGTTCTGTGTGACACCGATGTGGTGCTTGGCTGCTGGCCACTACCATTCACTGAGTGCTTATCCTTGTTATTAATCTCACTTCCTCCTCACAAAAAAATCTATAAGGAATGCAACATTGTGTCTATTTTACAGAAGAACAGAGTCAGCACAGAAACCCTGACCCAGCGTCTCAGGAAACCCTAGGGGAGGGACAAGCAGGAGAATTATTAGTATACACGCTAATTCTCTTGTCAAATCCTCACCTATGATGCAAATATTGTTGACCTCTATTTCCCAACTAGGCAATCATCTGGATACTTCTGGTCACCTATTTATTAATATTTCAATTAACCAGGATAAAATTTATTGTTTAGACCTTTTTGTAAGTACCACAACATATTGTGAGCTTAAAGTATGTCTTTCATCTTATTTGATTATTCTAAAAAAACTTTTTGGAGCTAAAAGTAAGTGGTAATAATAAAATCAGACAAATGTAAAAGAAAAGATAATACTTTCCTATATGATAGTTTCAATAACATAATACCATAGCACAACACTCAGCATAGTTTTTAAGTTCTTCTAAAGTATCTCCTTACTCTCTTAAAATATAACTGTTCATTTGAACCTTACAAAGAGCTGAATCTAAAATCTCTCTGAACGTTCTTATTTTCTGTGTATTCTGCCATCAAGGTGTTAACAGACGAGCTGGCATACCCTCACGTTTTGCGATTATTTTTTTGGTAGAGGTTTTTGCCTTAGGGCACGTGTGGTTAGAGTGGGGAGGAAGGCTGGGAACTTTAAGAGGGAAAGTGAGAAATCATCCCTCAGGGGGGATGGCCACACTGCAATCCCTTCTCCTCCATTCTTCTCTGGGGATCTTGGTCATGCATGCAAATGTGCCTGGCATGAGTTTCAAGCTACCAGGTCTGGGACTTAAACCATGGTTGGCTATGTGGGAGTCCAGTGCTGTAACTACTATGCCATCTGCTGGCCCCACACCCTCATGTTTATTCTTGCAGACATACACTTCCTGGCTCCAGCTCCATGCCTCAGTTCAGGTTCTAGTCTTTTGCCCACATGACTCCTGTAGGCACTGAAGCCTGCCAGGCAGATGTTCTTTATCACGGGGCTCGAGAGTCAGTCCTCAGGACCACTTCTCTGCTTGTGGGGGTTCGGAGAGCATGTGGAGCACTGTGCTGGAGCCTCTGAGCAGGTAGGGTGCAGGCAGACCAAGCCAGCAGTATGTCAGGATCTGCTGCTTTGCAGGATTTCTGCTCATTAATGACCTTGGAAAACACTCCTTGGTTTAATTAAAGCAAAAATAAGTGAATTCCTCTTTACCTATATTCAGCATTTTGGCTTTTTACGTGCCCTAGGTTAAAAAGTCAATCACATTTATCGTTAACTTATCAAAGTGTAGACCAAACAAGCCTGTCAGGAATTGCTTACCTCCTTCCCAGAATGAGGACTGGCGATGGATAACTGTGGCTTATAAAATATCTGGTATGGTGTATTATTGATGATTGTAGTTTTGTCTTCAATTTGAATAATTTGGATACTTTGCTGGACCATGGAGGAAATGCAGAACTGACATAACTGCAAGATAATTCAGGAAAAGTAAGTTGGATGACAGTTTTATAAGGCATATGAAAATCTCTTCATTGTCCTCCTCTTTTTTTTTTTTTTTTTTTTTTTTTTTTTGCTAGGGGCCATGTGTGCTCGATAGAACAAGAGGTAGAGGGAAAGGAGAAAGTACCCCTTCCTCTCCACAGGGAGTAGTTATGTCATAATTCTTTCTCCATTTTACCATCCTTTTGGGATTGGGGGCATGCATGCACACACACCTGCATTTCACAAGTAAATGGGTTTAGGACTCAAAGCATGTGTTCAGCCATGTGGAAGCAGGCTGCCTTAACCATTAGGCCACAGAGCCAGCCCCTCTTCCTTAGTTTTAAAAGGTTATTTTATTTATTGTTTTGCATAGGACAGCAACTTTTCCTACAGTATTTAATATCAATAGCATTGTCCTTCCCTGTAAGGGTACCAGTATTTACTCTGTAACAGGGCACTTTATGAGTTTTTTTAGCTGCTC
Source organism: Tupaia tana (assembly GCA_026018925.1). Classification (NCBI taxonomy): domain Eukaryota; kingdom Metazoa; phylum Chordata; class Mammalia; order Scandentia; family Tupaiidae; genus Tupaia; species Tupaia tana. Next base: position 54,460,028 of record JAKSZU010000008.1, on the reverse strand, counting down.
TTATATATGACAGAGAAGAGACTTGTTTTCAGGTTACTTCACAAATGACCTCACAAAATATTTGTTTACAAAGCACTTACATATAAATAAATGCCACTCATCTTACATAACAGATTTCAATCCAGCATCCTTCCTCCTCCTCATGCTCATCCTAGCAGCTGTCTCACTGAATGCCTGACATGAACCAAAGAGAGTTCCAAGAATTCTGATAACGATGAAGAAGAAAACAATGACTGAACTTCACATAGCCCTATGTTGTGTTCCACTTGTTTTAAGTATCTGATGCACATTAACCCACAGCATCTTCATTACACCGACATGGTGTACCTGGGCATTACTGTTATCCTCGTTTACCAAAGAGGAAAACGAGGCAAAGAGAGATGAAGTAACTTGGTCACAAAGATAAAGGGGTCTAGCCGGAGTTGAAACCCATGCAGTCTTCGCTCTATACCAAAACAGGCGTCGGCTCATCGCCTTCCTGTGTTCTGTCTGATACATGAGGAACTGATGCTCAAAGAAGTCATTACTTGTCTAACAACACCCATCTTGTAAGTGGTAATTTTAGAATAGCAGTTCTCAAAGAATGATCTGGGGACCCAGAGCAGAGGAGGGGTTCTGGCCAAGGGTGGATTTTTAAAGTCAAAACTAAGATGATATTTATCTTTTGGGGCTGGCAGGTGGCGTGGCAGTTAAGGGCACTGGATATTTATCTTTTTCACTCTCATGAGTGTACAGTGGGGTTTTCCACAGAGTCTATATGACATCTGATGTCATCACTCTGAAGGTTAATGGAATATACTTTTTTTTAATAGTTTTGATATTGGGTATGTGCACTCATTGGAGAAAGACAGAGAGAGAGGGAAAATAAGAAATCTTGGGATTTTTAGGAAGCACACACACACCTCCAGCGTGTTTTCAAGCTGCCAGTCTGGGACTTGAACCATGCAGTTGACCACATGGGATCTAGCTGCCTTAACCTCCATGTCACCTGTTGGCCCAATATTTGTATAGTTTTACTTACTTACTCACTCACTCACTCACTCTATCTATCTGTCTGTCTGTCTATCTATCTATCTATCTATCTATCTATCTTATCTCTTTTAGGATTTTTAAAGACAGTGAAAGGGAAAGAGAGAAATCACCCCCCAGGGGACGGCCACACCACAATCCCTTCTCCTCTATTCTCCTCTTGGGATTTTGGGCATGCATATGTATGCAGTGTAATTTTCAGGGCACTGGATCCAGGACTCAAACCATGATCAGCCATGTGGGAATCCAACACCTTAATCACTTTGCTGGCCCTGATTCTTATGTTTTAAAAATTTCTCTGTTTTGGGTCAGCAGGTAGTGTAGAGATAAAGGTGTTGGATCTCACATGGCTGACTGTGTGGTTCGAGTTCCAGACCTGGCAGCTTGAAAGCCAAAACAAAGCATGTGTCTGTGTGCCCACAATCCTGAGAAGATTAGAGGAAAAGTGACTGTGGCATGGCCATCTCCGGGGGGTGGGGGAGGGAAGGGCGTTCACTTTCTGTCTCTGGTAAGAGTATACACTCCATGGCAACATCAAAAAACATTCCTCTGTTTTATATTCTAACTTGGTAAATATTGATATAACCTATAAATAAGTTCTTTGGGAGTCCTCAATAATTTTTCAGCATGTAAAGAGGTTCTTAGACTAAAAAGTTTGAGTTACGACTAAAGAATAATAAGATGTCAGTCTAGCAGGTGGTGTAGTGGTTACAGTGCTGGATTCCCACATGACCAACCACAGTTTGAGTCCCTGACCAGGTGGCTTGAAAATCATGCTGGATGTACGTGTGTGTGCATACCCAAAATCCCAGGAGGAGAATAGAGAAAAGGTTGTGGCATGGCTATCCTCCCTAGAGGGTGATTACTCACTTTCCCTCTCACTGTTACTCTCTCACTATGGCAAAAACTTAAAAAAAATAAAAAAAAAAAAGACGACGATGACTGAGATGTCAATATATTTTCCAACAGTTAATTCATTCATTCACAAACATTCATTCAGCACTTGCTGTGGCATTCTGTGAGGTGCTAGAGGTGACTGACTGTAGAGCACAACATTCTTCCCAGGTTTTGAAGGTCGTTCTCAACTTACAACTATTCAACTTCGGGTGATTCATGCTTACAGCTCGTTGCCATTTACACCCATGTTACAGTGCTTTGGCCAGCACAGCATAAACATGTGTTGCCCAGACAATTTTGAGAAAATGGATACCAGCCTTGAATACTGAAGAAAGATCAACTTTCTTTGTACCAGGAAAATTTATTTTAAAAAAAGTCACCAAATGACCTCAACTTTTCTCAAAAGGCTCATCAAAGATGCCTGTCAAGAACCTAACTTTTCACCAAAGGAAGGTCATTCTGAATTCTACTACTTTGATGAAGTGTCCCTTCTTTTCTTGATTTGGGACAACTGAAATAATGATATAAGTAAAGCATGACACTTCCACAAGGTACACTAAGACAGTGTACGTTCAGACATATGATTGAATATAATTAGTATATTATTCAGTGAATTCATCTTCAGACTTCAGATTTATGATGATAAACATGTACTCGTTGGGAAAGTCAGGGTGTATTTTTCTATGCAAAAATGTATCATGACTTTCCCAATGACCCAATATTTAGCTAAATAATTAAATAAACATAGTTTTTAAAAAATCTCTATCTTTAAATAACACAGGCACCAGTCTGCTGTTCAAGAATACACCTCTCTTATAACATGGTTCTACAGGAAAAATCAGAACTGATCTCCATCATTTGGCTCAGGGTACCTTTTCCAGGAATACAACCTTTGCCGCAAAGAGCTTTTGTCCTATCGCTCAACGCTCAGAGTGTTAGCAGCTCTACTTCCTGCACTAAAAAACGAGGCAGGGACAACCTGTGAATATTCTGGAAAAAGTGTATTTCTCTCAACATACTATAAATCAAGTGACTGTTGAGTGTTCTGATATAGAGCGGTTATTGGATAAATTATGTGATGCGGTTTTGATCACGGGTAAAGTAAAAAAAAAAAAAAAAGAAAGAAAGAAAACCCCTGTGAAACAGAGAGATCTAAGAAGTTTAGGAATCAACTGTTTCACTGCTATAAGTTGTTTAGAATGATTAATACTAAAAAGGGATTTGAAAGGAAAAGGGCCAATTCGCTTTAAACAGGTTAGGAGATGGCATGCTACGTCTGAGCCACACGGTCTCTGATTTTACCTTCTGGTGTCCTGGGAAAGCACCAAGTCTTATCTCAGCATCAACAAGCCCTTCTTCGTCCAAAGTCACAACTTCACCATTACCTCCATCCTTCCACTTTGGAGATGTCAGGTTATGGACTAGTTTAATTGCTACTGACTTGTGCACGGTGTTTGTATTTGCCCAGTATATTCCAATTTGAAAAGCTTCCTGGAAAATAATGCCTCAATTATTAAGTATTTTTCTTAACTTTGATACTTTTTACTTCAAGCTTCAGGAATTTATTCTTTTAAAAAAATATTACACAATAGGTCTTCTAAGGCAACCAAATGTCCCTCCATTTTTTTTTCTTTTGTAACATACATTTTACTTTGGTTCCTAATTTTGTTTTTGACTCATAATAGATTTCATATTTATGGAAGGGGGAAAAATAAACTCAGGCTGTGACTATCCTGTAACTACCAAAGGCTTAAAAAGAGAAGGTTTTATCTTATTTGACAAGAGAATAACGGGCAATATTAGGTCTATATAGGTCAACATTCCAATTTCATAAGGTAATATCATCTGATTATTTTTATAAAAAGGAGGGAGTGCATACAATTGAACAAAGATGTTTATAGGCTTGAGCTCAAAAAAATGACTAAAAATATTCTCTCTCAGGAAAATATTTTATTTAGGAGTCCCTTTCTCTATTTTTTTTTTTTTTTTAGACAGATCTATGTGTTAGGGTTAGCCTTACCAAAAAAATTCCCTTGTAATAGATTATGAAATCTGTGAAATAATGCTTTGCAGTCACATTTTTCTATATGCATTAGTAAGGGTTCCACGTTGCTTTAAATCAAACACTGAGTGGAGATCCATGAATATTGACACTTAAAAAGGAAAAAGGACCTTTTTTTCCTTTAAATGATTGCTTGGAAATCATAAACACCTTGCAGATTTCAAAGGATTTCCAGAAGAACCACAAAGAACATTTAGGGGGCAGGTTAGTATATAATATAGTTCTAGACCCTTAAGATATACTGAGTAGATCCTACCCTAATGCTTGTCAAATATCCTGCATACAATGGAAAGGAGAATGTAACTAGTACAAGTTATCAAATTTAATGGTAACTCAAGCATGAATATTGTTGAAGGGAAAAAAAAAAAGACATCTGAAAAGACTTTGAATATCAAAGAACATTCCATATCCCTTACATATGCAACTAAGTGGACAGTTTTCCACAACTGATTCATTCTGTAAAGATCATAAATGCAACCTCAGAATAAAAATCTAGTTGTTGAGAGAAAAGAATTCATATTAGTTTGAAGTTATAATACCTGAAAATTAGGAGGAATAATAATTTTGCCAGCAGGAACCTGTAGAATAATCTTCTCTCCTTCAAATAGCCAGAGATCCCACTTGGACTGATTGATAAGTAGGGCCCAGGGTAGAAGTTCTATCAACAAGGTTCTAACATATGGCTTCCAGATTGACAGCTTCACTCGCATGGGGCTATCCCACTGACTCAGCTGTTCATTCCTGTTGTAAATACCACATCCAAGAGACTCTATGAAATATGATGACTTCAGTATACATGAACTATGTTTAAAGATTCCAGACACACAATGCTTCTGGAGAATACCTCTTCACACTAGTCATTCCATACTGAACTTGCATGTAGGAGAAAGCAACTTTTCATGCAATTATGTTCTAGATTATGAGTAATGAAAGCTACAAAATACACCTGGTAGATGAAAAAAAGGTCAGAATCTGACAGATACATGCAAATACTCTTTTTTTTTTTTTAAGACACCATTTATGGCATCTAACATTTTGGTGAATTTTTCTTTCTTTCTTTTTAGGTTTTTGACATAGGGTGTACATGCTTGCTGGGGAGAGAAAGAGACAGAGAGAGGGAAAGGAAGAAATCTCCCTACAAGGAGGGATGGCCATGCTGCAATATCATCCTTTCCTTTCTCCTCTTGGGATTTTGGGCATGCAGGTACATGCTTCCAGCATCATTTTCAGCTGCTGGGTCTGGTATACAAACTGTGATTAGTCATGTGTGAGTCAAGTGCCTTAACTTCCGTACCACATGCTGGCCACATGAATGATCTTTTTTTTTTTTTTTTTTTTTTAAATTTTGAGAAATGTTTGTAGAAAAAGATCCGTGAACAATGTTACCTTTCAGAATCTTTCTTATTATATGGCCACATAGGTTGAAGGGATTTTTCTGGACCGTAGAATTCATCAAGAATCTGATGAACCGTGCCTCCAGGGTGTACCTTTGTGGCTATTTGCTTAATGAGGGATGTTGAGATGGGAACGGCACAATCTGAAGGGTCATATTCTTCTCTAGGAAACAGAAAGAAAAAGGAGAATAAATAGTGGATTTCTAAAAAGGCCTACAAGTTTAAAGAATCCTAAAATGTATTTTAAGCCAGTACTTCTGTATAGGATTAAATCTCATTTTTGATGGTTTACGAATTTATGCAATTTTTACATGATCCGGCCCTGTCTGCAATGCTTGGGTGAGAATGCTATGTGTCTCTTCTTCCTGTAGAAAAATCATGGGTCATTTAAGTATAAATTAAAATTTCTGATTATCCCTTTTGGTTATTTCTAAGCTTTAAAAGAAGGCTGAATTTTTATCTAACCTATACCAAAAAGTAAGAGAACACTAGGCAAGACAATTTAAAAAATAACATTCTCATAAGATTAGAGATCATATAAAAACTTCACCCATACTCTTCCACCCCACAATGATACAAGATTACTTTTCTACTAAATTTCTCTTAGGAAATGTAAGGATTTTTTTAGTACCTTGCTTGAAACGTTAGGTGATGTACAATGTCAGGTTCTATGTTTTGCAGTGGTTTTTCCTGTCCTTTTCCTGGAATAATTTGTGTTTCACTCAATCCCAGACTCCTTTTCTCCAAATGTATGATAATGGGGTCTGGTAGATGACTCCTCATGATAAAAAGAGGACTGAACACAATCTATAAAAATAAAAGGACAGAACAACTTTCATATTTGCTTTGCTGCAGTATTCCAGCTGTTGGATGCTGAAACAAACTTATAATAAATCTCTTCCTTGGGTCACTGTGACCTTAATTTATTTCAGAACAGGAAAGGTCAGAGTCATATACCATATTTTAGGATTGGGAAAACACTCACCATTCTCTGTTGCACTTGCGAGTTGGGTTCTAAAGTCAAAACTGTGCACCAAACATAAATAATGGAACTGTTTGAAGATGGCACCTGCACATGAGATAGAAAAAAGTCCTATTAAATATTAAACAGTTTACTAATTAATCACAATAATGCACATGTACAATATCAGTATGGAAGATAAACAAGTTTAAAGTTACAGGAAAAAAGCCATTAAAAAACAACAACTAACCAAAAACAGACTTCATCACAGTAGAAGGCAAATGTGCAATGAGTTAATGGGGCCAATTCTTTCATAAAGAAAGGAGATTTGAATAAAGAGCAATCAATATAAGACTGAGTGGGAGAATGAAAGAAAGGATTTTTTTCCTTTACAGTAATGAAAGTGATGATGGTAAAGATTGAGAAAAAGATAAAAAAGTAACAGACCATCACAAAGATCTCAAGTGGAGAGGACACTGCCCCATAGTCCCACCCCATTTCCCAGCATTGGTTCATCAGAACTTTTTCAAGATATAATTCATCTCTATCTGGGAGGAATAGAGTCTTGGCTATAAAAAAAATAGGAAGTTATTTGTTGATGATAATGTGTACGGTAATATTTTTGACTGGACTAAGATGCAGTGTATTTGTGCTGGGAAAGTTCATTTTGTATGCTGTAAAGAGATACAACAATTAAATGTAAAAAAAATAAGAAAAAAAGGACTAATCGAACTGATACAAACATGCTGTCATGGAAGAGGAGGGAACCAGTTTGAGAAATACTAAACACAGTTTTTTGTTTTTTTTTTTAAGAGAGATTTTTTTTCTTGCTCTAGGGAGTGTGCGCTTGCTGGAGAGACACAAGAGACAGAAAGAAAGAAATCCCTTCCCCTCCCCAGGAGGATGGACACACTGAATCCCTTCTCCTCCATTCTCCACCTAGGATCTTGGGCACGCACACACACAGCGGCATGAGTTTTAAGCCGCCAAGTCTGGGACTTGAACTGCAGTCAACTATGTGGGAGTCCAGCGATGTAATCATTATACCGTCTGCTGGTTCTAGAGCCTTTTTATATTATTTCAGATCGCCTCTTTTGCTTTATCAGGTAAACAGCATATTAAGAGTATTTCCATTTTAAAGCTGCTCTACTGTATTCTGTACTACTTCCCACCTGAATGACAATGCTACAATCAGGGGCTTTGGACTCCAGGCACACATCTCTTGACCAATCTTCATCTCCTTTGGCCTTCACACACAATTCTGTCAGTTCATTGTTTTCTAGTATGTATGAAGGCAATTTCTGCTTGGCTGTGAGGCAGTCAAAATGTTCTCGAACCACAGCTTGTCCATCCTGACCAATGTAATGCTGAACAACTTTCAGTTCAATGCTTTGAGACAGGTAACTACAGATGATCTGTCTTCCACAGATGACAATCTAAAAGACAATAAACCAACATACAAAGCTTTATCAATTCAGACTCCATTAGTAGGAAATTTTTAATCATTCAGAAAGAGTAAACTATGTTGATGCTAATGGAAAGAAAATGAAATCATTAGCTTATACAGTGCAAGAAAAAATCTTGAAGGAAAAAATTAATTCTGCATGGGTCATATCAAGCTTGTAGTATCTAAATAAAGCCATCAGAAGCTCTTGGAAAGATTGCCTGCCTGGCGCTATAAACAGTTCTGCCTGGCAGAGAGGATTAGAGAAGCCATATGAAAGAATTCATTCCATAAAATAACCTTGACTTTTCCAGCCCAGCACTGTAATCAGTAGAGATTGCAAAAGAGCAGCTACAACCAGAGGATTACCTTAAGGAAGACTTTGAAGGAAGAAAAAGAGACAGCTCTTTGCTAGTGGATGGTAAAGCACAGAATACTTGGTAGGCAGAACTGAGTTGGGAAGGTTCATATGTGAATTGTGCTGGGTGTTTGTTTCTCAACAGTGTGAGTAGTTGACATGTAAACGTTTTCTCTAAAATATTTAACACCATATTTTCTCTGTTATTATAGAGTCACAAACAAAATTATAACGAATATTTTGAAGAAAAGAGAAAAAACCCAAAACAAAACAAAAAAGAAATATCCCTTCAATTGATTGAAATAGAAAAGACAATGCAAAATTTACCCTTATGCAATGCATACTTTTAGAAAACAAATCCTTCTGGGGGCCAGCAGGTGGTGTGGTGGTTAGGGGCACTGGACTCCCATGTGGCAGACCATGGTTTGAATCCCAGATCTGGCGGCTTGCTTTCTCTCTTCCCAATACCCCCCAACTCTGTCCCTTTCTGGTCAAATTTAAAATAAATAAATAAATAAAGTTAAATAAAATAATTCTTAAAAATAAAAAAGAAAACAAATCCTTCTGTAATGTGGATATGCACCATGAATGGAGAAAACAGGAGTTTCACACACTAAATTTTGTATTTATAATATTTTTCCAGATCATATATTTATGGGTCTAAGAATTTGGTGGTTTATTTTAATAGATCAACTCAATTAGGTCATGGGGTGCCCAGAAATTTAGTCAAACATTATTTTGAGTGTGTGTGTGTGAGGATGTTTCCAGATAAGAATAACATTTCAATTGGAAGACTGAGAAAACAGAATGTTCTTTCCAGTGTGGGTGGGTAGCATCCAATCAATTAAAGATCTGAGTAGAACAAAATGGCTGAGTAAGAGGGAACTCAATTCTGTTGCAGCCAAGGTGTTGGTCTTTTCTAACCTTTGGACTAGGACTGAAACATTGGCTCTTCTTGGGTCTTGAACTTCTCAGCTTTTGGATTGAAATTTACATCATTGGCTCTCCTGGCTCTTAGGCCTTCAGACTGAAACTAATAAGCATTGGCTCTCCTGGGCCTCCAGTTTGCTGACTGCCAATTTTGACTTTACCGTCTCCACAATCATGTGAAGCAATTTATAATCAAGTAATTGATCAACCATTCATTCACTTTTTCTACACACACACACCTAGTTCTATTTCTCTGGAGAACCCTAATACAAAGAATTTTCACAAATTCATTCATTTATTCTTCTAACAACCTTATAACGTAGGTACTACTATGATTCTCCAACTTAACAAGAAAAAATGTAGGTGTGGAAGTGTGAAATAACTTACCCTGTGTTACCTAAGCTGTCTGGCTCAGTATTTGTGATGATAATCACCCTGATAGTAAATCTCTCATAACCAACTCATTAAGAAAACTTAGAAACAAACAAACAAACAAAAAAAGAGAATAAAGGCTTCCCATCATAACAAGAATGTGGCAGATACCATTGGTTTCCTTCCCAATAGCTGGTCCTTCCTTTCCCCTTCTGTTAAAAACCCTAGTTTGGTTTAGGTATCAAAAGATAGCATCACACTCAGAGGAGATGGATACCTCCCAGAGGCTGTGTTATGACTGGTGCAAATGAATCCTGGTAATTCTATTCTCTTCGGTCAATAATTACTTTAGAGGTAAACAGATGACTCTTCTGGCTAAGATGACAAAGGAAGACTGGTAAAAGGCTCTGGGAAAGTTTACTTCCTGATAATAAAGGAGACAAATTTGGAAAAGAAAGCCCTCCTCTGTCCTGGGAGAAGTTATAAAAGGCTAGACATAGCATTTGGAACCATCTTGAGACCAGGAAGGCTAATCCAAGGAGAATGTAGAGAAGCAGACAGAGCACTGAGTTGCAGAGTAAGTCAACACTGAACCTGCCTTCTTTCTTCTTATGGGAAACAATACATATGAAATAAGAATAATATCTGCCTCATTAACTTACTATGATGATTAAAAAGTACATTTTGTAACTTTAAGATAAAACCAACCTAATGGATACATTCTCTATGCCATTAAGAATACCCTATAAACATCATTTAAAAATGAACTTTTATTTTTAGCAAATAAATATAAATAACTCTTTATGAATGAACTATTTTTTACCCCAAACAAATTGCTAGTTGTTTCACCTTGAATTATTTGAAAGTGAGGGTCAGTATTTTCTTACACATTTAGTTTTTGTCTGTTCATTTCAATTTTCTTTAGAAGCAGCACATCTGTAAAACCAAGATGTACTTAACTGTTACATTTTTCTGAGGTACTCTAGCCATTATAGTCTTTTAAGACTATGCTTTCATAATAACAAATCATAAAAGTCAACCAAACAATGAGTCCTAAATTAGGAGGAAAACTTTTCTTTAGCATATGTTAGGGTTTACTAGATACTCATGATAAGTCTTGGGACCACAGCATTGCCTGACTTTAAATAAACACTTGAAAACTCTGAGGCACTATTTAACTCTGCCCTTAGTCTTGATGTGCCCAGCCTGGCAATATAAGCACAAGTTCTTGCTTCAGAACCTTTGGACCTCAGGAGATTTAGAAGAGAATTTTGCTGTCTCTCACAGAAACCACAGAATCTGCAACCATCTGGGACTCACTTTGTTTAAAGACAAAGATCCTCTTGGTGGGTTTTTATAGTTTCATTTTCAACTAAAAGCCTGTTAAATAGGCTTTCAAATTTGATAAAAACAAAGTCCTTAAAAGTGGCCAGGGAGGGATGGCTACTTGGATGAAGGAAAATCCAAAATGGCTACTCATCGGAGTGTTGCTCTTTTATTTCTGCTCCAGTGCAAGGTTCAGGAGAGCTATGTCTGCTTTTCTTCAAAATGGCAAAACTTACAATGCCTTTATTTTGAAAATTATGGTTACAATTTCAAGATCAATTTATCAGTTGAAGACAGCTACTTAATTTTTTTAAATGTAGGGTTTCTCTTTAATACACATTTCCAGGTTTCACACTAACTCCCCTCTTTCCCCAAAGCCACAAAGATGTGTATTGAAGATTTCCACATATGATTTTACTTAGCAGGTTTCAGAATTCTTATTAGATCAGTGCCAAGAAGAATAGCAATATTAAAGAATAACTCCAGAGCACCAGATGCACTGGAAAATGATATCTTATCCATGATTAAAAGTGTATGTCTAAGGGCACAACTACACATATACACCCTCATACATTTGCATTTTTAGAATGGTAAAGGTTTCCTCAACAAAGGGATGGGAAACATGGAAGCAAGTATATGTACAGGAACAGTTGTATAAGTTCCTAAGAATTTTTTTTTTTTTTTTTTTTTTTTCAGCTGGAGAAACGAGAAGGATTTAGGAAGGCAGAGTCTGGATAACTAACCATCAATGTTGAAAAAGAGCTTCAGCTGGGCCAGCCAGTCATGTGGTGGTTAAGGCAGCTGGATTCCACATGGCTGACTGCATGTTAGAAGTCCTGGACATGATGGGTTGAAAAACATACTGGGTGCATGCACATGTGTGCCCAAAATTACAAGAGGAGAGTGTAAAAGGATTGGGGTATAGCCATTCACCTTGGGGGTGCTTTCTCACTTTCTCTCTCTCTCTCACTGTCTCTCTCCAGTAAGCACACACGCCCTGGACCAAAACTTAGAAAATAAGAGGTTTAGCTAGTTCTTTGTTATCCAGAGGTATATTACCATCATTAAGGTACATCAGGGACCTGCATCCACTCACTTCCCCAAATGGGCCTTGGTAATTAGGCAGCTGCAGTTTATTGCAAATTTCCAGGCTCAGGTGGGAGAAGGAAAGAAGCCAAGATGTGAGGGAGGCAAGAATGCATGAAGCTCTTCTGAAGCTTGGTTCCTTTCTTCCTTCCTAACTTTGCCAATTGAGAAAACCCTATGTCTCTGATGTGTTTTAACTAGAGCTAACCAAATATTAAACTACCCTGAAAATAAAAATTAAATTCAATTGAAAAGACATTTAAAATTTTTGCTTATGTATGTGGGAGAGGGAAGAGGAAGAAGGAGAGAGGCAAAACTGAAACATTTTTAGGAATTTATTTTTCAAATAACCAATTTTTTTTGACATTTGGTGTAATGTTACAAGGTATAATATTTGTGCAGGAACGTTATATATATAATGTATGAAATTTAACATGATTCCTTTAAAATACATAGTATTTATGCTACAATGAGGCACTATTGTAGTAACACACACACACAAAAAGTCCAATTAGTGTTACTCATGCTTGAGAATATTTAATTATAATAATTGTAATTATAGTTTACTAAGCTATGACAGGAGGCCAAACACTTTGTAAGAACTTTACATACACACACTCATTTAATCCTCATACTGAATTTCTGAGGAAGGAACTATTTCTATCCCTATTTTATAAGGAAGCCAATTCACAAAGAGGCCAAATAACTGTGGAAGATCATACAGCTAGTTAGGACATATAGCTAGGCTGCCTATGACTGTAATTATCAGAACATACCATTAAAACCATGTCTCCATGGAGAGACCCTGCTATTTCACTAATTGGTAAATGTCTAAGCAATCACATACGGAAGAATTGAGCAAACTGGGAAACTCTGGACGACCAGAGCTAAGACAGTCAAAGTGTGACCCCTGAACCATCAGCATCACGTGGGAACTTTTTACAGATGCAAATTATCAGGCCACACCCAAGATTTACTGAACTCTGGAGTTGGGAGCAGCAGGGTCTCTGATGCCCATGAGAACCATTGGCCTAGAGAGATAGCAACTGAAGGGCACATGCTCCCTTCACATTTCAGACGGGCTGTAATTAATATAGAAGAGGGGTGACATGTGGCATCTTCACAAGTTCTGTGCTTGTGCGCACCTCACAGTTCTGGCAAATGGTAAAAGCTGGTGGAATGGCAAAAAGTTTTGGTTCAAAATTAGGAGAGATGTTCCTAATAGCTGATAGTAACCAACAACAGAAATGGCTTGCTATGTAAGGGAATGAGCTTATCATCATCCGAACTACTTAAAGAGGTAGTGAATGGGAAGGTGAATAAGACTCTTTTTTCTTTTTAAAGTTTATATACTTTTTCCTACAGAGAGAGAGAGAGAGAGAGAGAGAGAGAGAGAGACTGCCAAAAGGTTCCTCACACTACAATCCACGTCTAGCTTTGCCAACTTGGATCACACACACATATACACATGTGTGGGGCATGTGTGCACAGGGATGCAAACCCCGGACCTTCCCAGGTAGACCCATCATTACAGAGTGTTGCATTATCTTTCTGTCACCATCAGGCCCAGATAAGGCATTCTTGAAAGACTATGCATGATAGAATCAGAAAACTAGTATGTAATTATTGGGCAAATGTTTATTGAGAGCAGATCCAGGTAGAAGAGTTCTGAGAGCAGATGGGAGCCAGTGACACTTCTTGTTCTTATGACACTGGCTCAAAGATCACATTAGTAGACTGGCCCTCTCATGAGTCCTCAGTAAGATTAATTAGTCCCATATTTGTATCTCTGTTTATACTATACTATCTACTTCGAATGTTTTCTCTTAACCCAAATTCTGCATATTTCTCAAAGCCAAGCTCAAGTCATATCTTCTTAGTGAAACCTCTAAATTCCTTTCATCCTTACTGTCAATTTATACATTGTTGGGTTAATATAAATTTGTGTTTTAAGAGCCAGGCTAGTGTCACATACTTGATACCTTCCATTTTACCCTGTCCCATTGCAGGCAATCGATAAATACTCCGAAGAATGATGAGTCAAGGGAACCAGCAGTTAGCGTAATGGCTATGTCGCTGGACTCCCACGTAGTTGACCGCGGTTCGCGTCCCGGACCCGGTGGCTTAAAACTCACGCCGGGCACGTGTGCGTGAGTGCCCAAGATCCCGAGAGAATGGAGGAGAAGGGATTGCGGCGTGACCATCCCCCCTGGGGGGTGATTTCTTGCTTTCTGTCTCTACGTCTCTCTCTGTCTGTCTGGTGAGCGCACGCGCCCTATAGCGAAAACCTCTCCAAAAAAAAAAAAAAAAAAGGAATGATGAGTCAATTGGGAAGACTCTTCCATGCTTCTTTTCTGAGACTCCTCCACCATGTTCTCTTTGTATTTTTTTTGCTCACAATAATAAAAACAGGAAGTCCGACTCCTTGATCAGGTGCAGATCAAGAATGTATAGGGCCTCGGTCCTACTGCTCATCGCCACGGTTGCTTCCTGCTTGCTTCCTGACATACAGCAATAGGATAGCTCCTGCTGCAAAATAAGAGAAGTACCCCCTCTTCCAGGTTCTGAGTGCTGTTTCTATCATGTCCTCAGTTCACATAAGCTCTGGGTAGACTGTTCCAATCCAAATGCACATGTATATGCTAAACCTCTTATGACGAATCCAGTTATTATGTGTGCAGTGAAGCCAGTTTTCAGATTTTAGTACTTCCTTTTATTTTCTTTCTACTCTTGTCATATGCTCCACGCTTGAAAAACATCTTTTAGAAACCACATTTTCACATCTTAAGATCACAAAAAAAGTGTCAGATACTTTTTCCCCATTGCAGTCTTAGAACTTCAAAAACAGCCAAAAGGAAGTTTTATAAAATACGTAAAAATATGTGCTGAGAGCTGAGGTTTTATATGCCAAGAGTTAGACTGCAGTGAATTTTTACTGCAGTTAATATTAACTCCTAAGAAAAGAAAAGCTTGCCGGAGACCCAGGCCCACTCTGTCATGGGAGAATAGCACAACACCTCTACATGGATTATTCTCACCCACAGGAGAACACTCCTGGTTATCCACTGGTGGATTATCCCCAGTCTCTACCACCCTTTGCTTCTTTTCCTTTTCAATAAAGGCCTTTTGGCTATTTCACAGCTCATTAGCACCTCCACCAGAAGGTAGGTGGTGACAGGGAGAAGAGGTGAAACTAAAATCAGTAAATTTGACTGCTCGTTAGCAGCTCTTGTAAAAGACTGGGGACAGGGGGTTTGAAGCCATCATCATCCTCAGGATCATCAGGAAGCTCTTATTAAGTGCTCCACTGCATGGTTGTGATAGGCATAGTTAGGCATAACCACTGTGATATTTTTAGTATGGATTACTCTCAGTTCTTTAAGTTTCATCTCCATTACATCAAATATTTAAGAGTTGTTTGGGTCATGCACACAAAGAAACTTACCTGTTTTTGTACTCCACTGAGTTGCTGAACCTTGATGATGAGTGAAGCGGTCCGACCCTTGTACTGAATTGTTCTAATGAAAGTCCCCGCATGGTCCACGCTGAAGGGCTCTGACCAACGCCAATTGCCCCAACCTTCAATACAGATGTGCAACAGCTGGAGAGAAAAACAATAATCATCATAGTGCCAAACGTGCCAACACAAATCTAGTCCCAAAATGAAAGTCTCATTGCTGGAAGACCTTTATATTTGTAATATTTAGCATCTGTTTTCTTTCTAACCTGCATTATTCATCCACTTGCAGCTTATTCCACCAGGCTAAGAATAGCAAATATGCCACATAGAGTCAATGTGGTTTTCCAGATCACATTTTAAACCTTCTTAAAAATAATTGTCCTATCAAATGGCAAAAGGCCTGTTGAACATTTAAGAAAAGACCATTTCATTCATCTGGAGGACAAGAGGGTTGAAATGTGAGATCAAAGAACTTTGGTTTTGGCTGATGGTTAATTCTACAACCAGCCAGTAATTAAAGCTCAATTTGGTCTGTTGCATTATTTTTGACCCTAAATTGCCATTCCTTATTTTTTCTTTTGATAAAAATAGCAACTTGAAGATAGATGCAGTTCATTGAATATATTTTCCAAATAGGACCAGACATATCAAATTATAAATACCTTTAACATTCAAAGAAAAAAGTCTTTGTTTTATTTTTTCATATATTTATTAAAACTTTTACCAGTTGAGTCTCCTGATTTATGTTTATATTTATTCATGTAGTACTGCTACTTGGATTTATTTTGTGGTCATTCAGATATTTCCTATTTCTATTCCTACCTACTAACTGCAATTATGAAAATCAATTCAACTACATGGGTATTCCAAAAAACATATTAATTAGTACTTCTTTAGGACAGAGTTTTAAGTAAAAATAACAATGTTTTATATAATTAGTAAGTATAAGGAAAGGAAACTGACATTTAAAAAAATATTTACATGATACATAAATATAATTTAATATTTTCTTTCATATCATACATAATTTTTAATAGAGCTAACCCAAAATGAATTTCATGAAATACTTCCAGTTAACAGACTGAATAAAACCTTGAAAACATCCTATAAGAGGTATAATCATAGAGCCTTATAATAGATACTCTAAGGATTTACTGGGAAGTATAATAAGTCGTCTTGATGGAAGTAGATTATATTTTTAGGATCAGCCTTAGGGGGAACACTGATAATGTGCTTAAATTTTAAAATTTCCCGAGGTCACTGGTCATCACAACATGATTTGGTAGGTGATTAAGGTAGAACTTTTCTGTTTTTAGATATCTAAATAAAGAATTAAAAAAAAAAATTCCTAACCCATCTTCCTGCTTTTAATATGGTCCTATTCCAGTTCTTCCTCTACAAAACTGCCAGTGGTCCTGGGAAATAAAAGGCGATCGGTCTGATGACTTCTAAAAAAAGAAGGCTAACAGCTAAGGAAAAAAAAATCCTGGACAGCAAATACCTTTAGGGAAAATATGGTCTTATATACACTCTACAACATGAAAGTACCAGAGTATCTTTGATGTTTAAATATTAGTTACAGAGGAAAAAAAAAGAAAAACAATAGCAGTGTTTGGAACCATTTCAGTTTTTTATAGCAGCAATTGGGAATAAAGCTCAGGGCACATACAGAACTAAAAGAAACAAGGAGGTTGTTTTCTTTGGAGAGACTAGTAGCTGGAAATGACAAAAACATAATGAGGCAAGGTACTTAAGGTCAAACTTGGCTATATTTTCCCTGAACAGGCCATAGACTCTGGAGAAAGTTTTAATATACACAATATAATTTTAATTGAGGAGTGTTCATATTTGCATATGAGCTCAGTTTTAGATAGCTGTTCACTCTGTGTACACAGCTTTTAACAGCTGAATGTCACCAAAGACAGGTTTTGTTTGGCAGCTATTTGTTCTCAGTGTGTTGGCATAGATACTTTCTTTGAATTATGAAAATTCAGATATATTTGGATTTAGTTCACACAAAAAAATTAAGTGGGAGAAAAACATTTATAATACTTCTGCCCATATGCATCATCAACTGGATATTTGTAATACTGGTCTACTGTTCAAAAACATCTAAATATCATTGGCAATTAGGTGTATATTTTATTAGAAAAGGAACTACAATCTTAAGAGAAAAGTCCCCAAAAAGGAATTGTGAAGGCCCAGGCGTACTTCAGTCCTCCTTGCCCTGGGGTAACCACCACTGCCTGGAAAGCTATGGCACCGGGCTTGGCACTCAGTGGCAGTGTTTAGATACCACACACACCAAAAGCCAGTGTGGGAGGGTTTGCTCTTGTTGGACGCACTGCCTAACTTTTACTGCTATAGGTACTGAAATTACCTGAATTACTACTTAATTAAAAATAATCATATATCTATTTTTTTATTTGTATACAAAAAATTATAAAATCAGGCATGAAAATACAAACATTTTGTTAGACTACCCGATTCTAATGAAACTTCTAACATTCATCCAATACATTTTTACTACTCAGGTGCTATAAGGAAGGCAATAAGAAGATACATCAAAAAGTTTGTGAAGGGAACCAGCAGTTAGCATAATGGCCATGTCGCTGGACTCCCACGTAGTCGACCGCGGTTCGCGTCCCGGACCCGGTGGCTTAAAACTCATGCCGGGTGCGTGTGCGTGCGTACCCAAGATCCCGAGAGGAGAATGGAGGAGAAGGGATTGCAGCGTGACCATCCCCCTTGGGGGGTGATTTCTCGCTTTCTGTCTGTCTCTCTCTGTCTGTCTGGCGAGCACACGCGCCCTATAGCGAAAACCTCTCCAAAAAAAAAAAAAAAAAAGTTTGTGAAAAAAGTGGAATTAAAGGGGGCTAGCAGGTGGCCTAGTGGTTAAGGTGCTGGACTCCCACATGGCTGACCACGTAGAGGGTAATGGAAGAAAAGGGACTGCAGCATGGCCATCCCCTTCGGGGGTGATTTCTCACTTTTTGTCTTTCTGGTGAGAGCATGTACCCTATAGTAAAAATCTCTCTAAAAAAAAAAAAATGGAATTAAAGTATGAGTTTATTTTGGTGCAAAATCCCCCAAATCTATGCAGTCTTTTTTTTTTTTTTTTTCCACTTCATATTATGCATTTCCATGAACAGTTTGAAGACTATGGAGGCTAGGCACTACGGAGAAAATGGAGAAAGAAATGTATTCTGCACCAAGGAGCTTACAATCGTACAGGCAAAATACAAGATCAAATAACTAACAAGAGACAATAAGAGAGGAATAAAGGGCTACATAGTCCAGATGAGGAAGGGCCTGTTTCAAGCAGGTGTGATTTAGAAAGCTTCATAAAGCAACTGGGTCTGAGTCAGGCTAGGAGTTCAACTGACAAAGATGTCAGTTCATTTTCAGGCCAAAAAGAAAATCTGCAATGTTTAAAGTAGAAGGCATGATAGGGGCAAAGTTAAACTTCTCAATTGGCTGAAGGAAAAGGAATGTGGGGGCAGAAGGTGGGTGAGGGGGCCAGCAGGTGCTGTGGTGGTTAAGGTGCTGAACTGCCACATGGGCGACTGGTTTGAGTCTAGGACCTGGTGGCTTGAAAATCACACTGGTGGCATGTGCATACATGCCCCAAATCCCAGGAGGACAATAGAAGAAAAGGGATTGCAGCATGGCCATTCCCTCCTCTCTTTGTCGAGTACATGTGCCCTACGGCAAAACACAAAACAAAACAAAAACATAAAATAAAAAAAAAAAAAGGAGCTGGGGTTAAGGTCAGACAGGCAGATGTAGACTGTGGCTGGCACTAATTCACTAAGCTAAGAATTTGTGCTTTATTCAAGAATTAGCAGGTAGTCACTGGAGCTTCTGAGGTGAGCATGTGTTGACAGGACAAATTAGTGGTACGTGGACACAGAAAAACTGTAGTCAAGATAAGGAGCAATTTGGGCCAGAAATATGGGTGTATGAGTGCATGCACATTGAAAAGCAATGGGTTAAGCAACAAGAAAATAACTATCTGCTTTCCCTGGAACCTCAGGCATTTTTCTATGTTCTCCTATCAGTTTCCAAAATTTCTTCCATCTCTTTTCTACTAAGAGTTTCTCTTACTGACTCCATTTCTCACCATCTTCCCAATCCATCCAGGCATTTCATTTTTTTGACCTACTTAGCTAGTGTCTAGTATTTTCCACTGGGGGAGGGGGTTCAAGAGGAAGCAATTTTGTTGGAACTTTTCAGTGACAACTGAAACTAAGCACTAAGTCAGGTTGTCTAGTGGCCTCACTCGTTGCAAGGTCCTAGGAGACTACATTTTGTTTTTTTCAGCAGACCCCCCAGTGCTGTGCTGGCAGCCAGACTAAATTCATAGTTTTTCCATGAAGACTTCAGATAGGGGTATGTACAGCTTTCAACTCTCTCTCTTTTTTTTTTCTATACAAAATAAGACTTAAAACAGAATTACTAATCAGGGAGTTGGGGATCAGCTCTGAGGACCACCCACAGTCATGTCCAAAGGGAGAATTTCTGAATTGATATATTCAGAAGGAAAGAAAAATAAGATAACATCTAGGAAAGTAAAGTACACTAAGTAAGACAAAGAAGATGTTAAGTAAAATTACATTTTAAAATACACATGATAAAAGTAGCAAACACTTTTCTGTGAACCTACATATTTTACTATTTATTTTAAAAGTATAAGTCAAGATTGTTCCCTATCCAATAACTATAAATTAAAAATTTATCTTCAGATTCATCTATGTATTTTTTTTGCATTTTATAAAATTTACCATATAGTAACATGTAATGCCCTAAAAAAAAACCCCTGAAAACCTAAACAACTTCAAAAAACTTTCCAATCCATACATTTATCATAGAAATTTGAGGTATTCTAAAAATTAATGTGCAATCCAAGTGAAATAAATTAAAGAATACATATATGTATATATTAGTATATGTTAAAATTTAAGTAATATTCATTTCTTTTTTAAAAATTTTTTTAGAGAGATTTTTGCTATAGGGTACATGTACTTACCAGAGACAGAGGGACAGAAAGTGAGAAATCACCCTTTGGGGGGAGATGGCCACGCCGCAATCCTTTTTCCTCCTTTCTCCCCTTGGGATTTTGGGCATGCATGCACATATACCTGATGTGGGATCCAAGCCCTCCAGGTCAGGGACTCAGACTACGGTCAGCCATGTGGGAGACCAGTGATGGAACCATTATAACATCTGCTGGTCTCAGGTACCATTTATTTCTAAACTCAATGTTATATCCTAAGAGCTTAGTGTACAGCAGGTATTCAATATTTTGTAGATTAAATGACTCAAGATCAAGGAAAAATAACCAAAACTGAGTATTCACAATCTTTATTGGTGATACTTACATACAATAGTATCACAAGGCTGACTGTGGCACAGTGGTAATGCACTTCTCAGGAGAACCTGGGTCCCATATGGAGACTGTGGTTTGAATCTCCAGCGAATCAGTCTAAACATTTGGGGGCAGGAAGAGGGTGGTGTGCCCAGGACCAGGCCTGCCAGAGAACTAGAGGAGGGGCATTGTGGTATGACCAGATCAGGTTGAGGGTGCTTCTTTCTCTTTTTCACTCTCATAAGTGTGTGCTCAAAGTGATTAAAGAAAAAAAACGAATTAAAAAAACAGTATCATAAAAGATTTTTAAACCAAATGATTTAGAAAAATTTCCTACTTTCAATGATCTTTCAATACAGGAGATTTATCTTTCAGAGATAACAATACTAGATTAAACTATACATTAATGTAATCCCTCAGATCTGTAATTCAGACACTGCAATACTGATATTAAAACATCAGCTAGAGACCAGCAGATGGCTTAATGGTTACGTCGCTGGACTCCCACATAGTCAACTGTGGTTCGAGTCCCGGAACCAATGCCTTGAAACTCATTCTGCGTACATGTGTGTGCATGCCCAGAATCCCGAGAGGAGAGGGATTATGGTGTGGCCATTCCCCCTGGGAGGTTATTCCTTGCTTTCTTTCTGTTTCTCTCTTGTGAGCACATGTGCCGTATAGCATAAATCTCTCTCAAAAAAAAAGAAAAAAAAAAAAAAAACACTGAACCAAAAACGATATCACAGTGGGCATCATAAATGAAATTTAAAGTATTAGAACCAAAATTTTTATCTAAAATAATATCTGGAAAACAAATTAAACGGGTCAAAACTAAACTCCTTATGTGGAATGCATGAATCTAAGTAGAACTGATAGTATATTTCTAATTACTAAATTAGCAATAAAATTGAAGTGAACTATGTTGCTCATTATTACTTTCTGAAGATTGTTGAGTTTTACATTATTCCAAGTATCTGAAGTAATGCTAAAAACCAAGTGGAAAAATTTCTAGATAATAGTTAATGATTGATCTCATCATGAATCACCTGATATATCCTTCCACATTTAAGGAATATAATTTCCTACCTAAGAGAGTAACTAAGTGGAAATAGGCAAAACTGATTTTTTTTTTAGTAGAAACTTAGATTCTCTGATGTAGTCTATTTTGGCAGAAAAAAAAAAAAGAAAAAGAGAGATAAAGTTAAATTATGAAAGCCATCTGAAGTCAATCTTTCATGATAAAACAGAGGGTTCACTGCAGTACTCTTCCACAAACCAGGGTACTTTTGGTTTTCCCTCGAGATTGTTTGAATTCACTGACGCCACAAATACTGTGTAGTCACCATGAAACAAATTCTTACAGAAGAGGGAAATCTGACACATACACAATGTTGGTCAGAATGGAATATAATAAAACAAAAACAGTTACCATTCAAATGATACTTACTAAGTGCCAGGCATTAGGTTAAGCTCCACCTCTCCCCTCACACCACTTTTACCATAGGGTATATGCGTTGGCCAGAGACAGAGACAGAGAGAGAGAGAGAGAGTGGAAACATGAGAAAGCACTCCCAACCCAGGGGGGATGGCCATGCCACAGATCCCTCTCCCCCATTTTACTTGGAATTTTGGACACATATGCACATGTTCCCAGTGTGTATTTCAAGTCAATGGGTCCAGGACTCAAATTGTGTAGTCAGCCACGCGGGATCCAGACTCTCTACCTCCAAGCCACCTACTGACCCACTGAGTATTTTTTAAAATACTCTCTCACTGATTTCTTAAGAACCTTATAAAGTAAGTATTTTTGTTTCCTTTTACAAACAGAAAACAAACTGATATACACAGAGGTGGCATGACCTCTTTAGGCCCACAGGTGGGGGGAGAAGTACAGTACTGGAATATGGGCTTACGTACAGCCTCTACTTGTTTTGTTTTAAGTACTTATATAAATAAGAGCAAGAAGACAGACGAGGAGAAAGAGGGGAAACAGATGTTTTTGAATGGGTCTTGCCATATCACAATCCTCCCAGCCTGGCCTGTCAGGTAGCTAAAACTACAGAGAGTGCTGTTACACCCAGCGTGTTTAGGCTGGTCTAGAACGGAACTGGAGCCTTCCATGGGGCTTGCACTTTGTATCACAAGCACCCGACTACTTGCGCCATCACAGCTGGGCCTCAGAGCCTCTATTCTTAATCACATTGACATGAAGAGTTCTCTCAAATTAGTGGAACAAAAGTTAGCACTATTAATTAACAATAAACTAACTGAAAAAACCCATAATTAAAAAGATAGACGCAGTATGTTATATTTTGGTCAAGTAAACAAACAAAGTTTACATATCTATTCCTAAGGAAAAGACTAGAAATTCACCCAAATGCTTGAAGCGGTTATTTTGGGGTTGTGGGGTTATGTATTTTGTTTCCTTTGTGTGTGTGTGTAGTGTGCTTTCATGTAACTTTCACATTTTATACTGCAAACATGTATTATTTTGCAATCAGATAAAAATTAATCTTGTTATAATAAAAAGTCTAATAAAAAGCATATATATTTCAAGTAAAAGTAAATTATACATTTCTGTTTTAAAATCTCAAATTAACTCTTACATGGTCTTCCTGTATGTTGTCAAAGTCAGAGTTCCCTCATCTGTCCTCTGACTCTTTGCTAAGAGGGTGATTTGATCCTCAGTTTACCTTTGTACCTCTGCAGCTCCCTACACAGGATCTGGCTGTATTGCTATATTACATATTCACATGATTCTTACAGCAGTTAAAGGTGATTATGTGAAAGTTTTTTTCCTTTGGGCAGGAGTTTGTTTGTTTGTTTTTTCAACTTAGAAAATATCTACAGCTATTAAATGTTTACCATAAGCCAGCTAATTATATTATACATGGTGGATATAGAGAATCATGAGACACTTTACTTGGGCTTAAAATCATGATCAGTAGGAGAAACATAGAGGCAACAAGAAATACACTGCAAAATTTATTTAGAGAGTAAGGGAAAAAAAAAAAAAAAAAGAAAAGAAAACAGTCTCCAGAAATGTTCTGCTTGAGGAAGTTAAAAGTTTGACCAAAGGGCATATTTTACTAACATAAAAAAATAACATGAAAAAAGACATCACTATTGTTACTTCTGATAAAGAAAAGCAAAGGGACCAGCAGTTAGTGTAATGGCTATGTCGCTGAATTCCCATGTACTGACTGCGGTTCGAGTCCCAGACCCAAAAACTCACGCTGGGCGCATACGCGTGTGTGCCCAAGATCCCCAGAGAGGAGAAAAAAGGGACATGGCCACTGATTTCTCGCTTTCTATCTACTAGCGCATGCGCCCTATGCAAAAAACTCTACAAATAAATAAATAAATGAAAGAAAGAAAGAAAGAAAGAAAGAAAGAAAAGAAAAGAAAAGAAAAGAAAAGAAAAGAAAAGAAAAGAAAAGAAAAGAAAAAGGAGACAGCCTAACTTGCCATGTGACAATCTGGAATAGAGTGGTTCTTTCTGACAAAGCTAATGTCAGGAAAGCAAACTGATGGATTAGACATAAAGACAAGTCACAATAGCAGCAAGCTTGGCTTAAACTATCTGTGCAAACAACTGGGCCATGCTTATCAATATAATTTGGAAAATTGACTGTATCATCAACTCATCAGTTTTCTTCTAACAGTTTGGATCATGACCCAAATGGAACCATAGAATATTGATTCTGAAGAGGGATAAGTCATATTGGAATGAAAGTCATTGCTTGAGGAGTTCTAATCTCGCTCTTGAGCAGCCAAGAGGCATATGTGTAGATTATTATGGCTGTGCAGAAGTTAGGGTGAGGGAAACAACCTGCATAGGAGAGAGAGAGAGTGGTCAGAAGAGTGAAAAGGCAGTGAAATCTTAGGTAAACTATTATTTCCTCTCAGAGCACCAATCAATCAACAAATGTCAGAGACTGAAGCAGGGAAGACAATGAAACAAAGTACCTCACAAGACTGTCATTATTTGGCTGTTGGATGACATGTTATTCATCTCTTATATCTGTATTCTTCATGGCTTTAAAATGATATGTGGTATCATTTCACTGGATAGTTTATAGTAATCATTTGAATTTTCATGGGTAAATTTGGATGTCAAATGTCACATATTTCTAGCAAAAAGTTTCCATCTTGATCTATAATCAAGATGGAAACTACTAAACATTTTTTATTATAAACAAAACTGTAAATTCAAGAATTTATATTTTTTTCCTACTGTCAGACATTAGTCTCTGTTTAATCTGACTGAAATTTATATATTTAGAGAAGGTAAGTTAAAAAAACAAAGTGAATAGTAGTAGCACTTTTTATATATTATCTACCAAAAAAAAAAAATAAAGAGGTGCTTATTGAAGATTTTGTGCTAAAAAATGATCTAAATGATCTGAGTTAGGGAAAATTAATTTACTTCATAAAATTTTTTTGCGAAACCACTTAATGAGCATGTTGTTACATGCATTAAAAATATTTTATTGGTTGGGCCATGTGCAGCTGTGCAGGGTGGCTGATATGGAAATTTAAGAACAAGTAATAATGTATAGCTCTTCATCTCATGGAACACCAGTCAACTGATGAGCCTAACCAGCCAAACAACTAAAGATAATCAAGGCGGAGAGTTCTTGAAACTAAAGAAGACCCATCTCAAAGCATAAGTGAGGTTTCTGATTATATCCAAAGATGACAACAGGATCAAAGAAATCCACAGCTCAGAACTTTCCAGAGGATGAAGGACTTCTAATAGTGAAGGTGGAAGAGGAAGAGTTTATCTCAAAGCAGGACACTTGCTTACAGAAAAGCAATCCCCTCAAGTAGGAACTTGGCTGGCAACTTTTTAGGCAGTTCTGTTACCAAGATACCACCCCCCATCCCCAGGCTCTGAGGCAGCTCCGTGAGCTCTGCTGCAGCTGGCTGTAGCCTGAGGCCCACAGCAAGGAGCAGATCCTGGAGCTGATAGTGCTGGAGTAGTTCCTGAGCATCCTGCCTGGGGAGCAGCACCCCTAGAGCGAAGAAGAAGCAGTGACCATCCTGGGAGATTTGGAGAGAAGCACTGATGAAGCGGTTCTCCAGATTCCAGCCCATGGGCATGGACAGGAAATACTTAGGAAGAAAATGTCACCCAGACCCAGCACTTGGTGTCCAGTTCCAGCCAGTGGAGACGAGAGCCCACTGTGGTTCAGTAGAACCCCAGCTCCTACGAGGCTGCGATGATGAGAGTGAAAACAGCAGATCTGTGCCCAAACTGGACATTCATGAAAAAATGAAATCACAAAGAATTATGTCAGGAAGAACCTCAGGACACACGTCAGAAGGATATGATGAGCTTCTAGATCTCTGCATTTGTCCACAGGGTAAAGAGGAAAAGGGAGAACACACCCAGGGAGTCTCGAATCCCATCATCTGCTCAGGATGGAGGTTTTGGTAAAATGCTCACCCACAAAAATGGACTCACAGGTAAAACAATGAGACATGATGGATATGAAAGAAGCCTAAATCTGAATGCAGATGAATTCATACACTAGAAATCTTGTAAACATGGCACCTCTGATCACAGCTTTAAATGCAATTCAGATTTTATTAAGCATCAAAGAAATTATGCTGGAGAAAAAATTCACCAATCTGAAAAATCGTTCAAGAACTCAAATTTTATTAAACATGTAGCAGTTTTCAGTGGAGAGAAAACCTATTAGTGTCATGAGTGTGGGAAAGGCTTTCGGGGGAGTTCAGATCTCATTAGACATCAGCGAATTCACACTGGAGGAAAAACTCTGGCTGCAAAGAATGTGGGAGAGCATTCAGCCAGAACTCCCATCTAACCCTGCATCAGAGAATTCACACCAGAGAGAAACTCTATGAATGCAGTGAATGTGGGAAAACCTTCTGGGTAAGCTCACATCTGATTAGACACCTGAGAGTCCTCACTGGAGAAAGACCCTACAAATGCAGTGAGTACGGAAAAGCCTCCAGTCAGAGCTCACATCTTAGTCAGCATCAGAGAATTCACAAGAGGGAAAACCCGTTAATATAGGAAGCTAAAATTCATACAGAAATCCTAAAGAAACAGCTAAAAAAAATTAGATAAAAATGAATATTGGGTGAGACAATAAACTGCAAGACCAGTGTCAAAAAAAAAATTACTTAAGGGGCCAGCAAATGGTATAGTGGTTAAGGCAATGGATTCCCACGTGGCTGCGTGGCTGACTGTGGTTTGAGTCTCCAACCTAGTCGTTTCAAATTCACATTGGGCATGTACGGGCATGCCAAGATCCTGAGAGGAGAATGGGACTGCAGCAGGGCCATCCCCCCTGGGGGGGTGATTTCTTGCTTTCTGGTGGGTAAGCACACCCTATAGCAAAATCTCTCTCAAAAATTTTTATTTAAAAAGTGTTTTTTTAATTATTTTTTTAAGAGATGAGTCTTGCTATGTCACAGTCCTCTGTTTCTGCCTCCCAGCTGGGACCACAGGTGTGTGCCACCATACCTGGCTCTTCTTAGACAGGGTTTTGCTATGCTGTCCAGGTCAGACTTGAGGTTGAGATGCTCCTGCCTCAGCCGAGTTGCTGAACTATAGGCATACACTACCTCGTTCGGTTTCTAGGTTGGACCAGGAATCAAACCCAGGCCTTCTGCATGGTCCTAGCACTTGAAGCACAGCATCCTAGCAGCATGTGTTACCAAGACTGGCCCTATTTTTAAATTTTACACAAAATATTTTTTGATTATGAAATTGGGTATAAATGAACACAGTAAAACATAGTATGAGATGATATATATGCTTGTTTAAAAGGTCATTTCAATACTCCACGTATCTATTATTTTCATGTTTCTAAAGGGTATGGGCTTCTCTGTAGTTCAATGGCACATAACAAAAATCATGAGCTATGATATTAATACCTGCCTTAAAGTCCAAAATTGTGTGACAGTCTTTGAGACTGTTTACCCTTGATACCATTACAAAGGACTTAAAAGTGAAAATTCAAAGAACTTTGGTATGGTATGTGTATGTATGTATATAGCAGAGGGTAGCCTGTCTATAAAACATAAAATAATTCACATTTTCTTTTTAAATGACTAACTAAAATAAACTCTTTCTGACTGCTTATGTTGTACTAAGAGTCAAGAGATGTTTGTGCTGTGTAGACACATGCTCTTGACAGAATGATAGTTAAGCACTTGGTTAGACCCAATTCTTCAGTGAAGGAGTAAAGAAAATGTTGAATGGAAATAATAAAGAATAATTTGGTGAGCTGAGAAATGAAAGTCGCTAGAAAAGAAACTGAAGGGGCCGTCTGATATTCATTCAGATTTGAATAAATACTGTGAGTTTGTGAGTCAAATTGTCAGGCTTTGTTTGTTTGGAAATCAATTTTGACTAAATATAAACAAAAGAGAATTCAACCCAAAATTTGAATGAAAACACTTTCTTTTAAATTGTTCTCAATGTAACATTCATCATTCAGCAAAATTTACCTTAATGTAAAATAGAAGACATGCCAACGCATGACCTGAGATCAAGTGATTTTATGCAATTTTTAATTTATTTTTAGTCATCATGGCAATTTAGATAATTATAATCTTTATCTCTAATTTTTAATTAGGAAAAAAGTCAACAGATGGTTATAAAAAAATCCAAAATTGTTAGAGTTATTTATTTTCATTTAACTAAACTGCCTTGCCATACTAAGAAAACATTTTTGTAAAGGTTAAATAAAGTATTTCATGGCAACCGCTGCTTCTTAGTGCCTGTATAACAAGAAACATGAGCCCGCCAAAGTTGTGCAAGTTGGTTTTCTTTCCCAGTAAGGGAATGTGGTATCTAAGACCTTGTCCTAACTCATTTTATCCCCAAGTGTAAGTCAAGCAAGTCAAATATGAACTAATGCCTGAAGGGAAGTCCCTGACTCCAAAAGTATGGATTATTTCACATTTATCTTAAAATCTGCTCTCAGAGTTCTTAAAATTCACTAACTTGGCAAGTCAGGAATTATCATGAGAAATGAAATAATTTCATAACTATGAAGTCATCCAACATTCCATGCATCTGACACTCACTGGGCTTGGCCATGTCTTGGGCATTATTCTGACCTTTAAATAATAAGCTCTTCAATAGCCTGGAAATAATTAAAAAGCATGGAAATAATTAAAAAGTACCACAGTATAATAGGTATGTCATTGTCTTTGAGTTAATGCTTTTGTTACACAGACTCATGATAATAGATTATGATTAAAGACGATCACGTTATATGTGCTAAAACCCTTAGAACAGTCATAATCAGTATTTCCCATTACTTAAAAATGGCAAAGTACCATGTTTTAATGGTCCAGCTGCATTCCCTTTCTCCAAGTGCTCTGTATTAAAATTCACATTTAAAATTAGTTCAGTAAAGGACCTTTATGTTTAGACATCAAGAATTCACATTTGCAGAACACTGACTTGTGAAAAGGCTTTGAATGTCTTGTAAAAAGCTTAAGGAATCTTCAGTATATTTTTATCCAAAGCTATATTTCAATATCTGAAATTTATTGCCAAGGGAGGGACAGAGAGACCATTAGCAGCACCAGCAGTCATTCCTCTGGGTGCTTCACAGCTGAAATAATCCCCAGTCTTCTCCTTTCACACAGGCTTACAGAAAACTCCAGAAATCAGCGCTGGGACTGGATAAAGTATCCTATCACAGTCCTATCTTTGCCATTTCTTGTGAAAGACTTTAAAATTCTTGAAATAGGTCATACTGCAAAGTATTTTCACAAAGAAGCTTTGAAATATACAGGAAAAAGAAAAACTGTATCCCAAAGGTCTGCCTCTGATTTGAACAGAATCTATATCTCTTAACAGAAAATGAAGCAATTCCAAACATGCTCTATGTATTAGATATTTAACAATCATAACTGTTAGGGCCCCATTTATGTCTACTGGAGACTTCAGAAGGCACTAAAAGTTCCCTCAGAGAATGTGAATTTCCTGGACTCCCTGATGAAACTAAAAATATTTTAAGAGAGAAAAGCAAAGGGACAGAGTCTACAGGCCACTTTTTTTGCTGTTTCAATTACTGCTTGAAACAAATGAAAATGCAGTTGATGGCGACTGGACAGTAGTTACAGAGTACTCAAATAGAGTCAGTGTTTACAGAATATTTTGGATTAAAATCTTTGCCAGATGGTTGCAAGAAGTGTTTACCTCACTGTTGATTTTAGCTATCTTAATGTCAGCAACAATAAAAAAGAAGCTTGTTACTGCCACTGGGGAGCAAAGGCATAAAATCCTTCCTTCACAAGTGGAATCACTAGTTGTAGACAGCTGTGTCTACACAATAAGGATGATACTGTAGATTTCTGGGAAACCATTTCCATGATTAGAAAAAGAGACACTATATGGCCAATTTAACTTGTAATGAAGTCTACTTTAAATACATAATATTTAATAACTATATACTTTTAGTTTATGATAAACAATAAGAATTTTTATAGAATAAACACGAAAGGTTAAATGAAAGTGTGAAGAGTTGAATACACATGTGGCTGAAAGTTAGTCCCATTTGATGTATATAGCTAATCCCCTCCTGTAGCATTTTCCTGTTTTATAAGAGTTTTCATTAGAGGTCATAGGGAGGCCAAAGGACTGGGAGAGGGAGACCAGGAGCCATTCTTAATTAAGAGTCCAACTGTACTGACAGTATAATGGGGCAAGCATTTTGACATCAGTGCCTCTTTGTGTGTGTTTATAGTATGCATGAAAACATATTTCATGATTCAAAGAATAGTGTTTATAATTTTCTTCCGTGAGGTGTGAGTGAGTGAGTGAGAGAGAGAGAGAGAGAGAGAGAGAGAGAAAGTGAGAAAACACCCTGGGGTGATGGCAATGCTGCAATCCCTTCTCCTCCCTTGTCCTCTCAGGATTTTGGGCATGCACACACATGCATATGGTGTTATTTTCAAGCCACCAAATCTTAGACTAGAACCGTTGTTGGCCATGTGGGAATCCAGTGCCTAAACCAGTATGCCACCTGCTGGCCCCTAATGTTTACGATTTTAATATTGTTAAAATAATTGCAATTTTAAATCAGCATTCTTAAGAAAAGTTATTATAAGTTTCAACATTTATTTATTTAGTGAACATTTATTGAATGCTTACAAGCAAGACAAAGGATTAGATCTTATGGAAGCATCGCCTTAATAATGCCTCCTCTTTCTTCCCTTTCACTTTCTGCAAACACCCACTACAACTTTATCTACATTCATATCATCCTCATTCTTCCCCTTCTGTCTCAAAGTAGGGGAAGGCTCTGGTAAACCGTAAATGGCTGCAAATGTTCTGCAAAAATGCTTACCAAAATCATCTTCCTTATCTCTTGGGTCTGGTCTAAACTTGTCTTCTAATATGTGAACACACTTAAGTTTTTTCCATTTAAAACCCTCACTTGACCCTGCAGCCTTTTGTAGCTAGGATCTAATTAAGTTTTTCATTTTTTTAAAATCATGCTAACTGCTCTACTTTACTTGCCATTTATTTCTCAACCCACTGTGATCTGGCTTTTATCCTTATCTCTCCACTGAAAGTACTTTCTTTGAGCCAACAATGATGTTCCAATTGCTAAATACAAGTGGCTTTCCAAAAGTTCATGGAAATGTGTGTTATTTTTTAAAAGCATAAATTTCAAATATTTTTAGCATTAAAATAAACTTGTACATTTTTTTTTGAGAGAGATATTTTTGCTATAGGGTGTGTGCACTTGCTGGAGAGACAGAGAGAGACAGAGAGACAGAAAGTGAAAAATCACTCCCCCAGGGGGGATGATCATGCCACAATCCCTTATCCTCCATTCTCCTCTTGGAATTTTTGAGCATGCATGCACAAGTGCCCAGCATGAGTTTAAGCTACTGGGTCTGGGACTTGAACTGCAGTCGAATCTGTAGCAGTCCAGCAATATAACCATTCCTCTGTCTGCTGGTCCTGATAAACTTGTACTTTAAAAAAAATTTTGCCAAAGGAAATGTGTGTGCATGTGTATATGTGTATGTGTGTGTGTGTGTGAGAGAGAGAGAGAGAGAAAGCGAGAGTGAGCGAGCATTTTCCGTAGGGAATGGTCATACCACAATCTCTTTTCTTCCATCTCTCCCTCCTTTCAGGATTTTGAGTATGCACACATGAGTCTGGTGTGTTTCTCAAGCTGCAGGGTCTGGGACTGAAACCACACCGTGGGCCATTAGGGATCCAGTTGCCTTAACTACTACACCTCTGGCTGGCCCTAAACTTCTACTTTAATTCCACTTTTTCCCCATAAATCTTTGAAATCCCACTCATACAATGGTCTCCTATTTCTGGTTCTTGTCTCACTCAAGACATCTGTCACCTGACACCACTGACAATTCATCCCTTTAGACAATCTTCTTTCTTGGCTTTTAAAACACTGTTATGTCCTGGTTTTCCTGCCACATTTTGCTTTTCCTCATACCCCTTATTCCCTCTCAATAGATCCTATTCCTCAGTCCAAATTCTAAATCCTACTATTGGTCCTTATGCAAACTCACCTCCAAGATATCCCTAATGATCCTTGGCTCTTGTTATTTGTGCCTTTGGATGGTCCCCTCCACATTGAAAAAGGCTGAGCTGTGTAACTACTAAGATATTACAGAAATGACAAGGAATGACTTCTGAAGCTAGGCCATGAAAGACACTGTGGCTTTTGCCTTTTTTTTTTTTCTTTTTTTTTTTTGTAGATCACTTGATCTGGGGGAATCCAGCTGCATGTCATAAAAAAATTCTATGGGGAGTTCCTTAGTAAGGAGCTGAGGTTCCCAACCAAGAGTCATGTGATAGAGCTATTTTGGAAATTGATTCTTCATCCCAATAAAGCCTTCAAATGAGTTTAGTTCCAGCTGAAATATTAACTACAGCCTTATCAGAGACTCTGAACTCAGATGGTCTAGTTAAATTACTCTTGAAATTTCTAACTAACAAGATTTTGAGATGATACAAGTTTGTTGTTGTAGATACTCGAGTTATTTAGGGTAAATCATTATACAGCAATAGGTAACTAAAATGGATTTTGTAAATAGGATAAAAGTGTAAAAAACCTGAAATATTTGAGGGAATTTGGAGCAGGGAAGGAAGTAAAAAATGTCAGGACTTGAGGAGAGTGCTAGTGAACGTCTAAGGTACTTCAAAGAGATTATTTATATAAACCTGATGGTCTTAAAGGAGGCTGCCAGTGAGGAAGTGAGGAAAATGTTATTGGAAACTGGTGCAAAGGGGATTCTTGTTCTCTATTGGCAGAAAATATTGCAACATTATCACCTGAAGTAACAGACAAAATAGGAAAAGTGTCTAATAAACTATGAGATCTAACTAAGGAGATTTCTAGGCAGTGTTTTAGTGTCTCCTGGCTTCTACCTCCTGGCTTCTTCTGAGGCTTATATTAAAATCCAAGAGGAAACATACAAGTTTCAGAAAGAACTATTAAGATAAAAAGCAAACAGCACTTGCTAGTTTTGAAAGTTCCTAGCCTTATCAGATGGCAAATGATGTTAAAATCAAGAAATAGCTTCCAGGAAAGATCGGATCCAGAAAAGCTGGGTCTAGCAATGAAGCAAAGGTGTGCATAAAATTCTTAAGACCTCAGAAAGATCTAAATTGGTACCATAGAGAACTATTCAAACAAAAGGTGTCCTAAGTCACTAAGCGGTACCCTCTGCAGTATCAACAGAATCTTAAAAGGTTTATCTTGAAGAGATATGTGGTTTTAATTTTATCTAATATAGTGAACTGTCATATGATTAACAAGAGATCCACAAAGTGTTTAAAAAGTTATACTGGCAGAAACACTGCCAACTTAGACTGAAAGAGACAAAGATAATACAAAATGAAAAGAGGCATTTGAACCTTCAAAATTATACCAGCAGAAAGCAGGCTGAGAAAACTACAAGATATGAAGGCTACCTTTCATGGAAAAGGATGATTGACTCAAAGGCTGGAGCCAAGAGCCCAAAGCCATGAGCCATGGAGAATTACTACCGTAGGAATAAGTACTGAGTACTAATCGAGAAACTTCCGACATGCATCTGGTTGACTTCAGAACTTTTATAGACCAGCAAGCAACTCCTGTGTGTCTCCTGTTTTCTCCTTTGTGAATGGAAAGGTTTATGGTTGTTATCCTATACCTGTACTACCGTGGTACACTACTGTGCACCAAGAGACAACTGATAAAGACCTCCTCTCTTGCCACTCTCTCCCTGAGCATTCTTGTTTTTTTTCTTTTCAAGAAATACTTAATTTCATTTCTTCATTCATTCACTTATTTTTTTTTTTTTTTTTGACCAGAGAGACACAGAGAAGAGAGAGAGAGAGCGAGAAAGCAAGTCACCAAGTCCAAGACTTGGAACCAGGGTCTGTCATGTGGGAGTGCCCAGCATGCTGCCCCCCTGAAGATTAGCTATTCCCACTGCTACCTAGGAACTGATAACAGGCCAAATTAATTGAGTTGTTGGGAAAGTCATGATGTGGTTTTGTATAGAAAGACAGAAAAATAGACTATGACTTTCCCAATGGCCTAATATGTCTCTAGGACAGATTATTCTTTTGAGCTCCAGACTCTTACATCTGATTTGCCCAGTTTATATGTCCACTTTCATATCCAAGTAGAATGGGAAAACAAAAAAAATTATCTTTTGGCTCTAGCGAGTAAAGGTCTTTAGTAGGCACTTTGTACATGGTTTTTATAAAATATTTATAGTAATTCCTTAATTTTGAAAAAAAGAAATTGAAGCTCCAGGAAATTACTGTCTAATATTACACAGCAGATCTTAGGAGTGAAAATAAGGTATTTATGGTTTCATATTTGTGTTTTTTCTAATATCTATCCTTCTTGCCCTCCAAAGCAACCTAAAATTGTGTCAAAATGAAGTTTAGGATTATTCTGGCAAACTCTCACCCTGCTACATTTGCTGTCTCTAAAACGCTGTTCTACTCAGTGTATTGTCCTGGCCAATAGCAACACTACCATCATGTCACCTCAGCCTGAATCTCAGATCCAACCAGATCCTTCTCTTGATCAATAATCAAATTGTTGATCATAACCTTCTAAATAGTTTCCCAACAGACTTCTGCTAATCTAAGCCTTCTCAAAATTTTAAAGACATCATTCCACTGTTTTACATAGTGTTCTTTATAGTGTCTGGAGAGAAGTCCATAGTAATTTGAATTATTATTTCCTTATAGGTATGTATTGTTTTCCTCTGAATGCTTTTAAGATTTTCTGCTTATCTTTGATTTACAGTTGTTTCATTATGATATGCCTGGATATGAATTTCTTTAAATTTGATGTCTAGAGTTTTCTATTCTGTGACTAAGTTTATAGGGTTCCTGTGCTCATCAGAAAGACAGAGAGAAAGAGAAAGAGACAGAAAGTGAGAAATCACCCACCGGGGGCATGGCCCCGCCGCAATCCCTTCTCCTCCATTCTCCTCTAGGGATCTTGGGCATGCATGCACACGTGCCCAGTGTGAGTTTAAGCCACTGGGTCCAGGACTCAAACCATGATCAACTACATGGGAGTCTGGCAACGTAGCTATTATGCCATCTACTGGTCTCCTGAGATTATTTCTTTAACATATTTTACCTTGTTTTTCTTCTTCTCTCATTTTGGAATTACAGTTATACACGCTAGACCTTTAAAAGTTGTCCAAGTGGTCCCTGAGGTTCTATTTATTTTGTTTGAATATTTAGTACTCTATTGTCACCAGAGTGAATGATTACTATTGGTCTATCTTCAAGTTTATTGATTTTTTCCTTCTATTATGTTTTATTATATTTCCTTTATTAAGTAACAAATTACCACAAATTCAACTTAAAACAACACATTCACTCTCTCACAGAGCCGTTGGTCAGGACTCTAATCATACCTGAGATGGGTCCTCTGTTTAGTGTCTCAGAAGACTGCAAACCAGGTATCAGTTCAACTGCATTCTTATCTGAAGGCTGAACTTCCAAGCTCACTTGAGTTGTTGGCAGAATTTATTTCCTGTGGCTATATGAGGAGAGCTTTAACTTCTTACTGCCTGGAGTTGGCAGTCACCTTCTGTTTTAGAGGCTTCCCATAGCATCCTGCCTCATGGCTCATTTCCCAGGAAGTAACAACATGGCATTTTGTTTCTCCAAGGTCACAAAGAGCAGACATATCTCTTTTTTTTCCAATCTCTCTTTTAGGGCTTTTACCTGATTAAATTAAGCCACCAAGGAACATTTTTTCTTTTGGTGAACTAAAAATCAACTAATTTAGGACATTAATTACATCTGTAAAATCTTCTTACCTTGGGGCCAGTAGGTGGTGTGAAGGTTAAGATGGCTGGAACCCACATGGCTAACTCTGTGGTTTGAGTCCTGGACCTGACAGCTTAAAAATCACTCCAGGTGCATTTGTGTGGATGCCCAAAATCCTGAGAGGAGAATGGAGGACAAGGGATTGCAGTATGGTCATCCCCCGGCGGTGGTTGTTTCTCATCCCCATTCCTACCCCCACCCCTCTCCATTAGTGTAAACTCCCTATGGCAAAAACTAAACAATGACAAAAATCCCTTCACTTTTGAGACAGCTGTTTTAAAGTATAATACATGTCTGATAATGCCAACATCTGGTTCATCTGGAGGTTGGCACATACTGTCTTTCCCTTGAAACTGAGTAACCTTTTTTTTTTTCTGACTCTGATCTGTGAAGTAATTTGGGGTTATATTATGGACATTTTAAATGTTATGTTGTGGAGACTCTGAATTCTCTACTACTGCTCTAAAGTGGCAACACTTTTTATTTAACAGGTAGACTCAAATTGAAAACATTCAGACCTAGGTGAACAGCAGCTCAGATGAATTCTGTTCTTTAAGCATTGTGTACAAGCCATTTTCAGTTTGTCCCATACATGTGTGTGGTTCAGCAGTTGGCTAAACAATTGAGCCAAATTTAAACACACTATATTCACATTTTAAAGTTTTCCTCTTCCCAGGATTTCCTCCCGATCTGTAGCAGCCTTGGGCTTTCCCCTGAGTACCTTGGGCCAGAAGATGATAGGCCTGCCATAGCTATGATAGCAGCTGCTCTCAGGGCAAAGCCACAGAAAATGGAAATTCTCTCTGTAGATTACTTGGTCAAAATTTTGATTCTGCTCCAAAATCTGTCTGCCTTTGTTTAGTCTTCAGAACCCTCAGGTCGTTTTTGTTTCAGTTCTGTTCAGCATCCATAGCAGTTATTCACAGAAAGAATGATTCGTAGGCTTTTACACTAATCTAGGCCTTCTACTCTGTCTTACCTTGGTTATTGTCAACTCTCTCACTCTTGGACTATGCAGCAGACCCTACACTGCTCTGCTTATATTCCCGATCTCCTCCTAAACTGGCTTCTCAATTACCCCAGAAGAGTCTTTACAAAATACAACTGTGATACCAGCATTCCTCTACTCTAAACCCAACAGCAGTCAAAAGCTGCCTATTACATACAAGTATGTCTCCTGAAAGTGGATTGCCAAGCTCTTCAGAATATAACTCCTCTAAACATGGGTGTATTATAATTAAATACTGAGGAATTTTGGAAACTGATTGTTAAATTTTTGATGGCTTGAAATCAACTGTGGTGTAAGTTTACATCATGAAAATGAGCTAACCCTATAAATCAGGGCTTCCCTACCACTGGCTCTTAGGTACTGCAATAAGGGCCAGTGTACTAGCACACATCTCTTTAGCATGGTGTGCAATTCTTATATCTGAGTTATAGTAAAAAAAAACCTGAATACCCTTGACCAGTGCAAGCTGTATTTATATCTATATCTATCTCCCCCTGGTTATGCTTGGTGTGTTTTTCTCCACTACTGTCCACTGGACCAACCACTACTCATCCTTCAAAGCTAGCCTCCGGAAAACTAACTTTTTTTTTCTTTTTAAAGAATTATTTATTTATTTATTTATTTATTTATTTAATTCCATTTGTTATTATTATTATTTTTTAAATTTGACCAGCAACAGAGAGTGAGAGAAAGGGGAAAGTGAGAAAATAAGCCACCAGGTCCAGGACTCGAATCACAGTCAGCCACGTGGGAATCCAGCACGTTTAACCACTGCACCACCTGCTGGCCCTGGAAAACTAACTTTGACCTCTCTGGGTACACAGATTATCCAGCCTTTGTGCTATCACTTCCTCAAGACATCATTAAAACTGCTTATCACAGTATTCATAGGTCTTCATAGCCTTCACCTATTTTCCCTTCTTGCAGCTCCACACATGTACTCCACACTGTGGCCAAATTAGTCAGTTCCCCTACCATGACCATCCCCCTGGGGGGTGATTTCTCGCTTTCTGTCTCTATGTCTCTCTCTGTCTGTCTGGCGAGCGCACATGCCTTATAGCGAAAACTCTCCAAAAAAAAAAAAAAAGAAAAGAAAAAGAAAGAAAAAGATGTAGGGTCTGGGATTTGAACCATGGTTGGCCATGTGGGAGTCTATCAATGTAATTGCTATACCATTTGCTGGCCCCTAAATTTGGATATTATTTAATAGAACATGGAAAAATTTACGAAGGTTTTTTAGACAGTAAAGTGTAATCATCCAAGTACTCAGGAAAATTACTTGAGTTATAGTCTGCAAGATAAATTGGAGTGCGGCTAAACTGTAACTAATAGGATACCTGAGAAAAACTACTGCAATAGTTCACATGAAAATTAATAAAGAAAAACATTCTTATTTATTTTCTTTTTTAAGAGAGAGATTTTTACTATAGTGTGTGTGCGCTCGCTGGATAATCAGAGAGAGACAGAGATAGAAAATGAGAAATTACCCCACGGGGGGAATGGCTACATCACAATTCCTTCTATTCTCTTGGGATCATTCTCCACCATTCTTCTCTCTGGACCTTGGACATGCATGCACATGCGGCCGGCGTGAGTTTTTAAACTGTCAGGTCTGGAACTCGAAATGTGGTAAATTACATGGGAGTCCAGCAACTTAACCATTATACTATCTGCTGGTCCCAAGAAAAACTTTCTTGATCATTACACTTGCCACTGTTTTATTTAGCATCTGAAATTTCTATTAGTCTTTTTTTAGGAGGTAAATCTTTGTTTTTATTTGCATGCTTCACTGATGGTAGATTACTACCAGGTTATTTATTGACTTACAGTCTATGATCATTAATAACTTTGAAGTTTCTTTGAAAGGAAGTACCAATTCCATTTTCAACTTCAATACATAAGAGTGTGTCTATTTAATCTTTCTAAACAAACTTTATTTTGTGTGTGTGTGTGTGTGTGTATGTTCAGTTTTGCAATATGTATACACACACACACATACACATACACACACACACACACACACCTACATGATTCAAGAACACTTGAAAAATATTTCAGTTTTGCTAGCACAGGATATTTCCTTGCCTCCTCCTGCTCAAGTCTGCTTTTTAAGTTTTATAATTTGTGATTCCTACAACAACTGGAAATGTGTACATATGCATTATATAAATGAACTTGGACAAAGTGATAAAAAGTACATAGTCTAATTAATGAAACTGACAACTAGCTAGAATTACCATAAGACAGGCAGATACCCTAAACTTGTTTTGCTTTCCCTTTTACACAAGAACGATGATCAGATCTCATTTTAAAATATCTTTACATCCAAAAAGAGAACTGCAGAGTTTTCTGTTTATACACTGACTAGGCCTAGAATGAGTACAATAAAAATATTTTACTGTTATTTGTGAGTACAGGCTAATTATAGAAGAGTTAGATTCAAACAATTTTCTGTCATCTCTCGATTTCTGAAACTTTTTACCAAGCTTTCAAGGAATAGAAATGCCATTTAGGTTGGAATGAAATGAATTTTAAATCAAACCTTTAGGCTACTGAATTTTACCAACCAAAAAGCCTTCAAGCAAGGGTTAGCAAATTGAGTTTAAATATGACATTCTGCCTATTTCTGGCTAGCCTATGAGCTAAGAATGGTTTTTACCATTCTACCAATAGTTTTTAAGTGTTTAGAAAAAAATCAAGAGAAGAAGAATATTTCATGATGCGTGGAAGTTATATGAAATTCAAAATTTACTTCCCATAAATACAGTTTTATTAAAATATAGCCATCCGTGTTCGTTTATGTATTATACCTATGACTGCTTTTGCAGAGTTGTATAGCTGCAACAAAGACTAGACTGTAAGGCTCCCAAAGCTTAAGTATTTACTATTTGACTTTTTACACAAAATGTTCACCAATGTCCGTCTTGAAGCAATGTAGGATTTATATTTTTGTCATTAGGGCTATTTAGTGAGTATTCTAAGATGATATGTTGCTCATCAAAATTAATTCTCACTTCCTACATTATGTATGTTTACATATCTACCACTCTCATGAGCTTATGAAAGTTTCCTATTCATTTTGGAGAAATATTTTATTTTCTATAGCTCTGTCTAGAGCCCATTTCCACATTGCTTGATAGTTCAATTACTAAAATGAAGTCATTGGTAACTGGAATTCTGAAAATAATGTGCATAATCTGTAACTGTGCATGTCCTTGACATAAAAAGAAGTTACACATAAATCCTATTAGTTGGTGGAAAGGCCACTATTCCTAGTTTGGCTAAGTATAAAAAAGCTTCCAGTGATTCTGAGCTACACATACTGCCCACATTCTGAGGAAAGATTCTACAAACTCACACTTCTAGGTCCCTAGGGTCGATTTTGTATACTGTGAAGCACTTCTTGGAAGTCCAATCACTTGCTGGTTCTTGTTTTCATCCATCCTGATGCGAAGTCTATTGACTCAGGATATTTAAGGGCCATTTGTGGTGGCATCTACGATTCTGTGCAGCTGACTATGTTCAATTACTCCCTAGGAAATAGTTCTGTTCTTCCTTTGTTTGTTTAGGCAAGAAATTGTTGTGGGATATCCAAGCATGTTGAGTGATTCTGCCTCAGAGCATGTGTTAGAGACTATAAGGAGGGCTTATGACTTTTGAATTCTAAAAGGTTACTTAGCTTTGGATTTCTGGAATTGATTGTGTCCATGTTTCTTCTCATCCTATTGGGACTTACTGTTGTTAGCAACCTCCTGTGTGGTTCTAAGATATCTTGACCTCTTTGAAACCTTTCCAGGTGTCATTGCCACTTGCTTGATCTCTGCAATATAAGCTACATTGTTTAGTGGAGTTAAGTTCTATGAACTTTAGAAATCCTCCCTGAGACTATGAATTGACTAACACCCAAGGTAGCATAAACACGCAGATACAAATGTTCCTAAAACCAAACTTGCTAGGCAATGCAGGATATGACTTGGAGTCTGGAAAAAGGAACATTTTGCTCACTTGTGCATCTATGACTAGCTCCAGGTGCAGTTTGAAGCTAAGTGGCTAGTTTTCTGATCCTCACATGTAACCTCTTATTAGAACATAGAAGAATTTGCCTTGTTGATGTAAGGAATTCCATGAAGACCCTGTGGGCCTTCAGAGGGTCCTAAAACACACTTCAGCATGCACAAATGTAGTAAAGAAACACTGTTTTCTATACGTTTAAGTTTTAGTCTAAAGGAGATTATAATGATTCTAACTCACCTTAACATTTGTAGGACTGGCAAGTGGCATGGTGGTTAACACAGTTGGATCTCACAGGGCCTACTGCAAAGTTTGAGTACTGGACCCAGCACATGCTTGGAAAACAAGCCAGCACATGTGCAAGTATGCCCAAAATCCCAAAAGGAAAAATGGAGGAGAAGGGATTGTGGTGTGTCCAGCCCCAGAAGGTGGAATGCCTTCTCACTTTCCTTTTCTCTCTCCCCCCATGTCTCTCTGGTAAATGCTCATGTCCTCTAGAAAAATATTAAAAATAAATAAAAATAAAGATTGTGTCTATGGCATGCAGTTATAATGGGAGAGGGAGAGGGAGGGAGGGAGGGAGGAAAGGAAGGAGAGAGAGGGAGAAGAAGAGGGAGAGGGAGAGGAAGGGAGGGAGAAGGAGAGGGAGGGATATGGATGACAAGAGGAAGAGGAGGAAAAGGAGGAGGAAACAGGTGGGCGAGGGTAGTCTCACTACTGTGATCTCTTCTCCAGCCTCCTAGTTAGCTAGCATTACAGGTGTGCACTCAGTCTGTTTAGGTTGACCAAGTATCCAAACCCAGGCCTCCCACGTGGCCCCAGTCTTGCGCAGCACTGCCCTATTTGTGCTACTGCAACTAAGCCTGAGCCAGCTATTCTTAGGACCATCCACTCCATCCTGGCCCCATTGTCTATGGACTCCTGAGGGTGATGAAGGGGTAGGTTAGCTGTGTATCTTTAAGTAATGGTGAGAAAAGTTAGCCTTCATCTGCTATGCATTCTGTAGGCCAAGGCCTGCAGCTTGCTGTGTTTATGGGTACAGTGTATAATTACACACACTGTAGCTTCTCAGAGGCTTCTTTCCTGCCACTAGTAGTTCATTGCTGGGAATGCAATTACCATTACAACATTTAGATGATCTAAAAGGGTATACAGGTGTGAACATGGATAATCTCTGGGTGGCTGAGATTTCAGGTATATGTGTGTGTGTGTGTGTGTGTTTGCGTGTGTCCTGTTTTGTATATATATCTGTATACTCTCACTTTTGCAACCAATAAAAAAATAACAGAAAGAAACAATTTTGAAGCAAAATAGCCTTTATATTTTAAAGGGCAAACAACTTGAGAACTCTCTAACATGAAAATTTCTCAAGAGAAAAATGACACAATAACAGCATGAGATTCACTCTAAAAATATGACTGCAGTGGCATATCAAGTAAGAAATTTTGTAGTTTTTATTTTAAAAAGATTTATGCAGTTTTAATGTCCTGTCAGATTAATTTGAACTAAATAAATATATTTTAAAAAGAGATAGTGCACTGTATCTACTTGCCCAAATTTTGCACCAATAGTATGAAAACAAGAAATCAGAATCTAGCTAATATATATGTAAAGAAAAAAAGAAAGAAAAAAGAAAGAAAGAAAGAAAGAAAGAAAAGAAAAGAAAAGAAAAGAAAAGAAAAGAAAAGAAAAAAGAGGAAAGATGGAGGCTGAGGGTATAACATATTCTGAAGCTGATCTATGAACCAGATGGGAAAACTTGTTCTCTAATCTAATGACTCTTTTAATCACAAGCAGACAGTAGTTCCTTTACTACCCAGGGTTTTAGAAATACATTATTCTTGAGAGTACTTTCCAGGATTTCTTTTACTCATTTAAGATCACATCTTTGTATTTAATTCATCCTCATATTATCCCTGCAGGGCACATCTCTCTAATTATTCCCATCTAAAGTGACAGGAAAATGAAATTATACTACTTGGAAAACAGACATGCTTTGGTATGACTTTTCTCAGTGCTCCCTTGGGTGTAGTTTGTTACCGTGCTCACTGCCACAGATCATGAGCTGTCCTTGGAGGGTAAGGACTATGACTTACCTGTCCTTGAATTCCCAGTGCCTGGTATGGAGCATGAACACGGGAGAAATCTGAATAAACGAATGAATAATAATGCCCAACAAATGATGCTTATAGGATATCAAGTACTAGGGCCAGCTGATGGTGTGGTGGTTAAGGTAACTGAATCTCACATGGCTGTCTATATGATTTGAGTCGCAGACCTGGAGGCTTGAAATACATGCCAAGCACATGTGCGTGTGTGCCCAAAAATCCTAACAGGAAAATGGAGGAGAAGGGATTGCAGCACTTCTCACATTCTCTCTCTCTCTCTCTCTGGCAAGTGCTAATGCCCTTCAGCAAAACTAGAAAGCAAATGAAAAACATGATAGGCACATGTGTGTGCATGCCCAAAATCGCAAGAGGAAAGTGGAGGAGAAAGGACTGTAGCATCACTATCTTCCCGGAGGGTGCTTTCTTACTTTCCCTCTCCTTCTGTCTCTCTTTGGTAAGCACATGTGCCCTATGGCAAAAGCCAAACAAACAAACATATACGCAGTAGTCTAAGTACCTTATATATGTATTAATTCAATTAGTCCTCATAACCCTATAAAAGAGGTTCTATTTTTATCCAGAGTACCATTTTACATATGAGAAAACTAAAATACAGAAAGTAGAGCAAGGTTTCACAGAGCCAAGATCCAAACTTACATCCGGTGACTCTAGATCCAGTCTCTTAATCACCACATCCTGCTGCCCAACGGCACCCATGCTAAACTGGAAAATGCCCTCTTCCAAGAGAGGTATGGGTGTACTGTGCTTCCATTCTGAAACAATTCTGGGTTTCTATCAGATACAGCTATACTATGTGGTTCCTTGGGAGATTTTAAAAGGGAAATAACTGGACGCAGACACACAAATGCAGAATAAAAGAATCCCCAACCTTCAC
Source organism: Tupaia tana (assembly GCA_026018925.1). Classification (NCBI taxonomy): domain Eukaryota; kingdom Metazoa; phylum Chordata; class Mammalia; order Scandentia; family Tupaiidae; genus Tupaia; species Tupaia tana. Next base: position 54,415,984 of record JAKSZU010000008.1, on the reverse strand, counting down.
AACTGCTGTGTTTGTAAGGCTGTTTCTCACATACCTGTGGGGATTTGTGGGAGCGCCAGCTGTACTGGTGGCTGTGGAGACTCGCCAGCAGAACGTTTTCATCAGTATCCACCTGGCCAAACCGCAGTGTCTCCTGTGTGTCATTACAGATCACAAAATGGCTGAAGACCAACTCCTCTACCTCGGGGCATTGGTTCTGAAAGAAAAAGAATAGGAAAGCCAACGTGCATCAGATTAATGGCAAGATGTTTGGCAGCTGTCTGCCCAGTGGCGATTGTTACAACACAGAAATCCTAAAAGATCTGTTGTCATTAGCTCTGGTATACAAAGTATTCTATACTTCCAGGATAAGCACACGCACACACACATGAACACCTTAAAGAGATTTTAAATGTTCCAAGAATGTGTTTTGATTTATACTCCTGCAAAATAAATCATACACACAGAAGAGAGTAAAAGAACAATGAGAACCCTCAAACTTTTAACATTTCTTAAAATGAATTAATATGCTAGAAAGAGTGCCTTACTGGGTAGCTTATGTTTTGAGCAGAGTACTGGAGGCTAGAATTACCATGTTCCTGGTCTTCTAAAGTCGACAATCAAGACCAATTACCAAAGCCACAGTTTGTACCCTACAGAAAGTAAGGATCATTTAGGTAATACATTCTCACATCCCTTAAGGAGGAGGGTGAACATGTGTGTGTGTGTGTGTGTGTGTGTGTGTGTGTGTATGTGCCTGCGTGTGCATGCATGTGTGTGCATATGTGTTTAAGTAAATCTGCTCAAGGAGAAATGTAAATGAAACCGTAACTTTCCCTCTACTGTTAAGAGGATGAACACAGGAAACAGATCGAGTCCAGAGTCAGTATAGGCCAAGTTACAGTTTCAGGAGAAATAATAATATAAGTTGAAAAGCAGTTTTCTGTATGGATTTCAGCTAACTAATCACAGAAAGCAAAGCAAATTAGTAATACATTTCTGCACGGATATATGCTTTCTGAACTTAATGGCATTTCCACTGGTTGCTGTTATATAAAAACACCAACAAAGCGATAGAGTATTTCTGTGCTAACTCCTTTATCACTCTGGTTAGGTTAAGGCTTAGTAAACAATAAAAATACTTCGGGTAAACTTAAAAGAGTAGCTAAATAAATGATAAACTTGAGAATGTAAGAAAAAAATATGATTGGCTATATCAATTTGCAGTTAATGCTTCCTGGTTGGCCTCTCTTTCCAGGCTAACAATGTCCAAATGCCATGCTCCATCGTTTTCCATGAGGGGAAGGAGAGTAAAAGGGGATACAACACAGAAGCATAGTGATCCCATAGTGATGAGGAGGGTTGAAGTCAAGGAGTCCATAGACGAATATACCTGCAATGCAGCCTGGATCAAGACTGGACCTAGAACTGTATCAGGATATAACAGCATTTTGGCATCTATGGCTGTAGGTGGCGAAGAGGTCCTGACATCCCTTATTTCTCTAGAGGCCCTGAGGATTCTAAGCCCTCTTCCTATCATCCACCTATTCTTGCTGAACCTCTTTATTTGAACAGATTTGAACCCCGCTTGACAGTTGTACTAGTCACCCGAAGAGTCTCTGACTCAATGAGACCGAAGCACTTATAACCAGTAATTACCTGTTGTCTACCATAACACTCTCGGCGATGGCTTCCTGCATCAGTTCCTACCCTCTGCTTGGATCTCCTTTCCTCCTTCTCTCTTGACTACCTTGTTTCTACACAGCTTTCAGGTTCCTGTCTTAATGTGACTTCCTCAGTGTCTTCTCCAATCCTTCCCAGATCAGGTTAGGGTCCCTTGTTTTGTGCTCCTAGAACATTCTATATTTTACATGTGGGACCTCCTCTGAACTTAAGTAATTACTTGAACTAGCATAGGCTCAATACTGACTCCATCATTAGACTCTACGCTATATAAAAGCAGGGACCAGGTCTGAATTACTTATAACTTGATCTCCAGTACTCAGCACAATGCCTGATAAATACGTAATACTACAGAAACTAGAAAAAAAATTAATTTTTAAAGTTATGACTATGACATATGTTTACTGTAAAAAAATTAGGAAATACTGAAAGAATGGGTTTTAAATCTCTGATTTTACACTCAGTGGTAACTGCTATTAGCATTTTAGTGAAATTTCTTTGAGCCATTTTTCTCTTCTCAATGTCCTATATGTTGCTATTCTAGTCTATCCAAACCAATCCTAACTTATATATTTATCTACAAACCTTTAATCAAACTAGAATCATAGTATATAATTAGTTTTGATGAGAATTTTCCACTTAGCATTATATAATCAACATAAACTACTTTCCTTGTAAACATTTTTTTTTCCTCTCCTTTTAGTCCAAGAGTACAAATGTGAAGAAAGGGATATGATCCTGATCTCCCATTTAGTTACACATCCTGAGATTAAAATTCAGTTTTCATAATGAACGGTGATTAATTTGCTGGTAACACAGAGGTTAAGTTACCAGATGGAACTTGAGTAGAAAAGAAAATCATATTATTTTCCTCATCTCTAAAAACTGACCTTTAATAAATGATGAGGGTTTTAGGAAAAAATGTAAATTAAAGAACACAAGGGGGTTGTTTACATTTTTTTGAGGAATACTCAAAGTCCTCAGGGAACTGTTTCTCTACTGCTCCTTCATCTGTGGAGTTCATTATAACTGTAATAAATTTAAGCATTTCTTGGAATGTTTTAAGTTCTGGTATATTATAAAACAGCTCATACACATTTTATGTGACATCATATATGCTGAGCCTCAGAATGCTTGCTCGGATTTGTAATTAAAAGACGGCTTATTCAAATTTATGTTTCATGCTGGAGTGTGGTCCAGACATCTGCCATTGAACAGACACTATTTTCATGTAAGGGAAGACATATAAGTACAACTTTGATCCAAAAAAAAAAAAAAAAAAAAAAAAAAAAAAAAATCCTTTTAAATGCTATTTTGTCCAAATCCAGGAAAGTGACATAGAAATATAAAGCAACTTAAAACTGGCATTTTGGGTTCTTAATCTAGTTTTAAAGAACAGTCATCATTTATAAAAGAGAAAAAATATCTATGGCCAGAGAAATCAAATATTGATGGATGCTTCTGTTAGTTTTGAACTTATAACCTAAATGTGGAAGGCCAAATTGTTTCATGGGCCCACTGACTATCCATCTACACTGGGTAAAAATGATTTGTCTCTAATATAAATCTGATCAAAACTATGTGGACAACTCGAATCATTTGCCCTCATTACATTCATATTTTTCATTGGCAACAATTATACTGTATCGGAGGATTATATTCACAATAAAATCCAAGTCTGGGAAACTAAACTTTCCCTCTAGAGAAGATAAACCACACTGAGAATATCTTAGAAACAATGAACTTAATAAACCTGTATAAGCCCACTTCAATGTCAAACGTCTCATAACTTCAGAGTAGTGCATTTTTGTATTTACTTTAGCGTACACAGGGTTAGATGCCTACCACATTAAAACTTGGTGGCAAGTACCCTTGACATGAGAGGAAACAAGAAAATTACAGCAACAATTACAGAAGTATATCCTCTTGTGGCTCATGTTAACATTGCCAAATCCCTGTATAAATCAGAACCAACTATTCGTAGAATGTACCTGTCAGCAATATGCTACGTGACATATGGCTCTACTTAATCAAATATACAATTCAGTTTAAATAAAAAAAACTCAAGAATATTCCTTCAAGGCACTGTGTTAGCCAGTCATTCATTCACACTCTGATGTGGTTTTAAACATTTAAATATTTATGCACCATATTTTATTTATATGTATAGCTGTGTCTAAGAGAATATTTTTACCCTGGGAGGAAACTGATATTTCTGAAGGCCATTTTGCAGTAGTTGCTGCACATGAGTTCTCTGATAATGGCTCTGATACGGAGACAAAAATATCCCGAGTTTGAATGCTCTATCAATGACTCTTTTATATTTTCTAGGTTTGTTTTTTATTAAATGCATTGTTCAAAATATGACAAAAAAGCAGAAATTGGAGCCATGGAGGTTTTTTTCACATTGCTATTTGAACCAGCTGCAAAGATTTAGATCACACTAGCTCTTATTTTACGCATGTCCTTTGCAACAAGAAAACCATGGAATGCCCTTAAAAAAGATTTAAAAAATATAAAACAGATGTGTTATCTTCTTTCCCTTTGCTATTGTAGTGCTATGTTAGGTAATTAATTCCTTAGTGTTGTATAGGTCTTCATGCATATAACGAAAATAGTTTATTCCCATAAGAATTCTTAAGTTAGAGAACTAAAACCCCTCCTCCTCCACCTCCACTGGCTCTGTCCCTGACTGAGGTCCATGAGGGACGAAGGACCATTTCTCTTGGGAAGAAAGCTCCACATAAATTTATGTTACCTACACAAAATGGGGGGGGAAAGTCTCAGCTTAAATATCAACACAAACTTGATGAAATACAATGTAACACTAAAAATCAGTAATGGAAGCAGAATAATTTGTACTTAAATCACTGAACATATTGTCAAACACTTTATGAAATTCCTTTTCATGCCAGCAGATATGTACCCATTTAAATATGCCATTTAAGGGACCAGCAGATAATGTAATGGTTTGGTCACTGTACTCTCACATAGGCTACTGTGGTTTGAGTCCCAGACCTGGTGGCTTAGAACTCACACTGGGCGCATGTGCATACATGCCCAAAATCCTGAGAGGAAAATGAAAGAGTAAAGATTGTGGCATGGCCATCCCCCCTGAGGGGTGATATCTTGCTTTCTGTCTCTCTGTATCTCTCTGCCTTTCCAGCAAGCGCACACACTTTATAGCAAAAATTTCTATTAAAAATAATAAACACACACACACATATGTACCATTTAATATAACTGCTTCATTGCTTTTTGTTATGGTTCATTTCTGACAAATAAAAGTAAAAATTATTAAAGTAATCAAGAGTCTTTGATCCAAAAAAATCCATTATCCAATGTTTCATAATGAATCAAAAGCGGAGAATGAAAGAAGAAAAGACTAAGAAAATAATATGCTCAAGTATTTCATCTCACTGTTTGTTTAGAAAGTAGAAAAGCTTACTACCAGAAAGGCTCACACAGGTTCTTCATTGCTGCAGTGAACTTTTAGACAATTTCATACATAACTAAGTTGAAGCACTGGCAAACTAAAGCCACAATACTTGGAAAAAATTTCTGAGAATATGTTACTTTCCACACAGATGTGGTACATTAGTCACAAAAATGTTGGCATGATTTCCAATGCATGTGTAGAAAACCCATATTCTCCAAAATTAAACAAACAAACAAAAAAACACTCTAAGACTAACATGTATCACTTTGCCAAAACAGAGAAGGATCCAAATATTATAGTGCCCACCAAATTTTTCATTCTCTCATGTTATCATTACTGTTTAACTATTATTAGAAGCAATAACATAAAATACTGAGACCAGCAGATGGTGTGATGGTTATGTTACTGGTCTCACATAGTCAATCACGCTACCAGTCCCGGACCCGGCAGCTTAAAATTCATGCCAGGCGCATGTGCATGCGTGCCCAAGATCCTGAGAGAATGGAGAAGGGATTGTGGTTTGGTCATTTCCCTGGGAGATGATTTCTTGCTTTCTGTCTCTCTTTCTCTGTCTCTGGCAAGCACACATGCCATCTCTCTAAAGAAAAATCTCTCTAAATTAAAAAAAAGAGAGTGAATACTAATGAAAACTCTTATATAGCCAAACTGTAAATGGTTCTGGGATGTACATACCTGTTGCCAAGCTTGTACAGCAGTGTTTAGAGAGTGAACTGCATGCTGTCCGAAGTTTACAAATACAGAGTCAACCATGATGGAGCAGTCCAGGAGCTTTTCTACTGCATCACTGGAGACTGCGATCTGTCCCGAGATGCCAAAGGGCATCACCACGTTGTGCATAGTGACATTCCTGCACTCGAGAAGTCTGCAGTCTGCCTGAGCTGAGAACCGGATCTCCTGACAGACAGAACTGTTATTCCACTGTCGAAGATACACGTGTGGTTCTCGCAAGGAAACGATCATGTATTCTAGTTCAGATGGCACATTTTTATCAGAAATAAATGGCTGTAGGTACTGTGGTGGAGCTACAAGAAGACAAGAAAAAAATAGCAATTAGGATACGCCAGTACTTTATAAAAATGGAGTAAGATATTTAAATTATTTACTCTTTGTTAGACTTTTTGTTTGGTTATTAAATTTAGTATTTGGTATTTAATATATCTAAGCATTTTCTTGAAGATATTACCATCTTTGAATTACAGTTTATATTTGCAAACAAGACTAAAAAAAAAAAAATCAGGTGTCTTAAATATATATTGTTCAAAGGTTACATTCACTTTCACAGACAAAAATTTTACCAGAGAAGACAACATATAAAATGATGAGGTGGTAACTACTAAGAAGAGTTTTATTGAGCTGCCGAGTATCTACCAAGCAAATCTCAAAAATAAAAACAAAAACATGACTCAGAGTAAGAAAAAGCAAGTTAAATTCTTTTTTTTCTTTTGCTGAAAAGGCAAGATGCTTAACAGCAGCTGTGTTTGGTTTTCATCTGACTCCCCCCCCTCCTTTTTCCATTACATGTAGGTTGAAAACCTAATACCTGAATCGAAATGTATTCACTGGAAAAGGTTTGGTACAGAATATAATGCCATAGAAATAATTATTCAAGTACCATTAGCATTATAAGAGGCCATTCTCGTGTGTGAGGAAATTTAATTTTTCAAGTGACTCCTTTACACAAATTTGAGAATGTGCCCATCTTTTGTAAAAGGTTTTCATTCTTTGAAATCAAACAATATATATCAAGTACATTTGGAATCTATTTGCCTCTAATGTAATGACTCAGAATGCAGAACAAAAACATATATATTTCTTTCAAAGAGACTGTGATGGAATAATAAAAAACCTGTAACTTTTGTAGCTTCCTTGTAAATTCTTAGGAAGTATGCAAAAACATGTCACCTTAATACTATTAGTAACATAAATCATAGATCTCAAAAAGGTTCAAAAGTAAGAGATACACCTATTGTATCAAAGAAACTTCAGAACAACATTGTCAGTGCCCACTGTATTCTTTTCCAAAATAGATTAGCTGGATAAAAACCGATGAACTGTGCCTCAGGAACACTGGTGCATAAATGGTAAGTACTGAATGGATGTTACTGATGCCGAAGTAAAGAGTACCTGTGCCTAGTTGATCAAGGTGATGACAAAGACGAAACTCCAGGTGAGCGAACTGGAAGGAAAGGCAAAGAGATGGGACAAACCATGGAGTGAAACAGGAGTCCACTCTGGTACAGGCAGCCAAGGCTGTTGGAGTCACAAGCTGATCACAAGTGCTTTGAGACCCAGATTCACTTGCAGAGCTGAAAAAAAGAAATAAAAATATTCAAGTCCACTCTGGTACAGGCAGCCAAGGCTGTTGGAGTCACAAGCTGATCACAAGTGCTTTGAGACCCAGATTCACTTGCAGAGCTGAAAAAAAGAAATAAAAATATTCAAAATTTAAATTTCACAGGTACATGAAATGTTATATACATGGAATGTTTTTCTATAAAGGGATTTTGATGTTAGCACCCAAAATTCTATAGTCAATATGTTATCATACTTTTCCATATTTACTCATATAAACTAGTTCTTATTAAGAATTAAGTTCATGATTATTCCCTATTAATTGTTGGCAGAAAACTCCAAAAGGATTCCTCAGATCCAGATCATGTTGACTTACCTCCAACCATTTTCTTCCACTAGCATCTCACACAGCAGATGGGAAATTTGTTCTCATATTAGTTTAAGACTGACAAAATTTACGGTATGACGGCTGCTCAAAAAACCAGTAATTTCAGGGTTGCCATAAATGTTTCACTATTGTTTTAGCTCTCTGAACTGTCCATACTCATAATCTCATATGAGTCAGTCAGTACTCTTCATTGAACACCACTGAATACTTTATGAGGTGACGTAAAAGTCGGGGTCATATCCAGGAGTATGGAGGTCCTATGCACAATTACACTGCATGGTCCTCTCCTCACTTGCCCATCCTCTTAATACCATGTTACACAAGTAAAATCTGACTGAAATGAAGAATGAAGCCATTCACAGGAGGGAGAATATTTGTACACGGCGGCTGCCAGTGTGCACAGAAGCATGCTGCCTTGCCTGCATTAGTGCTAGTAGAAGCTTGAGAGCTGGGGAGTGGGAGGGGGTGGGGACAAGATACATGTATTTTATGTATCTTGAGATGCTGAAGAGATGCTGCCCTTTCCCTCCTTCACTATCTTCCACCCCATTCTTCCCAATCTGAAATTTGCTCTGCAGCTATGGTAGCCTGGTTCCCCAAACCATGAAGTGACTAGAGAACAAATACTATGATTCATAATATCCTAGGGACAACTAAGAATGAGAAAATAAAGAAATAAATTCTTGGTTTTCAAAGAACTCACAGGCTAACTGGTAATACTCAATGTATACATATTTATAAACATAACAAACAGAACCACTACCCGGAAATAGCAAAGTTGGAAGTGCTGCCAGAGGGAAACATAAGAGAACTCAGAATGGTACTGGGTGAACCATATGGACTTTCAGAGGCGTGAATCTTCAGCAAGGGTTTCAAAGAGGTTGTGAAAAGGGCCAGTGACATGAATGCCAGGAGTGTTCCAATATGTTTATTGGCTGTTTAACCTCAAAGTCTTTGTAGTTATGTGTTGTCGTCTACTGTGATGCCAGTAAATTTTCTTTCTTTTTTTTTTTTTTTGGCCAGTAAAATTTCAATGCATACAAAGAAAACACAAACTCTGGGCCAGCTGTCATTGCCTAAATGCTATAAACAAAAACAGAGCAAAATATATTCTTTTTTAAAAAAAATAATTATTTCATTTTATTTATTATTATTATATTTTAATTTGACCAGATAGAGACAGAGAGAAGTGTGAAAGCAAGCTGCCAGGGCCAGGACACAAACCATGGTTGGCCATGTGGGAGTTCAGCACCTTAGCCACTGTGCCACCTGCTCGAGTTGCAAAATATATATAAATACATTTCTGGAGATTTTTTTTTTTCTATAGGGCGAGTTTGCTCACCAGAGAGACAGAGAGAGAAAGAGAGACAGAAAGCAAGAAATCACCCCCTGGGGGGATGGCCACGCCTCAATCCCTTCTCCTCTCAGGATCTTGGGCACGCACGCACACGCGTGAGTTTAAGCCACCGGATCTGGGACTCGAACCACAGTCAAATACATGAGAGTCCAGTGACATAGCCATTACGCTAACTGCTGATCCCTGCAAAATATATTTTTAAAATATCTACAAATGGGCACACTAATCCAAATAACTTTCTAGGAATTTACCTATGGAGTTACAAATAAAAATTTCATTGGCAAGGTAAAAATCAAAACTTGTATTTATTCAGAAAGAATGAAATATTATTTGTACATGTGTTTTACCCATTTAAACTCCTTCCCTTGTACTATTTAAAGAAGTTCTTAGAAACAGGGTACAATGTTAGTCAAAATATTATTAAAAATCCAGGCGTGAGTTCTGTGAGATCAGTTTTAAAATAGTGAATGCACAACTTGAGGTGTTTATCTGAAGCATTTTCTTGCCAACTACAATTTTTGACACTCTGAGATTTTTTCCAAGATTCAATTTTCTATCTCTTGAGAGTAGCAAATATTATAACATGTTGGAAAGAGTTACTACACATCCCAAGTATTTGCCACAATCTTTACTTATAACAAATGGATTAATTCTCCAATTTTTATATATTAAATGCACAAATCAATGGCATGTACGTATGTACGTGCATGAGTGTATACACACACATACACACTCACACTCACATATATTCTGAATAATAAAAATTCTACTCAAGCAGTCAACAGCAGTCTTCTATTCTTAAAATCCTGACCAAAATGGTTACTAGGCTAATCTATATTTAAACATTAAGACTTTTATTTAAAAACTGGAGTCATACAAAAATTAAACATTCCTCAAACACAAAATTCATATGGTCTTTATAATCAGAATATTTAAACTACTTTTTGAATCAATATTTATAATTTTTGACATTCTTAATTTGATTACCATTATATATTATAGAAGTAGCACAAATGCGTTTACCTTTCATAGAAGGATTTGAAATCTCTAAATGTAATAGAATTACATACTCCTAAGTTTGAGGGATGATCATGATAGGGACTTACAGTAGTTAAATTTGTATAATTTCCCTAGTTAGGTACATCAGTGATCTGATTCATATACTGAAAGGAAAAATATGATTTAATCAAATATCTATAAATTCAGATGAAAACTCAAACGTTTAGAATAATGGAAATATTCTCAACAGTGAAAAGCATGGCAGTAGCTTTACATATCTATACCTTCATTTTAGTCAGAGTTACTTCTCTACTGTTCTGGGTGAACTGTAGAGGGGTATCAGTTCTTTAAATAAGAAGTATCCTGTTCTTCTAAATCTAGATTAAGCCTGTCTTAATGGCACTGTGGAGACTCAGATGTAATCCCTCAAGATTCAATCGTGAATATCATTCTGGGGGGAACCCCTACAGCACAGGAGGGTCCAAACAATGATCTGACTTAATTAGGAAGCCCCAAGTTTTTCTCCTGATGCCTCTGTAGTAAAATATATGATAGAGAGTTTAAGCCAACAATGACTAGGGTGAGATAATCTAGATTAAAATGTGTCCACCACTATCACATATATTATAAAACAGGCAAGTTATTTTGTCTGGCTAAATCTCAGTGTTCTCATTTGTAAAATGAAGACAGTAACTAGACTTTTTTTAAAATGTATTTTATTTAATTTTATTTATTCATTCATTTATTTGATGAGAGAGGGGGAGGGAGAGAGAGTGAGAAAGCAAGAAAGCAGCTACCAGGTCCAGGACTTGAACCGTAGTCAGCCATGTGGTCACCACGCCACCTGCTGGTCCCTAGACTTTTTAAAAAATAAATAAAATGAGATACTGTCTACAAACTACTTAACCTAATGGCCAGTATTTGGTAATAGAAGAAAACCATCACTCTTTTTCTAGATGGGAAAACAAGGTACCATACTGGTTCTTTAGTTTAACTCAGTCTAACATGAATTGGTAGTGAGTATCTTCAGCTTCCCAAGAGGGAATTCGCAATACCACACCTTCATTCATCTCAATCTGCCACTGTCTTTCCACTTGGTTCACAGTCCTCTTTACTAACACTGCTGCATCCGCCCTGTGAGAGTCTTGAATGGACGAGAGAGGACAAGGGAGCATGTGTGTGTCTGCTGCACCACATTCTATTATAGAAAGTCATTTTCCAAATGTCTTAACTCTAACTTAAATAACAAACACTCTTTTATTGTAACACAGAATCCACATATAAAATGGGGGGAAAAGTTTTCCTGAAGATATGATTGATGTTTTATTGTGATGAGCCATGTATGACATAAAAATGATTATTTTAATCATTTTTAAGTGTACAGTTCAGTGGCATTAAGTAAAATCACACTGTTGTGCAACTGTCACCTCTACCAATCTTGGAAATTTATTTCCCCAAACTAAGACTCTATACCCATTGAACACTAATTCCCCATTTTTCTGTTCCTCTACCTCCTGTCATCATTACACTTTCTTTCTCTATGAAATTATTTACTCTTGGTATATCATATAAGTGAAATTATATGGTATTTCTCTTTCTCACATTGATATAGGTGAAATTATACAGTATTTGTCTTTTTCACATTGATATAGTCTATTTTATCTTTCCTACTTTGTTTAACACACACACACACACACACACACACACACTGGTTACAACCTGCTAAATTATTTTATGGCTCACTAAAGTGCTGTTCTAAGTAGGTTTTTTTGTTTTGTTTTGATTTTAAAGAAGTTTTTGCTATAGGGCACGTGCACTCACCAGAAAGAGAGAGATAGAGAGGCAGAAAGTGAGAAATCACCCCCCAGGGGGGATGGCCACACCACAATCCCTTCTCCTCCATTCTCCTCTCAGGATCTTGGGCAAGCACACACATGCGCTGGGCGTGAGTTTAAGCCACTGGGTCCAGGACTTGAACCGTGATTGACTATATGGGAGTCCAGCAACATAGCCATTATGCCAACTGCTGGTCTCAGTTTTAAAAAATAATTATAAATTGGTTCTCAGGTAAAGGACTCCTTTAAACTAACTTAAAGAGAGAGAGAGAGAATAGGGGTAAATAATTTCTCAGGAGTCATAGAATAACAACGTAACACAGCGACCTTGTTAGTACCAACAGCCTGGAACTTTACTTGAGACCTGAGGAACATGGAGACACTGGGATGTATGGGAGAAGAACCACATGGTAAAAGACCAACTTTTTGGAAGATTTCTTATACAAAATTCCATCACCAACTAAAATTCTCAAAGAGCACTTGAAGAACATATGTAACTATTCTTTACGTCCAAGGGAGAGAAGGCAAAATATCAGGGTTAGCTATAGGAAAGAATTTTCTGGATAAATCCTGGATTATACCATTGTAGGACTGGAAATACAGGTGACAAAGCAATTCCAAACGTCAAGATTTATGTCTGAATGGCTTATGAAATTCAGAAGATTAAAAATAAAGTCATCAAAAAAATGTACATTTATGTGTGGAAAAAATTGTTAGAGGGTACATATGCCTGTCAGACAGAAACATACAGAGAAGGAGAATGCACCCCTCAATAGGGCACAACACCTCTCAATAAGGTGCAGTCATGCTGCAATCCTTTTCCATTTCTTCATACTGCTGGGATTTGGGGAACACATGCACATGTGCCCAACGTGTTTCTCAAGTTATCAGAGCCAAGATTTGAACTATGGTCAACCACGTGGAATCTAGAATCCTTAACCACCCCTAACCAGGGCTGGCACAATCGAAGGACATTTAAAAATGCAGATCCAAGTACCCAAATGCAAAATAATATCTGGAAATGACAGTCCCCTTTGGTAGGAGAGATAGAGAAAAAAGAAGTGATTCAGGGATTTAACCATCATCACTTTTTCTTGATTCTTCCATTATCTGTATATCCATGTATCAAGACTTCGGGAAATAAAGAGCATACAATAAAAGCTGAGGATCACTGTCTCAAAGATTACCCATATGAGTAGACAATGACTTCTATTCATGTCGGGAAAGTCATGACGTATTTCCCTATGTTTTTCTATGCAAAAATGAGTCATGACTTTCCTGACAACCCAGTATTATGGGATTTTAAAGGAGTAAGAGGAAAAAAAGATCTATATTTTATCTATACACATACATGGACACACATGTATACACACAGGTATGTAAATATAGATATGTTCAGACATACATGTATACACACACATAGACATACATAAGCATATGATGAAATCACCTCAAAAGACTCAACACAGGTTCAAGTTTCACTGCATATGGAAAGAGTCATACACTCTTAAGACATTTCTCATTCCACGATGCTTTCCATCATGCATTATTAGCATTTGAGTGGGAGGGGTAAAGAGTCTTTGTAAGTACTCTGCTGTCACTCTGATATTATAAGACCATCACACAGTATACTCAACAAAGTGCCAAAGAGCTAGCACTGATCAACAGAGTTCAACATCATCAAACAACTTATAACCAAGTTAGCTGGTCACACATACCAAGATCTACAGTTATTTCTTTTATGATGAGTACCTGCAATTTGTGTGACTTTACACAGACAAAGCAAGTACTTCTGGAGTTAGCCATTTGGGGTGAGAGTAAGATGGGGAAAAAGTGAAACATTATATTCATGTGATTGATATAAACTTGGCATGGTAGCTCAAAGCTTGAGATTAGGGCCCATAACTCCTATCTGGTTCCTTCCAAGGCCAGTCACTGGGTAAGAAATGGCAATTTGCAAACAAGAGCGTGTGCCCGCTGGATATCTCTTGTTTGCTCTCGAGGTCTGCTTTCTATCCTTAGCCACCTTCTTCCCTGTCCCTGGAAGGGACCTTTCTGGACTACATCAACAAGTTATTGTGTCTTTAGGTTTTTCCTTGGGTTAGGGAGGTACATACAGGTGATCAGAAAGCAAGAGGGGAGTGAGGTGAGAATGTATTTCCCTGGCTCTTTCTCAGTCAGATCTCTCTACACTGGCTGTGGCCCTCTAGCAAAAGAAACCACAAGTATCCACTCTGAGTTAGAGTTTTGGTAAGGGCTCTACCTCCTGTTCACTTATCTCCTTTAGGCTACTAGTGGGCTGGTTTTGAAGAGTTTCCAGCTCTGGGATACTTGTACCACCACTTAACCCTGCCCATACTTTTGTAAAGAATCTTCCTTAAACCCCTTAGTCACTCAGTTTGAGTTGCTATCTGTTTCCTGTCAGGACCTGACTAATAAAGGAGGTTTCCTTAGGCTTCAGCAATGAACAGTGAACATAGGCAAACATATATATGATGGGACTAAGGATAAACAGCCGAAATAACCAGCCTGACCAGGGCTCCCCAGGTTGGCTCTCTTGCCTCAGAACAGTGCACAGCAAATAGGAGAAGGATGCCAAAGGTCAAAACAGTTGTGGAAATTATTAAATCCGAAGGTCAATCAATATTTACCCTACTTCAAATACTGGCTTCAAAAACCCATAATCATTACCAATCCATTTGTTTTCACATGGTTACACTAACCTCAGGTGAGAGAGAGTGGAATGTAAAGAATGCTTTTGTCTTCAGTCCTGTGCATCAGAACCTCCCTGCCATCCCCTGAACTGGTTAGCTCTATTCATGCCTTACGGTCTCAGTTTCGGTCTCAGCTTCGAAATCTAAAGATCAAAGAGTCCACTGGTGATAGAGCCATGTCTTAAACCCAGGTTTTCTCATTTGAAATTCTCTAATAAATACTACCTCTGGTTACATACATGCTGTGATGCCATTAGCACTGTAAGAACTGTCCTACACTCTTGCATGGCTGAAACTTTTATCAACTGTAGGCAACTCTTATAATTTTTTTAGATTTTTGCCCTAGGGTACATGCGCACACTGAGAGACAGAGACAGACAGAAAGAGAGAGAAAGTAAGAAATCTCTCCTCCCCCTTAGGGGATGGCAACACTGCAATTCCTTCGCCACTCTCCTCTAAGGATTTTTGAGTATGCATGCATGTACGCCCAGTGTGATTTACAAGCTGCCAGGTCTGGGACTTGAACTATGAAGTCGATCATGTAGGATCCAACGCCTTAACCACTACATCACCTGCAGGCCCCAAGAGGCTTTTCTTTTTTAACTATTAAGCTTCATGGGACTTATTTTTATGACCTTTTCCCCAGTAATGCCCAACAATCTAATCCATGTCTTCAAACCACTAAGAGTATTACTTATATTAAGACAATGTCTAATCCTAACAACTCCAAGTTTTGTCCAGATTTGGAATCCTTATGCGACAGAGTATGTGAAAGCTAACCATAAAAGCTTTCTGTCTGCACGAAATGTTGACATGTTATCAAAGCATTCATATTTTATTTCTAGAAACTGGATGAAATTTTTTTCCCTTTTGAAAAATATCTGAAGTTTTATTGTGCTGACTATTAAACCAACTCTTCTATTTTAATCTCATTAATATCAATTTATCCCTGAAAAATGATTAATTCCAAACTATTAAAAGTGAGGTCAATTGCGAAATATTAGGTGAGGTGAAAATTTCCCAGGGAGGACAAAAGAAATGTGATTACCTTGTCAAAAGCTTGCTGAAAAAAATAGCCTGAATTTGACTGTCTGCATAAATTTTTGTTTCTTTTAGGTTCTGCATTTCTATAGTGGTAACCTCATCACAAGTAATCTTTTTTTTTTTTTTTTTTGGAGAGGTTTTTGCTATAGGGCGCGTGCGCTCGCCAGACAGACAGAGAGAGACAGAGAGATAGAAAGCAGGAAATCACCCCCCAGAGGGGATGGCCACGCCGCAATCCCTTCTCCTCCATTCTCCTCTCAGGATCTTGGGCACGCACGCACACGCGCCCGGCGTGAGTTTAAGCCGCCGGGTCCGGGACTCGAACCGCGGTCGACTACGTGGGAGTCCAGCGACATAGCCATTACACTAACTGCTGGTCCCCACAAGTAATCTTTATGAATATTTCAATGGAATTAATTTTACCTAAGATGATTTTTTTACATGATAAAAATGCATTCTTTTATAATTAGAATCAAGAAATCATTTTAACCTGATACTCTTAATGAAACTTTCTTTTTTTTTAAAGAGAGATTTTTGATATTGGGTATGTGCACTTGCCAGAGAGACAGAAAGAAATCACCCCGAGGGTGGGGGGTAGGCCAAACCACAATCCCTTCTCCTCCATTCTTCTCTGGGGATTTTGGGCACACACACACGCACACCTAACATGAATTTTAAGCCACTGGGTCCAGGACTAAAACTGCGGGCGACTGCATAGGAGTCCAGTGACATAACCATTACACCATCTGCTTGTCCCAATGAAAGAAATTTAAAAAAAAAATGTAATTATTTATACCTTTGTTTTCTGAGATTGCTAAGTAACCTATACATAGAAAAGGCAGTCTTTCGGGACCAGTAGATGGCGTAGTGGTTACATTGCTGGACTCCCACATGGCAGGCCCTGGTTTGAGTACTGCACCTGGTGGCTTGAAAATCATGCAGGTGGCGCTTGTGCATGCATGCCCAAGATTCCAGGAGGAGAATGGAGAAGGGATTGTAGCATGGGTATTCCTCCTTGAGGGTGGGGATGATTTCTCACTTTCCCTCTCACGATGTCTCTCTCTCTCTCTCTCCACTGAGTGCATGTGCCCTAAAGCAAAAACCTCTAAAAAAAAAAAAAAAAGAAAGAAAAGCAGAAAAAGAAAAAGCACTCATCCTTTTTTAAAATTGCTAGATGGTGTGTGAGCTCACCAGAAAAAGAGAAAGAGAGGGAGGGAAGCACAGAGAGAAAGCACTTCCAGTGGGGTATGGTCACACAGCAATCTCTTTTCTCTATTTCTGCATCCTATCAGTGTTTTGTGCATACATGCACATGTGCCCAGCATATTCCAAGTCACCTGGGCAAAAATCTGAACCACAGCTGGCCATGTGGAATCCAGTTCCCTAACAGAGGCCTTAACCACTGAACTACAGGGGCAGTCCCCAAAAGGCAATCTTTCATCTATCTGTTAATACCTCAGAAAGGGTATTTTCTTTATTGCTTGTATTATACACAGGCAAAATTAGGACCCTTCTGCTCTTACTATGATGTATTTTTCTGTTTTTTCTATGCAAAAATGCATCATGACTTTCCCAACAACCTAACATATATTTTCAGTAAGTGTACATACACTTGGCATGTATTATTTTTTTAAGAGAGATTTTTGCTACAGGGCACATGCACTCACTGGAGAGACAAAGACAGAAAGCAAGAAGTCACACCCCCCCACTCCACTCCTCTCCGCCCAGGGGGATGGCCACGCCACAATCCCTTCTCCTCCACTCTCCTAGTATCTTAGGCAAGTATGCATATGCTGACAGCATGAGTTTTAAGTTGCCAGGTCTGGGACTCAAACCACAGTTGACTACATGTGAGTTCAGCAATGTAACTATTACGCCATCTGATGGTCCCAGCATGTAATTATTTTTAAAGAATTATAGTGACTTAGAAATAAAATATAAAACACACTAATATTAGTATTAAACATACAAAGTGATCAGTGAAAAAGAGTATGAGGTTACAGACCAAAATGTTAAGAGGTTATTTCAATGCATTATAATTATGGGAACTGTTATTTTATTTTCAAAATGCCCTTCAGTGAACATGTATTGTTATTAGTTAAAAGTAAATAATTTCAAAGAAAAATCATTCACAGTTATTTACATATAAGAAAAAGTAGAACTCAAAACACACAATGGTGTTCTATGATTATAGCCATTTTAAAATAATTATTTTATTTAACTTTATTCATCATTTATTTATTTATTTAGCTAGTTTATTTATTTATTTATTTTAATTTGACCAGAGAAGAACAGAGAGTGAGAGAGTGAGAGAGAGAGAGGATGAAAGAGAGGAAAGTGAGGAAACAAACCGCCAGGTCTAGGACTTGAACTGCAGTCAGCCATCTGGGAATCCAGTGCCCTTAACCACCACACCACTTGTTGGCCCCTATGATTGTAACCTTGTAAAAGCAAGTAAACATATGGGGGAAGTGAAAGTAACAGAAAAGAGAAAAAGTTCGATTTGCAGGATATTGGTATTGTAGATTGTTTTTCTCTGTTACTGTCAGCATGTTGCTAAGGGAAAAAAGGGAGGGATTATATAAATGCTAAAGCCATCCCATCCTAAGAATTGAAAGGCAGGGCACTGAGAGTGATGGACGCCAGGGTTGCACAGTACATACAATATTATATGACCTGGGAAAGCCATTTAAATAACAGTGGTTTCTTTTCTTTTCCTTGTCTTTCATGGGAGCATGAGCAGAAAGGCTTAGCAGGGATGTGTAAACTGACAGTACTGAAGAACAGGTTGTAGAAGCTTTTTCTCCACTGTAAATTGGTGGATGTGTTAAGCAGGCCAAGAATGGAAATGGAGATCATCTGGCCCTTTCTAGCAGTGACCTGAGTTGCCATAGGAAGTATAGAACAGGAAGTTCTGGAACATGATTCAAAATATTTGAAATCCGTTAGCTCTAGAGATTTCTAAAGGTCTAACAGAGTTGGGCCAGCAAGTGGCATGGTAGTTAAGGAAATGGATTACCACATGGCTGACCATGGTTCGAGTCCCAGACCTGGTGGCTTGAAAATCACAAATCCCAAGAGGAGAATGAAGGAGGAAGGACTGCTGCAAGGCCATCCCCCCTTAGGTGGGTGATTTCTCACTTTCTCTCTGTCTCTCTCTAGCAAGTGCATGTGCCCGATCGCAAAAACCTTAAAAAAAAAAAAAAAAAGAAAGAAAGAAAGAAAAAGAAAAAGCCAAATGGACTTTATAGCAAGATACAACTTGGGTTATCCAAAAATCTTTAAGTAAAAGTTTTCCTAATGTTTTGAGATTTGTCTTTCAAAGTTTTTAAAACCAATTTAGATAGAAATATTTCTAAAATTTACTTTCTTTTCTTAAAAACGTATTATGTATTTATTTACTTATTATTTTTATTTATTTTTTTTAGAGAGAGATTTTTGCTATAGGGTACATGCACTCACTGGAGAGACAGAGACAGAAAGTGGAAAATCACCCCCCTAAGGGGATGGCCATGCTGCAATCCCTTCTCGTCCATTCTCCTTTCAGGATTTTGGGCATGCATGCACATGTGCCCACATGAGTTTTAAGCTGCTGGGTCCGGGACTCAAACTGCGGCTGACTACACGTGAGTCCAGCAGCGTTACCATTTCACCATCTGCTGGTCCTTATTTATTATTATTTTTAATTTGACCAGAGAAAGACTGAAAGAGAGAGAGGAAAAGTGAGAAAGCAAGCTGCCAGGTCCGGGACTTGAACCACGGTCAGCCATGTGGGAGTCTAACGCCTTAACCACCAGGCCACTCGCTGGACCCCAAAATTTACATTATAAGGAGAAAATTTATTTAACCTTTCTTTTAATTACCCAGGATTATCATTACACATATTGATAACTGTGTCATTAATACCATATTGAAGGTGTGGGTTTTTCTCCTATATTTTCGGTTCAGGATAACTGGATATCATTTTTTTTAAAAGATTGATTCTTTATATATTTTTTAGCATATTTAAGTAACAGGTTCTTATTTTTTTTTAATTTTTAGTTTTTCCTGTACAGTGTGTGCTTACCAAAGAGAGTCAGCGAGAAAGAAAGAAAGAAATCACCCTCCGGGGGGATGGTCATGCCACAATCTCTTTTTTATTTTCTTTTTCTAAAGAATTATTTTATTTAACTTCATTTATTTATTTTAATTTGACCAGAGAGGGACAATGAGAAAGAGAGAGAAGGAAAGTGAAAAAGCAAGCTGCTAGGTCCAGGACATGAACCGTAGTTGGCCATGTGGGAGTCCAGGGCCCTCAACCACCATGCCACCTGCCTGCCCCTGCCACAGTCTTCTCCTTCACTCTCCTTTTGGGATTTTTGGGTGTGCTCGCACATGCACCTGGTGTTATTTTCAAGCTGCCCAGTCCAGGACATGAGCTGTCAAGCTGGCCATGAGGGATCTAGCACCTTAACTTCCATGTCACCTGCTGGCCCAAGTAACAGGTTCTTAATGATCATACACACAGCTATATTATGAGGAAAACATAGGAGTTTAAGTATACAGATGTTGAAGTATCACATTTTGTCTTTTTTCTAGGCTCTCATCTGAATTTCATGTAGACATGGCTGCTAGACAGCCAAGACACAGCAAAGTGAGGGGTCACTATATAAGAAAAGGTATCTGGACAGTTGTTTCCTAGTATAATGTCACTATCATATCTTTCACCGAGTTACCTTTGGTCATCAGCTCCATTTTGATTGTTGTTTAAGACAATTCTCCAAAGATCTGAGGATACCAGCTTCTTCTGGTCATTCACAAGGTTGATGTCTGGCAATTGCAGTTCACAAACTTTGCTTTCAGATAGACTAAACTCTCGAAATGCAACAAAAACTTTCTGGAGCTCATCCCAATATTCCAAACAACAAGGAACCTATGTTAAAATATTAAAAAAAGAGGTTTTAGAGTTGCAAATATAAAGTATGCTTATATATTTGCTGAAAAGCAAACTTTTATAAATGTTATAACATGAAGACCTTTACATAAGTTTAGGGTTATAAAAGAAGGGAGTTTAGGATTTCTTTTCATAGTTTTATGTTCATTCTATTTATTTTAAAAGACCCATTCCAGAACAATATTAGAAAACAGCCATTTTTAAAAATGAAAGCGAAATAATGGAGAATAAATTCTATGAGATATTAAATGTATTATAAAGCTATAGTAATTAAAAGAGAAGGTTAGAATAGTAACAAACAAATCAATTAATAGAATTTTTAAAAAAAGGGAACATCAGATGGCATAATGATTATGTAACTGACTCCAACATAGTCAGCCGTGTTTGGAGTCTGGACCTTGTGGCTTAAAACTCACTCTAGCTTGTGTGTGGGCTTGCCCAAGATCCTGAGAGGAGAAGGGACAAAAAGGAATTGCAGCATGGCCATCCCCTTTGTGGAGGTGATTTCTCACTTTCTGTTTCTCTGGTGAACACATGTGCCCAATAGCAAAAATCTCTCCTTTTAAAAAAAAATAAACAAAAAATAAAAAAGGAGCTAGCAGGTGGTGTCATGGTTAAGGCACATGGCTAATCATAGTTCAAGTCCTGGAAGTCCTGGACCCAGTGACTTGAAAATCATACTGTGCACATGTGTGTGCATGCCCAGAATCCTAAGAAGAGAATGGAGAAGGGATTGTGACATAATCATCTCCCCTGGGGAGCAATTTCTCACTTTTGCTTTCACTGTGTTTCTCTCTGTCTCTCTCCAGTGAGCACATGAGCCCAATGGCCAAACCACAAATAAATAAATAAATAAACTATAAAAAAAGAGGTAAGTGTAGATGAAAATTTATAATGTAATGAAGGTGCCAACTCTTTAAGAATTATTAATTAAATTAAATTATTATTATTTACTTTGCTATAGGGCACATGTGCTCACCAGAGAGAGAGAGAGAGAGAGAGAGAGAGAGAGAGAGAAAGCTGCTAGGTCTTAGACTTGAACCGCGGTCAACCAAATGGGAGTCTAGCACCTTAACCACCATGCCACCTGCTGGCCCCTGAAAATGCCATTTCAAACAACTGGGGGAAAGATGGAAAATGAGACTTCAAGAACCAACCAGTCATGGGATCAGCAGTTAGCGTAATGGTTATGTCGCTGAACTCCCATGTAGTCAACCACGGTTTGAGTCCTGGACCCAGTGGCTTAAACTCACGCCGGACGCGTGTGTGTGTGTGCTCAAGATCCTGAAAGGAGAATGGAGGAGAAGTCTAAAAGGATGAAAATATTAAATGCTAAAAAGTGAAAGCATAAGAGAAAAAAATCTGTTAACATATTTCTTAAATCTTATAATAGGGCAGTCTTTTTAATTTTTTATATGTGGCATTAAAACTCATGGACCAAAAAAAAGAGCTACATTTGATAAAATCAAATTTTAAAAAATGCACTAGGATAGGACAGATAATATTCAATGACAGATCAAAGAATATTTGTTCTGATAGCATAGAGCTCTTTTAAATCAGTGAGAAAATGATAAGCATATACGACAAAGTAGCTTTACTCTAAAAGAAGTGAATTTGACAAGCTTGCTAATAATATTCCTGAACTGTGCCAAGTATTTACTGAATGAATAACATTCTCCTGGGAGACCTTACGCATCGCTCTTGTGGGAACTGGGGGGAAGAAGAACCATTGCACACATAATGTTCATGCTGCTGCTGTGACACAAGTAATAAAGGTCTTTGTTTCTGACCCAGGTGTCTCTGTCTTCTGCCGGCAGCCATGAAACATTTATAGGATAACTTACTAGTTTGCATGCGGTGAAAACGATAAAATCCCAGGCCTGACAGCAATTAACTCATGGAAAAAGAAATATCACCAGCCAGAAAATATGATAAGTTACTCAACTTTTCCAAGACTCAAATAAATAATAAAATTATAGCATGGCATATTTTTATTTAAGATTGATGGTCCCAATTTCTCTATAGGAGTGGGAAAATCAATTCTATATAGTATTTTTGGAGGATGATTTGGCAATATCTATTAAATGCTTCCATCATTTACCTAGTAAGCATACTTCTAAGAACTGTTTTACAGAAATCCAATGCAAGAGTTTATGTGAGTCTGCATATATATAGTTATGACTGACAACGTTTTTTTCACTCAATTGTGATATGCTGTTCCAAAATCCATTTGCCTGTTCACCTGCATTCCTGTGCCTGTTAAATGCTTTTTCCCTCCTATCCTCTCCTATTCATTTCCCCAACTCCCCAACTCTTCATGCAGTCTCTGGTATATACAGCTGTTTTTGACATTTCCATGTCTTCACATCTGAGTTCTGCCACAGAGTGCAGACATTCAGTATATATTGAGTGATGACATACAGTGTTTGTCTTTCATAGTCTCATCTAAGACATATTATTAAATCAAAAATTTTTCAAAATTAGTTTTAAAATAAGAACATCAATTTGCCTTTTAAAAAAAAACCACTCAGATGCATTTCCTTTTTTGGAAGTATTCCCTAAATACCACCCTCAGAGCTGATAACTGACACTCTTGTGTCATTTCTATACCCGATATACTCCTCTTTCAAAAAACTAGTTATATTTTGCAATTCCTTATTTTCATGTTTGTCTTCTTGAGTGGACTCTGCACTACTCCTTGAATGCAGACATAGTACATTAATTTAAAAAATATTATTAGAATCTAATACATTTATAAATTGAGTTATATATTTAAAAAAGAAAACCCATACAGATATAATATTTATATTACCTTAGTTTTCTATCCTAAAATCATTTTCACTGGTGTTAAATGCACTTCCTAGTCCTGCCACTTAAATCACAACTCTATGACCTTTAGCAACTTATTTAATAACCCCATGCCTCAGTTTCCTCATTTGTGAAATGAGGATAATAAAACCTATATTTTATTTTCACCAAACTAAGGATTTTTTTACTTTATCTTAATGTCAATGGAATATTTTTTAAGAGTTTTAAGCAAACAAGTGATATAGTCAAGTTTGTTTTTCAAAGATTTTTGATACTATAGAGAATAAATTAAAAATGAGCAAATATAGATGCAATAAGACCAATTAGGAAATCTAAGCTAGACATATTGATAGCTTTGAGTATGGCTAGAGGCACTGGAATGACACATGGGAGATTTCTTGAGAAACAAAGAGAAAGTCTTGTGTATTGATAAGATGTGAGAAGTGAGAGGGAGATATTGAGGATGATTCCTAGTTTGCTGGTCTGAGCAACCATGTAGATGTCGATGTCACTTACTGAGATGGTTAAGACTGACTAGTCTTTCTAAAGAATAAGTCTGTGGTATATCTAAGGTAGGTGAGGGGAGAATATGAGTTCTTTTTTTCTTTTAAGGTTCTCGCCAGTATTTGTGCGCTTGCCAAAGAGACAGAGAAAGACAGTGAGAAGGAAAGTGAGAAATCATCTCCCAGAGGAATGGCCATGCCGCAATCCCTTTTCTTCCATTTTAGTCCTAGGATTCTAGGCACACATGCACATGCGCCCAGCCTGAATATCAAGCCGCTTGGTCTAGGACTTGAACTGTGGTCGGCCATGTGGACCTTAACCACCACACCCCCTGCTGGCTCCTGAATTCTTTTTTCTTTTTACTTTTTACTTTTTTTTTTTAAAGTTTTTACTTATGTCTTCTCTTATAGAAGAAAGAATGAGAGAAAGACAGACAATCTCAACCAGGTCCCTACACTGGTATCCACTCTGTCTCAGCTGGTTTGAATCACAGGCCCATGTGTATGTGAATCCAGCATGTTCAGAAGGTCCCAGGATCCTTCCTATGTGGGTCCAGGTGTGCTATCACTCTTTCCCCAACTGGCCCCCACAAGTTCATTTTCAGATAAGCTGAGTTGGAGGCACCAATGAGTCATCCCAATTGGAACACTGAGGCGATTATTCTGGAGAGTTGAAGTTGGGAGTTTACTGTGTTGATGTATAGCTATCGGTTCATCCAACATTAGCCTCTTGTCAAGAGTGTGTGATGGATGAACAGAGAATAATGAAGTTTAGGGTATTTATTTGCAAGAGGATGTCTTAAATGATGAACTAAAAATGCAAACTGGTTAAAAGAGGATGTAAAAACAGAATGAGGTGACGGATAGAGAGAAGGGAACTGTTAGTTTATATGTAGTTTAATGAATGATGGTAGTGAGGGCTGTTGAGTAAGCAGGCTGGAAAGCTATGAGAGACTGTGAGGGAGATTAGGATGCTGGATAAATGACTGAGGAAGTAGAATAGCTCCAGGGACTATGTGTGGGAGTGAGTAGTTAGATGTAGTGGAGGAGGAGCTCACTAGAGAGATGAGATCCAGGTGGGGATATAGCTGGGTTATTGATATGGATGTTGCTGGCAATGAAGAAAAAGGCTGAAAGGTAGCCAATGATGCCTGAGAATGAGAGTGATCACAAAGTTAGTATATGGTAATAGCAAAGAGGGATGAGAATGATATAATTAGATAGAATGAGTCTTAAAATTTTTAGAGAAAAACTCTGTAAAGGCACATGGTATTGGTGAGCAAGTAGGATACTTTTGTCTCCTGGCTTGAAGAAAAAGAGATATGAAAGAATGAACGGCCTCCTCTTTAGAGGACTATAATGGTGAATAGGAGTCTAGGGGACAAGAATATTTCATTTAAGGAAATGGCATAGATGAAATGCTTAAAGAAGAGAAAAGGTTGAGGTTTAGGGGAGTTCACTAATCACAGAGCAGGTGCTCCAGAAAGCTCAGTGGAAAGGCATGAGAGGTTGAGGAAAAGGGAGGATGGTAAGTGTAGAAAAAAAAGAGACGCAAATCAGTATCTTTACAGAAAAGAAGTAAAGAACTTCTATTATCAGTAAACTCATAGCAGAGTCCAGTACATAGACATGCTTAATAAATAGTTTTAAAATTAATGAATGAAAATACTTGCTGAAGAGATAACAGTGTTACTTTCTTTAACAGTCTTTATTCTAAATAGGCATTATTTTAAGTACTGGTTCTTCCATTCAAATTATTTTGTAATCATACACATTCTTAACAGACCTTGCATTCACTACCCTTCTTTCATCTTTTAGTTAGAAGTTGTCACTGCCCACAGGACCACCAGTTGGCATAATGGCTATGTTGCTGGACTCCCATGTAGTCAACTGCAGTTTGAGTCCTGGATCGGTGGCTTAAACTCACGCCAGGCACGTGTGCATGCGTGCCCAAGATCCCGAGGGGAGAATACAGCAGAAGCGATTGTGGCGTGGCCATCCTTCCTGGGGGGTGATTTCTCACTTTCTATCTCTCTCTGTCTTCTTGGCGAGTGCACGTGCCCTATAGCAAAAACCTCTCCAGAAAAATAAAGAAGTTGTCATTGCCCAGTGATCTTTAGGTTAGTAGTAACATAATTAAACTAAAAATATAGTGTAGTTATATTGTACTTCATTTCATATGTTAGCAATTAATTATTCTCAAGGAGTAACTATGGGCTCTATTTTGTGTGACCTATTTAAAATAACTTTATCATGTGCTCCTAGGTTTGAAAGAGATGATGTGAATGATCTTCAGTTACATATCTATAACTGAAGATTTATTATTAATGCCTGAACTGAATAAATTGAAGAGAGATGATTATTCCAAGAAAGCTTGGTTGCCAAAAAATAGTTTAGAATGCCTGAACATCTAGGACTGAGTCATGGGAAGTGGGAACAAGTAAATTGGTTTCACTGGAAAACATTCCACATGTAACACATGGTACATTTCAAATGACTGTCAAGATTATATATTTTTTTATTACATTTTGTTTTTCTATCCATTATTTGACAGGACCTAAAAAATTAGCCAGCCATACATAATAAACTGTACTCTAAGCATATGTGGTCTTTGCATATGAATACATTTTAGGTTGTATATCTGCCAGTTGGTAAGAGCACATGTATTTTTACATTCAGAAAGTTATTCCATAATTTGTTTCCATTTGATGGCAAATTTGGGAAGATTTGCATGCATGTTGGCCATTTAAAAATATTTTTGGTACAAAGAATAGTTTGGCACTTAATTTGTTTTTATTACTTAATGGTACTGCCAAGACTCTTAGCAGGGTTACAACTGTGCATCTGTCCTCATGGACAAATAACTCTGATTTCTTTGTGCAGGGGCCGCTGAAGCTGGGTCACTACACCTCTCAATCCCAGTAAGTGAACTAGGCAAAGCATACTTAGGAAGTGTCTTCCCTGGACAAGTGAGGACTTCAAAAAGTTCACAGAAAGGGACCAGCTGTGAGTGTAATGGCTATGTCACTGGACTCCCACGTAGTCGACCGCGGTTTGAGTCCCGGACCCAGTGGCTTAAACTCACGCCGGGTGTGCGTGTGTGCATACCCAAGATCCTGAGAGGAGAAAGGAGGAGAAGGGATTGCGGCGTGGCCATCCCCCCTGGGGGGTGATTTCTCGCTTTCTGTCTCTCTGGCTCTCTCTGTCTGGCGAGCGCATGCACCCTATAGTGAAAACTTCTCAAAAAAAAAAAAAAAAAGTTCACAGAAAGATGGAATTAAAGTTTTATTTCAGTACACTAATTTTTTTGAAACCCATGTAAACTTGTTTTCATATATATTTTCCACAAACTTTTTGAGTATCTCTCACATACATACATAATAAAAAGCTGGTAGGTAGTGAGGGGAGATCTAACAACTAATATATCCTGCCAGTCTGCTGCAATTGTCCAATATGTTATGAAAAAACTGAGAGTAGCTGACTTCGTGAAGGCCTGAGATGATTCCATTCTGTACACAGTTCTTACAGTCTGTTTATAGCAGAGGATACCATCTTCCTCACTCCCCTCCTATTTCTTGATTTCCCAGAATGCCAGGTCAATAGATGATTATAACAGGGGAATGAAGAGCTGCTTCTTCACCATGTTAGTGTTTTGGAAATAGCAGTAATAGTAACAGTAAGGGCAACTGTGATAGAAGGGGGAAAAGTACCTTTTGAGTAGCCCTTTACAATTTGCAAATGTTAAAGTCTCTTTTTCTCATTACCAGAGAACATGTGTGCTCACCAAAGAGAGAGAGAAAACATTCCCCAAGGGGGTGTGGTCACATTTCAATTCTTTTTCCTTCATTTCTCCATCCTGTCAGGATTTGAGGCAAGCATACACACATGCCTGGTGTGTCGGTCAAGCCACTAGGGCTGGAACTTGAAATGCAGTTGACCATGTGGGATCTGATTCCCTTAACTGCTGTGCTAAGGGAATGGTCCCATAGATTTTTCTTTTATATATAATTTCAGTGAGGAAAAAAATGTCCCTACTATTCCCATTTTACCGATAAGTTAACTGTGGCTTAGAAAAGCTAGGTAACCTACTGAAGATTGCACATTTAGTAAGTGGTAGACCTTTTGGCTGTAAATCTTATACTCTTTATGAATTATCTTTAGATGAAATAAGAAGAAAATACCTAATAATATATCATTTGAAAATTCAAATTTGAGTTTCTATAAAGTGGATTTTAGGAAGCAATTTAAATAGAAAATGCATTTTGAGTTTTGCCATTTATACTGGTTATTTATAACAACTTGACTTTTTTCCTCCCTTAGCAGGCTTTTTCTTTCAGCACTTTGAACAGTCATTCCCCTGCCTCTGGTCTCTATGGTTTCTGATGAGCAATCAACTATTAATCTTACTGAGTGTCCCTCATATGTGATGAGTCACTTTTCTCTCGTTTCTTTCAAGATTTTACCTTTCAAAAGTTTGTATCTAGGTTTGAATATCTTTGAGTTTATCTACTTGGAGTTCATGCAGCTTTGTGTGTGTGTGTATATATATATATATATATATATATATATATATATACACACACACAATGTTTCTCGTCAAATTTGGGAAGCATTCTGTCATAATTTCTTCAAATATGCTTTCTTTTCCTTTCTCCCTTTTCTCTATCTTGGGTCCCCATCATTTAAACTGATATACCTAATGGTGTGCCCACAGGTCTCTGAGGCTCTGTTCATTTTTATTCATTTTTCTCTGTTCTTTATATTTTCCAATCTTTTTTTTTTAATTGATTTTTGTTTTAGGGGCTGTATACTTGTCAGAGAGACAGAAAGTAAGAAATCATCCCTCCCCTCAGGGGGCTAGCCATGCCACAATCCCATTTCCTCTATTCTCCTCTTGGAATTTTGGGCACACACGCACATGCATCTGGCGTGTTTTAAGCCTCCAGGTCTGGGACTTAAACCATGGTCAACTATGTGGGAGGCCAGTGATGTAACCATTAATATCACCTGCTGGTCCCTATATTTGTTCATTTTAATTGATATGTTTTCAAGTTCACTGATTATGTCCTCTGCCTGCTCAAATGTCCTGCTGAGAGACCCTCTAGCAAGTTATTTCACTCATTATACTTCTCACTTTTGAAATTTCTGTTTATTTATACAAAATAATTATTTATTTAATACTTATTATTAATATTATTACTCTGACCAAAGAGAGAGAGAGAGAGAGAGAGAGATCGGAAGAGAGAGAAGAAAAGTGAGAGGACAAGCCACCAGACCCAGGATTTGAACTGAAGCTGGCCATGTGGGTGTCTGAGCCTCAACCACATCACCTACCGGTCCCGCTGTTTGTTTTTATAAATTATTATTTCTGTTTCTTTATTAATATTTTCTATCTGGTCAAACACCATTCCTATATTTCCTTTTATTTTCTTAAGAATTATTTTGTTTAACTTTATTTATTTATTAATTTAAATTTGATCAGAGAGGGGCAGAGGGGGAGAGAGAGAGAAAGCGAGAAAGCAAGCCACCAGATTCAGGACTTGACCCACAGTCAGCTATGTGAAAGTCCAGAGCCTTTAACCACCGCACCACCTCCTTTTAGTTCTTTACATTAATACATACCTTTAGTTCTTTGAATACATTTAAAAATAGGTGATTTAAAGAGTTTGTCTATCAAGACCAACATCTGGCTTCCTCAAAGACAAGTTTTTATTGATTGCATTTTTCCATACATGTCTATACTTTGTTTCTTTGCATATCTAATAATTTTTTGTTGAAAATTACATTTAAAATTATATAATTTTTGTGTTATATTAATAAATACTAATTAATATTAATATAGTTGTATTATTAATAAACAATGGCAACTATAAAAATCAGATTCTCTCCCTTGCCTAGGATTTATTTTTATTGCTATATGTTGTAGCTATTGTTTGTTTGATTAGAGATATTTATGAATTAATTTGCAAAGTCTGTAATCTTTGTAATATGGCCACCATTTCCACTTGATTAGCTCAGTAGTCAGTTAATGAGTAGGCAGATATTTCCTTGAAGATCTAGAAGCAATTAGCTTTCAACTCTGCCTTAGTCTTCACTTCCTGCTTGCACAGTCTTACCTTGTCATGCGTTCCCTAAGCATGTGTACAGCTCTTGGCAAGTGCCCAACTCTATTCATGAGCAGGTCCTTCTAGTCTCCTAGGAATATCCTGAGCTACACAGTCCTATGGACTTCTCATTTTACAATATTATCTCTTAAGGTTTTTGGTTAGCCTATTGTTTATCCCTACAGTTTTCTACTGCCTCAAGTAATGTTAAAATTAACCAATTTCCTCATATATATATATTTAAATTTTTAGAGAGATATTTGCTATAGGGCATGTGCACTTACCAGAGACAGAGAGAGAGACAGAGAGACAGAAAAAGAGAAATCACCCCCAAAAGGGAGTTGACCACGCCACAACCCCTCCTCCTCTATTTTCCTCTCAGGATTTTGGGCACTCACCCACACGTGTCTGGTGTTAGTTTAAGTTGCGGGGTTTGGGACTCAAACTGCAGTCAACTACATGGGAGTCCAGTGATGTTACCATTATGTCATCATCTGGTCCCCCTCATATTGTTCTAATAAACATCCTTGGGGTGAAGTGGGGGATACTTTTCACACTGAAAAGCTACTAGTTGTTAACTTTGTAAAAAGTAATTGCTGTGGGGACCAGCAGTTGGCGTAATGGCTATGTCACTGAACTCCCATGTAGTAGACCATAGTTCGAGTCCCAGACCCGGTGGTTTAAACTCATGACAGGCACCTGTGCATGCATGCCCAAGATCCCGAGAGGAGAATAGAGGAGAAGGGATTGCGGCATGGCCATTCCCCGCCCCCCCCCCCCCCCCCGGGGGAAGGGGGATGATTTCTCGCTTTCTGTTTCTCTGTCTTTCTGGGGAGTGCCCGTGCCCTATAGCAAAACCTCTCCAAAAAAATAATAATAATAATTTCTGTGAATCTCTTAATAACAGAAAGTTATTTTACCTTATTAGAAAAGTAAAAGTATATCACACACTTAAAACAAAATCAAGGTGGTGGCAAAATCAAATATATTCCCCATAGGGAATGCACTGAGAAGATCAGATGAGTAGATAGGTGAAAGAGTTTATTGATAACGAGGAGAGTAAGTGGATAGTTAAAAAACAGAAAGTCAAGTATAAGCATAAAATAGACATTTTCAGTACTGAGACAATGCATACGTAGAAATAGAGGTGTATGGACAATAATATAAACACAAAACCTTAACAAGCTAAAAAATCCAGCTTCGCCTCTACACAATAATAAAAAGTTTCTACTTATGAATGTATTACGGCTTAACTGTCCTTTTAAACATGAAAACATTTCTTATAACTAGTTATTTATAATTTATAATAGCAGAGACATTTTTGTACAGAACAAGTGCAAATTGGGTAGAGATACTTTTTAATCATCAGAAATAAAATGTATCCTGTTAACAAAATTTGCTCTTTGTGTGTGTGTGTGTGTGTGTGTGTGTGTGCACTTCTACTTCATTAAAAAGTATTGTACTATTTCATAATGGTGTTCTGTGATTTAATGAGATAAAATACAAACGTATTTACAATCTCAAATGTGTTAACTTAGATCTTTTTGCATAGATCTCCCTTTTAATTGACTTCAAAGAAAAGAAAAAGCTTCCATACATAGGGGACAACAAGTGGCATAGTGATTAAGGCACTGAACTCCCATGTAGTTGACTGCAGTTCAAGTCCCAGACCTGGTGGCTTAAAACACATGCTGGGTGCATGTCAGTATGTGCCCAAAATCCTGATAGGAGAATGGAATAGAAAGGACTGCAGTGTGGCCATCTCCTAGGGAGTGAGTTCTTGCTTTGTGTCTGTCTCTTCAGCGAGCACAAGCACCCTACAGCAAAAATTTCTCTCGGAAAAAAAAAAAAAAAAAAAAAAGAAAGAAAAAGCTTCCATACGTCTTCAACTAATAGAAGTCATACAAAAGAAAAAAGAAAGACCAAAAAAACCTTATAATATTGGAACCAGTTGAGAAACCACAAGTATTCAAATGCAGGAAATCATGATTTTATAACATTTTAATGTGATCTACTCTTGGGAAACAAAGTTAACCAAACCCTATTTCTGTACAGGAAATATTCCAGCATACCGTTGTAATACATTGTGGTGAAGGGGTACAGCTGCAGATATTTCACCTGTAATGCCCCACTGGTATTGTGGCTTACTGCATTGCATCAAGACTGCCTTCCTGTCCGGAAAACCCTCTAAGTACAAACAAGACTCTAAGTCCAGATTTTATTTTCCCTTGGTATCAGAATATGGTAATTTAAGAGCCCTGAGAAATACTTTTTAGCCTTTAAAAGGAAATGTGTAACATTCTTTTATTAGGGTCTATGTTTGGGTTGGTTTTTCAAAAAAACTTAACACATGACCCTGTTATCTATTTATCAAGCTACCAGGTTTCAAGCAAATGCAGGTGTGTAACATGACATCTTTTAAGATAGTATTTTTCCTTACAGAGGAATAACAAAAATTTATTAAGAACTTTTAGTCAAAACTAAGGACGAAGCAACTTTACTTTTTACAGTCTCACTTGATGAGATTACAAGCCCTAAATCCATTCTGTGTTTCAGTCTCATCTCTAAATGATCAGGTATTTCACTCATTTTGTTCAAACACAGTTAAACATATATAGTGTGCTGTAAAGTACAATAAATTAGGAATCAGGGAGAGCTTAATTCTCATCTAAATTTAGTTGTTAGCTAGTTTTGTCACCTAACCAATTTAAGCCTTAGTTTCCTTATCTGTAAATGTTTAGGAGAATGGGTTAAGATTACTCTAGCTTTTTCCAGTGCTAAATGAGAGATAAATACAGAATTTGCTTTCTGAAGCTTGTATTTTAGAAAACCTTTAAAATAACTTTCTGTTATTAAGAGATTCACATCAATCACTTTTTACAAAGTTAACAACTAGTAGCATTCCAGTGTGAAAAGTATCCCCCACTTCACCCCAGGGATGTTTATTAAAACAATATGGGGGGGGGGAACCAGCAGTTGGCATAATGGCTATATCGCTGGACTCCTACATAGTGAACCGCGGTTCGAGTCCCAGACCTGGTGGCTTAAACTCACGCCGGGCACGTGTGCATGTGTGTCCAAGATCCTGAGAAGAGAATGGAAGAGAAGGGATTGAGGCGTGGCCATCTCCCTAGGGGGTGGTTGATTTCTCATTTTCTGTCTCTCTGTCTCTGTCTTTCTGGCAAGCGCACATACTCTATAGCAAAAACTTCACACACACACAGACACACAAACAAAAAACAAACAAACAAACAAAAAAACAAGGGGGAACAGCTGATGGCATAATGGTTACATCACTGGACTCCCACATAGTTGACTGCAGTTTGAGCCTCAAACCCATAACCCTCTGTAATTAATATTCTAAGGGGCCTTCTACTGCAAAAATTTGTATTATTTTGTTTAATCTTAATGGTAATGCAGTAAGTATTGGTAATGCAGGGTATATGGCTGTTAGAAGATAATCCTTGATGGGTCTATCATGTTTCCACATATCTTATATTGGGTTATCAGAAAAGTCATGATATTTTTCTATGTAAAAATGCGTCATGACTCTTCCGATGACTCAATAGGTATACAGACACTGACTTTTTCTTAGATTTTTTTTTTTTTTTAAGTTTTTCAATAGGGTGCATATACTCCCTGGAGATAGGGTTGGGGTGGCCTCCCACAGGGGAATGGCCATGCTGCATTCCCTTCTCCTATATCCTCCTCTCAGGATTTTGGGCATATACAAACACGTGTGTCAGGTGTGTTTTCTTTTTTTTTTTTTTTTTTTTTTTTGAAGAGAGATATCTTTGCTATAGGGTGCATGCGCTCACTGAGAGAGAGAGAGAGAGACAAAAGCAAGAAATCACACACACACACACACACACACACACACACACACACCCCTCCAGGGAATGCCACAATCCCTTCTCCTCTAGCCTCATCTCAGGATTTTGGGTGTGTACACACATGCACCTTACATGAGTTTAAAGACTCCAAGTCCGGGACTCAAACGGCTGTCTACTATGTATGAGTGCAGCTATGTAACCACTACGCCATCTGGTGGTCCCAATCACTGTGTTTTTTCAAGCTTCTGGATCTGGGCCTTGCAACTTGTAGTTGGTTCCAGCACTACATCGCTGACTGGCCTTTTCCTAGGCTTTTTAAAATATATGTACAGTAAACAGTCATGAAAGACAGAGGTAGTATCTCTCTACAGAGGAAAAAGTAGGCATGCTTCTGTGCACTGCAGAACAAAGTCGAGTTCCCCAAATTTAGGGTTTCTTTCCTGTGATATATCTCACTATGTGCATCTATCACCTGGTCCTCTTCATGTCACCCTTTGGGGAATCAGGACTTGGAAAACTGACATACGTGTGAACATTTTGTTGTTGGAAACAAACTGCCCTTGTGTCTCTGATCCAGCATTCTCACGCTTTCTATGCTACTGACAGGCTAACTTGTTGAATTGCAAATAGCGTAAAACCCAGACTCTTCACAACTCTTTACAGTATCTATAATTTATCGAATAGATATGTTTAAAAGTCTCATGCATGTCACACACACACACACACACACACACACACACACAATTAATGCATTAATTATGCTTCATTTATTTACCAACTACTTAATAAATGTTTCCATGTTAAGCAAGAAAGACGGGCATGATTCCTGACCTCATGGAACTTACAAGCAAGTAATAAATAAACTGTTGAGTATCTAGGGTTTCCAGAAATTTTAAGTCTGTTTTAAAAATATATATACGTTTTTAAAAAAGAAAGTGGATTAATACTATTTTTTTTTTTTTGAGAGGTTTTTGCTATAGGGTGCATGTGCTCACCAGAAAGACAGAGAGAGAGACACAGAGACAGAAAGTGAGAAATCGCCCCCCCAAGGGGGATGTCCACACCACAGTCCCTTCCTCTCCATTCTCCTCTTGGGATTTTGGGCACACATGCACATGCACCCGGCATGAGTTTAAGCCATAGAGTCTGAAACTTGAACCGTGGTTGACTACATGGGAGTCCAGCGATGAAGCCATTAAACCAACTGCTAATACTATTTAGGATTGGTAACAGGTAGTAAAGCTAGTAGGTAGGTAAGGTTTTCTTTTTTGAGGTGAAAAAATCTTCTAAAATCAACTATGGTAATGACTACACGTATCTGTGACTATATTGAACACTACTGAATTGTACACTTTAAGTGCGAATTATTCGATATGAGAATTATATCTTAACAAAGGCCTTTAAAATATATATGTGTATCTTTTAGGGCTGGCCCTGTAGTACAACACTGAAGCCCTGTGTATAGAGAGCTGGATCCTACAGGCTGACCATGGTTTGAATCTTGGCCCTGGCTGCTTCAAAAACACACTGGGCATGCATGCATGCCCCAAATCCTAACAGGATGAATGGGTAGAGGAAAAAGGACTGCAGTGTGACAAAGCCCTATTAGGGAGAGTGCTTTCTGTCTTTCTGTGATGAGTACATGTACCCTCTGGAAATTAATAATAATAATAATAATAAACTTTCCTCATCAATGTACTCATTCTGTACTTTTCTGATAAATTCACATGTGTCTTTATAGTTCAAATTAATGTGGTTTGACTATTTATCACTGGAAGAGATCATCTCATATCATTGTAAGTCCAAAGTTTCACACCATCGTCTCATTAGGTATTCTACAGAGTTGCTAGTAAGTAGGAAACAGAGACTCACAGCATTCTGACTATGAGGGAGGTGCTGATGGTTATGGTAGGCAGAGAAAAAAGAAAAAGTATTTAAAAATTTAAAAATATAAGCCTGTATCACCAGCTCCTGAGTAAGGGCCAGGCTGTACAGTGTAGTTTTAAAAAGAGTAACCTTGGTTGACCTCTGGCATTCTGGGTAAGTATCCTAGGGGACCAAATCTGAGTGTGGTCAAAATGGAATTGTGTGCAAATTCCATTAACATTCCCAAGGAATTAGCCCCAAATTCTGGCCCCTACCTCTTTCCCTAGACTAATCTACTTTTATGCTACATAGACCTTTAGCTGTCATCAGTTTGTCTCCACCCGTGTTTCCTGAAATCTCATTCATCTTTCAAAACTACTTGCTGTACCTCCTCCTAAAAAAACAAAAATAAAAAAACTCTTCCCTAATCATCCAAATTAAAAGTAATTTCTATTCTGAACTCCGAGGATATACATACATGGTTTAAACTCTTAAGCCATCTGGTAGTACTGTACGATCTTATGCTGTTACCTGTGCATTTCTATGCACATGAAAGTCTAGCTCGCGGGCTTTCTGTATCTCCTTGCCTCTCCTTAAAAATACCCTGTGCAGAATGAAAACGAATTCCAGCTGCTTTGTCTTTATTCAAATCTCTCAACAGAAACATTAGAAGGGCCCTGTTGTGTTAAGCCTGCTTATCCAATAAGCTTCATAGATCCACCAAACAGATCATGATGAGACAATATTGAAAGCCCAGACTATGAATATGTAAATGGGGGGCCACATTTTGGCAAATACCTTTGGGTGACAGTCTCAATAGATTTTAAGTTAATCTTATACACTTTCATTTTAAGCTTTAACTCAGTCACAGTCAACACCCATTAAGTAGTTTGTTAGGCAGTGGAGATCAAAGATAAATATATAAACTCTGTTCTCAAGAAGCCCAAAGGATGGAATCTGTAACAGAAAGAGACCCCAAGTAATAGAGGTGTCCTGAAGGGGGGCAACTTTCGGGTCTGGGTGGACATAGCAGATATCAGGGAATGGTTTTCGGAGAGAGTTAAGAAATGAGCATGTAAAAATATACATTCACACACAAGATAAATGTGTTTGATCTTTTCAGAGTTCATTCAACGTAAGACCTTTCCACCTTAAAAATATTTCACAATGAATGAATACAAAATATATACCATTACATTAAATGTGAGTTGTCACATTTCAAATAGACATAAATCTAATTGAGAAAAAATGACAATGAAACCGGCAGAAATTATTGTGGATTATCTCTTTTAAAATGGGTATGATGTACTGAATACAAACTTAAAAATCAGGAAAATTTTTTTTGGTGATCATATGTATAATAAATTTTCTTCCTAACATATAAAACTACTTGGAATTTAAGATATTTGTTCAAATTAGAGAAAGAAATTTGAGTAAATTGTCTCCCAAGACAATTATATTCTTTTTTTTTGGAGAGGTTTTTGCTATAGGGCACGTGCACTTGTCAGAAAGACAGAGAGAGACATAGAGACAGAATCAAGAACTCACCCCCCACCCCAGGGGAGATGGCCATGCAGCAATCCCTTCTCCTCCATTCTCCTCTTGGGATCCTGGGCACACATGCACATGCTCC
Organism: Tupaia tana; assembly: GCA_026018925.1. Taxonomy (NCBI): domain Eukaryota; kingdom Metazoa; phylum Chordata; class Mammalia; order Scandentia; family Tupaiidae; genus Tupaia; species Tupaia tana. The sequence continues at coordinate 54,378,553 of JAKSZU010000008.1, read as the reverse complement.
TGGCGTGAGTTTAAGGCACTGGTCTGGAACTTGAATCGCAGTCGACTACATGGGAGTCCAACGATACAGCCATTAAGCCATTTGCTGACCATTTTTTTTTTTTTTTTGAGAGGTTTTTGCTAACAGGGTGCGTACGCTCACCAGAAAAACAGAGACAGACAGAGAGACAGAAAGCGAGAAATCACCCCCCCCCAACTGGGGGAATGGCCACACCCCAATCCCTTCTGCTCCATTCTCCTCTCGGGATCTTGGGCATGCATGCACATGCGCCCGGCGTGAATTTAAGCCACTGGGTCCAGGACGCAAACTGCAGTCGACTACATGGGAGTCCAGTGACATAGCCATTACGCTAACTGCTGGTCCCCTGACAATTATATTCTTAAATGACCACCTCGACACTGTTGCCCCAAAGTGAAATGCAAAAAATGTAGCACATATATGATATATACAATTGCAAAGAAACATGGAAGTCTTTAACATGGATCATAATTCTTTTCCTATTGCCTGTCATGTCAAATTTACCCGAAATGATGACTTATAGTAGCTCAGCGCCAATCACTTTCAACTGTAGACTCTCCTGATTTACCATAAGAGCAGCTAAAAGGTGTTAGAATGCGTATCTATTTAAACACCAAGTGAAAATAATAAACCAAGGCTCCGTTTACTTGATTTGTTTTCAGATGTCAGTTACGAGAACAAAGAAGGCTGTCAAAGATATCTGTAACTTTCTAAATTTTGCAAAATCATCTCTTAGAAAATGTATAGAGAGGCAAATTTTCTGGGCTAGAAGGATGTGCTCTTTCTTCCTGAATTTGCAGATAAAATTTCTGGCTGTACTGACCACCATTATTTGATGGTGACCTATGTCTTGTTAAGTAGATCATCACGTAGAAAGAATGTAATGTGGAAAAAATGAGTTTTGGGAATGCTTTTTAGACAGTTTAGTTAAATTCATAACACATCACAGGCGAGAGTAAAAGCCACAGACACCTAATTTGCTGTTCAGGGGTATATTACAAAGTTTAAGTAACAGATTCTTCTCTTTATGGGAAAGAAAACCAGAAAAATAGAAAACAGAAAAATAACAAATAGTATGGACAGGAGTGAAGAAGAACACCAACAACCCATGGTGTCCACAGAGTAGTTCGTACATTAATAAGACAAGACAAATAATCAGGAAACTTCTTGGTTGTTCCACTCTGATCCTCTTCCTCTGCCTTTCTTGCCTGAGAGAAGAATGTATTCTGGGAACAAGTTACTCTTTAAAAAGTTAAAAAAAAAAGAAAAAAGAAAAGAAAAAAAAAAAAACAACAAAAAGAGCAAATTCTTAATGCAACTAATTCTTAAAAGCTTAGTATACAGGGCTGGCTGGCAGGTAGTGTGGTGTTTAAGGGCGCTAGACTCCCAGATGGTCGACTGCGGTTCAAGTCCCAGACCTGGCAGCTGGCTTTCTCACTTTCTCTCTCTCTCTCTTGCTTTGCTTCAATCTGGCCAAATTAAAATAAATATGTAGGGAACCAGCAGTTAGCGTAATGGCTATGTCGCTGGACTCCCACGTAGTCCACCGCGGTTCGCGTCCCGGACCCGGTGGCTTAAAACTCACGCTGGACGCGTGTGCGTGCGTGCCCAAGATCCTGAGAGGAGAATGGAGGAGAAGGGATTGTGGCATGACCATCCCTCCTGGGGGGTGATTTCTCGCTTTCTGTCTCTCTGTCTCTCTGTCTGTCTGGTGAGCGAGCGCACACGCCCTATAGCGAAAACCTCTAAAAAATAAATAAATAAAATAAAATAAATATGTAAATAAACAAAGTTAAATAAAATAATTATTTTTTAAAAGAGCTTAGTAAGCAAGTAAATTAAATTAAAATAAATGACATTAATTTTAGAAACTGTTCCCTCACTAAAATAAAACAAAAAAGAATGGGCTACTTTTATTAAAAAGTATACATATTTCATTCTATCTTACAAAATTATACAATATCTAATGGTTTTGAGTTCTATTTATAGTTCTTGATATGTGGTGCTAGCAATTTAAAAGAGCATCAGAGTTATTTTATTCTTGAATGAAATATATAAGATTATAGATTCTCTAAAAGGTACAATTTGGAACAGGTCTGAGGAACTGAGAGCCAGTCTATAATAACCTGAATGTAGTGAACTCTGAATTTTTTTCCACTGTATGTATATCCTCAGTCACAGGACTTCATTGTATCTCAAATGGATATTGGGAATTAGGAGTTTGAAATGATACATATATTTATTCTTCTGGCTAAAAGCCAATTTCAAAACTAACTTTCTTTTTCCTTTTTTTTTTTTTAACAATAGCGTATCTATTTTCAACTTCTGGCTTGCTTTTCTCTTTGGAGCCCATCCCTGACAGACATCTGTATTTTGTAACTTTTCCTACATTCTGGCTCTGAGGATATTCTGAGTTTTGGCCCAATAATCTTTTCTGTTTGAATTCATTAGCGTGAGAATCACAGGACTAGAAAGGACTTTGGGAGGTCATACGACTTGCTGCTCTGGAGAAGACTAACTCCAATCCATAAAAACACATGATGTTTAAGAACTTATAGAAAATGTTTTGTGATAGCTTTTCAATTTATAAAAATGTTATATAGTGAACATCATGACTTTCTATAAAATGAACTACCATAGAGCTTACGTTTTGAGTTCATTACAGGGATATTTATCACCTAATTATTTGCTGGGCTCCAACGGTCCACCCAGAATTAAGGCAAGGGAGACTTACATGACATTAACTTTGCCTTACTGACAGTGATACAAATGCTGGAGATCTGCCATTCCCATTCAATTTGGTCCTCAGTTTTAATCTATCCTATCTACTGCTATATAAAAATGAGAATATTTTCCAGATTAGCTAAAAACAAAACAAAACAAACAAAAAAACTCCTGAGGTGAGCAGAGGGCATAATGGTTATGTCACTGAACTATGTAGTCAACCACGGTTCAAGTCTAAGACCCGGTGGCTTAAAATTCACGCCAGAAGCGTGTGTGTGTGTATGCCCCAAATCCCAAGAGGAGAACTGAGGATAAGGGATTGTGGTGTGGCCATAACCCCTGTGGGGGAGTTCTCTCTTTCTGTCTCTGTTTCTCTAGCAAGCACATGTACACTACAGCAAAAATCCTCTTGAAAAAGAAAAAGAAAGAAAAAAATAAAACTCCTTAAACTTACATAACTAGGCTTACTAACTAGACATATGACCTTGGGCAAATGAATCTTTCTATGTGCAGTCTTCTTATTGATTCAACTGTCATAATGAATGTAATGCCTCAGATTTGGGGAAGAACTAACCAAAGACTGTAGGTACACTGATGCTACAGTTTAAATGTGTTCTCTAGAACCAGCAGATGTCATAGTGGTTATGTTGCTGGATTCCCACATGGTTGACTGTGGTTTGAGTCCTGAACCTGGTGGCTTGAAAAATCACACCAGACATGTGTGTGTGTACCCAAGATCCCAGGAGGAGAATGGAGGAGAGAGACTGCAGTGTGTCCATCCCCCAGCAGGTGATTTCTCACTTTTTCTTTGTCTCTGTCTCACTCTTTCTCTCCAGAGAGTGCATACACCTTAAGGCAAAAACCTCTTTAAAAAAACAAGTGTTCTCTAAGAGCTCATGTGTTGGAAATTTAACAGCCATTTCTTTTTTTTGAAAAAAGAATTTGCTAGAGGGCATATGCACTCACTGTGGAGACAGAGAGAGAGGGAGAAAGTGAGAAAGCATTCCCTGGGGGTATGGCCACACCTTAATCTCCCTTCCTTTATTCTCTTCTCTGGATTTTGGGCATGCATGCACATGTGCCCAGTGCTTTTCTCAAGCCACTGGGTCCAGAACTCAAACCATGCAACTGGCCATGCAGGATTCAGCCAGTTTAACCACCGCACCACCTGCTGACACATTTAACAACCATTTTAATGGTATTAAGAGGATGGAAACTTGATACATCTATGGTATTAAGAGGGAGGGTTTTGGGTAGGTGTTTAGGTTTAGATAAAGTCGCCAGGGCAGAGTATCCATGATTGAATCCTAGTAGTTCTATAAGAAGAGAGAGAGAGACCAGAGCAGATACACAGACATACATAAACTCTTGCCCTCTTGCCATGTGATATCCTACACTGTCTCAGAACTCTGCAGAAAGCCCCTGACAACAAGAAGATCCTTAGAAGATGTAGCCCCTTGACTTTGAACTTCTGAAGCTGTGAGCTAAATAGCCCGATGTTCTATATAAATGATCCAGACTCAGATATTTTTGTTTCAGCAACATAATACAATAAAAGCAGAGTTTCTGGCACACAGAAATTGTCCAATAAGTGTACGAATTTATTTTGGTGCATAAAAAAATCCATGCATCGTTTTTTTAGAATATGCATTTTCCAGAAACTTTTGGAAAACATTTTACATTTTTACACGTAAAATAATTGTTGAAGATTTTCAACAAGTTACATAAATTTTAAAGAGATTACTGGGAAGAAAATGTAAGGTTGTATGCATAGATGGAATAAAATTTATAAAAGGATAGTGAAAAAAGATGATCTTGAAGAATCAACTTTTAAAAGAGGATTTTGCTATAGGGCATGTGCACTTGCCAGAAAGAAAGAGAGAGACAGAGAGACAGAAAGTGAGAAGTCACCCCCTGGGGGGATGGCCACACCGCAATCCCTTCTTCTCTATTCTCTTCTCGGGCATGCACACACATGTGCCCGGCATGAGTTTAAGCTACTGGATCCGGGACTTGAACCACGGTCGATTACATGGGAGTCCAGTGACACAGCCATTATGCCAACTGCTGGTCCCAAGACCATTTTAAAAATTGTGAATATATTATGATATACCACAGTAATCATTAAGACTAGCTTATATCAAGGGTTAACTGAATTTTCTTAATATATCCAAAAGGATAGTCTTAAAAAGAGAGAAAAAAAAAAGTAAAAGTAATTTGAATGCCTTTTCCCCCCTTCTTTTGTGACAGGATCTCATGTCACAATTCTCTTGCCTCAGCCTCCCAGGTTGCTGGGACTACAAGAATAGGCCACCAAGCCCTTCTTTTAGGTGGGGCTGAGAATCAAACCTAAACCTCCCATGTGGCCTCAGCCTGCCAAGTAGGGAAAAAGACACTGGTCAATATTTGGAATTCAGTTTTGAAATCACTTTTTCTCATGGATCAAGAAAATGAGGTCATGAGAAAGGGTAAAAATATGGGTAAGATTAGTGAAATCATTGTTTAATTTTTAAAGAAGATTTAATTTTCTTATTATTTTTTAATCATGCTTAATTTTTAAAGAAGATTTAATTTTATTATTATTATTTTTTTAATTTGCTATGGGGCACATGCATGAAAGAGAGAGACACAGAGAGAGAGAAAGCTAGCCAGGTCCAGGACTCGAACCGTGTTTGGCCACATAGAAGTTCAGAGCCTTAACCATTATGCCACCTGCTGTCCCCAATTGCTGCTTAATTTTAAAAGATACTTTAAAACTGACTGCAAATATTTCTCTAAGGCTGAATAATTTTCAATGAATAGATATAAGATAAATTTATGAAGGTACAGGATGTATGTTTCAAGACCACGGAAATACAATGAAATCTAACAGCTGTGTTAGGAAAGTTGGTGGTGGTTATCACAAGTCCTTTAAGAATCCTGCTTCAGCTTATAGACAGGGAGATCCACACAAGTAAAGAACCACCATATCAATCATCTTTCTTCGCTGACAACGCCCTTTGATGAGTATTTCTTTGACATAGTTAAATAGGCTGTCTCCTCTGCTGTAAGTTGGATAAGTAACCATTCCAGTCCAATATCCGATACAGGAGAACTGTTAACAGGAAAGCACACTTAAAATTCCTTCCAATAGTAGCCCCAAACCAACATGATTTAGTTGTTTTGGCAACATTCTGAGTATCTCTGCTCAGTGATTCACCAGCATGCAGCCAATAAAGCAGTGAAAAAATGGTTGCCATCTGGGGAACCAGCAGTTAGCGTAATGGCTATGTCGCTGGACTCCCACGTAGTCGACTGCGGTTCGCGTCCTGGACCCAGTGGCTTAAAACTCACGCCGGGCGCGTGTGCATGCGTGCCCAAGATCCCGAGAGGAGAATGGAGGAGAAGGGATTGCAGCGTGACCATCCCCCCTGGGGGGTGATTTCTCGCTTTCTGTCTCTATGTCTCTCTCTGTCTGTCTGGCGAGCGCACGCGCCCTATAGCGAAAAACCTCTCCAAAAAAAAAAAAAAATGGTTGCCATCTGAAGTTACTTATATATGTAAGTCTACACTTTCAAAATACTGTGACACCAATATAAGAAAAGCTGTCACATGCTTTTGGTTTAGATCAATTTCATAAAGTGCAAAAAGATCTCTCCATTAACTAATAGTATAGGTAATGAGACAAAAACTGGGACCACTAATTGATAATAGTAAAAATGCATCAGGGAGGGGACCAGCAGTTAGTGTAATGGCTATTGTCGCTGGACTCCCATATGGTCGACCGCAGTTTGAGTCCTGGACCCGGTGGCTTAAACTCACGCCGGGCGCGTGTGCGTGCGTGCCCAAGATCCTGAGAGGAGACTGGAGAAGAAGGGATTGCAGTGTGGCCATCCCCCCTTGGGGGGTGATTTCTCACTTTCTGTCTCTCTCTGTCTTTCTGGCGAGTGCATGCGCCCTATAGCAAAAACCTCTCAAAAAAAAAAAAAAAAATGCATCGGGGGAATACTGAATTTGTGTGGAAAACAAGAGAAGATTTTTTTTTTTTTTTTTGAGAGGTTTTTGCTATAGGGCTCGTGTGCTCGCCAGACAGACAGAGAGAGACAGAGAGATAGAAAGCAGGAAATCACCCCCCAGAGGGGATGGCCACGCCGCAATCCCTTCTCCTCCATTCTCCTCTCGGGATCTTGGGCACGCACGCATACGTGCCCGGCGTGAGTTTAAGCCGCCGGGTCCAGGACTCGAACCGCGGTCGACTACATGGGAGTCCAGCGACATAGCCATTATGCTAACTGCTGGTCCCAACAAGAGAAGATTTTTTAAAAAAATGTGTTTGGGGAATAGAGGAGGCTGCTCTGGGGCCATATATGTGAATGGACAAAATTTAAAAAATACTGATCTATGTGAAAGTGAATTTTTAGGAAAGACATCTTTAAAATATGTCCCAAAGCACCTCAAATGCAATAGGACAAGACTTTTTCTTATTAATCTACAAATATGTATCCATCCCTGTAATGAACAATGTAGGCTCAGGTCAGCTAGTGGTATAGTGTGGCTGACTGTGTGGTTCGAATCCCAGACCCAGTGGCTTGAAAAAACATGTCAGGTATGTGTGCATGTATGCCCAAAGTCCTAAAAGGAGGAAGAAATGTAGGAGAACGGATTGCAGAGTGACCCTTCCCCAGGGGAGTGCTTTCTCTCTTTTGTAAGTGTAGACTCCCTCTGGCAAAAAAAAAAAAGAGGTAGGTTTTATAATCACAATGCTTGAGATACAATCTTGACTTTGTTATTTACTAGTGGTATACCTTTGGGAAAATTATTTAACTTCTTTGAGACTTAGCTTCCTCATCTGTAAAATGAGAATGACAGCCCAGGCTAGGTGGTGTACTCCACAGTGTACTAGACTGCAGTGCTGGAAGCCACATGGCCTACCATGGCTTTGGATCCCTGGAATGGCCTGAAAATACTCTGGGTATTCAGGGCCCAAGATCCTGAGAAACTCGGAGGTTAGAGAAAGAAAGGAGACTGTGGCGTGACAAGACCCTTTGAGAGTTCTCTCTCTTTCTCATGTGTATGTGCTATCATAAAGAAAATATGAATGATGGGGCAAGCAGGTGGTGCGGAAGTTGGGGTGGCTGGATCCCACATGGTTGGTTCCTCAGTTAAGTTCAAGTCCCAGACCTGGTAGCTTGGATACATACCAGGAATGAGTGCATGTATGACCAAAATCCCAAGAACGGAATGAGAAGACACTGCAGCGTGACCATCCCTCCCAGGGGGTGATTTCTCATTTTTCCCTCTTTCTCTCTCTCTAGTGAGCATATGTGCCCTATAGCAAAACATTGAAAACAAAACAAAACAAAAACAAAGGGCCAGCAGGTGGCATAGTGCTTAAGGCGCTGGACTCCCACATGGCTGACCATGGTTTGAGTCCCAGACCTAGTGGCTTGAAACTCACACCAGATGGTGTTCATGTGTGCCCAAAATCCCAAGAGGGAGGGGGGGGGGAGAAACAGAGAAGGAAAGAGAAGGAGATAGGGAGTTCTGGTAGAATCTCATCATGTAGTGATTCTCCTGTCCCAGCCTCCCAGTCTGTTAGGACCACAACCATATGCTACTATGCCTGGCCTGTTTAGGTAGGATCAGGAATTGAACCCAGGCCTCCTTGTGGCCTCAGCTACTGCATGGTAGTGCCTTCCCACTATGTCATACTGTTAAGCCAGTAACCCTTTTTGTAAAATGAAGAGTTTTTGTTGTGTGAGGATTAAATAAGATAATAATGTAAAGCTCTTAGCACAACAGCTGGCATTAAAAAGGAAAACAATGGATGGATGGGGGGGGGGGAGTAAAATATTACTGCTTCCTGTGCTGAGACCTTAGGGTCTCTTTCCAAATTTGTGTTTTGTCTTTAGTGAATTACTTTTGTCAAGATTTGTTGGCCACTATTCAACAGCATCAGGATATAGCCCCAGCTCTCATTTAGGACTTATCAGTTTAAATAAAGATTAAAAAAATACTTGAGATAACATCTTACCTCTCATTTCTATCTCTAAGGAGGGGGATCTTATCACTCAAATCTCTATGAAGTCCTACCAACAACCTCTTCTATTGGGTCATCAGAAAAGTCATGACACATCATTGCACAGAAAAATGTCATGACTTTTTCCATGACCCAACATTTCCTAGAATAAAGCATAAACAAAACTCATACCACCTTTTCTAATTACTAACTTCTCTCCGTCCTTCAGTCCCTTCTACAATTATTAAGCAACCATTATATCCCAGTTTTCAGACAAGGAAGCACTGGTAAGCAGGGAGTACGCCTCTATTCTTATGGAATTTGCTGTACTGAGGATGTCAAAAAATGAAACAAGCCCCTGTGACCCAAGCACAGAATAGGAGAATACAAGAGGGAGATGGGTTATTATGAAGGAAAGGCTCCATGTGTTGCCCTGGCCACTAAAACTGCTCAATGGTGACCTTGCAGCTCTCAAATTCATGGTAGTTCCGCACCCAGTTCACAATCTACTCGATCTGTAGCTGTGACACTCCAGAGTCCTGCAGGCTTCCTGAATTTTCACTATCCCTGTGCTTTCCTGACACTGCAGTATCCCAGGCCTCCCTCTCTGACCACTCTGCTGATGATGCATGTAGTAGTTTCTAAGGGTTTCTACAACAAATTGCCACATGTTTAGTGGCTTAAAAAACACAAATTTATTCTCTCACAGTTCTGAAGTCTAGTAGTCAAAAACCTTGGTGTTAGCAGCAGGGCTATTCTCCCCCCTAAAGGCTCTTGCATCCTTCCTTGTTTCCGGTGGCTCCCAGTAATTCTCAGTGTTCCTTGGCTTATAGCTGCATCGTTATAAACTCTGCCTTCACCTTGCACATTTCTGTTAGCCTGTGTCTCCGACCTAACTGCCCTTGTCTTATAAGGACGCTTGTCACTGGATTATGGCCCACCCTGATTCAGTATGACTTCATCATAACTTACATTGCAAAAACCCTATTTCCAAATAACATATTCTGAGATTCCAGATGGAAATGAATTTAGGGGAGACACCATTCAACCGACCATAATACCTAATCTGACATGTATCTGCTGAGTATTCGTAGCTCTCTCATGGTTCTAGCTTCAGTTCTTTAAGCTTTCAACTCTTCGCTTTTTTAAATGCGACTCTTCTCTAGGTTACTTTCATGGCTTTAATTCTTGCCTGAATCAGGGTGATTCCCCAAACCATTTCCATAACTCTGTCAACCCATTTCCAACCTTGTGGTAGGTATTTTACTGATTATTCCCCAAAATCTCAAATTACTAATATAAATGTTTAAACAGAACTTAATATCTCTTCCACACTCCCAACTGCCCATTTCCCCTGACGCTTCCAGTCTCCATTAATGGTGTCTGTTCCACCCACTTGGTCACCTCGAATAGACCACACGGTCATCTCCAATTTTCCCCTCCCATTACTGTCCATATCCAGGCATTGGGATCTGTTTATTCTGCCTCCTGGTCCCTCTCTTGCACCTTCATTTCCTCATTCCTGCTCCAACTATCATTCATGTTACAATACTTTCGAGTATCCTTTAATTCACCCTTTCCTCTGTAATTGGCCACAGTCTTTGCTCAACACAATAACCTTAATTATTACCCTCATAGAATAAAGTGCTCATGGAATAAAGCCCAAATGTCTCAGCACAGCAGTTAAAAACTCTCCACTATCTTGCATTCGGACTACTTGTCAAGCTCATCTTCTACCAGGTAATTGTTGCCAAAGTATTTGTTTCATGAAGCCCAGATTGTAATCTTTTGAGACATTGTAAGTAAGAGCCCCTTGTAGTATTAATCACCATCATCACGTTTTGGTCTTCCCTTTAAGTCTGTAGGACAGAACAGAGTCTAAGTAAAATAGTTACTGACTCAAAAAGTGCACATACTCAAATGTCCATCAACTAATAAATGGATAAATAAAATGTGGTATATCCACACAATGGAATATTTGGCGATGTTAAGGAATGAAATACTGATCCATGATACAACATGGATGAACTATGAAAACATGCTAAATGACAGAATTCAGTCACAGAGGACCACATATTATATGATTTGATTTATATAATGACATATATATAGAAAAAGAAAGCAAATTAATGGTTCTTAGGATTGGGGGATGGAGAAAGAAACTGGAGGGTTATAGTTCAAGGGGACTATTTATTTATTTATTTATTATTTTTTAATTTGACCAGAGAGAAAAAGAGGGAGAGAGAGAGAGAAAGACAGAGGGAAAGTGAGAAAGCAAGCTTCCAGGTCCAGGACTCAAACTGTGGTTGGCCATGTGAGAGTCCAGCACCTTAACCACTGTGCCTCCTACCAGGCCCATCAGGGGGACTAGGTCTCTTTTTTAAGGTGATGAAATGGTTCTAAAATTGATTCTAATGATTATTGCACAATTTTATGAACATATGAAAGACCACCAAACTATATAGCCTTTAAGTGAGTGTATTGTAGGTTATGTTAATTGTATCTCAATAAAACTGTTAAAAAAGTGCTACTTGCCTGAGAATCAAGATCCTTAACCCTGACATAGCATTTGAAAACATTGCTATAGAACATGTAATATAATTAAGTTTGACTTTTTTCTTTTGTCTTTTGACTTATGGGAATCATGTTTTTTATAGCTTTTTTCTTTTTCCTGTAAACCAAAAATTTATAATTGTATAAATTTATGCAATGTTATAATTTAATGAATACAATTTTAATTTAAAAGTTGGAATACATGTACTTGAATTATATGATAAAGTGCATTTTTTTTTTTAGAGTTTTTTTGCTATAGGGTGTGTGTGCTTGCCAGAAAGACAGAGGGAGACAGAGTGATAGAAAGCGAGAAATCATCCCCCAGGGGAGATGGCCACGCCACAATCCTTTCTCCTTCATTCTCCTCTCGGGATCTTGGGCACACACATGTGCCTGGCGTGAGTTGAAGCCACCAGGTCCAGGACTTGAACTGCAGTTAGCTACACGGGAGTTCAGCAACATAGCCATTACACTAACTGCTGGTCCCACTGATAAAGTGCATTTTTCACACCAATGTCTTAAAAAAAAAATTAACAGAGGGTTTGAGCCTGTAATTTGCATAGTGGTTAAGGTTCTAGACTCCCATATGGTTGACCATGGTTCAAGTCCTGGACCTGGTGGCTTGAAACTCACACCAGGTGAGTGTATGTGTGTATCCAAAATCCTGAGAGGGGAATAGAAGAGAGGAGATTGTGGCAAAGCCATCGCCCCTGGTGGGTAGTGATTTCTCACTTTCTGTCTCTCTGGTGAGAACATGCACCCTATAGCAAAAACTCTTCAAAAATATTTTTTTTTTCTTTTTCTTTTTTTGACAGAGGCTGTGTGTACTCACCAGAAAGAGACAGGGATAGAGGAAAAAAGCAAGAAAACACCTCTCATGGGGAACAGTCACGCCATAACCTCTTCTCCTTTTCTCCCTCCTTTTGGGATTCTGGGTGTGCACACATGCACACACATCCAGTGTGTTGCTCAAGCCAGTGGTCCAGGACTCAAACCATGCAGTCGGCCATATAGGATCCAGCTGCCTCAACTACCACACCACAAGCTGGCCCCAAAATGATGTCTTTATAAAAAAGACTTGTAAAAGGATAAAGAATCTCTAAGTTGTAATAAAACTCATTTTTTCCCCTGATATTCAAATCCTAGGGCAGAACAGAGGCAAACCGGCATCTGGAGATGGGAAGCCTATAGTAGAATGTACTAACTACTAGCTCTTATACAGCATCAAATACAATCTAGATACTGTTCTAAGTGCTTTTTATATCCAACAGGCTTTTGTTCCTAGCAATACTTCAGTAAGGATGAACCTATTAGTATTCCCAATTTCCAGCCGAGGAAGCTGAAGTACAGAAAAAAGTCACATAACTTGCTCAGGTCACCAGCTGATTGGATTCAGACCCAGAGACTACCTCCAGAATCTGTGTTCTTTTCGACTGGGCTATACATGCTGCCTTTCTCTCGCTTCTGTCTTGCTCTCTTCAACAATGTTGCTTCCAAGAAATCTATGCTTAACACATAATTACTTTTATGGTGAATCTCATATGAGGAAGTATTTTATTTGGTGGAGATTAATTCATAAAAAGATGATCATAGACCACCAATTCATATTTACAATCCTTTCATTTTTTTTACACCCCAAACATTTTTAGTACTGAACAGTAAATATCGAAATACACTCTGCTTGCTAAGCATAGTTCTTTATTTCCAGAGAGAAATGCTCTCCCTCTTTAAAATGCAAGCATATTTTATAGGAAAAGAGAAATAAGCTAATAAAATTTCTATCACCAAATAAAGTGACAGGATAAAAATGACTTCAGTATTCTTCCAGTTTGCAAATGTTTTCCATTTACTTTAAAAGCACATCTTACTGACAGATTCCTTCCCCACCTCTTACTTTTTTGAAGGGCAAGGAATGCTAGCATTGCAAGCTATTTATTTATTTTTTTATGGCCCAAATTACCATATTAGTTTTGGAAAGCAGATATTCTTTCATCTTCTGCATTCTTTTCGTCTTCTCCATCCCTCTTACTTTTTTTTGAAGGGCAAGGAATGCTAGCATTGCAAACTATTTATTTTTATTTTTTACTTAAAAAAAGAAATCTCACTTTCCTCTTAAACTTTTTCCCCAAATTTTGCCTCAGACTTTTCATTAAAGAACTAGACAGAAAGCAATATGATTCAATAAGGATGAATCTACTACTATTCCTACAGCATTATAGATCTATTAATGAATCTCACAATTGGGCAAGAGGAGAAGTGGGTCCAGGGCCATGAGCACAGCAGAGACGCGAGTCGCAGCTCCTCAGGGCTGTGGCTGGGAGGCCAGCAGGGACTGCCCTTGTCTCCCACATCTCTTCTTTCTTTCTTCCTCAGCAAATGAGTCCTGGTTTCCCTTCTAACTAGGTGTGGCCATGCAACACAGTTCTGGACTCAGGTATTGACAGCACAGCAGTACCAGGTGAGGGTTCCAAGAAGGAGGAATTACACTTTTTTGGTCCTACCCTCCCCCACAACTGGAGTAGGGATAGAATGCTTGAAGCCTGGGAAGCCATCTTGGACCATGAAAGAAACCAAGTGCTGGGAGAGCAGAGCAGAAAGAAAGGGGGGGGGGGACCTAGGCCCTCACGACTCTGTAGAGACACTCAGTCTCAGACCACCAACTTAGACTGTTCTCATCTGGGAGAGGAAATAAACTTGTAATTTAACTCCCAGTATTTTATACTCTCTGTCTGTCAGAACCTAATCTTAATTGATACCGAACTGAAGAACTCCAGGGGTGCTTCTCATGTCATTGGGATTCTTCACCAAAGGCGTATACATAGCTTATGTAGGTCTACAAACTTCCTGAAATGTTAAATCTCATGTGTTTTCATGCACTCTTCAGAGAGAAGTGGCCCATATCAACTCGCTTAACTTTTCAGATCTCAGTTTCTTCACCTGTAACAAGGGGAAATTAACAGTCTCTCTACAGGGTTGATTTCAGGTTTAGATAGAAGTTGTATAAAGCACTTTAAAAAGCTAATGGTACCTAGCATGGCAGGTACTCCTTTTTATTTCAAAAATTGTGTAAATGTTCTTACCATATTTCCCACTGAGTTTAAATCTCATAGTCACTGGGACCAGCAGATGGCATAATAGTTATGTCACTGGACTCCCACATGGCTGACCTTGGGTCCAGTCCCGGGCCTGGTAGTTTAAAACATGCTGGTGCATGTGTGTGCATGCCCAAAATCCCAAGAGGAGAATGGAGAAGAGATTCTCTTTAAAGCGAAGAGAGTCTCTTTAAACCTACATAGTGGTTTAAAACTCACACCAGGTGTGTGTGCATTCATGTCCAAAATCCCAAGAGGAGAGTGAAGGGATTGTGGTGTGGCCATCCTCCCTGGGGAGTGACTTCTCACTTTCTGTCTCTCTCTGTGTCTCTGGCAAGTGCAAGTCACTTGCCCTATAGCAAAAAATCTCTCTCAAAAAAAGAAAGAAAGAAAATCTCAGTCATTCTTGACTGGTCTTTCTTCTTTCTCCTTAAATTAGACACACACACACACACACGCACATATACACACACACATGGTCATGCTCCTCCATCTATCCCTTCTTTCAGGACTTTGGGAATGCATGTACACATGTCACATGCCCATAGTGTTTTTCAAGCTGCCAGGTCTGGGACTCAAATGGAACAGTTGGCCATGTGGGATCCAGCTGCTTTAACCATCACCACCAGCTGGCCCCAATTACCATATTAGTTGTGGAAAGCAGGGATTCTTTCACCTTATGCATCCTTTCCTTCTTCTCCATCCCAATGCTCCTCTTGGGTTATAGCCTTTGTCTTCTCTCTGGGACCTCTGACAGGCCTTCTTATTTCTGGTCTCTTCTTTCTCTTCATTCCATTTCTACTGGACTACTAATTTGCCCTAAATCCTGGACTGCCAATGGTTCTTCAATGCTTTTCAAATGAAAGTAATTGTCATCAAAGTAGCATAAAACAGAAGAAAGAAGTATGGATTCATACAGTTTGAGTTCTGGTTTTCCTGGATCCTTACTTGCTTTGTGATCTTGGAGAAATGATTAAACTTCTCAGGACCTCATTTACCTTAGCAGAGATAATGGTACTTACTATACACAGTTAAAGTGAAGGGCAGAAGAGACATGACATAAAATAACAAGTCTGGTGCCTGGTACATACTAGGCGCTCAATAAATGTGTTAGTGTATCCTTTCCCTCTATGGAAAGGATATAGACTAACAAGCCATATCTGTTGCTCATCAGTTTCCTACTAGTCTTGTACACTTGTCTAACCTGTACTGGTCAAACCAGTTATTTTCTATTTCCCAGAAATGTTATATAATGCTTTCTCTCCTAAATTCTGAAATATTCCTCAAACTGATCCTTTTCTTTATATACCCTTTTTCTTACCTGATCTGTTGAAATGCGACTCATGGTTCAAGAGTATCCTCAATAGCTATCTCCTCCACGAAGACTTACCCTGATGTCTCTAGTCAGATTTAAATCCTCTTGGTCTAAAAAGACACATTCTCTCTGTTTTTTGTTTGTTTTGTTTGTTCGTTTATTTATTTATTTATTATGGCACATCACTGCCTTGCTTTATATATACTTATCCCTCCTCAAAGACTACAGGTGTCTCGAGAACACAGTGAGAACCCTTCCACCTTTGTATTTCACAGCCTCTAGCTCAAGTCTTTGTCTGTATTTACTGAGTTAACTTTGACATTCTCAGCCAGGGCTTCTTTCAATGTACTGGATTCATAGATCCTTCTTTTTTTTCCACAGTTTTACAACACCATGAAGGCAGAATGATTAAAAGTGTATTCAGGGAATATTCTATTTTAGATTTCCCTTCTTTGTCCAAAAAAGGAGGCAATGGCTACTGGATGCAAAACACTTAGTAGTTCACCCAGTACTATTACCCATCATTCAAAAACATTTATTATGGTGTCCATTGGGTACACAGGACATTTTCCTTTCCATTATTTCCTAAGAGTCGGGCTTAGCCTCTTACTTCCCCAAAGCCTTCTATGCTTTTTTTTCTTTCTTTTCTGCATTTCAACAACAATGAATCTCGTATCTGGCTTTGAGCACCCCTCCTAAAGATGATGGATAGGAGCAAAGTGTTCTGGGACACATTAGTACAGCTGCTAGTGGGCAGGAGGTGCTTATAAAATGAAAAATTCAGGATTCTGGGAACATATGTGCAGCTATACGTGAACCGCCCACCACAGCTGAAAAGAAATACCCACGAGCACTTCCTTTTTTCCTTTTTAAGCTGTGTGAGGAAGAGGCAAATCATATTAGATTGCAAATAACTCTTAGAAGGATTCTCTTTCTGTGGTGTCACCATGTGCAAATAGAATAACCTTTGCCTATCAGGTCCATGTGCTTTAGAAACATAGGAAGCTTGTAAAGTCAAGTTTAAAGCAGCAAAAGTCTAGTTTCTAATTTATTGAACAATATCATGTATTACTGCTTGACTTGGAAGTTTTTCCATGTTATTAAGAAAAAGAAAAAAAAAATTCACCCAACTTTAAGATTTAATGAAGCTTTTAGTTCAGTCTGTGGATAAGTAGTAGATAAAATGTTATTAGAAAACTAAACACAATGAAATCACCACTAAACTACAGACACTAAACATTATATTGTAAACTCAATTTCAAAATTAGAAAATTACTTCATATGTAAAGCTCTCATATCTCTTTAGAACTGGGAGAGTATTTATAGAATCTGTGAAGTTGTCAATGTGCTCCATAGTCATTGCTTTAAAAGGGAAGAGTGGCTGAGAAAGGTATTGATTTTAAGCACACCAGGGGCAAGAAACTATGCCGAGTGTCTTTCAGACACAGGACATTGCTCATGTACATTTTGGGAGATGTGAGGAGAGAACAGTGAGAGAATTTAAACAGTGGTATGAGGCTTTTCTCCAGATGCACATAGGCTTTGATGTGCAGAGAGAAATGTCTTTGCCAGATAATTTCAAAGGGAAAAGCTGAAAAAAAAAATAAAGAAACACACAGGAAAAGGAGTCAAGAGTATTAGTGAGGCAATCTTTCTAGACACCCTCTGTCAGTGGCGACCCTTTCTCTAAAACTGTAGAAAAATACTATGTGAAAAGCTTCTCTCTGAGCAGAGCAGAGCAGACACTGTAGACTTCCAGACTCAGTCAGACTGGAAAGCAGCAGCTGACAGTATGAGGTCAGTATTGACTATGAGTTAGGCCAATCTATCCAGGATGGAAAATGGGAACAGAAAAATAAATATAACATAGAAGAAATCCCTTGGTAAATTTCCACAAAGCTCACAATAACCCCTTAGTCATAGCCATGTTAGTAAAATGTCACTCTACTCCATGGCCATGGCTGACTGGACCAAGAGCATGTGACACCAAACTATCAATTAGAATTAGGTCAGTTAGAAATGTGGATCTGCGGGACCAGCAGTTAACGTAATGGCTATGTCACTGGACTCCCATGTAGTCGACTGTGGTTTGCGTCCCGGACCCGGTAGCTTAAAACTCACACCGGGCACGTGTGCGTGGCCATCCCCCCTGGGGGGGTGGTGATTTCTCGCTTTCTGTCTCTCTGTCTCTCTCTGTCTGTCTGGCGAGCGCACGCGCCCTATAGCAAAAACCTCTTCAAAAAAAAAGAAATGTGGATCTGGGACAGAGACTAAATTTGCAAATGTGACTTTGGGAGCTCTGGGAGCTGTAGAGACACTACCAGGTAGCCTGAGGGGGTAAAAGAAAAAGAAAAAAGAAAAAAAAAGGTAGTCTGTAAGGAATAATAAATCAATTAGGGGGAAAAAGTCAAAGAAAAATGATAGTGAACGAATACTCCACTGAGTCCCAGTTTTCTACTCTTGGCCCTAATCCTTCTAGAGGCCCAAATGCATGTTGCCCTTGGCCTCTAAGACTCCCCACTATATCTAGATACCAGACTACCCTATTTTTTACTTAAGCTAGCTTCAGTGGGGTTTCCGCTACATGCAACCCAGAGATCTGAGGCTAACTCCTACCACACAGGCCACTGACTGCAGCTGTTGGAAAAGTGGTTCTCTTGGTATCAATCTCTCTCTACCAGTGGAAGCATTCCATTCACTAATCACACACAGAACCAACATTCCTAACTACTATTATGACATTAACAGACCATAAACATAAAAATATCCTTTTCAGAAAACAGGGCTTTCCTGGTCTCACACAGCAGGATCCAGGTTCTTTGATCAATTAACAGATGATGATGATGATGATGACAACAATAGCTATCATTTATTGAATGCCATAATAATTATTTACTGAGTCTGTAACTGTGTAAGGCATTATGCTGGACGTTTTACATACACTATCTGTACCTCTTATAACTCTTTGAGATAGTGAGAGTAGAAGTTTGCTTGGAAAGGTTTGTGCCATTTGGGAAAGGCCAGTCTGCTGGGAAGGCAGGTAGCCACAAGAGGACATCTAACATGATGGACACCATGATTCAAGATCTGGCCTTTGGTTTTGCAGTCTCAGAAAATTTCAGTGGTGTCCCAGCACTGACTCGACTTAGGAATGCTGACTCATGCTAACGAAGTTCACTAGGGACAGATATATAAACCAGATGCCAAGTTATTAATTTACCATGGGATGCATAGCTGCCAGGCAGCCTGGATACTGAGGCTGGCCCGGCCAGCGTGTGATATTCTCTCTGTAGACAGACTGCATCGGGAGCCAAACTATGAGAAGGTTGTTTAGGTGATCACATGGTCTGAATGTTAGACACAGAAATATGACAGCTGCTACATTCATCTCCAGAAAGGAGATTTAGCTACCAGGTGAACCAGACACATGGGCACCATTTCCTAGGATGATGCCAAGAAGGCCCCTGCCAACAAACGCCCTGTGGCCCTCCTGGGCTTCCAAAGCTGACTAATTCTCCTTCTGAAGGAAACATTCTTCCTTTAGATAGCTTAAGAGTCAACCCATCTCACATGTCTGGGAATCCTATTATTGATTCAATACTTTCCATATATTTGGGATAATAATTATTTCATAATTCATTATTTCATGATTTAATAGTTTAAATAAAAAGATAATCTTATTTTTCTTTTTTATACATTTCTCAATGGGGTGGCTCACTATCATCCTAGTGTATCATTTACAGTATTATTATTCTATTTTGAGAAAACACAGATTTTTTTTTTGGGAGGTTTTTGCCATAGTGCGCGTGCACTTGCCAGAAAGACAGAGAGAGACAGAGAGATAGAAAGCGAGAAATCACCCCCCAGTGGGGATGGTGGCCACGCCGCAATCCCTTCTCCTCCATTCTCCTCTCGGGATCTTGGGCACATATGCACAAATGCCTGGCGTGTTTAAGCCGCCGGGTCTGGAACTTGAACTGCAGTCGGCTACATGGGAGTTCAGCGACATAGCCATTATGCTAACTGCTGGTTCCAGAAAACACTGATTTTAGAGTCAGAAAGACTGACGATGAAATTCTGGCTCCCCTATTTATGTTTTATGACTCAAGATCAGTTAATTAACTTTGCTTGGCCTCAGTTTTCCTACTTATAAAAGCAGGGATGATGCCCAATTCAGAGAATAAAATTAGATTTAATGAGGTTCGATATATAAAACACCTAACACAGTGCTGGGTATAAAACACACAGTCATAAATGCATATTGAAGCAAAAACCACACAGAAGTCAGGGTCAGCAGGTGGCATGGTGATTAAGGCACGGGTCTCACACATGGCCGACAGCAGTTCGAGTCCCGGACCTGGTGGCTTGCTTTCTCTCTCTCTCTCTTTCTGTGTCTCTCTCTGTTGAGCATGTATGCCCTATAACAAATTAAATGACAGTAATAATAATAAAAAAAAATCTAAAAAAAACACAGGTTCACCATTTAGATTCTCTTATATCTTAGTCCATTTGTGCTACTATAACAAAATACCTGAGACTGCTAGTAAATATAATAATGGAAATCATCCCTCACAGTTCTAGAGGCTGGAAAGTCCAAGATTAAGGAACCTACAGGTTCAGCATCTGATGAAGGTTGCTCTCCACTTCCAAGGTAGCACTTTACTGCTGTATCCTCTGGAGATGAATGCTGTGTGCTTACATGGTAGAAAGGATGGGAAGGAATGGATCCATTCCCACAAGCCCTTTTATAAAAGCCCTATCCTATCCATTAAGGGCCTTTCCTCCTTATTTACTCACTCTTTTAAGGGTCTCACCTCTTAATACTACTGCATTGACAACTAAAGCTCAATATATGAATCTGGGAAAACATTCAGTCCATAGCACTTTGGCTTCTAAGTATGCAAATTTTTGTTCATTAGTCTTCTAATGTAGTTTTATTTTGATTTTTATAATCACATTAATGTTATCTTAAAAACTAATTTCTATGACTTTCAAATTGGATAAATAAAAATGAATTGTGCACAGCTGGAGGTGTGACAGATTGCACAGCTGGAAGCTACATACTGACCGTGATGCAAATCCCTGGCCGTACAGCTTGGAAGTATGCTGGGTGCATGTGTGTGCACCCAGGATCCTGGCACGCTGGAGGACTGGAGGAAAGGAGCACAGTGTAACCAAGCCCAGAGGAGGGGGCGGTGCTTCAACTGAATTGATTTTTTTGACTTACTATTCTCCTTTTCTACCAGAAATAAACAATGACATAGCTTACTTTTGTCTTGTCCTGTTACCCTTATGAACATATCTTTTTTTGGTCAGAGAGTACATGCAGTTGCCTGAGAGATACAGAGAGACAGAAATCCCCTCAATGTGCCATGACCAGGCTGGTCTCAAGACTGCCAAACAGGCCAATTTGACTGGAGCATAGACCATGTCTAAGGGATGGCAAGGCAAGGCATGGGAGCAGGTATTCAGAGCTTTCAAGGTAAGTCTCACAGAATGGTCAGTAGAGCCACTGAAGGTCTTCTTTAGGGAATTTTATAACATATCTGTTCCTTTAAGAATTTCAGAATAAAGACTCCTGAAATTCCATGCAGGAGTCTTTCTTAGTGGTCCAGACAATTTTTGTGTGAAAGAAGAATAGAGAGAAGGAAATAAACTTGTATTTTTTAATATTTTTTTAAAGAATTATTGCATTCAAATTAATTAATTAATTAATTTATTTTTAATTTGACCAGAGAGAGAGAGAGAGAGAGAGAGAGAGAGAGAAAGCCACCAGGTCTGGGACGCAAACCATGGTCAGCCATGTGGGAGTCCAGTGCCTTTAACCATCACATCATGCCACCTGCCAGCCCTAGAAATAAACTTTTATTACGAGCTCAATATGTGGCGGCTGGCAGCAGGTGGCATGGTGGTTAAGGGCGTTGGACTCCCATATGGCAGACTGCAGTTTGAGTCCCGGACTTGGCAGCCTGCTTTCTCACTTTCACTTTCTCTCTCTCTCTCATTCTTGCTCTGTCTCTCTCTGGTGAAATTAATATAAGTAAATAAATAATGTAGTTAAATAAAAGAATTCTTAAAAAAAAAAAAGCTCAATAAGTGTAAGGCCTTTATTTAAGTGTATTAGCTATAATATCCCCTTTGATATACTAGGCCATATCATTGTGAAAAGTAGATAACATTATCTCCAAGTCCAGTTGAAGAAATTAAGCTCAAAGAGCTCAGCAGTTTACCTAAGGGCACTAGTAGGGGGTTAGGGAAAGAGATCAAGTAAGAATGACTCCTGGGTTTTACGTGAGTGTCTGTGTGATCTAGTAAGAGGTAAACAGCAAGAGAGAAACAAATCTTAGGAGAAATTCAGATCAGTAGAGTATTAATAAATAGAGTAATAATAGAATGATATTAACAATGACTTCTACATTAAACTTATAGAGCTATTAAGCAACAAGCTTTCACAAAATCAAAGGGAATATGATTAGATCCTTTCCTTGATAGGAAAATGAGTCTACTTCAATCCCTAAGACCTTTTCAGCTCTGCAAATGAAAACTACAATCATCCAGTTCTGACCTTACATGGGCATATTTTATTTCACATAGCAGTTATAGAAACTCTGAAGAGAATAAACACATGGCAGGCACTTGATAAGGTATGGTGACCTAAATACTTGCTTGCCCATTACAGTGAGAGACCACAAAACTTACAACAGGATGAAGGTACAACTGAGAACACTTGAAAATTGTCATGTATCATGAATCTAAATTACATTATTCCTTTTTTTTAAGGTTTTGCCATAGGGCATGTGTACTCACCTGAGAGGGACAGAGAGACACGGTGAGAGGGAAAGTGGAAAATCACCCCCAGGTGAGATGGTCATGCTTCAACCCCTTCTCCATTCTCTTCCTGGGATTTGGGGAACACATGTACATGTGCCCAGTATGATTTTCAAGCTGCCAGGTCCAGTACTCAACTGCATCAGTCCTGTGAGAGTCTAGCACCATAACCACAGTACCACTTGCTGACCGCATTATTCCCTTATTTTGAAATCTCTATTACGTGTGTGGCTGTGTGTATATATATGTATATGTGTGCGTATCTCTTCCTGATATTACTGGCATGAGAAACCAATATGCATAAAACATTTTTCTAATTTACAATCAGCATTTCCCCCACAATGTTTTTATTTTAAAATGAATAGTCACTGCATACCTGCAGCACATCACCAAGGTCTGCTGTACTAATATCTGGATCTTCTGTGGTATTGAAAGGCACAGGATTTATTCGCACCAGGGTGAGCACTCTAGGTTCTGGATATCTCCATAACATCATCCCTGGGCTCTCTTCAGTTTCATTATAAAACAAGACTTCATACACACCAGGCAGTTTCAAAGGTTCTGTCAAATCAAAATAAAATTCATTGTATGTTTTCAAAGGGGAACATGTTTATTATAGCAAAAAAATTGTAAGAATAAAAAAAGAATATAAAAAGCTTGATCATTATTTTATGGCTTGAGATGAAGAACTATAGATTACCTTAAGAGAGACTGAATTGTACTATACTATTTTTGAACTGCAATTAATTCTGTAGTTTTCAAGTACATTACTCAATTGTTTTGATGTGTTATCATTAGTAAATATGTATTTAAAACACAAACATATGCACACATACACTCACAATGAAGCTGCTGCTACTTACCAGCATCTTGTATATACTGAAATAGGCCTGTCCGTAGGTCATCAGAACTTTGCTCACTTTTAAAGGACTGATTTTTCTCAATAGGAGATGCCATTTGAGGCGCTGGTTCAGAAACTTGCACTTCAAAATTTCCTTCCTCATTAAGGTATCCATTGAGTAATTCATGCAGAAGAACTAAACAATTCAAGTGTTCTTGACCCCAGTAGACCTTTAAAATCATATAAAAAAAATTCCAGTGGATTTTAAATATAAACATTTCTCAGGGATAATGAAATATAATCATATTTGGATTAATGTAAGACTGTAATTATGCTTGATTTAATTATCAATAATAAACTATAATTTATCTAAAGTAACTGACCTATAGGATGAAATTCTATTACTTGAGTAAATATATAACAATAATAAAATCAATTACAAATATATTGTGTGAACGATAAAGCATTTTAAATGTTTGACTAATAATGAAATTATATTGATATAAAGAAATCTTTATAATTCATTTAGCTAAGAGGAGAAATAATACTTATTATAGTCTAAGAGAAGGCAATGAAGATTCTCTAGGCCAAAATGGTAATAAAATAAAAAGCTTGTGAATCAGCTTCCTATATTTTGTCATAAGATTAATAAATAAACAATCCCGATTATAGGGTTTTTTTCATTGCAAGTTTACTCTTCAGACAAAAAGAGAGGGAACCTGCTCAGTGGACGTGAACACAGAAGGCTCCCTCCTTCTGGGTTTAGTTGGAATGTGCCAACACACGGGCTTTCACAGACCCTGAGAATCAACTGCACAGGAACTACACCAGAGTTCCAGAACTAAAAGACTTGGTATTTTCTCAAATGGAGAAGATCTGTTTCCTTAATTTTTTCTGCATATGAATAATATTCTATAACACAAGGTATAACCAGGAGGAAATAATGTCATCAGAGTATAAAAAATTTCAATAATGTTACATTTCTCTGAATATACTGAATAAAGGAAATACAACTATTAATTTTAAGAAAACTAGTAACATAGAAAAGACAAGAGACTATTGTAGAAGCAGAAAAGAATAGCCCTATGTATTGGCCTTGTAGGTAAATTTTAAGCCCCAAGTTTAGGGGTCAGCTCTCTGGAATTAAGGCATCTCTAAAATGAAAGTAAGAGATATGACACTAACTCTACTTCGTTCGCGTTAATAATATTTTCATTGAACACTGAAAACTACAGATAGGGGAAAAGTCAAGCTGAAGAGTGGAACACTGTGTTCTAGCCTTTAAATTGTCAGGAGACAGTGACTTTAATGTAGAAATAATTTAGCACTTATTATAGTTTTAATGTGAAGGTACATTGCTGCTTTTTAAAAAAGGGTAATATGATTAACATCCTTGATAAAGCAATACAAAACAATTTAGCTTGTTGCTAAATATGTGAAGATTCTGATAGATGCTGAAAATCTCCAAAGCAACACAAAGCAATAAGTTATCGTGATTTTCTCGAATCTTACTCTGTGTCATTAAGAAAAATAGTGAAAAGCTGAAGCAATCAAATTATAGACAAAGACAAATAAATGTGAATATGTCTCCATTACTACAATAAACTAGTTGTCTTGATTTTCTATCAGTGTGAATCTCTCAAGTTTTTTGGATTCACACAAGGACAGAGGACATCAAACCACATGATGATTACATTAGAATCTAGCCATATAAAAAATTATCAGTAAGTTCAATACTCTCACATACTCCATAGTTGGCTATAAGACAAATGCTCAGGAGATTACAATGTGACTTCCATATCAAGTGCTAGTAACCAGACATTATAATTATAATGTCTAAAGAACCTGCCATTCGGAAATGGTTCTTACATATTGCTAGTGACACTGTGCTTGAGGCAGATTGACTACTTCATAATTTGAAAAGTCTACACATTAAAAAATGTTTGATGTGGAAACTATACTACTTCTATCTACCTACATACCCAAGAGAAATGAAAATATATGTCCACATGAAAGTTTGTATATAAATACTCATAGTAGCACTAGCGACCATAGCACAAAGTAGAAAGAATATAATTTTTCATTAACTGATTAAATAAAATGTGGAATAACCATACAATGGAATGCTATTTGGACATAAAAAGTAATAAAATTCTTACACCTGCTAAAACATGAAGATTGAAACATTGTGGTAAATGGAAGCAATCACAAAAGATCACATTGTGTGTGTGTGTGTGTGTGTGTGTGTGTGTGTGTATGTATATATATGTTATGTATGTGGTCATCGAAAAAGTCATGATGCATTTTTGCATAGAAAATGTATATAAAATGTCCAGAATAGGTAAACTCATAAAGACAGAGAGTCTTTCAAGCTGCCAGGTCTGGGACTCAAACCATGCAGTCAGCCATGTGGGGTCCAGCTCTTAACCACCACACTACTGGCTAGCCTGAACTATGCAATTTTAGTAGGTGAACTGGGACCAGATGATGGCATAATGGTTACGACGCTGGACTCTCATGTAGTTTGAGTCCTGGATCCAGCAGCTTAAAACTCATGCCGGGTGTGTGTGCGTGTGTGCCCAAGATCCCGAGAGGAGAATGAAGGAAAAGGGACTGTGGTGTGGCCATCCCCACTGGGGGTGGGGAGTAATTTCTCACTTTCTGTCTCTTTGTCTCTCTCTGTCTTTCTGATGAGTGCAGGCGCCCTCTAGCAAAAATCTCTCTCACAAAAAAAGAAAATAAAATAAAAATTTAAAAAAAGGTGAACTGTATGTCATGCGACTTGTATCTCAATAAAGCTGTTAAAAATTTATTTAGGCGGAAATGTGGCAATCCCCTTTCTCACCACACAAAGATTTAAAGTTTAGTGAAATAGTTCAAAGAATGAACAAGGCTAGTTAAAAACAGATAGGAAAAAATATGACCAGTCCTCACAGACCTGTAACAGACCTCCTCTTAAATTAATGGATATTTTTGGTATGGATTGTTCTGGGCCTGGATTACCACTGTGTTTACACCATTTAGCTTCTAAACTGGCAGTAGCACAACATGGTCCTATCAGAGTCCGACTTCTTTCCTTGAGACTTGTTTTAAGGAGAAAATCATTTATGCTGAGTAGAAATGATGACCCAAGAATTATGCCTGAAATAAGAAATGGAGAGAAGTATATATTATAATTCTTGTTAAAAAATGCTTAAGAATATTAATTCATCCTTTGTCGGTCTTCTTTTTCAGCTGGCTTTCCTCCCATCCCCAGTTTCATGTCATTTATATAGAATTCGAGTTATGAAGCAGGTATACTTAATTCACATTCCTAACAAAGCAATATTTGCCAAAACATTATGACTTTTTCCATGTGTGAGCATTTTAAGTTTTATGAGTAGAGACATTTTCATTAAATTGTGCAAGTTTTTCAAACAACTATATTAAGAATAAGAACAGCTGCTTCATTTGTCTATCATTAACATGATGGGAAAGGGCAATTTTCTGTGATTTCTTACAGTAACAGAGTATGGTACATTACTTTGTTAGACACTCAACTTTTTGACTGGCCCATGTTAAAATTCAAAACAATCAAAATATATAACATGTGTTTTCTAAAAATTTTGGTTTAATCCAAACTTCACACATCATAACCACTTGAGGTTTACAAAGTCTTAAAAACAGATAGTGGCAGGTTAGATTTATGAGGAAAACTATATGCTATAGTTCAAAGTAAATATATCCAGAAAAGGAATACACTTTAAAATGTAGGTTTCTTTTGAACTTAAACTGGGAATGTAGATCAAAACCTTTTCATGAAACCAATGGTACACTTTAAGATATTTAGATGCAAAGTCAGAGTGGTGAGTTAACTTTCCTCCCAAGGAGCTCATATTCTAAATTGTCATTGTGAATATTGAATTTCACCAGACCACATTTGTAATACCCATGGCTTATTTTTCTAATGATATTTGATCCTTAAAAAAGATGAAAGATTAAAAAACACCTTAGGCCCACAATATACACATGTTTCAAAGTACAGTACCCACATTGACTTTTCAATTCTGTAGAGACTTGAAAACTTCATATATGTTCCATGTTCCTACTGAAGAAATACGATACACAATCTCTAATCCTCCAAGAGCACATTGCATTCACAAAATTGTTGGGAGTTAAGATTCTTGTTAAAAAATTATCATGGTAGAAATCAATTTAAGTGTTTTCAGTAAATATATTGTGCCACTGAAACCTTCACCTAATTCACATAATTATCTTGACGCAAACTTACATTTCACTTAGACGAAAGAAAACAAAAAACAAAGCAGTACGTATGGGCTCCCCAAAATACCCAAGAATCATAAATCATCTTTATTAATGGTGTTTATCATTTAAATCATCCCCACTTCCTGACTCAACTGTACTGCATTTCCTAAAACACAAATACTTCTGCTAAATGAAACACATCAGTTTATCAACAGAAATCTGTCATAATAGGATTATAGAAGTATATGCTTAGTCCCATCATCTAGTAAATGAGCAGGAAGAGACTGTCAGGATTATATCCTCTTTTATTCTCAGGCACATGCTTCTTTATACTATCCTACAACGACAGGTCCAATTATACGGTGGTAGTAATGTGAATGTCGCGCTGGTCCTTCACACACAAAAATGTTTAATACCAAAGGCCTCCTTAAGTTGCTTATTTTATTTAATGGCTATCATTATCTCTTCAGGCACCCAGACCGAAAAATCTTGGGCCCTCTTTTGGGGCTCTTATTTCCTTGAATTTTCTAAGACTCATCCATTTCTACTTCATTCCCTTCAACTGCACTATGTTAAAACAATTCTGTGGGGTTTTGTTTATTTTGTCTGAAACTAAAGTATGCAAAATAAAGATGCAGGGGGTCTAGCAGGTGGCATGGTGGTTAAGGTGCTGGACTCCCACATGGCTGACCATGGTTTGAGTCCTGGACCAGGCAGCTTGCTTTCTCTCTTTTTCTCTCTCTCTTCCTTTCTGTGTGTCTCTCCCTGGTGAGTGCATGTGCTTCAGGGCAAATTTCAAAAATAATAAATAAAAATTTTTTTTAAAGATGCAGGATTTTTTTTTAAGAGAAATTCTTCCTGTAGGGTATGTGCACTCGCCAGAGAGACAGAGACAAAAAGAGACAAAGCGAGAAATCACCCCCTAAGGGAGATGGCCATGTTACAAACACTTCTCTAGTTTTCTCTCAGGATTTTGGGCACACACACATATGCACCTGGTGTGAGTTTCAAGCTGTTGGACCTGGGACTCTAACAGCAGATGGCTGTGTGGGAGTCCAGCAACGTAACATTCCACCACCTGCTAGTCTCAAGATGTTCTTCTTTAATACAAAAAAAAAAAAAAAAAACCCAAGCAAACAAGCTAAAAAAAACAACAACAAAAAGCCAAAGACACTGAAGAATAGACCTTAGTAATTCAAGTAGTTGAACGGGAAGACCTCATCATCTTTGAGTTCCAGTAGGCATCCTGGAGGCAAGGGCCATCTATTCAGTGGAGTACTTAGGCACAATAGTAACTACCCAAGGCATATTCCACTGAACTGATTCGATAGTTTGAAATATTATCCTGTTTCCTGGCTGCCTCAACATGTTTCTTAATTGGCAGATAGTACATAAGTGTTCAAATCTTTGACATTATTCATTTTGCATCACAGAATAATAAAGCTGAGTGGACGAGACTTTAGAAGTCATCTACTTCAAGTATCCTACCTTTTGGGAGAAAGAAAGATATAAAAAAAACCTTTCTATTTTGAAATAACTTTAGATATACATAAGAGTTTCAAGAATATACCAAGTTCCCCTGTACCTTTCACCAGGCTGTGTAACTATAGTACAAATATTTAAATCAGGAAATTCATACTAATACTATTAAGTAATAAACAGATTTTATTTAAATTTTGTCATTTTTCCTTCTAACATCCTTTTTTCTGGACTAGGATCCAATGTAGGATCTCCACTGAATTTAGTTGTTAAATTTCTATTGTATTCTTTTATTTGTGATAATTTCTCCACTTTTGTCTTTCAACACCTTGACACTTTTGAATAGTCTGCGGAGTACCTGTCATTTTGGGTTTATCTGATGTTTTCTTGTGACTAGAATAGTCACAAATGTTTGGTAAGAATACCACAGAAGTAATGACCTTAGTGAAACATATCAAAGTATGCGATAATGATTTTTTTTTTTACTGGTAGTATTAATTCTGATCATGTGGCTAAAGCTGTGTCTAGATGACTGCACTGAATTTTGCCAGTTTAAAGTTACTATTTCCCCCTATAAATGTCTCGTGGGGAAATACTTAGAGATTATGAAAATATCTTCTTCTTTTTTTTTTTTTTTTTTTTTTTGAGAGGTTTTTTGCTATAGGGCGCGTGCGCTTGCCAGACAGACAGAGAGAGACATAGAGACAGAGAGAGACATAGAGACAGAAAGCGAGAAATCACCCCCCAGGGGGGATGGTCACGCCGCAATCCCTTCTCCTCCATTCTCCTCTCGGGATCTTGGGCACGCACGCACACGCGCCCGGCGTGAGTTGTAAGCCACCGGGTCCGAGACGCGAACCGCGGTCGACTACATGGGAGTCCAGCGACATAGCCATTACGCTAACTGCTGGTTCCCGAAAATATCTTCTTTTTCATCAAACTCTTGACCCACTAATGTTAGCATCCATCAATGGTTCTCACCTGCAGTCATTATTACTGTGTATGATAATGCTGAATTCCTATTTCCCTTTTCTTTCCTTTTTTTTCCCTCCCAACACAAGGTGTTACTATCATGATCCTCCTGTCTCAAGACTCCTGAGTACTGGGACCATGGGTGCTTGCCACCACAATCAGCTTTTTAGGTCGGGCCTCTACATAGCTTCAGTCTAAGCAGCAGCATCTATCAGCACATGCTACCGCGCTAGGCCCTATTTCCTTTATTTAGAGTTGTCTCTTCTGCCCCATTTACTAGTTCAATTATTTATTTATATCAGTATGGACTCATGAATATTTATTATATTTTATAGGTTATAATTTAAAATAATTATTTATTGCTTAAATTGAAACATCTTTGGCCAGTGGGCGCTCCTTCAAGTTGGTTCCTATGTCCTTTTGATATACCCACATCACATTAATTTTATTTTAACATCCCACAAGATGTTTCAGGTTCATCTTGTATTTTCCCTATTTCCCTCCAGTATGGCCATTTCTCTAAGGAACCGTTGTTATTTTCGTTGAAGAGTGGTATCTAGAAAACAAAATCTGGGTGGTAGGTATGCTCCTGGGGTATCACTATTGCTAGGTCCTCTTGGCAGACAGAACTAAGAAGTTTATGTATGTATACTAACCCGTGATTGGTTTCTGTTTCTTCCCATCAGTAAACATAGCCCTCAAAAACCATGAATTCATGCTGCTACCTCTGTTTCTAGTCACAAGGTGGTTTCTTGCCTTCCCCTTTTATTTATCTGTAGCCTCTTCCTCTGACCATGAGAAACCTGCTGAGTATCACTTCTGGTAATATTTGTTTCCAAACCATCCTGAAGCGTCACTTGGAGTGAATGGTCAAAAATAAAGCAAAATAACTAAGAATAATTAGGAAAGAAAAGGCTACCAACAGAAGGAACTAATATTTATCTCTGGAAGTCTCTTTAAAAGTGGCTTGACAGCATTTTATCTGGAACATAACAGATGAATGAAAGTACCTTTCTCACTCTGTATCAGCTTTTGCTTGTACAAGAATATCTGTAAGCATATGATAAAGTCTTTGTAGAAATAGTGCATACAAAATTTGTATTTTACTAGCTATTTCTACTATGCAAGAACTACTTTAAAATATTGATACTGTACTATCTATATTAGTTTCTGAGATTTTGTCTAAAAAACACAACTATTACAGGAATGACAATATTTGTATCATTACACTATATATATATATATATATATATATATATATATATATATATATATAACTAACAAAGTGTCTTTCTCTTCTCAAAGATCTTAAGTAGAATTGACAGAAGGCTTTTTGTTTGTTTGTTTGTTTGTTTCTGTTTTGTTTTGCTTTAATTGCCAGAGGGTGCGTGCACTCCTCAGAGAGGGATAAGGAGGAGGATAAATCACTCCCCAGTGGGGCAAGGTCATGGTGCAGTCCTTTCTCCTCCATCTCATGGGGATTTGGGGCACACATGCACATGTCCCTGAGAGTGTTTTCCAAGACAACTAGGCCAGGACTCTAAGCTAAGTTTGCCACATGGAATCCAGTTCCCTCAACCACTAGACTATAGGGCCTGCCCAATGGAAGGCTGGCTCTTCTTAAACCCCGAAAGTTACAAATTATTAATACTTATTGACTAGGATAAGGAGAAAATGAAAAAATACTCCAGACTTGAATTAGTATAAAAACAAATATAGAAATGTTGACAGCTTTTGTTTCACTGTATGTACTGCTGAATGTATGAACATTTCCCTGTTGTTCTACAAATGCTATTCTTTTTTGCTTGGGCAGAGAGAATGGGACATCTAGAACTCTTCTGAGAATAAAGATACCAGTAGGGACTGAAATCTCAGGAAAATGGCATACAATTAGGAAGCCAATGGTCAGGCAAATATTTGAGAGCTTGGAATAGGAAGAAAGAAAGTGGGTGCCAGGCTTGGGTGAACAGGAGTAATGTGCCGAGAGACAAAGACCCTGGAATTGAGGCAGGCAGAATTCCTGCTGTTGCTGGAATTCTGCTATATTCCAGCAACAGCAGAATCCAATGGCTTTCCAGGAAGTGTCTAGGAAGACTGGGAACTGCCATAGCTTACTGATTTTTATGTTTGATATTCTCTAGAGTTTGATGTGGTTTAGATATGAACATGATACCTGATGAAAACCAGTAAGGTATACTGCGTACAAGAAAGTGGCTCTTCCTCTTGTTCCCTAGTCTTGATGTTAAGAAAATGAATGGTGTGAAGTATGTTCATGTTGGTAATTCATTTTACAAGCTGTAGTGATGTACAACGATTGAATGTATATAAATTACAATAATAATAAAAAGAATTTTTAAAAAAAGGAAAGAAAATGAATGCACTGGACCTGCTGGCAGTGGAGCCTGAGGTTGAAGCTGTGTAATAAAGAATGAAGAAACTTAATGGATCCTTCCATGACTATGGACAGCACTGCTTTGGAGTTTTTCACCTATGTGCCTCTGCTTCTACAAGTTTCGATTGGATTTTCTGCCACATGTAACTTGAAGTGTCCCAACTGATACACATAGTCTAACCAAAGGTATTTCAAAGGGTGTTCCCCAGTCTTCTATTCTTCCCTTAATCTCTTATTTCAGTGAATTTCTCTACTCTCCTGGCTTTAATAGTAATTTCTGTCCTTATGACAAAATCTCCTTAACCATGCTTCATGTGTTAAAGAAGAACTACTCCTATGTCTCTAAATGTCTACAGAATACTTGGCTATCCTGGATCACCCTCAATTTGATATTTATACATGTATGCATTTTTTATTCAACCACCATTTATTGCCTATCACATACTAGCTATACAAAGATAAAATACTTTATAATTTTCTTTTATATCAGTTTCCCTTGGAAATTTGTTAGCCTCATGTTCTCAGATCTCAGTCAGTACTAGGGGAGGGAGAACTCAAACCCACATTTATAATACTGACTGTCAAGCACATGAACTATTAAAGAACATGAATCTGTTATCACACAAACTCTTTTACTTTTTGCTTTTTTTAATTCACTTTGTATGCTATCAATTTTTTCACTTTGAGTATTTGAGTACCTGCCTATGTGTAAGTCACTGTTCATTTTTTTTTCTCTCTGACCCCTTTCATTTTTTTCTTTAATAACCTATCCCCCATTCTGCTCTTACTTTTTCTAATTCTACTATTGTTTGTACTTGCTTCTTCTCTGATCTGCTAGCATTGACCCTTGGCTTGTTTAAACACATAAATAAAACTGAGACTTTAAAAAGATGTTAATGTTGGCAGTGAGGACACAGGAACAGGCATTGCCTAGTGAATTATCTGACATCTACACATTGCCTGAGGCCAGCAGGTAGCATGGTGGTTAGGGAGCTGAACTCCCACATGGCAGACTGTGGCTCCCACAAGTCCCAGACCTGGCGGCTTGCTTTCTCACTTTCTCTCTCTCTCTCACACACACACACACACTCATTCCATCCCTCTCTGGTCAAATTAAAATAAATAAATAAAGTAATTCTTTTTTTTTTTTTTTTTTGAGAGGTTTTTTCGCTATAGGGCGTGTGCGCTCGCCAGACAGAGACATAGAGACAGAAAGTGAGAAATCACCCCCCAGGGGGGATGGTCACGCTGCAATCCCTTCTCCTCCATTCTCCTCTTGGGATCTTGGGCACGCATGCACACGCGCCCGGCGTGAGTTTTAAGCCACCGGGTCCGGGATGCGAACCGCGGTCGACTACGTGGGAGTCCAGCGACATAGCCATTACGCTAACTGCTGGTTCCCAAATAAAGTAATTCTTAAAAAAAAAATCCAATATTTACTGCCTTATGCCTTTTGTCCCCTTTCTTTTTTGTCATACACCTGCAAAGGAATTAGGTGTGGTTCCATTTTCAATTTATACAACCGATTCGACTCATTCCAGGCACCTTCCCTGCTCACTGCACATGCTATGTGCCAGCCTGCTGTCACTCTGTTCCTTGATTAAGGGACCCAGTTATCTGTGGCAATATGGAAAGGATCACCCACAACTACCAACTTTTAAGTTTAAATTAGAGTCTTGGCTTTCTTTTGAACATTTCCTACTATTTTTAGAAAATGACAACATGATAATAGAAAAGCATGTTAGCTTAAATGGTTTTTTTTTTTTTTTTTTTTTTTTTGGAGAGGTTTTCGCTATAGGGCGCGTGCGCTCGCCAGACAGACAGAGAGAGACAGAGAGATAGAAAGTGAGAAATCACCCCCCAGGGGGGATGGCCACGCCGCAATCCCTTCTCCTCCATTCTCCTCTTGGGATCTTGGGCACGCACGCACACGCGCCCGGCGTGAGTTTAAGCCGCCGGGTCCGGTACTCGAACCGCGGTCGACTACATGGGAGTCCAGCGACATAGCCATTACGCTAACTGCTGGTCCCCAGCTTAAATGGTTTTTAATGTTGCTAGAAGTAACCAGTATTAAGAGGTTGTGGTGATCCTTTAATAACAAAAAGCAGTGATGAATTTTACAAAGGATCATTTAAAAGTGTAAACCAAACTTTACACTTTTACCACAAACTATGATAATAATCCCTGGGACTCATCCCAAGAGCATTAATTCAAATTCCTTTCTCCTTTCTTTAACTCTGAGAAGTTAGCCTATGGGACATCATCCTTTTCTTTCTGTTATTCTCAATAGTCAACATTCTACGTATCTTCCTTGGGAAAAAATGAACCTTATCTTAAGTATCACCACACATATAAACTTAGGGCCACAGAAATACCTAAAATTCATGAAAACATGATACTTATAATACTGCAAAATCTGTTATAAATGACAACAGAAAGTGAGTTAAGGCATGTGTTCTTCTTCTTCCTAGTGGGCTAATGTACTGTTGGATGAAATGCCAAGTAAAAATTATAAAGAGCTATCTTCTTAGCCATGGAGCACTGGAAAAGGTTAAAACTTTGTGAAGTTCTCTGTGTACTTACAGCAAATATGACAAAGTGTTTATATTGGGTCATAATGAAAGTCATGACACATTTTTGCATAGAAAAATACATCACGACTTCCCTGATGACTTAATATTTGTTCTGGTTGTTGAGTACTCAGACATTTGATTTTAGCCTTTACATTTTCTGTACTTTAAAATTTTCCCCATAAATTTCTAAAAATAAGGAGAGATTTTTAAAAAGAAGAAAAATTAGAGGAATATGCTATGAAAGTTTAGAATTTAAAATTATCATTTAAATTTTGAAAATGTAAGTATTATTAAAGTTCTTGACCCAATTACTGATGGGGTAATTTATGTATTATCTATTTAAAGGTGCATTTTTTTCAGGACCAAAAGTTGGCATAATGGCTATGTCGCTGGATTCCCATGTGGTTGACCGCGGTTCGAGTTCTAGACCTGGTGACTTAAACTCACACTGGGCGCATGTGCATGCGTGTCCAAGTTCCAGAGAAGAGAATGGAGGAGAAGAAATTGTGGCGTGGCCATCCCCCCAGGGGGTGACTTCTCGCTTTCTGTCTCTCTGTCTCTTTCTGGTGAGCGCGTGTGCCCGATAGCAAAAACCTCTCAAAAAAAAAAGTTTATTTTTTTCTTTCATCCATAAATGAGAGAGAGACAAATAGAGAGAGAAGAAGGCACCCCCAATAGGGTTTCAATGTTACAATTTACCCCCGGCTCCAGCTAGCCCAGATCATGGGCACACATTTGTGCTCAGGCCCTGTGTGCTCAGGGAGGTATCTGGACATGAACTCAGAACTTTCCCATAAGGGCAACATCACAGAGTATTGTGAGCCATCATCTGGTCCCAGGTCATTTTCTTTTCTTTTCTTTTACTTTTTTTTTTTTTTTTTTTTTTTTTTTTTTTTGAGGTTTTTGCTATAGGGCACATATGCTTGCCAGAATGACAGAGACGGAGAGACAGAAAGCAAGAAATCACCCCCTAGCGGGGATGGCCATGCTGCCATCCCTTTTCCTCCATTCTCCTCTCGGGATCTTGGGCATGCATGCTCACATGCCCGGTGTGAGTTTAAGTCACCGGGTCTGGGACAAAACTGTGGTCGCCTACATGGGAGTTCAGTGACATAGCCATTACGTCAACTGCTGGTCCCTCCCAGGTCATTTTCTAAGACCTGACTTTACATTTTGAAATAACTTCAAGCTGGCAATAAAGTTGATATCTGCCATCTAGCTTCCCTTAATGCTAACAACTTACACAAAGCCAGAGCAATACTCTCAAAATTCAGTAAATTAACAGCAATA
This sequence comes from Tupaia tana, assembly GCA_026018925.1. Classification (NCBI taxonomy): domain Eukaryota; kingdom Metazoa; phylum Chordata; class Mammalia; order Scandentia; family Tupaiidae; genus Tupaia; species Tupaia tana. The sequence goes on along the minus strand of JAKSZU010000008.1, from coordinate 54,342,233 downwards.
CAGTGCTACTAATTAACTATTGTCTTTGAATCTCACTGGTGTCTTCTTTTATATCCAGGATCCAACTCAGGATTTCAAGTCACATTTAGCGATGATATGGTCAGGTCATTTTGACTGAGTAAATAACCCTTTTTTTTACTTCCTTTCATTCGACAGAATGCTCTTCTGTTGGATTTTTTTCCATTGACCTCTTTAAAAAAATCTGTGTTTATATTTTAAATTTAAGTTTTGGCAAACTAATGGCAGATATTTAGTTAAGCTAAATGAGGTATAGCAACCTTAAAAAGTGATTTCAGAAATAACCGGGTGATAAAGAGAATTTTGCTTTGTTTGCATACTGACATACTTTACATTGAATATAAAGATTTAGTTCAAGGAACAAATAGCTTCATGACCTTTAAATTATGCCTTCAGAAGGCCAATAAATGTAAACCACTTGTTTTGGAGAATATTTATAAAATGCTGCCAGCCCTACATTATCAGTATCTACTAGACCCCTTAGTAAAGTCCCTACTTTCTACATGCGGACTGAGCAAACTGTAATCTAAATCAAGCTTCTGTATATCATTAGAAACAGTACTCATCTGCTAGGCAAAGCATTTCCAGGTATTCTTGGAAGTGCTTGCCCCCCTCCCCCGCCCCCAGCTGGGAGTAATCTAAGGCTACTAAGAAATCAGCAAGGAAGTGTCAGATACAATCAGAAGCTGATTTGCATAACAGGGAGGCACTGGGATACCTCCAAAAGTGACGAGGATAAAACCCTTTTTTGTTTTTCATAAAGTGAAGATCAATTCTTCAAAAAACCCCCCAATATTCCATTTTCTAGTTCTTCAAGCTAATTATGTTGAAGCACATAAAAATGGCACTTGGGTTTTTTATTTTTTTATTTAAAGAAATTTTTGCTATCAGGCATGTGCACTTGGTGGAGAAACAGAGACAGAAAGCAAGAAATCAGCCCTCTGGGGGGATGGCCACACTGCAATCCCTTCTCCATTCTCCTCTCAAGATTTTGGCATGTATGCACATGTACCTGGCGTGAGTTTTAAGCTGCCAGGTCCGGGATTTGAACCATGGTTGATTACATGGGAGTTCAGGGATGTAACCATTACACCATCTGCTGGTCCCAGCACTTGGGTATTTTAACCATGGGGAAAAATTTTTTTTTTCTCTCCTTGATCAGAATATATAAGTTGGGACCAGCAGTTAGCGTAATGGTTATGTCGCTGGACTCCCACGTAGTCGACCGCGGTTCACGTCCTGGACCCGGTGTCTTAAAACTCATGCCGGGCGTGTGTGCGTGCGTGCCCAAGATCCCAAGAGGAGAATGGAGGAGAAGGGATTGCAGGGTGGCCATCCCCCCTGGGGGGTGATTTCTCGCTTTCTGTCTCTATGTCTCTCTCAGTCTGTCTGGTGAGCACACACGCCCTATAGCAAAAACCTCTCAAAAAAAAAAAAAAAAAAGAATATATAAGTTGATCAGCTCCTATTTATTACAATTGAATTTAAGTATATTCAATTTTATAATTAGCCTAGATATGATGTGCTTATTAATTCAGTGGAGTAAAAGGCAGGATAAAATTGATACGTGGAACAAAACATCCAACAGAGAACTATGTAGACACTGATGTGTAAGCTTTGAGAGAGAGCAAGTGCTCCACAAATTCACTTAATAGTCTAGTCATCAAAATGAGAGCCTAGAACAGAAAACACAGAAAAGATATTGAATGCTGAAGCGGGGAGATTAATGTCTCTGTACTGACTGACATGCATGGCATTCCTTTTTGAAAAAGCAATGTAATACACTGTAAAGTTATATGTAATTCAATGTAATATAAAGAAAAATATGATGATGATTAAAAAAAAAAAATGAGAGCCTAAAAGAAGGCCCATGTATTCTTTCTCAAAATATCTGGTTACTTTTTATGGGGGGGGGGGGGGTGTTTCCAGTTCCCAGGAATTCAGACCCAGTTCACACTGGTGAATACAAGCTGGGACCTCTAGTTTAATCCAAACCTCTTCTTTCTGACATAAGAAAATGGAAAAAGAACAGGCAGCACAGGAAGATTATTTTTCTTTCACTTAAAGGAAGAATTTCTCATGAAAAATGAAAAGTCTACTGATTTTTCTGCTTACATGTGGCCACTTTCTGGGAAAGATTTTCTTTTTTTTAAGAAAATGTTTTAAAACTCTAAGATCCTAGGGACCAGCAGTTAGCGTAATGGCTATGTTGCTGGACTCCCACGTAGTCAACCGCGGTTCGAGTCCTGGACCCGGTGGCTTAAACTCACGCCGGGCGTGTGTGCGTGTGTGCCCAAACCAAGATCCAGAGAGGAGAATGGAGGAGAAGGGATTGCGGCGTGGCCATCCCCCCTGGGGGGTGATTTCCTGCTTTCTGTCTCTCTGTCTCTGTCTGGCGAGCGTACGCGCCCTATAGCAAAAACCTCTCAAAAAAAAAAAAAAAAAAAAAAAAAAAAAAAAAAAAAAAAAAAAAAAAACTCTAAGATCCTAGAAGTACAACTAAAAATACCAAAGGGTGGAAGATATATTTTGCCTTTTTTCCCCCCAATCTGCCACCATACTCACTGTATTTACAGCTGTGTCAGTCCAGTAGAAAAATAAAACTTGATTGGATCATGGCTATATTAAAAACAAAACAAACAAATAAACAAACAAAATACTGACTGGCAGATCTGACTGCATATTGGAAAGTATATGACAACCTTCTTAAAAGAACAACAGTAAAAAGTCAGACTTGGGTTCATGTATAGGTATATATCAGCTGTGCTAGCTATTGGATATATTTAGACTAATTAAGTTCATTAGCAAATCAATTAAATGGGGGGGGGGGAAGGCATAGAAAGCAACCATGGATACCAGAGACAATGTGGGAGGAGGGTGGGACATGGCAGAGGGTGAGGGATAAGGAATCAAGGATGGCAAAATGAAAAAGTATACAAGACATAAGAATTGGAAAATTATTTGCTGAAAAAATGTATGTTGATGTGCTTGATTGAGCCAATACACAGTGTATTTTGGATGGAAAATTCATTTGTATGCTGTAGTGATGTATAGTGAATTAATGTAAAAAATAAATAAATTTAAAAAGAAGAAAAATACATTCTTGAAAAGTTTCTGAGGTAAATACAGTAGCTGGCTTATTTAATTACATGAGGAAAAACAGTTGCTGAATCAATTTTTCTTTTCTTTTCTTTTTTTTTTTTTTGAGAGATTTTTTCTATAGAGCATGTGAGCTGGCTGGGGAGACAGAAAAATAGAAAGCAAGAAATCACCCCCTAGGGGGTTGGGCACACTGCAATCCCTTTTCCTCTATTCTTCTCTTGGGATTTTGGGCATGCATGCACATGCACCTGGTGTGAGTTTCAAGTTGCGAGGTCTGGGATTCGAACCACATTGGGCCATGTGGGAGTCCAGTGAGTAAACACTATGCCATATGCTGGTCCCAAATCAATTTCTTTTTTAAAGTGAGTCACATGAATGGAAGAACTGGTACAAATTTACACAAACAATGACTTGCTAATGTCTTTACTCTGAAGGCTTAGAAACTGCTCTTGATCTGTGTACTCCAGGTTTTTAAAGACTGGTCTAGCAGAAAGACCAGAAGCCAGGAGATGTGTTATAGTCTCCACTTCCCTTCAGAGTATCCCTGAGCAAACTGCTTAACCTCCTAGCTCTCTACTTAATGGGAAAGTTGACTAATGTGGTGGCTTTCAACACAGCCTTGACAATAAAGAGATCTGACACAGTGATGTTGGTCCATGAGGTATTTTTAGTATTTCAAAGAGCCTAAAAGAAATCATAAAGTTTTCTGAGGCAGGGTTGTGGGGTGCATTAAAGTTTTTATTTTTGGTTACAATTACATCAAGGTGGTATATTCAGCTATCTAACCCTAAATGAAATGTTTTCCGGATCATGTGGTCCTTGGGAGCAAAGGTTCCCAATAAATAAAAGGATGACCTTTAAAATAATCTTCAGCTCTAAAACTTAATGACCTGAGACCACAGCATTCATGTTCTATGACTATGGTGAGAGGGGGAGGAGAAGATACAAAAAGACCAATTTTACTGAGCACTTAATTTGTGCCAAGCAATGAGCAACATACTTTGCATAAATTATGTCATATAACCCTCTCAGTAGCCCTGTGCATGAAGTCTTTTTGCCTCCGTGAGAGATGAGCTGTGGGGTAACGTCTGCCACAACCAGCTGGCCAGTAGCAGTCCTTCTAGCACCATGTCGCTTTGTAAAAATTATTGCTGCTGTTCTTTCCCATTGTACAAGCTGGAGGGTGAAAAAGCTGAGGAAAAGAAACTAAGGAAAAGAAACATGAAACTAAGAAGGGAGATGTCAATGGCAAGGTTAAAATGGGTGACCGCAAGGCTATGAAGCCCAAGAAGTGGAAGCCCCATTTCAGCCGAAACCCTGTCGTAGTCCGAGGCACTGGCAGGAACTCCTGACTTGCCATGTGTTCCAGGAAGGCCATGTACAAGAGAAAATACTCGGCCACTAAACCCAGGATTGAAAAGAAAGGAAGAAAGTACTTGCCATTGTCACAAAACCAGTGAGTGGGGACAAAAATGGTGGCACCCGGGTGGTTAAACTTTACAAAATGCCTATATATTATCCTCCTGAAGAAGTGTCTCAAAAGCTGTTTGAGCCACAGCAAAAAACCCTTCAGTCAGCATGTGAGAAAGCTGCGAGCCAGCATCACTCCTGGGACCATTCTGGTCATCCTCACTGGACGCCACAGAGGCAAGAGAGTGGTTTTCCTGAAGCAGCTGAGCAGGGGCTTGCTACTTGTGACTGAGCCTCTGGTCCTCAAGTTCCGCTGCATAGAACACATCAGAAATCTGTCATCACCACCTCCATGAAAATTGATATTAGCAAAGTAAAAAATCTCAAAACACCTCACCGATGCTTACTTCAAGAAAAAGAAACTATGGAAGCCCAGACACCAGGAAGGTGAGATCCTTGACACAGAAAATGAGAAATATGAGATTATGGAGCAAGGTTGATCAGAAAGTTGTGGACTTACAAATTTTACCAAAAATCAAAGCTGCTCCTCAGCTCCAGGGTTACTTGCAATCCGTGTTTGCCCTTACAAATGGAGTTTATCCTCACAAATTGGTGTTCTGAATTTCTTGCAAAGAATCTAATAACTGATGTGTGTATGTATGTATGTATGTATGTGTCTGTGTGTAAATTAGGCTGTCAGCAAGTTCTCTGTAATTCTAGTTTTCTGATTAGTCACAGGTTGTACATAAATGCGTTTTTCTTGCTCCCTTGTATGGCTTCGGTATGTTATACCATCAAAACCAATTGGTCCAGGGCCAGCCAGGAAGTAAAAGGACATCTAAGATTGTTTTTGATCACTCATCACTGACAGGGTTGCTCTGCGTAAAACTTCCCTAGCAAACAGCCTATTGGCTTAAGTGGACAAGAGGGCAAATTTCTGTGACCACAGGGAAAACAAAATGTTATCACCAATTCAGGAGAGTGAGGGATACAGAGTTACTTCATATTTGTCCACTTCAACTAATACTAACCTAATAGGAGCTATCATTCAACTGTAAAGGAGAGGCTACTCAGAAAAAAATCTCAGGAACCAGCAGTTAGCGTAATGGCTATGTTGCTGGACTCCCACGTAGTCGACCACAGTTCGCATCCCGGAATCGGTGGCTTAAAACTCATGCCAGGTGCGTGTGCGTGCATGCCCAAGATCCCGAGAGGAGAATGGAGGAGAAGGGATTGCGGCGTGACCATCCCCCCAGGGGGTGATTTCTCGCTTTCTGACTCTATGTCTCTCTCTGTCTGGCGAGCGCACGCGCCCTATAGCGAAAAAAGACTCTTAAAAAATGGAAAAAAGAAAAGTCTCTAGTACTTTATTACTCAGGCTAGAAGCTTTCTTTTCCAATAATTTATTTTTTGCGCAGTGAGATATCTTCATGTTAACTGATAGTATCTCAGAGGCCCTGTTTCCCCCTCTCCAAAGAAAATTCTGTTTTAATAGGTGTATATGTGAAATTTATATCAGTTTTTCTCCCCCCAAATGTATCTAATTCCAGAAAAATAGCTCTTTACCATATCTTTGCTAAAACTAGGGGAAGAAATTTTAAAAATTGATTTATTTTCTATACTACATAGGACACACAAGGTCTAATATAATGGGACACAATTCTACAGTATATATTCTGTGGCTAAGAGTTTTCTAGCTAAAAGTCTAGAATAAGTTTGGAATTTGGTAAAACTGACAGCAAGAAATGGACTATTTTAGCTAGAGACAAGATTTGAAAGTGGATGGAAGACTACGACTGCCCTGGATTTCTCATTAGAAGAGAGCAGAGTCTTATGAAGACTTGATATTCCTCCAGAGAACCATATTTACAAAACTAACAACCTTTTGTTGGGGAAAAAAAAAAAAAACATAACAAATAAAACCCCCAGCTTTTCATTATGGGATGTGGACACGTGGGTTGCGTAAAAAATACAAGAGATGCGTAACTCACGGTAAACAGAAAGTAATGATCTTAAACAGGCCAAATCCTTGAACTCATCATTAATAAATGTCTCTCGTACATTCAGCTACCCAGGTTGCTGGGAGCCTGTTTTTTTCAAGTACTTCAAACACAGAAATCCAGGAACATTTATTATTTTAATCCATTACAGGCAGTGCTTGATTTAACTTTATTGGTTGTGATGGTGGTAGTGGTTATAAGTGGGGGTATAGCAATGTTCTTTTACACATCATTTCAAAAGGGCTTAATTATATTTTATAGTTTGGGCCAGGAATTCTGCTTGTTTTTTGTCTAACAAGGTTCAAATGGAGTTCAGGTCAGTGATGAATCACAAGAAGAAGTCAGAGATGGCTATCTCTGAAATGAGCTCCTCTCCCTCTAGGAGAGGCTGGACAGGTACATCGTGCTCACTGCACCCCGGCACAGGAGATCCTGCTGATAGCCTAAGTTTGTTGCTTCTTAATTTTCATGCAGCCTTGAAACTAATACATTAGAAACTCAACCCAGTGGTTATCATTCTCTATCTCTTAAGTTACTATCTTACCTACTTTAAAGGCTACCCATTGAAATTCAAAACGGCTACACAGTACCCACACAACAATGAAATTAAAGAATGTACATGAAGAACGGTAGTTACACAATAGACACTTCAAGATATGTGTAAGACCTTTACCAAAGAACAATGTATGTGTACCCCAAAGTAGAAGATGTAGAATACTCTATTAATGTAATTTGGTTTAAACACAAGAATAAGTGACTGTATGAACACACCTAAATAGCACATATTTACTATTGTTTAAATGCCAAACATTTGTAAATTGTTGTATCATTTTGTTTTGTTTTGAGGGTGTGAATAAGATACTTTCTAAGACAGTGGTATCACTTATTGTTGTCCAAAAGTCTATCAAATCATATAACATTAAAGTAAGGAGAATAAAACTTGTACACTGAGATTTTTCCTCACGGTATATGATTTCTAAGAAGAAGATAGGAGAAATTATAGGATCTCATGCATTTATGGTTTTTATTTCCTATCATATTAGAGAAATATTATGGAATATTGTTTTTGAAAATAAGCTATAATACTTTTGCTTGTTCTAATTACTTCCACATTCTATAACTTCCTGTTTATTTTTTTCAATGTACAGAAAACTATCACTGCCCAAAAAGTCAGTAATCTACAGGTAATTTAAGGAGGGGGGAATAAAAGAGGTCCATGCCCCTTTACCAGTAGCAACTTCGAAGCGTGTTATAAAGCACTAGCAGGGACCCTGACCAGGTGAGTAGGGGTACTCTATCCTGGGTTGAGGGGGTGTCATGTTTCACAGACTCAGGCCATCTGTTCTGCCCGCCTACATTTTACTTCTGCAACACTGTAAACATACCTCTACCTCAGGGACTATAGAAAGGCATTAGAATTCTTCTGCTTTTCATTATCACAAGATTCAGTAACTCATTTCATTGTCAAGATAATCCCCTTTTACTCTTTCTTTTGCGCTTGCGGGGTATACCAAAATGACAAATAAAATCCCAGATGTTACAGACCCAATGAGGTCTCCACCTTTCCCTGAGTGTTGGGTTTAAGCTACTTGAGACAGAGTGTCAGAAATGACAGGACCCTGATGCCCACACCCAATATTCATTACGGTTTGTTAGTGATTCGTATAGCTGTCTACAAGCTGTACTTCCACTTTGATATTCCGTGGCTGCTTAAAAGTTAACGTTCGTCCTCTGGCTTTTACTCTCAAAGAAATCAGTTTCTATTGTTCAGGCATTCAAAAGAGATGCTCTTTCTTTCTAAAAGTAACACAAGCCTTTGGGGTGCTGTTAAAGGTATGTCATTGCAACATGTTATTTAGGTATTCATATCTAAGTCAATGTTTCATTTCCCCTTGGGCTAACTTGCATCTCTGTAGCATCCAAAGGCTATGACAATGCCTTAAGAGAGTTTTCTCAGGGGATCCAGTTAACTAAGGAATGAAAAGCTGGAGTTCCACTTTGTATCAATTAATGGCCTAGTTTCAAGTGACTTTTTGACCCAAGAAAAGGAATTGCAGGGTCTTTTACATTATATTGGTTCTAAATTCAATGAACACAAGAGGCATTTTTTACACATGAAAAATAACTGGGCTATGCTTTCTTTTGTTCTACTTTTGTTTATACACAAAGATAAGTACATCTGGATGACAGAGGGCTGGGTAGTGAAAGTTATTTAAACCACAGCTTTGACTAGAAGGAGTTCAACTCACTTTTTTTGCCTGGGGGAAAAAGTCCCCAAAGTCCCAAGGAACTGGGGATCCTTCTGAGTTTTTCCCAATTCTGAATAACTTACCTACCAAAATGGCCTCACTTAGGTTCTTTCCTATCCCTTTCCGTAATCTATGCTTGTTCGTATCCTATTTTCGTTTCCCTAATCTACATGGAGTTTGCCATCTACATGGCCCTGAGGAAGGGCAAAGCTGCCTAAAGCACGACTATTTCATAGCTCTGAATTGTATATTCTTATTCACCGAAATCTACCTATGGAGTACTGCCCTAATAGAGTCATAATTTACTCTTTACTCTGACAAGGGGAGCAAAGTCTGCAGCTTCTCCCCACCCTGGCTGTGGAAAGTGCTACACTGCCAGTTCAGAATTTATAGCTATTACACATTCACAGTTTCTCCAAAATAACACACTTCAAACAGCGAAAAAGATTGTATTGTATGTGCATACGAGAGGAGAAGGTTGTTTTTTTTAAAGAACCTACTATAAAATGGTATGATTTTACCGGCCAGCAAAGGAAGTATTACCTGCCTTAAAATATTGCATAATATAAAATATTTTTTTCTAAATGAGATTCATTTTATTACTGATAATACAATCATAGGATTTTCTGCACTATTAAGCTTCAAAAACACAAGTATTATGTCTACTAAAGTCAGAACTTTTGAGCCATCTTACCAAAGACACATGGGAAAATACAGTATTCTAAAAGAAATATGATTTAGGTTATTATAGCTCACTGCTACACTAGCATCTGCAGAGTGGAATTAAAAAAAAATAGTGTCCCTTGAAACTCTCATAGCTTAGGGTCACAGAGTAGTACGGAAGGCTAAGAATTGGTGACTTTTTTTTTGTAAAGCAGAAAATATTTATCCATATCATTTTGTTCCGAATGATGGAGACAGGAACTTCTTTAACTGCTTCAGTGAATACTCTGTAAATATTTAGTTTAAAAATGAGTACATGAATATGAAGGCATTCCAGATTATTTAAATGTATTGACAATGTTCTGGGAAGAAAATCAACTTTCCCTTTTACTCTTTAATTATCCTCTTTTCCCATATACTTCTTGTTTCCCATAATCTTATGGTAGTTTAGATGATAAAAAATATAATCATTAGGTGAACTTAAATTTTTTTTATACCTTTGACAAGTGAGGAAACATGCCTATGACACATTCCCAGTGGTGCTTCTCTAAATATTACCTAGTGCATAAGATTCTTCTAGCATTACAAACCTATTTCAGCTCCTAAATTAAAACTCATCTGGAAAAGACCATTTTACCCTGTTTATATAACATTGTCACATAAAGAGTGTTAAAAAAATATTTCACTAAAAATAGCTTGCGTAAGTTAGGGATTAGAGTAGTTTCTGTTGCTATAATTGTTCCTTTGTAGTTTTTTCCATGATGTTTTTGCACAGTGTTTTTGACTGTGTTTATTAAAGTCAGCACATCAAAAAGGATCAAAGAGAAAGCGAGTGAGAACCAAAGAAATCCCAAGCGTGTTGTCTCATTGGGGAGTTATGCAGATTCGCATAAACAAGTGCAAATTGTTGAGGTTTTAATGAAAATTTTCTACAATTATTTTATCTTAAGTCATTCTATACAATAACATCTGTACAGCAGATGGCTATACTGTATGTACCAAGGCAATGCTCCTTTTTCTTTCTCTGTTTAATAATACATCTAAGATGACTACTTTTGTCACTGTGCTCAATTTGGTTCAGCAAATAATTTGAAAAGTGCAGCTGCTGCAGATGGTCACAATAGTTATATAAACTGTAAAATCAAAGACACAGTTAAGTATTTCTGTATTAGATTCAAACTATAGAAGTACAACGTTAACTCTGCTGAGCTCAAAGATACATTATAAGAAATTCTGGTTGACTGTAGAACGATGTCACTTGAAAAACACAAAAAGAAATATGACTACTGGTAAGAGGTTAGTGTGTGAGTGTGTGTGTGTTTTGGTGGTAGACACTTCTTATCACTTATCAAAACTGCACCTTGAATATATATTTGTGTATATCTCACCCAAATTGTAAAGCATGAATTTTTAAGATATTCAATAACATAATGAAACTGATATTTAAAACTTACACTATATTTTAAAAAATAGTTAAGATTAATTTTTGGAAAAATATGTAGAAACCTCTCAACTATATTCTTCCTAGAAATCAACTTTTCCCTTTAACTAGAACTTAATACAAGTCTACTTTATTTTATAATATTTTATTATTTTGCTGACTTTATAATATTCTTTAACCATTTAAATATGCTGTTCTATAAAGTAGGGAAATAGAAAAAAATTTGTTGTTCATGATGTGATCTCACAATTGTTCCTATTAAATGGCTAAGTTCAATTTTAACTATTTTAGAATGTTTGCTAAACACTACAGACTAAAGTTGCATGAAGTATATCTTAAAGCTATAGTTTCTATTTCTGTAACAAGACTTAATACCATAACTGTAAAAATGCATAGAGGTAAAAAGTATTTCTACAGGGGAAAAAAAAAAGTTATAAAATCAGAATGAGCCTAACTTGTGTAGCTCAGTGATAGAAGGATTTTAAATATATTTTAGAGATGTTTACCAAGGATAAATACCATTAAAGGTAGAAAAAATATGAGTAGAAAATGAATAAAGAAGCGATGAGGATGGAAAAAAAAAAAAAGCTGGAATTGTGTCCCAAATGTTTAAATTCTTCCACTCTGATTCCTAACCTTTTCTCGCTATGATTAAGATACCACAGGAAAGGCATGGGAACAGGCCCATTGTTGTCTGGGTGTCAACTTATTTGTGGATAAATCAGACACTGTAGCCTCCAATGTTTGTCTTTCATATCCCAAGAACCTTACATTTTTTCATTTCTAGCTTTTAAGACAATAAGAAAAAAAAGTACAGAGCTTTTAGCTGGCTTGGTCACAAGTATTTCTGTGAGAAAGAAATAAATCATCTATGTTTTGGCCTACAATTCGTACTTCTCCACTATAAAACTTTTTCTTTATCTCTTAAACTACTGTGCCCAATCTGGCTATACGGAACTAAGTTACAGTTAGGCTCCAGCAGCTACTTAATTATTTTGGGAAAAGCAAGTACATCGCAGAAAGTTCAAGGATTTACTTTATCCCTGGCACTATCCTCTAGCCCTCCAAATTAAAGTGGCAAAAAAACGGTTCCTATTTGCTACTTTTACCTTCAGGAGAATTTCCCTGGCACCGTGCCCTGCACTTTTACAGTAGCAGTTTCTGTGACTGAAAGCTGTTATTTCCCACCTGTGATCTGCCTTTTCTTTTTCTCTTCTCCTCCTTACATTTCTTTTGCCCAACCTTTTTGATTCAATATGATAAAGCACATTAGAACTTAGTCATGGTAGCAGAAAAGAAAAATATAGATGTCACTGCCAGTTAACGTCTCACCCCTCCACCCATCAATGATGTTCAGTTTGCAGGGTCCATTCCTCTCTGGCTAGGCTAGGCACAGAAGCACCGCCTTTCTCTACCAGTTGCTGCTGCCTGATAACTGCATCAATGCTGCTAAAAAATTGAACCTGGGCTTCCATCATAATACGTGCTGTGCAGCATATCTGCCACCACAGCAATTTTTCTTTCTTAAACAGTTACCAGTGACTTAATGCAGTGCATCAAAATCACCTGTAGGGCTTTCTGAAGCACAGATGGTTGGGCTCCACACCCAGTTTCTCATTCACTAGGTCAAGGGTGGGGTCTGATAATCTGCATTTCTAACAAGTTCCCAGATGCAATGTGGCTGGGCCTGAGGCCATACTTGTGGAACCACTGTTCTAATGGTTCACAAAACCTGACTCCCTTTCCTTTCATTATAGCTATTTAAGGTAAAAAGAAATTTAGGAATTAACAGTCTTAAAGACATCTGTAGAAGGCCAGCCAGTGGTGTGATGGTTAAGGTAGCTGGATGCCACATGGCTGACTGCATAGTTTGAGTCCTGGACCTGGAGGCTTGAAAAAACACTATGTGTGTGTCCAAAATCCTGAGAGGAAAATGGAGGAGAATGGACTGTGGCGTGGCCATCCTTCCCTCACTTCCGCCGCCAGGGGATGCTTTCTCTCTTTTTCTCTCTTACTCTGTTTCTCAGGTGAGCATATGAGCCTTTTAGTAAGTTAAAAATAAATACATACATACATACATATATATATATATATATATATATATATATATACACACACACACACACACAAATAATAAGCAAAGGATAAAACAAAAGATATCTGTTAAACCATGCCTTAAGAGGTTGGCAGGAACATTTTAGTTCAGAGTTTAAAAATATCTAGGTTCAAAGGATCTGTTACAAAATTATCTCTAAAAAACTCTAATGGCCTTTAAAACTTTTAACTTCTACACAATATAATCTTTAAAATAATCTAGATATTAACAATCCACTGCTTGCTCTCTCTTCCCACCTCCCATTTTCTGTGACTTACCAGGTACTTTTTGTGCTGCTTTGACACTAAGGCTTCCACTGAGGCTTGAGAGAGATGCCAACAGGCATGGCTTACTAGGGTGGGGGACAGTTTCCATGGAGATCACAATCTGAGTAGTATGGACAGAAATTTTTTGAAAGTAGGAAACAGCTCTCCACACATTTTCTTGAACTGGACTTTTTTGCACTCCATCACCATGAACTTTAGGTTTAGTCACCTTTCCATGGTAATATTTGGAGACCGGCAGCTCATCCTTATTCAACATGGGTTCCGACAGGGCAGAAGTCTCTTTGCTATGTGCACTTTGTATCTTCTTTAAAAAATGGTTTATCTGATCCAGTTTGGTAAAACTCAGGTTTGCTTTCAAAGGCTTTGATATATCCAAGTTGATGTCCGCTACAGAAGTAAAAAAGATAAGAAAATTATTGATGATCACTTACTGAATAGAAGCCTTTATCTCCCTGTTAAGCTCCTTGTAAGTGTCCTCAGACCTACGTCATGGACTCATTAGGATGCCAGAATGCTATATTCCTTTAACTCCTTTTACTAGTACTTCTGCAGATTTCTTGAAAGAATACTTTCCTGAGCTACATACATGTTATATTCCCAGCGAATCTATGTGACTGTCTATTTCTGATAGCGTGAGGGCCACACATGGTCAGCAAGGCCAGCCCTTCCCATTTCCACCCGCACACTCCAAGGCAAACTGAAGCAGGCTCTGCAGTTTGTTACTTACATGAACCAGCATTCTTCCTTCTAAGGAAAAAGGACTTCTCTTACTACTCAGAACAATTTGCAACATAAATACTCATATTAATAAATATTTAACTAGCTAACTGATTGAAGGAGCCTCCCCCACCATTCTCTAATTAAGTTTATGCAAAACAATGTGTTCCCTTTGTGACCTGCTGTGAACCAGAAGAGGCAGGCCCTGTACCTTTCCTTACATTCTGCACTGAAAAACGTTCAAACACTGTACCCCATGTAACAGGCAGACCCATAGTTCATTTTATATGCACCATATACCAGATGTTCTCCTGTTTTTTTGTCACTAAGTCACCTGACATTAAAACTAATTAGGCTTATTGTTTCTGTTTTTTACCATTTTATTTAACCTTAAATCATCTTTGGTTTGGATTAACAAAAAGATGTAAGACTGTAAGCATCAGGAAGGCAATGCACACCATACATCTTATAACCCAGGGCCTAGCACAGTGCGTCTTGCAAATGTCTGTGTTCAATGAATACACATGCTTGACAGAATCTAATAAGTGTTCATTTCATTGCCGCCTGAGGATAGAACAGAAGGCATAACCCAGATAAAGTTAGGAATGGCAAACGAAGTTATTACACAGATAAAGTTAATATTCAACATCCTTCTTTCTAAGGAGGGTTCCTTCTCAACTTCCTCAAATGCAGCACCTTTGGGTTTCCTCCTGGATACCCAGCTCCCTTGGGGTATCATTCCTTTTCAATGTGTCTTCTCTCAAGCTTGGTCGCTGTGCTTCCTCACGAGGCTTAGTAACACTCTGAGAGTCCTACTACCAGCTAGTTGTCCATAAGAAAGGGTCAGACACCTGAGTCACCCTTGTATAATGCTGAAATGTTACCTGCTCCCCATATGCTGCTGGACCATGATTCAAGTCCTGTACCTGGTGACTTGAAGCTTATGCCAGGCAAGCACATGTGTGTGTGTGTGTGTGTGTGTGTGCGTGCGCGTGTGCGCACGCGCCGAAATCTTAAGAGGAGAGTAGAGAAGAAGGGACTGTGACATGGCCATCACCCCTGGGAGGTGACTTCTCACTTTTTGTCTCTCTGTCTCTCTGGTGAGCACATGTGCCCTATAGCAACAATCTCTCTAAAAAACAAAACAACCAAAAAAAAAAGTACAATTCAGTGGATTTTAGAATTACTACAAGGTTGTGTAACAATCACCACTCTCTAATTCCAGGACAGTATTATCACAAACAACAACAGAAAAACAAAACAAAGCAAAGGCAGAAAGAAGATTCTGGTGCTGGGGCCTAAAGCTATCTGCTTCTTCCTAGATTCATAACAAGAAGACTTAAACAAAGGATCAGAAGTGCTCATCCCATAGCCATAGGGATAATTGGGTAACCTATGCAGCAAGTTGCCCAAATATTCACCTAAAACAACTGCTGAACCTTAGGGATCCATTTCCCCTGACTGTGTAACAGCAACACATCCCTGGGACAGATATATGAGAGTCGCTGGCTACCATCTGAGTATGGACCCTCTTATCTCAGGTGCTCCAAGAAACACGGAAAAAATGAACTATAATTCTGGCTACTTGTCTAACTCATCTTCTGAGCCTCACCCATGAGTCACTTCTTCCAGGAAATCTTTCTTGAACCTGGTGGATAAGTGAGGAAGCTTTTGTTGCTTTCCTGTACATTTTGCCATCACCAGACATCTATTTATATTCTTTTACAGTTATCTGCTTAGATATCTGTCATAGTTCACTGAACTACGAGCTCCTGGACAGCAGGAACGGTCTTACATCTTGATATTCTGAGTAGCCAAACTATTGTTACTAAATGAACTACTAAATGAATGCTTATTTATGTAATGAGGGAAAAAAAAAAGAATGAATGCGAAAGTCCATTGTCACTTTCTAATGAATTCCCATAGGGTTATCAAATTAATCCATCTCAAACAACCTAACTAAACAATCCATCTAAAACAACTAACTCCTCTCATGCTATTCCCTCTCTCAGTTTTGGGTCTATAATCCACCAAGTGGCTCAAATCAAAAATTACTTTTGATTCCTTTTATTTCCTCTTTCTTTGGTCCCAATCCAATCACTGATTAAGTTATGTCAATTTGTCTTCAAAAACGTTGCCTGAGTCCAGTCCCCTTCTTTCCAGCACTCCAGCCGCTCCCCATTTTCCTCCTCCATCGCTTTGATATTGCTAAGCTATTATAAAGCCTCCCAAATGGTTTCTATGTCTAGACCAATTCCCTTTAATCTGGTCTCCATAGAGTAATTTCCAAATTGTTTGTTTTAAATGTGACCCTGACTGGTTTGCTCCAGCTTAAAACTCTCTACTGACTTTTCCTTACCTACAAAATAAAAGACCAAGCTATCTGAAATGGGGGGCAGTGGGGGGGGTGGGGAGAGAGTAGGTCTTGCCTTTTCTTATCTGTAGCTATTGCCTGCCTCATACTTTAAAGTTCCTTAAATATCAGAGTTTATAGAGCCAAATTCCCCCAACCCATGGCTTCTCATACTACTAGACCTTTGCTCACGCTACTTTCTTTATCTAATGTACCCTTTATCCCTTTATTTGTCTGTCTTAACTTCTAAATTTCAGGATACTGCTCAGTATTTTCTCTAAGAAGCTGATTTATTAATACAAGATAAGGCCAGTTGCATCTATAAACTCCATTGGGTTCTACATCACCCCGCAAATGTATCTTCATGTGAGATTATATGTTCCCCAGTCAAGAAGATCCTTAAGTGCATATTTTTCATCCCTAATACTTAGCACTGGGCCTTGAATTCAGCAAGAAGTATAAACATGTCTGCTCTCTTCCTGCTGGAGTACTCCAGAACATTCTAGTCTGTTTCTGGGGTAGGCAGAATTCTACAGATGACCCTTCTCCCCAGAACTCCTGTCCCCTGATTATTTAATCAAACACTAATCTAGGTATTGTATTATGAAAGGATTTTATGGTTGTGATTAAGGCCCCAGTTCAAGGTCAGTTGGTGGCATGGTGGTTAAGGTCATTGAATCCCATACAACTGACTGCGTGGCTTGAGTCCTAGACCTGTCAGTTGGAAAATCATGCCAGGTGCTTGTGTGTGCATGCCTGTAGTGCACAAAGAGGAAATAACAGGAGGAGGGATTGTGGCATGTTCATTTACCATGGGGGGGAAGGGTGCTTTCTCATATTCCCTTTCTGTCTCTCTCAAATAAGTGCATGCACTCTCTAAGCAAATTAAAAAAAAAAAAAGCCTCAGGCCAGTTGAGTTTAAGATATGAATATCATCCAGTGGGTCTGATCTCATTATCAGCCCTGTAAAAGCATATGAAAGAGGCAAAAGGGGAAGCAAAGAGATATGAAGCATGGAAAGGGTTATATGTCATTGCTGCTTTGACAATGGTGGGCTCATGTGGAAAACAATGGGTGGCACCTACAGCCAGGGCAACTCCTGCACAACAGCTAACAAGGATTTGGGGACCTTGGTCCTGGTAAGCACAAGGAACTAGATTACATAAAACAACCAGACTGAGTTTGGAAGTAGACTGTTTCCAGGAGCCTCCAGATTAGAACTCATTCCGATCCATACTTTGATTTGGGTTTTGTGTAACCCTGTGTATAGAATCCAGCAGAATCCACCTGGATTTCAGACATATAAGATTGTGAGATAGTACTTCGTAGTGCTGTAAACCACTGTATTTGTTGTAGTTTGTTATGTAGCACTAGAAAACCAATACAGATTCCATATGCACAGTTACCCACATTAGAATTCCAGTAGCTAATGAGAGCATAAGTGAAGTTTTAAGGCCTAGAAATATTTGCCTCAGCTTCTTTTATCTTTTCCCCCAAATTAAAGACATCTACCATACCTTATAAAATAACTAATACATTCTTCTCTTTGTTAGTTGCCTATATGTTCTCTTTAACAATTACTTCAGGGTTCTAGAAAAAATGAAACCCTGTCTCTCCACTGAATGCGGCTACAAAATCTGGAGAGAACATGGGTATAAATAAAACTTACACAGAACTGCTATGTGAGGACTCTGAAAAGTAAATGGTAATGAGTAGACTGGGGAAGATACCACCAATGTTTGTCAGTTCTCCTCCCCTAAACTCTAGCCTGAATAAATGGCAGCCCCAAAACCCAGAAGTGGACATCATGTCTGCCTAATGTCAGAGGGACTATGGAAAGTCCCCCCCTTTTTTTTCCTCCTTTCTTTTTTCATTCTCTTGTGCCCCACAAAATAGAAGAATAATTTTCAATCCCTTTGATGAGAATATTATAATACCAAAATCAGACAAAGGCAGTGTAAGAAAACTACACAATCGTACCTCTCAAAAACAAACATAACATCTCAAAAAAAAAAAAATGTAAGTCACATTTAGCAACATATGAAACTAATAAGATACCATGCCAAACCGGGCTTATTCTGGGTCTATTAGGTTGGAATACTCAATATAATGATACTTAACATTTTACAGACAAAAAAGAAAAGATAATATCAATAGATGCAAACAAATTTGAAAAATGTAATATCAATTCATTCTAAGAAAACTTAGCAAACTATAAACGGGGAATTTCCTTAATCTGGTAATGCCATACATGAAAACCTACACATAACATCGTAAGTATGAAGGACTGAATGTTTTCCCCATTAGATCTGAAACAAGGTAAGAATATCTCTTCTTATTACTCATATTCAGCATAATACTGGATATCATAACCTGTGCAATAAAGCAAGAAAATTAAACAAAAGGCATAAAGATTAGAAAGAAAGAAATAATGCCTATTTTCAGATGTCATGATTGTCCATGGAGAAAAATCAATAGGAATCTACATAAAAATATTCCATTAGGTCATAGAGAAAGTCACGAAGTACTGTTCTATGTTTTTCTGTGCAATAATGTGTCATGACTTTCCAGATGACCCAATATATCCTGCTCGTGGTAGTGGTAATATGAGTCTAAATATGTGCTAACATTAATAGTATATCAAAAAAGGTAAATGTTATTGCATGTGAATTTTTAAAAATTAAATTATTCAAATAATTTTGTCATATGCATGACAAAACAGTTTGTCCCATTTCATTTCGTTTCGTTTTACCCTTATGTATGTTTTTCAAAAGGTTTAAGGGTCTTCAATGTGCTCATGGTTTTTATATGTAGGGGAAAATCCACTGTATGCTTAAGTGTGAACCAACTTTGTCAGCTGAGTCAACTTGTCATACGTACTCTTTTTTTTTTTTTTTTTTGTCTTTTTTTGGAGAGGTTTTTGCTATAGGGCGCGTGCGCTCGCCAGACAGACAGAGAGAGACAGAGAGACAGAAAGCAGGAAATCACCCCCCAGGGGGGATGGCCACGCCGCAATCCCTTCTCCTCCATTCTCCTTCGGGATCTTGGGCACGCACGCACACGTGCCCAGCGTGAGTTTAAGCAACCGGGTCCAGGACTCGAACCGCGGTCGACTATGTGGGAGTCCAGCGACATAGCCATTACGCTAACTGCTGGTCCCTCATATGTACTCTTTACTCTCTACAGCCCCTCCAACAAGGTAGTAGAACATTTTTGCTGAGGTATTTGATTATGACATCAAGGTGACCTTTTTGCAGAAGGTGAGAAAGATGGAATGCTATTCAGGAAACATCAGAAAAGCCATAGAACCACTCATGTTTTTACTAATACCAAAGGTTGTGTAGATGAAAATTAGGAGTTTCAATTTAATACCTAGTGTCAGAGCAGCAAAACAAAAGCACAGTTCAGTTGGGCAATCCAAATCAGCACAATGAATGTACAGCTGAACCTTAAACAACATAGGGAGGTTTGGAGTACCAACCTCTCATGCAATAAAAAAATCCATGTAAAAGTGGATTGGACTCTCCCAGATCTGAACTACTAATAACCTACTGTTGACTAGAAGCCTTACTAATGACATATTCAGTTGATTAACACACATTTTGCATGTTATATGTATTGTATACTATAAAATAAAGTAAGCTAAAGAAAATATTATTAAGAAAATCATAAGAAAGAAAAAAATCTATTTTTGATATTTATTTTTAAAAAATCTGTGTAGCGGGACCAGCAGTTAACGTAATGGCTATGTCGCTGGACTCCCATGTAGTCGACCGCGGTTCAGGTCCTGGACTCGGTGGCTTAAAACTCACACCAGGCGCGTGTGAGTGTGTGCCCAAGATCCCGAGAGGAGAATGGAGGAGAAGGGATTGCGGCGTGACCATCCCCCCGGGGGGTGATTTCTCGCTCTCTGTCTCTCGTCTCTCTCTTTCTGTCTGGAGAGCGCACGCGCCCTATAGCAAAAACCTCTCAAAAAAAAAAAAAAAAAAAAAAAAAAAAAAAAAAAAAAAAAAAGAAAATCTGTGTAGGGCCAGCAGGTTGCATGGATGTAAAGGTGCTGTACTCCCACATGGCCAACCATGGTTTGAGTCCTGGACTCAGTGGCTTGAAAATCATGCCAAGTATACATGTGTGCGTACATGTCCAATATCCCAAAAGAGTGGAGAAAGGTTTGTGGTGTGGCCATCCCCCTGGGCATGGTTTCTCATTTTCTTTCTCACTGCCTCTGTCTCTCTCTGGCAAGCATGCATGCCCTATGGCTAAACCCTTACAACAACAAAGAATCTGTGTAGAGTGGACCTGTGCAGTTCAAACACATGCTGTTCAAGGATCAAATGTGTTCTTTCATATAATTTTACTTATAGTACAAAATAAACAGCACTGGCCCAGTGGCCTAGTGGTTAATTGAGCTGGATCCCACATAGTCAACTATGGTTTATATTCTTAGCCCTGCCAGCTTGAAAAATGGCACACATGTGTGGGCCCCAAATCCCAACAGGATGGAAAATGGAGAAGAAATTACAATGTGACCTTCTCTCTAGAAAGTGCTTTCTTCTTTGCCCTGTCTCACAGGCAGCACATGTGCTCAATGGCTATTTAAAACAAAATGTTTCTTTTTGTAACTAGAATTCAAATTTTGATTGAGGGAAAAAAATGTACAAAAGTATCTAATCATATTGGTGAATTTCAACTGCAATTCTATTTGAGTTATATTATTGATCTTATTCCACCAAATAAAACTTTCTGAATAATCCAAAATCAGGGCGATCCGTTTACCAAACCAACATAAAACAAAAGCTCATGATACGTATCCAACACAAGAAAAGTAGTTGAAAACAGGTATGACAAATAAATGATTAATTATAATTGGTTTTCCAGTTTTATCCTGTGGTAAGAGTAATGGATCTCTGTTAGATCACTAATGCAAATATAATGATTAACAAAGACTCGACATATTTTAGGAACAAGAAAATCTAAACAATATCTTGGCTTCCCCTCTCTCGTATAGTTTGTCCCAAAAGTCTTGCTGTGGTTTTAAACTTTAATAATTTCAGAAGCATAATAGAAAAACTTTTAAAAATCATTTGAAAGTTTAAATTTTTATACATTAATTTTGTTCTTTGAATTTGAACAGTGAATCTTTTTTTTTTGGGGGGGGGAGGTTTTTGCTATAGGGCGCGTGCGCTCGCCAGAAAGACAGAGAGAGACAGAGACACAGAAAGTAAGAAATCACCCCCTCAGGGGAATGGCCACGCTGCAACCCCTTCTCCTCTATTCTCCTCTCGAGATCTTGGGCACACACGCACACGTGCCCGGCATGAGTTTAAGCCACTGGGTCCGGGACTTGAACCATGGTTGACTACATGGGAGTCCAGCAACATAGCCATTATGCCATCTGCTGGTCCCTGAACATTGAATCTTTAATGTTAACTCCTTGTGGTATTGGTTTCTCAGAGCAGGGCTAGGCAGAAAAGGGTTACTTAGATATTTCAGTTATTTGAGCTATCATTCCTGTGGGGTGACGTCACAACCTGTTATGTGTATATCAAAACTCCGTTATTCAGATTATTTTAAATTTAGGATTATAAATGTCATTTCTCAGTCACTGAGCAGCAGCTGATAAGTTTTTTGAGCTTGAAAATCTAGTAGAGGTATACGTAGTACAGATGGTTATGCTAACTTTTAAAAAGAGTTTATTTCCTTAACAGGAGAGAGAGAAAAAGCAGGTACCCTCAACAGGGTCTCACCACACTGTGATCCATCCCCAGCCTTCCCAGTCAGTCAGGATTGCGCGTGCACCTGGTGTATTCAGGTCATCTGAGGATCCAAACCCTAGGCCTTCCCATGTGACTTGATATTGTGCAGTGGCACCCTACCACTTGTGCCCTTGCAGCTGAATCTTTTTTTAAAAGTTTGCTTATTTCCTTGATGGGAGACAATGTTAGCTTCTAAGAAACACTGCTATTTAAATCACTGAAATAACATTTTTTTAGCAAATGTTATTTTACGTGTTTGTTTGTATACAGTACAAACTTTATGAGCCAGAGTCCCTCACCCTGATCCCCCTACAGGGAAAGCACTGAGCCATATTCCTTGCAAAACAAATCTTGTTCTATATGTAAATGGAAAGGGTGGGCAGTCCTTTGTGGACAAGTTGGACCACAGACCAAGAGCTGGAAAGCCAGAGTTGAAATGAGACTATACTGTAATACTAGGTATTCCTTTCAAAAGTACAGGTTCACCAAGGGACAGCAAGCATACATCTGAAAGAGAAGCAAACAAAGTAGCACCCTGTACTGTTATGTAAAGAACACCAACATTTGTGAATCCCTCATCTAAAACCATGACATCACTGACACACCTGATAATTCAACAAATTTGCATTATTAAGTATTATTTTGCTTTGTTATAAGGTGCTTGTGCTTGCGAGAGAGAAAGAGATAGAGTGAGTGAGAAAACCAACCCCCCAGAGGAATGGTCATGCGGCTATTCTTTTTCCTCTTGGGATTTTTGGGCACACATGCACATGTGCCCAGCATGTTTTTTAAGTTACTAGATCCAGGACTTGAACAGTGCAGTTGGCCCTGTGAATTCTACCTGCTTAATTTCTATGCCACCTACTGGCTCAAATCTGTACTATTATTTTTATTACCCAGTTTCTCTCAATTTTCATATCCTTGAACTAGCCAAGCACTTTTTTTTTTTTTTTTGATAAAAATGAATGCCTTCATGGCAAATATTTTCAGTCTCATAATTATGGGAAGATTATTTTTATAAATGGAAAAAATTATGCAACAAATGCCTGGCATTATTAAGCATAAAAAGTAAAGATGAAAATTGAGCAATTTCTACTTTTCTGGTCTTTATTTATACTTTTTAAAAAACTTATAAAAAATTAACGTCATTAAGATGAAAATATTAAAGAAAGGGACTAGAAAAGTTTTATCGACAGAGACATGGTGGGAACTATACAGAATAATGTTTTACAAGAACTGGAAATATAACTGGATAAAGAACCAGGAATAGATTGTTAATGTGGATTTTATTCCAATTATTATCAGATTCTTGTGTTTAAGAGTTTAGAATTTTTTCATAATCCTCACTGAACTATAATAAATGGATTATTTTCAAAGTTTAGATTTTTAAGAATATGCAGTAATAGAGAATCTCCCAGCTGAGTCATCAACTTCTCTGCCAGATCTAATTTCTTACCATCCCCAGAACATATTTTATATCTCTAAGTTACGGAGTAAGCTCATGCCTGTCAATTATTAGTTTCTAATTACCCTTCAAACTTTCTGAACGGCTACCAGGAAACAGAATGATGGAATAACGATTGAGTTAAAAGAAGATTAGACAAATACAAATAAATTATACTTATTTTATAGTCCTATCACCCTAGAAGATGACTTAATAGTGAAAGAAAACGAATCATATTGTAATAATGAAATCAGAGAGGGAATTCAAGCCCCAGAGGTGATTCCCTTAAGTTTATGTTAATGCACACCTTGTGGGGGACCAAACATCAACTGGAAAAGTTTCCTGAAAACTGTTCCAGCTATTTTCTCATTTAAAATGTTCCAACTTTACTTGACCCATTAGTCATCATATTACTTACATTTATGATGTATTATGAAATCTATTACCAAAAACCCAATGGATTCAATATGGCTTGTTATACTCAAATCATAACATTTATGAAAGAAAACTTCTTTGTTAAGTGTTTCTTCTCTTGGAATTTTATTTTCAAAAGAAAACAAATCTTTTTTAGACAAGCAAAGCTTACTAGGAAAACATTCAGTGCATGAATGGGTAGCTATGCATGGGCATAGAAATGATACAATTTTCACTCCCCACCTTAGAGAGGCAAATGCAAAACATAGAACTAACAAATCCATAATGAAGCTTGACTTTATGAATTATAAAAACTCTAATAAAACTTTTTTTTAAATTACTAGGTCATAGTACATTCCCCTCCCCTTATTCAGTAATTCAAATTCAGGTTTTTGTAATAGTGTCCAACTAAAGGTATTCATGATGACAGTGGACAGTGGGAGCTGAGTATTTACAGGTGTGGGAGCTGGAAAATTGCCCATGACAATGAAATCAACGTGTTTTCATTGAAGGTGTGAAGTGTAGAGACCTCAATGTGGCAGACATGAGTGCTTTAATTAATGATGGTCGAACTGGTATATGCTGTCCCCTGGATTGTGAGGAGCCTCAGAGAGACCCGGATTGACTCAGGTCCTCAACCTGGGCCTGTCAGCAGTAGCTCACAGTGCTTATCCTGAGACCTAGGAATCACCTCTACTAGCAAAATTACTCAGTTACATATTTTTATGATCAAGCATAGGCTGTTTTACTTCATTCTTCCCCTAAATAAATATATATATATATATATATATATATATACACACTATATATATATATATATATATATATATATACACACACACACACACACACACACACACACATATATATATATATTTATATTTCTGATAATGGGATGAATGTCTTTGCCTCTTTCCAGTGAGTGCACTCAATCTATGGCAAAAACCTTAAAAAAAATAGAGAAGCCAATTTACAGAGAGGTTCCAGTGCCAATGATGAGAAAAATTTAAGCATATTAAAAATATATATCCAAGGAATCAGTAGATGACATAACTGTTACTTTGCTGGACTCCCGCATAGTCAACTGTGGCTTGAGTCCCAGACCATGTGGCTTAAAACTCACACTAGGCGGGACCAGCAGATGGAGTAATGGTTATGTCGCTGGACTCTCATGTAGCTGACCACAATTTAAGTCCTGGACCCGGTGACTTAAAACTCATGCCTGTGTGCGTGTGTGCCCAAAATCCCAAGAAGAGAATGGAAGAGAAGGGACTGCAGTGTGGCCCACCCCCTGGGGGATGATTTCTCTCCTTCTGTCTCTCTCTGTCTCTCCGGCAAGTGCATGTGCCCTATAAC
The DNA here is from genome assembly GCA_026018925.1 of Tupaia tana. Lineage (NCBI taxonomy): Eukaryota > Metazoa > Chordata > Mammalia > Scandentia > Tupaiidae > Tupaia > Tupaia tana. The sequence goes on along the minus strand of JAKSZU010000008.1, from coordinate 54,316,928 downwards.
AAAACTCTCTCTCTAAAACAAACGAACAAAAACCTTACGGCAGGGATGTGTGTGTGTGGGGGAGTGCTCAAACTCCTGAGAGGAAAGTGGAGGAGAAGGGACTGTGGCATGACCATCTCCCCTGGGGGAGTGATTTCTTGCTTTCCGTCACCATGTCTCTGCCTCTCCAGTGAGCACATGTGCCCTATAACAAAAATCTCTCTAAAAACAAAGCATTCAAAATAACTCCGAATACCATCAATGAATTGTCACAATGGAATATGCTAAAATATCAACTCATTTTTGAAAATGGGTAAATAAAGGGAAAGAATTAAGCAATATCCTATCTTTTGAATGAATTATATTGTGTAGCCAAATTACAGATGAGGAAACATTTCTCTTTATGAAAGTATGCCAAGTTAACATAAAAAAGGAATGCCAGAATTAGAATAGGAAGGACCTTCAAAAAAGTGTGGAAAATGTATATAACGAAAAAAAAAAAAAAAAAAAAACAATAAGAATGTCAAAAACTTTTATGCCAAAATAAAATAAACTTAAGACTTTAACTTCATTTTTCCACCAATTTTTTGAAGTCCCCTCATATAACCTCCAATGAATTTAGGCACTGAGCACCAGTGACTGCTAATATCACACAAAGAAGAACCTTCACACATTATGTGCCTCCTGATGGGAAAACTCAATTTTTTTACAAAACAGTCTTGCTTTAAAACAACAGAGAATCAAGGAAAAAAACAGAGAGGGAAGATGTTTAAGGGACAAAAAATGGAAAATTGTCTGTTGATGACAATGTGTATGGTAATAACTTTAATTGGACTGGTGTGAAGTGTATTTATGCTAGAAAAATACATTTTACAAACTTGTGATGTACAGTGATTAAATGTAGAAAATAAATTTTAAGATAAAATAAAAATTTAAAAAGCTGTAGAAAAATGAAAAACAAAAAAAACAAAACTTGAATCCAATTAATTTACCAATTTACATGTAGGGAAATAGAACTGGGCACAAAGGATGGAAGCTGAGGGTAGTGACTTGAACTGAGGGAGGTAGGTGGTCAGAGTTCACAGGAGTTTGGCGGAGGAGGCTAACCTAGCAAGGACATAGGGAACTGAATTATTGAGTAAAAGATAATCTAAAGTCAGGGCTACTAATAAACAGAATGGAGAAATAATCAGGGCAAAAAGCAACACCAGGGAAGTCATAGGCATAGTGAAAAAGATCTAAAGAACTGCCGCTCTGACTGAGACCTGGTGAAGGCCTCTTATCACTTCGCCACTCCACAACCAGTTTCTGTGACTCTTTGGCCCTATCACTTAGCCTCAAGAGGTGTAGTCTCCTAGAGGCACCAATGCTGGCCACACCTGAGAAAATATAAAGTCCCTTCATTTTATAGTGCTAAAAGTAATTAATGACTGATTATTCTAAGGCTGAAGATTTGGTATTTAAAACCAGGTTGGGGGACCAGCAGATGGCGTAATGGTTACATCACTGGACTCCCACATAGTCGACTGTGATTTGAGTCCAGGACCCAGCTGTTTAAAACTCATGGTGGGTGCATGTGTGCCCAAAATCCTGAGAGGAGAATAGAGCAGAAGGGATTACGGTGTGGCCAACCCCCCTAGGGGGTGATTTCTTGCTTTCTGTCTTTCTCTCTGTTGAGTGCACATACCCTACAACAAAAATCTCTAAAAACAAAACAAACGAACAGAAAAGGTTATTACCTGAATAAAATTAAAAAGTTTATTTAAAAAATCAGTTTGTTAAAAATAATTCATTTTAATAATTTCTTTCTCAAATACAAGTTATAGTTGAGGAAAAAAAAGGCTGAAATAATGAGAAGCTTCCCTGTATTTGAAAATCATTAGTTCATTCCCTATTTGATATAACAATAAGTTTACTGTTTCATTTCAATAAGTCATGGGGAAAATAAACTATGATAACACAGTGCTAATGCTGGACATTAGAACCCATAAAATTCAGGAAATGTACTAGTCAAGGTTCTTACAGTTTTATTAACCAGCTTACACTTAAATATAGAAGACAGCCTGCTAGTATGACTGTAAAGTTGAATTAAGATAGAGGCAGGACTCCAGTAATAAGGGTATGGGTCTTAGTTCTGGAGAGAGAAAAGGGGCAATGGGTTAAATACCAGGATGATTTTAAGAAAAATAAATTTATTACAAGTAGGTCTTAAAATTTTTTTTTGTTTTGCTTTGAATCTTGTATTAAAAAAAATTATTCTTCTTGTCTTTCTTTTCTTTCTCTTCTTTCTCCACTGCCAGAGGATGTGTGCACTTGCCAGAGAGTGAGAGACAGAGAAAGGAGAGGGGACGCATTCTCCATCAGGGAGTGGTCATGCTGCCATCCCTTCTCCATTTCTATGTTCTGTAGAGATTTTGGGTACACACATACATGTGCATGGCATATTCCTGAAGCTGCCATGGTCAAGATTTGAACTGCGGTTGGCCCTGTGGGATCTAGCTCCCTTAACTAGTAGGCCACAGGGCCAGCCCACTTACTCTTTATTTTTTACACTAGAAAATGTCAGGAGGTTATTTGGGTTATGTTGGTGTTTTAACCTCCCTGAATCAGTCACCTTCAAGATAAGTCTGAATTAATCCCCACTAAGTAATGAATTCAGTCATAACAACATAAAAGCAGAATTTACCAAAAAAAATAAAAACATTTAAGAAACACACATGTTTAGGATAAACAACCTAAAAGTTCCACCTTATATTCATATCAATAAACCTACTGAATGGTGGTATTACTGTACCTCAGAAGTCTTCTAATATCTTATAGCATTGAAGTACATACTATCATTCAAATGAAAGAGATTTATAGAAATGCAATCATTAGGATGTTTAAAAAAAATTTTATTTAAGAGGTTTTTGCTATAGGGCACGTGCGCTCACCAGACAGACAGAGAGACAGAGAGACAGAAAGCGAGAAATCACCCCCCAGGGGGGAATGGCCACCCCCCAGGGGGGAATGGCCACACCGCAATCCCTTCTCCTCCGTTCTCCTCTCGGGATCTTGGGCATGTACGCACACGTGCCCGGCGTGAGTTTTAAGCCACCGGGTCTGGGACGTGAACCACGGTCGACTATGTGGGAGTCCAGCAACATAGCCATTACGCTAACTGCTGGTCCTATAGGATGTTTAAAAAATTTTTAAAGTAGAAATTAAAACTATTATAATCTATAAAACACTACATTAATTCATAAGATATAGGAAAACAGAATCTAAAATAGTATTATAACAGATTACATTTAAATAAATTTTGAAGATGAAAATCAAACAAAACCAGGGATGAAGCCAATACTGCATGAAACCAGAAAAACTGAAAACTTCATGGTGTACTTATGAACAGATTAAACAGAGTGAGATGAAAAAAGTTGTTTTATTAGAAAAAGACATTAGTGGTTATATGTTTCAACTACAGAGACACCATGTATATTAAACTAAGAAAAGTGAAATGGCACTCATACTTTGTTTGATATAACCATGTTATTTAAATTATTTGATGAACGTGGTATGCTAATCATTATTTTATAATAAAACTTAAATGAGTCAGGAATGTTCTCTCAATTTGGCACTTTTGTTCTTTGTTGTCATTTAAATGTCATTTCTTGGCTAGAGTGACATTGGTTAAAAAATTTGCCTGCAAATAGAACAATGAAAAAAACACCAGGGAGCTCAAATGTTTTTGCAAATGACCCTGACTTAATTAGAAAAATCTGCACCCTTACCAGTTCTTCTCACGTGTCAACTCTCATTAAATTTAAAAAAAAAAAAATCTCATTTCAAAGTTAAGAAATCCTATGGTTAACAAAACTTCTAAACTGGGATCAAGTGGGCACATTCCTACATTTCTGTATGATGTCATACCAAACACTTCACAGCTGAATTTGAATGTGCAAGAGGTATGAATGATTTCCAATATAAGAAGTATCTGATCTAATGCTATTTTTTTGCCATAGGCTGACTGTGCTGGGAACAGGTGGCCCTGCTTTCAATTATGGAGGGCTAGCATGCCAGTGTGAGGCCTGGATTAGTTCACCTTCTCACGGGGAATTCTCCTCGGTTGGGAATGGATTTATTATGGCTTCACACATGGAATAGAGCTCATGTCAGCTGAGGGCAGTGACATATCATATGATTCAAATTAACCTGCTGTGGACTGTTCTGTGAGGCTTAGATTGTGTATTAAAATGACGACATTTTAAAAACAGCTTGAAAGAAACCAGGATTGCTGAACTGCAATGGTTCCAATTTGTTCCAACTAATCTATCACCTGCTGGAGATATTATTCTAGCGGGTTTCTGGTAGCTGCTGTTTTCCAGGTTTCTCCAAACCACTGACCTTGCTAATGGGTACAATTGTTGCCTCAGAAGGAGGTGGGGTTTGGAAGAGCTTTGAAGGAGTGTTTGATGTAAAAGTTGGGACCTATCAATTGCTCTAAGGTACCAGGTAAGAGAATATTCAAGAATTCTGAATTATTTTTTCCAAAAACAAATGCTGAAGAGCAGCATTTGTATTACCTTGCTTAGAGAAAATAATCCCTGAAAAAGAAATCTGAATGGCTAAATTCAGAAGCTATTATATTTATGTTTTTAAAGAAAATTAAGGTTAGGTAGTTAAAACAATATTCCTCTACCTTTCAAGGTCATAACTTTTATTGTTACTGTAATCTTAATTTAAAAGCAAGAAAGGTGATGGGAATATACTACTATAGAGACATAGCAAAAGAGATGTGCATATAGGCTGAAAAACTACTGGTAGCAAAATATTTTTAATAACATTTAATAACACTGTATAAAAATGAGAAGTATTTATGTTTTTACTATCATTTGTAATGCTTATTTTTAATCATTCAAGGGAAGGGCATGGTATTAAGGAACATAAAACTGAAGTTTGTTCTTCTAGTCTTAGCATAGATGATACTGTTAGAATTTGATTACTTAAAATATGGAAAAAAAATATTTTCTTGAGTGGCAAAATCTATGCAATAGTATAGTCATATGGCAAAAAAGGTTTTAATGAGTACTGTTATTCCCATTTAGTTAGTGGTCTATAAATCTTACTTGCTATAGTTTTTTGATTCCTAAAGTAATACACAGTGGCAATCTGGCTATATAGAGACAATATAGTAATAATTATCCTATGGAATAACATCTCCTTATCTGCAATAAGGAAATTTCTGTCTAAGTTAGTTCTGGATTCAAGGTGTTAGGTTAGCATTTTAGCAGAAATCTCACATGGCTGATAGATCATTCAAACTAGCTTTTCCTTGAATAAAAAGAAAAGTGCTTTTAAATTGTTCTAGACTTTGAGGAACTTACATCATTCATCGGACATTATTTGATTTTTCATAGTAAAAATGCCATTCCTAAAAACCCATTCATCTTTTTTTGCATCTTTCCCCTCTTCTGTGCCCCCAAGTATCTGCAGGTTAGCCCTCAAAAAGTGTGACCAATGCTGTTAAAAATGATGAAAAAGAATTTAATGAGTCATATAAAACCTTGCTACAAAAAGTAAAGTTCTCAGACCAATAGCATCCACTACACCTGGGAGCTTTTTAGAAAAGTAGATTTTCAAGCCATGTCTTCTACAATGATCAAGTGACCATTTCCATTTTAAGTAACTCTCTAGAGACATTTTAAATGGAAACATTTGAGAAGTGTTGCTGTAAAGTAGCTACTTCATTTCATTTAAGTTAGAATCTTCAAATATATTATCAATACTATTGAAAGAACATAGAATCAGAAATGGTATATATGTAAGTCCCAATCTTGAGAAGTATCTTTTAAAAAAATTTTTTTAAAGAAAGATTTTTGCTATAGGGTGTGTGCATTTGCCGGAAAGACAGAGAGATGGAAAGCAAGAAATCAACCACCGGGGGGTATGGCCACACCACAATCCCTTCTTTTCCATTCTCCTCTCAGGATCTTGGGCACGCATGCATATGTGCCCTGTGTGAGTTTAAGCCACAGGGTCCAGGATTCAAACCAGGGTCGACTATGTGGGTGTCCAGGGATGTGACCATTAAGCCATCTGCTGGCCCCTTAGAAAGTATCTTAACAAAGTATAACTCTTTTAAAAAGCACATTCCTACTACATAGTGATATTAAATGCAAGAATGGCAAATATATATTTTTTCATTAATTCACTGATATTTCTCTTAAAATTAAATTTACTTAGTTACCCTGAAATAGGGTATACAATTTACCATTGACTTGCAAATTTCACCTCTTTTACAAACAAATCAACCAAACATAAACTACAAAAAAACTTTCTAGCCAAAGGAGGTAAAGACAGTGCCTGAAAACAAAAAAATATGAAATTAAAAACGAGAAACAAGAGGTAAACCTATGTCCCTGTCATTCCTCCACAAACTAATCACATGTTTTTATCTTAGTTCATACATTCTAACATGCTTTATCTTTCACATGTGAACAACTCTGAAATTAGAAAGTGTCCTGTAACTGATGTATCAATAAAAAGAAAGCACAGTTTAAATGGCAGAAGTTTTCTCTTTTCTTAGTGGTACATAAATGTTTTTTACTGCAATTGATAGTGGCTTAGATTCAATGAACTATGGTATGTTGCACTCACTAAAGAATACTAGGACTCACATTCTTCCAATCTATTAGCTCACCCTAAAAGCTTCTTACAACACTTTAATGACTCCATTGTCCTTCACCAGCAGTTTCTTGCTTTCCTTCAAATTTTGAAAACCAGGTCTAGATATTTAACATTATTAGAAATAGTTACTCATACTTTTACATCTTTTAAATCCTAGCACTAAAGAAACATGGGCACCAATGAAAGACCCAGCGTAGGCAGGTTCAGACTCTTTACCCTAGACATCATAACTGGCCACCTTCTGCATCTGTACTCGAGGATCATAAAGGCACTGGTATGGTAACAACAAAGTCCATATACCACTGGTCTTCCCTCATAAAATTCATGCTTTACAGAATATTGCTAGACATCTTAAATGGGTGATAATATCATTGTTTTAAATTCTTAATGTACTAATATTTTTTTAATGACTAACATATTCTGAAGTGCTGTACATATAAAATAACAAAAGTTAAGTTGAAATGTAGTAGTTTCTGTTAAATAAGTAGCTAAGATGATGCTGAGGTAAGGGGAAAATAATGGAGGAAAAGGAGGAAAAGGAGGAACATGAGCTGAAGGAGGAAGAAGAAAGAAAAAAGAAAGGATAAAGAGATGAAAAATCTTCAGTTATGATGAAATTGGCATAGAATGGAATTAATATTACTGGAGTCATGAAGACCTTATTTGAATGGCTCCTCAGTCACTATAATCTTCAGCAATTTACTTCACTTTTCTAGGTCTTAACTTCCTTATTCATAAACAGGGATAATTACAGTGCTTGCTTCTTCAGTATATATGAGTATATGAGATGTTAGTGCCTGGGACATGATAAGCACTTAATACATTCTGGTATCTATATCTATCCATATAAAGTGAACATTATGTCTCAAGCACTTTTCTAAACATTTAAAATAACTGTACTTAACTATTGAGTCTAATCCATATATGTATACTATCTTACACATGCATATATATCCCATCGATCTATTCAACCATTTATCCATCCATTTATTTTATTCTCTTCCTATAAAGGTAAGGAAGCCAAAGCCCAGAAGATTAGATCAACCACCTAAGCTCACCCAGTTAAGTATAAGAAAAGACAAAATAAAATATTGGGTCTTTGGCTTCCAGTAGACTATTTTTTAATAGTGACTACTTTTGTCAGACTAAAGATAATTTTTAATACATATTTATATTGGTCTTTTGATATTTAGAATGGATAGCCTGAGGAGTACATTTCTGAAAAACAAATGAACTACTCAATTTTGCCAAGAAAATTCAAGATTACTAAGAGATCCTATGTACAATCAATATACTCAACATAAAAAAAAATGTACATACACTTGAATTACGAGTTTCTCACCTGGTCCATTAAGAAAATCTTTGATTTGTAGCATTACAAGGGAAGGTGGAATCCCACTTTTGCTATCTATTTCTCCAGGTACTGTCTGCAGCCAAAGAGTGCAATAATCAAGGGCTTCAGGTAGAGTTTTCCCAGGATCTAAAGTGACAAAATTGAAATAAAAAATATCAATTACATTGTAAATATCACATTTTGGTGCATCGGTTTGAGATGATAAGTGAGAGGAAAAGATTTCTCAAAAATCTACAAATAGAACTTCCATATGATCCAATAATCGCATTCCTTGGTATCTACCCAAAGGACAGAAGAATTCTTAATCAGAAAGGTGCTTGCACATCAATATTTATTGCAGCATTATTCACAATTGCTAAGACATGGTACCAGCCCACATGCCCACGAACAGATGAATGGATGGAAAAACTGTGGCACATATACTCTATGGAATACTACTCAACCATAAAAAACAAGACCCTGGCTTTTGACAGAAAGCGGATGAATATGGAAGATTTACTGCTGAGTGAAGCAAGCCAGGCTATGAAGATGGTACATAGTATGTCTCCACTAAATATATATCGAGTGTCCCCACTCTATGACCAAAACTGAATGACTAAAGGATATAGAAACATAGTAAATGGTTGTGAATACCAGATATAGGGTGGGAAGAAGGTGGGTGAAGGAATAGAGTCTGAGGAAGGACATTAAGGAGAAAATTGAGAGACATAACATTAATGGGACAAAGAAATGGGGTATTATTTGTTGAAGATAACTTTATAGTATTATCAACTGAACTGAGGAGAAATGTACAATTGCTGGAATATTCAATTTGCAAGCTAAATAATGTGATTGAATGTATAAAAGAACTTGAAATAAAAAAAACCCCCACAATTATATACAAACTTCATGATTTAATTTGCTTGTATACCTAAGGACACCAGGTGTCAAAAAAGGTAGACTATATCTATACTAGGTGGGATGCTGAAACCATATTTTCCAGCACCAGGCCAAAGAAGAAAAGACTTCAGATTTCAAATCTAAACCCATAACCATCTTTGAAGTGAAGTTAAATTTTCTGTACTCTGAACTACTGACTGTTAACAGTTTAATAATAGTTTTTTTTTTTTTTTTTTTTAATGTGATACTGGAAACAAAGAATAAAGGACAACTCTGTCAGCTTAAAAAAAGACATATATGTTCAAAGATAACAGTGGATTAGTACTACTTAGGGGTTATTTGATATGTTTCAGAGTTTTACTGACATTACAATGACTTTTTACTGCTAGGCTTTGAAGCTAAACTTCAGTAGCTCTCTTGCAACCTTCTTAAATGATAAAAATTGGTCAATGTTTTAATGGTCCCCGTTATGCTAAAGCTGCAGGATTTTAAATTTTGATTATTTTCCTGTTTAATACTACATATTTCTTAATTTTTCCAGTTAATATTGTGTTTTTTTATAAAGCTTTTGGCTATTAGTGATGGCAAACTGAATATTGTTTTAATGCTTAGAAATCAACAGTTTTTTATTGAAATACTTCTTTTAATAAAAATGCCTGCTGTATCTTAGCATACAGTATAGTAGGCCTTTAAAAAACTTCTAAGTATTCATAGTTTTTTCTTTAGTTTCATGATTGTTTTACTCTGTTTTAATGCTTGCCCACTGTCAATTTTATAATGGTGCTCTTGCCATAGAGTCCATCTATTCCATTTTCAGTCTATTTGAAATGTGTTATGAAAGTGTTATTTATTTTAGGTTTTATTGATTGGATTGCTTTCAAGAACAGCATTTACATACAGTGTATTATATTCAACATATGGCTATATAGTATTACTGTCATATGTGAACTGGGCATATAAAGTCTGCATTGGAATTTGTATTTCTTGACCTTATCATGTGATCCTTATGAAATCTGGCACATATGAACCTTTATGTGATTTCAAAGAAAATACTAAAAGCAATTGATCGTGACGTTAGATCTATGTGGTAAAGATCAAACACCACGCTAGTGCATTCTTCCTGTTTTATATGATCAGTGAATTTAAACCAGTGAGAATATGCATAGTAGATCCATTACATAGGAGCACTATACTATTTTCTCTTTTAAATATACTGGCTGGGTCTAGGGAAAGAATGATAGAACTCTGTTGCCAGTAGGATCCATACACAGTTTGAGGAGCTATGTAACCTTCCAGGACCTGTCTACTTCTAGGGGCTCACCTAGTAATCATTATCAAAAGTGATTACTATCAAGTAAGTGTTACTGTGCTACATCTCTAACAGGAGAGGATTCAGTCCAGAGAAATAACAATGATTTAACAGAGAAAACACAGACATAACAAAACAAATGATGAACAAAGATGAATTAAATAGATGTATAAATATTAGAAATACTGATATGACGTGCAAATAAAACCCGGGAAGTAGGGCCAGCTCTGTGGCCTGGTGGTTAAGGCAATGGGATCCATATGCTAGACTGTGCAGTTCAAGTCGTGGACCCAGTGGCCTGCGTGTGTGTTCCCAAAATGCCAAAAGAAGGTTGAGAGATAAAAAGAAGGGATTAGGGGCTTGACCATTCCCCATTGTGGGGTTTGGGAAGCTTTCTCCTCTCCCTGTATTTCTGACAAGTACAAGTGTCCTCTAGCAAAAACAAAACAAAACGAAACAAAAAACAAAAACAAACGAAAAGCAAACCACACACACACACACACACACACACACACACACAAAACCCAAACACCAAAACCCTACAACTAAAAATCCTGGCAAGTAAAACTCAAGATGGTAAACATAACTTGTTAAATGGAAGAATATACTCAAACTTATGTGGGGTTAGAAAAACTATTATCCCTGTGGCATTTTAAAAATACAGTGAATTTCTTATACTTTCATAGGGATAAGGATTCTAAGTTAGAGACTAATAATATATACCAAGGGACTGTAAATACACACACACACACACACACACACTTGTATATATATCAATAAGACACCAAACTATCACACTATATATATCAATAAGACATCAAAACTATAAAACACAGGTGACCAGGGTCAGCAACTGGCTTCGTGGTTAAGGCCAATTGGATCCCACATGACCAACCACTGTCTGAATCCCTGACTTGGCAGTTTGAGAAACACTCCAGGTGTGTATGTGTGCATGCCCAAAATTCTGAAAGAAGAGATATATGAAGGAGAAGGGATAGTGGCATGACCATGTCCCATGGGGGATGCTTTCTCACCTTCCTCTCTCCCTCTCTCTTTATTCCTTTCTCTCCAAGTGAGTGCATGTGCCTGGTTGCAAATTAAAAAAAAAAAAGGCAAATAAACACCAATATATACGAGTATATGAAACTTATCAGGACACCATGAATAGGGTGAAGAGTCTAATAATCTGGAAAAAATTATGAAAAGTTATTTGATGATGATGAGGAGGATTGTAATGTTTTTGTCTTGACTGATATGCATGGTATTCCTTCTGGAAAAAGAAATGTAATACACTGTAAAGATATATGTAATTCAATGTAATATAAACAAGATTATGATAATAAAAAGACACATCATCACAAAATTTTATATCATTGTCACAGAAAAAGCTCTACAGTGTTTTGTAAAAAGAAAAAATGTTTTCATAAAAATCAAAAAGATAATAAAAGCATCCTTAAAAACAGAAACAAAAAATCAGGTGGAATTAAAAAAAATCTATCAGAGAGATTAAAACTGGTAATACTTGTGTTGGTGGTTTGTGATGAGAGATTTTTAAAAAAATTTTTTTATGGCCACAGGGCATGTGTGCTCAGAGACAGAGGGAGGAAAAGTGAGAAATCACTCCCTCATGGAGATGACCATGCCACAGTCCCTTCTCTTCCATTCTCCTCTGAGGATTTTGGACATCCATGCACACACACCTGGAATGATTTCAAGCCACTAAGTCTGGGGTTTGAATCACAGTCAGCCATCAGGGAGTCCAGTACCTTAGCCACTATGCTACCTGCTGGCCCCAAAAGATACACTCTTATCCAGTAGTAGTAGGCCTGTTCTGTTCTGACAGGTCATTTTATAATACACTGTAGATTTAAATGTGTATGCCATTACATCTAACAAATTGATTTGTAGAAATCTATTCCTAAGAAGAAATCAGTTAAGTGTGTAAACTCACATACATACATACACTCACTGTAGAATTGTTCATCATAGCAAAAAAGAAAATAGAGAATAACTTAGATACCCATTAACAAAATAACATTAAATAAATAATGGTACTCTACACAACTGTCAGAAAATCAAGGTTTATATGTATTAACATAATAAGAGCTATTTTATATTGTTAATAGATGGGAAAGAAGCAAGGAGGTTACATATTTTCATTTATTGGCTATTCAGGATTCCCCTTTTACAAAGTATTTATTCATTTTTCTTTTTTTTCTTCATTGACAGGGAAACCATGTGCTTGCCAGAGAAAGAGAGAGTGAATGAGCAAGAAAACAAGCATCCCACAATAGGGCGAGATCACAGTGCAATCCTTTCTCCTTTTTCTCCATCCCATTACGGTTTGGGGCATGTATGCACAATGCCTAGGATGTTTCTCCAGCCTCTGGGGCCAGCATTTGAACTGTGACTGGCCATATGGGTTCTAGCTTTCTATAAACAGCATTTAACTGCTGTGCTATGAGCTGGTCCTTGCTCATTTTTCTACTGGGTTCTTTTGCTTACTGATGTGTAGGAAGCTCCTTATATATTCTAAATATTAACATTTTATTTGTCATATGTAGCAAACACTTCCTCTTAGTATGCTGGTTGTCTTTTAACTGTGTTCTGATGATTTCTGAATCATATTTTTATAAATGTAACAAAACTATTTATCTATATTCCTTCCTTCCTTCCTTCTTTCTTTTTTTAAAAAGGTTTTTCTATACGGTGTGTGTACCTACCAGAGAAAAACATATAAATGTAACAAAACTATCTATATTCCTTCCTTCCTTCCTTCCTCCTTTCTTTTTTTAAAAAGTTTTCTCTATACGGTGTGTGTACCTACCAGAGAAAAAAGACAGTGAAAGGGAAAGTGAGAAATCACTTCCAGGGGGATGACTATGCCATGATCCCTTCTCCTTCCTTCCCCTCCTGGGATCTAGGGAATAAACTTGTATACACCTGGCATGATTTTCAAACTGCCAGGTCTAGGACTCAAATTGTGGTCAGCCTGTGACTATGACATATTCAACTGTTTCGCGATAAAACCTTCAGACCTGAGACTTCGCCATGCTTGGTAAGCATGGATTTATTTAAGTACAGGAAACTTTCAAGAATAAACCCCTGCTGACACTGATGAGCACACTGCTGCTGTTGTCCTTCAGCCTAAGAAACAGGAGAAAGTAATACATTATGAGGAGGGTTGGAAACGGGCCAGAATAAGTGACACATGTGTAGCCACAGAACTCACTTCATTAAATAAGATATTGGTATGACAGGACTGTAATATTTTTCCTCTGAGCTGACCTGTCTTCCAAAAGAACATCCTATCATGTCACAACGAATACCTGCAGAGAAGATTCACCAAGCCTCAACTCCCTAAATGAAGTAGATATTGGCTTTCATAAGGACATGCTCAAGATTGTATTCTTCCCATGGCTCTGACAATTGTGATCCAGAAGAGAGATGCACCACATGGGAACATGGTCCCCGAGCATGTAGTCTGGTAGGGGAAGGGCAGTAGAATGGATGGTAAGAAGGGTTTTATATCCTTGCAAATGAAACCAGGAGCAGAGGTGACAAGTACTGCCATCTCTGCAGGGAGGATCTAGACACCTGTCCTGGATCGCCTACCAGCTATACCCTATAGAAGGAGAAGTCTTATCATGTTTCAGGAACTCGCCAGATGGGCTTTCTACACCCTTCCACCTGCCCTTAGATCTCCATTTTTATAAAACAGTTCACTGCATTTTGAAGTTTGGGTTTTTTTGTTTGTTTGTTTTTTTTTTTTTTTTCATTTTCTTTCATCTTCCCCTCTCCCTTCAAACCCTTCATTGATAAGAAAACAAGTGAAGCTTGGTACAAGTTAAAATTTTAAAGTGGTGTGGAAATGCAAATAATACCAAGTAAAATAATACATACGTTATTAAGACTTTTGGTTTTGAGGTGTTGCAGATAAATGTATTTATATGCCTAGTGAGAAATCCAATATTATGAATAATATGTATGAAGAAAAAGTGCATAAAATTTTGTCCTTTATGCATGGCACTTTCTTTAAGTGTCAAGCACAGAAAGCTTCTAAATAAAGTCTTTGCGACTGTTAAAAAAATTGTTTTCTTTTTGTGTTTGTAGATTACTTTCCTCTTCTTTAGTAAAACCTTAATGGCCTGGGAGGGCTTATACTAAGTCTGTTAAAAATAGCCTTCTAAAGTGCTGCTCATAATTTTTTTTTAACCCTTAGAGAGTATTCACATCACCCTCTCCCAAAACAGACAAGGGCATGACAAGGAAGGAAAACTACAGACCAATATCTCTGATGAATTTAGATGCAAAAATTCTCAACAAGGTACTAGCAAATTCTTTCCAATAACATATAAAAAAGTTTATACATCATGACCAGGTAAGCTTTATTTCAGAGATGCAAGGGTGGCTCAACATTCACAAAACCATAAATGTAATATACCATATTAACAGAAAGAACGATAAAAGTCATATGATCATGTCAATCAATGTAGAAAGTGTTTGATAAAATGCAACATCCCTTCATGATTAAGACTTTCAGCAAAATTGGCTTCTATAGAAGGCTCATTTCTCAACACAATAAAAGCTATTTATGAAAAACCTAAAGCTAACATCATACTGAATGAGGAAAGCTGAAAGCGTTTCCATTAAAAACTGGTACAAGGTAAGGCTTCCCACTTTCACTATTCCTTTTTAATATAGTACTGGAAGTCCTAGCCAATGCAATCAGTAAAAAGAATATAAAAGGTATTCAAATAGGGAAAGAAGAGGTGAAATTATCTCTATTTGCAGATGACATGACTGTATGCATACAAGATCCAAGGGTATCCATGAAAAAACTCCCGTAAGTAATAAAAGAATACAGTAAAGTAGAGGACACAAAATCAACATACCAAAATCTATAGCATTTCTATATATGAATAACAGCAGACTGAGGTAGAACTGAAGAAGGTAATCCCATTTACCATAGCCACAAAAAGTATAAGATACCTAGGAATAAATCTAATGGAAGAAGTCAAAGACCTCTACAAGGAAAGTATGAAAATCTAAGAAAAGAAATTGAAAATGACACAAAACAGTGGAAGGACATTCCATGTTTCTAGATTGGAATAATTAATATAATCAAAATGGCAATTCTACCCAAATTAATCTATGTATTTAATGCAATCCCAATCAAATTACCAGAGACATTCTTCACAGATTTAGAAAAGACAATCATAGATCTTGTTTGGAATCGTAAGAAACCCCTATTGTCAAAGCAGTCCTGTTCAAGACGAGTGGAGTAGGAGGCATCTCACTCCCTGACCCCAAAATATATTACAAAGCAGTGATAATCAAAACACCATGGTATTGGCACAAAAACAGACAGATTAATGGAACAGAATAGAGACTCAGATATAAACCCCAAAATACAGCCAACTGATTTTTGAGAAAGGGTACCAATCATCCAGTGGGAAAAGGAAAATATCTTTAGCAAATGGTGCTGGGAAAACTGGGCATCTACCTGCAGACAGATAAACCTTGACCCTTATTTCTCACCATTAACACAAATCAACTCAAAGTGGATCGAAGATCTAAACCTAAGACCTCAAACAATAAAACTATTGGTGAAAAATACTGGGGAATTTCTGGAAGACATCGGGGTAGGCAAAGATTTCTTGTATAAGAACACCCCCCCCCCAAAAAAAAAAAAAAAAGAAACCGCAGGGACCAGCAGTTAGCATAATGGCTATGTTGCTGGACTCCCATGTAGTCGACCGCAGTTCACGTCCCGGACCCGGTGGCTTAAAACTCACGCTGGGCACATGTGCGTGCGTGCCCAAGATCCCGAGAGGAGAATGGAGGAGAAGGGATTGCAGCGTGGCTATCCCCCCTGGGGGGTGATTTCTTGCTTTCTCTCTGTCTCTCTCTGTCTGTCTGGCGAGCGCAAGCGCCCTATAACAAAAACCTCTACAAAGAAAAGAAAAAAAAAAAAGAAACCGCAGGCAATAATCCCAAAAATTGATATGAGATTACAACAGATTAAGAAGTTTCTGCACAGTAAAAGACACAGCAATTAGTGTGAATTGACAATCCTCAGAATGGGAGGATATCTTCATAAACTATGCCTCAGATAAGGATCTGATAACCAGAATACACAGGGAATTCAAGTGGCTTACCCCAAAATAAAAATGATCAACCCAATTAAAAGATGGGAAAATGAGTTGAAAAGACAACTCTCTACCAAAGACATACAAACACCCAAAAAGCATATGGAAAAGTGCTCAACATCCCTCATGATAAGGGAGATGCAGATCAAAACCACAATGAGAACCACCTAATCCCAGTTAGAATGGCAAAGATTCAAAAAAAAAAAAAAAAAAAAAAAAAAAGATAAGTACAGTGGTGGAAAGGGAACTCTCCTTCACTTTTGGTGGGAATGTAAATTGGTCCAGCCACTGTAAAGAACAATATGGAGGTTCCTCAAAGATCTACAAATAGAATTACCATATGATCCAGCAAATCCACTCCTGGTTATCTATCCAAAGGATAGGAGAATGCTCAGTCAGAAATGTGTTTGCACATCTATGTTTATTGCAGTATTATTCACAATTGCTAAGACATGGAAACAATCCAAATGTCCACGAACAGATGACTGGACTGAAAAAAAGTGTGGCACATATACTCTATGGAATACTATTCAGCCATAAAAAAAAACAAGATCCTGCCATTTGATAGAAAGTGGACAAATATGGAAGATTTACTGTTGATTGAAGCAAGCCAGACTATGAAAGAGAGACATGATATGACTCCACTTAGTAAATACTGACTATACTGTCTGTCTGTACTCTATAGAGGAAACTGAAGGATTAGAGAATATAGAAGCATGGAAAATAGGTATGGATACTGGAGATAGTGTGGGAGAAGGGAGAGAGTGAGAGGAAGGGAATTAAGGATAAAAACAGAGAGGCAAGGCATTTATGAGACACAGAAACAGATTGTTGTCTTTGATGATAACATGTACAGTACCCTCAACTGGACTGGTGTGAGGTGTATTCATGTTGGGTAAGTTCACTTTACACACTAAGTGATGTATAGTGATTGAATGTATAAAATAAAGTAAGTAAATAAAAAAAGAAAGCATTCACAAAGTACATCTTTGCTTACTAAATTGTTATAAATACAACATGATTCAGTGTAGCCAACCCAAAAGGAAACTTTGAAAGAGAACTTAGCTTTTCTTTTTAAACTTCTACTTATCAAACAAACTTGTTTTTAAGCTCACAAAGAACATGTGAAAGCTTTTTAAAGATTTATTATTATTCTGCATTGTTCCACTATGTGGCAGGATTTTTTTTAATAACTAAGTTGAATTTTCACTAAAGAAAACATTTTCCCACAGATTTCAGTGGTGTAATTTCCTTATTTTTAAGACCAGTGCAACTCTGACTATGTTATGAATTCCAGTTACTTCTACTCTAAATACTTTTAAGTGTTACCTATCAGAGATTTTAGAAAAAACTTTGACAATAGGAATAAAAACAATACCATGCATTTTAAAAATCTCTTTGTTTCAAAGTTAAATATCTATTATAAAGATTAGAGCGATTCTAAAACATTATTATTTTTCTCGTCACTCTCTCCTTTTTCTTTTTTCTTTTCTTTCTTTCTTTCATTTTTTTTTTTTAAGATTTTTGCCTGAGGGAGGGAAAGAGGGAGAAAGAAAGGAAGAAAAGAAGGAAGGGAGGGGAGGAAGGAGTCATCCCCTAGAGGGGATAGTGACATAGTAATCTCTTCTCCTCCATTCTCCTCTTGGGATTTTGGGCACAAATGCACATCCCACGCCAAGTAAGGGACTTGAACCATGCAGTCAGACATGTAAGATGAAGTGCCTTCACCACCAAACCACCTGCTGGCCTTCCTTCTCTTCTCTCTCTCTCTCTTTTTCCATAGGGCGCTTTCACTCACCAGAGAGGAGAGAGAAAGAGAGGGAAAGTGAGAAATCATCTCCCCTGGCGGAGGTGTTGGCCACTCTGCAATCCCTTCTCCTCCATTCTCCTTTTGGGATTTTGGGTACACATGCACACCTGTCTAGCATGACTTTTTTCAAGTCACTGGGTCCAAGACTCAAACCACAGTCAGCTATGTGGGAACCACACCACCTGATGCCCACCATCCCCCTTCTCTTAATGGTTACTTTTACCAACCACATATCTAACAATGGAATGATAACAGGTGTCTCTGTTTCTCTTGGTTTATGAGCATCTCTACAAATGGACAGACTAAGAAAAAGAGGTTAGTCCAATATTATTTTCCTTGACAGTTCCAGACAAAGTTTTTTTGTTGTGGGAGATGCAGCATAATTCTGCTTTGATTCCTTTGATTCAATTTTCTTACGATGCCCTTGTCTTTTACATTTCTGTGGCAATGAGTGCTACTTGAATATAAAATACTGTCAAAGAAATAAATTCTCTATGATGGATAGTTCTGGTAAACCGTGCTATTGGGAAAAATAAAGTCTAATTGAAATTTAAAGGATGAGCACTGAAAAATAAACTTTTGGTTTATTGGAATTCAGTGTACCTCATCCTTTCAGCAAGCAAAGAGCCTGTCATCCTACTGATGGCTATTAGCTTCTTGCTGTAATTTATCTGATCCTGTTGCTGCTCAGGATCCTGGATAACAAAATCCTGCTCAATAGTGTCAACCTCTGAAATGACATCATGCTTTAATCCCCAAACTTACTGATGCTGATGTTAGCAATATTGGTGATACATGCTAAAATTAGTGTTTTTCATAACTATTATTACAGTTCAAATTTCAGTAACTTTTTGCTTTGATGTTATACTGCATTGCATTGAATTTTCTTTCTGCTAGTAGTACACACTAAAAACATCACAAATTCTGCAGAAGCATAATAAAACAAACACTCGTGAGATATAGCACTATAAATAGCATCAAGATTTACTTCTGCCTCCATTTTTAACAGTTCCAGAAACTCCAGAGGATCTACTGTGATTTTTCAAAAAGAAGTTACAGTCTATATATTTTATTCAATTTTTTTTGTGAAGTCTTCAGTGCCTTGTTACCATGGGTTACAAGCATACTCCAGTCTGCTGCTCGTTCAAGAGCCCA
Source organism: Tupaia tana (assembly GCA_026018925.1). Lineage (NCBI taxonomy): Eukaryota > Metazoa > Chordata > Mammalia > Scandentia > Tupaiidae > Tupaia > Tupaia tana. The sequence goes on along the minus strand of JAKSZU010000008.1, from coordinate 54,297,624 downwards.
GTCCTGTCCCAGGCTGTCCCGAACTAAGGTGGTATCCATGGCTATGCAGGGAGATGGTTCTTTGGCCAAAGGTGAACTGGCTGTCATGTATTTAAGTAATTTTTAAGTCAAGGCACTTAGGTAATATTTGATAAACTCTTTAGGGATGACTGGAAGGTGAAACTCCTATAGAAGAGGTTTGTGAAATAGTTTGCCACTGACTCAGGGCTTACAGCTTTCCTTTCACAGAGCCCTCACACTTCGTTCCATATGAGAGTCTGTAACATGGGAGAAAGCTGGGGTAATGAAAAGAACATGGACTTTGGAGTTGGATCTGGGTATAAGTCCTGATCTCTTTAACTGGGTAAATTTAACTTCACTAAGTCTCTGTTTGTTTCCAAAATGGGCAAAATACACAACATCTGTGAAACTACTGAGAACGTTAGATAATGGATGTGAAATGGTTTGTCTGGGCCTTGTCCTGGTATGAGATCAATAAACAGTTTCTCGTTTGTTTCTTATAGCCAAATCTAAACAAAATGAGTATGTCTGTATGATATGTTTTTCAAATGCCTACTCTTCCTAAGTTGTTTTGTTTTATTTCTCTAAAGTTCCTTTTATCATCTATGTGAAACTAGGAGGGGATATAATAAAACAGATAAGAAATAAAAAAGCTTTTCTCATTAGTATAAATTGAACTCTCTTTTGTCTTACAAACCAATAAGTTTATTTATATTTAATTTTTAAAATAATAATTACTGAGGCTTGAGATAAAAATGAACACATTTTACTTTTCTTTTAACACTTATGACATGGAAGAAGTTACAGACTTGACAACTTTCCTTCATTTTGGTTCTGATAATTATCAGTTATATTCTTACTGCCTTTCCCATCTCTGGAAGTATTTGGCCTACACATTACTCGAGGAAGTAAATAATCTGCAAGCCAAAAGAGACTGCTTTCCATAGCATCACAACTCCTAGCCAGAGCAGGGTGGGAGAGAAGAGCTGAGGAAGAGTCAGGGTAGCAGATGAGTATGTGGCCGACTGTCAGATGCCTAGGCTTAGTTTTGGCTATGTTCATGGTTCTAAGCACAACTCCCTGCAATGAGAGATCAGCATGAGAATAGTCACTGCTTGACTGTTCAAGTGCTGACTGTTCACTGACCATATAAAAGACAAAGCCACAAGCTCAATGGGTTTTTATATTTTTATTTTGTGATCTGTCATTTAAATGGCTATCCTTTTCTTTTTCTTTCCGTCTATCTGCCTGTCTCAGAGTCTTAACATGTTGTGATCCTCTGCCACAGCCTCCCTGCTGAACTACAGGCATCATACACTACCATGACCAGATCTTTTTGTCTGGCTTTGTCTTAATACAGGATCTTTCTATCTTTCCCTGGCCAGATGTGACCTCACGGTTCTTCTGCCTTAGCCATCCCAAGTTGCTGAAATTACGGGTACGCCTGACCTTTATGTTGAACTGGGAATGGAACCTCGGCTTCCCATGTGATCCCAATATGTGAGCACAGAATCTTAGCAACACGGGCCACACTGGCTGGGCTTCTATTTTTTTTTTTTTTTTTTTTTTTAATATAGTACATGAGGCCCCTATAAAGCTCGTGAAAGAACCTAGATCCATAAAACACCATAATAATTCAATGTCAGGACTACAAATTCAACCAAGAAACCAATTCTAAATTGCTCTGAATGCAAGGTAAGTGCCACCATTTCCTTGTCGATACCCAGGCATTTCAACTAACTTTAAAAGCAATTTTTTCATCCTCTGTCACTCTGCAGTTACTCTGCACCTCATAAGATGTGAGGGGAAGGAATGAGATTTCCTGGCTTAAATCTAAGGTCCACAGCCCAAGGGAATAGGAAAAGAAAGGGATTAAAGGATTAAAGAGGTCACTGGGATGTTTAACCATCAGTAGCCACTGACTCTTCTTTTTTTTTTTTTTTTTTTTTTTTTTTTTTTGGAGAGTTTTTGCTATAGGGCACATGTGCTCAGAAAGACAGAGAGACAGAAAGAGAGAATTCACCCCTCAGGGGGGATGGCCACTGCAATCCCTTCTCCTCCATTTTCCTCAGGATCTTGAGTACACGTGCACATGTGCCTGGCGTGAGTTTAAGCCACCGGGTCCGGGACCGAACCATGGTCAACTACATGGGAGTCCAGTGATGTAGCTATTACACCAACTGCTAGTCCCACCACTGACTCTTAATTTTGGAATCAAATCTTCCATGTTTCACAAAAAAAGCTAAGAGGAAGTATGTTCTTTCTACTTAATGATGCTAACTAGCAGGTATGTAAAATATTAATTCAATATGCTTTATTCTCTGTAGTGTTCTTAATATCTTTCCTATTTGGTTGTTTTCATGTTAAATTCTAACATGAGTTTCAAAAAATTTATAGGACATTTGATGAAAATTCAGCACAAGTAAACACAGGGTGCTGAGCAGTAAAGCACATGTAGATGCATATTTAAGGAAGACTAACTTAACTCCAATAGTAAATGTCTGCTTTATGCAAAGTCTGGGTATCATAACATTAAAGCCAACTCACAGCCCAGTTGGTGGCATGGTGGTTAAGGCAGTCGGATCCCAAATGGCCCACTGTGTGTTTTGAGTCCTGGATCCCATGGCTTGAGAAACATGCTGGGCACATGTGTGAACACGCCCCAAACTGGAAGCAGAGAATGGAGGAAGGAACTACAACATGGCTACCCCAACAGGGAATGATTTCTCACCTTCCCTCTCTTCCTTTCTCTCTGGCGAGCACATGCACCCTGTGAGCACATGCACCTTGTAGCAAAAAAACAAAAACAAACAAAACAAAACAAAAAGCCAACTTAATGCCTTTACATAATTTCCCCTCTTTTTTGTTCATTTTAGATAAATATTGATAATTAAAATGGATGTCACAAAAAAGGACACATATCTTTTCCTCATGTCCAAAAACGAAGGTCCATTAACCTCTCCTTTCCACTGCTAATAATTACAGAAGTCCCAACTTACAGTTGAATAATACTTCATTTTTCCAAGGCATTTCCATATTACCTAATTTGGAGTTCATATTAAACAATTGAAGTACAAAGACCAGATATTATTATACCCATTTTAGAGATGAGAAAACGAAAGCACCAAGAAATTTGCAAAAAAGACTTTTATGCATTAGAATTAAGACTTAAAGTAAAATCTTCTGCTTTCCCTGTACACTAGTTCTTTTCACTGATGGGGTAATTTTTTTTTTTTTTTTGACAATCTAAGGTTTTATTTCGTAATTCTGTATTGTATCTTTAGGGATTTGAACAAAAAAAAATCACATCACTTTTACTTTTAGAGTTTTTTGCTATAGGGCACATGCACTCATTAGAGAGACAAATAGAAAGAAATGGTGGGGTAATTTCTTACCTCCACCGTTTTTGTGATGTGCCAGAGTGCCTCTCATTTAACCGATCTACTTACTTGCAGATTCCTGTCAAAGTAATAATTTCATTTCACATTACTATCCAGCAAGAAATGTTCCTAGCAGCTAGCTTTTCAGATAAATGTTCAAACTGTGATGATTATGACATTAAAGTCACAGGTTAATTCTAAGCCTTTCCAGGGACATTAACAAAACCTTTAACTCTAAGGAGACATGTAATTTAATCATTTCCTTAAAGTCACAATAACTAAATGAAATCAAGACATGATTTATGAGGTGTAAGAAGTCAGTTTATGCTTTTCCAACTGTCGGTTTACTCAAATGTCTTTGGCACATTTTCTGCAGTCCTAATCACGAAAGGGTAAAAAAGCCAATTACTGTAACTGAAAAGTTTCAAGCCATACAATAGCTATAATTACACTGAAATGATGTGATTTTTTTTTGGGGGGGGGCAATTACTAACACTTTTTTTTAATGGTCAGAGGGCACATGTGCTTGCCAGAGAGAAAACAAGAGAGAGAGTGAGAGAGAGAGAGTGAGAGAAAGAGAGCGAGGGTGCTCCCCAATAGAGAGGATGTGGTCATGCTGCCATTCTCCATTACTCTTTCTTTTTTTTTCCCCCCATTTTTAATTGAATACTTATTTATTTTTATTTTATTTATTTTTTTGCTCAGAGGGAGATAGAGAAAAAGTGAGAAATTACCACCTGAGGGGGATGGCCATGCCACAATCCGTTTTTCTTCACTTTCATCACCTGATTTGGGGCACAAACGCACGCACACCTAGCATGATTCTCAAGCCACTGGATCCAGGACTTGAACTACAAAGCCAGGCATGTGGTACTCATTTCAGCAGCACATATACTAAAAACTAGCCATGTGAGTTCCAGTGCCTCATCTTCCACACCTCCTATTGGCCCAAAAAATAAATATTTTTTAACAAGTGTTTATATACTGCTGATGGTGTGCTAGACATTTTGGTCAGTTTGTAGACATTCAGCCTTTATCAATGATAAAAATGTTGTACTCAGAGATTCTTAGAGTAGTTAAAGTTATATAATTCCAAATAATGCAGTAAGTGCTGGCGGAAGGGATGCTCCAGGTTAATTACAGTAAAGGTAAGCAAAATCAAGGTCAAAGAAGACTACTAGAGGAGGCAGTACCTGAAATTTGTCTTAAAAAGAAGTGGGGGCTGGCTAATGGCATGGTGGTTGAGGGGGTGGATCCCACATGGATGACTGTGCAATTCGAGTCCAGACCCAGTGACTTGAGAAATGTGCTGGGTACATGCATGCACATGCCCCAAATCCTAAAATGAGATTGGAGAAGGGATTGCATTACTCTTTCACAGCAAGATTCTGGGCAGATGTGCTGGGTGTGTTTTTCAAGCTACTGGGACTGGGATTTGAACTGCAGTTAATCACATGAGATATGGCTCCATCAACCACTGTTCTATGGGGCCAGTCCAACCACTATTTCAAAATAGACTTAAAGATTTTTAACAATGATGATGCAAACAACAATAATACTTTAACATTCATTGAGTGCCACACACTTAGCTAACTTCATATACATTGTTTAATCTTCAAAATAACTCCAGGAGGTTATGGCCAGTAGTATCGCCATATCACAGATATAGAACCTGAGGCTTAGAGAAGTTAAATATCTTGACTGACGTCACACAATTTTAAGTAGCAGAACTAGGATGAAAACACAGGACTAATAATAGCTCCAAATCTAGAATTCTCATTGCACTCCATTTTAAGTCTAACCCTTAATTAGACCTATACTTTTATCTGTAGCATTTATAAAACTTGCAAATGCAGAAAGTATTCCATACTAGAGATATCATCTCTTGCATGTTAGTGTCCTATAGAGAAGTGTGTTATTTCCTTTTTTTTACAGTATGATACATTCTAGTAATTCTTAATTGCTGTATTTTAATCTAGCTGATGTGAAAAGTTAAAATCAGGTAAAGAAACTGTTAGAGGGCAGAAGTGATGGGTTTTAACTGGTTTCTTTGTTAGGACCTTATATACCTTAGTGATTAATAAAATACTGGACTGACCAGGTAGGTACTGAGGAAGTTATGGGGTTAAATTCCCACAAAATGGTTCAACTCCTTCATAATTGACCAGATGGCATAGTCATTTCTTCAAAAATAAACCAAAAAAAGCCCCAAACAAACTAGAAGAAAAATGACTTTTTGAGGCTGCCTTGGGCTGCATAGTCAAGATATGAAGCAATTTCAAATCTGGACTCCATTACCTTAAACAAAACAAATACAACTTTTTAAATATTTATAAACATAACTAATACGATTATGTTAAAAACAACTACATACATCTTTATTTAAGTGAGAACTGCCAATAATACAGCTGCTGCATATAATGGTACTGGCAGAAGATCTCACTTCTGTTAGAGGTTGCTCCAGGTGGGAAGGGCACAGACAAGCCCACTGCCACATCATTTCAATATTTAAAAAGAAACCTGTTAATTCACAGATGTATTACTCATTTAGACTAGGTGGAAATCATCTGAAGTAATTATTAATATTTATAGTTTTCAAATAATTTAATAATCTACTTTAGATAACTTAGCCTTTAAATATTATGCCAATTTTTAAATTAGGAAAGTAAAACATAGTGCTAGATAGCATAATTTATGATCATTAAATTATGTAGACTGAGAATGATTCTTTACTAATACACTTATAAAATCACAAATAGTTAACATTATTATTTTCTTTTAGTTTTCTCCATTTTTTTTTTTAATAAGAGATTTTTTGCTATAGGGTACATGCACTCACCAGAGAGACAGAGAAAGACAAAGAGACAGAAAGTGAGAAATCACCTCCTGGAGGGATGGCCACACCACAGTCTCTTTTTCCTTAGGATTTTGGGCACACATGCACAAGTGCCTGGTGTGAGTTTTAAGTCACTGGGTTTAGGACGCAAACCACAGTCAAGTTTGTGGGAGTTCAGTGATATAACCATTATGTCATCTGCTGGTCCCAGTTTTCTCTCTTTTTGTTTTCTTTTAGTTTTCTAAAATAGATGTAGATATATAGATTCTATTTATCATCTGTTCTGTGTAGCATCTTCTATAGAATTTAGGTTTTATATATATATACATATACACACACACACACACACATACATATATATACACACACACACTATACATGTATCTTTAACTATACATATTTTAGAATTATATGTAATATAAATTTTTATTAAATAAAATATTTATCACATAACATTTGTACATAATTTATTTTATAACTACATATCATTTTAAATTTAATTTTATATGTATACACACACACATATACACATCAGTCATATGTGATAGGGAAGGCAGGCAATGAATTTCACAGCATTTCCTCTTCTAATCTGATTTTATAACATATGAAAGGAAAGCTCTAAGGAATGCACAGAGAGAACACCACTGCTGCCCTTTGAGTATTTGGCTATGTTCTTAACTTAGTGGTGACACAGTCAGAATCGAGTTAATGCCGGCAACTCCCTGGGAGAAATGATTCATTACAATATATTTAGCTGATCTGTGCTCACAGATGTAAAGATATAAAAGTATCAGTTCTGAAGGAAATCCTATATTAAGTTTCTCAGAAAACCAGGTCATGGCTAAAGGGCTAGAAAATATTGTTATTATTTCAAAGTTGCAGGATTGCTAGTAGTGCAAGCCATAACTGGAGTAAGCTCACTGCAGCTTCTTTCTCATGATGCTCACAACCCCCCGCCCTCCCCCCACACACAAAATAGAAAGTAAACACATGAAAACAGGAAAATAAGAATAATGAAGTTTGTGAGGGGAGTCAAACTTGTAGATATGCCCCAAAGGGAGGTGGGTTTCCCAGTATTTTGTTGTTGTTTTTCCTCTTCTGTCTCAAAAATTTGACCTTACGTTGTGGTGCACAGTAATGGCAAGGAAACAGCCAAAACTCCTATAGAAACCTTGCTTGGGAATTAGGGCCCCTCTTTTAAGAGTGTGGGGAAATTCTTGCTGCATTTTCTTTTTCTTTCTTCTTTCCTGGTTTTGCCCTGTGGGTGAGCCCAGTGTGTGTGTGTGTGTGTGTGTGTGTGTGTGTGTGTGTAAGTGGGAGGTGTGATGGTGGCTATGCTGTTGTGGCAGTAGCACAGGGCTTTACAACTTCAAGAAGATGTCACAATTGTATTTCATGAGGTAAAAGGCAAACTTTATCTTGAGAAATATAACCTTAACCTAAATGGAAATATAGAAGTTCTCAGGAAAAAAGAAATCACAAAAAAGAAACAAACGGAAATTTTAGAGCTGAACACATAATAGAAATGATGTAATCTGAAGAATGGAGAAAAAAGGGGCCAGCAATTAGAGTAATGCTATGTTGCTGGACTCCCATGTATTCGAACACAGTTTGAGTCCTGGACCCAGTGGCTTAAACTCATGCCAGGTGCGTGTGTGTGCATGCCTAGGATCCCGAGAGGAGAATGGAGGAGAAGGGATTGCGGCATGGCCATCCCCCTGGGGAGTGATTTCTCGCTTTCTGTCTCTCTGTTTCTCTCTTTCTGGTGAGCACACGTGCTCTATAGCAAAAACCTCTCTCCCTCCTCTCCCCCCCCAAAAAAAAGAAAAGAAAAGAATGGAGAAAACAAAAAAAAAAATAAGAATCTTAGGGATATGTAGAACAATATTAAAAAGCTTAACATTAGTGTACCAGAAGCAGAGAATAAAGATTGCCAAAGAAAAGATCATAAAAGAAATAATGACCCAAAAGTTCTCAAATTTGGTAAAACAAACACACACACATAAATTTTACAGAGTCAAGAAACTTAGGGAATCCCCCAAAGTATAAACTCATAAAAGCCAAGCCTCATCACTCATAGTCAACCTGCAGAAAACCAAAGATTAAAAAAAAATTTAAAAGCAGCTATAGAAAAACAAGATATTACATAAATGGAAACAAAGCCTGTGATGAGCATGGATCCTCACCAAATACCACAGAAGATAGAAGACAGAAGAACAGCATCTCTAAAAGGCTGAAAGAAATGTCAACCCAGAATTTTATATCCAGCAGAAATATCCTTCAAACATTAAAGAAAAAAATATATAATCTCGGATGAAAGAAAATGAAAATAATTTGTTGCTAGCATCTCTGATCTAAAAGAAGGGGAAAAGGAAAAAAATATTTAAGAGAGATTTTTGCTATAGGGTGTGTGCACTTGCTGGACAGAGAGAGACAGAAAGTGAGAAATCACCCCCCGGGGAGATGGCCATGCTGCAGTCCCTTCTTCTCCATTCTCCTCCTGGGATCTTGGGCATGTACACACACAAACCCGGCATGAGTTTTAAGTCTCCGGGTCCAGCACTTGAACCACAGTCAGCCATGTGGGATCCTAGCAACATAACCATTATGCCATCTGCTGGTCCCAGGAAATTCTTAATCCTGAAGGAAAATGTACCAGGGGGAATATGGAACTTAAGGAATTAAAGACAAGCACTGGTCTATTAAATACCTGGGAATAGACTACGTTTTTCTCTTTAGTTCTTTAAAATATGAAAGACTATCGGGGCTGGCAGATGGCATTGATGGTTAAGGTACTGGGCTCCCACATGGCTGACCATGGTTCAAGCCCTAGACTTGGTGATTTTCTTTCTCACTTTCTCTGTCAAATTAAAAATAAATAAATTAATTAATTATTTAGGGGCCAGGTGGAGTAGTGGTTAAGGCACTGGCCTCCCTTATGGTTGACCATGGTTCGAGTCCTAGACCTGGTGGCTTGAAACTGATGCCAGGTGCATGTGTGTACATCCCCAAAATACTGAGAGAATACAGGAGAAAGGACTGTGGTGTGACTGTCTACCCTGGGGGTGATTTCTCATTTTCTGTCTATGTCTCTCTGGTAAGTGCATGTGCCCTGTAGCAAAAATCCTTCTCGATAAAGAAATATTTTTAAAAATTCTATCAAAGCCTATTGAAACAAAGATCAAAATCTTTGTTTTTTTTTTTTTTTTTTTGAGAGGTTTTTCGCTATAGGGCGCGTGCGCTTGCAACACAGACAGAGAGAGACATAGAGACAGAAAGCGAGAAATCACCCCCCAGGGGGGATGGTCACACCGCAATCCCTTCTCCTCCATTCTCCTCTCAGGATCTTGGGCACGCACACACACGCGCCCGGCGTGAGTTTTAAGCCACCGGGTCCAGGACGCAAACCGCGGTCGACTACGTGGGAGTCCAGCAACATAGCCATTACGCTAACTGCTGGTTCCCGAAACAAAGATCAAAATCTTATCAGGTAGGGTTTTTAATATATGTATAGATAATATATATATGACAATTATATAATGAGAGCTAATGCAAATTTTATATAGTCATATAGATTTTCCCTATGGTGGTAAAATAAATATTACCTTCAAGTAGATTGTAAAAGATTAGGCATGTATACTGGAAATTCCAGAGCAACCATTAAAATATATTACAAAGAAATACAGAAAAAAGTGAAGAAATATATTAAATATAACATTAATAGTCTAAATTGCAGCCAGAGCTGAATCTACTAATAAAAAAATAGTAAATTTAAAGACTAGCCTAGACAATTTTTTTTAAACTATCCTACACAACTCAGTACTACCTTTTTCTAAATAATTTCTCTGGAAGTAAAAGTTATAGCTCTTCAGGCCAGTAGGTGGGATGGTAGTTAAGGGCTCTGGACTCCCACATGGCTGACCGTGGTTCGAGTCCTGGACCTGGCAGCTTGCTTTCTCACTTTCTCTCTCTCTCCCCCTCCTTCTCTGCTTTAATTAATTAATTAATTAATTCTTACCCCCCCCCCAAAAAAAAGTTATAGCTCTTACCTAACTCATTTCAGTATTTTATAGCTTTCATTTTATGAAGGTCTATTTTCTACTAAGCTTTCATCATTAATCATAATCAATATGGTTATTAAAAAAGCAAAATGCTTAAAGGCAGACACTGGGTCTTATATTACTGGTTTCTCAATATCTTGCACAGGTCTAATAAATAGGTGTTCAAACTGAATGAATGAATGAATGAATGACAATTCCTCAAGACTGAATATAGACTGAAAATACAATATGGAATAATAGGTTTTAATGTAATAAGTCAAAGGTGACAGTATAAAACAGGAGAGAACATATGATTTTATAAAACACATTGATTAAACTACTAACCTTGAGAAATTATACCATATTCCAACAATGTTCAAAGGATTTTTAGTATTTGCTTACAGGGTTTTTACTACAAGTTTCCTGAATATGTTAAATGGAACTAAATCTTCATAATTTAATGTCAAGAACAACTTAATTTTTTTAATCACTCAGGATCATGCTTTAATAATGAATAATGTGAATGGTCAAATGGTTCTTATCATTTTGGGTCTCTAATGAATTCTAAAATCAAAATCTCTGAGATGATCAGCATCTCAGAGTTTCCTGTGTATGAATTCTTTTGTAACATCATACAAATTAATAAGTAAAATGAATTACTAATGAGTTTAATGAAATCTTTAACATATGTTCATACTATGTTTATTTAAAAATTATGATTTTACTTTTTCTTGACGATTATCCTCCAAACATAGTAAAATTTTTTAAAGAGTAAAACAAAATCCTTTACTTTCTGTTCCATATAACCTCCATGTGAGGGAACATGAACACATATGACTTGCACAGGAAATAATAAACAATCACAAGTCAAATTGTACTAACTTTTTTAACAAAAAAATGTTTTTGTACCCTCAAGAAATAAAAAATAAAATAAAACCAGAATATACAAAACAACCTCAGGCTTGTCTGAAATGTTAAACTGGGGTAATCTCTGAGATGCACATGTATGCTAAAACTGCTACTGGCTGGCTGCCACCTGAGTTACCTTATAGAAAAGGATTAATTTTGGTAATCCAGAGAAAATAGTATGCACAGTGTAGAAAGATATAAAATGTTACTTCTTTCATGAACTTACGATGCCTTTCATTTTTCACTCACCTTTCTTAGTTAGCTTCATGTCATGGTGCTAAAACTTTTGTCTAATTAAAAGATACTACAATGACTTCTTCATTGTAAAATTAAAATACAGAGCTACTTACTACCCACCTTTCTGCTCCCCATCCTTCCCTCTCCATGAATGTTAATGTGATAGTCTTTCCTATTTTTCTCTTGCCTTTTATCCATATGATTACTATCTAGGGCTTCCAAAGAATACTAGATATGAAATGGTGCTTTCTTCGGGATGAAAAAGTGCTACATGAGGGGTTTGAGATAGCCCAAATTGGTAATGGAATTTGGGCAGGTCATTTAAGCGGATCTATTTAAAATAGAAATTTCCCAGATCATTTATAGTAACAATACTGTTACTATTCAATAAAATTTTATGTACTTAAAACACTGGGTAAATTGGGACCAGCAGTTAGCGTAATGGCTATGTCGCTGGACTCCCACGTAGTCGACCGCAGTTCGAGTCCCGGACCCGGCGGCTTAAACTCACGCCGGGCGCGTGTGCGTGCGTGCCCAAGATCCTGAGAGGAGAATGGAGGAGAAGGGATTGCGGCGTGGCCATCCCCCCTGGGGGGTGATTTCCTGCTTTCTATCTCTCTGTCTCTCTCTGTCTGTCTGGCGAGCGCACGCGCCCTATAGCAAAAACCTCTCCAAAAAAAAAAAAAAGAAAAAAAAAAAAACACTGGGTAAATTAACTGACACTCCACTAGAATACCACAGAAAATATGTATCTTTAAAACAAGCCAAAATAAATTTTATTCCAATATGGCCGAGGCTTACAGATGTAAACTTCATGAGACTAAACCAGCATAGTTTATGAATTTTTGGACAAGTGAGGGTGTGGAGATGAATGTCAAGTTACAAAATGATAAAACTTTAGAACAGGAATGGAATTTGCTGATATTGATCAGAGGCTGAGTATCCCTAATCCCAAAATCAATAAAAAATGCTTCAAACTGAATTTTTTTTTTTTTTTTTTGAGAGGTTTTTGCTACCGGGCGTGTGCGCTCGCCAGAAAGACAGAGAGAGACAGAGAGACAGAAAGCGAGAAATCACCCCCCAGGGAGGATGGCCACGCCACAATCCCTTCTCCATTCTCCTCTCAGTATCTTGGGCATGCATGCACATACATCCAGCGTGAGTTTAAGCCACCAGGTCCAGGATTCGAACCGCGGTCGACTACGTGGGAGTCCAGTGACATAGCCATTATGCTAACTGCTGGTCCCCAAACTGAAATTTTTTGAGTGCTAACATTGGAAAACTATTATTAGAAAATCCCATATTTGACCTTATTTGACAGGTCCAGTTGAAATGCTGCAATGCATAAAATATATAAAATGTATAAAATTACCTTCAGTCTCTCTATATAAGGTATATATAAAACAAATGAATTTTGTGTGTAGGCTCGGGTCTCATCATCATGATATCTCTTCATGTATATACAAATGTTTGAAAAGTTGTTAAAAATCTGAAATCTGAAACACTTACAGTTCCAAGCATTTTGGATAAAGGATACTCAATTTGTATAGTTATCACATTTTACATAGACAACGAAACAGAAACCCAAAGACGTAAACTGCCTGGCTAAGATCACTGCTAGTTATTGGCAGGGCTACTTATAAAATCCCAGGTTTTCTGTTTCTTAGTTTAGTAGAAAGATTTTCAACTAGGAAGTCAAAGCACTAGCAGCAAACATTTATGAGGGCCTACCACTTGCTAAGCTCAATGCTACTTTAGACTTATTCATGAATTCTCTTTTCATTTTCACAACCGTCCAATGAAATAGATATACGTCTTATGAGTCACAGACCCAGGTTAGTCACACTACACAGTCAAGCTGTACTGTGAAGTTACATCATGGACTCATTTAATTGATAACAAATTCACCAGTTGAAACTTTAGAGAACTACTTGAATGATCTGCAGTGGGACAATGGAGGGTGACTGAGAGAAATGGAGATTCACATCTTTCTCTCAGAGGATCCATAAAGGTTGAGAGTACAGACTCAGGAGTCCAACAAATCTTGGTTTTAAATAATAGATCTGTTTATTATTAGGCTCGTGACTTTGGGCAAGATAATTAACTTCTCTAATGTTTACTTTCCTAGTTTCCTCACCTGTAAGATAAAATGTGCCATTCTCCATAAAGTTGTTGTTAGGATGAAATGAAATAATACGCTTAAATCAGTCAGTACATGGGCTAGTAGGTGGTGTGGTGGTTAAAGCTCTGGACTCCCACATGGCCTACTGCGGTTTGAGTTCTGGGACTGGTGACTTATTTTCTCATTTTCTTTCTCTCTCTCTGGTCAAATTAAATAATAATAAATAAAGTTAAATAATTCTCTTAAAAATAATAAAGCAGTCAGTACAATGAATGCCTTTTGCAGACTTAAGTACTTAATAAATGCTAGTTTCATTTCATTTTTAGTCATTACATTTTAACTACAGGCCTTTTTGACAAATTTCCCTAAGTCATTAAATTTGTTTTCAAGAATTGTAATCATATATGTTTAACTCTTGATTACCGATAAACAAAAGTTATTATATTGGGAAGTGTTCAGATAGATGCTTTTTTTGTGTGTAAAGAAAGGAATCCACATGAATAAAATGTAGAGGACGCTCCTTAGACAGTAAATTAGTCTTTCTTCCCACATGTAGTCTCTAAACAAAATCTGGTCCATGATCTTCACTCTAGCATCACCTACTGAAATTGGTTTCCATGATGGTTTATGTAAAAGATTCCACCACTTTCCCCTAACCCCAGAACAAGAAGGTATTTTATTATTTCAACTTAGGGTCTGATTATAATTAGCATGCTTATCTTTGGTATGAGTCCTGATAACTTTGCTGAACAGATTTAGATGAAAATATGTAAACACATGATTTAGAAGTATGTATACTCTCGCAATTTTGAAAAAAAGGAAATAAGCTTCTCATTAGCAGTTCTTTTCCATTACTGTGGACCCTTGCTGGCCCCAGTTTAATAATCAGTTTTTTTTTTTTTTTTTTTTTTTTTTTTTTTTTGGAGAGGTTTTTGCTATAGGGCGCGAGCGCTTGCCAGAAAGACAGAAGACCAGAAATCACCCCGTAGGGGGGATGGCCACACTGCAATCCCTTCTCCTCCATTCTCCTTTCGGGATCTTGGGTATACATGCACATGCGCACAGCATGAGTTTAAGCCACCGGGTCTGGGACTCAAACCGTGGTCGTCTACATGGGAGTTCAGCGTCATAGCCATTACGCCAACTGCTGGTCCCAATAGTCAGTTTTAAAGACTGAGGGTATCTACAGAATACAGACAGAAAGAAAGTGAGAAATCACCTCCCAGGCAGGATGGCCACACCATAATCCTTTCTCCTCCATCCTCTTTTTGGTATTTTGAGCAAACACGCACAAACACCCAATGTGAATTTTCAAGCCATCAGGACTTGAACCGCACCATGGGCCAAGTGGAATCCAGCTGCCTTAACCTTTATGCCACTGCTGACACTAGCAAAATGAATCTTATGTGATTTGTATACATCTACAAATGTAAGTTTGGGAAGAGGTCATAGCTACTCGATTCAACCCATTTCTGTTCCCTACTTTCCTCTGTCTTTTCCAATATCTTTTAGTAGGAGCCACTGAAGTCACCCACCTATAAAGTACCTGCTGCTGAATGAATTTAAGGAAGAGTTGAGGTGTAAAATCCTAACCTTGCAGCTGGTTTGGACTAATACTAAACAGATCCCCAAAGAGGTATGAAGTATGTTGGTGTAAGTCTTGCGTCATGTAACGTGTTCAACTTCTCCAGCATCATCCCCATGTCTAGTGCCCTTGAAGTGCCTTTGTATCACAGGCACTCAGTAAATAAGGACGTGTTTGAGGAAGGGAGTCAATGGTTTCTGGTAAATGTTTAACAAATGGCTCTTGGAGGAGAGCAGATTGACAGCATTTGCTGATAACGACGGCAGAGATATTTTCACGACAGCTGAGTATAACTACCAGAGGTTTAACAACTGTCTTGCATGAGTCCTCAAAGTGTTAATAGTTGGCTCTTTCAAGCCAGTATTAGGCCAGTCAGATCCAGCACACCACTGGAGAAAGGGCCAGCAGGTAGTCTAACGGGCAACCCTGTCACTCCTCCTTAGGAACTGGCTAGTTACCCCCTTTCTAAAGCAGGGAACTTGCATCGAACTTTGGCAAGAGCCTAGAGCTCCTTTGATCCTACTTTCATAGGCTGAATCTTGATCCTCACACCTGTATTTCCTCTCCAGGATCCTGGCGTGTAAAATGGTTCTCCTCAATTCCATGAATGAACCCAGCTTGACTTCCAGATTAGACTAATTCTCCAAATCCCTCATTGCTGGTTTCCACCTGCTGGTTGGGACCACCTGGTAGCAATAAAATGCCTGAATTATACCTGAGCTTACCAGGGCCCTCTTCAAATACCAAGTCTTAGGTGACCCGGCTACCCTCCCCAGTCTTTGTGGCCAAATCTCCAATTCTACAGTAATTCGGGGAAAAGGTCTCTAATTATCCCTTGCTTGACCCCATTGACCCTTGTTACTTAACAGCTTGTATGTCTTAAATCTGAACCCCTGTTCACTTTCCTAGTCTCAACAGCACATGCTCCTTAAGTTCCAGATAATCACAATATAAAATGCTCTCTGAGTATAAGGAAGATATATACAGATAGTGTAGCAAGAGCCAGTAAAGCAAATCATCTTACTTTAGTAGTAAGCCTTCTCAGTCACATTTACTATTATACTGTTGTAGCAAGACTTAGATTTAAAAGAGCACTAAAACAATAAACTTCAAAAGTTTTTCTTTTCTTTCTTTCTTTTTTTTTTTTTTTTCAAATCTCAACAGCTGCATTAACATGGAAAGCATACCTATGGGCTATTAATATGAAAAACCACCAAAAAACTATACTTCCTAAACACTGGAAATTGTTAAGCACCTCGATAGCCAAGAAAGAGTCCCTGTTTTACTCAGTTCCTGGACAAAATGAATATTCCGAGGCACAGTAAGAATGTGAAGGCTAAACCTCGAAACATTTCAAATGTTTACATAAACATGAATCAGCCATGGGACATGAGCTTTCCATAGTAAAGAAAAGGAGGCTTTTCTGGTCTGCCAGCTGCTCCTGTCTGATCAGTCTTGAAACTATGGGAATGAAATGTATCATGTGGTAGAAAGCACTCCAGTAAGTCTGAAGGTTCTTACCTGTACATTTGTAATCAGAAGCTACCCCTTTAAGCACAGCATCGAAAATGGATATTTCCACTCGCTGCTTTCTGTGGTGACAACTCAAAAGCAAGGAAGGCTGGGACACAATAAAGTAGAGAAAAGGTTCTAGCTGTAAGTCACCGGTTCCTCTTCGACCAGGCTGCCGGACAATAGTTATACCAAGTGCTTGTCTTGCAGACGACCTCGTGGATGCGTGAAGACTTTCGAGAGAGAGGACCCCTATCTTTTTCCCTGAAGCAAAAGAAATGCTGCTGCTTAAGAGATCTTCTGCTGTCACTGTGGAAATACATGCCTGGTTGGGCTTAGCAACATCTGAATCAACTTCTGGGAGGTTTAATGAACTCTTGCCTGTTTTTTCATTATCCTTCTGTTCTTGTGATTTCGATTTGGGTAAGGCTGTGCAGGAGTAGGTCATTAATGAGATTCTACTTGCAGTAATAAATATGTCAAAGGGAATAAAATTTAGATTCTTTACAATTGATGACTGGCGTGAAGGACGGGCAATGCGATGCTGGCTGGCACCACTGTGCTGCTCTATTTGTATAATTCTGATTTTAACACTGTCACTGCCGATTCCACTGTCCTGAGCCCCACTGTAGCGAGATGAAGTTTCAGCCACACCACCATCGAATGTGTCCATTTTTTTATGTTCTTGTTTAGAGATCTGTAAAATCAAAACAAACAAAAAACCTTCAAACTAGTGAAATGCCTACTGTTATTAAACAAACAACATTATAAAAGCATGTTATTAAATATGAAATTTAAAAAGTGGATCTAGTATAACTTATAACTTAGTAAGCACAGAAATAAAGTTGGTACCCATTCAAAAAAAAAAATCCTTAAAACGGCAAGAAAATACTTGAGAAAAGAAGCATCTAAAATACATTTCCATCACTAAAATAAACTTTTGAACGAGGGAATTTCTTTCCTTGGATTAGTATGAAGTAGCATATATTTAAGAAAATACCTCTTATATTTTTAAAAAAGATTTATTTAATTTTACTTGTTATTATTACTTATTTTTTTAATTTGACTGGAGGAAGAAAAGAGAGAGAGAGAGCGAGAAAGTGAAAAAGCGAGCACCAGGTCCGGGACTCGAACCACAGTCAGCCAAGTGGGAGTCTAGCGCCTTTAGACACCATGCCACCTGCTGGCTCTGAGAAAATACCTCTTTAAAGAATTTGGGTTAGTATTCTTTACAGTGATTTTTTTTCCCAATTAATACACCAAACTATTTCTAAATCATGATTACTGTTGAGTTGAAATTATATTTTATGTAGGAGTAGTTTGTTATTTATACTTATTGTAAAATAGATTTTCAGGTTTTTGAATTGTAAGGAAGAGAGGGGAAAGTCAGTAGTCCTAAATCATGGAAGACAAAGGAAAAGTAAGCTAAGATACATGCATGCCATTTAAAAAGATATTTATTTTCCTCTTCTATAATAGGTCTTGAAACAAGGATAAATGTATGTGATCAGTGAAATCAAGTCAGTCAGTCAATAATTAAAGCCCTCGAGGGTAGATTTTCCACTGTGCAATAAAGGCTCCTAGTTCTCAACATCTTCCAACAATGACTCCCCATGTAGAGAACTAAGACCATCTTAATGGCCATAGCAGTTATGATCCCTTGGCAGCATGACTCCGACATTTGGTTCCCCTTTCTTACTTCTCCCTCTTCTCCCAACCATCAGTTTACATTTTGCTATTAGGCACCTAGACATTTTCACAGAAGTAATACAGAATCATTAAAGTTACCAAGAAAAAATCTGTTTAAGAACAGAAAGAGAAAAACAAAATCCTCCCATACCTTTCTTATCACCAATATGGCCAATGGTGTATTTCAATGAGCTCTGTTCACTCTTTTTTCCCTACCCATGCGTAAGTCCTACCTACTCACCCCACTCAGTATAATAGTCATACTTGAGAGACAAATTTGTAACCCAATTTTTTTAACAAGCTGATATGAAAGTGAGAAAGTGAGTACCAGGTCCGGGACTAGAACCATGGTCAGCCAAGAGGGAGCCCAGTGCCTTAAACCACTATGCCACCTGCTGGCCCCAAGAAAATACCTCTTTAAATAATTTGGGTTACTATTCTTTATAGTGATTTTTTTTCCAATGAATACACCAAACTACTTCTAAATCATGAACCCCAATTACTGTGGGTTGAAATTATATTTGTTCATAAACACAATGATTCATTTATTTATTTAATTTGCTACAGGGCACAAGCACTTGCAAGAGACAGACAGAAGGAGAAGAAAACATTTTTCCCCACCCCTTCCCCTCCACCGTGCGGAATGGTCACAGTGTTATCCCTTCTCCTCGATCCTTCCTTCATTTTGGGAATTTGGGCATGCACCCTCATGTGCCTAGTGTGTTTCTCAGGCCACAGGGTCCAGGACTAGGACTGTGCAGTCAGCTATATAGGATTCAGCCACCTTAACCATCAGGCCATAGAGCCAGCCAAATAAAATTTTGAAAAGCTATATAATATTTAATTTAGTATTAAGAATAATCTATTCACCCATTCCCATACATATGGTTATTCAAGTTTCAACTTGTGCCTACAAACATGCCTGACAAACATTTAGTAATACTTCCTTAGGAAAGGCTTCTAGAGGTGGAGTTACTAGGTACATGGTACAGAAAAGTCTAAAGTTTTGAATATTGCCAAACACCTTTTGAAAAAAGTTATACTAATTTAAATTGCACTAATGATGAAAAATATGCTTTAAAGTACTGTGTAACTGCACATTGCTTAAAATTTTTTAGACTCTTCCTTAATTTTACTGGTTAAAAAAAGTATCATTTTGCTACATGCTGTATTTATTTATTGCCAGCAGATGTGTGTGCTTACCAGACAGAGATAAAGCACCCACTCCCAATGGGGTGTGATCACACACAATCCTTTTTCTTCTATTTTTCCATCCTGTCAGGGCTTAGAAGATGCAAACATGTGACCTGGCACATGTTTTTCAGCTTGGGTTAGGTATTCAAACCATAGTGGCCATGTGGCGTCCACCTACTTATGTACAGTGCTAACTTGCTGAGCTATGGGACCAGCTCTGCTACATATTATTATAAATCTGCTTGTCAGGGGGCTCACTGTGAAAATGTTTAAGACCTAATAAACAATTCAGTTAAAAATTTTCAAGTGTTTCTGGTTAACTGATCTTGTAGTTGTGGAAGATGCATTGTTAGAAAACAAAACAATTTATTGCTAGTTTCTGAAGACATCCTGTTCTTTGAAATCATTTTATCTATATTATGCTCTTTCTCTGTCTGGAGCACTGCTCCAAGCTTGTGGTAGCTGGCAAAGTTAGTTATCCACCAAGGCAAATAATATTTATCTAAGAACTGCTCTCTCATTCTTTTCCTTCCTGCTGATCTTAGTACTTTACTCATATATCTATTATAAGATGTATTAGTGAATGGTGATAGTACTGGATAATATTAAATAAATCTTACAGGCTTTGGAATCAGACAGCCATGGGATCAACTCCAACACTCCCTAACTGCATGACAAATTAGAAACCTCCATAAAGCTACATAATCTTCTCTGTAAAATGGAGACAATAATTCCTACCTCAGGTTACCAGTGGGATTCAATGAACTAGGGTACCTGAAGAGGTCAGCACAGTGTCTAGCATTCGGTAAGTATCCCATGAAGCACAGCTATTAATATTTTTTTTCTTTAATCTGGTGAAATGTGAAATGGGCCATACCATTCTGCTTCTGTGTATTACTAAGGAGAAGGGTAGTGACTGGCACACTGAGGAACATCCATATGTGTTTGATGACATGTTTGTTTCTGATATAATATTACATGGAAAAAAAAAACCACTTCTCTGCAGACTAGAATTATATGACTGGTGAGAGGAAAATATATGTGGAAGAAGACTTTCTAATATGGTACTCTTAAAGATCTTGCCCAGACATATTTATGAGATCTTTCTTACTCTGCATCTTCTACCATGTGGGCTGGTCATGCCTTAACCTTAGTTATTTCAGTCTCTGCTGTGTCCTTGTCCTCAGATTGGGGGGTTAACACCCAACAAACAGAACTACAGCAGCATTAAATGAGTTAATGTATTGAACACACAGAGTGGGTACACTAGAGTTGGTGAAAAAAAAAATTACCTTCTTTGTGAAGACTTCTGTAACTTTTCCAGGTGGTACTAGTCTTTCCTACTTCTATGCTTTTATAACAAACTCTATTACTATAGCATTTTCCACACTGTATTCTGTCTCAGAGACTGTGAGCAACTGAAGAAAAAAATAGGATAACCATTGATATATTTACTATTTGCTAGAAATTGTTAACATATTACATACATTTTCTTTACTGTTATGACTGTTTGAGGGGGAGTACTGTTATTTTAGAGTTGAGGAAACTGAGGCCTATAGAGATAATCAATAGGCCCAAGGTCAGACAGACAGAAGACTATGGATAAGAGGAAACACATCATGTTAGTATTCTCAGAACATAGTAAACTTCTTTTCATATAGTAAAGCATAAAAACTATGTGTTGATTGAATAAATGAAGAGATTTAATTTTAAAAGTCAGTAAAATAAAAATAAAGGAAATTGTCATCAAAATAATAAAGCTTTTAGTTATCCTTTTTATGAAAATTTCAAATACACCTCCAAATCCACTATAAACTAGGAATTCTCATATAACATGTGAAAAAGTGATAAAATCAAGTACTTAAGGAGCCTAGTGATTTACTGCCCACATTTTCTTTCTTTCTTTTTTTTTTTTGGAGAGGTTTTTCGCTATAGGGTGCGTGCGCTCGCCAGACAGACAGAGAGAGACATAGAGACAGAAAGCGAGAAATCACCCCCCAGGGGGGATGGTCACGCCGCAATCCCTTTTCCTCCATTCTCCTCTCGGGATCTTGGGCACGCACGCACACGCGCCCGGCGTGAGTTGTAAGCCACCGGGTCCGAGACTCGAACCGCGGTCGACTACGTGGGAGTCCAGCGACATAGCCATTACGCTAACTGCTGGTTCCCTACTGCCCACATTTTGAGACATTACAAACTATCTTTATACAATTTAATTTTTAAAAATCTCTTTAGCTTGAGTTTCATGGCAAACTAAAATGGCAAACTCAAACTTTATGAACATTTTTTATTCTTTCAATCAGCAAAGTCAATCACAATTAATTACATGAGAGTACAGTTTCTATGCATAAAGCATTTTATTTTTCTGATTTATAGATTTATATTTAAAATCTAGTCTTTCTTTAAAGTGAATTAAGTGCTCTCACAGGTGTTAACAAGGATAAAACAAACCACCTGTCGGGAAAGATAAAGAAACGTACATTTAGCCTTATTAAGTGTTGAGATTGCCACATTAGACTCCAGCAAATGTCAAGTGGCATGATCTTGAGATATAAATAACCAGCAGGGGCAGGATGGCAGCTATCAGCTGAGGTCGCACAGGTTACTGAACAGAAGTCAGATGGTAACTAATTCTAGTCACTACTGAGCAGAATGGAATTTGAACCAATGACCCAGAGATGAAAGACTCTTGACTCTCATTGGAAGAAAAAAAAGGGCAATTTCCCCCATATAAGAACACTACATTCTTAAAACTGGGTTAAAAACCGAAATGCCCTCCATTTTTCTAGGTTTGCAAAGCAGTTGTAGCCCTGCCTGAAATAAATAAGCTGATGATTTCCGAGACAGTTTAAAATCTACTGGGTTGTCGCCAGTCCATTTCATATTTATCTGTTACATTGAAGAATATCTGGCCTGCTGTTAAGCCAAGTCAAATTAATTATGAGTATGGGGCCCTAAACTTGGGCATCAATTTACCATTCCTTCGTGGAAAATGAAAAATTCACTATGTAATAACTCTAAAAATAACGTTTGGTTTATCATTTTCCAAGGGGGACTAATAATTTAAGTTGTCAAAAATGGCAATATCTGCTTGCTGCGAGTGGGTGCTACAGACACATGTATCTCTGGGCAGTGCTGTTACATCAGCTCTCCCACTCTTTACCTAACTTATTTAAAATGAACAATAAAAGTTTTCTTTAATTAGCTACTGGTGTGCATTAACATGATCATGATTAAACCATAAAAACCAACTGTACATTACTCTGGTCTCCTGTTCCATATGTTTTGAGTTATTCTGTTTGAAAATGTACTTTGCGTCCCTTTTAAAAGTTCGACCTTCTGCTTTCAGAGAATTAAATGCATATTACTGTAGTGAAGAAGATAATGTTTCAGACCTCCAGGCATATATTAAACACACTGGCAGCACTTGAGACAAAATGCTTTACTTATTAGATACTTCCTATTCTAAACAGTGTCATCAAAGGCTAAAAACAAAATCCATATAAAAGCTGCACAATGCTTCCACACAGAACCTGTGCCAAAATCCCTGTACTTTCCAACTAATGAGGAAAGGATGTGTACTCTTAACATATGAATGTAAGATTTTCCAAGCATTCACTTTAGGAAACTGGGCTATTGATTCCATATGGGTTATGTTAAATGAAACTGTATTGGTAAAATAACCTTTAAGATATCTGGCATGATAATGATAATTAAACAATATTCAAAAGACTAAAACAAAAGGGAATTTGGTTCCACAATGGCTAATTAAAATAAAATGAAAAAATACAGCATGCCATCTATCAAGATAAATTGTTATTGTTTAAGAACTATATAAATACTGTTAAAATATACTTTTAGATAAAATCTGAAAGAACTGGAAAAATATTTGTGGCTTAAAAATGGATAGCTTGGTGCACAAAAAAATATAAGACTGAAATTTTATGCGGAGATAACAGCTTTAAAGCCTTGAGCACAACCAGATGGGACTTAAATCAGAGGAATTCTACAGTTTCACTATCAATGGGCTTCAATATGAGAAGGTTTTCAATAGCTAGGAAAACATGTCAAGTTGATAGTTTACTTCTGAGATCATTTCAACGCATTTTCCCATCCTTTCACAGCTCTACGTGGTGCAGACACTAGCCACCATAGAGGAGGTGCTGAAAGCTGTACTAGTAACTAGGGAACTGTAGCTAATTCTTCTTTGTAATACACTGAGATAGGTAAGTGTACTCACCCACGCTGGAGTCCAGCGAGAGTCCTGGTATCTCAGGAGTGGTGGATAAAACCATATTCGAGTAATGTGACAACACCAAAGAATGCATAAAATAATTTTAGATTATGCTAGTTTCTTATCTAATTAGTTAGATGTTTTTCAATATTATTTTTGAGTGTAAAAAGATAAACTTGAAACATCTTGCTCAGTCCTATCAACATTTTGATGAACACAGTCAAAAGTCAGCTTCATTAATAAAAATGAAGGTTTAAATTGTTAAAGAAAAATCTAGGAAACTAACTTGAAAATTAACAAAGAGTGAAACAAATAAAATTTTTGTTTTGATGACTGAGAAAAAAGGGAAATTTAGGATCTATTCAAGTATTTTAATTCACATTATGTCTTTTAATTCTTTTCTTTTTAAGAAAAACTTACTATATACCAAGCATAAGAATATTCACACATTTTTCTTTGCTATCATAAATATGGTTATGTAATAGCAATGCTGAAGTAATGTTTCCAACGGGCAACAGTCATACTTTAACTTTGATCAAAATATTTTTTTTGCCAATTAGGAGGTCGTAGCTTCCAAATTACAAACCAAGTCAAGTGTAAAACCACAGGATCAAAGTGACAGTCACATGTATGTATCATGATGACATTTAACCTAATTTTGCTACCCTTGCTAAAATGCAGCATTTTCAAGAAAGTAAACATCATGTCTATTATACAAAATCAACAGCTAAAAAAACTGGTTACAGCATGTTAATGGTTTCTCATACTAGATTACAAAGAAAAATTTTTTACACACTGGAAGCTATACATAAACAGTGAATTGCACTAATTTAATCAATAAACTAGTAAGAGTATAGTTTAAATCTCTAATTTCAATGACAGTCTTTTCAAGTTTACTTATTTCTTCCTTGAGTAAGAGAGACAGAAAGATAGCGCCCTTGACACAGTCCCAAGGCCATGATCCAACCTAAGCCAGCATGAAACATGAGCACACACATGCCCAGCACGTTCAGGGAGTCTCTGGACACGAACCGGCAACTTTCCCACGTGGGCCTGCCTCAAAGAAGCACATGCTTTTCAGCTGTGCCACCATTCAGCCCCAATGATGTCAGTATTACAACAGTTCATAAACTTTTATCATTTCATGGATGAATTATCACTTCGACTTAGTGATGTGCCAGGTGAAATTTATCTCACCACGTTAAATAAAAAAGCATAAATTGACTTCAATATGAAAAGACTCTTTCAGAGTCACCAATGTTATTTTTTATCTAAAAACCAAACTTGAACAAGCACTATATGCACTTGAGTACTACAGATACTGAGTGCTAGAAAACAAGAGCTTTTTATATTTCATTTCTCTAAGCCAAATGTTATACAAGATCCCACATAACATAATTGTTCCCAGTTGGATGGCAAAAAAAGTTTTCACAATACTGCAGTAATTATGCACAAGAGCAGAACTAATGATACCCATCACTGTTTAACAGATAGAATGGTAAAGAGTACTATAGTTTCAAGTTCTCCCTTTCATGAAGTTACTTTTCCGGCTCTTTGAAGTAACAGTACAAGGCCACTACTGCCTGCTAAGTATCAGTTCAAATACTCACATTTCAAGACCACTGCTAACTGCAATAAAAGGAGTGTGGAGATAGTTCAGTCAAGGTTGTGTTTTAGTGCAGTCTGTGTTTGGTTTATTGTTCTAATTTAAGTAGCAAATCATGAAAAAGAACCAAGGCTAGTGCTACACAGACTATAATACTCAGATAATTATCAGCGCTTGTTTCTATATGATATTCCAAAACCAACACACATACACATGCACACGTACACCCCATCCTATCCACACAGGCACATAAGTAAGTCAAATCCTACCTTTTGAGATTTTATCTGCAGTGTTGATCTTTAGACTTTTGTGTCTGTCCCTTTATACGTATATGATTTCGTAGCATAAATTTACTTTTATAGAGGCTTCTAAATTCATAGTTCCAGGCAAAATTTCACATATAATGCCTTAACTGAGTGTTCATTCTCTTTTTCCTGTTTCTTACACATACAATGAATAGGAATAGGTTGGTCATTTTTGCTCAAGGAAACTAGATCTAATTGATTTATACTAGGTCCCGAGTTTAAGTTTGACTTGTTTGCTTTCTGTAATGAATTCAGCTTTTAAAAAAATAAAACTTGACACATTCTGGGAACTTAGATCTTAATCAAAACAGATGCCTCTACATCAGAAACAACAACCTGCTTTGAAATGGTCATAATGCTAATTCTCAAAAAATGGCTACTGTGTGTACGAGGTAACTATACTTCTTACTGATGAAATCCAAGGTTTATTCTACTGATGTCAATGTGGAAACCATTTTGTCCCATGGCTGCTTGAAGATTTTCAATAGGATTAAATCAGCTGCAAGTCCTCATTATATCAGGGTTTACAATAGTGTCTGAGTTGGGGTCTGTTTCTCATAGAATTTTACTCAGAGACTGACTTAGATTGGCTCCTTAAAGCTAGTCTGCTTTTACTAGAAACAACTGTATCACATCAGCCACTCTCATAAACTTGCTTTAAGATTGGATCAGCCCTGACCCTGAAGCAGATGAAAGTTTACCGAGCCTATGCATTCTCTATAAGTCACAGAAAAGTTTGCATTTAGTTTCTGTAGCTATGTAGAAGTAAACTATGCTTATTAACTATTCCAATGGGCCTCTGCCTGCAACTCAGAACTTAATTTTCTGATTTAAAAATGGATACTATGGAATTTGGAGAAATATCTATGAATAAAATACATACAAAATTCTTATTTCATCACTTTATTCTTCCTACATCACATATAACTCTTCAAAGAAATCAAGCAGGGATTATAGAATTGAAGCAAGAAAAGAACATCCTTTTAAAATTAATTTTCCAATATTCAGTACAAGATGAAAAATGATGAAACTGGTTAAGCATATCCATAATTTTTTATCTAGTAACTGGTTTTCACTGACAAATAGAATATAGTTATGTAACCAAAATATTGAGCTGATTTTGATCATTATATATTCTTGAACAAACCTGGTTCAGTTAACTCTAAAATATCTTCAAAGTAAATCCAAATCTCAGTATTCTCTACCTACTTGACTTTGATATCCATCAAGACATTACAGAATAAAGGGTCATTTATAAACTTTTATTAACTACTTTTACTGAACTAATGCTACATAGTGATTCTGTCGCATGTTATAAATACCTTAAAAAGTAATAATGCAATGGAATTAAAATGCAAAATGGACAAAATGTTAGAGAAATTCTCATTTATGCTCCAAAGCAAATTCTTCTTTTCCATTAGAAAAACTATTATTCTCTGCTATTCCATAAAAATCATGGCTACACCAAAATGACCTTCCTCACAAATGCATTGATGATATCAACCTCTTTCTTTAATCCATAGGAATTTGAAGTGTTCTGTAAATCAGTTTAAAAATTCCTAATAACAGCTCTGATCAGATCGCCTCACAACACCAGTGAATTTTTATATGCTGATATGACTCAAGTACTTTTTGCTGTTCTAAGAATGCAACTTTTTATGTACTTATGAAAGTAATGCAATCTATTTAGTAAGCATAAATATTTCTGGTCATGTGGGACTGCTTGAACAAATGTTAGGAAGGGGATGTAGATGCCTCCTCTTGAATATCAAGCATCATCTTTACAAACATCATAGTAGTAACTGAACCTGGAATTTCCCAAGAAAACTTTCTCAAAATGCTATGAATTAAAAAATAAATTTTAGGGCCAGCTGCTGGCATAGTGGTTAAGGCATTGGACTCCTATATGGTCAACTATGATTTGAGTCCCAAACCTGGTGACTTGAAACTCACAATGAGTGTGTGTGCATGTGTTCTCCAAATCCTGAGAGGAGAAAGGGAGATGGGACTGAGGCATGGCTATCTCTCCAGGAGTGATTTCTTGCCTTCTCTTTCTGTCTCTCTGGCAAGTGTACGTGTTCTATAGAAAAATCTCTCTCTAAAAAAAAGAAATTTTAATCACATTTGGCATATAATTACTAGCTTATCTTACCAGAATATCTCTTGTTAAAGCTAAATTTTAGGAAATAACATTTACAACAGTAGTATCAAATTAACACCATTAAAGAGGAATGTTCTAAACCTTTAAAAGTCACTTATATTTCTCTAAATTAGATAAGGAATAGTTTCTATTTTTAAAATTATGTATTTCTATGTCTACTTATTTCCATGAGAGAGGAAAGCAGCGAGGAGAGAGAAATGAGTATTCTCAAAGGATCTTGATACCATGACCCTACCTCCAGCCTAAATCTGCCAGAATCAAGGTCATGTCCATGTCCTGGCACGCATGAGGAGACCTTGGGACCTTCCCCTATGGCCTTCCTCTTGTGGCACACCATGTTACCACTGCGTGATGTAGCTATTATGTTCTTTTTGGGGTTATAAATTCATTTAGTAATTTGCTTGAGTTTTAGTTATAATAATTTTATTGGATGATGATATTTCCTTGCTTCAAAAAAGTTTATTTAGTTCTTCCATGAAGGAGTGAGAAAGAAAGAGAAAAAATCACTCCAGAGAGAGAGAGTTAGAGAGAGAGAAAGAGAGACTCCCAATACAGTCTTGACACCATGGTTTACCCCCAACTTTAGTTAGGCTTAGGTAATGGGTATGCATGTGCACTATATAGTCAGCGAAGTCTCTGGATATGAACCTGGGACTTCCCATGTGGGTCAGCCTTACAGAGCATTGTTCTTCACAGCTGTGCCACTGTTAAGCCTCCTGAGCTTCCTGAAGACAGAGACAAGGTCAAAATTAGTTTGCATGGCACAGGCAGGAGAGCACTACTGCACAATACTGGAGCCACATGGGAGTCCCAGTTTCTGATCCTGGCTTGGCCTGAACATTTTGGATGTGCCTGTGTCATGATCCTGGCTGATGGAGGCTGGAATCTAGATGGTGTGACCTCCATCAAGAATACCTCTCCTTTTCTCTATGTTACTCATGAAAGAAACAGAATAAAATTTTAAGTTAACTAGCAAAATGTGCAATAAAATTCTATTTCACATTATACATTTATTAATTCAATAAATGAATATTGAGCAGCTCCTATATACTATGCACTGCCTAAGGTTATGGCAGAAACAAAGCTCTTGCCTTCATGGAGTTTATATTCTCGGGAGAAGCCAGACAATTGTATATATGTGCATATATCTGTATGTATGCATAATATATAAAGCATGCACACATAGTATTTACTGGTGGTTAGATGTCTGGTAGAATGAGAGAAAGTTAGGAGTCAGGAATTTCTTTAGGTTTTTGGTCTAGGCAACTAACTGCAAGAATGGAGAAAATGATTTCCACGCTATGGCAAGTATCTCTCTAACCTTTTACATACATGCCAACATTTTTTATAAACTGGCTTTCCCAACTTTGTCTATTTTGCTAAGAATCATAAATGACTACAGGGATCTTCACATAGGGAGATGATGCTCACTCACTATACTATCCAATTTTAAGAACTCTCTAGTTCAATTGTGTCATCTTCCTAGTTGCTCCAGCAAACTAGGAACCATTCAAGAGAAGGCTATGATTAGAGATGGTTTTCTGGGGTTGAAACTTAGCTTCACTCCAAAGAAATGGGGCTAAGACATGCAGTCATGCCATGATACCCAGAAAAATCAACTGAAATGATACATAAAATACTTCTTGGGAAGAAATTGTGGACCTAGCACAGCAATCTTAACAGAGTTATTTGTAAGCTGAGTTAGAGAAGGGGAAAAGGACAGTGTCTTGGGTTCTTATAAGAACCCATATTTCAATGACATTGGACATTTCTATTTGGATGTTCAAAAATCACAAAAAACATAATTAAGACATCTTAACATTTTAAAGTATCTTTTCTAAAAGATACCACCTCTTTACATTAACTTTCTATTTATTTTTCCCTTTTCAAAGACTCAAATATATAATATACCTTTGTGGCTCCCATCAAACACTGCTGGTCATTCCTTCCTTTCAATGATTACTCTTGCTGCTTCCTTTGTTATTTTCAATTCTCATTGTCCCTACACAAAGGCCAGTTGTAAACATTTCCTAATTAATTTTTCACTGGTCTCTTTGTTTCCTAATACATGCCATAAAGTATTGCCAGATTACTGTTCTCAAAATTCTCTCAGTATTTTGTTTACAAACGTTGGCCCTACAGAATTTAAGGTTCATGGAAACAGAGTCTTCAGTTTCCTACTTATCACCATCACCTAGAACAGTGTTTGGTACATTGTAGGTACTCAAAAAAGATTGAATGTATAAATTAAGGGAGGAACAAATGAACTGAATTAATTGCAAGGTACGCGTTGGTTAAACGTGGAGCCTGCCCTCTAGATTAGAGACATCCTCATTTGCTAAGAATGCTTTCCAGATTCAGCTAACCCAGCACTCAAAGAAGCTGAGATTTGGACTTGCTCAACTGATGAAAAGGACACTGAGGCTAAGGGAACCACAAAACAGAAAAGAGACAAAAAGACAAAGAACATAGGTAAGTGTATGGAAAAGAAAATGGACCATTTGGTTTATACAAATGGTGATTAAAGGGAGAAGATGGGATTGGAAAGGTAGGATTAGAAGGAAAGGTTGCAGATAGCACCATCAGTTAGAAAGCAATTGGCTATTTAGGAAACCTTTGTTACTCTAATATCTTCAAGTGTTTCCGCTGTATTTAACACAAGTAGTTTAAACATCTGAGATTTTACATCTAGATCTTTGATCCATTTTGGACTGATTTTTGTTAATGTTGAGAGGTAGTGGTCTAAGTTTCATTTTTCTGCTGGTAGATATCCAGTTCTCCTAGAAACATTGGATGAAAAGATTTTTGCTTCTCCATTGTTTTGTATCCTCTGTCAAAAATCTGACTATAGGTTTCCAGGTATATTTCTGGATTTTCTACTCCATTCTATTGGTCTACAAGTCTTTTTCTGTGCCAGTACCAGGCTATTTTGATTATCACAGTCCTGTAATATGTTTTGAGGTAGGGTAGTGGAATGCCTCCTGCTTTATTCTTTTTGCACAGTATTGTCTTGGCAATATGGGAACTTTTAAAAGTCTATATTTTATGATTGCCTTTTCTCCTTCTTTGAAGATTGCCACTGGCAGTTTAATTGAAATTGCATTGAATTTGTAAATTAATTTGGGTGGAATTGTTGGTATTTACTTAAAGGAGAGGTAAACAGACACTTGCACATCCATTCTTACTGCAGCATTATTCACAATTGCTAAGGCATGAAATCAACCTAAGTGACTAACGACTGATGACTAGATTTAAAAAATGTGGAACCTATATACCGTATGCCTGCACTCTACGGCAGAAACTGAAAGATTCAAAGTCATAATATTGGGTCATGGAAAAAGTCATGACGTATTTTTCTATGTAAAAATGCGTCATGACTTCTCCCATGACCCAGCAGTAGGAAGGAGAAGCGTAGATGCCAGCAACAATATGGGAGGGGTGGTGGATAGTGGAGGGTGGTTGGGAAGTGCTCAGCAGAAAAGTATTTAACAGACACAAGAATATGACGTTCTTTGCTGGAAAAGACATATATGGTCATATCCTTAATTTGATTATCACACACTGCACACATGCTTTGAAAAACCAAATCATATGCTATAAAGATAGATGACAAATGTAAATAAAAATATAAAATAAAAAATAATGAAAATAAAATTTTTTAAAAAGAAAGCAACTGTATAGATGAAAATTATGAGGATATGAAATAGGCAATATATGAATTAGTGGGTGTCGGATGAATGAAATAAATATTATTTGCATACTCCAGTTCAGCATTGAGCTGTGGTAGACCAATGCCTACTGAAGAATTTAAGCAGTGTTCTGGAACCTCCTCTTTAACCCATCTCTCACTACTCCTCTATTCAAATTCCTTGTTCTTGCCTCCACATCTTCCTGTACATTGTTTTCCCAGCCTGGAATGCCCTCCCTTTTAAGGCTCTGTTTTCCTCTGTGGAGTCTTCCCTTTATGGGCCCACAATCACTGCTCATTTAGCTACAGTCCTACTGTATGCAGGACATACAGTAATCCCTTCTTATTGGTGGGGTCATGTTCCAAGATTCTCCACGGATGCCTGAAACTGTCATAAACATACTATCGTTTTTGCTATACATACATACATACCTATGATAAAGTTTAATTTATACATTAGGCACAGTAAGAGATTAGTAACAATGACTAATAATAAAACAAAACAATCACAGCAATACACTGTTATAAAAGTTTATGAATGTGGTCCTCTCTCAAAATTGTCTTATTGTACTGAATTCAGCTATTTTCAGACTGTGGTTGACCACAGGTAACTGAAACCTCAGAGAAACCTCGAACAACGAGGACTACTGAACTATCTCTATCACTTATCTGGCACTTAGAATGTGCTACCTTCTAGTGGAACTTTCTTTTAATGCTTGTTCTCTCTTAACTAGATTGTAGGCCTCTGGAGTCCAGAACAAGCCATAACCATTTTTGTAAATCCTAGGCATAAAGCATGTATACATGGTAGAATAGGTATGTATAGATTGCAATGATGACAGTGATTAAGATGGTAGCAATAACCTGACTAGCCGAGACTCTGGTATTCGCTAAAGAAACAATACAAATGCATAAATAACACTTACTGGATGCTTAGTTATGTACCTGGTGTTTTTCTGTGTGTACCACACACATCAACTCATTTAATCTTCAGAACTCTGTGAAGTAGGTACTATTATTATCTTAATTTTAAGAAAAAGAAACAGAGCCTCACTAAAGTTAAGTAACTTGCTCAATATCACATAGTAAACAGTAGAGATTTGAACATGAGCAGTATGTTCACTTTTAAATCACAACATATACAGTCTCGCAGAACCTTATTTGTTTTTCAAAGCTCTTACCACAGTTTGACAATTCTTCATTTTGTGGTAATTATTGTCAATAAACTTCTCTCTACTACATAGTAAGATCAATAATTATAGGAAATAGTCTTGTTTATTGCTACATATCTAGTTTTGGACACAGTAGATGCTCCATAAACATGTATTTTGTAAATAAGTAAACAACAATTAAAAAAAAGAAAAAAGGAAAAAAGTGTGGGAAATAGGAGCAGAGAGAGATGTGAAGCAACAGATACTATTATGAAAATTTAAGGGAGCTAGGGAGATTTTTTTTATTGCTGCAGATTTCAGACACATGGCTTCCCAGAGAAAGCCTCCATCAATACATGAATGCATTCTGAAATGCTGAAAGAAGAAAAATCCATTTGTAAGGTGCTAGAACCAGGTGTCTCTATTTTAGCAAATCATTGTATTCAAGAACAGGAAGTAGGGCTTGGAGATAGAACACTGCGCTTGGGAGATGAAGACCTGGCTGAGTTCCACAGTTTCCACTAAGTCACACCTGTGTGCAGCTATGTGGGAAAAAATTGTGTTCACAGTCTTCCTTTTTTGTCGACAGTGAGCTAAAATCAAGAACCTAGGCCAAATGCACATTCTCAGTTCCACGCATCAAAATCATGGCTTGTTAGAGCTGGAATCTGGACTCATTGTTTCCAGAAATTTTCAAACTAATTTTTCAGCTGTATCCATTCTTCAAAGAAAACCTTATTGGGGTTATTGGGTTGGTAGGGAAGGGAGGAAGCACAATATGTAAAATAGATAAAGGCAAAATTGCCATAGAACAACTGTGTCATACATGTGTGTGCATGTGATTTGAGGGCAATAAAGTCCATGCCACAAATCAACTGCCCCAGATACAATATTTTATTATTAATATTTTTTTGACTGAATAATCATGATTTTATACATTCAAAGGGTACAGTATGATGTTTTGACATGTATAATGTAGAATAATTAAATTAAGTCAATTAATATATCCATCATGTCATGTACGTATTTTTAGGGTGAGACATTTGAAATTTACTTATTTTGAAATATACATTATTATGGACTATTGTCACCTTGCTATGCAACAGATCTCAAAACTATTCCTCCTGTCTACCTGAAACTTTGTGCCTTTTTTTTTATTCCAATTTATTTATTTGCATTCATTCACTGAACATCATTACAGCATACAAAATGAGATTTTCCATCCAAAATACACTATATATTGTCTCAATCAAGCACATCAACAAACATGTTATTGGCAGCAAATGATCTTCCATTTCTTGTCTTCTGTATGTTTTGCTTTTTTTTCCCCATCCTTGATTCCCTATCTCTTACCCTCTGCCATCTCCCACTCTCCTCCCACACTGTCTCTGGTATCTATGTTTGCTTTCTATACTGTTTTCTCCTCACATTTTATTGTATCGCCAAAGACCCTAATCAATCCAAATACCCTCATAGCAAACACAGGTGATACACACATTTCCATGAACACAAGTCTTACTTTACGCATCCTATAAAGTAGCACCTAGCTGTGGCTACATATCCTACTGCAGTCATTGAATAGATATACATTTTTTTTTCTGAAACTTTTTTTTTTTTGTAACTCAATTTACATTCCTTCCCTAAGCTTCATCACAGCATACAAAATGCAATCTCCCATCCAGTACACACTGCATAGTGACACAATCATGCACATTACAAAAAATTTTCCATTACTAGTTCCTAGAATTACTTCCACCCCTCTTTCTGACCCTCTGTCCCTTCCCACCCTCCTCTCACACCACCTCTGGTGTCTACAATTGTCCTTCATTCCCTTCCCACCCACGTTGCATTGATCACACAATTTCCTACATAATCTACCTACCTTCAATGGTGAGTTCACTCATTACTACTAAGAAAACCAGTTTTAACTTAACTCAAAGAAGTGCCAAGGAACTTTGCTTAAAGCCAGGAAACAAGTCAGGATTCTGTTCAAATGGTAGGTGCGTGAACCTATCAGTCTCATGCACTTTTATCTTCTGTTCTGGTTCAATTTTCCTGATTAAATTCTGGGATATAATATTCAACTCCAGACTTGTCCCTATGATTAAGTTGGCCACTTTCATAGTTTTTGGACTCTTATTTCCATGTGTCTGTGTTTAATTTTCTTGATACAACACACCCTTGAGAACTTCTTGGAGATCTGGTCTGGTGCTGGTAAATTCTTTCAGGTTTTGTTTATCTGAGAATGTTCTTGTCTTTTCTTCCCACCTGAAAGATAATCTTGCCGGGTACAGTATTCTTGGCTGAAATTGCTTCTCTCGTAACACTTTGAATATATTTTCCCATTCTCTCCTCGCTCGCATTGTTTCCGATGAGAGATCTGCTGTTAGCCTGATGGGATGTCCTTTGTAGGTGACTTGATGTTTCTCTCTTGCCAATCTTAGTATCTTGTCTTTGTCTGCGGTTTTGGTCAACCTGGCTATAATGTGTCTTGGAGAAGATCTTCTTGGGTTGATTTTATTTGGGGTCCTTTGTATTTCCTGGGACTGGATCTTCGAATGCCTCTCTAGGTTTGGAAAGTTTTCTTGCAGGATTTCATGGAATAGATTATCAATGCCCTTATGGGTCTCTTCACCTTCTGGAATGCCAATTATCCAGATATTTGGACGTCTGATGGTATCCAGTACATCTCGCATATCATTCTCAAATTTTTGGGCCATTTTCTCAGTCTTCATGGTGGATTTTTCTAAGCCAGACATTTTCTCTTCTACATCTGAGATTCTATTTTCTGAATGATCTAGTCTGCTTTTAATACTTTCAAGGGAGATTTTGACTTCTTGTATTATAGACTTCATCTCTAGCAGTTCCTTTTGAGTCTTTTGTAAAGTGTGTAATTCCTCTTTTAGATCTAGCAAGAATTTCCTCATCTCCTGTAATTTGGCAACTTCTTTCTCCTTTCTCTTTAGCAGTTCATTATCTCTCTTTTCTTCCATCTCTGTTAGTTTCGACATTATGAATGCTCTAAATTCCTTATCAGACATTTCCATGACTTTCACCGAACTGCTTGTGGATGAAGGAGAGTTACTCTTTTCCATTGGAGGAGAGGTATTTTCTCGTTTTCCCATATTTCTCGTGATCCGACGGTGATTTCTTGTCATCTGATGGATGGTATGTTTCTTTCAAATTCTTGAAGTTAAGCCTCAATGTTCAGGAGCAAGCAGACAGAGGTGTTCTAGAATCTGTTTGCCATTCTGTTGTGATTGCACACTAGCTTTGCTTGCTGGAGGCTGAATTATGAGTAGAAAATCTTCATTTCTCCTGTCCCCTGAAATATCTAGTTCCCAGTAGACATGAGGAATCTTCTGAAGGAAGGGCTCAACTCTCCTGCCACACTAGCTTTGCTTGCTGGAGGCTGAATTATGAGTAGAAAATCTTCATTTCTCCTGTCCCCTGAAATATCTAGTTCCCAGTAGACATGAGGAATCTTCTGAAGGAAGGGCTCAACTCTCCTGCCACACTAGCTTTGCTTGCTGGAGGCTGAATTATGAGTAGAAAATCTTCATTTCTCCTGTCCCCTGAAATATCTAGTTCCCAGTAGCAACTTTGTGCCTTTTGACCAACAATTCCTCATTCCCTCCCTTCCTGTCTTTCCCCCAGTCTCTGGTAATCATCATTCTCGTCTCTACTTCTATGAGCTCAACTTTCATAGATATGTAAATGAGGTGATACGGTGTTAGTCTTCCTTTTTTAAAATTTTTTTACAGAATTTTTTTTTATTTAACTTTATATATATACACACACACACACACACACACACACACACACATTTGACCAGAGGGGGAGAGTGTGAGAGAGAGTGAGGGAGAGAGAGAAAATGAGAAAGCAAGCCACCAGATCCCGGTCTTGAACTGCAGTTGGTCATGTGGGAGTCCAGCACCCACGACCACCATGCCACCTGCCAGCCCCCGGTGTTAGTCTTTCTATGCCTTGCTTATTTCCCTTAGCATAATGTCCTCCAAATTCATTCAAGACAGAATCCCTGCCCATCCCTTTTAAGGCTATGTATATATACCACATTTTCTTTACCCATTCATCCATTGATGGATACTTAAGTTGATTCTGTATCTTGGTCATTGTGAATAATGCTACAATGAACACAGGAGTTCAGATATCTCTTCAACATACTAATTTCAGTTCTTTTGAATATATTCTTAGAAAAGGGATTACTGGATCATATGGTAGTTCTATTTTTTCAGTTTTTGAAGAACCTATAGACCAATTTCCATAATGGCTGTACTAATTTACATTCCCATTGACAATGTACAAGAATTCCCTTTGCTTTGCATCCTTTCCAATGTTTCATTTGTTCTATTTTTTTTAAATACATTCTTTATTGATATAATTCACATTACATATTTTATCTATTTAAAATCCACAAATTTTTTTAGTATATTCACAGCAATGTGCAACCATCACCACAAACCCATTTTAGAACATTTTTATCACTCACAGAATAAACTGTACACCCATTAGCAGTCACTTCCCCTAACACCTCATCTCCTAGCAGTCCCTGTGAGCTCTATGTAACCACTAATATATTTTTTTATCTCTGTAGATTTGCTGTGTCCAGACAATTCATATAAGTGGAATCATATATAGTTTCTGATGACCAGTTCCTTTCTCTCTGCACAATGCTTGCAAGGTTCATCTATGTAATAACATGTATTTTTTTTTTAATTTTATTTTTTAAACAAGGTCTTGCTATGCCTGGATCCTCCTGCCCCAGCCCCCTGGGTTGCTGGGACTCAGGCATATGCCACAGCCTCTGGCCTCTAGGTTGGACCTAGAATGAAACCTAGGCCTCTTTTGTGGTCCCAGGTCAAAAAGCACAAAAGTATCAACTGTGTGCACTGCTGTGGTTGGGCCTTTATTTCTTTTTTATGGTTAAATAATATTCCAAATGCACAGATAAACTAAATCTATCCATTCATTAGTTGATAGGCATGTCTTTTTAGCTATTAATGCTATTATAAATATTCATGTAATGTTACTGTGTAACATGTTTTCATTTGTCTTGGTTATTTATCTAGGAATGAAGTTGCTGGGTTATATAGTAACTCCATATTTAATCAGAACTACCAGACTATTCCTCAAAACAGCTGCACCATTTTACATTCCCATCAAGGGAATAAATTTCCGATTTTTCCTTCATCAACACTTATAACTATTTGTTTTTATGATCATAACCATAGTAGAGAGTACAAAGTACTATCTTATGATGATGCTAATTTGCATTTCCCTGATGGCTAATGGTACTAACTTTTTGTTTTCATGGGTTTATTAGTCTTTTCAATATCTTCTTTGGAGAAATGTCTGTTTAGATACTTTGTCCACTTTAAAAATTGGGTTATCTGTCTTTTTATTATTGAGATGTAAGGGTTCTTTATATATTCTTAAATATATATAAGTCCCTTACCAACCACATGATTTGCAAATATTTCACTCATTCTGTTAGTTGTCTTTTCACTTTCTTAATTTTTTTAAGGTTTCGTTATGGGGTATGTGCATTTGCCAGAGAGGAGAGAAACAGTGAGAGACAGTAAGAAGGAAAGTGAGTAATTACCTTCTATAGGAGGAGGATGGCATGCAGCATCCCTTATTCTCTACTCTCCTCCTTGGATTTTGGACATGCACACACACGCACCCACTGTAATTTTCAAGCTTCCAGGTCTGGGACTTGAATCATAGTCAGCCATGTTGGAGACCAGTGCCTTCATTACCACACCACCTGCTAGCACCCTCACTCTCTTAATTTGACAAGATAGATGATTACATGATAGAAGCATGTATGTTGTTTGTGCTTTCAATGTCATATCTAAGGAATCTTTGCCTAATCAAAGGTCACAAAAAATTTTACTCCCTTTTTTTTTCCTAAGAGTTTTATAGTTTTAGCTCTAAAATTTACCTTGTAACATATTTTGTGTTACTTTTTATTTATGGTATGTGATTTCTTCTAATTCTGTTTCTGTAAAGGTGGTATTAATGTTTCCCTTTTTATTCTTGGTTTTAGTAATTTAGTCTTCTTTTTCTTGATCAGTCTAGCTAAGGATTTGTCAATTTTGCTAAACTTTTCGAAGGTTAGCAGGTTGGTTCTACTGATTTTCTCAACTGTTTCTGTATCCCTCCTCCCACCCCTGATATTTTACAGAGGCTTTAAAGAAAATGCAGAGCTTGGGGCTAAGGCAATAGCAACTTCCTACATATCTCTGTATTCAAATGACTGCATGTATGAGATGCCCTTAAATGGTCCCATTTCATGTGTATTCTGTTGACTTATTTAATAACAGTGTCTACTTTTATTCTTGCAACTTTCTTGTTTAGATTATAAATCATATGGTCACCCTACCAAGAGCTCTGGTCTGAAACTATGGATCTCCTGCAATTTCTAGCTTTCTTTGAACCCCTTCTGTTTGTGTGCTTTCAGGCTTGAGTTTTGGACTCAAGTACAAAGTAAAGTAAAAACACAAAATAAGAAAAAAATATATATATATCAGTATCAGTAAAAGATATATTTGCAGTCAGAAAGGTGTAAAGGAAAGAGTGTTTTTGATAATGCTTGCCAACTAACCAAAATATAAAAGGGTTAGTCTTCCTTTACTCCTCTCTCTCTAGCTATGTATTTTTTATTCTTTTATAAATAAGTAAAAACACAGCTGAGGTTGAAGAATGGTTGTGGGTAAACTTCACATGTTACTGATTTTCCCATGGGGCAGGTCCCTGGAGTCTACTCTCCAACCATGCCTGCACATACACTTTTCCTCAATGAAGACAGTAGGCCCCAGCATACTGCCACCCTTTTGAACAGGGAGGTATTTCCCTTCCCCTGAAAGAGATGGTATAGATCTAAGGGCTTAAGAAAAAACAGGCATTGCATTTCTCCCTTTCATGACCTGCCTCCCACACCTCAATCAGTGTATCCAAATTTATTAGATGTCAATAGTTCACCTTCCATTCTGCCTGTCTGCCCACTGCTCTGACCTAGGTCTATATTCTCCAAGGAGCTGGCATGATTTTGTGATTCCATCTACCTTCAGCACTGCTCTTCCTAAAACAGCTGAATGCATACTGTAAGCCAGCAAACATATTTTACCAGTTATTGGGTGTCATTTCATTCACAACAAGAGTCAAGAAACTGTACATTCAGTATTTCTACAAGTATTGCGCACAAATTAAGAAGAACATTCTTGAATGTACTTTATCTGAATTCAAAATCTTTTCATGTGCCTTATTAGTATAGAAATCTAATCTATGTTGATTTGATTATTGCCTATTTTTCAGAAAATTTATTTTACTTTGACCAAATGTGCTTATGTATTTTTTTCATACTATTTTGATCTTTAGACCAATATTTTAAGAACTAAGTTTTTAAAATACTTTATAAGAACTTGTTTGTTAGCAAGAATTCACTTGACATTAAAGTTAAATCACGATGAAAAACATGATATGTTCAAGGTTTTCACTGAAACAAAAATGCTCACTAAAAGTGGAGCAAAAACATTAGTTATTTTTGGAAATAAAACGCAATGATGAAACAAAGCTTGCTCAACAATGTAAAGACAGTGAGGCAAGAGACTCCAGGTATTGGCAGATATTTTATTTTGATACTTAATGTAGTTCACAGAATACCAGTTGACTTTGTTCTTAGGAACACATTTTAGAAATGGCAGTGATGGATTTTCAGGCTTGGTTACACCTACCAGGAAAATGACGCAACCATTATTCACATCTTCCAACTATGGTTTTTACTGGCATCTTCTGTGAGTTACATTTTGGCACTCTTCTAAACATCATCAGGCCACAAGCTCAGTCTAAATCAATTTTTTTTAAACAACTAAATAATTCAGGGCTAAAAACTATCTAAGTTACGAAGGCCTATACTGCTTCCATTCCAAAGAATGGGCTATTTCACAGGGCAAAATGTTCTTATTACATTAAAAGGGAAATGGTGCTTAAACCCCAAAGAACTGAGCTTGCCAGAACATTAGAAAATTCAAACCTGTACTGGCCAAAAACTGTATAAACAGACATAAACCACTAGAGGCCTTTTCTGATCTCCATATTCCATGCCACAACATAATGGTCTAGGCAAGTAAGTTCAGTTGATATTGAGTTAGTCAAAGTAGATTCACATAGAAAAAAATTATGTTGCATAGACAGAGCCTACACCCTAACTTTGGCTCACACTCTTCCAAATGTGAACCCCCGTTGTCAATGCTATTGCAATAGAATAAGTGGATGCCCTACTGATGACAGGTAAGTATTTTTGCATGTGGAGAGTACCTGATTTTCAAAAAAAAAAAAAAAAAAAAGGCTGGCAAATTAACCTAATAAGCCAGAGAAACTTCTCATTTTTGCTTTTTAAACACAGATACACCAAAGCATACCATTTGTGACTGCTTCAAGTGTCTTTCACTTAGATTGCTTCTACCTGCAGTTTTACCACATAGGGCTTGCTCTGGTCAGTTTCTGTGAGATCTGTATAGTGTTACCTCCTCAATAAAACTGTAAGTTCTTTGCTTGGAAACATTTATTAAATATATTCATCATTTACTCAGTTAACAAATCTGTATTGTGCTCCTATTATGTACCCAGTAATTTAAAGTACTAGAGATATATAAATAAAAACTAAATAAAAAACTTGTCACTATGGAGCCTAGATTCAGAGGTGGGGAGAAGTAATAGATACAATAATTAAATAAATTGTAAGCTATTAGTTGATCATAAATGGTATAAGAAAGAAAGGAACAGGGTAAAAGAGATCATGAGTTCTGAGGAAGAGTTGTAGTTTTAAATAGGGTAGTCAAGGTGAAGTAAGGGAATTTCCTGTTAGATTTAAAACCCCCAAAATCTATACCACCTAAGCTTTATTCTTATAAAATAATAAACCTATTAATTAACCCCTTTGCTGAGAGCTACATGTAACTGAGTTAACATAGTACTAGATCCTGTCAGTGCTTCTGTAAAAAACATCTTGATGGCAAATGGAATCACAAGATATTTTCTTTAAGATGATTTTCAGAAACCTAAGGTCTGCCCCTTCCCTTATCCGGCCTAAGCTGATTCCAGTCAGCTAAGACCACAAACACTTTTACAGAGTCTTCTGCTATGAATAACCAATCAGTGACCCTTTGACCTAAAAGGGGCTAAAACTCCACCTCCAGATCATGATAACATCATCGTCTCTCTGATGGTAAAAAGAAGCATGG
Organism: Tupaia tana; assembly: GCA_026018925.1. NCBI lineage: Eukaryota > Metazoa > Chordata > Mammalia > Scandentia > Tupaiidae > Tupaia > Tupaia tana. Next base: position 54,255,709 of record JAKSZU010000008.1, on the reverse strand, counting down.
TGATCTGACAGTACCCGACTGCACAATAATGGCTGCTTCACCTTCTGCTCTCGCCAATCACATTTGCCCATAGCCCTGGTTGCCTACTTTACACTTCCTTAAATACTCAAGACTCCCTTGCTGCAGGGAGGTGAACTCAAGAAAATGATCTCCAATCTCCTCACTGGGTTTCCTTGTTTATAAAGCCTTTCCTCTGCTGCAAATCTCAATGTCTCAGTAAACTGGCTAACTGCATCAGGCAAGTGAGCCTGTTTGGTAACAGCGGTAAGTCTTGTAAGTCTCATCAGGGAGACATTTGAGTGAAGACTAGAAAAGCTGCTGGGTGAGAGCCCAGTGCTGATGGTAGGACTCATGCCAGTAGTGCTCCAGGAATAGCAAGGAAGCCATAGTGGACGCAGTAGAGTAAAAGAGGAGGGACAAAATATCATAGGGCCTTAAAAGTCACCACTGTGAAGACTGGCTTTACGCTAACAGAAACAGAAGCCCCTGAAGAAAGCTTCTGAGGGAACAATAGAACCATTTAACTTAGGTTTAAACATTTTTTTAAAGTTTATTAATTTATTTCCTCCATGAGTGAGAGAAACAGAAAGAGGGACATAGCTCCTCAAAATAAGTCATGGCATCAGGGTTTTGATGGCCCCATCCATCCCAGCCCTGGATCATGGGCACACATGTGCCAGATGTGAACCTGGCATCTTCCCAAGTGGGTCAGCCTCACAGAGCATCACATTTTACCATTGTGCCACCATGCTGTCCCTGATTTAGGCTTAAATGGATCACTCTGGCTACAGGGTTGAAAAAAGGAAGGAGGAAGAACAGGGTAGGAAAAAAATAAGTTAGGAGGCTAATTTAGCAATCTAGCTGAGAGATGATGGTGGCCTAGGCCAAGGAAAAACAGTAGATGGTGAAAAGGAGTCAAATTCTAGATACATTTTGAAGGGGCAGCCTACAAGATTTCCTGACAAATTAGATGTGATGTATAAGAGAAAAAGAGGCGTTATTATTTCAGAAATTTTGGCTTTAGCAACTGGAAAAATAAAATTGTGAATGACCGATATGAGAAAGACTCTGCATGGAGTAGGTTTGGAGAAGAGACCGACCAGGATTTACAGGGCCAGCCAGTGGCCTGGTGGTAAGAGAGGCTGGATCCCACATGGTCAACTTTGTGGTTTGAGTTCAGACCCAGCAGCTTGAAAAACACCATGTGCTGTGCATGTGTGCCTAAAATCGCAAGAGCCGAATGGTCACTTCTGAAGGGTGCTTCTTCACGTTCCTTCTCTTTCTCTTTCTCTGGTGAGCGTACACGTAAACAGCAAACTATAAACAAAAACACCCTAAGAGTTCCATTTGGACATGTTAAACTCAGAGAGTCAGAAAACCTGGTGGTCAAACCTTGGCTCTTGCACTTATCTGTGATGATATCTTAATCTCTTAGTTCTCACTGATAATAGAATATACAGGTAACCCTTTTCAACCATATTCCCACATACGGAGACTGGGAATTTTGTTAACAAAGAAAAATTTTGTTCAGTTTTTAGAAGTGGAATCTAGGTTTTCTGTCAAATCTTAGTGAGTACACAGCAGAACAGGCTCATCTGTTCTTTTTTCTTTTTTCTTTTTTTTAGTTTGAATTTATTTTGGTACAAAAACTTTTTTGAAATTCATACATAGTTTTTCTATTACATGTATGTCCATGAGCTTTTTTCCTGAAACATTTTTTCAAATAATTAATTTACATTCATTCCCTAAGCATCGTCACAGCATACAAAATGTGATTTCCCATCCAGAATATACTGCATAGTGGCCTAATCATGCATGTTATCAACAATAATTTCTCATTGCTAGTTTTATACACACACACACACACACACACACACACACACATCTGTTCTTAAACAATGAAACTCTGTGGGAAATACTCTCAAGCTTTAACAACTTTTCCCTAATTCTATCTAAAGAAAGGGGTCTAAAAGACTGAAGACTGCTAGTATTTTTTTCTCTAATATGCTCTCGGACACATGACACTTCTTATCATGTGCCACAAATATTTACTGAGGAAGTGTCTTCTGATCTAAGGTGTGAGCTCTCCTAAGGTTGTGAGATATTTATCCTCGTAACTGCAGAGCCTCAGACATCTACATAACAGGGCCTCAATAAAGATCACTCTCCTTCTTTTTAAAAAATGTTTTATTATTATTCATATATTAAATCACGATACATAATTTAGATTGTGAAGAGACTTTACCTACCATGATATACACCTCAGTCCAACCCAGTTGAGACCATCATGCACATCCTCATCAACATATAATAAATCTTATCTGTGTCCCACAAGTGTCTTACCTCTCCATTTTCTCCTCAAACTTCCTACGCTCTTCCCCTCCCATACTCTCTTTCCGCTTTGCCTCTAGTGTCCATTACAATTTTTAATACTTTTATGTTCTCCCGTCTTTCAGTCTCTACCACAGAGTGTGGACAGTCGGTATATGTTAAGTGGAGACATACAATGTCTCTTTTCATAGCCGGACTTGCTTCACTCAGCAACAAATCTTCCATATTTGTCTACTTTCTATCAAATTCCAGGGCCTTGTTGTCTTTTATGGTTGAATAGTATTCCATGGAGTCTTCTATCTGGCTTTCCCCCACCTCTTCATTCTGACTGGATAACTCCAAAAATAATTTACTACGATATCAAATATACTTCATTATCCTTTTGTGCCATAGGCTGCTCACACAAAACCATTAATTAATGCCAAGCAATTCTAAGACAGAACACTAAAAATTTTAGACAATGCAGTTCCTCATAAACAAATTAAATGCTTGAGATATAAAAATGTTATTCCAGCAATTCACCTGAACTGTCATTTGGGTTAAACTTAACACTGACTTGAGAAAAATGTTGGCTTCTAGTTCTTCCAGTCTCCCTCAGTCATTCTTACTGTAACACTATCAACCTTGTAAACTCTTTTTTTCTCCAGCGTACCATGAAAATGTTCAAACACATAAAAAGTTAAAAAATTTTATAGTAAGCATCTGTCTACTGACCAACTAGGATCTCTAATGAACATTTAGTTGTTCATGTGTTTTAATCCCCTTAGGGATGAAATAGGCATGGGCCTCAGTGGGGAAATAAGCACTCTAATTTTATTTATAGTTCATAATTTCAAAAGTAAAAAAAAAAAGAAAAAGAGAGAGAATTCTACTTATTTACTGAATGCTAAGAATGCTATGTGCTAAGTCCCTTACTTATACTATTTTTAATCCTTACAAAATTCCTACAGGGAAATCGGAGCTTAGAGGAGGAATTAAGAAACCTGACTAAGCACCAGAAGAGATCTCTGAAAGCTACTCTTACACCAAAATGTACACTCTTGATTATTCTATACTGATTCTAAAAGCCAAATGAGAAGAAAAAAACACAAAACAACAGAAGCACACATTACTGGTTATAGTACATTCCATTTTCCCTTATCCTAAGAGAAACTAATTTTCACAGCTTCCCTCATCTTAGTCTTCGTGTCTCAGGGAACTAACGTTTAACCCCACCCCAGGATCTAAGAATGGAACAGGTCTTGTGACTGGTTCAGAAACTAAGGTCTAAGTCAATCAAATATGGCACCGACTAAATCATTGGTTCAGGAATGGTACGAGAAACAATTTGGTCTAATAAATTCACAGGAAGATGTTTTCTCAGGGTTTCTAGGGAAGAAGCTTTCTGGCTCCTGTAAGATAGTTTTGTGAAACAGCTCTAGACATCGTGAAATGGCTAACATGCACCAGGAACTACATATCCACTGTGCCATCATGAGAAAGGCAGCTTAAGAATGAAACCAACAATGTCAAGGTGTGCAAAGCATGGAGAAATAGGAGAAAAGGGCTGAATGAGATGGACATAATTGAAGTTCCTTCTATCTCTGGAATTTGAGTTATGACAGTCAAGATATTTCCTTGTGTGTAACACTCTTTGGGTTTTCTATTAATTAACACTCTTTGGGTTTTCTGTTATTTGTAGCCAGAGGCATTATAGCTGAGAGGAAGAACTATTCAAAAGAATAAAAATAAATGACTAAAAGAGATTAAAGTAAAGGATTATACTCATAGCATTGTATGAAGGCTCCACTGAATTGAGAAAGTTGCAGTGAACAGGAGATATTCTGTAGAATTTCTTTCCCAGCATTAGGTTTAGTAACAACAGTACCACCAACAGTTTTCTGAAGTTGCTCATGACTAGAACTCCTGACTCCTCACTTGAATAACATTCCTAACATTTTTATCAGATTATAAGGGAATGCATTCTAGTGAGGCTGTAACAACCACTTTGTCACCCAACCCCAACATTTTTCCGTGTGTGTGTGTGTGTGTGTGTGTGTGTGTGTGTGTTTAAAGAGACAGGCTCTCACTATGCTGCCTAGGGCAGTTTTGAACTTGCATTCTTCTGCTTCAGGCTCCTGAGTAGCTGGGACTACAGGGATGTGTCATCATACTTAGCTCTACTTATACTTTTTTTTTTTTTTGGAGAGGTTTTCGCTATAGGGTGTGTGCGCTCGCCAGACAGACAGAGAGAGACATAGAGACAGAAAGCGAGAAATCACCCCCCAGAGGGGATGGTCACGCCGCAATCCCTTCTCCTCCATTCTCCTCTTGGGATCTTGAGCACGCACGCACACGTGCCCGGCGTGAGTTTTAAGCCACCGGGTCCGGGACGCGAACCGTGGTCAACTACGTGGGAGTCCAGCGACATAGCATTACGCTAACTGCTGGTTCCCAGCTCTACTTATACTTTTGAGAACACAATAAGCTAGAAGTCAGAAGACCTAGATTGTGGTTTGTGCTCTATCTGATTACCCTTGCCATTTCAACTTTCTAGGATACAGTTTACAAACCTAAAAATCCCTGGGATGAGGCTGTGGAACAAATGACAGAATATTTGTGAAATACAAATAGGAGAAACTATTAAAGGATATAGAGTATGCTACCTACTACTCATTGGTATAAGGGCTTTTTATTAGTTATTATTATGTAAGACACATGCTAAAAAAATCAACATCTCACTCAGAGGGAGACGTACATTACTTTCCCTTTTCCTCTTATCCTTTGTAGCTGTTTGGAACAAGGTATTGATGGAGCAAAGTACAGTGCTCCATGGAGCTCTGTTATCGTAAACGTTTATCACATGGGAAAGCCGAGTGTAGCTTACCAAGAAGGGCACATTTTTCTGGAAATAAGAGTGCCAGAAAACAAACACACAAAATCTGACAGATCATGAGTCAATTGCCAGGGATAGTATGAGGTTCATAACCAACAAAAGAGGGAGGGAGAGAGAACAGACAACACATCTCTTTTGCTTAACAATTTTGCCTGTGCTGGGTCCAACAGTATTTATTCACTTAGCCTCCTTAAAACAACAGAGTCTAGTAGAACTGAGGGTAGAAACGTTTATAAATCTTTCAATGTGATGGATGTCTAAGTAAGGCTCATACTGTCCGCTTGTTCTTTATAGGATTTATACTGAACTCTATCCAAAGTTAAGTTACAATTTAAAAAAATATCATTTTACTATTTCAAGGTATTGTGATATATGTATGTCTTATAGAATCATATTAATTTTAAGGCTTAAAATAGATAGGATATATGAAGAATTATTTTTGAGATACAGGAGAGATAGAATTCTTTTTTTTTTCTTTTACGAGAGACAGAAAGCTAGAAAGACAAACACTCTAAGTAGGGTCTCACATACCAATCTCTCCCCCAGCTTTTCAGTCAACTGGGAACATGGGCATGCATGCATACCTGGCATATATAAATCATTCTGGAAACAGAACCCTGATCTTCCATATGACTTCCACATGACAGGGCACTGCACTACTGCTATACCACTGCAGGAATGCTATTCTGAACTCCCAAATTTACCCATCTGAATTGTTAAATCATAGGACTTCTAACTGCTATCTGTATGCAGGTATTTATATCTGCTGAAATTCTTAAACATTTGACTTATATCTGCCTTTAAGTAACATGAAACCATTTTGCACATGGTCCGAGAACCTTATACAGTATATTTCCATTCCTCCTCTCTCAGCTTTTGTACTATTTTCAACATACATTTATTTCCATATATGTTATAAGCTCCTTAATATAGTGTTATTAGTTTTAAACAGTCAACTGTCTTTTAAAAAGATTTAAAACGTGAGGGAGTGGGGGAAAGACCTTTGCAGTTATCATCCACAGTGTTCATTCTTCTGTGTAGAGGCAGACTTCTGTATGGTATGCTTTTCCTTCTGCCTGAAGAACTTCTCTTGACATTCTACCAGTGACATATTCTTTCAGTTTTTATATGTCTAAAAACATCCTTTACTTCTGCCTTAATTTTTAAAAAGATATTCTGTTGGGATGTAGAATTCTAGGTTGACATGTTTTCTTCTTCTGTATGTCAAAGATGTTGCTTATCTTCTGGCTTGCATTTCTGACAAGAAGTCTGTCCTTATTCTTATCTTTGTGTCCCAGCCTTGTGCAGGCTCCATGGCTTCTTCAGTCAGCTCCTTTTCGGTGGTCTTCCTCCACTTCAGATAGTTTCCTTACATTCAGGCTCTGATCAGTCGTCACTGAGCATCCCCTACCCCATTCTCTGAATGATGGGTGTACTAACTTTCCTAAATTCTCAACTTTGTCTCTTCAACTCAAGGAGACTGCTAGGCTCTGCTTCAGTTCTTGTACACTACTGTGTCCTGGAAACTCTACAGGCAGGAAACTAGCAACTTAGAGCCATTGGGGGCCCAACTCATTTGATCTCTTTCTCTTAGGGATCACTGTCTTGATCATTGAGCAGTGCCTCAAAGTCGTTGCCTTTTTTTTTTTAGAGAGAGTTGTTTTTTTTTTTTTTTTTTTTTTGTTTTTGTTTTTGTTTTGTTTTGTTTTTTTTTTTTTTTTTTTTTGCTATAGGGTGCATGCACTCACTGTAAAGACAGAAAGAGAGAGAGAGAACAGAAAGCGAGAAATCACCCTGAGAGCGGATGGTCATGTCACATTCTTTCTCCTCCATTCTTGTCTTGGGATCTTGGGCATGCACTCACAGACGCCCGGTTTGAGTTTTAAGTTGTTGGGTTCAGGACTGGAACCACAGCTGACTACATGGGAGTCTAGCTATACAACCATTTTGTCATCTGCTGGTCCCCAAAGCTATTTTTTTTTTTTTTTTTTTTGGAGAGATTTTCGCTATAGGGCACGTGCGCTTACCAGCCAGACAGAAAGAGACAGAGAGACAGAAAGCGAGAAATCACCCCCCAGGGGGGATGGCCACGCCGCAATCCCTTCTCCTCCATTCTCCTCTCGGGATCTTGGGCATGCACGCACACGCGCCCGGCGTGAGTTTTAAGCCACCACGTCCAGGACGCAAACCACGGTCGACTACGTTGGAGTCCAGCGACACAGCCATTACGTTAACTGCTGGTTCCCAGCCCAAAGCTATTTTTCATATATGTTGTCCAGATTTTTAATTGTTTAAGGCAGTTAAGTAAGTTTGGTCCTTTAGTCCGTAGTGGCTAGAAAGAGAAGTGGTTTTTTGTTTGTTTATTTGTTTGTTTTTAGTTTAGTGGTATGAGTTCTTTTCTTGGACAAAAGGTCCAAGCAAATAAATAAATATTATAAAACATAGCAAATGTGGTTTCATCCTTAATGATACTGAGGAAGTATCATTAATGGAGCATCTGTTATGCAAATACCACCATAGGCAGATTTTTACTTGAAATTTTATTTATCAATAGTTTTCATCATGCCAAATGTGAGTTTTAGAAGTACTAGGTGTCATTATTTATATCAGTGGCTGAAGAAGCCACAGAACCATAACTTTCTCTACTGTTATCATTCTCGAAACTCTTTAAGAAAATAAAAGAAAATTTACCATTAAATACCTGGAATTTTTTCTCAAAATAATTTATAGTTTCACTCTACAAAGACAAATATATAGTTTCATGCCCCAAAAAGATAAATATAGGTTGAAATAAAATTATGATGCTTGCTTCATTTTATCAACCGACTATAACTTCTGTCCCATAAAACTTTTCCTTATTAATACAAATGCTAGCCAAATTTATTTAATTAGTGAGGTGCAGATAAAATGACACTGATTCACATTTTATTTGGCTATGTACAGACATGAAAAAACAGAGGAGACCATAGAAGGAAATGCATGAAAACATGTTAGTAGTTAGTCAGTGGTGATAAAATTATAGCTGACATTTTTTTAAACTACCTTGAATTTTCAGCATTAATATTTATTGTTTTAACTTAGAATTATTATTATCATTTAAAATTCCCATTGTAAAACTTACTCCTTATTCTTATCTACCAACAGAAAATTTAAAAATATTTTCTACTTTTATGAGCAAATAATTTATTTTTTAAATTTCTAATATATTTAATTTACTAGTTAGACTGAATAGTTTGTCATACATTTATTACCTACTTTTCCCTCTTGTTTTGCATATCTCTTATCTGATTATCTACTGGATCTTGGTGGGTGTCTGTGGTTGCATAAACTCTATAAAGAATGTTTGTTTGTAGGTTTACAAATAGAATTTACAAATAGAATTTCTAATTTTCCTCTAATGTTAGATTTGTGGGTTAGAAAAGAAAACTGAGATTCACAAGGCCTAGACTCTGTTCTGCACCTTTATACAGCAGCTGTAAAATTTTGTAATTTGTGATCTAAGTCAACTTCTTCACTTATAATCAGAACATTAAATTGAATAATATCTAAGGGTTCTCTAGTTCTAAGATTTTAATAATAACAACTCTCAGGATGATTTCATTAATTTAATTAGTCTAAGGAAATTTTTTTCTGAAATGGATTGTGAGCAACAGTGCAACTGTGATCATATGCAGCACTAGATTCATAAGCATAAGTGTTTTGTTTAAGAAATATACAGTTAGGGATGTGTTAAATGATATTTAGTCACTCAAACTAAAAAAACTGGTAATCTTTTCTGATTAATTTCTATAAATCCTCATTTATTTAAAATATTATCAAGTCCATGAAAAATCTTTTCTCCCTTACTTTTCTCCCTTCTTTTCTTACTGCCTCTAGTCTGATCACTACCCTTACAACCGCGAATGAAGAAAGGCAACAACATAATCGCGGTGACTAATATTGACCAAGTACTGACTATAAGCACCATTTCAAGTGCTTTAAACTTATTTCATTTCTTCCTCACTAGGTGATTAGTGTCTTATAACTCTAGGTGAAGAGTTGAATTACATCAGTTTTACAGGTAAGAAAATTTAGGTACTTACATGCATAGATGAGAAAATCTAGATACCTGCTAATAAATGGCTCAATTTAAATAAAAGGTCAGACAATCCAGTGGTTGGACTCTTCACAATAACTAGGACTGTTCTCTAGTAGACCAGAGTTGCCTTCTAACTGGTCTTCCTGTTTGTAGTCACTCCTCAAATGCAGCCTTTAGACCTAGGCAGATGAACTTTAAAAACACATATCCCTGTGTGCCTCCTTATTCCTCCCGTGCACTGTTCTCAGAGTGAAGTCCAACCTTTTCAGTGTTACATTAACAGCTCCCCCCACCCTGAAGGCCACCTTCCTTCCTGCTGCTCTCTCTTTTTCTCATCTGCCATGTCACCCCAGGCACTCTCCTGCTCAAGCTGACCAGCTAGATCACATCATTTGTTCACATCATTTCCTTTTCCTTACATTTCCTGTTGGGAAAATGCCTTTTATCTTTTAAAGTCCACCTCAAATGTTGCCTTCTCTCACAAGCCTTGTCTCACCTCTCCTCCTACAGGGAAAATAGATCACTTCTTTCTCTCTGCTCCTCAGCCATTTTTTTTATACTTCCATTACTAAGCATCTTGTTATTTTTTAATTCTCCAACTATAATAGTTAGTAAATTCCTTTATTACCTGGTACTATAAATGTACAACAGATACTTGTTAAATGAAGACTGGATCTTGGCATCTCAGGATATAGACTCTCCCTTTTCCTCTCCCCCACGAAAGAGTTGGAAAGTTCAAATTAACATTTAATAAAACATGGCAAAAACATAAAACAAAACTACAACAGCTTTGAAAATGGTTGATGATAACAGTCACCTGAGATACTTATTAAATATTGACTCCAGGAAGCTTCTCTAGACCTACAAAATCAAAATCTCTAGAGGACTTTTAAACTTTTTTGTAGGTTGCATAGGTTTATTTTTCCAATGCTATGAGACAGACAAGGGAGGTGCTTTTCTCTGTGCAGTTCCATGGACCAGATCAGTGTCCATGCAGTGTCCACTGCACCCTGGAGTAGCTCCAAAGGTCCTGGAAAGCACTACTAATGACATCAAGGTTAAGAAACACTCATTCACATATATATGTGCATTATATTACATATATTATACTTATATACTTGTATACATAATACACATTATATATAACTCACCTATATATGAACATCAAATAACTAAGGATATAAATAATTGAAAGGAAGTTGAACTTTTAGAATAAATCATTAGAATAATATTTTTAAAAAGTAATTATAAGGGATTTTAAAATTTATATATCACATCCCCTTACCCTAAACCACTTTACACAGCAGCAGGAAATAGGCCCAGGTATAAAGAGACTTGAATAAGACTCTATCCTTAGCAGAAAAACAATTTTAGAGCAATTTATCTCATTCTTAGGTTAGATTTATTTCTATAATATCAGTGTTGAATTTCTAACTTAGCTTAAACTTGTGAAAAATTCAAAGTAAGTAAGAAATGGTATATTATACAGTGCCAAAGCAGTATACAGTTTTCCTTAGCAAAGGAGAAAACTTTTTTTTGAGAGTTCTTTCTTTTTCTTTTTCTTTTTTTCTTTTTCTTTTTTTTTTTTTTTTTTTGCTATAGGACGCATATGCTCACCAGAAAGAGAAACGGGGGGGGGGGGGGGGGGAAGAAGGAGAAATCACCCCAAGGAAGATAGCCACACCACAATCCCTCAATCCCTTCTCTTCTATTCTCCTCTTGGGATCTTGGGCATGTATGCACACATGCCTGGAGTAAGTTCAAGTCACTGCATCTGGGACTCAAACTGCGGTCAACTAGGTGGGAGTCCAGTAATATAGCCATTACGCCATCTATTGGTCCCAGGAGCAAACATTTAAAAAAAAAAAACTTATATAATAGCAAATTCTAGCTAAATCCCATATTGCCAACTATGTAGTTTGAGTTCCAGACCCTACAGCTTAAAAATCACTGGGCACATGTGTGTGTGAGCCCCAAATCAAAGAAGAGAACAGAAAAGAAATTGTGGCATGACCATCCCCCTTTGGGGGTGCTTTCTCATTTCTTTCTCTCTCTGTCTCACTCCAGTGAGTATACATATCCTGAAGCAAATTTTTAAAAATAACAATTAAAAAACAACAACAAAAAAGAATAATTTCATCTAGTCCTTACTGTAAGATCAAGATGAAAGACTAAGAAATATTATCCTAAATTTACAGATTAGGAAATGGGCTCAAGAAATGAGACAGTTTGCCTACCTTTTTATAAAGTCAGTAAGTTGTAAGGGCCAGGATTTGACCCCTGCTTTTCTGATCCAACAATGCTTTTTGCAGTGGTTTGCATTAATTCATTTATAAGTTAATTAACAATATTAGTCATAATAATCACAACATATGAGTAATATATGAAAGGCAAATTTCAATAGAAAAACAGATATAAAAACTTCCTGATAACAATTCTGGCAAATAAATTTTTAAACATAAAAATTGGTAAAAACAAACAAACAAAAACCTGTTTTTCCCCCTAGATTATCACTTTATTATATATAAAAATAAAGAAAATTTATATTTACTCCAAATAATAAAAGTATAAAGTTCTGTTTAATCAAATAATGTAGAATTAGTTTTTTTAAAAAAAGGATTATTTCTTTATTTTTATCATTATTTTAAAATTTTTCTATAGGGCATGTGTACTCATCAGAGAGGGACAGAAAGAGAGAGAGAGAGAGAGAGAGAAAGAGAATGGGAAAGCAAGCCACCAGGTCTGAGACTTGAACTACTGTCAGCCATGTGAAAGAGTCTAACTCCCAAACCATCACATCACCTGCCAGCTCCATGCAGAACTACGTTTAAAAGACCCAGATAAGTGGCTAGCAGATGGCATGATGGTTAAGGCATTGGCCTTCCCATGGCTGACCACAGTTCAAGTCCCGGATCTGTTGGCTTGCTTTTTCACCCCCCCTCCACTGCCTTTCTGGTAAGCACACATGCCTGATAGCTAATTTTAAAAATAATAATGATTGGGGGCTAGATGGCATGTGCTGGACTCCCCCATGGCTAACCGTGGTTTGAGTCCTGAACCTGGCGGCTTAAAAATCACGCCAGGAAAATGTGTGAGTGCCCATGATCCTGGGAGGAGAATGGAAGGGAAGAGATTGCAGCATGGCCACCCCCTGGAAGGTTGTTTCTCATTTTTCGTCTCACTGTCTCTTCTCTCTCTCTCTCTCTCTCTCTCTCCCCCCCCCCTGGTGAGCACATGAATCCTAAGGCAAAAACTGTTAAAAAATTAATAATAATGATAATAAATAAAATAAAATAAATCTTTAAAAAAAGAAACCTGGATAAATTCTAAATACTTATATGTGAGAGGACTTCAAAATGTTCATGGACGAATGGAATTAAAAAATGAGTTTAATTTGGTGCAAAAAAGAAATTGAAATACATGTATTCAATAATACACATTTTCTATGAACTTCTTGAAGAGCCCTTGTAATATTTCGATTAAAATCATCCTAGCCCATGAGACTTCCCTCTCATAACAAAACACTTTTAAAAGAATAATAATTAAAAATAAAAGACTTTTTGTGAAGTTATTTTTCTCTACTGAAATCAGATTAGTCTACATACACTATAGATAATCTTTAAGTGGAAGCCTTGAATGGTCATTTAATTTCTTATTTATTTTACTGAGCAGTGGAAATGAAATACAAAGAGTTTCCTTTACATATTATGACAAAGCTAATATTTTCTTGGGTCCTTTTTTCTAGGATAACATGGTTTATTCAGGGTATATATATTTTTGACAGCATGCCAACATGCTAAAATAAACTGAATCTACCTAGTTTTACATTTACATAACCTATTATTCAGGTCCTGAGCTGCTCTGAGCTCTATGATAGTTTATCAGCATGTAACAGGAAGACAAGAAAATACCTTCACATTTTCCTTATGCTCCAGACAGCTAAAAAATCCAAGCAACAGATCACATCAAGCATGTGGAAGATAAAAGAACCCTGCTATTTATTGTTTGGCATACAGAGTGAAGTAAAAACACTGGTCCTACCAGCTTTTGCGCAATCTTTCTGAATAAAGGGCAAGAAGAGTGAATGGACAGATAGGCAAATAAGAATGTAAATATATAAGCGGACAAGTAATAAAAATTGCTCTAATTGCCCTCAAAAGACTTTAAGCCTACTGAGGAGAATTGTTTTAGAAAACATGAATTTGGCACTGATTATAGGCTTTGTACTTATGTGAGACTCAAGCAATGCTTAGAAAAAGAGTACAGTTTTATGCCCAAAGTACTTAAAATAGAATCTTTATTCTCCAGAAACACCTACTAAGTGTAACCTACAGTGCTATGTACAGTTTAGGACCCTCGAAGGCAATCAGATTTTCAACCTATCTTTTTTTTTTTTTTAATGTCTACAGGATAGTAAATTATCTTTTCATGAAAACTTTTATAGACAAGTAGAAAAGTGCAAGCTATTGTCTATAAAGTATAAGGTTTAAAAAAGTATAAAGGTGGTTTAGATAGAAACTGGAGGAATCTGGGCATGTAAATGGTAACTCAAGATTGGCCATGAAGGCTAGATAAGATGACAACAGTCACAGATATAGGAAATGGGGTAGAAATACTCAAATAGTAGGAATAAAAAACTGATGGTAGGAATAGGGAAAATGCGGCATGTGGAGTAGGACAAGTTGACAGCCTACATTTGGCCAAGATAATTCCTGTGGGAGGCTATCATACCCTGAGAAGATGGGAGCTTCCCTGGCCCCAACTTTCTAAACGCTGGTTATAGATTTTCAGTAACACTGACAATCTGAAACATAGTCATACAACTATACCCATTCCAAGTGAGAACTTCACAGGTTTCTGTGCAGAAAGATAAAGTGGACAAGATAAGTTGAAACCTTCAGTATCAGGTTGAGTTATTTAGTTCAGGTAAAACATTACTGATTTCTAATTAAGTAATATTATGATGCTAAATTAACTCTACGATAGTTACTCTTGTGCTGTGTTTATTGGATGGGGTTAAAGTGACATGAAGGCCAATAGTCAGTTAGGAAGATCTTTATCATTGCTGCATAGTAGTAAGGGTCACTTGGCTGCAAAAGACGCATTCAATAAGAGAGACTGTATTTCATTATTATCTTTGCCATGGTCATTAACAGTTACTTAGTACTTTGTATACCAAGAATTATGCCAAATACTTTACTTTTTTAGTTATCCTAATAACTCCCACAGGACTCTGTGATCCTCAAAATGTTAAGGGAAGAATCATTATTCTTATTCACATTTTATACATGAAATTGAATTTTAAAGAGTTTGAGAAGGTTGTACAAGGACCAGTCAGGAAGTGGTAAAGGCAGGATCAGGAATCATGATTGATGGTATAATGTCAAAAGCAACAAATACTTTAGATATATAATCTGGATTAGAATTAAGTCTGCATCATTTACCGATTATATGACCTTGGGAAAATAACAAATTTCTCTGTGCCTCAGTTTTCCCTTTTGAAAAAATGGGAATTAAACTAATACCTATATTTTATGGGATTACAGAGAGAGCTGGAATACTGCTCATACAGTACTTACTGTATTTGGCTCACAATAAGTACACAATAAATGACTGTCATTAGCAGCAGCATCTTCATCATTTTGAATCCCCAAATAGAGTTCTAAAATGTTGAGGCATCAAATGCTGTCATATGTATAGGGAGAAGGCATCCTTGACAGTATCTCACACTGTCAACTTGCCCCTCAACCATCCAGCCAGGCAGGATTATAGATACTAGCACATGTGTGTGCCTGCATGATTTAGGCTTACCTGAGATCTAAACCCTGATCTTCCATCAACCTTGATCTATCAAGATTGTGAAGTGCAGCCTACTGTGCCACTGCTACTGTGTCGTCCATCTATATTTTCTATAGAAAGACTCAGTAAGACCCATTCTATGAGATTATTTCTAAAAAGAAAATGGTTTAAAATTTACAGAAAGGTTAAAAGACTCTCCACTCCATTTTACTAGTGTTAAAAAATAAGTTAAAGTCAGTTTGTGCTTAGAAACCAATACAGAAAGTAAAAAACTAAATATCCACCATGAAATAATCACTGTTGTCAAATAGAAGACTGCTTAGAGGGTAAAACGACTGTGTTTGAATAGTGAACTTACTTCCATGATAAATAGGTTGGCGATGGTCACATTCAAAGCTCTATTTTCTATTTGTTCTTAGTAAGATCTAACATAGGCATTTGAGTATTAAATGAAATAATGCATGTGAAAACACAAACAGAATTTGTCACACAGTGAGCAGTCAATGAATATTATCTACTGCTATCATTATCACCATCATTGTCAGTACTGACCATATGAGATTCCTGGTAATTTAAAAAAAAACTTTAGAAGCTTTCCCAATAGTATAATTTCTGCTGAAACTAAGTCACTAATAAAGCACTGAAAAAAAAGCATATTTCAAACAGTTAACACCATATCTAACTATAATGCAGTTGATGTTTATTACTTATTTTTTGACTCACCAGAGAGACAAAGAGAGAGACAGACAGAGGGAAAATGAGAAATCATCCCCTGGGGGGATGGCCACACCACAATCCCTTCTCCATTCTCTTCTTGGGATAGCATGCACAAGCGTCCAGCATGATTTTCAAGCTGAAGGGTCTGGGACTTGAACCATGTTCAGGTATGTGGGAATTGAGCACCTTCACCCCACCACCTGCTGGACTCTGATGTTTATTACATTATTTTTTTTATTACATTATTTTTTTCTTTTTCTTTTTCTTTTTCTTTTTCTTTTTTTTTCTTTTCTTTCTTTCTTTTTTTTCTTTTTTTTTTAAATTTTAGGTATAGCAAAGTGGGGAGTTTACTGAAGGAGAGGGAAGGAAATATAGAACTGCTAAGAAGGGAGGAGTCCCAGAAAATGGGGTGGCCAGGAAGAACTGAGTTGAGAGATTCTTTAATTTTGATCAGGAAGGGCTTTGACTGGATTGTTTTAAGTGGGGCTTGTGCATCCAATCCCTTTCTGGTGGAGAGGGGCATATCCTGAATGGGTCCAGTTATTCTTCTCCTACTTTTGGAATATGAAGGTCAGGAAATTCTTTGTCAAGAGGCTTTGGGCTATAGAAACCATTATCTTATCCTCTTCTTGGAATGTGTTTATTACATTTTATATTGAAAGTATATTTGGAAACTTTTCTATGACTAATTCATTCAATATATGTAAAAGTATTACATACATTTGTAATAATAAGAATTTTTATAACTAAAGGCACATCTCACTTAAAAATATTTCTTTAAGCTATTCAAATGAATTCTTCCCATAGAACACTGCTTAAGGGAATTTAACTTGAGAATGTTAATATGTCATCATTATTCATATCCAATTTTTAAAATCAATCAGTTTTTCTATAATAATTTTTGAAGCCTAAAAGATTATACAATGTGACAAAAAATAGGCTTATACTTTGGACTTTTTCTAAGTTATTATGATAGTTCTTATAGATTTTTGAGTATATTAGCATATGAAAGGAATGGTTTCCAGCTTAGATTGTACAGTAAATTTATTGTCTAAATGTTAGACAAATAAACTTCTAATGTTTTCTAATTTGATAGGAGGGTAGAGATTATTTATTTCTGAATTTCTTTAATTATTAAATACTGAAGATAGTTCAAACAGGTGAAATGGGTCCAGCCCCAGCAGTGCAGTAGTGCTGCTCTGCAGTGCTGGAAGTCACATTATTTTTTCAAATGAAGAGTGACCAAGAAAACTGTGACTATTGAAAATCGGATATTTTATAAATATTTTCTCTAGAATGAATAAAGTGAGCCTATTATTTTGAAGAAAACATTAGACAGTATTTGTTGCCAATGGTAAAAATTCAAGCTTTCAAGCAAAAATAACCATTTTTGAGAACCTGTATTTGTGCTCATGAACCTGACATAACTTCCTAATATTCAGACTTAGCTGATATTATCAGTAAATGTGAATTTTGATATTATGGAATAAAGTGTGTCAGCTTCTCGAAGATCTGTACAAATAAACAATTTTTTCCAAGTGACCAATATATGATGCATAAAATTATGCATGGATAAAAGATTAATTCAGAGTTAAGACAAACCAGTGAGTTGTAACATAGCAATTGTCATGGTTTCAGATCCCATGTTGTAACTAACCTTTAAGAAACTATAATGGTCAGTGAGTTACAATGTGATCCAACAACTTATTTTTAGGTATATGCCCAAGAAACATGGAATATGTCTACACAAAAATATGCATATGAATGTTCACAGCAGCATGATTCATAATAGCCAAAAAGTGGAAACAGAGAAGACACCTTCATGGCTCCTGAGAACTAGTGACTTCAGGGAATAAAGAAATGAAGATTTTCTATTGATAATTCAGCCTCCAGTAGAGAGGCAAGGGAGCAGGCCTCAGAAGACACCTTCATGGCTCCTGAGAACTAGTGATTTCAGGGAATAAAGAAATGAAGATTTTTTCTACTGATAATTCAGCCTCCAGTAGTAGGCGCTCCCTCAAGCCTTCTCTCTGCCTCTGCCTCTGTCTCTCTCTACGTCTGTCTCTGTCTTCTGTCTTCTCTCTTTTTTTTGTGCAATTTTTCCTTTTTAAAAGTTTTTAAGGTAAAGCATTTTCTTGACTTTCAGCCCCTCCTCTCCATTTATCCTGTTAATAATTCCCTCTCCTCCTCCAAAACAAGGAGAGGCAAGGGAGCAGCCCTCAGAAGACATCTTCGTGGCTCCTGAGAACTAGTGATTGCACACCGTACAGTTTTCTAATTTTTGCTTTTTTTAAAAAAAATTATTTTTTAGTTTTTTTTTTTTTTTTAGTTTTTTTTCTTCTCTTTTTCTCTGTTTCTTGATTGTTTTTGTTGCTGTTGTCTCTCTTTTTCTTTTTCCTTTTCTGCACGCTCCTGGATGCTCAGATTGAACGCTAAATTTGGGAAGAAACATATTTTCCATCAGATGACTAGAAATCACTGCAGGACCACAAGAAATATGGGAAAGCAAGAAAATACCTCTCCTCCAAGGGAAAAGAATAACTCCTCTTCATCCATAGACAGTTCAATGGAAATCATGGAAATGTCTGATAAAGAATTTAGAACATTCATAATGGCGAAGCTAACAGAGATGGAAGAAAAGAGTGCCAGTGAACTGCAGAAGAGAAAGGAGAAAGGAGCTGACGAGTTCCAGGAGGTGAGGAAATTCTTGCAAGATCTAAAAGAGGAATTACATACTTTACAAAAGAATCAAATGGAACAGTTAGAGATGAAGACTATAATACAGGAAGTCAAAATCTCTCTTGAAAGTATTAAAAGCAGGTTAGATGATACAGAAAACAGAATATCAGACATAGAAGAGAAAATTGCTGGCCTAGAAAAATCCACCACAAAGACTGAGAAAATTGCCCCAAAATTTGAGAATAATATACGAGAAATACTAGATACTCTCAAATGTCCAAAACATCTGGATAATTGGCATCCCAGAAGGTGAAGAGACTTAATAAGGGCATTGATAATCTATCCCGTGAAATCCTGCAAGAAAGCTTTCCAAACACAGAGAGGCACTCAAAGATCCAATCCCAAGAAATACAAAGGACCCCAAATAGAACCAACCCAAGAAGATCTTCCCCAAGACACATTATAGCCAGACTGACCAAAACCATAGAGTAAGACAAGATACTAAAATTGACAAGATAGAAAACAGCAAGTTACCTACAAAGGATATCCCATCAGACTAACAGCAGATCTCTCATCAGAAACAATGTGAGTAAGGAAAGAATGGGATAATATATTCAAAGTGTTAAGGGAAAAGCAATTTCAACTGAGAATACTGTACCGAGCAAGATCACCCTTCATATGGGAAGAAAAGACAAGAACATTCTCAGATAAACAAAACCTGAAAGAATTTACCAGCACCAGACCAGATCTCCAAGAAGGTCTCAAGGGAGTGCTATGTCAGGAAAATTAAATGCAGACACATAGAAATAAGAGTTCAAAAACTAAGAAAATGGCCAACTTAATCATAGGGACAAGTCTGGAGCTGATTATTATATCCCAAAATCCAACTGGGAAGATCGTCGAAACACAACAGAAGATAGATTAAGTACATGAGACTGAACTGGTCAAATAGCATGCTGTGACTTTAGACTAAAATATTGCTGCTTTTCTTCTAGGCTTTGTTGTCCAGCTTTAAGAGTTTTTGTCCTGTCTTGAGCTGTCAATAGGTTCATGTACCTACTATTTGAACAGAATACTAACCTGTTTTCAGGCTTTAAGTTTTAAGCAAACTTCCTTACCAATTCAAAACTGCTATTATTGAAATTACCAGCTGAACTTGCTGCTCAAAGTAGTTAGATTATTTAAGAAATTGTGTGATCAATATAATGTGGGGGAAAAGGAATGGAAGACAACTGTAGACACCAGAGATAGTATGAGAAGAGGGTGGGAAAGGGCAGAGGGTCAGACATAGGGGTAAATAAATATAAATATAAATATAAATATAAATATAAATATAAATATAAATATATATGTGTGTGAAACTAGAAATGGAAAATTATTGATGATAACACACATGATTAAGCCACTATGCACTATATTCTGTATGGGAAACCGCTTTTTGTACACTGTGACGATGATTAGGGGATGAATGTAAATTAATTAATTTTAAAAAAAGTTTCAGGAGAAAAAGACAACACAAAAATTATTTTTCTTGAAATTAAAAAAAATTGCATATTTGATGACTGCAGTAAGCTGTATAGTCCCAGCTAGGTGCTACTTTATAGTATGTTCATTCTACTCACTGAGGTTTATGTCTAAAGTCAGACTTGTGTTCATGTATATGTATATATCAGCTGTACTTGCTATTGGAAGTATTTAGATTAATTAAGTTCATAAGCAAATAAAAAAAATGGGGGGAAAAGACATAGAAAGCAACCATGGATACCAGAGGCAGTATGAGAGGAGGGTGAGGCATGGCAGAGGGTGAGAGATAGGGAATCAAGGATGGCAAAAATAAGAAAATATACAGGAAACAAATGGAAAATCATTTGTTGACGATAACACGTATATTGATGTGCTTGATTGAGCCAATATACAGTGTATTCTGGATGGGAAATCTCATTTTGTTTGCCGTAATGATGTATAGTGAATGAATGTAAATAAATAAATTCTTAAAAAAAAGTAATAAAAAAAAGTGGAGACAACCCAAAGGTACATCAATGATAAATGAATAAAATATGATAAAAATGTCTATACAATAAAATATTCACCAATATAAAGAAATAAGGTATCGTTACAAGCTAAAACAAAAAGGAACATTTTTTTTTAAAATTTTATTTTAGATTTTTGTCATAGGAAGTGTGTCTTCACTGGGGAAAGAGAGAGAAAGTGAGAAATCACTACCCGAGGAGGTGGTCATGCTGCAGTCTCTTCTTCACCATTCTCCTCTTGGGATTTTGGGTATGCATGCACACCTGTCCAGCATGACTATCAAGCCACTAGGTCTGGGACTTAATCTGAAGTCATGTTTGAATGACTGAAGACAGTCATAAAGAACCACATATTATATATGATTCCATTTAGTAGGTCATTGGGAAAGGCATGATGTATTTTTGTTTTCCTACACAAAAAAGTGTTATGACTTTCCCAACAATCCAATATATATTTCTAAAATAAGCAAATAGAGATAGAAAGTATATTAAGGTTGCCTAGGCCTGAAGAGGATGGGGAACTGGGAGGTACAAGCTAATATATGTGAGGGTTTTGTTTTGTTTTGTTTTGTTTTGTTTTTGTGAGGGTAACAAAAATATTCTAAAATTGAGTGTGGTGATGAAAATATTCTAAACTTTATAGTAGAGATGACTGCAAAACTCTAAATATAGTAAGAACTACAGAACTGTACATTTTAAATGTGTAAACTGTATGGTATACAGATTATATATCAAAATATCTTTTTAAAAATGTTAAGAGACAGCCTGTACTCTGGTGGTTAATGAGGCTGGATCCTGGAGCCAGCAGATGACGTAGCAGTTATGTTGCTGGACTCCCACATGGCCGACCGTGGTTTAAGTCCTGGACCAGTGGCTTGAAAATCATGCCAGGTGCATGTGTGTGTGTGCCCAAGATAAGGGTGGAGAATAGGGAAAAAGACATTGAGATGTGGCCATCCTGCCTGGGGTATGATTTCTCACTTTCCCTTTCACAGTCTCTCTCTCTCTCTCTCTCTCTCTCTCTGGTGAGCACATGTACCCTAAGGCAAAAACTTCTAAAAAGAATGAAAAAAATTTCACTTCCCACATGGCTGAGGATGCAGTTCAAGCCTTGGACCTGGCGCATATTAATAAAACAGGCCAGGTATGTGTGCATGTGTGACCAAAATGCTGAGAGGATCACAGGAGATGATTTTTTTGCTTTCCCTCTTCCTGTCTCTTTCTCAGGTGAGCACACATAACCTCTAGCAAACTTAAGAATAAAAATTGAAATAACTGGAGTTAAAGTAGATTTAAAAAAAAGATACTACCACTTCTCGAGTTTTGCATTACAAATAAGAGTATGCATAATTGTCTTAAAGGTTATTAAAATACTCCTTTTCTAATTACATAAAATTATTTTCTTCTTTTACTTCAACCAAATAATGCACTGCAACAGACTGAGTGCAAAAGTAAACACATAAATCTGTGCTTATCAAGCCATACACTAAAAAGATTTACAGAAAGTTAAAATAATCCCAGTGATCTTTTCTGTTTTGAAAAGTGTACTTTTCACAACAATTATTTATGTTTACATACAAAGGGTTTTTATTATATTTAAATACATAACACGTTTTTAAATGTTCTATTTAATTTGTAGGATGATGAATATTGAAGACTATAACCAACATAAACAGAAGTTCTTTGTGGTCCTCATTTTTAGATTATAAGAGTCCTGAAATGAAAAGGTTTGAGGGCCACTGCTCTTGAGGTCTTTTATGTGAGATAATATGTAACAAGGACTGTGTCTAGTCTGCCACTGGATCTAGTGTTCAATAGACTTTCCGACTAATATTTGAGCTTCCCTCCTTTAAAAATGCTTAACTGAAAAAAAAAATCATATAGTAATGGGAGTGAGAGAGATTCTTGGGGAGATAGGAATGCAGGTCTAGACTTAACAGAGTACAGAATCCCCACATTTCTCACTTGGAAGAGGGACACTAAAATACTGAAGGTTTCTGTTAAAATACGAAGTATGTGAGGTGCCTAAAATAAACTGGTCATTAATCCTTTGCTCTGTCTAGACAGATTACCTTGCTGAACTATGAGGAAATGAAATAATAATATCAAGGACTTTTGGAAATAACTGTAAGGGAGGGTATCAGGAAGATTTATAATTTTGTTTAATGTTCACTTAGATGTTCTCTTATCTTAGAAGAGAATACTATCAATTTTTCCTATAACTTTTACTAAGGTGTACATACACTGATAACCTTCTCTCCCTTTTAGTTCCACAGACCTATGTGGAAATATGGGAAAAGTCATGACATATTTTTTCTATGTAAAAATGCATCATGATTTTTCCGACAACCCAATAAAATGTTTTGCCTCAAGTTAATATCCAAAATGGGCACATTAAAACGCAGACTATTAAAAAAATAGAGAAAAAAAGGTTGCAAACAAAAAAGACTATTGACTATATATAGGAAATTTTTTAAAAAGTCCTCCTTTTTCCTGGTTTCCATAATAAAATTTCTCCCAATATTAAATTACCCATCAAGTATTATTATTCTATGCTAAAATAAAGTAATTTAGAAGTTAGCCAAGTTAAAAAAAAAACAGGAGATTATTCAGCAAATTATATCATCTGAATATCACTGTACAGTTAGCTATCAACAGGACCCACACAGCTACCTATTATTAAGGGCTAAAAGGCAGAATCTCTTTTCCGGCTGGAACCATGGAGGGCATTCAAGAGAAGAAAAAGAAGGTTCCTGTTGCGACAGAAACCAAGAAAAAGGCTCCTGCTGTGCCAGAAACCCTTAAGAAAAAAGCGAAGGAATTTTGCAGAGTTGAAGATCAAGCACCTGAGAAAGAGGTTTGCTCAAAAGGACCAGCAGGTGGCGTGGTGGTTAAGGCGTTGGACACTCCCATATGGCCGACCAGGGTTCGAGTCCTGAATCTGGTGGCTTACTTTCTCACTTCCTCTCTCTCTCACTCTCACCCTCTATCTCTCTCTCTGGTAAAACTAAAAAATAAAATGAATGAATGAATAGAATAGAATAAAATAAATAATTATATAAAAAAGATGCTTCGAAAAGCAAGGAGGAAGCTTATCTATGAAAAAGCTAAGCACTATCATAAGGAATATAGACAGATGTACAGAACTGAGATTCGCATGGCCAGGATGGCAAGAAAAGCTGGCAACTTCTATGTACCTGCAGAACCCAAATTGGCATTTGTCATCAGAATCAGAGGTATCAATGGAGTGAGCCCAAAGGTTCAAAACGTGTTGCAGCTTCTTTGTCTTCGCCAGATCTTCAGTGGCACCTTTGTTAAACTCAACAAGGCCTCAATTAACATGCTGAGAATTGTGGAACCATATATTGCATGGGGGTAGCCGAACCTGAAGTCAGTAAATGAACTGATCAGCAAACGTAGTTATGGCAAAATCAATAAGAAGGGAATTGCTTTGACAGATAACTCTTTGTGCGATCTCTTGGTAAATTCGGCATCACCTGCATGGAGGATCTGATTCATGAAATCTATACTGTTGGAAAATGCTTCAAAGAAGCAAATAACTTCCTGTGACCTTTCAAATGACCTTCTCCATGAGGTGGAATGAAGAAAAAGACCACCCATTTTGTAGAAGGTGGAGATGCTGGCAACAGGGAAGACCAGATCAACAGACTTATTAGAAGGATGAACTAAGGTATTCACCATGATTATTTCTGTAATCTGGTCAGTAAATAAACAGTGGCTATTTTCAGACAGAAAAAAAAAAAGAGCTAAAAGGCAGAAGAACCTGAAAGCTACAGTCTTCCCTCATACCTGTGGGAGACTGATTCCAGAACTCATAGACATCAAAATCAGTGGGTAGCAAAGTGCCTAGTACAAAACAATTTTGCATAAACCTATGTATATGTTCCCATAGACTTAAATCATCTCTATATTATTTGTAAGTAATTGTAGCATCAGAAACACATAAATTTTATATATATAAACTTCTTCAAAAATCTCTATTTTCAGGAGCTCTCTCTTTCCCTATTATATCACAATTGGTATGATGCATTTACAGTTGGTTGAATCCACAAATGCAGAAGCCATCAGTATGGAATGAGACTATATACCTAAGTCAGTAAACCAGATACTGAGTAGCCCTTCTCATCACTGGACTCCACCTTGTTGACAACTTCTAGATAGTTTTATGTGTGGGCACTGTCCACACATATTACTATATCCTGAATATTTGTATCTCCCCATAATTATATATTGAAACCTAAACACCAATGTGAAGGTAATGGCAAGTAGGACCTATCATCACTTATTAGGTCAGGTAGTAGAACTCTCATGAACAGGAGGCCTTACAAAAGAGGCTTCATGAAGATCTGCCTTGCCTACCCCCCATCCTTCCCAGTCTCTCTTCTTGCCCTTTTCCATCATATGAAAACAGAGCTAATTAGTAACTGCCTAAAACTACTAAAATGTTGAAAGGAAATCACTTAAGCAGTAGAAACATTTATGAAATGATTATACCTAGAAATAGAGTTATATCTATAGATTAAAGAATAGAGTTTAGATTCTCTCTCTCTCTTTTTTTCCAAATGGCTCAACTTCCTGAAGAACAAAAGAAAGATATTTTGGGGTTACTTCTAGAAAGAAACTTATCTAGTCATATCATAAAAAGTTAGGACTTCTCATTAACTACCAACAAATGATGAATAAATTAGAAGCTCTCTGTATTACTTGTTCTTTACCTAGTTGCTCCAACTCATCTAAAGTCAACAAATAGGAACTTATTTCTTGAAACACAGCACAGGTTACCACTGGAGGTCAGTCTTGGGCTTCCCCTTGGGTCATCTAAAATACTAACCAAAGACCAGTAGGGAGGTGAAGGCCTACAACATAGTCCAAATCTCTCAATTTGCAGATTAAGATACTAAATCTTTAAGAGACTTAGAAATGTCTGGAATATAATGGAATTACTACAGTTGGAATCCATACTACTAATTCTAAAATTTTTGTGTATGTAAAAGATACATCTTTAAAGGATATATTTTACTTATAACATATAGAACTAAATGAAGGTGAATAAACAAATTTCTGAACAGAAGAATTTCGTAAGACTCCTCCCTCAACATCTAATAAATCCAGATTAAAGGATTTATATCCGACCAGTACTGCTCAAAACTGTCAAGACCATCCAAACAAGGGAAACAGGAGAAACTGTCATAGCCTTAGGGAGTCTATGGAGCCCTAACAACTAAATGAATATGGAATCATGGATGGAATCTTAGAACAACAACAACAAAAAGACATTAGAGGGAACCAGCAGTTAGCGTAATGGCTATGTCGCTGGACTCCTACGTAGTCGACCGCGGTTCGCGTCTCGGACCCGGTGGCTTACAACTCACGCCGGGCGCGTGTGCGTGCGTGCCCAAGATCCCGAGAGGAGAATGGAGGAGAAGGGATTGCGTCGTGACCATCCCCCTGGGGGGTGATTTCTCGCTTTCTGTCTCTATGTCTCTCTCTGTCTGTCTGGCGAGCGCACGCGCCCTATAGCGAAAAACCTCTCAAAAAAAAAAAAAAAAAAAAAGACATTAGAATAATGTCTTTAGTAAAAACTAAATAAATTGAAAAAAGTATGGACTTTAGTTAATATAGCAGTGTTGGTTCATTAGTTGTGACATACATACCATACTAATGAAAGATGTTAGTAAGAGTTTACTGAGTATAGAGAGTAGGGAACTTACACAATTTTCACAACATTTTTTAAATAAATCTGAAACCTTTCTAAAGTGTAAAGTTATTTTAAAAGTCTATATATTCTGGGCCAGCAGGTGGCAAAGTCTATATATTCTAAGAATAAAAAAAAAAAATATAACCTTTAAGCAATTTATTTATATCTGAATCTCCCTCTTCTTTGGGCTTCCAGGAAACCTAGAGAGGCTCAGGCCCTGTGGTTTGAATTGTTGTTTTTATCCCTCTGTCTTTAATTTTTGGAAAACTTTACATTTTACCATTATTTGTTGTCAGGACCTGTTTGGCTGAAAGTCACAATGCTTTCTCAAATTAGCTGCTCTCTATAATTTGTATGCATCCTTATAGATTCTGAACTACATTTGCTAGGTAAAAAGTGAAAATTTAAGTAGATTAAGCAAGTTCCTGCCTCTTCCTCAAATCTGCAAGCCCTGCTTAGCATTTTTTAATTAATGATGCTACTATTTCACAGAGTAGAAACAAATTATCAGATGGGCATCTCCTAACTCCCTGGTAACCAGACTCATGAATTTACTTACACATATGATTGTCTTTTCTCTTCCCTTCTATAACATCAGAAGTATCCTGCATCCTAATATCAATCTCTCTGTCTCTTTGGGGGCATACTATACTTTCACTATTTTAAAAATATTATACTATCATTATTTCCTTCTTATTCATACACACACACACACACACACACACACACACACACATAGAGAGAAAATATATGTATATATTTTTTCATTATAGGATGCGTAGGCTTGCCATAGAGACAGAGAGAGACAGAGACAGAAAGTGAGAAATCACCGCCCCCCCCCCCCCCCCCCCCAGGGTAGATGCCCATGCTGCAATCCCTTCTCTTTCATCTCCTCTCGAGATTTTGGGCATGCACACACACTTGCCTGGTGTGAGTTTTAAGCCTCCAGGTCTGGAACTCGAACCACAGTCGACTATGTTTGAGTCCAGCGACATAACCATTACACTATCTGTTGGTACCCTTATTCCTATATATTCTTGACCTCTCTTTTATTGAATCCTTCCTACTGACATATCAATATCCTTGTTTTTTTTTCATATTTAGAAACAAAATCAGTAAACAAGTAATAAACCTCTCCTGAAACTTTAAAAAGACAACAGTCCAGTCAGTATTTTGGGGAGCATTGGCCATAAAAGAAATATTGAACTGGTAAGAGTTCAAGAGATGCTAAGTACAGAGATGTCAATCTACAGCTTTCCAGTTTAGGATGCCTATAACCAGACATGTAGCAAAAGTCATTGCCTTTGTCAACCACTTGAGGACAGCTGGAGAAACGACAATCTCAAGAGCTAACTTTCCTTCAACATGTGGTAAGATAACCCCTCTAGGCAAATGCAGGTAGACAATTACTAGTCTATCTCCTATCCTTCCCTAATGAATGCTTCAATTCAGTATCTTATTACCTGGATTACAGCAAGAATTTACAGTCTTAGGTCTCTCTGACTGATTCGCCAACCACCAGCCATTATTTCAAATATGAATTTGCTCATGGCATACTCTTGTTTTTGATCTATCAATGGCTTATCATTACAGTATGACAAATTATACATAAGGGCAACTAAGGTCTTATAAAACCTTGTATTGTTCACTTCACTCTGCCCACACTCATATCTACAAACTTAGGTCACTGAATTACTTCTAATATGAGGGGTATTTTCAAAGTTTATGAAAATGCACAGTAAAAAAACATTATGTATGAATTTCAACTTTTTTTGCACCAAAATAAACTCATACTTTAATTCCATTTTTCCACAAGCATTTTTGAAGTCCCCTCATATATTCTCAGTGGAGTAGGTGTGTGTTTGTGTGTATGTGTGTGTAAGAGACAGAGAGAGAAAGAGAAAGTGCTTGGTTTTGATATTTATTGACCATGTAACTTTGGGCACATTAAAGGGTTTCTTTTAAAGTATATTTATTTATGTCTTCCATGAAAGAGACAGAGAGAGATATAAAAAGAGAGACACAGAGAGACGAACACCTACAGCAGGGTCTTCATGCCACAGTCCACCCCAGTCTCAGTCAGCCTAGTTCCATGGGCATACATGTACATATCTGTTGTGCTCAGAAATGTCCCAGGTCATATGGGACCTAGTTGTGTTACCACAGAGCCACCATCTGGCCCAATGAGATTTTCTTGAGACTCATTTTCCATATCTTTATAATATGAAAAATAGCCTGAAACTCAGAATAATTGGGAGGAAGGGAGTTAAGCTACACATAATACTTTGACCATTGTCTCACACATGGTACATACCCAATAAATGTTAGCTGGTGTTATAAGTTATGAGGAGCTACTTCAGTTGTAGACTTGCTGACATTAATGGAAATCACTGTTGTCAGTGGACTTTTATATCTTTCAAAATTACATTACTGAGTGGTCCAACAGTTTTTAAGACATGTTTACTTGACTATGATTTGTACATAGTAAAATTTGCCTTTTTAAAAGGTACACAGCTGAGTCATTATAATTTATAATTTTATCACCATTATAAAATACCTCCACATCCCCAGTACATTTTAGTGTCTTTCAAAGGCACACCAATGAATGGGCCAATATTTAAGAGAAAGGTGAGAGGCCATTTATGACATATTTGCTGAGGTCTGGGAATCTTAAAAATTGTAGAAGGGGAGCCAGCAGTTAGTGTAATGGCTAGGTCGCTAGACTCTCATGTAGTGGACCACGGTTTGCGTCTCTGCCTCAGTGGCTTAAAACTCACATCGGGTGCGTGTGCGTGCGTGCCCAAGATCCCTAGAGAATGGAAGAGAAGGGATTGTGGTGTGGCCATCCTCCCGGGGTGGGGGGGTGATTTCTCGCTTTCTATCTCTCTGTCTCTCTGTCTGGCGAGTGCACGCGCCCTACAGCAAAAACCTCTCCCACCCCCCCAAAAAAAATGTGTAGAAGGAAGATTGCTGGATTTAGAGCTTGATATTTATTTTTTACATCTCCATACTCTGATTTTTTGTAATTTACTATAAAAAAACCTTTGATGAAGAGCCAAAACTTAGACATAAGGAATTCAAAAATTCATGAAGCCTTAGATGAAAATTATATACATTCTCATGGCTCTGATATTATGTTCCTTAAAAGTGGATTCTTTAATATAATAGTAATTTCAAGAGTACAAGTAGCTTATTAGAAAAATACACATTTTCACATAGAAAATTAAAGCGAAACTTGGACTCTCAGTTATTTAGGTCAGCCAGCTCATTTATCACATTTTATTCAGAAAGGGTAATAATGAACTATTAGTTGTAACCCATCTTGCTAGGGCTTTCCTCCTTATATTCGATTTTGTTTTTTTTTTGTTTTCTTTTGTTTTCTTTTGTTTTCAAGTCACAACAATAGGGTATTAAAAGACAGTATTGAGGAATTAGGCAAAAATAGGTTAGAAAGCAGCAATTATTAAAGAGACAGAGTTCAGGTTATAAAGAAACTTATAACTGAGCAGGAATTAGAAGAGACATAAAACATAGGGGAATAGATGAGAATGGCTTGGGGAGGGATGAGTGCAGATGGCCTTGGGAGGACAAGAACTTCCTGAAAAGATGTAGCCAGAGCTGGAGGCTTTTACCTCTTCTGGCCAGCTTCACTATAAACATTTTTAAAAATGAAACTTTATCATGCTTTGTAGACAGTTGAATATAGTGCTTTATATAGTTCTTTACTCTTTAGATAGCTGTAGAGAAGCCAAATACAATAAATAATACCAAAAAGTCTGGGGAAATAGAAACCTTACGTGGGGTGGAAATATTCATTACTTTAGAAATACTGAAGAAACATGGACTCAGTACTGTATATTTTATGACATCTAAAGTAAATTCTTTTGCAAATGAGATTTTCCTTAACAAACATTTTTAGCTACCAAAGAAAGTATAAGAACGGACAGAAAGCATGCATGCGACAGGTTACGAAGTGCATCAATACTGGGGCCTGAAGAAAAGGGAATGCTAAGGAAGTGCCTAAAACCAAGTGGTTAAGTGGAGGAGGAAAGAGAGAGAGAGAGCAAAGGAAGGAATGCTCAATTAGTGTTATAAGTTGTCTCCCTTCTTCTTCAGGATATGTAGTGTGTGGATCAAAGTACCCACATCAGATCTCCAATGATGTGGTTCTATTCTTTGCCCCTAGAAACGTGGTTTATATTTTGCTATAAAATTTTTATTTACTCTAAAACATTGATTTGAAAATGAGCATATGTTCCTCCTTACAAACACTACCTCTGTAAGTAGGCTTAATAAGATGATTGCTCACAATTCAGGAATAACGGAATAATTACTGCAGCCAAATGAACATAGCCCAGGGAAATCTCAGCCCCCCTCTCACCTCTATTTAGTCGATTGTAAAAGTGTGTTCACTGTTTTAAAAAATTAAACAATTGGAGCTTCTGAAAATAGTGAGTGATACTACAAAGTACAAATATTTTAATCCCTTATTGAAAAGATTAGATAACAGGTCCTCACTGATATTATTACAGGGGAAAATGCAACTATGGTACATATGCTTAAAGATCATGTAACTATGGAAGACTACTTATCAATGTGTGAGAGAGCCTAAAATGGAAGCTCATAAATAGAGCTTCAGAGCACACCTCTTTAAGCCATGCTCTAGCTCAACAAACTTCAAGTTCTCCATATTAACTATTGACTTCAATAAAACCTTTCAGCCTAGCATTCAAAGTATTTCAGAGTACGTACCCATTCTGTGTCCATCAAATATAGTTATTCATCAATTTTGTTCAACATTTTTGAAATGTGTGTATACATCTTATCTTTTCTATTTTTTTAGAATTTAAAAAAAATTATTAATTTATTTATCTATTTATTTATTTTAATTTGACCAGAGAGACAGCGACAGAGAGAGAAGGAGAGGAAGGGAGAGGAAGGGAAAGTGAGAAAGAAGCCACCAGGTCTGGGACTCCAACCATAGTCAGCCATGTGGGAGTCCAGTGCCCCCAACCACCATGCCACCTGCTGGCCCCTTATCTTTTCTATTTCTAAGAACAGATATAGAAATTCCTATGAATTAAGAAAATCATATATTAACTCATACAGAAATAATTTATTCAGTATGAAATTCCCTTGTAAGCTCAGTACTTTAGAATACTTTAACATGATCTGCATGAGTGAGGATTGTGTTTGGCCTTAGGTAATAGTGCCTTATTTTATTTTATTTTTTAGAGGTTTTTGCCTTAGGGCATGTGTGCTTGCCAGAGAGAGAGAGATCAAGAGAGAGATAGTAAGAGGGAAAGTGAGACATCACCCTGAGGGGTAGCGGAGGATGGCCATGCTACAATCCCCTCTCCTTCATTCTCCTCTTGAGATCTTAGAAATGTACACACGCCTGGTGTGGGTTTCAAGCCACCCGGTTCAGGACTCAAACCATGGTTGGCTATGTGGAAGTCCAGCAACATAACCAATACACCATCTACTGGCTCCCATAGTGACTTATTAGCGGCTTAATAACTTAGTTTATTTTTCTCATATAACTTAAAGTCAGGTCTGCTGCAAAGCTCCCTGATATCACTAATAGCTCAAGATTATTTTGCTATCCTTAGCATGTGGCGTGTGTGTGTGTATACATGTGTGTGTGTGTGTGTATGTGTGTATATAGTCTGGGGAAATAGCAACCTTATATGGTGTAGAAATATTCATTACTTTAGTAATATTGAAGAAACATGGACTCAGTACTGTATATTTTGTATACAGTATATATTTAATATATATTATAATATATTTTAAGTTTATATATATTATAGGTTTTATGTAACATATTTTATAATATACTGTATGTATGTGTGTGTGTATACATACATATATACACATACATATCTTGGGTTGTCTGGAAAGTCATGACACATTTTTGCATAGAAAATTAGATTGTGACTTTCCTGATGACCTAATACATAGTTTTTTAGACTTTTTGCCATAGGGCATGTGTGCTCACCAGAGAGAGACAGAGAGAGGAAAAGCAATTATTCATCCTTCTCCCCTGGGCGGTGGCCACTCTGCAATCCCTTTTCCTCCACTCTCCTCTCAGGATTTTGAGCATGTATGCACACATACCCAGTGTGCTTTTCAGGCTAAGTAGATCTAGGACTCAAATTGTGGAGTTGGCCATGTGGGATCCAGCCCCTTAACTACCATGCCCCATTTGTCCTCATATTTGTCATTATCTGGTGGCCAAGTGGCCAGTCATTTCCATTGCAGTAATTCTGAGGAAGAAGAAGGAAAAAAGTAAAAACATCTCTAGAAATCTATAGAACACTTCTCTTTAAACCTCACTGACCAGAATTGTTCCAAGGGAATTAAATCATGTCATTAAGACCTTCTCCATCTTTCAGTGTTGCTTATTTCTGAGCCTTCATTGTCTTGTCTCCCTTTTCCCTCTATTTTTAAACGCATGTTTTCTTCTTGTGACAGTGGTAAAAGAGAAGACTCGGAGCACAGACAATGTAAGCTTCAGTATTATAACACCTGAACTTATTTACCCACAGAAAAGACAGTTTATCCTTCTCATTTTCTAAATATCAAACACTGCCCTGTCTGAGCCTTATGACCATATCAACCAATAACTGGGCCCGGAGTAAGGGTTACAACTGGCCAAGACTATGTCACATGCCTACCCTGTAAATGGGAAGTTTTGTCTAAACCACATGAAATAGGAGAATGTTGTTTACTCAAAAAAAGGGGAATTCTATTATAAAGGAAGGAGGTTATAAGCAATGAGAAAAGACAGTATGTTTCCCTATAGTACACTGACCTATGTACTAGTTTACTTTTTTTTTTTGGTCATATTACATGGTATAGAACTTTTGGCTCTATTTTGGGATATGATCAAAACACTGAGGAAGAGTCAAAGTAGTTTTCCGAGGAATATCCTGACTTTGCCTACCAGGTAATGCTAAGTCTTTGTAGCCAAGGTTGCTGGTTGTACCCCAAGGTCCATTATCCCCTTTTCCCCTAGTGAACTAATTTTTAGTCAGACACATATAAAAAGATTACATTTTCAGTCTTACTTACAGTTGAATGTGACTGCATGGCTAAATTCTGACCATTAGAATATAACTGATGTATGTATACAACTTCAATGTTTTCTTATAGGGAGGGGTAAGCTCTTTATTTCCCCTTCTAACCAGCTGCTTAAAACATAGACATGGTAAGCCATGTTGGGCCAAGACCTCAAGATACCTCAGAGATGAAAAATTAAAGAGAGGAGAGGTATTCTGGTCTCTGGCTATGGCAATAGAACCACCATACCACTCTTAAGACTACTGACCTAAGGACTATTGTAAAAGAAAGAAATGTTGTAACGTTTGCTTTCAAAATAGATTTTTCTTCTAACCTACACATTGTCCATCTGATTTCCTAAGTGTATATATCTATCCTGAATCAGAAGTACCACATATTAGCTATTCTAGGCTCCAGTTAGAGTGTTAAATAACATGATAGTTTCTATTTTTAAAAAATTTGAGGGGGGGTTGTTTTGTTGTTGCTGCTGCTGCTTTTAAATAACACTTTTTTGGAGAGATTTTTTGCTACGGGGCACAGCATTTCCTGGAGAGACAGAGAGACAGAAGGTGAGAAATCATCCCAAAGAGGGATGGTCACTCTGCAATCCTTTCTCTTCTGTTCTCCTCCTGGGACCTTGGGCACACATGCACCCAGCATGAGTTTTAAACCACAGGGTCTGGAATTTGAACCACAGTTGACAATGTGAGTCCAGCGACATAACTGCTACGCCATCTGTTGGCCTCTAGAGCAGTTTTTAAACTCTGACCTAATCCACCATTAAACTTGTATAGAAGTTCTCCCAGTATTGCTCTATTAATTTATTTATTTTAATTTGACCAGAAAGTGACAGAGTGAGAAAGAGAGAGAAAGAGGGAAAGTGAGTATGGAAGCAGCCAGGTCTGAGACTCAAACTGTGGTCAGCCATGTGTGAGTCCAGAGCACTTAACCACCATGCCACTGGCCGGCCATCTCCAAGTATTGCTCTAGCAAGAGGCTATGCAGGTGAACATTCTGGTTCAGTTTAAGTGGATTTTAATTTCACCATACACTATCTAAATGTATTATCTGACTTTTTGATTATACTCATAATAGCGAATATAAAGTCATCTTTCTTGGTGGTTTTGATCTACTTCCTGGATTGTAAATGATATTGAGAACCTCTCATGTGCTTATTGGTCATTTTCATATCATCTTCGGAGAAATGCATAGTCAGATGGTTGGCGCCCACTTTGTAATTGGGTTGTCATTTTATTATTGAGTTCCAAGAGTTTTATTGATATATTCTAGATAGAAATTCAATACCTGGTATAGGATTTGCAAATATTTTGTCCCATTCTGTGGGTTATCTTTGTACTTTATTGGTGATGTCCCGTGAAGCACAAAAGGTTTACATTTTTATCATGTCCAATTTATCTATTCCTAGTTTTTAATTTTTATTTTTGGTTGCTTTGTCTTTTGGTGTCATAACTAAAAAACCACTACCCAATCCAAATCATAAACATTTACATCTATAGTTAAGATGTTTTATAGTTTAGCTCTTAGATCTCTGATCTAGTTTGAGTTACATATGGTATAAGTTAGGCATCTTCCTTCATTTTTTTGAATGTGAATATCCAATTGTCCTAGAATAGTTTGTTTTATAAAATGTTCTTTCCCACACTGAATGATCTAGGCTACCTTATCAAATATCAATTGACTATAAATAGAAGAGTTAGTAGCTGAACTCTTGATTCTATTCCCTTGATTTCTATGTCTAGTGTTCTGGCAATACCACACTGTCTTAATTACTATTGCTTTGTTGCAGATTTTATACCTAGAAGTGGCAAGTCTACATCTTCCTCTTCTTTTTCAAGATTTTTTTCACTATTTTATACCTTTTGCATTTAAATGGTAAACTTAAGAATTAGCTTTCTCAGGACCAGCAGTTGGCATAATGGCTATGTCACTAGACTCCCATGTAGTCGACTGTGGTTTGAGTCCCAGACTTGGTGGCATAAACTCACGCTGGGCCCGTGTGAGTGCGTGACCAAGATCCCGAGAGGAGAATGGAGGAGAAGGGATTGCAGCGTGGCCATTTCCGCTTGGGGGTGATTTCTCACACTCTCGCTCTCTGTTTCTGTCTGTCTTTCTGGAGAGCGTACACGCCCTATAGCAAAAACCTCTCAAAAAAAAAAAAAAATAGCTTTTTCAAGGCCAGCAGATGGCATGGTGGTTAAGGTGCTGGACTCCCACATAGCTAGCCATGGTTTGAGTCCCAGACCTGGTAGCTTGCTTTCTTGCTTTCTCTTTCTCTCTCTGGTCAAATTAAAAAATAATAAGAAGAAATCAAATGAAATAAATAAATAATTCTTTGGGAAAAAAAAAAAGAATTAGCTTGCTCATTTCTACAAACAGATCAGCTAGGATTCTGGTTGGTATTTCATTAAGTTTGTGGAGGATTACTGTACTGATGATATTAAGTCATCTGATCCATAAATATCTACTTATTTAGATCTTTTAAATTTCTTTCAACAATATTTTGTAGTTTTCAGAGTATAAGATTTTCAGTTATTTCATTAAATGTATTCTTAAGCATTTTATTCTCCTGATGCTATTATAATAAAATGTTTTGTTAATTTCATTTTTGAGTTGTTCATTGCAAGTGTATACAATTGGTCTCTGTGTATTCATTCTGTACCCTGCAATCCTGCTGAACTATTATTAGCTCTAAAGGTTTTTGGTGGACTCCATAAGATGTTCTCTATATAAGGCCATTTGCAAATAGTGTTTTACTTTTTCCTTTCTAACCTGGACATCTTCTATTTATTTTTCTTGCCTAATCACCTTTGCTAGAACTACCAGTGCAATGTCAAAAAAAAAAAAAAAAAAAAAAAAAAAAAAAAAAGAGAGAGAGAGAGAGAGAGAGAGAGAGAGAGAGAGAGAGGTGAAAGCAGACAACATAGATTATGCTTGAGTTGGGGGAAAGCATTTAGTCTTTTATCATCAAGTATAATAGCTGTGGGTTTTTCATAGGTGTCATAATATAAGGAAGTTTCTTTCCATTCCTTGTTTGCTAAGTAAAAGTTCTTTATTATGAAAGGGTTTTAGATTTTGTCAAATGCTTTTTTCATTTATTGAGTTGATCATTTGTTTTATTCTATTGATATGGATTAACTAATTTTGAGATATTAAGCCTACTCTGTACTCCTAGGTAAATGCCACTTAGTCATGGCATACAGTTCTTTTATATCTTGTTGAATTTAGTTTACTAATATTTTGTTGAGAATTTTTCTATCCATATTCTTCAGAGATACTGGTCTGTATTTTTAATTGCTTGTGATGCACATATACTTTCCTAAAAGCCAAATTCCTTGCCAAAAGACATTAGGCATAACACATTTAAATAAAGTATCACTTCTACTATTTTATTTTATCCAACCAAGTCTTTAAACTTTGATTTCCAACTGCCCATGATAAATGCACAACTATTAGTAATAGATCTTATTTTTTCTCCTGTATAGTTTCTTCACTCTAGGAAAAAATCAATCTTTGTTTAACTGCTCCACCAAAAATATCATTTAAAAAAAATTAAAAAAGGGACCAGCAATTAGCGTAATGGCTATGTCGCTGGACTCCCACTTAGTTGACTGCGGTTCGCGTCCCAGACCCGGTGGCTTACGTCAGGCGTGTGTGTGTGTGTGTGTGTGTGTGTGCACGCCCAAGATCCCAAGAGGAGAATGGAGGAGAAGCGACTGTGGCGTGGCCATTCCCCCTAGGGGGTGATTTCTCGCTTTCTGTCTCTCTGGTGAGCGCACGCCACCTATAGCAAAAACCTCTCCAAAAAAAAAAAAAAAGAGAGATATTTTTGCTATAGGGCACTTGTGCTCACTGGAGAGACAGAAAGCAAGATATCATCCCCCAGGAAGGATGGCCATGTCATAATACCTTCTCCTCCATTCTACTCTTGGGACTTTCGGCACTCACAACCATACCTGGTGTGAGTTTTAAGCTGCCGGGTATAGGACTTGAACCGCGGTGGACTATGTGGGAGTCAAGCAATGTAACCATTATGTCATTGCTGGTCCTCCACCAAAAATATTCTAACACTTACTAACTTCCATATTTTTGTTCAGAGTTTGAGGGATCCTCAAAAAGTTCATGAAAAATGCATACAATGAAAAAACTATGCATAGATTTCAAAAATTTTTTGCACCAAAATAAATTAATACTTTAATTCCATTCCATTTTTACGAACTCCTTTAAGAATTGTGTATTTAATTCCATTTGTTATTATTATTTATTAATTTGACCAGAGGGAGACAGAGAGAGAGAAAGGGAAAACAAGAAAGCAAGCCACCAGGTTTGGGGCTAGACTCATAGTCGGCCATATGAGAATCCAGCGCCTTTACGCAGCACGCCACCTGCTAGCCCCTTTACAGTTTTCTATACCTGAACTACTTTTTATTAATAGCAAATTTAATTCCTACATCTCTACTGCTTCTCTTCCATAACAACCAACATCCCCAATCTATGTGTTACTTAGGCTTTTAAGGCTAAGTCTTACTTAGGCTAAATCAGTTATAGAAAATCAGGACCAGCAGTTGGCGTAAGGGCTATTTTGCTGGACTCCCAAGTAGTCAACCACGGTTCAAGTCACAGACCCGGTGGCTTAAACTCATGCTGGGAGCATGTGTGTGTGCATGCGTGCCCAAGATCCCAAGAGGAGAAAGGAGGAGAAGGGATTGTGGTGTGGCCATCCCCCCTGGGGGCCAAGTTCTAGCTTTCTGTCTCTCTATCTCTCTCTGTCTTCCTGGAGAGTGCATGTGCTCTATAGCAAAAACCTCTCCCAAAAAAAGAAAATTTAAAGTTTGTTAATTTTTGCATATATAAATAGTTGTATAAATATTTTTGTCCAGTTGATTATTTTATTTTACTGTCTTACCTACTAAAATATGAGTACTAGGACATTAAAGTAGAAACTTTGCCTTTTTTGTTTATTGCTATTATCCTAGTATCCATAACAGTGTTTGATGCAAAGGAAGGGCTCAATATTTACCAAGTAAATACATAGGCCATTCTTCTCTACCTATGGAACTCCAATTTCTCCATGAAGCTAGATCACTAATCACCCGGGCTAAAGCTTTTCTTTTTCTCTCTGGATTCTTATAACATTAATTTTCCATAGAGTTTATTTAACACTTTTCTATATTGGTCTGAGATCTTATTTTTCACTCTGTTTATGTTTTATTTTCCTACTAAATTGTAAAATCCTAGAGAACAGAGTACTTATTTTTCACACTTCTTTCAAGACTATAGTGAGTATAGCTGGTATATGTAAATGAACACTGCTGAATAAGGCTAGAGTAGACAGTTTAACAGAATCATAAGAAAACTTAACACATTCACAAGATTTCTGGTCAAGAAACATATAAGGGATAAACAACATAAAGTTGAAATTTTAAAATTTTTATTCTTTTTTTTTTTTTTTTTTTTGATGTTTTGCATCTACTCTGAGGAAATCTTGGTATATATTTCTGTCTGAGCACGAGCTTGTTTACCAAGAGAAAATTACACTATTTTTAACATTTACAAGTTCTAACTAAAATTGCAACAGGTGTGAAAGTTCAATGTACCTAAGAAATCTTTCCCTTGGAGAGGACAGGCAGTAAAATACTTAATATCTTTTCCAGGTCTATATTTTCAGAAATTCAAGGTCTTCTACTAGAGCCCCTTTTGTCCATTTAAGACTCTGCTTGAATCCATATTTTATTGGAGCCTGTGTTTATTGCCTGGTTACCAGTAGTCTATCCAGGTGCCTCTGAACAGAAACAAAATACTTAGCATAGCAACACCAATGGGAGGCCACCGTATGCACTTGTCCAAAATCTCTACCTCCTTTCCTAAAAGAAGTAATATGTAATCTCTGATCTAACTTTTTCATTCATGCATACTTCAAAGATAGAAAGCACTAAGACCATTTAGAATATCAATATATTCCCTCATATCAGTCTCAATTGTCACTTTAAAACCATACCTTCACCTCACGTGTTCTCAGCATATGCCCCTGCCTCTATCTCCCTCATCTTTCTCAAAATTATACTCCAAAAAACATCTATAACTATACTACCACATATTTAAGGTCACTTTCCCTCGTCTTTTCCTCCTAGTTTCCATTTCCAGTTACTTCTAGCAATCCTTAGCTTGGTCAAGTATGTCTTTCAAGAATTTTTTTACTGAAAAATAAGAATTTCCATTCTAAAAATGAGGCACAACTCCAAAGCAAACTAGTTACAAATTAAAACAGTAACAATACAACCAGAACAACCTCAATCATCATTTCATATGACATAGAGTCAATCACACAGCAAAAAAGTCCAATGCATTACACTAAGTCCTAAGATCTTCATTTGTAAAATGACAATAGTGCCCATATTAATCTCACATAGCTGTAACATGTTTGAAGATATCTGAGTTAACTTACATGAAAATGACTGACCACATTGCTTGGCATTGGGTGACTCTTCTTTCCCTTCTTTCTTAATAAAGAGAACTTAGAGCCTTCTAGGTAACTCATAATAAAAACAGAAGAAACATCTTTTTTCATAGAAAAATAGGTTTTTTCAGCAGAGGTTTTCACAGAAGATTTATTCTAAGTACAAATATGATTAAATGAGAGTAGAAACAAAGCAAAGAAAAACATATCCTGAGAAGCATCTAACAAGCAGCTTTCTTCATTTCACACTAATGTGCTTTGGGGTTATAATACAAACTTCCAATGAAAACTGGATCAAAATTAAAATTCTAGGCAAGCATTCAACTTTTATGATTGTGTCCATTTTTCACAGAATATGGGAAATGAATGCTTTACAAGTTATTTATTGAAGATATTCCCATAGTACTCTTACAAAGTTCACTTCCAAAAGAGGCCCTCTCCCTGTAATGTAGCTGGGTAAATGAAAGCTTACCAGGTTTCTCACATCGTACTTTAGAAATTTCAGCAGGGTAATAAAATTGTGTTTTTAATAGAGGTTTTTCTTAGGTCAGTCCATGCCAATTTTGCAAAAGTATATGATTAAATAAGAGGAATCGGGACCAAATGAATTTAAAAAATAAAGTATGTAAATAAAAATAAATATTAATGCAAAATGTTTTATGATCATATTTTTAGAAGTTAAATATAGAATAATTAACCAAAAGCAGTTAGTTTAATTATAGTTTTCCTATTGTGAATGTAAAGTTGGCACAAAATGCAATAAGCTTAATCAAAATCAGGTAATAGTTACCTCTGTGGCTTTGTTTGATGGTTCCAGTCCAGTCATATTTGCTACTATTAACTGATGTAAGAGTTGAACTTGAGCCACACTTAGGAAGAAGTCCAGGTTTGTGGTTATATTCACTTCCAAGGAATGGCCACACACTAAAATCTCCTGAAGGAAAAAAACCGTTCAATACAGATAAAGAAACATGATAGCCTTCAGAAGATAATCTATCATTCTTACATACATGGTCTTTACAATTTTGATGAAGTCTCCTGGGACTCAAGTTCATGTATTAATAGAAAACAGCAAAAATGTTGAGCATAGCCACTAGATATAGTTTAACAGATCAATTTTTAAAATATGAGGGCCTGCTATGTGCCAGGCCTTGTGCCAGGTATAGGACAACTAACTAACAATAAGATCTTTTCACCTTTTCAAATCTGTTTGACTTTTTCAAACCTCAAACTAAATTATTATTTCAATATAAGCAATCACCTAATTCTGTAGCATAATCTTGTTCTTTCATTCAAACCAGCAAATATTTACTGAGTATCTTTTAAGTACCAGTCACTAAAACAGAGTACTGGGAATATCAAAAGGGTAAGGTTGGCTTTGAAGGGCAATCTGCTCTTTAGGAGGTGATAATGTGGTGGGGCAGACAGATGTAAACAGGCAACTGCAGGCAGGCAATTGCCATCACAAGTGCAATGGTATGAGTATTCTCCAAAGGATACACTCCAAATGTTTTACAACAAAATAGAGTGTTAAAGCCAAAGATAGCTAGACTAATTAATTTCACTTTTTCTTCACACTGCTAAAATCTTGGCAGCATTAGGTAGAGGTCTACTACTTAACTGGTGCTGTGGTGTATAATTGAGTTACTTGAACATT
This sequence comes from Tupaia tana, assembly GCA_026018925.1. Classification (NCBI taxonomy): domain Eukaryota; kingdom Metazoa; phylum Chordata; class Mammalia; order Scandentia; family Tupaiidae; genus Tupaia; species Tupaia tana. Next base: position 54,214,284 of record JAKSZU010000008.1, on the reverse strand, counting down.
TACTGTTGGAAAACTATTCAGAGAAAGACAATAGAAAAAAAATCAATCCAGAAGCTTTGCTTAATAAGCAGAAGTCCTGCCTCTTGCCATGGAGTTTATGTGGACCATGTTCAAATGCTTAGTAATGTCTAAAAGACCTTGTCCCTATTAGTGTCATCCAAAGGAATGGATTTAAGGAGACTACGGTCCAAAAACAAACTATTGTAGACAGTTTAGAGCAGCTTTTTAAAACACCCATAAAGAATAACATGTCTGAAATGATTATCCTTTAATTTAATTATTAATTTTGTTTAAAAAACATTTTCCTCTACAAATTCCCTCTATTCATTTGTTGTAGCTAAAAATCCTTATTTCTTAGGGTCAGCAGGTGGCATAGTGGTTAAAGTGCTGAACTCCCATATGTTCAACCATGGTTCGAGGGCTGGACTCAGCGACTTGACAGGCACGAGAACATCCATGTCCCAAATTCTCTTTTTTATTTTTTTTAAAGAATGATTTTTCTTGGGGCCAGCAGTTAGCGTAATGGCTATGCTGCTGGACTCACATGTAGTCAACCACGGTTCGAGTCCCGGACCCGGTGGCTTAAACTCACGCTGGGCGTGTGTGCATGCGTGCCCAAGATCCCGAGAGGAGAATGGAGGAGAAGGGATTGCGGCATGGCCTGGGGGGTGATTTCTCGCTTTCTGTCTCTCTGTCTCTCTCTGTCTTTCTGGCGAGCGCATGCACCCTATAGCAAAAACCTCTCCAAATAAATAAATAAATAAACAAACAAACCAAAGAATTCTTTTTCTTTTTCTTTCTTTCAATTTTACCAGAGAGGGACAGAGGGAGAGAGAAAGAGGGAAAGTGCGAAAACAAGCCAACAGGTCTGGGACTCAAACCACAGTTGGCCAAGTGAAAGTCTAGCACCCTTAACTACTATACCACCTACTGGCCCCAGCATGCCCAAAATTCTGAGAGGAGAAGATAGGAGACGGGATTATGGTGTGGCTATCCCTGGGGGGGGGGGGGGGGGGGGGGGGGAATGTCTCACTTTTTTTTCTCTGTCTCTCTAACAAGCACACATGTCCTATACCAATAACCTGTCTCTTAAAATGAATTCTCATTTCTTAACTAATGATGGAAAAGAAAAGAAAATACACTGATTTAGAAGTTTTTATTTTTTCAATTGTTACTATAATGCTTCCTAAGGAGACATAAATCTGTGCTATAAATACCTTAGTTCTATTTGTGGCATACATCCTGTGAAAATTAGCAGATGATTAACCCTATATTAGAAAGTTAAATAGTTTGAATACAATAGATAGAATCAGTAGCTGATACCATCAAATAAGAATAATTTCCATTTTAATAAAATATCAGTTTTTTGGTACATGCCTCCTAGAATACTTATCTAATTTGATCCTTAGAACAAACTAGAGGGCAACTGGAGTGTGTATGAAGCAACTAAGGTACAAAGGAAACTGATGAACAAAGAACTTAAGTGAATGGAATAAAATAACAACCATCCTTCAACAAAGTGAAGCTTGACTTAGAACTAGGTTTTCTGATTTCCAGCTCCATGCCTCTTTCACCTGGGGATAGGAACTTTCCAGTGATGCATTCAAATTAGAAAAATAAGCTAAATAAGGCAGGATGGTATTTTATTAACACTTTTATATAGTCTTATTTTTCCTTCTGAATTTCATAATGATAAGTATTTGGGAATCCAGGCATAGAGTACATTCAGGGGAAAAAAAAGCCTCACTAAATCACAGTGATTATGACATTTCATTTCTGTAGACTAAATATATAATAGGAAGTAGAAGCAGTTCTAAATATGATCCCAGTGTACGAATCTTAATTCACATGTGGGGACTTCAAAACATTTGTGGAAAAATGGAATTAAAGTACAAATTTAGGGGTCATCCCATGACCCAGTGGTTAAGGAGGCTGCATCTGACATGGCCAATCGTGTGGTTATGACTCAAGTCCTGGACTTGGTGGCTTAAAAACACTCTGGGCATGTGTTGTGTGCAAGCCCAAAATCCTTAAAGGAGGGAGAAATGGAAAAGAAAGGATTGCAGTGTGACTATTCCCCACGGAGTGCTTTTTCCTCTCTCCTCCTTTTTTTCTCCCTCTTCAGCGAGTATATGTGCCCTCTGGTAAAAAAAAAAAATAAATAAAAAAATAAATAAAGACCATTTTGATGGCAAAAAATTGAAATCCATACGTATCTTTTTCAAAAAATTTTCTGTAAGCTTTGTGAAGATTCCTCATATTTTTATAGCAGCATTAGTATAAACAACAGAGCACCCCATAAGGAGTTTTGAGCTTTATTTTGGGGGGAGATTTTAGCTAAAGGGCCATGCGCTTACCAGAGAGACAAAAAGTGAGAAACTACCCCTGAGGGGGATGGTCACGCGGCAATTCCTTCTCCCCCATTCTCTTCTTGGGATTTTGGATGTGCACGCACATATGCCAATGTGTTTTAAGCCACCAGATCTGGGATTTGAACTGTGGTTGAATATGTGGGAGTTCAGTGCCATAACCATTATGCCACTTCCTGGTCCTGGGAGTTTTGTGTTTTCTAAATCAACTACATTAATCAGTAACTGTAAGATATTCTCAGGCTTATCTAATCATTACATACCTTTTGTGGTTATACAAAAAGACTGGCCTAATCTAATGTACACCATAGGGTTATTATAAACATTGAATGAGATAATGTACATAGAACTATTATTTAAAAATTTAGAGAAGAAAGATTTTATCAGCTTATATTAATATATTTAATGCTATACTTAACTTAGCTGAACTTTTCATAATAACAATTGCCTATAATTCTGTGAATGAGCACAAAGTTTATAATATGCTCTATATAACAAATTTTTATGAAGAATTTTTTTAAGTTATGGTGAATCAAACTATTATTACTTTTTTCTAAGCATATATGCAGTATACCACAGTGATCAGAGTTGAAACTTGGCTCCACCAGTTAACATTGGTCAAATTAATTAACGTCTTTAGATCTTAGTTTTGTCATCTATAAAACATGGATACTAACAGTGTCTATCTTATAAGGATGATATAAAAACAAAATAATTAATGTAGGACTAACTATATAAAACAATCTATGTGAGAACTGTGTGTTATCTCTGAACGTTATTGTTATTTTTGTTTAAAAGATTATACAAGTATAGGGGATAGAGCTAGATCCATTGGGTTTATGTCTTTCTCTGTTATCTACTACTTGTGAAAATTTGGGCAAATAGGCTATTCCTTCTTTGCCTCAGTTTCCGCATCTTTAATATGATGATAGTAAGAGTAGCTTACAGGATTACTGTGGGGATTAAGTGAGTTGTTACATGGAAAATAGTAACTGAACAGTACTAGAAAGTGCTCAATAAATATTAGTATGAAGGAACTGTTACTGTTTTGTTTTGTTTTTGTAGAGGTTTTTGCTTAAGGGTGCGTGCACTTGCCAGAGAGAGAGAGACAATGAGAGGGAAAGTGAGAAATCACCCCTCACAGGGAGGACGGCCATGCAGCAATCCCTTCTCCTCCATTCTCCTCCTGGGATCTTGGGCATGCATGCACATGAACTTGGTGTAGCCACCAGGTCCAGGACTCAAATCAGCTCAGCCATGTGGAAGTCCAGTCATATAACTGCTATGTCATCTGCTGGTCCTGATAGTAACTGTTTGTTTTCTTTTTCTTTTTCTTTTTTTTGGAGAGGTTTTTGCTATAGGGTGCTTGTGCTTGCCAGAAAGACAGAGAGACAGAAAGCAAGAAATCACCCCCCAGGGGGGATGGCCACACCGCAATCCCTTCTCCTCCATTTTCCTCTTGGCATCTTGGGCACACACGCACACGTGCCCGGCATGAGTTCAAGCCACCAGTCGAGGACTCAAACCGCGGTCGACTACGTGGGAGTCCAGCGACATAGCCATTATGCTAACTGCTGGTCCTGATAGTAACTGTTATTAATGAGCTACTTTAACAAAGTACTGTGGACTGAAACTGTGAAAATGTCTAATGTACAAAGAGGAGTTGCTCCGTTATTTAGATTAAAATGAAATCTAAATTACATTCTAACCTCAGTATGCAAATTTTCTGGAGACATTATTTTGGTGAAAATAATAGCTGGTGCTCCAGTTATTCGGACAGAAAAATCTGTCAAAATCGGGGTCAAAATTGCTCTCCTTTCTTGATGCCGTCGTATGCTAAAAGAGAAAGTAAAAAGTTATTAGCCATTTTACTCTTTCAAAAAAGTTTTATCAAATTTGTATAAGTGTACTACAAACACTTAAATTCAAATTACATTTTTGAGAGTGCCTATTTGCATGTATTATAGTCACAGTTTATTAACTTTAGTTCCATAAGATTTATAAAAGAAAGCCATAAAAACCTGAAAAATTTAATGTAATTGAACAATTTTTTATTAGTATTATCCCAGGACCTTTCAATGAGTTACTTTTTCTGTTTTTAATTCTCTTTTAAAAATTCTTGAAAATAGCTTATCTCTTTTGTTACCAACAACAATTTTACCATTTTGGGAATACTTTTTAATTTCCTATTTCTAACATTTCTGATGTTCTATTTGATGACTGCCATCTTTCCAATCTCATTAGTGTCAAAAGCATACTCTATTACTTTGAACTCTTTTTCACTTTAAGCTCCAAGAACCATCGGAATTCATAGATTATTATTGCCTCTATAGTCAGTTAATTGGCTTTTGTATCTGATACTGAAAGGCTCCTCAGAAAGGCTTATATGTGAGGTAAAAGACCATTACTAGTCCCACATTACCTATGAGAAAATGAAGTCTCTCTGGGATGATACTAATAAGAACTAGCTAAGGCCATCCAATGGGAACAAAGAATCCAGAATTGGAACTGGAGGGCAAGTTGACATCAAAATAACTTTTGGCCTCTATTTTATTTTTTCTTTATATATTTTCTCCTTTGATCAGTTTTTTAGCACAATATTTCAACTTCACATTCAAAATTACTAGTAATTTCAAAGGAAGTAGTCTATACATGGTAGAAGATGAAACTGGAAAATATTATTGAGAAGTCAAAGTTTGTGCTAGTACAGATCTTCAATTTCATTATATATATATTCCTAGTTTTCACTTTATGAAATAATGCACTTTTATGTTTTATTAGCAAGCCATACTTCAAAATTTCCTTCAAACCATTAGTTTAATATTCCTTACAAATATGTCCTCATTATTCCCTGATATTATTATGAAAAAGGATAAAGTTGGAATCAGAGAACTAGTATAAGTTATATCATGAAAAAGAATAGCTAAAACTCAAGTCTTTTCACATCTTTCATTTTTTTGTTTTTAAATCAGAGTAGCCTAGAGAGTACTAATATCTTTTGTTAAATTTGCAATGGGCAAAGTTGTATATGCTGTCTGCCAAGAAAGCAAATTGGATCATCTGGTTCTGTGACACATAAGTATTGGATTTCAAGAAACTCAATTTTAAAGAATTAAGAGATCTGGTGAGTAGAGAGTAACAGGAAGAAGTATTAAAATCTGTGAATATAGAGGAAGGGCTGAGATCCTGAGAGACACCATAATTATAGTCTAATAGGTCAAATTCTGTAAAATGATCAATCTGAGAAACATGTAACATCTGATGTGCTCTCACAGGAGAATGCTAAAATATACAATGTATAAAAAATACCTTCAAATGGAAAAGATGGCAGAGAACCAAATAAGAGCAAACATTAACTAAAGCACTGATGGAAAGAAAACAAAAGTACTTGTCAGGCATTTTCATACATTTCCCCCATTATATGATGAATTAAATCAGTGACATAAAATATGAAAGCATTGAAAGTATAAAGAGAAGAGAAGTTCGTTCTTTCTTTCTTTCTTTCTTTCTTTCTTTCTTTCTTTCTTTCTTTCTTTCTTTCTTTCTTTTTTAGAATTTTTGCCATGGGGTGCGTGTGCTTGCCAGAGACAAAGAGGGAAGGTGAGAAATTGCACCCTAGGGGAATGGCTACTCTGTAACCCCTTCTACTCCATTCTCCTCTTGGGATTTTTGGGCACAGGTGTTTTTCAGGTCACTGGGTCAGAGACTCGAACCACGAAATTGGCCATGTGGAATCCAGCAGCCTTGACCACCCACATAACCTTTTGGCCCTTAAAGAGAGTTTTTTGTTTGTTTGTTTTGTTTTGTTTTTAACTAGCAGAATGAATCTCAAATATGCACAACATAATGTTAATGGGGTGAATATGGTTATATCCTTAATTTGATAATTACTTACTATATATGTGCTTTGTAAAAATCATACCATATCTCACAAAGATGTACAATGATGATACGTAACTCAGAAATTATCATAAAAAATAAATAAGTCAGAAGTCCTATAAAACTATAACTTTCTGATATAGTATTTTTCTTTTGTGAGACTGCTGGTAAACATTTGGTAATATTAAACATTTTTTTCTTAATGATTAAAAATTTTTGTTGAGGGGCCAGAAGGTGGTGTAATAGTTATAGTTAAGTGCTGGACTTCTTCCCACATGGCTGATCGTGGTTCGGTCCTAGACCTGAGAGCTTGAAACTCATGATGGTCTCCTGTGCGTGCATGCCCAATATCCTGAGATGAAAATAGAGAAGGGATTGTGGTATGGCCATCCCTACTGAGGAGGTGAATCCTCACTTTCTGTCTCTCCAGTGGGAACATGTGCCCTAATAGCAAATCTCTCAAAATTTCTTGTTATTGCTGTTGATCAAATGTTTTCAGGGATGTATTCAAAAGAAAGAAAGAAAACACTGAAGAAGTAACTATTGGGTTGTCAGGAAAGTCATGACACATTTTTGCATAGAAAAATGTCATGACTTTTCCAATGACCTCATGCAATCAAGAATTATATTCTGTTTATATTTTACTAGATAATAGTCTATGGTTCAAAATTAAAAAGAGACCCAAAAACTCAAAGTATTAACTGAGGTTGTTAATGACCTCGGGGTCTTAGCACACCTGGTAAATGAAAGAAAATAGATTATTAATGGCTATATTGAGATAAGACGAACATTTTGAAATGAGCTGCCTACTGAAATCTGGGGCCCTTACAGGGTCCGAAAAACATCAGCCATTTAGAAAAAGAAAACAAGAAAGTTTGCTTGTCTCGGCTAAAGAGTTTGTTGAAAAAAAAAAAACAAGAACTCTCCCTAGAAAACTAAGAATAATGGGAAATCTTCCAAGTATGTTGAATGGCTCTCATATAAGTCACCTGGGTGGTCCAGAAATATGTTTCAAGACCCTGAATAGATGCCTGAAACCACAGATAGTACCAAATCCTTTTGGGTCATCAGAAAAGTCACAACACATTTTTATATAGGAAAAAACAGGAAAATATGTCATGACTTTTCCGACGACCCAAAATATATACTATTTTAAAAACTTTATACCTAAGATAGCTATTCATGAAAAATGGGCAGGTAGCCTATGCAGTGTGGACGTGTGGACAAAGGGATCATCTATGTCCTGGGTGAGCTAAAGCAAGAAAACATGTGATTTCATCAGTCTACTCAGAAGAGCATACAATTTAAAACTCAGTAAATGTTTATTTCTTGAATTTTTAATTTAATATTTTCAGATTGCAGTTGACCATGAGTAACTCAATTTTGCATAAAAGCAACATGGATAAAGACGGCCTACTCAACAACTTATGGATAAAAAAATTTAATTTGCTTAATATTCATAAAAGCTTGTAGGACAGAATAAAGAACAGACAAAAAACAATCAATCAAAAAAGGCAAAGCAGGTTTGAAAACACCTAAGTAGAATGTTCAGAAATAAAAAATATAGGTATTAAAATTAAATATACAACACACTGGGGTCAGTAGCTTAGTGGTCAACGGAACTGGATCACATTTGCCAACCATGGTTTGATTCCTGGCCCTGGCTGCTTGAGAAACATACCTGGTGACTGTGTATTATATGCCCCAGGTCCAAAAGGATGGAGAGAAGGAAGAGAAGGGATTGTGGTGTGACTGCACCCCACTGGGGGGGTGCTTTCTCACTTTCTTTCTCTCTCTATGGTGAGCATACATGCTCTCTGGCAATTAAAAATATATATATATATATATATAATAAAAATACACACAACACACACACGGGATGAACAGAATTTTAGATATAGGTTAAGAAAATTCATAAACTAGAATGTAGATTTGAGAAAATTCTACAAATATACTAAAATAATTTATTTATTCATTATTATTATTATTTTTAATTTGCTACAGTGCTCATGTACTCACCAGAGGGAGAGACAGAGAGAGGGAGAGAGAGAGAAAGCAAGGCACCAGATTCAGGGTTTAAACTCTGTCCAGATGAGAGTACAGCAACTTAACCACCACATCTGCTGGCCCCACTAAAATAAATTTTAAAGTGAAAAGTTTAAAAGGAAAGTGAAGACATATGGAGTAATGGGTCTGACATATTTAATTAGGTTCTCTCCAACATGAGAGAATAAAAAAAGGGGAAAGAAAAAATATTAAAAAGATAATGGTGGGGCTAGCAGGTGGTACGGTGGGTAAGGTGCTGCGCTCTCACATGGCCGACTGTGGGTCAAATCTGGGACCTGGTGGCTTGCTTTCTCACTTCTCTTTTCTTCTCTTTCACTCTGTCTGTCTCTTGTCAAATTACGAAATAATAATAATAACAAATACAATTAAATAAATTTTTTTTTGGAGAGTTTTGTTTTTTGTTTTTTTTTGTTGGTTTTTTTTTTTTTTTTTTTTTTTTTTTTTTTTTTTTTTTTTTTTTGCTATAGGGCACGTGCTCTTGCCAGAAAGAGAGAAATAGAGAGAGAGAAAGTGAGAAATCATCTCCCAGGGGATGGCCACACCACAATCTCTTCTCCCCTATTCTCCTCTTGGGACCTTGGGCACGCATACACATGCACTCGGTGTGAGTTTAAGCCACCGGGTCTGGGACTCGAACCACGGTCAACTACATGGGAGTCCAGCAACATAGTCATTATGCCAACTGCTGGTCCCTAAATAATTCTTTAAAAAAATAATGGTTGAGAATTTTTCCAGAACTGATGAGATATAAGAATCTATACGTTTATGAGGCATAGTGAGTTCTGGTTCAGATATACAATAAAATCCACAGTCCAATCTTGTTGTTGGATCACTCATGTTAAAGAGAAGATATTAAGGGGCCAGCAGGTGGTGTAGTGGTTAAGGTGCTGGACATTCCCACATGCCTGACCATGGTTCGAGTCCAGGATCTAATGGCTTGCTTTCTCACTTTCCCTCTCACTTTCTTTGTCTCTCTCTGGTCAAATTAAAAAAAAAAAAAAAAAAAAAAGATGAATAAATAAACAATAAAAAAGGGAAAAGATATTAAACTCAGGTAAAAAGGAAATTATCTTAGCATGCTAAGGCCCATGGGATTAGGAGAGCTATGAGTTAAATATTTTTCTGATGTATTGTAACATAATAATATATATTTCTTTTTAAAGAATTACTTATTTATTTTTTTTTAATTTGACCAGAGAGAGAGAGAGAAAGACAGAAAGCAAGCTTCTAGGTCCAGGACTTGAATCATGGTTGGCCATGTGGAGGTCCGGTGCCTCAACCACCATGCCACCTTATGGTCCCAATTTAATATATTTCTACACTGCCCTTAGAAAGCAAGAAAAAAGTGAATTATTTGTCATGTAATAAAGAGGATTATGCCCGTAGAAACTTACTAAACCTTCACTGAAAATAACAAAACACTGATTATCATAATACTCTCATCTACTTATAAAAAAGTAATCATATATGTTAACAAAAGCTCTTCTGGTAAGCTTTGGAAGGAGCAGATTGTTAACGAGGAAAAGTACAGTTCTCCAAAACTGTTACTAAGTAAAAAAGCACAGGTGTATGCCACATGCACAGGAAGACTGTGGTCATCTTTCTTAGGTTCAGTGTATTTATACTAAGGGTCTTCTGCCCATATGCCATACATCTTGGGTATGCATTCATGAGAATAGTAAAGGAGTTTAAAAATCAAACTTCAAAAATCACACATTATGAAAGACCAGAAATAGGAAAAATAGTACCAAGGTTTCCAAAATACTCAACTAAAAAGATAGAATAAGAAATGTTAGATGGTCTGTGTCCACAGAATAATCTTATGCAACATAAACACTGTGATCTAATACTATAGCTGAACTTCAGACAGAAGTCACTAGAGTAGAAGATAGTTGTGGTAATAAGCTGAGAAAATTTCTTATAGACGTTATTGCTAAACATGAAAAACAGTAATATTCACAAACATTTATGATAAACAATCTACCATTTTGAAAAGTATGGTACCAAAAATACCTAGAGATTCCTCTTGTTTTTAGAATTAGTGAGATTGTTTCTTGTTCTTTTGGCTAAGAACAAGTGTAGATTATTGAGAGTTATAAGGATAAATAATTTGAATCCTATATAACTACAATGAAATACTCAGTTACGGGTTTAAAAAAAAAACCAAAAAAACAAAACCACACTATTTCACTGACTTCATAATGCTATTAAAATAAAATTCAAACACCCTTTAACCTGCAAGACTATTCAAATTTAGCCTTTCTCTCCCTAAAAGTTGTCTACTACTTCTCACCTTCCAGCCTGGCATGATCTTTAAATGTGCTAAAAACTTCTTCCAACTCAAGTCTTTGTTCTGCCTGAAACATTCTTGGCAGAAACACTCCAGGATATTTCTATGGATATCTCATTTTTGTCATTCAGTTATTAAAATAGGCCTTCTCTGAGTCCCAATCAAAGGAAAGTTCCCAGTTGCTCTTAGCGACTACATCTCTGTATTATTTTATATGTTTGTCATTCTTTGAAATTCAGAATCATGAACTGAGTGTTCATTATGGTGCCAGGTTCTTAAGTAGGCACTGAGAAAAGAATGTCAAAAATGGATACAAAGAGCTCAGTTTAGCAAGAAAGATAACTACACGAAACAGTCAGAAAGTAGGATAAGTATAACAAGGAAAGTGGAGAGTGGTATGGAAATACTCAGTAGGAGATCTAACTTTTTATCTCAAGGTTCTGAACTTATACAAGAAATTAATTTGCAGGAACCAGAGTTGGCATCATGGCTATGTCGCTGGAATCCCATGTGGTCGACAGCAGTTCAAGTCCTGGACCCGGTGGCTCAAATTCATGCCAGCCACATGTGCATGCATGCCCAAGATACCGAGAGGAGAATGGAGGAAAGGGGATTGTGGTGTGGCCATCCTCACTCAGGGGTGATTTCTCGCTTTCTGTCTCTCTGTCTTTCTCTGTCTTTCTGGCGAGTGCATGCACCCTATAGCAAAAAACAAAAAACAAAAACTCTCAAAAAAAAATAAAAAAGAAATTAATTTGCAAAGATATATAAATTATCTTATAAAGAATAATATAAGAATTACAGCTTGGGACCAGCAGTTAGCATAATGGCTATGTCGCTGGACTCCCACGTAGTCGACCGCGGTTCAAGTCCCGGATCTGGTGGCTTAAACTCACGCCAGGCACGTGTGCGTGTGTGCCCAAGATCCCGAGAGGAGAATGGAGGAGAAGGGATTGCGGCATGACCATCCCCCCTGGGGGGTGATTTCTCGCTTTCTATCTCTCTGTCTCTCTCTGCCTGTCTGGCGAGTGCACGTGCCCTATAGCAAAATACTCTCTCAAAAAAAAAAGAATTACAGCTTGAAATATGGATGAGTTTCAAGGTATAGTTAAACGACGTATCAGTACAACTTTAGTTTGGTCAAATTAAATAATGTTAATATAAAATAGTATTTTTTTTTCACTAAAACAAAACCAAAATTTACCCCCTCAGCAAACCAACTCCCCAAATCATGGTCAGTGTATTTTTGGTGAAGATGGCAAGTACTACATTTATGATGACTTCAAAAAGATAGCTTTATGAACATATTCATAATAAAATGTTAACTTACTTCAATTTTATTGAGATAGCTGCTCTAGTAAAAGTTTTCAACTGTTTATATTGTATCTCTATAGCTTGGAACTCTTTCCTGCATCTCATTCTACATGATAGACACTTATTAAAGGAAAAACTTCAAAATAAACTTCATGTACAAGGGACAAAAGAAAGGGATGGCTGAATGGTCCTCAGGAAAGGGAACATTAAAAATTCTATCTTGATGATATTAATAGAAATCCACTAATGCACAAAGGGTCAGGAAATATCTTTCATTTAATTTTTAAATATTTAATAACATATAATAAGCCAGGCACAGTGCTCACAGAATTATACAGAATAATGTATAATTATTAAATGTATAAAAATTAAATGTTGTATATATGCCTTTAAGTACATTTCTTTTTATTTTTTATGTACGTATGTATGTATTTATTTATTTTTAAGTTTTTACAATAGGGTGCATGCTCTCAACAAAGAGAGACAGTGAGAGATTAAGTGAGAAATCACCCCCCCAGGAAGTATGGCTACTCTGCAATCTCTTCTCCTCTATCCTTCTGCTGGGATTTTGGCATGCACGTATGCATGCCTTTCATGATTTTCAAGCTGCCAAATCCAAGATTCAAGGCTCAAACTATAGTGGGGCATGTGGGAATCCAATGCCTTAACCACTATGTTACCTGCTGGCCCCTAAGTACATTTTAAATATAATTGTTTCGGGTGTTTCTCTTAGAAAGAGAATGTTGCAGGAGGGAAACTAGTTATTTAGGGTATCAGTCAGTTTGGTTTTGATAGTCAAGGCATTAGTTATGTCTTATGTCTATTATAATTATGACGCTAGAAGCTACAGGAAAAAAACTTCAAATTAATTGACAATTTAAGAGGTCTTAAAATTTTATGGTATACTACCATGATGATTACAGTCAAGTTAAACATTTTATTATTTATTGAGTACCTATTATCTATCAGTAACTATGTCAAGATAAAAAGAACAGTAAGACTAGGCATGAAAGGATCTCTATCCTTTTTATTTATGCCAACTTTTCGGGCTCCCACAGGACACCCTCAGTCAACATATAAGGAAGAAGAAAGAAGACATAAATTGGCCACTAGGAAGGAAAAACCAACTGCCTCTTCCCATTGCATCAGGATCCTTTTTCTTCATACTCAGTTCCTAGGTGTTTTAAGCAGAAGGTGAAACACATTATTTTTAGTCATGACAATATTTTAAAAAATTATTATAAAATCACATAATTCAAGTAGGTTTGGGTGATCTTGTCATTAATCTATGAGGTACAAGAATAAGACTAACTTTTGTCATTTTGCTTATGTGTTAGCTTGATGTCCTCAAAAATTAGTAAGATAAAATCTATGGTTTCTAGATGGAAGATTTAAAACCAAGATGTGCTATATTCTTCCACATTCCTGTTTGTGATTTAAGGTGCAATCCTGGAAAAGGCTCATGTTTGATTAATCTAAAATCAAAACATACAGAGGCTCCTATGAGGTATAAACTTTTGGGTAATACTTCAAAAAATAAAAGATCTAAAGACATATGGAATAGTCACAATCTCTTGGAAATAAGGCTAGCAATGTATGATTCAGGGATGTTGATGTCCACACATAGCCATAGGTTCCCATATTCAGTGTTAACAATCCTATTAAGTAAGGACTGATAGACTTTAGGAATGTGTCAAATTCAAATTCAGCTTGCTAAGGAAACTTTGCAATAATAGTTAAAAAAAATTGGGTATGTGAAAAAAAGAAAAAGGCCCACAGAGTAGTATATGTAATTCAATACATTGGTATCAAATACTAAAACAAACAAAGGTGCTAAAACTGTACCACTGACAATGAAGTTTAAAAGGTAAATTATCCAAAGAAATTAAACACAGATAGCAATAGGAATAAATAAATGTGTTAAGATAAAATAAAAAGATTTTTAACTGCAGTTTTCTAAAGTCTATTCAAACTATAGCTTAAAACATGATAAACAAAATTATATTAATTAATATTAACTTGGAGAATTAGGCTTAGTGGTATATTCATGAAGTCACAAGAAACTTTCCATCAACTCCCTCCTCAAAGCTCCAATACCCATATAAAACAGCAACAGTGATTTGAATGTGCAACCTCCACATGGCAGACATCAGTACAAGGTTACTCTAGTTCTCATCACTTCATTTCCTCAGATTATAAAATAAACCCAGATGTCGTAAAAAATGGTTGCTAAGAGAAAAGGGGGAAAAATGTAATGAGCTAACAATGAACTTTAGCATAAGTCTAAAGGGTCAGAGCCTGAGTAGAAAGGAAGGAAACCAGGGCTTTAGACTTAGCTATATTTTAAAGTGACATTGGACAAGCCAAGGAACCTCCTCAAACTTAGTTTCTGAGTGATTTTTGTCTATAACAACCTGCTAAGAACGGTTTAGAGTTTCAAGTTTGTTAAAAGGGAAACCTGCACGAAATGAAATCTAGAGGGTAGAAAGAAACAGTAGCCAATATTTTCTAAAAGTCATTGTGTTTTAAACACAGAAAAACTGACAAGAAGGTGCTAGAAGATTCCATTCTTGTCTTCTCCCTTCTCTGTAACCAACAGTAACCCCAGACCAACCTCCAGATTAAGAGCCAACAGACTCCCACTGATCGACTTCTCCTGGTTCCACATCAGCAGCCAGCCTGGTTTCTCAGGTTTCCTTAAAAACCCCACTACCCAGCTCACGGGCTTTAACAGGGCTAATTTTCTCTGAAATCCCCCAATGCTCTCTTTTACGCTTTCACCTTTAGCTTCTTCCACAACTGGGCAAAATTTTATTTCTCTATATAAATTCCTTAATCTTGAATAATCATAATGGTTCTGCTGCCTTGATTGAACCTTGATATATTTCTTCAGCAGTAAAATTAAAGTTTTGGTAACAGATCAATAAGTTTTAAAATTTGATCATTCTCTATGCTTAACCTTCCTACTCCCTCCAACATATACATAGAACATCTCACAATTAAAGACTAAATTTGGTACCCATAGGATGAGCAAGTGGTATGGTGGTTAAAGTGCTGGACTCTTACATGGCTCACTATGGTTCAATCCTGGACCTGGTGGCTTGTGCATGTGTGCATGTGCATGTGTGCCCAAAACCCCAAGAAGAGAATGGGGGAGAAGAGATTGTGGTGTGGCCATCCTCCTTTGGGAATAATTCCCCACTTTCCCTCTCACTGTCTCTCTCTGTTTCCCTCTGGTGAGCACATGTGCCCTATATCAAAAACCTAAAAAAGAATAAAAAATTGGTATCCAAAGAGAATGCATGGAAACCATTATAAACAGAGGAAGAAAATTATTCCTTACTGTGTATCTTCTTGTAGCTTTTGAATTTTATCTATAATACCTATTTGAAAACAACAACAACAAAAAATCAGAATTCCATTAAGATCCTATTATATAAGATTTATAATAAGAACTAAGTTACATCAGGTTAACAATGCCTTGTCCTCATTTGAGTCAAGATCTCTCAATAACATTCACAGTGACTTCATTTGGTAGTGCTACTTAATCAACTGTCATTCTAATATTTTGTTAATTCACTCAAGTCTTTTTTTTTTTTTTTTTTTTTTTTTTTTTTTGAGAGGTTTTTGCTATAAGGTGCGCTTGCCAGAAAGACAGAGAGAGACAGAGAGACAGAAAACGAGAAATCACCCCTGCAATCCCTTCTCCTCCATTTTCCTCTTGGGATCTTGGGCACACACACACACACGCCCAGAGTGAGTTTAAGCCACCGGGTCCGGGACTCGAACTGCAGTTGACTACATGGAAGTCTAGTGACACAGCCATTATGCCAACTGCTGGTCCCAACTCAAGCTTTTATTAAGTACCTATTATACGTCAAACATGACATTGTGTGCTGTGTGTTAAGAAATGAAGAAATTATAGAACACTTTCACAAGTTCTAGTCACTGTATCTACTGTTCCCTCAGTTTGGAATATTTACCCCACTCTCCTGGCACTGATACTCTTCCATACTGGAAAAAAATTCAGATGGCATGTACTCTGTGAGTCCTTCTCTGAAACACCATCCACAGAGTTAACTAATCATTATTTCTCTCTTTAAATTTTCTATTTATACCTAGGTCAATTTGGCATTAATATATTGTTTTGCTTATTGTGTGTCACATCTATTGACCTCCTATGGAGATCTCTCATGTGCATGAAATGTGTTAATCCTGGCCTGGAAGTGTTTTTTCTGTAAGCCTAAGTGTACTATGGTTGTCTATCTTAGTATTGTCTACACTGCACTCCAATGGTTAATTAACTGGTCTGACTTTCACTGGGTGTTGAACTCCTTGAAAAATAGAAACTTATTAGGAATTATTCTGTTCTGTTACTCCAGTATAAAAGACTTTCAAGAACATAGATTGGCTATCTGAAGTATTAATTTTTGAAAAAGGTGACAAGACCATTCAATAGAGAAAGAACAATCTTTTTAACAAATGGTGCCAGGATAACTGAATATTTATGTGTAAAAGGAGGATGTTAGAGCCAGCAGTGGTCACACAAGTGAGAGAGCACTGCTGTGTGATGGCTGAGGCTGCATGGGAAGCTCAGGTTTGACTACGGGAGGCCTGTGGTCCCACTTGATTGGGAGGCTAGAATAGGAAGGACTGTGATATGGTGAGACTCTGTCAAAAATACTTGCCCCTCTCTCCCTTCCACGCTTGCTCCCCCTCATTTAAAAAAAAAAAAAAAAAAAACATTGTTGAATTTTTACTTCATACCATATACAAAAAAAGCTCCATAAAAAACAGAAATACAAAAAACTCAAAACGTATGAATGAGCTCAATATAAAAGCAAAAGCCATAAAATTCCAAGGAAAAAAACACATAATTTCACACAGTATTTTTTTTTACTTCTTTTCTCTTATTATAGTAAGCAGAAAGAAGAGGCTAAAATAAAATAAAATAATTGGCCCTGAACATAACGGATTTCAAGAAAACGTGACTGTGTCCTTTAGCCTGAAATGGATCCTTTCAACAAATAGCAAGATTTACTTATTTTTTTTCTTACAAAGAATGTCGACACAAGCCTAAATTCTCAATAATTACAGTGTAACAGTGGTAGGACTAGCAGGTTTCCAAGCAAAATCATCAGCTACAATTATAAAATATATTTTGTGTTTATAATGAAAAGCAGAAGGAATGAGAAAACTCTTGGGTTGAACCTGCTAACAACTGTATCACCAACAGTTCTCCTGGCAATGAAGTGTAGAACAGTTCTCAGTCATTTCCTACCTGCTGGCCATATTCCACTCCAGAGCCGGATTTTGAGAATTCCTTTCACTCTCCGTTAGCACTCCTGCTGTGCTACTTTCCTTCTCTGGTTTTAGTTGATCCCACTGTGCAGTACCAATGTTGATAGATTGCAGGTCTATTTGGTATTGTCTATCTTCAATTTCTGATCCAGGATCCCGAAGAATTCCTAAGTTTAAAGCTCTCCTGTAGAGGCAGTGAAAAAAAGTACATAGACTAAAAAACAAAAAAATTGATGATTTTGTTCATTAATATCATATTGCTGCCATTTTTTTCCTTCAGATTACTGGTGAGTAAACTAGGTTATTCACATCTATGAGACATGTAATAGAAACTTACTACATATTATGACATGAAAATGTATCCAAAACTTAGAGTAATGTACTCAATAACGATTTCTTACATTATCCCAACACTGTGCTCCTTTTCCAAGTATTTTCACATGCATAATTCAGATCTTGAGGTGCTATGAAGTTCTATTATTATATTCATTTTTTCCAAAGAGAAAACAATTTGGAGATGTTGAAAGACAGCCATAGCTATAAAGGTAGTATGGGACAAATTTATGACTTGCATTCAGATTTTTTGATTCAATACTCTTTCTAATGTTGATCATCTACCTTCCTCATAATTTAGATTTCCTACTAGGAAAGGTGATGGAGACTTTTAATCTATTTCACTTTTCTACCCCTTACTTTTTTTTTTTTTTATATAAAATCCCATTATCATATAGACTAAAGTGCCGAGATGACTATAACGTATACTGATATAAAGTAACAGGGAGGTTTAGTGACCCATGTAAAAATAGAACATACGACTTTGATCTTATTGGGCTCATTGCTGAGTGAGTGAATAAAATTATTTATTAAAGCTAAACTGAAGGAAGTAAATGCTTAAAACTTTTCATAAAGGTTTTAGAGTGAAAATAGCAAGGCAGTATGTACTAAGGAGAATAATAGTTTGAAAGTTAGATAACACTTAAATTATTCTTATTTGACAATTTTTAAAAAACATTATATTAAGCTTTGTTGGTTCAAAAAAGCTTTAAAGCGAATGATTAAAAAAAGAAAAAGGCCCATATTAAAGTTTTCATTAGCAGAAAAAAAGTGAAAAAATATAGAGGAAAAAATATTTTTATTATGGCCAGCAGGTGGTGTGGTGGTTAAGGTGCATGACTCCCATATGGTTGATCACCCTTTTAAATCCCAGACCTGGCAGCTTGAAAATTATGCTGGGCACATGTGTGTGTGTGACCAAACTCCTGAAAAGAGAATGCAGGAGAAGGGACTGTGGCATGGCCAACCTCACTGGGAGATGATTTCTCACTTTCCCTCTCTCTCTTTTTCTCCATCTCTCTCTGGTGAACATACATGTCCTATGGCAAAACTTAAAAAAAAATAATAATTTACTAGTAGAGATAGTAAAAAAACCTTGCAGAAATCAGAAAAAAAGTACAATTAAATTAATGATTTCAATTGAACACTAGTGAAACTAATTACTGGGTTAGGGGCTTGGAGTGGTGAGTCCTAGAGTGAAAAGTACAGAAAAAAAAGGTAAGAACTTGATTAAGTCTACATCTTAGCTGGCTGAGGAAGTACAGAGGGCAGGCCAAACAAAACCAGAGGCTGGTCAATTGAAGAAGACGGGGGAGTGACTACTCAGACTCAGGATGGTAAGTGTCCGAGCCAGCCTATCAGAACTAGAAACATACATAAAATGAGATGCCAGAGCGTGTAAACAACAAGGGAACAGGAAAACAAATACGGATGACAAGCCATAGTGGGAGCCAGAGAAACTGAGAAGAAAGGTTCGTGATTCCTTTGGTAAGAGGTGAACCGGACTTTCTCTTTTCTAACTTAGAAAAACTACATTCTAGGAATGGGCCTCAAGAAAAGATAATGTTGTATATGAACTTAAGAACTGCACTAGAAATAGGATTCGTGCAGTACTTCATAAACCCTTTCAATTTCTTCTAGGAAATCAAAAGAAAAAAGAAAAGAGGAGGGTAGAGGTGGAAAGGAGTAACATTTTGAGAGTCTCTCTGGGGTAGAAAGCTCTAGTTTAACTAGAATATGGCATAATTCTGCTAATTCTTAAAAGGCTGAACTCAGATATCATTTTGTCTATGAAGTCTTTTCTGACCACCCTTTCTCCTAACTTCCTTGGCCCTCTCAAATCTGTGTTCTTAGGTTGTCTCCATAATTCTAAGTACAATAATATAAATGACATGCCAGTCTTCCCTACATACCATAAACTTCTTGAGGTCAGAAACTACCTATTCTATCTAGCAATCAGTAAATGCCATTTCAATTCATTAATATGAACTGACATGGACCTTTACAAATCTCAACCGGAAAACCTATCTGTCCAGAGCAATAAGAATAGAAGTCCTTAAGCATAAAATTTTGCTGCAGTTCCACATAAATTACAGTCACCAAATACTATGGGAAGTTGATTATCTGGTCTATTTCTCCAGATTATTTCTCTCCATATAAAAGTTTAATTTACTTTATTTTTAATGTTCTTTACATATTTTTAAGGTGAATGAAAATACTTTTAAGAATCGCTTTGAAGAAAGGAAAAAAATGTCTAAAATACAAGACGTGCCATAACAAAAGACAAAACAACATAGTCTAGCGTTAATATCAATTATTATATTTCCCTTGGCACACAGAGGTACTATAATCACAAAATCACAACGACAAAAACACTGAATTTCATTAGCGTTTTTCATTTCATGTAGGATTGTAATTCTACATGTTTTGTCTTGGCGTTAAATTAGGCTATATTCCTATCACCTGTTGAAAACATGATTTCCTACAGGTTCTTCTTCTTTCTTTATACAAAAATAGTTTATATATTGAGCAATAGTCAAAGCTTAGTTAATATGCTAATTTTCAAATTTCAGACTTTCTAAGGACCATGGCTGGGGATTTTATTTTATTTTTTTTTTGAGAGGTTTTTGCTATATAGTACGTGTGTACTCGCCAGAAAGACAAAAGCACCCCCCGGGGGGATAGCCACACTGCAATCCCTTCTCCTTCATTCTCCTCTCAGGATCTTAGGCATGCATGCTCACGTGCCCAGCGTGGGTTTAGGCCACCGGGTCCAGGACTTGAACCATGGTCGACTACATGGGAGTCCAGCAACATAGCCATTACGCCAAGTGCTGGTCCCTTCAGCCTTTTTTAAAAAAATATATTCTCAAATTTTGTTTGCTTTTAAATAAAGTATTTGGAAGAGGTTATAGGATGATATATCACAGTAGACCAAAATACATGGACAATAAACACATATAAAAAAAGAATTTTTGTTGGGAAATAAAATGTTTTGTACTCTTATGTAAAGATGTATGGTGATTATATGATTAAATGTAAATAATGAATATATTAAAAAAATAAAGAAAACTAGTGGAACTATCAACAAATGTGCACAGCTGGATCCAAGACCTGGTGGCTAAAACAGCCAGATTCTACATGGCTGACTGTGCAGTTCAAATCCCAGACCCAGTGGCCGGAAAAACATGCCAGTATGGTGTATGTGGGTTCCCAAAATCCCACTAGGATGGATCAATTGAGAGGAATGAATAGTGATGTGACCATGTCCCCATTAGGAAGGTGCTTTCTCTCTCCTTCTCTCCCTCTTTTTTCTCCATCTCCTTCTCTCTCTAGTGAGCACATATGTCCTCTTGTCAATTAAAAATAAATGTGTGCAACAAAATGCAATGTTCAATGTTGAAGACAACAAATACATGCATATCTTTGATTTTATTATTATATATGACTTAAAAAACCATGCTGTAGCCATAAGGATATACATCAATGATATGTAAACCAATTATCATAATTAAAAAATAATAATGGTAATAAAAATAATTATACATTTGACATTTAACTTGATTCAAAAATTCAAGGTAACTTATAATATTTGGGTATCTAAATCTAATTTAAAAGTTAATTGCAAAGCCATCCAAATCAAAGATATAAAAAAACAGGAGAAGCATTTTATTCATGTAAACTTTGGGCTAAGACTTTCCAATAACCATGAGCCTCGTGAAACTATAGATATTTTAATATTAGGACTATCATAAATATATGTAAAATATACATGATATAAAATTAAACAGTTCATAAAAGTATATTATAAATTTTATAACCATCCTTGAATATGAACGTACATTATTCTGAATGAAGAGTATATATAATCACTAACAATCACAGATGTACAGGCACCAAAATATAAACAATATCTACTTCTCTAATTACAAATGAACTATGATGAAAAGCTATAAAGATAATTTTTTTTGAACATTTACAGTGTCATCTTTTTTTTAATTAGAAGCTCTGAACTAGCCTCCTGGCCAAAACAACTAAAATGCTTGAAAAAAATTTTTTTAAACAAGTCTCAGAGCTAGCATTCATCAAACAACAAAAGCTGCAAAGTTCCCCAAACAAAGTGAAACCAGGAACTCTGATAAGTAAGCACCTGCTGAAGCCAGCTTTCACTCTTAGGGTTTCTCCCAATCCCTGCAGACACTGATTTTCTGCTCTGATAACTGCACAGGAGAAGATGAAGGTCAGGGTTCATGCAGTGATAATACTAAGAGGAGACCCTGCAGTTCAAGCTGGGTCATTAAGAATAACCAGCAGTGAAAGAGAACTAGAAACAGCAGGCCTTCTAAAGAGGCCTGAGGTATTGGAACTGTTCAGCATCTTTTTTCAAGTTTTTTCTTTATTCATGAGAGAAGATGTATATGTATACAAGCCAGAGAGAGAGAGAGAGAGGGATGAAGATCCTCCACAGAGTCTGGTCACATCATGATCCCAAATGGATCTTGGACACTAACATGTGCTTGGCAGGTTTCAGGCCAACCAGGCTGAGTATGCAGATGACACTTGTCATGTGGGATCCAGCTTCTCTTACACAGTGCATTACAGCTGCACTTTGGAGCTGGTCCCAGTCGTGAATCTTGATGCTTTGGTGGTTACATGAATCTACACACGTGACAAAATTGCATTTAACAATACACACATACAAACAAGTGCATTTAAAACTGATGAAATCTGAACATGCTTGCATGTTGTAGTAATGTCAATTTCCTGGTCTTGATAATTATACTTCAGTTACGGCAGAACTTACCATTGAGGGAGACTGGAGGAAAGAAACACAGGATTTGCCTTTATATTTCCCTATGGA
This sequence comes from Tupaia tana, assembly GCA_026018925.1. Taxonomy (NCBI): domain Eukaryota; kingdom Metazoa; phylum Chordata; class Mammalia; order Scandentia; family Tupaiidae; genus Tupaia; species Tupaia tana. Next base: position 54,191,870 of record JAKSZU010000008.1, on the reverse strand, counting down.
CTTGCCAATAAGTATGGTCTTAAAAATAAGTATTGGGCGGGGGGGGGGGGGGCAGCAGTTAGCATAATGGCTATGTTGCTGAACTCCTATGTAGTCAACCGCGGGTCAAGTCCCGGATCCGATGGCTTAAAGTCACGCCGGGCGCGTGTGCGTGCATGCCCAAGATCCCAAGAGGAGAATGGAGGAGATGGGACTGTGGAGTGGCCATTCCCCTTGGGGGGTGATTTCTCGCTTTCTATCTCTCTGTTCTCTCTGTCTTTCTGGTGAGCGCATATGCCCTATAGTAAAAACCTCTCCAAAAAAAAAAGTATTGGGACCAGCAGATGGCCTAACAGTTTTGTTGCTGGACTCCTACATGGCCAATCAGAGTTAGAATACTGGACCTTGTGGCTTGAAAATCACACCAGGTGCCTGTGCACGTGTGTCCAAAATCCTGAGAGGAGAGCGAAGGAGAAGGGGCTGCAGTGTGTCCATCCCCCCTGGGGTGTGATTTCTTACTTTCTGTCTGTATCTCTGATGAGTGTACGTGCCCTATAGCAAAACTCTCTCTTTCTAAAAAAAAAAGAAGAATTAAAAATAAATCACACATCTTAATGTCAATATAGAAGGGACAAAGTAACAACTTACCTATCTTGGCCTTAAGATGGGTGAATAGGAAAAAAAAAAAAAAAATCCTCTGAGATTTTACAGTCCTAAGCCAGTACTTAGGGGTTTGATTCTCATATGTGGTATGAAAAAAAATTTCCATCTGGAGAGGCTTACTCAGGTAGACAGTGACAGATGACAGGCAAGGCCAAGGGAAAAGCACATTCTCTCGGGATGAATTCAATTTCAACTCAAAAAATTTCCATAGGTCAGATTCCAAGTGAAATGAGATACTCATAGAGAAAATTCACAATTTACACAAGGTAAAAATGTACTTTGAGTGAGACACGGTAGAAACAATGGGTGGAAGAAAAAGACCCTCGAAGACTTTTGAAACAAGAATGAACAGATATGAAGCATAAAATAATTGTTTAAAAAGTAAAAAAAGAAAAGTATCTTCAAAATGTGAGCAGGGAATAAGTGTTAATAAGAGCCATGGAAAACTACAAATGAGAACTGAATTACTTAAATTTAAAATTCATGCAGATTAAATCCAATTGAAGTGATAGTGAATTACAAGAAAGACCCAAAGAACAGAATGTAAGAGACAAAGGACTACATGAAAGAAGGTAAGATCCATGGAGAACAGAGGGAGACAGTCTGAAAAATGCCTGAGACTTGAGGGATATAGTACAAAGGATGCGGAGGTGGAATTATTTGAAGAGATAATGTCTGATAATTACTCACAAAGGCTAAATATGCCCAACATTGGATCCAGGCAACGTAAAGAATCCCAAGAAGTAATAATAGGGAAGAAATGGGTAAATATATGAATAAACTTAACAAATGTTATCTTTAAATCAATGATAATCATGACTGTGAGAAGAATACAGGCCTCAAATAAGACAGTAGACAGTAACAGTATATAAATGAGGAGACCAGGTAACATTAGGTTAGTGATCTAACATTTTTATATCATTGGGGAGGAAAGAAAAGATATTAACTTCAGATTTTCTTTGAATACATGTGCTAAAATAGCCAAGGTAACCACAAAAATAATGGATATGGAATATATAACTTCTAAATAAATACAGTAGGCAAACACTTGCCAAAAGAAAGCTGAAGTAGTTATAGTGCCATTAAATAACATAGACTTTAATTCTATTTAAAAGTAGAGTTATTACTACATGAATATATTTCTGGAAGTTATGACAATTCTAACTATATTAGTAAAAATAGTAATCTCAAACCACAGGAAAGAGAAACTGACAGTTCTACAAGCAGAAATTACCAAATCCATCATACAGTGTGGAAAACTTTAATCTACCTCCCTCTGTAATTAGAAAAAACGAATTCAGAAACTTTGTAAAACACAATTAGCATATTTGATAATATTCATAGAATTAATTAAAATTATTATACAATCTTAAAATAATACTATTTAATAATAATATATATAGAACACACTATTGACAACCTGAGAATCTGTATCTTTCTTGAGCAGAGAGAGAAACATTTCTAAAACCCAACCACCTCCTAAACTATAAAGACTAAACATATTTCAGTGAATTAATATGACATAGGCTATATAATCTGAACACAATACAATTAAATGACATATTTTATTGAGGAAGAGAGCCTGCAAAACTATATCTGGAAATTTAAAAATGCAATTCTAAGTGGGTTTTGACTTATTGGTCAAAAATCATACTAAAATTTAAGAAATACTTAAATGTTGTATAGAGTGGTACTTAGAGAAAAATTTATTGTCCAAAATGCTTGTTTTAGCAAAGAAGAAAGGTTCAAGATTAATAAGCTAAACATAAAAAGGATAAGAAAAAAAAGAGTAAATGAAATAAAAGCAGAAAATAAAATAATAAAGAAAGATCAACAAAGCCAAAAACAGACACACCTCTGGCAAAAAAAAAAAAAAAAGAAAAAAAAAAGATAAAAATAGAAGGCCAAATAAATTACATTAGCAATAAAAATGTAAAGATAAGTACAATGTCATGGAGATAAGGCAATAAGAGGAAACTGGGACAATTTACAGACAGAGATTTTTACAACTTAACTTTGGGAAAAAAAATCTCTTTAGTTGCCAATGTCCCTAGAAGACATTTCTTGTCCTTTTACCATGGGATTAATATAAAGGTTATCTCATTTATTTTACTGGGTTGTCAGAAAAGTCATGACTTTTTTTTTTAACTTTTTTTTTTTTTTTTTTGGAGAGGTTTTTGCTATAGGGTACGTGCGCTCGCCAGAGAGAGAGAGACAGAGAGACAGAAAGCGAGAAATCACCCCCCAGGGGGGATGGCCATGCTGCAATCCCTCCTCCTCCATTCTCCTCTCGGGATCTTGGGCATGCACGCAAACGTGTCCGGCATGAGTTTAAAGCCACCGGGTCCGGGACACGAACCATGGTCGACTACATGGGAGTCCAGCGACATAGCCATTACACTAACCGCTGGTCCCTTGACATATTTTTTCTATGAAAAAATGTGTCACAGCTTTTCCAACGACCCAATATAACATTACTTTTTAAAATAGTTCTTTTTCTATATGGAAATGACTGTTTCTTAAAAGGTGTGTGTGTGTGTGTGTGTGTGTGTGTGTGTGTTTGTGTGTATGTATTCATTTATTCATTCCATGAGTAAAAGACAGAGAAAAAAGGAGAACTGCATCTCCAACAAGGTCCCAACACTATCATGTACCCTTCAGTTTCAGCCAGCGCCTAATCATGGGCATACATATGACCAGTATACTCAGGGAGGTCTCCAAACATCAACTGGAAACCTTCCCAGTGGGTCAGCTTTGCTGCCCCACCATCCAACCCTGAAAATGACACTTAAAATACTACACTGTGATACTATAAAACTGCTGGCAATGTAGTAAGTGATGGGAAATATCAAAGTTCTTTCCTATTCCTGACTTAAGAGTGTAAAATCTGTGTCTTCCTCTCAAAACAGCTTTCTTCACTGAGCTAACAGTTTTTGTTGTTATTGTTCAACAGACATTTACTGTACTTTAGGTCTCGGGATAGGCTCTAAGGATACGAGGGCCTGGTGTGGCCCTAGTATACAGCTTACAGTCTAGTGGGGGATTTAGAAGCAACTGTACGATAATTAATGCTATAAAAGATCAGATATTGAATGCAACTAAATCACACAGAAGGGTCACCTGGGCCAGACTTGGGAAACCCAGGACAGAGGAAGGCAATGTTAAAATGAGTTTAAACAAGACTCACTATATCATTTCATACAATGAAAACAATATCTTAGGCAAAGGAACAGGCCCAAAGATTTAAGAGGAGCAAATCCACAAACTTTGAAGAAGCTGGCATGGAAAGAGGCAGAGGGAATGGAATGCCATAAGGCATCAGGGCAAAGATGGGCCCTTCTTTATAAAGTGTCAAGACCTGTGGCAGGCCTAATCTTTGGGAATGGAGAGGCATGGCCCACAGGTTGTGTTTAACTTGCAAACTGGCACGTTCACCCTGCCATATAGGTAGCAGAAGTTATGTAGCAGCACCGTAGTCAAGAACAGAGAAAAACCCAGGTTTTGGTCTTAATTATGAAAATTAGGAGAGTTACTATACTAAGAACCTAGCAAAGAAGTTGCCATGTCATAAAAACTTCAATAACGGTTAAGAAAACAAAACAAAATACTTTTTTTTTTTGAGAGAGTTTTTAGCTAGAGGGTGCTTACGCTCACCAAAACGACAGAAAGAGACAGAGAGACAGAAAGCAAGAAATCACTCCTCAGGGAAATGGCCATTCCACAATCCCTTCTCGTCCATTCTCCTCTCGGGGTCTTCGGCATACATGCATATATGCCTGGCATGAGTTTAAGCCACGGGGTCTGGAACTCAAGCCACAGTTGTCTAAATGGGAGCCTAGCGACGTAACCATTACGCCACCTGCTAGTTCCAAAAACACCTACTTTCAATCTTTCCTCAACCTCGGCATAAAATGTAGAATCTAAGTGAAGTGACTGGGATGAAAGGAAGAAAAGATAAAGCACTTATTAGAATTCTGAAAAAAAACAAAAGCTAAGCAGACTACAACAACGAGCCTCAATTTAAGAAATCAAACCTATCGGGACCAGCAGATGACATGACTATTAAGGTGCTGGAATCCCACATCACCAACAGTGGTTTGAGTCCTGAACCCAGCAGCTTGAAACTCATGCTGGGCGCACATGAGTGAGTGCCCAAAATCCCAAGAGGAGAATGGAGAAGGAATTGCAATGTGACCGTCCCCTCTCGGGGGTGATTTCTCACTTTCTCTCTCACTATCTCTGTCTCTTTGGTGAGCGCACATGTAATATGGGAAGAAACTTAAAAATAAATAAATAAAATAAAAAATAAATCAAGCCCAATGAAACTTACTTACGGTTTCTAATTTGATCTGTTTTATCAACTTAAAAACATGTTAATTGCATGCATACAATAAATGCCTTACTTTCTAAGTCAAGAAGATCATTGTAGAATATTTAGGCCAATGAAAGGAGCATACTAGTGTTTTTATAAAAACACAGTTTAGGGACCAGCAGTTAGCGTAATGGTTATGTCGCTGAACTCCCATGTAGCCGACCGCGGTTCGAGGCCTGACCTGGTGGCTTAAACTCATGCCAGGTGCATGTGCATGCGTGCCCAAGATCCCGAGAGGCGAATGGAGGAAAAGGGATTGTGGCGTACACCCTGGGGGGTGATTTCTCACTTTCTCTCTGTCTCTCTCTGTCTTTCTGGCAAGCACACACACTCTATAGCAAAAACCTCTAAAAAAAAACCAACAACAACACAGTTTAAAAATTTTTTAGCCTCCTGAGAAAGCAAAATCAGAACACATCAGTGTATTTCTTCTGCAGTTTCCCAAGTATAACATTTAAACTTATACTACAAATTACAAAGATAGGATATTTGGCTTTCTGGTGTTGGTAAATATAAAGATTATATTTTAAAGAATTAACATATGTATGCATATAAACCTAACAAGTTTGATCTTTTTCCTGATAAAAATAAATTCAGAATAATTTTTCAGTAGACTTAGAAAAAGAAATCCTACTTTTCTTATTAGATGATTCCCATAACTTATTTTTAATTCTTTGTATTTAGAGGAAAGTATACAAGTAGTCACTGATTTGCTTTACTTTCTGAAAAGTTCATGAGGACTTTTGGCACAACTTGAAATATTTATGGGGTCAGTTGGTGGCACAACAGCAATGTAATGCTCGGTAGGGCTGACCACATGGGAAGGTTCTGGGTTCTTGGACAGAGACTTCCCTGACCACTGAGGGTGTGAAGGCCCACCATTTAGGCTGGCTGATGCTAGGGGTGGATTGTGATGGGAAGACCCTGTTGAGGGAGGTTTTCTCTTTCTCCAGCCAGGTGATCATGCAAGAAATAAATGAATAAACTCTGAAAGAGAAATATTCATTAATCTTTATTTCTTAAAATATAAGATTTTTGGGGGCTAGCAGGTGGCATGGTGGTTAACACAGCTGAATGCCACATGGCTGACTGTGTGGCTGAAGTCCTGGGCCTGGTGGCTTAAACATCATGTTGGGTGCATGTTTATGCATGCCCCAAATCCAGAGAGAAGAATGGAGGAAACAGGATTGCAGCCTGGTCATCCTCCCTAGGGGGTGCTCACACACTCTATGGCAGAAAAAAAAATCCTGTTTTGTTTTACAATTCCAGTCATTATAATATAAAATATTTGCAACAATTTGCTTTGTTTTTCAAAACTAAAATAAGAAAACATAAAATGCTTTCAAATAACATAATTAAGGTTTAGTAAGCACTGTTAGAACAAAATGTCTTCTGAAAGATTTTATATCTTACAGCACATTAGGGTTTTTTTTTTAAGGTATAAGAACATAATTAGTTACAGACACATGATTGGAAACTAATTTTTCTTTCAAAAGTTGGAAATCATTTCACAATTTTACAACTTTTAAAGTGCTCTTTTCCCTAAGCAGAGAACTTTATAACTTAAAAATAGACTGATTGGACTGAAAAACAATGGTTGCAATGCCAAAAATAAAAATATATTTTGTTCAAGAGAGTTTTGATTTAGTGCAGTAAGTTTTCACAGCACAGGGGAAAACTGCAGAATCATTAGACTAGAGAAATCGAACAGAATGATATTTTACTAGGGAACTACTCATAGGAAAAGAACAGTAACTCAGTGGGAACAGAATGCCTAATATTAACGATGCCCGCCTTAAAGATATAATACAATATCTTATAATAAAAAGCCTCAGGTTATCACTTCATTTACTAAAATTTTCCTAGGGATGTTTGCTATCATAAATAGGAATCGAATTTTCTTCTTTCAAATTCATACTCTAAAAGCTCTGAACTTTGCTCTCTCTACTTATTGTGTAGTCTTTAAAACCATTTTAGCAATTCAAATCAGGAAAGGGGGTGAGTCAGGATGCCCATAACTTCCTTACTCTTAACACAAAAAGCTGCTTTATTGGCTAAAATGTAGGAGTTATAATTGTAATTGCTTTGCCCTTCCGAAACTCTTCTCCTATACCATTTGAACCGTTCAGCAGGTGGTGTAGGAGGATAAACTGAAGCCTGCAATAGTTGGTCAATAATGTAATCATAAGGAACCAAAGAAGACTTTAAGTATATAACAGGAAACATAGCTTTAATGTTTTCCTTTTTAAATTGATTTAGTCTGGGTCAGGCCTTTCATATGTTTACATAAGGAACAGCTCATGTTGAACCATTTACTGCTCACTGCTGAATAGGCATATCTCGAGAATTCACTGTAAAGAAGTAAAATTCATTCACTTATAGCTCAATTGAGAGCTAAAAAATGTTAAACTAGCCAGAAAATGGGGATGTAAAATGAAGGAAAGTTTTTATGTCTTGATTAGATTAAATGACTACGTATTTGTCATTAAGGCTCCACTAGTGATAGCGATTTTGACAGTAAGTAGAGAAGGAGATATAATGATTGACCATCAGGCTGAAACCAAAGCTGAGTTCCATGGCGGATAACTTTGGGAAGGAGTTCATATCTTCAGAGTGTTGTTTCCCTCTCTACAGATTCTGGTCCAGTGGCCTGCCCTAGGGCTAAAGAATATGTTCCTGTCCTTCCCTCTTTTAAAATTTAAACTTGCATTGCATCTCCATTAATTCTAAAAACCATTCTTAGCCTTGGAGCACCAAATCTCTTAACTTGGATCATTCTATCTCTGGTAACTGAACTTGAGTAGGGGAAAGAATCAGTAAATCTAAAGTTATTTAATTTATAAAACAACTCCTTGTCTGAGCTGCTTAGAGAAAATGATCTCTTTCTTCTTCAAAGCCAAGGACTCTTAGTTTATTCCACCCTCGAAGGCTAGGTCATGTTCTTTTTTCTCACCCCCCTGTACACAGTACTTAGCATGGAGCTTTGGGACATGATAGGCTATACTCACTTTTCCTTAGTTCTTCCTACATCTTTGACCCTCCTAGCTAAAAACATACTCAAGTTATTCTCCATATAAAAGAGAGACAGATTCTAAAAGAGACCCTGAATCTTCCTTGAGCCACTACCACCCTTTTTCTCGTATCTTTTTACCCAGAAACTTGTTTTTCTCTCAGTATTTCTATTTCTTCACCATTTATTTTCTCCTCTAATCAAGAACAACTAAGTATTGGGGCCGGCTGGTGGTGTGGTGGTTAAGGGCACAGGACTCCCACGTGGCCAACTGTAGTTCAAGTCCTGGACCTGGTGGCTTGTTTTCTCACTTTCCTTCTCTCTCACTCTGTCCCTCTCTGGTCAAAAGAAAATAAATAAAATAAAATAAAATAAAATAAAATAAAATAAAATAAAATAATTATTTAGGGAAAAAAAAAATGAACTACTAAGTGTCATCCCCACCTCTCCTTAGAAATCTTCTTAAAAAAGATCCTGAAGTAATTTTCTAATTACCAAAGCCAATGGACTTTTTCAGTCATTAAGTCAGCAAAAATTTTTTTTTAGAGGTTTTTGCTATAGGGCGCATGTGCTTGCCAGACAGATAGACAGAGAGAGACAGAGAGACAGAAAGTGAGAAATCTTCCCCCAGGGGAGATGGCCACATCGCAATCCCTTCTCCTCCATTCTCCTCTCAGGATCTTGGGTACGCACGCACACGTGCCCGGCATGAGTTCTAAGCCACCGGGTCCGGGACGTGAACTGCAGTCGACTACATGGGAGTCCAGCAACATAGCCATTACACTAACTGCTGGTTCCAGCAAAATTTCTTGACATGTGACAATTCAAAATGCGGTACTGAATGTGGTTGAAGTACACAGATTAAAAATTTGGCCTTTCTGGATCCATAATTCTAGTTGTGTTGTCTACCGCTGGATATGTTTGGGCAAATTAGTGTTTCAGTGCTTCCCTTCACTCATATGAAAAGTGAAGTCATTGAGGAATGAAATGAGTTAATTCATGTAAAGCCTTATCTGACACAAGATAAATGACTAATATATATTTCTTGCCTACTCTTAAATTTTTTCTCCATGACCTTGGGTGGCATCATGCCCCCTTTAAGTTTCTTCCTTAGCCTCCTTTACTAAATTCCTTTCTTCTGTTTGCCCCTTCATAATTGGTATTCTCAAGGGTTCCAGCTTGAGTTACATTTTATTTTTTATATACAATAATTTGTGGCACAAGTGTTTCACAAATGTCACTGCATGGACTTCTCAACCGTTATTCCAATAAAAAAGGTTTACTAGGAGACAATTTCTGGCCCAGTCAATTCTATGGCAAACAGTACACATTTATAAGACCACTGGTACTATTTGGGTACCCCCATGGTCAGGGAGAATACAATATACTAAAGTATTGAAAGCATAGATTTTTAAAGTCAAAATTATATTCAAATTCTGGCTCTACTGCTTAACAAACTTTGTATCCTTGGGGAAGTAAACTAAAGTCACTGGGTATCAGTTTCTGCCAGAAAGGGACAATGGTACCCATTACATAGATTCCTTTTGGGATAAAATGTGGTACTTTAATATCTGTAATAGTTAATAAATGATACCTAGTTATTGTGGTTACTACAGTAGATAAGAAGCTGACTTGCATGTTTTGGGACGAATTCATATAATTGGTCTTACTTATCTCACACTATAAAATCCAAGAAAACGCTGATGATATAGGGTCATTGGCTTAAATAATTTCTTGAGTTGGAACAGAACACTGTGGAAGAAAATGTTTTCTATATGTCTCTAATCCAAGTGCTGTTTTTTTTTTTTTTTTTTTTTTTTTTTTTTTTTTTTTTTTTTTTTTTTTTTGTTAAAGGGCATGTGCGCTTGTCAGAGCAAGACAGAGAGAGGCAGAGAGGGGAAATGAGAAATCACCCTCTGAGGGGGGGAAAGAACATGTCACAATCCCTTCTCCTCCATTCTCCTCTTGAAATTTTGGACACACATGCACATATGCCAGGCTTGTTTTTCAAACTGCCAGATCTGGGATTTGAACACTGAGTCTGCCATGTGCAATCCAGGGTCTTAATCACCATGCCACCTGCTGGTCAAGTGCTAAATTAATACTGAAATATTCATGGTGTTGTCTACATTCTCAAGTGAAGTAAGGAGTTTATAAGGGAAAAGGGGAGCCAGCAGGTGGCGTGAATGATTGAGGTGTTGGACTTCCAAATGGCTGTGATTAGATTCCTGGACCTGGTACTGGCTTTCTCACTTTCTCTCTCTCTGTCTCTGCCTATCTCTGGTGAGTGTACATGCCCTGTAACAAATTTTTAAAATACAGTAATAATAATAAATAAATAATTCTTTCTATATATATATATACACACACACACACACACACACACACACACACATAAATAAATAAAATGTTGACCTTTAACAAAATAATCGTCGGTAGGTTTTTAAGTATTTAAAATAGAAAGTGGAATAGGACTGACCCTGTAGCCTAGTGGTTAAGAAAGCAAGGTCCCACATGGCTGAGCATAGTTTAAGTCCTGGCCCTGGTGGCTTGAAAAACATACAGGGCGTGTGTGTGTGCGCGCGCGCACGCATCCAAAAGTCTAAGAAAATGGAATAGTGCAGGAGAAGGGATGGTGGTGTAGCTGTACCCTGTTGGAGATGCTTTTTCCCTTTCTCTCTCTCTATCTCCCTTTGGCAAGTGCATGCACCCGCCGGCAATTTTTTTTTTTTTTTTTTTTTAAGAAAGTAGTACATATTAGAAGTCATATGAGTTAACAAAGAACAAATCTAGCCAAACCAGATGCATTTCCTTTTTTTGGTTGTATAGCCAGAATAACAAATGAGGAAATAGTATCAATATTATAAAACTTGTTATATAAAGATGTGTAAACGATTATATGAAGACACTTTCATTAATAGAGAATATGGAGACTTGAAAAAAAAAACTAGAAAAATGGAACTAGAGCTTATTTAATATCAATTCTAAGTAAAATCTATAAGGAGTGAGGTTCTAGTAACATGGCAGAAAATTTGGTTCAAATAAATGATTTTTATCATTAATTTTAACAAATTTATAGAAATTGGTCATCGAATATCTGGATGGCAGATATGGGACGTACAGTATGGTTAATGAGGGAATCTAGATTCTATAATATCTCAAAATATTGGGACAAAGAATTAATAAAAATAAGATAAAATTTAACAGCAAAAATTCAGAATTTCACATATGGGTTCAAATAACCAACATACTGAATATTAAAGACATGGCTTGAAAATACTTCACATTAAATAAGAGAGCAAGAACAAAAACAACAAAAGAATGCCTAGGAAATAATCGGGCTTAAGAGAAAGAAAAAGAAATATCAAAAGCATTCTCAAATATGTGTCTAGCCTTTTAACTTTTAAATAGCATGACACACACCACACACAGTACAGAGTTTCACAAGATTAAACAATCTCTTCCTTATTATGGTAATAAAACAGTACAATTCTTGTATACTATTCTTTCATTAATATTCAAACATTCAATTTTAGAACAACTGCATTCTATTTGTATAGCTTCCACTTAAATAATAATATATAATAATTCACTGACAACATGGATCAGAGAGACGTTTTTGAAAATGTTGTAACAATATATTACAGGTGTGTTTACATAAAATCTATGAAGAAATCTTCATAGATTTCTAAAACATACAAGTACTTGGCATAAAAGTTAACTTCATATATATTATAGTCCAGAACGGCCTGACATTGCAATGAAGTTTATTGCAATTCCCACATCGATCTCTTTGAAAGGTTAACTGTTAATTTAGTAAAACCCCTGCATTCTTTAGGTTTCTTTAGCTTTCTAAAGATGGCAATAAAATAAGCACATCAAATTTATAATGTGTCTTCATTAGAGATAGACCTCCTACTTGCTTCTAATGTTTCTATAACACGTTTTTGGCAACATTTCTGTTTTAGGACTCTCCAGTAAAATCTACCATGGCTGCAAGTCAACTTCTATTCTATAAACCATGAATCATCCAGAGTTTAGTCCAACTGTGTTAGCATCCTTTCTCACTTGTTTATCCAAAGTTTTTCATTTCATTTACTCAAAATACCTGCTTTTGGTCATTAATAGGCTTCCTATTTATTTCCAAATCCAACTTCAATACAGTATTGGAAAATTTCTATGAAATTCTCCTAGTGTTTGTAATGTTCTCTCTTTCTCTCCTAATTAATCATTAGTCACTGATTCCTACTCATAAAATTATATTTACACAGGGAAGTTTTTTCAAGAGATTCTCATTTAAAAGTCAGAATTCAGAAATGGCTCCTCTTTATTCATAATCTCAGCTAAAAATGGTAGCAATTATAATGGTATTTAAACTTACTGTTGAGTCATTACAAATAAGGTATTTTAGCCTAGCCATGGGGGCATGGGCAGGAGGGCACTGGTGCATGAAGGCTGAGGATGGAGAGGTCATGAGGCCTGGGTTTGACTGGATTTGATTCTAAGTCCAAGCTAAAATAGGCCAGGAATGGTGGACCTGATCTGTGGTCCTAGCTACTGGGAGACTAGAGTAAGAAAGATCATGATAACCTGTGAAAGACAGACAAAAAGAAAAGAAAAAAGAAAAAAAAAAGAAATAAGAAAACAAAGACAGTAAGAAAGAGAAAGAAAAAAGAAAAAAAAAAACAAAGATAGAAACAAAGAAAAACAAAAGACAAAAAGAAAGACAGATAGAAAGAAGGAAAGAAAGACAAAGAAATACAGAAAGGCAAAAAGAAAGGAGAAAGGAAGAAAGGAAGGCCATAGGGAGTGAAGGAAGGAGAGGAGGGAGGAAGAAAAGAAAGAACTTACCCTTCTCCTTCCTTTGCTTGTTCTCATTCTCATTAAAAATAATTATTTTGAAAAGAATATTTAATAACATAGAGAAATATTCATAGTATATTTTTAAATAGGAAAGGCAGTTTCTTAATTTTCTAAATTAATTTTATAATAAAAAATTCCCAAGGAAAAATGTATACAGCTGGCCCTGTAGCATAGTGAAGGGAGCCAGATCCCAAATGGCCAACTGTGCAATTTAAATCCTGGACTTGGTACTTAGGAAACACCAGGTACATGTACATGTACCCCCGAACCCGGACAGGATAGAGAAATTGAGGAGAACGGACTGTGACTGGGATCCATTCGGATCCTTTCTCCCTTTCTGGAGAGCACATAGCAATTTAAAAAGAAAAGCAAACTTCAAACCAAATTAGGTGGGCTATATATAAACTAGTCCTAATCACAAATTGCTTAGAAAACCTTTTTTAAAAATTTTAACACAGACATCTCCTTTTCTCTCTTACTAAATTCTTTTTCATTACTATGCATCTAATCGTATCACTTCATTTTTTTTTCTTTAATAAATTCCTTCATTTTATATCATTCCAAGTCTACAACCAAACTCCAAAGTGCTTTATATTGTAAAATACATAAATATACAAAATGAGAGCAATAATAACAATGTCATTTCACATTTTCTTACAGTTTAATGACTTGTAAAGGCCCTCAATATTATCTACATAAGTTACCATTCACAGAACACTTTAGGTAAACTCTATGTTATAGGTGTTGATACTTTAGGTCAAAAGGATGGGAATTAGCACAGTCTAAACAAAACCACAACTGCTGGGATCAACAGGTGGCGTAATGGCTATGTCGCTGGACTCCCATGTAGTCGACCGTGGTTCAAGTCCCAGAACCAGTAGCTTAAACTCATGTCGGATGTGTGTGTGTGTGTGTGTGTGTGTGTGTGCGTGCGTGCCCAGGATTGTGAGAGGAGAATGGAGAAGATATTGTGGCATGGCCATCCCCCCTGGGGGCTGATTTCTCGCTTTCTGTCTCTCTGTCTTTCTGGCAAGTGCACACGCCCTACATCAAAACCTCTCTTGGAAAAAAAAAAAAAACACTGCTGACTTCTAATTCAGTCTCCTCTTATTGCCTACTTTCTATATGTGACAGTGTGAGAATTTGCTTTCAAAGTAAAACATTAAGATTATACTTTACATATATCAAAATGTGTTTGTGTGACACAGTTGAGTGAAAAACTGACACTTCACAATTCAATAAACTTAATAAGTACAATATTTGCAAAGCTATTAGAAGTGACTTAAAACAAGAAGTTTGGAGAGAAAAATCGTTTAGATTTCATATACAGTCATACACTATATAACAAAATTTTAGTCAATGACAATCTCATATAGTATACTGGAGCAACAGGTCATATCATATAGCTGAGGCATATGGTAGGCTTCATCACTTAGGTGTGTGTAGGTACACTCTATGTCATGCATACAATGATGAAATCGCCAATGACACATTTCTTAGAGAGAACATACTCTGTCTAAAGAGATGCATGATTGTATAAGGAACATACTTTTATTTGTTCTTCCTATAGAGGGTGTGTGTTCCCTGGAGAGAGAGAGACAGAGAAAGGGGGAAAATGAGAAATCACACCCCAGGGGAATGGCTATGCCACAATCTCTTCTCCTTCATTCTCCTCTCAGGATTTTGGGCACGCATGCACACATGCCTGTCGTGTTTTTCAAACTGCTGGGTCTGTAACTAGAACTGTGGAATCAGTTATGTGGGATCCAGCACCTTAACCACCATGCCACCTGCTGGCCCACAAACTTTTTATAAAAAATGTTTTCATATTGTTTTTACATATAATTTATTATGTACAGGGTTATTTCAAACCCCGAAATATTACAAAGTAAAGACAGAATAGGGACTAGAATAAAAATTCTTAAAACTTAAATATAATAATCATTAAGCAATTCTGTTTATAAAAGAAAATATTAGTTTTTGAAATGTGGCATAGTCCAGGAAACCTCTTAATATATAATGCTGGGCTAGCTGGTGGCAATGATGATGAAGGCAACTGGATCCTATATGGCAGACTGCAAGGTTCAAGTCTCAGATCTGGCAGCTTGAGAGGCATATGTGTGTGCATGCATGCCCAAAAATCCCTAAAGAAGAAAGACAAAGAGGATAAGGGATTGTGATGTGACCCACTCCCATGGAGGTGCTTCCTCACTTTTTCTCTCTCTGGTGAACACCCTCCCCTCTGGCAAAATGTAAATAAAGGTATGTATATGTTTGTGTATGCATGTATATATATATATATATATATATATATATATATACATGAATATATGCTAAAAACATGAATATCTTAACTTGCAAATTATAAAAATGAAGATGGTTTATATTTAAGAAAACTAAGACCTAGCAACCGATCTCCTAGATATACACTCTAGAGCTACGCTACCCAATGCAACAATCACAAATATATATATATATATATATATATATATATATATATATATATTTAAATTAATTAAAATGAAATAAAATTTAAAAATTAGCTCTTTAATTGCTGGAGTCAGTTTTCAATAGATGCATATAGCTAAAGGCTGCATTACATTAATACATTTCAGTATTAGACAGCAAAAATATAGGAATGTCTACCATCACAGGAAGTTCTACTGCAAAGCATTGCCCTAGAGAAACTACCAGATATGTATTCAAGGAGAATGTTGAAGAATATTCATTTCAATACTATATGTGATAGAGAAAAAACTAAAACTTTAATGTGCATCAACAGAAGGAAAACACAACCTGGCATAGTCATACAACAGAATATTGTATAGTAATTAAAATCTATGAATGAAATTACAAATATCCAAGTGATGGGTCTTATATGGATATTGCAGATGCTTTTTATTATTCTCTATATTGTTCTGATGTAGTTGTTTCAATAAAGACAATGGAATTATGGTATTATGTTTAAGCTAGCTGTGTGGTCTTGGGCATCCCTGACTTTGGTTTGTTCCACTGTAAAGTGTGATCAGTGGTACCGTACTAAGTATTGCCTAAGGCTGTCTGGAAATATTAAAGGAGGTGACATGTATGAGAGTACTCTGTAAACTATAAAAACCTATGCAAACGTTAATTATTGGGTCATAGGAAAAATCATGATGTGTTTTTGCACAGAAAAACATAGAAAAATATGTTATGACTTTTCCAACGACCTAAAATTCATATGGCCTACTATTTAGTAGGGTTTAAAACTACATACAAGATGAAAATTATCTGAGACCTTTTAACTGATATAAACCTCTTGAGTACGTATGATAACAATACTTGTATAATTTTGTGGTATACATAAAATTACAGTATCTTAGTTCATCAATGATATTTTACTTATTTAATTTTACATAAGACTGGGAATGACTCTTCCCCAATTCAATCAATATACTACAGTCAGATTAGGTAATTATTTTAAAAACATCCAACAATGGGACCAGCAGTTAGCATAATGGCTATGTTGCTGGACTCCCATGTAGTCGACCTCGGTTCGAGTCCCGGACCCGGTGGCTTAAACTCACACTGGGTGCGTGTGCGTGCATGTCCGAGATCCCAAGAGGAGAATGGAGGAGAAGGGATTGCAGTGTGGCCATCCCCTCTGGGGGGGTGATTTCTCGCTTTCTATCTCTCTCTCTGTCTGGCGAGCGCACGCACCCTATAGCAAAAACCTCTCCAAAAAAAAAAAAAAAAAATCCAACAATTATAACTATGAGAGCTAATACATCTAAGTTTTCAGTAAATATTTCTAAATATGTACTATATACCAGGCAAATTGTAATTGTTTAATGTGTATTATGTAATCCTTATAACAACAATATGAGGTAGACAGTATTATTATCTTTGCATTATGATAAGAAAATTTAGATGGTTAAATGTCTTATAAGTTGGCTATGGTCATTCAGACAGTGAGAGGGAATGCTGGAACTCAAATCCATGAAGTCTGGTACCAGAATCTGTGTTCTGTAAGCACCTACTATGTGCTTGGAACTATTTTTAAATATAGTTTATATTTATATTCTCTATTTAAAGAGTGAACATCTGATAAAAACTCCTAAAGGCTCACCATCCTCCTAGGAAAGGAAGTGCAAATTTCTTAATTAGGAACTCGAAACCCCATGACCTGACCTCAGTCATTTTTCTCCACCTCTCTCTCATTATGCCCTTCTAATAAGTCCTCTTCTGCTACAGAAACCAAGCCTGCTTGCATATCTAAATGTACCATGCTTATTTCTGTCTTCATTCTTGACCCCATCATCCTCTCTAGCTGCCTTATATACTACAGTTTGAAATATTCTTCACTACCTTAGCTAGTTCCAACTGTTCCATTAAGTTTTGCCTGGGTTACCAAAGCCCCAAATGATTTCTCTCAGAGAAAAATCTCTCTTATATAGCATAAGCTATAATTAGTTACATGCATATGAATTAGAAACTGATTTTAAATAACAATGATGTGACAAGGAAATTCTGAGGCTATTCCTGTTGATAATAAATGTACACATGGCCAAGACATGTACTAACTATATGAGTAAGTTTGGCGATATAATTTGCATCTTTAGAAAATCCTTCCCTGGGGTGGGACCAGCAGATGGCGTAATGGTTACGTTGCTGGACTCCCATGTAGTAGACTGTGGTTCAAATCCTGGACTCGGCAGCTTAAAACTCACACTGCGTGCATGTGCATGTGTGCCCAAGAGGAGAATGGAGGAGAAGGGACTGTGGCGTGGCCATCCCCCCTGAGGGGTGATTTCTTGCTTTCTGTCTCTCTGTCTCTCCGGCGAGCACACACATCCTGTAGCAAAAAAAACCTATCCAAAAGAAAATTCTTCCCTAAAGAAACCTAATCTCACACGATGTGGTACTGGAAAGGTCACTGTTAAATCTAGGTTGAACACTATCCAGATTCTCAGTAATAATTAAGTTTAAAATATTATATATAATTACAGACAAGAATTCCAAGTGTAATATTTTATGCATGCATCCAGCAATTAATAAAGCTGAAAATAACCCCCTATCTTTTTACTTAGGAAGTAAAACACTATTATGTCATTTCTAACATGAAGATAGATTGATTTCTTCAGGGAAAATCAGAATATAAAAATCCATTTTCCTGCTTTATCCCCCCAAAGTATGCAGATATTTTTTATTTACTTGGACATCAATTTCTTAACAAGGATTATAAAAACATTCCAATAATAAATAGTATCTTTCCTCTTTCTTTTTATTTGTGGATGGGTTCTTGCTGTTGTCCAGGCCAGCCTGGAGCTCATGATCCATCCTCCTGCCGCAGCCTTCTGAGTTGTTGGGGTTACTGACACACACCACCCAAAATGGTTTTGAGGTTGGACTGGGATTCTATTTGACCAAAATATTTAAGCTATCCTGTCTATTCTGTTAGTAAAATTTTATATAAGCTTTAACTAATAACAGAGAACAATGTTCTTTCATAATCTTAAAATTAAATAAGTAACATGAATACAGTTTAAATTATTAATATATTACTCCTGGAATTTTTCTTTTTATTTATTTATTTATTTATTTATTTTTTGAGAGGTTTTGCTATAGGATGCGTGTGCTTGCCAGAAAGACAGCAAGATAGAAAGCGAGAAATCACCCCCTGGGGGGATGGCCACGCTGCAATCCTTTCTTCTCCATTCTCCTCTTGGGATCTTAGGCACACATGCACATGCACCTGATGTGAGTTTAAGCCACCGGGTCCGGGACTCGAACCGCAGTCGACTACATGGGAGTTCAGTGATATAGCCATTACGCTAACTGCTGGTCTCACTCCTGGAATTTTTCTAAGCTATAATTAAAACAGAAATGTATAGAAAGAATTCAGGCTACATGTATACAATATAAAAATGTATATTAGATAGTTTTTGTAAACAGAATAATGACTATAAAAAATTTTCATCTTTAGTATTTATGCTTCTATACCATGATTCTATATATTTTAACAAAATAAATGTAACAAGAAAGGATACTGTGCTACAGGAAAGACAAAACATTTAATACATGAAAGTGCAGTTATTCAAAATAGGGACTCAAGACAAGAGTAAAAATCCAAAGAATTACTTAGTTTTTTGTATTTCAGTTATAAAAGAAATGTAAGAATGAAAATAAAATTTATCTCCCTCAAAAAGAAAATAAAAGAAACTGATATAGGTAAAAGGACAATTTTGGATCTTAAATATTAACATAAGTCACAACATGAAAAATTAGTTAAGCCACGGTGACAGTAGTTAAACTTGGAAAACTGGTCAAATACCTTCTTGAGAGATGAAATTAATGCAGAAACTACATTAACACACTAATAACATAAAATCTGGTAAGTTATTTTATAATTTAAATGTGCTATATATTTCTTTGCCTAGAGAAAATAATTTTAAAAAATCAAAACATGTTACTCCATTATTATATTAACTGATCCTCTACAGCTGAGAATCATTATCAAATCTTTGCCATTATATAGTCAGCCACTGTTGCCCATTTATATTTCAAAAAACAGCCTAAATCCACAGTGATTTAGCACTTTACTGCTTTTGAATATAGGATCTTAGAATAATAAATAACATACGTAATTGTCACATGTTTCATTAAAGGTATATAATATTGCTAGTAGTGATTTTGTCAATACATATCACCTGTAAGACACACAGCCAGAAAAACTACACTGTAAAGCTAGTTTCCATCTTGAACTTTACATAGCCAGAGGAGACTACGGGGAAAAAAGAGTGATTTAAAAACGAGGTAAAGTGAGGAAACCTAAAGAGCATCTGTCTAAGGTTACATTTGTATGAGCAGTCTCTAACAGCGAATCACTGCTTCATGACAATCACAGTCACTAGGAGGATTATCCAATTATGAAAAATAAATATTTTAATGAAAATGAGAGGCGGTTATTTAAATGAAAACAGTATCCTTAATTATAATAATGCTGCTAGGTATAATTAATGACCCTATACATTAAGGAAGGTCAAACTTTAATGACCTGGACCACACGAGGGTCACAATTGGTCGCAGAACATTGATCATCCTATAAAAGCCACCAAACACATGAAAAGAATTACAGTACATCACACATCAAACATTTTGGGTTGGTGCTTCCTTCCTCTAAATCCTACTGGCAGGAAATGCTCAACATATCCTTTGAGGTGACCAGACACATTAAAAAGTAGTCCCTTGGTTAAAAAGGCCTTTGGATACTGCAATTTTCTCCAGAGGAAAGCAACGGCTCAGCCGGGGTGCACATCGTTTCCATGTGTAGCACAGAGGTGGAGCTCCACTGACGAGGTACTGTAACTGCATAACTTGCCTACTTCTTTGAAGAGTTATAAAAGCATAGAAAATGAAATGAATCTGGCAAATTAAGTTTTCACATTGTGTATAATACGGTATCAGGAAAATTCACCCTGAAATGCTATATCTTTAATTACACGTACGTGTGTGCACACACATGAATACATACTATTTATATATATATATAATTTACATATATACATATATTTAAATATTATCTGCCAAAATGTTTGGACCTATGTTACCCTGGAAGTTAGCTTTTCCCCGGAATGTATGTATGGCACTGGAATAAATTTTTAAAGATCTCTTTCAAATATGCCCCTATGTTAGCCTGGACTGTGTATACATGATTTTGATATACTCTTCAAAAAAGGCTGAACATTTTCAAATAAAAACTAAAGGAAGTTGGGGGGGAAATAGTAACAGATTAAAACTTAAGTATAACTTTTCCAGAAGAATATACAGATGTGAAATGAACTAGGATAAAAAAAGATTAAAACACACTTGATTTATTATTTTACTCTAGAACCTAAATATGTTTACCACATGATTTACTGAAATTACAAGATATTAAGTTATTACTTTTCTGTGTATTTCATTAATATCTGTTCTGTCACAAAACTGAACAAATGACATTGCAACTCTGTAATTTTATACTTGTAATTTGTATCCATCGTTTTTGGAAAAATTCCTACAGTTCGGTGGTACTATACCTCAGTTTTATCAGGTGTTCTTTAAAATCACCTGGAAATACTGAGGTTGTGTTTCACTGAACATAAGCTTCAAGACTTCTATTCAGGACATAAATGACTGGGAACATGTTCAATGACAAGGACATGCTATCCACAATGTGTTTGATAAGCTGATATAGGACAGGGATTTTTTTCACTGTTGTGTCAGTTTATCAAACCCATACCTGGATGATAGTCAATTTAATTAAAAAACAGTGGAGTCCCAGAATACAAATCATTATTTTCTTTATAAAAGCTGTGTACTCTATGATGTACAAATGCCACTATGTATATGACAGTTTCACTAAACAACTGTTGCAACAAATAAAATGGATATAAATTGGCTCAAAGGTTGTTATAACCATATTTATCAAGTATATTTTAGAAATTTATCTAGTGAATGAAGTTGCTTATGAATAATAGTTAGATATTCATATATTGAGTTTTGGATTTTTTTCTTTAAGTTACATTCAGAGATTTACATGGAAAATATATATCATAGTAGATGACTATGTTATCTAATATTAGAAGATGGCCAACCAAAGTTAAAAATTAGGTTTAATACTGATCAAAATAATTTATATTTTAACTTGTATGATTTGACATCGGCTCAGAAACTATGTCAAGTTGATTTGGAGATGACAAATTGTGTTGAGAAGTTTTCAGAACTCAAAAGTTAATAATAATGTTTAATTAAGTCAAAACGAATCTCTGCTTATAAAGGTCAGAATAGTAGTTACTTCTGGGGTATAGGATATCAGATGGGATGAGAATAAGAAAGTTTTCTGGGGTTCTGGGTTGTGGTAATGTGGCTATATACATATATAAAAATTCACTGAACTGTATACAAGTGATTAATATGCTTTCTTATAGATATAACTAAATTAATAAGACATGCAAAAAAGTACACACCAAAAAAATTAACTGTACTAATTTAATTTTCACTAAGTTTTGTAATCATGTTATGTTTTCCACTATCTTTGTCAATGTGAAATGCTTTTCAGGTGGCTATATTTGCCCAAAGTTCAATGTTACAAATGATGGGTGAGAAAAATGTTTCCGATTGAGGAATTTTCTTTCTTTTTTTAAAGATTTATTTATTTAATTAATTCCATTTGTTATCATTATTTTTTTTTAATTTGACCAGACAGAGACAGAGAGTGAGAGAAAGGGAAAGCAAGAAAGCAAGCCTCCAGGTCTGTGACTCGAACCGTGGTCGATCATGTGGGAATCCAGCACCTTTATCCACCACCCAGCCTGCCACTCCAGGAACTCGCTGTCTTTCTACAGAAGATACAAGGTGTCCAAAAGGAAGGTAAGTATTTCTAGTGCATTAAACAGGGAAAATGGTGGTATTTATTCTAGGACAGCATCCTCAGTGAATGTCATAAAATATAAAGGTAAGTGTATTTAATAGCTATTGTTTAAAATGATATTTTAGAAAACAATTGCTTATTTGCTTTCATGCAAAAATTACAAGGATTTTTTTTGGTGGCAGCATTTTATCTTACTAGTGGTTTATAAGTGCTCTTATACAATATGTAGACATAAGTTATTATCAATTATATACCATCAATAAATACATATATGCTTACTTTTTATATTCTTTCTAATTAGCTTCTATCAATGTAGATGATAACAGGGGCTTGGCTAAAAATGGAAATAGACAATAGTCAACAAAGGGGAACATGGATCTCTCTACAGCTGTTAGTACTAAGCAACATTTTATGCCACATTTACAAGTTTCTTAATCTTGAAGCTGGTCAAAGATTGTTTTTTTTGTTTGTTTGTTTTTTGGAGATAATTTTGCTACAGGGCATGTGTGCTCGCCAGACAGAGACAGAGAGACAGAAAGTGAGAAATCACCCCTGAGGGGGAATGGCCATGCTACAATCCCTTCTCCATGCTCTTCTCGGGATCTTGGGCACGCACGCACACACGCCCGGCGTGAGTTTTAAGTCACCGGGTCTGGGACTCGAACCACAGTCAACTACAAGGAAGTCCAGTGACATAGCCATTACGCTAACTGCTGGTCCCAGTTTTTTTTTTTTTTTTCCCCAAATCTTTCTATCCATCTACCTGCCCACCCTGTTTAATCCTTTTAGAATAATGTGTAAATTACATTATACAAAAATCACAGAAATAAACTTGTAGGTTACAAGTTTATTAAAAAAAAAAAAAAAAAAAAAAAAAGGGATTTTGTTTTTTTCTACAGGGCACATTTGCTTTGCCAGAGAGACAAAAAGCGAGAAATCAGCCCCGAGAGGTGATGGCTACACTACAATCCCTTCTTTGCTCTCCCCTTGGAGAGGTAATTACTAAGGTAGTTTTTGGGCACACACACGTACACGTGCCTGGCATGAGTTCAAGTTGCCAGGTCCAGGACTGGAACCCCCGTCAACTACGTGGGTGTCCAGCGACATAACCATTATGTTATCTGCTGGTCTCTGTAGATTCTCTTTAGTTACAGTATATGATCTTTGTTATCAATGGGAAAAATGTAATTCTTTATGTCATACAGAGAGTAGCATGATGTTTTACTGTCAGATTGCAAGGAAAGTCACGACACATTTTTTGCATAGGAAAACACGTTATGATTTTCCCAACAACCTAATGTTTTGTTTAATATCTAATCTCATGTATCAGAGGTAATAGTGAATAGCTATCATATTCAAGAAATCCTTAATATGCACTCTAAAAGTACACTATGCACCTTTCTCTCACCTGTCTTTAAGTCCAGACCTGCTTAGATAATTTCACTTGCCTGTGTTTGTGCCCCAGTGAAGGTACACAATCAGGAGTGGATATACAGTATCACATATCCAATGTACTTAATATAACCAAAGCCTTTAAAAAATAAATATAAAAGTTTCTCTAACCTAATAAAAAACCATTATGATAGGAACTCAAATGTATTCTATTATTTTGTAGTTGCTTTCCAAGATGAATTTCTAGAAGAAAGTATAACAAATATCAATAGAAAGGGTAAAATGTAATTTAAAAACAAAAATTTTATGACAGTAGAACTTATAGTCACTGTTACTGAGGTAGTTTTTGGCAACAAATAGAAACATATTTATGGAAACCTATATCCTGCTACAGGAAGCCACAAAAGACACAGTTATTTTGGTGAGGGCCAAATGTAAATCCAAAATCATCAACTAGATCAGCTGAAGAACACAACAGGGACTAAAACCTTGCCAAAAGTATTTTCAAACAAAGCTTTACGGCAACTTGCTCTAAATAGCCACTACCCCAATTTCTCTGACTTGTTAAAAGAGGGTTATTTGAAACCAACAGTGAGCATTATAGGATTAGGGTTATAACGTCACTGAATATGAAACATGTCTTTCCAAAAACCAACACAATGGTTTTTTTGAGAATCAAAATTAGTTATAAAGAAAATTATA
The DNA here is from genome assembly GCA_026018925.1 of Tupaia tana. Taxonomy (NCBI): domain Eukaryota; kingdom Metazoa; phylum Chordata; class Mammalia; order Scandentia; family Tupaiidae; genus Tupaia; species Tupaia tana. The sequence goes on along the minus strand of JAKSZU010000008.1, from coordinate 54,167,498 downwards.
AAGAAATTAAAGGCTGGAAGGAGTAAGGAGGACATAGTTTTAGGAGTTTTGTAGAGTTAAATAGTAACATTTATCTGGATCCTATAGCTCAATGTTTTAAAATGCATCATAAATTAGGTTTTAAGACAAACAGTAAAAACATATAAAGAAAAATTATATATCTTGAGCTACATATTCACCAAAAATATATAAAAGGCCATTATTAACATTTTCAGAGGAAAAATATTTTTCCTTTTTTAGACATAATTTGTTGAAGCACACATGCGTAAATGTTAATGATGTTACGCTTATCTATGCAAGGATCTTAATCATGTGTTGGTCTTAAAATTTCTATTGCTCATGTGTTTCAGTTCTCAATTGCTGAAGTATATGTGTAAGGCTCAATAAAAAATTCAGTTAATCTCAACCATTGAAAATCACTACTCACATCAATCTAATGTTACTTCATACTAGGAACAGTAATTCTCTGAAAAGTAAGAATGACCATTATACATTAAAAAATTCACTGGGAGTCTTCACAGAAATGAATTTGGAAGTTAAAAAAATTTTTAAGATGACCAAGATTTTAATATATGAAATATTTCCTGCAAATTCAGCAATCTGTGATTTTTAAAAAACCTCCATGAATTATACATCTAAGCCCATATGAAAATTAAATTTTTTTATTGTTTAAATAAAACTTTTGCTAAATTTCATAGTAGAGTTTCCATTTAGAAAATGTACATATTTTGTGTGAACATTTATATTATTAAAATATTAATCACAAAGTAAAAATTTGTAAGGAAAGTTCAATTTTCTCACCAACTACATTAAGACATGTTTTTGTCCATACTTCTTGTGACTGGTGGTGTCACATAAAATTCACAGTGAGAAACAGCAACCACTATTGCAAAAGTTGCCCAGAGAAAAGCGGTAAGCACAGGGCAAACACACTCTGTATACATTCCTGGAATAATTCTACTAATGCAAATGTTCTAAGAGTAAAAAGTGAATCAGCGCCTTTCTCTTTTATAATTCTTAAAAGGTAAAATTCCATGGATTAAACTGCCACAGAACAGGGTCACCTGTCAGAAGCCTCACTTATAACAGGTATTTTTAAAAAGTTTGTCAAAATTACCATGGATTTTTCATATAATGCTTATAGGTATTTTTTAAGAGAAAGAAATTCTTTGTGGAAAATAACTGAAATCCAATACCAGATTCAAATCTATTAAGTACTGAATGCACTAAAAAGGATTAGCAAATGTCTGCAAAAAAAGAAATGGTTGGAAAAAAAATAATAACAATTGACAACGTTTGTAAAGAGCTATGGAATAAATTAGTCACAGATAAAATCCCAGAAGGGACATCAGAGGACCCGCAAAAATTCACGGCATGAATGAAAAGCTGTATGCAGGAGTTCACAAATGTCCCATTACAAGGATATAGTTTTCTCAAGTATAAGATGAAAGTTATGAAACTTTCTAATTAAAAATACTACAAAAGAGTAAAAGTTGTACTTTTATACTTTTAAATTATTTTAACAAACAAAATATTTTGGATAAAAGTTAATTATGCTACTAGTTTATTTTACAAATTTATAAAGTCTTAAAAGCTGCTGTGGATTTTCAGCCAATATGAAATCAATATAGTTGATATATGATATATATATATATATATATATATATATATATTAATTGACTTCTAAATTAATATATTTAATTCCACAAGTCCTATTTTCAGACATGTATCTTGCACATATTTTCTCTCAATTACACAAGATTAGTGAAGAGGAAAAAAAACTCAAGTTATTGGAAACCATAACATTCTTATTCAACTTTTATATAATTTTGGCATATGAAAAATATGTGAACAAATAGCACATAATTGTTTTAAAGTAATGAAATCAATATTTTCTTCTATAATTAATGAAAATACTATATGTAAGAATGCTCAGAGACAAATATGAGAGAAATATAACAAAAAAAGTTTTAAATTATTTCTTTCTTTCACAATTTTATGATATACGTAGACTAGTAAGTAAATTTTATTAAAAGAAAAGAGAAAGAGGGCTGGGCCTGTGCTGCAGAGGTTAGAAGCTATGCAGAAGAAGTGGACCCACATGGCCAACCAAGGTTTGAATGCCAGCCCCACATGCTTGGAAAAACATTCCAGGAGCACACACACCCAGGATCCTGGCAGGATGGAGATTGGAGGAAAAAGAATCCTGGCAGGACCAGTCCCTACTGCAGGGTGCTTCCTTCCCTCTCCCTCTCTTTCGCCCCACTCCCCCCACTTTTGTGCAGGCAGGTACCCTTTAGCAAAAAAAGAGCAAGAAAGATTTATAAATATGTGTTTATATCTTACAATTATTTAAAACTATGTCTTATGAAACAATCACAAAATATATTGACATTATTAATCAGATAAATCTATGTTCATATTTAAATCTGGTCATGACTTCTTTCGGGCTCACAAGACTGTGATTAAAAAACAAAACAAAACAAAAAACAAAAATCCCTGCCACTCATAATCATTAGCTAGAAAGCTATTTTTTGTAGCAGTATTTTTCCATGCAGTATTAAGCACATTCTGATGAAAATTCTCTTAAAATTAGATGTATGTTCAAGTTGCTTCAAGGACCAAGGAACTCAAACACTGGGATTATAAGAGTTTTCACCGTAAACTAAGGTTTTAAAGGTATAATACCAAGTCCATATCAGCTAAGCATATTTTAAAGAACCCAAGGATAATGCACGAAAATGTACCTCACAGATTTTAGCAACTTACTCAATGTTAACAATTACGTTGTTAGGAAAAAAAGCAAATATTTAAATAATAAAATTTAAAGACATATGAGTATGAAACTTAAAAAAAATTGAATTTCAAACTTCAAGTTATATACTGTTTATCTATAAATGAATTAAAACAAAGCTGGGCTGCCTCACAAGAAGCTCAGATATAGGCAGCTTGGATGTAGTGATACACAACCAGCACAATGACAAGGGACAGTCCTGGGTCTGTTCCCCAGGCAAAACTAACGAATGCCTATAGACTCAATCAATGCTTTGTTTTTCAAATACAGATAATCATATCACCTGATTAATAATGTTACTGTGAGGCTTAACTGAGAGGTAAGTGTTGCACTAAAAGCAATAAGCAGAATCTCTGACACAGGAACTACTCAACTGATACTAGATATTATTTGCTACTAAAGCTGCCACTACCACTATTATATTTATGTAATTACACATATAATTGCACAAAAGTCAGTCAGCCACTGCTATAGAAAGTCAAATATATTGAAGATTACATGTAAGTAAAACTATTAGGAAACTGTCAAAAAAAAGCATTTAAATGAGACAGATGTTTCTTAAGATTCACAGAAAAGAACATGTGATGTATTATTGGGTAAATAAAATATTTAACTTGAAAAAAAAATGTCTCACATAAAGAAGCAAATAGTTGCAATAATTTGAAGTATAGGATGTGGTCATATCAGAGGGGAAACTGCATGCTGGGTTAAAAGATTTTGCCATGTTAAAAACTGAGTAATAATGACCTGGGTCCAAAGCACAGCAGTCAAGTGCAATGCATAGGCAGTTGGCTCTCACATGGTTGACAATTTTAATCCCAGTTCACAACTTGAAATACACACTGGCACATGTGCGTGCATGGCCGAAATTCTGAAGAGATGGAAAAGTGGAGAGAAACGGACTGCAGCATGACTATGCCCCATTTAGGATTGCTCTCTCTCTCTCTCTTTGGTGAATGCACGTAACTCTCCGGAAAAAAAAAAAAAATTGAAAAATGTTAAAGGCCTTTATCAGAGAGCTGATATTATCAGTGTTTCAGAGGAGTGAAGCTCAGATGCCTACAGTTATTTTCATTCACACAGTGATACTGAATTGGGAATCACTTGGCCTTTGTGAGTCAATGGTTAACAGAATACTTGAGCTGTAATAATTTTAATTTCTTATTGTTGTTAACATAGTTGTTCTTCAAAGACTGCTGTGATAGTTATTTTACAGAATAAAACGACTAATAATTATCTTTTACATGTATTATATGTAATGTTCTGAGATCTGAAAAGTCTTGGTCACAATATATCATATAATAGTTTTTAAGATTTTTTTTTCCAATTTGTCAGAGGGCACATGGGCTTTTAGGAGAGAGAAAAGGAAAGTGAGTAAGCATCTGCACTTTCCTCCATTTCTCTCTCCTTTTGGGATTTTGGACGTGCATGCAGACATGCCCGGCATCTTTCTCAAGCTGCTGGGTCCAGGACTTGAACTATGGAGTCAGCCATGTGGGATCCAGCTGCCTTATCCAACAGGCCATGGGCTAGTCAAAGTCTTTACATTTTAACAAAGCTTTTAAATAGTGAGTCTTGATTCAAAATTAAAAGTAGTGTTTAGACTTTTGATCTATGCTGAATTAACCACTAAGCCACAGAGCCTGCTAAATAGGTAAGTAGTTCTGAATATGATTACACTAAAGGGTGACCACACTAAGTAGACTATAACCTCATTATTTAAGATGGGCAGACACACAAATACAGAAAAATGGTTTAAAAGGGTGTCAACCTAATGATTAATATTAACAGAGACCAGAGAATAAGGAAGGGGTTACTATTCAGAATAAGCTCTGGTATGGAGAGGAAGTGCATTTTTTAGTACATACACCTTGGTATTATTTATTTATTTTTTGCAATTATCCTTCTATTTTTATTCTTCCTAGTTTGTTTTAGGGTATATGAGCTATGGTGGGTGGGGAAGAGAGAGGGACAAAGCATTCCCTGGGGGAATAGCCATATTGTAATCCTTTTCCCTCCATTTTTCACTCGGGATTTTGGGTGCACACACATGTGTGTCTAACGTGATTTTCAGGCTATCACGTCATGTGGTATCCAGCCATCTTAACCTCCATGCAACCTGCTGACCCCATTATAATTTTACTTAAAAAAATGTAGAACAATCTTAATTATAAGGTTTATTAATAGATAAATAAATGAAGACTTCCTATCAAAAGGTATCATTCTACCAATTAATTTATAAATTTTAATGTTATTTTGCCTTTTCTTATTTTAATTTGGTAGATTTGGTAGTTATAAGATTAAGTAATATTAGGTTATATGTTATATAATCTATGTCTATTTTAAACTTGGTGTATAAACACAATTTGAAAAAAATGAGAGACAGATGAATGAATTGAAAAAGTGTGGCACATATACCCTATGGAATGTTATTCACTCATGAAAAATAACAAAAACCTGGCATTTGATAGTAAGTGGATAAATATGGAAGATTTACTGCTAAGTGAAGCAAGCCAGACTATGAAAGAGAGACATTGTAGGTACCCATTTAATATATACCTACTGCCCACACTTTATGGAAAAACTGAAAGACTGGAAGATATAAAAGCATGGAGAATAATTGTGGATACTAGAGATAATGTGGGAGGAGGGTGGGAAATGGGGGAAAGTGAGAGGAAGACAATCAAGGAGAAGAGAAAGAAGCAAAACATTTAAGGGACACAAAAATGGAAAATTGTCTATTAATGATAATGTGTGTAATAGTATCTTTAACTGGACTAATATACAGTATATTCGTGCTGAGAAACTATATTTTACAAGTTGTAATGATATATGGTGATTGAATGTATTAAAAGACCTTTAAAAAGGTACTGAAAAAGTGGTTTACTTAAATATACTCATAAATAATGACTGCTACTGTTTCTTAATGTTCTTTTAAAAAGGAAAAACATCTGAGATCAGCAGCACAGGCGCAAAGGTAGCACAAGGGCATGCAGTGCTGGAAGCCATCAGGAAGACTGGGGTTCTAGATTCACATGCCAGGTGAGCACGTTACCCGTGATCCTGGCTGGCTAAGATACAGGGAGAGTGCAAATGGATTGCAGCCTGAGACCACAGCAGAGCAAAAAAATGTCAATGGTGATTCAATATATACTTCAAAACCCTCCTAAGAACTAGGAAATGGACACGACATAGCGTAATGTTCAATGTTGAAGATGGCTGTGTCTGTATCTGTAATTTGATAATTACACACTGTATGTATGCTGTAAAAAGCCCTATGTACACCATAAATACTACTACTAATAATACATTAATTTAAAAAAAGCATTGAGGACAACCTTATTAAGGAGTGAGAAAATCTTACGGAGGATACGTAATTATTTTCACAGAGCTTCTCATAATGCTTCAATTTTTAGCTTTCATTAAAAAATGTATTTTTAAATACTCCTCTGTTTCAAAGGTTTAGAAACCAGCCTCCAAATCAAATCCTCTTATAGTTTACTTCCCCTCAGTTAATTTCATATACCTAGCTGTTAAAGCCATACCACAAAATTCTCCTTGCTTCCTTTATCTCAAACCTTATGTGATCAGTTTCAAATTCTCTCAGCTCAACTTCTAAATTATCTCCAGAATCTGACTACTTCTCATTATATCCACAACCCTATACCGTATCCTGGGCCAGGTAGTTATCATCTGCCAAGGAAAAACACAAATTGTTCCCCTTCCCTGCCCCAGTCTATTCATGGGTCAGCCTGAGTAATCTGCTTACATATCATTTGGATCAGGGCCAGATGGTATGTAGCAGTAAAACAGAATGCCTGGCAAGGCTGACCCACGTGGGAGGTTCCCAGTTTATAACTAGACACCTCCCTGATTATGCCAGGCATAAATGCAGCCATGATCCAAAGTTGGCTAAGGCTGGTGTGGACCACAGCATCTGTTATCTTGCTGGAGTGCTCTCTGTCTCTTTCACTCATGGAAGAAAGGAACAAACAAACAAACTTAATAATATAAATTGGGTCCCATCACTTTTCTGTTCAAATCCTCTGAGAGCTTCCCATTTGATGAAGAATCCAACCCCTCAATAACCAAAGAAACTTAACATCACACATTCAGTTAATTCCCTGACATGACTAGTAATAACAATGCTTAATATGGCTACTTTGTTCTTCTGATCAAAATGAAATAAATCTCTTTATTTTGAAATGAATAATTAGCCTCTTCTTTTTTTTTTTTTTTTTTGGAGAGGTTTTCGCTATAGGGCGCGTGCGCTCGCCAGAGAGAGACATAGAGACAGAAAGGGAGAAATCACCCCCCAGGGGGGATGGTCACGCCGCAATCCCTTCTCCTCCATTCTCCTCGGGATCTTGGGCACGCATGCACACGTGCCCGGAGTGAGTTTTAAGCCACCGGGTCCAGGACGCGAACCGCGGTCGACTACGTGGGAGTCCAGCGACATAGCCATTACGCTAACTGCTGGTTCCCTAATTAGCCTCTTCTTAAATGTATATCTTTACTCCCTGCTGGTGGTCCCCTCATTTTTTTCTGCAGGGAGATATTCAGTAAACAACAGTATTATTTTAAAATGTTCAATGTGTGAATCCTTATTCCCCTTCTAACAAATAACTCATATCAGGCTACATGGCTCTAACCGCATAGCCTACTAAATTCTCCCTGCTAACCAGCTTCAGCCACCACTGGTTTCTTTCACGAATTCCTGTTTCAAGATCCTTGTGCTTTCTCAGTGTGGTGTCCTCTGACTGTGACATACTGTCCCCCCCCCCCCCATTTCCTATCCCCTTCCCTGCTTTGTTGCCTCCATTGCACTTTATTATATTCTTTTTTTTTTTTTTTTTTTTGAGAGAGAGAGTTTTTTGCCATACGGCATGTGTGCTCACCAGAAAGACAGAGAATAGAGAGACAGAAAACGAGAAATCACTCTCAGGGGGAATGGTCATGCCGCAATCTCTTCTCCCCCATTCTCCTCTCGGGATCTTGGGCACACACGCGAGCGCACACACACACACACACACACACACTCTTCCGACGTGAGTTCAAACCACCGGGTCCAGGACTCAAACCGCGGTCAACTACAGGGGAGTCCAGCAACATAGCCATTATGCCAACTGCTGGTCCCGCGCTTTATTATATTCTAATATACCACAGAATTTACTAATCTGTAATTGTTTCTTTCACCCATTAGCATGTAAGTTCCAAGAGAGTAAGTAAGCACACTTGCAAGAGAGAAAGAGAGGGAAAGTGAGAAATCAGCCCCCCCACTCTCCCTGAGGGGATTACTGTGCTATAATCTCTTCTCCTCCATTATCCCCTCAGGATTTTGCACATGCTTGTGCATGTGGCATGATTTTCAACCTGCCAGGTCCAGGACTAGAACAGTGTCAGCCATAAGACCATGCCACCTGCTGGCCCTTGAACTTTTGTCTTAATAGCTGATGAATACCCATTATCTAGAGCATTGCCTTATTTTTTAAATTTAATTTTATTATTTTTATTTTACATTTAATTGTTGTATATCTTTACAGCATACAAAGTAAATTTTCCCAGTACAATATACTGTGTAGTAGACCAGAGATATTGCCATACACATTATCATCAACAGATAATTTTCCATTTTTGTGTCCCTTAAATGTTTTGCTTTTTTCCCTCTTGATTCCTTCCCTCCCTCCCACCTCCCATTTCCCACTCTCCTCCCACACTGTCTCTAGTATCCACAGTTGTTCTCCATGGTCTTATACTTCCCAATCTTGCAGTTTCTCCCATAGAGTGTGGACGGTCAGGATATATGAAGTGAGGACATGCAGTGCCTTTCAATTGTTATTAGAATTTTATAATTTGAAAGATCTTCATTCTACCAGCTGTAATTAATATCACTACAATGTCCACCAATTCAATAATTCTAAATCTGTGCTTTGTTTTAAAAGGAATGAAATTACTGCCTATGATATATGTTTGGTCAACTGCAAGGGTATGTTCCCTAGGAGTTTTCTCGTCTTCAAATGCAAACAAAATGATAGCACTTTGTGACACTGATGAATTAGCTTAATAAAGATAGAATTGACATACCACAGAATTTACCCTTTTGAGAAATACAGTTAGGTTTTTTGGTCTATTCTCTTGTTCTGTTAATCCCTCACTGTACATTTTCATTTTATATCACTCACTGCTATCTAATTTTAGAACATTTTCCTCACTCCAAAAAGAAATTCCATACTCATTTATACTAATTTTCTCTTTTCTCTCAAGCCCCACATGAGCTATTCTGTTTTTATCTATTTTGGATATTTAATATAAATAATTTAATATGCACCCCTTTGAGTCTGGCTTCTTTTCTTTCTTTCATTCTTTTTTTTTTAAATCCCCTCTCCTCCATTTTCCTCAGGATTTTTGGCACACACACACGCACGTACGCACCTGGTAAGATTTGTAGGTTGCCAGGTCCAGTCAGTCATGTGGGAGTCCAGTGCCTTAACCACCATGTCACCTGCTGCCCATGAGTATGGCTTTTTTCATTTTGCATAATGATCCAAAAGTTGATTTATTTTATGTTCTACATCATTACTTCATTCCTTTCCATAAGAGAATAATATCCTATTATATGGATCTAATACTTTTGTTCATTCATCAACTGATGGACTTTTGGGTTATTTCAAATTTTTGGCTATTATAAATAATGCTGCTGCTTGAAAATCGGTGTGCATACATTTGTGTGAACATGTTTTCAGTTCAGTTGGATATACTTAGGAGTGGAGTTGCTGCATCACATGGCAACTCAACCTTATAAGAAATGGCCAATTTTTTTTTTTTGGAGAGGTTTTTTATTGCTATAGGGCGCGTGCGCTCGCCAGACAGACAGAGAGAGACAGAGAGACAGAAAGCAGGAAATCACCCCCCAGGGGGGATGGCCACGCCGCAATCCCTTCTCCTCCATTCTCCTCTCGGGATCTTGGGCACGCATGCACACGCGCCGGGCGTGAGTTTAAGCCACCGGGTCCGGGACTCGAACCGCGGTCGACTACGTGGGAGTCCAGCGACATAGCCATTACGCTAACTGCTGGTCCCAAGAAATGGCCAATTTTCACAGCAGCTGCACCATTTTACAAACCCATCAGAAATATATAAAGGTTCCTGGGATATTGTGAAATATATATCTGGCCTTCTTTCCAATATCTTGGCACACAGCTCCTAAAAAACCTTAGAATCTCCAGAGTTATTAATGTCTTGTATATGCTAATAAGATGACGCATGTGTGTGAGCTCCTAGCTATCTTCAGGATAAGGGACTATGAAACTTTGAAACTTATCCCTCAACCAGAAGGTGAGACCAGAGGGTAAAGGTTGAAATGGTCACTAATGACTAATAATGTAATCAATCATGAATACACAATGAAGCTCCAAAAGAACCCAAAATGACACACAATGTAGATACACTTCTGGATTACCAAAGTAATCCAGCAATGTAGGTGCCTGGAGGGTGGCATGCTCAGAGGAGGCCTGGAAGTTCCTCAGTTCTTACCCCATGTATCGATTCTGTCTGGCTGTTCATCTGTATCCTTTGTAATATCCTTTACAATAAATGAGTCAAGTAGGTAAAATGTTTCCCAGAATTCTATGCACCACTCTAACGAATTAATCAGTCAAAGGAGGGGGTAATAGGAACACTGATTTATAACCTGTTGCATGGAAACACCAGGTCATACCTGGAGGTGCGACTGGAAGCTGAAGTTGGGTGGGGGGGTGCAGTCTTGTGGAACTGAGAGCTCTTAACCTATGACATCTGACAAAATTACCAGGAAGATACTAACAGAACAGAATTAAATTATGGTTCTCCCAGTTGGTGTTCACGGGAGAATTGCTTGGTATACGGGGAAACAACCCCTACCTATATGACATCAGAAGAGTTGAGTGTTGTACCGAATTCATAGGTGTTCTCTGTAGTTCTAATTTCTGTACATCTGTTGGCTTTTTAATGATAGCCATCGTAGTGGGTATGGTCTCAATCTGTAGCTCAATAATGACTAATAGGGTTAAACATTTTTACGTGTGCTTACTGACAAGTTTAATATCCTGGTTCGGTATATTGGGTCGTCAATAAAGTCATGGCATAGTTTTGCATAAGAAAACATGAAAAGATATGTCATGACTTTTCCGATGACCCAATATTTTCAAAGCCTTGGCCTATTTTTCTTTTTCTTTTTCTTATTTTTATAATTGCTAGAGGATGCATATATTCACCAGAAACAGAGAAATAGAGGAAAACATACCCCATGGGGTATGGTTACCCATAATCCCTTCTCCATTTCACCATACCATCAGGATTTTGAACACATGCATAACTGCCTGGCTTGTATCTCAAGCCGTTGGGGCCAGGATTCAAACTGTGGTCAGTCACATGGAACTGGGATCTCTTAACCATTGCACTACAAAGCCAGTCCTCTTGTCCACTTTTAAATTGGGTTTTCTTTTTATTATTGAATTGTAAGAGTTCTTTACATATTCTGGACACAAGTATCACTAGATAAATGATTTGTACATATTTTCTCCCATTCTTTGTTTTCATTTGCTTGATAGAGTCCTTCACAGGGCAAAAAAAAAAAAAAAAAAAAAAAAAAAAAAATCTGTAATTCGGACACAGCCCAACTCATCCCATTTTTTTGTACCTTGTGCTTCTAGTGTTATATTTAAGAAATCATTACCTAGTCCGATGTCATAAAGAGTTACTCCAATCTGTTCTGTAAGATTCAGGATTTCAGCTCTTACATTAAATTTTCCGACCCATTTTGAGTTTAATTTTTTGTGTAAGATGTAAAGTTGGTAATTGGTTTCATGTGGCTATCCATTAGTAAGCAAAATTTGGTTGAAAAGACTGCTCTTTAGAATTGAATTATCTTGGCAATTTTTTTTTTCTTTTTTCTTTTTCTCTCTTCCTTTCTTTCTCTTTCTCTCTCTCTCTCTTTTTTTTCTTTTTGCTACAAGATGCATGCCCTCACCAGAGAGAGACAGTGAGGGAAAGTGATAAATCACTCCCCATAGAGATAGCCACACTGCAATTCCTTCTCCTCCAGTTTCCTCTTGGGATTTTGGGCATGAACACACAGTCCCTGGCGTGACCTTCAGGCTGCCCGATCCAGGATTCCAGCCATGCAGCCAGGCATGTGGGATCCATAGCCTTAACCTCCACACTACCTACTGGCCCCTATCATGGTACTTTGATCAAAAACCAATTGACAGTAAACATGATGATGGCTTATTTCTGAAATCTCAGGTAAATTATTAATTTTCATGTCTATCCTTATGACAGTACCACACTGTCTTTATTATTGTTGCTTTGTTATAACTTTTGAAATTAGAAACTGTGAATCTTCTAACTTTACTCTTTTTTTTTAGGATCTGTCTGGCTATTATGAGACCTTTGAATTTTCATGTGAATTTTAAGATGGCTTGTAAATTCCCCCAAAGAACAGAGATAAAATTTCAGTTACAATACTGTTGAATCCATAGCTCAGTTTGGGAATTATCGCTATCTACCAATACTGAGTCTTCTGATTTATAAATATGGAATACACAAAGGGACTACAAAATGTTTACAGAAAAATGGAATTAAAGTATGAGTTCTTTTAATTACAAAAAATTTTAAATTCGGGACCAGCAGTTAGCATAATGGCTATGTCATTGAACTCCCATGTAGTCGACTGCGATTAGGGTCCCGGACGTGGTGGCTTAAACTCACACCAGGCGCGTGTGCGTGTGTGCCCAAGATCCCGAGAGGAGAACGAAGGAGAAGGGATTGCGGCATGGCCATCCTCCCTGGGGGGTGATTTCTCACTTTCTGTCTTTCTGTCTCTCTCTGTCTTTTTGGTGAGCACACACGCCCTACAGCAAAAACCTCTCAAAAAATATTTTTTAATTCATTCATAAATTTTCATAATAAGCATTTTTCTTTGGAGAGGTTTTGCTATAGGGCGCGTGCGCTCGCCAGAAAGAGAGAGACATAGAGACAGGAAGCAAGAAATCACCCTACGGGGGAATGGCCATGCCGCAATCCCTTCTCCTCCATTTTCCTCTCGGGATCTTGGGCACGCACGCACACGAGTCTGGCGTGAGTTTAAGCCACCGGGTCCAGGACGTGAACTGTGGTCGATTACGTGGGAGTCCAGCGACATAGCCATTACGCTAACTGCTGGTCCCTTATAATAAGCATTTTTCATGAACTTTCTAAGAATCCCTAATTATTTTCACATAAAACATGTAATTCTTTTTTAAAAGAATTATTTTATTTAACTTCATTTATTGTTATTATCTTTAATTTGATCCAAGAGAGACTGAGAGAGAGAGAGAGAGAAAGTGAGGAAGCAAGCTGCCAGGTCTAGGACTTGAACCATTGTCAGCCATGTGAAGTCCAGTGCCCTTAACACTATGACACCTGCTGGCCACAAAAAATGTAGTTCTCAGAGTACAAGTTTTGTACTTTTTTTGAAAAATTTACTCATCAGTATTTTGAAACCATGTAAATGAAATTAATCTCTTAATGTCATTTTTAGATTGTTCATTCATTACTCATTGTTTTTAGTGATTATTATTATTATCATTGCCAAAGCAAGCATGTGCTCACCTGAGACAGAGAAAAACAGAAACAAAGTACTCTTCAATGGAACAGTCTGTGATCACACTGCAATCCATTTTGCCTCCATTTCTCCATACCATCAGGATCTAGGGAATGTATGTATCTGACATGTCTTTCAAACCACCAGGGCCAGTATACAAACCATGGTTGGCCATGTGAGATTTGGCTTTGTATGTACAACACATAACCAATGCTCTGGGGGGTTGGCTCGATGATAACTGATTTTTTTAAAGAATTATTTTATTTAACTTTATTTATTTATTCATTTATTTTGATTTGACCATAGAGGGACAGAGTGGGAAGAGAGAGAGAGAGAGAGAGAGAGAGAGAGAGAGAAAGAGAAAGAGAGAGAGAGAAAGGGACAAAACAAGCTTCTAGGTCTGGGACCATAGGTCAGCCATGTGGGAGTCCAGCACCCTTAACCACCATGCCACCTTCTGGCTCCAATTGATTTTTTAAAACATTATTTATTTAATTTTATTATTATTATCATTATTATAACTTTTTTTTTTTTTAGAGGTTTTTGCAATAGGGTGCGTGTGCGCACCAGACAGACAAGGAGAGACAGAAAGTGAGAAATCACCCCCCATGGGGGATGGCCACGCCGCAATCCCTTCTCCTCCGTTCTCCTCTCGGAATCTTGGGCACGCACGCACACGCGCCCGACGTGAGTTTTAAGCCACTGGGTCCGGGACGCGAACCGCAGTTGGCTACATTGGAGTCCAGCGACATAGCCATTATGGTAACTACTGGTCCCCATTATTTACTTTTAACTTGACCAGAAAGAGAAAGTGAGAGAGAGAAGGAAAGTGAGAAGGCAAGTCACCAGATCTGGGAGTCAAACGGTGGTCGGCTATGTGGGAGTCCAGCGCCTAAACCACCACACCACTTGCTGGCCCTGTTCATTGATTTTTACATATTGATCTTGCATCCTGCCACTTAGTTGAATTTGTTTGCCTAGAAGAAGTTTTTCAGAGGATTCCTTAGGATATGCTATATGTGTGTGTGTGTGTGTGTATGTGTGTGTTTGTGTATTTTTAATTATGTATATGTGTCAGAAATACAATGCACAGTTTAAAAGAAAAAGTAAATGACATGGAAAGAGAGCAGAATATGACGACTAAATTACATAAATAGGGAGAGGGGCTAAATGTTGGAAATAAGAATTTACAAAGGGACTCTGACAGGAAATTGAAAATCAATTCTAATAAGCTCTGCCATTAGTTAAATACATGGATTTTGGCCAAACTTGTAAAATTCTGTGTGTCATGGTTTTATAAATTATAAAAAGGAAGTAGAGGTATTTATTCTAAAATCATAAAGTAAGTATTTCACATGAGGTATAATATGAGACACTGAAATTCTAAAGAAATAATGTATTTTTTATACTTTATTTACAGAAAGGAAAAAGGTAAAGAATAAAAGCATATACAGAAAGGGAATGAGCTGAGAAAATAAATAAGGAGACTAAGAAAGGGAAGTTCCAGAAGGAACAGGAAAGGAAGCAAGAACAGCAGAAATAAGAGCCACATCTCCACAAATAGCCTACATGCTTTTCTTGTACAATACTTACAAATTCTTTTATAGCCCTACTTTTTCTCTTATATTAAATTGAAAATTTGTTATTTTTAGCAATATATTATTTAATCATTGTTATAGGAATGTCTTAAAAAACATAGGTTTAGGAAGGTATTAAAATTAAGGCCCTTGATCTCAAGAAATATATTATCTATCTGGAGAGTGAAGTAATTCCAGTCAGTACAAGGCAAATGCTATAATTGACAAAAATTAAAAAGGCTACAACAAGGTTTCTGAATTTTGTTCTTTACAATACAAGTCTTTTGAGAAGAATGCATTTAAAATGTATTCGATTTTAAGTAAATTCTGAAACATTCTGTCTTTTCTTAGGAATGCACAGTACACATTCACTTTTAAGACATGTGAGATGCCGATTGCAACAAAGTGTTTTCCGCTCTAGATAACCAAGTATCTAGCAATTTAATATTTTATTAATATCCCATGAAACTTGTATTTTGTGGGACATGTTTTTCGGGAACTTTGTGTGATGGACCACAAAATGTGGGAAATTGCCTTTTACTAGAGAAGGAAGAATAAAGTTCATACAGGCTCAGAAAGTATGAGCGAATACAAACTGCCATATAAACTAAAGTCTAACCTCACTAGCCAAAAAAAAGCAAGTTTTGGAGACTGAAAATGCTGATTAATTTAGTAGTCAGAAAGTAAATGTATTACAAAATTAGCTAAAAACAGTCATGCTTAAATATATATAAATGTTAGGTAAGCGTGAACTGTTTTCAGCTAATTTTGTAATACATTTACTTTCTGACCACAAAATCTAAATCACATACCATAAAACTTACCTTTTTGGAATATACCACACAGTGGTTTTCGGTATACTCAGATAGTTACACAACCGTCACCACTTTCTAGAACACTTTCATCACCCCCAAAAGAGCCCCATTCTCATCAGCATCACTTGCTATTTTCCTTTCCTCCCAGCACCTGGCAACTATTAATGTATTTTCTTTTTCTGTGGATTTATCTATTCTAGACATTTCATAAAAATGGAATCATACATTAAGTGGCCTTTTGTGTCTGGTCCCTTGAAATGTTATGGTTAATGTAATTACAGGAATAATAAAAGCAGCCCTAGGACATAGGGTCTTTTGCTTTGTGTATACGTTTTTATTTCAACGCAGCCACTCCTACTGTGATTACTTTATTCCATTGTGGTTTCTAGTTCTGCTATTCCTCTTTTAATGTTGATGGTGCAGCATTTTAATACAATTTTGAAAAATGTTTAATGAACTATCTGAATACCTTTTGTTGATTTACTTATTTAGAAATGACTTTGGATGTGAACTTTCAAAGAAAATCCATTAGGTGGAGTTTGCCATCCAGGATCCAGAATTTTATGATGTCAAACATATTGATAACAATATTGATAACACATATTGATAACCTTGGGCTGAAGGGGCACTTCGAGGTTGAGACACATTATAAAGTTCAAGTCTTCCTTTGCCAAGAAAACAAAGAACTCACCTAAGAGTTAGGCAAAAGGAAATAAAAGAACACTTTGAGGCTGGCAGGTAGCATGGTGGCTAAGGGTGCTGGACTCCCACATGGCTGATCACAGTTCAAGTCCTGGACCTGGTGGCTTGCTTTCTCACTTTCTTTTTCAATCTGTCTTTCCCTCTCTGGTCAAATTAAAAATAAATAAAGTTAAATATATATGTGTGTGTGTGTGTGTGTGTGTGTGTGTGTGTATATATACATATACATATACATATATATATATTTTTTTTTAAGAGAAGACCTAAAGAAGAAGATACTCATACTGAAGAGACTGTTTAGGAGGAAGACCGGCAAAGACCAGTATAGACTGGAAGCTGCTGGAGAAGCAGAAGAAAAAGTTGAGGGAACCATCCCATGGAGTGCAAACTGAGTTGCAAGCAAGTAAGAATACAATTCACACAACAGCCAGAAAGTAGAAAAGGTAGTATTCTCAGTAGTTTGCTTTACTAATGGTGATTGAATCTTCTAACATAAAATAAAATTCTCCCATCAAAAGTAAATTAGGACTCTATTTGATGACCACTTCTGAAGCAGAAAAGACTATAAGTCAAAGGAGGAAATTATCAATTCAAATACCAGAGAAACATGAGAAACAAAATTTCTAGATCCATTTAAAGTAAAAATAGCTGTCACCCTCTAGGTGGTAAATATATTACCCAAATTAGAATCTTTTCCTAGCAGTAACCTTTGCAGGAGAACAGTAAGGATTTATTTTTTTTAAAGAGTGAGACTATGACATCTGAAAAACAGACCAGTAGGAAGAATAAGATGCTTGTTCATCTGTATTTCTGTGACTTTTCTCACTTGGTATTATTTGTAACAGTACTTTTATATCTGACAGCAGTGCCAACTTTAGTACGAATATTATATTATTTTTATCATGTTGATTACATATGTTCACCAGTTTAGTTGTCTATATATTCTTGGTATGGTTTGCAAACACTCAGTGACAAAATCCAGAGCATGGCATTTTCACAGAAAGTGTTTACTGTGAAATTTTCTCCTTAGAAGTTTGCTTTTCTTTGCAGCTTTGATCCATATGACATCCACAGGCCTACATTTCAAGTAATGGCTTACACTTAAATTAAAAAAATGCTTCACTCTGATACAACATGACTACAGTAGGATGTGGTGGTTCTAGAGAAGACCTCATTTTCTTATGTGATTAGAGATTTGGTCAAATTTGAAGTCTGCTAAAATTCTGCAAACTATGCTTCTTCAGTTTTACGGTGACTTCGTACTTACATTCTGTTATTCATCAACACTTCACAGAAATACTTGATTTGTCTGAATGAATTTAAAAGCCCACAACTGAAGAAAATCAGAAAAACCTGGTTTTAAATATCAAAAGATCCTGAATGAAAGGATTTCTACAGGCCACACTAGCCAGTTTTATTGATCACTGTACTTCTTTGCAGGATGAAGAACATTGCAAGATTGAACATGAGAAAATAAACTTACTGGTAAATATCTTTCCTGAGGACAGATCTACCAAGGGGATTGTCAGCCTGGGGAGCCATGGCAACAGAGCCAATCTTCAAGACAACGGTATCTTCTTTGGCTGCCTCATTGACTGTAACCAAAAAAAAAAAAAAAAAAAAAAAAAAATTATGAAAACACCATAGATATGGGCATGATTTTATGCACAAGGTGAAATATTTAAGGGAATTAGAGAGAGACTGCTAAATAAGACCAATAAATGAGGTAAAGTAAAAAAAAAAAAAGATAAATAATGCTTTTTTTCACTTTCTTTTTCCTTCATATCCCATTGGTATGTTAAAATATATTAAAAAGCAGTGAAAAAAAAAAAAAAAAACTCTTCCCCAACATTAAAATATGGTATTAAATATATATATAAATAACATGTACATTTTATTTCACAATTTTAGACTAATTGCATATGTATCTTTCTCCCAGTTACTGCTCCTGATTTTTTTAATACTCCATTGCTATCTAAAAATATATTAAATGATACTATAAGTCAGGAACAAGTTCTCAAATCATTTAAATTTGCATGATTAATAATAAACATATACAAACTGTAATATAGCTCTAAAATGTCACAGAATACAAAGAAAATATGATGGCTACAACACTGAAGATGGAAAAGTTCAACTAGTTATTTAACTTGAGAGAAAATTTCAACTTCTTATTCTAAGCACTTTTTAATTTTAGTAATTGCTACTGTGAAACTCCTTGAGAAATAGAAAATCATACCTGTTTAAAAGTTCTAAATCCTAATAAAATCTAAAACTAAAGTAAGTAGTCTCACTCAACAACAAAAAAAGGGTTAAAGGATATGATACCTTTAATTATTTTCTTTATACTGAATAAGACAGTATTTAAGCATATGTTCTCATCTTATGAATTTGATGCTTTTTCTATGACTCACCAGCTAATTCAATGTTTTTACTAAGGACTATTTGAGATGACTAAGAGTTCCTGATGACTCCATTCATTAAATTTTACTATGGTAAAATGATGATTCGACCATGATGGCTATTTAAACATTGTTCAAAAAATTTTTAACAATATGCAGTTTTCTGGGTTTTGAATTAAAGGTATATTAAAATTCATAATTTCTCTCAAGAAAATATCATCTACCAAATAGGACAATAAAGGACTGGCTACAAGACCTTAGGAATATCCTGAACAGAACATGCCTACAAAGGCATACAATCCATATTTCTCAAACTGTGGTGCCCAAAGAATGTAAAAGCTAGGAGATTATTTCCAGCTGCTTCGGCAGTACACATGGCATGGTCTGACTTAGATTAGTCAAAAAAAAAAAAAAAAAAAAGTTAGAATTAAGAACATCAGAAAAAAGTAAGAAGAAATATATTTAGTGAGGGAAAGGGAACCAGAAAAAGATAACCATAAAGAGAGTTGGGGAAAGTAAAATAGTAGAGATGGGAAGAGGGAGGACAGTGAAAGGAAAAAAAAAGAGATGAGTTACCATAATAAATATTAGCATGGGAATGGCACAGTAAAGACAATACTTTTAAATGTTCACAGCAAAAAAGATCAAATAAGGAAACTACTTCTCATGCAGCTATGCTATTTTCAAATGACTAGAAGTCTGGCTTGATTATAGGTCCTTATACTATGAACATTGTTTACATTTCACAGATCTTGCACTTTATGCCAAGCTTATCAAATAGTTCCATGTGGGTAAAACTTCTGATTAAGCAGCAGGCATCAATTAAATCAATAAATAGTAAGCCTGGAAAATAGACCATACCACAAAAGTGCAATTAGTGTACTTGCTAACTGTTCTTCCAAGCTACAGATACTACCCACCATACCCACCATATGAAAGTCTGAAATGTAATAGAAACACTGCAGTAAATGAGGTACATATGGAAGAAAAATGACGTACTTGGTGTTACAATACAAAGCCAGATCCAAGAACAAGACTGTGTTTTTGTTAGAGCCAGAAGTGTTCTCAGTAGATTATTCTGACCATGAAGTTACAATAAAAAAATACAAGCACTTAATACATATCATTCATAAACTACATTAAAATAATTAATTTTATTATGGAAAGTATTCGGTTTATCAAAATATATCATTGACATAGAAGAAAAATTAACAAAAATATATATTTATACCAGAAAGTGCCTTTAGTTATTTCTTCAGTTACTTTATAGCTAGAATAAAACAAGCTCCCCTTTTTTGGTTTATTTCACCTGCATTTAATAGGTGAACCATATGAGGAAATTTTCCTTCTAGAAGAATTCTCAACATGAAAATGAATGTCTTCCTTCTTTAACTACATTTTTAAAAATTGAGTCTCATGAGGAACTACTCACTTTAAGGGGGAAAAAATCATACTCGATCCAAAAGACAGTTTTCTAATTTGAAATAAAATGTTTAAGCTGGAATGTGTGTACCTGTAGATGTAGAATCTTGATAATTGCACATAAGGCAACAATATTCAGATTGAAAAACAGATTTTAATATTGCTTCTCTATATAGAATATCAGAATGTTAAATATTCTTTTTCTTATCATTAACTGAATTTCAAACATGATTAAAAAGTTCCACATTAGTGAGACATGCATTGTAAGCCTGAAATATTTTATGTTTTTCTTGAGGCAAGAGGTATGTATTTGTGTGTGCAAATGCACAGATGTACATATGTGTATGGCAAACGAAAGGCTACAATCTACTCAGAAATCATGAGCTATATCAGCAACCAAATGTTTGAATAAAGAACAAAATTTCCATGCAATTGTCAAATAATGTAAGTTACTGTTGCTTACAACTAAGTTTTAAGCCCAATATAAATTAAAGTGTTTTGGAGATTGCAGCTTTCCTTTAAGATTCTCAATGTTAACTCAATACAGTAAAACATTTAAAGTCTCTAGAGTATTTGACATTACCTCTGCACGATGTTAATACTTTCGTAAAGCCATAATTGGTGTGACAGCCCTACACAAAGCTCAACAAAAGGTTTTAACAAGTTATTGTCATATTAGCAATCAAAGACAAAGGTTCAATAAATGTGTAACTTAATGACTATTACTATACTAATGAAACATTTATATTCAGCTTATAAATCATCTCTTAAGTAGACTGCTTTATAAATATTTTATAAATATTTTGTGTTGAGATGTATTAAGCAACAACATTCAGTTATGTTACCATGCTGTTTAAGACAATATGCATATATGCTTTTAATTTAATTGCATAAAAATATTTACACAAACTTCCTTTTAAAATATTTCTAGAATTGAGTCCAGCAGATGGCATAATGGTTACATCTCTGGACTCCCATGTAGTCAACCACAGTCAAATCCCAGGCCTGTGGCTTCAACTCATGCCGGGTGTGTGTGCGTGCATGCCCAAGATCCGGAGAGAATGAAGGAGGAGGGATTGCAGCATGGCTATCCCCTCCTTGGAGGTGATTTCTCTCTTTCTGTCTCTCTCTCTCTATCTTTCTGGTGAGTGCACGTGCCCTATACCAAAACCCTTTCAAAAAATAATAAAACTCTTCTAGAATAAAATGAATACTATGCTGTTGAATCTATTTTACTAAAATAATTTAAATAATTATATTTATTTCTAGAGGATTTCCTATTTAAACAATTATTGTTATTTAGTAACATTGTAACTTTTAACATACATTAAAATGGAAACACCCAATGTTTCATACAGCATATTCATTCAAAAATTGAGCATTTTATTCTTTGAAATGATTTAAATGGTTATTCTTATGCTATCTGAATTTAACTTCAATAGATTTTTTTCAAACCTTTTCATGGATGAATTATGATCATTTAAATTAAGAATAGTGACAGAGAAATAAAGTGTCAAAAAAACTAACACAATATACAAAAATCTTTGAATTTTGGACATGCATTTTCTTATTTGTATTTTCTTTTCTTCTTTTTTTTTAGAGAAAGATTTTTGCTATAGGGTGCGTGTGCTTACCAGTAAGAGAGAGAAAGTGAGAAAGCATCACCTGAAGGGATGGCCACACCACAATCCCTTTTCCTCCATTCTCCTCTTGGGATTTTGTGCACATACGCACATGCGCCTGGCCTGAGTTTTAAGTTGCCAGGACTAGGACTCCATCCATGGTCAACTATGTGGGAGTTTTGCAATGTAATCATTACACCATTTGCTGGTCCTCTCATTTGTATTTTCAGGACAGGTATATAGTCTGGCAATTTACAATGCCTCAGAAATGTATAGGTATAGATATATGCAAAGATATAGAGATATGCACACATGCAGAGGACAAAAGACTACAAAGAAATAGGAATAATGAATGCAATACATATGACAAACAAAAGGATTAATTCACAAAGAGCTCTTATTAATAAATAAGAGAAAAAAGCAATTCCTTTAAGCACAATGTACTTCCCATTAATGAGACTAACAAAAATCCAGAAAGTTTTATAAACCTCTATAACACAGAAAGTAAGAAAATAATATAAACTGGTGTAACCATTTAGAAGGACAATTTGACATATCTTAATATATTAAAGATACATAATCTTTGATCTAGCAATCCTTTTGCTAGGACTTTATTCTATAGATATATACACTTAAATCATAAAACTACCGCTAAAAACATTGTTCATTACAAAGCATTTTTATGTTGTCAAAAGATTAAAATTAACCTACAATTTCATAGAGAAATAAAACCAATTATATTTTCCAAAGATGGCTATAAAAAGATTTCCCTATCCCATATATATTTTTAAATTCCTTTATTTCATTTTGTTTGTTTTAGTTTTTTGTCATAGGGTGCTTATGTTCACTAGACAGAGATACAGGGAAAGTGAGAAATCACCCCTCAGGGAGATCGTCATGCCACAATCCTTCTCCTATATTCTCCCCCTCGGATTTTGGGTATGCACACATATATGTTCTGTGTAATTTTCAAGCCTTCAGGTCCAGGATTTGAATTGCAGTTGGCCATGTGGGAATCCAGCACCTTAACCACCACACCACTTGCTGGCCCCTCATATATTTTTTTCGTTTTTAAAAAAATTTATTTTATGATTTCTTATTTACATTTAATCATCATACATCTCTATAACATACAATATGGTTTTTACAAAGTATGCATGCAATACATGATAATCAAATCAAGGATTACCATGTACATCATTTTCAATAAAAACTTTACATTCTCATGTCTGTTAAATATTTCCTCCCTGAACCCCTCCTGCTTACTCTCTACTATCCATCTCCCTCCCATACAGTCTCTAGTACCATGTTGTTCTCTGTGCTATTATATATTCAGATCTATTCATTTCTTTTCTTTCTTTCTTTTTGGAGAGGTTTTCGCTATAGGGCGCATGTACTCGTCAGAAAGACAGAGACAGAGAGACAAAAAGTGAGAAATCACCCCCCAGGGGGGATGGCCATGTCGTAATCCCTTCTCCTCCATTCTCCTCTCGGGATCTTGGGCACGTACGCACACGCGCCAGGTGTGAATTTTAAGCCACCAGGTCTGGGACGCAAACCGTGGTCGACTACATGGGAGTCCAGCGACATAGCCATTACAATAACTGCTGGTCCCAGATCTATTAATCTCTGACACATAGTGAAGACATTTGGCATATATTGAGTAGGAATACACAATGTTTGTCTTTCATAACCTGGCTGACTTCATTTAGCATTTTTTATTACAGTCATCAGTTCTTAGGCACTTACGCCGATTCCACGTCTTAGCAATTGTGAATAATGCCGTAATAAATACACATGTGCAAATGTCTTTCTGATTATTTTCCTATCATTTTGGTAAATATTAAGGAGTGAAATTACTGGGTCGTATGGTAGTTCTATTTGTAGGTTTTCCAGGATCCTCCATATTGTTCCATGTTGGCTGTACTATTTTACATTCCCACCAGCAGTGTAGGAGGGTTCCCTTTTCACCACAACCTCTTCAGCAGTTGTCATATTAATACTTTATTTTCTTGATCCAAACCATTCTTACTGGGATTAAGTGGTATCTCACTGTGGCTTTGATGAGCATTACCCTTGGGGTAAAAACAAATTTTTTAAATATGCATTTTCTAAAAGGCTTGTGCACTTGCTAGAGAGACAGAAAGACAGAAAGTGAGAAATCACTCCTCAGGAGAGATGGCCATGCTACAATCACTTCTCTTCCATTTTCCTCCAGGGATCTTGGGCACACATGCACAAGTGCCTGGTGTCAGTTTTAAGCCACAGGGTCCAGGACTCAAACCATGGTCCGCTACATGGGAGTCCAGTAATGTAACCACTGCGCCATCTGCTGGTCCCTCATTTGCCCATTTTTAACTAAATTCTTCCTCTTCCTCCCCCCACCCCCTTTTCTTTTGTGGGTAAACTGTTTGAGTTCACTATATACTCTGGTTATCAATCCCTTATCTGAAGCATGACTTACAAATATTTTCTCCCATTCTGAGGGTTGCCTCTTCACTTTAACTATTCTTTCCTTTGCTGCACCAAAGATTTTTAGCCTCCACCTCTTATGCTCTTATTCAATGTTCACAGGAAATAACTGGACACCTGAATTATGGAATTATATTAAAAAACCACTACCACCAAAAAAGGAGAAAAAATAGCTTTTAAAATAAGTTGGCATAAGTCTGACAATATTTTTGTAGTTACAATTTTTTTTTTTTTTTGAGAGGTTTTTGCTATAGGGCACATGTGCTCACCAGAAAGACAGACAAAAATCACTCCTCGGGGGGGATGGCCATGCTGCAATCCTTACTCCTCCATTCTCTTCTCGGGATCTTGGGCACGCACGCACATGCACCCAGTGTGAGTTTAAGCCACTGGGTCCAGGACTTGAACTGTGGTCGACTACATGGGAGTCCAGCGACATAATCATTATGCCAACTGCTGGTCCCTGTAGTTACAACTAACTGTAGATTTTCCTAGTTGTAGCATTACAATAGGAAATTTAAAACCAACAATTAAACTTTGTGATATATAGTATTAATCAATGATTATAATACAAACCAAAACCAAAACCTAAAAATACACAGAGGAAATAAAGCTGTTCCTATTTCCCTCCCTTTTCTCAAACAGCCAGATTTGTATTTCTTCAGACACGTACACAAATAAATCAATGAAGTTCAGAATATGTTTCAATAAACTTCTGGTGAGTATGACAGAAAAATAAACTTAGACTTAAATAATAAATTTATGGTGCTAGACAATGGTGCAATTATAAGAAAATATAACTCAAACTATAGTCCTCAGAAAACTATCTTGTATAAAAATTTAGGTTTCTTTTTCTTACCTATGTATATTAATGTAAATTATACCATTTAAAAATTAATAACTTATAATAAAAAGTAATAATAAGGAAAAACATAAAAGTCATTATTTCTTCAATGAATAATAATTTCTTTTCTGGTTAGAGGACTGTCTCTTTTTTTTTAGGTTTTTGCTATAGGGCGCGTGTGCTCGCCAGACAGACAGAGAGACAGAAAGTGAGAAATCACCTCCCCAGGGGGGATGGTCACGCCGCAATCCCTTCTCCTCCATTCTTTTCTCGGGATCTTGGGCACGCACGCACATGTGCCCGGCGTGAGTTTTAAGCCACCGGGTCCGGGACGTGAACCGCGGTCGACTACATGGGAGTCCAGCGACATAGCCATTACGCTAACTGCTGGTCCCGAGGATTGTCTCTTATATCACTTGTAATTGCTCAATAAAAATTAACTTTATATTTTTTCACCATTCATGTGTTTCTATAAACTATCTCAACCAATCAACTGTACAGTACTGTCAGGAAATAGCAAATGCAGAGAATAGTCATTTCTCTCCTCAAAGTAAACAATTTTAAATCAGTCTCTTGCAAAAATTAGATACACAATGTAGACACCTATTTGTACTAAGAATTCATAAGTAAAATCCATTGAATTTGGCTCTAAAAATCTTGGTCATTAAATACTATAAAGCTCTATAAATTTTTTAATTATAGAAGTGAAAGAAAATCTTTTTAATAAACCTTAAATACTGATAAATATTAGGCTCTAGGATAATCTGTTTATGGTAGTCAGAACAAGAGACAGAATTGGGCTCTGAGAAGAAAGAAAATAAAGTCAAGTGCTTCTCCTTTTTTTCCTTTGCTATTTATTATCACTAACCACCAAGTCTCCCTCCTCCATATAATACCTAATTTAAAAAAAAGAAAAAAAAAGAAAAACTCTTTTGCTTTATTTATTCTCTCTTCTCTCTCAACTTATGGTCCTAATTATTAGCTGGGATCACGGTATGATCTGAATTCATATGACCCTCCAAAATTCTTATGTTGGAACTTAAATCATAAGGAGATGGTATTAAGACTTGGGCCTTTGGGAGGTGACTAGACCATCAGGCTCTTTTCATGGGTGGGATTCATGCCATGTCAAAGGGCTTGTAGCAGTGAGTGTCTCTTTTCTGCCCTTCAGTCTTTCTACATATGAAGACATAGCAATGAAGCACAATTGAGAGAGTAGCTCTCACCAGACACTAGATCTGTTAGAAATGTAATATAAAACTTTCAAGCCTTCAGAAGTATGAGTAATACATTTTTAGAAATTAAAATGAAAATTTTTGTTTCTTTCATATTATAAAAAAATGAAGAATTTTAAAAATCACCCCTGTGGATGGAAGAAATAGAACTATAAATTCAATTCAGTTCAAGAGACAGAATAATTTCATAAGACACTGAGATAGCTGGAAATAGCCAAAGGAACCATGATGTGGTAACTAGTTTTTTGTGTTTTTTTTTCTCTTTTTTTTTTTTTTTTTTTTTTTGTAGCTTTTGCCTATCCTCAGACACAACAGGCAAGTGTTTAAATCATACTTTTTATACTTTTTTATACTTTATATTATAAACATTATTTTGTTTTAAGCAAAATTTTAGTTATTGTAGATAAACACAACTTAACATTTGAGATTAATAAATGACACATAAAATAAGCTTTGCTGACAAAAGCACTGAAGGAAAAAATAGCAAAATTCTCATGTTCCTAATGGAGTCAGACACCCAGTATTCTGGTATCTCTCCTAAACCTAAAGGTTTAGTTAAGCAATGTCTATAATATATTTACTTTTCCAAAGTATAACAAACTGCAAAGTACAAGCAGCTGCCCATATTTTAAATAAATAA
The DNA here is from genome assembly GCA_026018925.1 of Tupaia tana. Lineage (NCBI taxonomy): Eukaryota > Metazoa > Chordata > Mammalia > Scandentia > Tupaiidae > Tupaia > Tupaia tana. Next base: position 54,140,352 of record JAKSZU010000008.1, on the reverse strand, counting down.
AAAGATAGAACACTAAGATTTCTAGAAGAAAATAATTTTAAATCAGCCCCCAACCAAAAAAAAAAAAAAAATTTAGAAGACAATACCTTCAACAGTTGGCTGCATTTCTTGTATTTTGGGAACAAAAATTCTGATCACACTTGTGTTGATATAAATCAACGGTAAATTGCGTGAAGTCAGTGTGTGCGTCCTCATAGGCTGACCAGGAGATTTTCTTTTCTCCTTTTGGGTCCTTGGTAGTTTTGCTTGAAATATACTTGCAATGGCATTAAGTAAAGGAAAACAAAGGACAATATCAAAGGCTTGTGCTGAAAGAAGAATCTCATGAAGAAAATGAGGGGAGCCATCCATTAAACCTTCAGATAACTTGTGAAAACTTCTTCGCTCATTTCTTGATGTTAACTTGTGGCGGACATTTTTTGTTACAGCTTTCGTATAGGTCAGAGAGAGAAATCCATGCTGTTGATGAGAGCCATCTAGAAGTTTTGTAGTTGTCTGTTCCAGAAAAAAAGAAATCACAACACATATTTTTTTAAAAAAAAAAAACTATTTGAAAGACAATGACTTCAGTATTTTAGTCTTACTCTATTACTCTTAACAAACAAATTACTGCAGTGGAGCAAGAGCTTCTAAGACTGTTAGGGTGACTGCACTGAAAGAGTTAGGGATACTGAGTTCTAAATTCTGAGCGAGGGAATTAACCTCTTTATGCTTATTTCTATAGTTTCTCCATTGTCTATAACATTAAGAATTTGGGAAAGACTCTCTCTTGATTTAATTTTTTCATTTCTTGATTAATTTTTATTTGGAGTACCAATATTCTGTCTTAATATGGGTCACAGAGTTAATCAGGAGAAAATAACCATGTTATGTATTTTTATTTTAGATTACACCCAAATAGGCTAAATGATTGCCTTCACTAGATGAGACTTAACATTTATAAAACATAGGTTCCTCTTCAATAATTTGGCTATTTTATATGAAAATAGAGCCCATAGTAAGAGGCTCACTGATACCATGCTTTAACAACTATACTAACCGATTAGTGCATCTGTACTAGAAATGATTATGTGACATAAAAATAAAACTTTTGTCTTTCAGAAACTGCCCATTTTAGTGGCTACCACATTGTTTACAAACTGAACTACACACTCACCTATAACTCATATTCTTTGTGTATTGATAATATATTAATATATAAAACATTTAATTGAGAACACGTTTTCTTCTAAAACTAGCCAATTAACTCACATATTCAAATTGTACACTATAAGCAACTTGTAAAATAAAAGTATAGTTTTAACATAAGAGTAAAGCAAAATGAACACTTTTGTGTTCCTCAACATATGAAAAGGATACTTCTTGAAAGAAAAATTGCCTAAACCAATTAATGTACATAAAATCCAATTTTGCAAATGACTCAATATAGAATTAGAGAATGGATGCTATGTCCTACATTAACAACACTTGAAAAAAGTTTTTAGTGATTAGCGTCCAAAGAGTGATATTAAAAGATAAGCTGAACAAAAGAAGAATAAAAAGAAGAAAATATATTCACATAAACAGGAAAAAGGTGAAAAGTAATTGAGAAGCAACAAAGCAGAGATGTGCCTGAGCCTGTGCTGTCCCACTATTTCTACACCTCTTCTGTCTCCATTTCCTTCCTTTCTCATTGCCTTTCACCCAGTGACATGGCAAGAGTTAAAATTTGTAACTCAGTTATCACTGCTAAGTTTCCTTTTAATTTGAACTTTTACAATGAAGGAAGGTGAGAAAATATCGTTGTATATATTCTTCTTTTCTCAATTGACCATTAAAAACAAAACACAGAATCCATGGAAAGCACGCCATACATGGGTGTGCGGTATCACTGTTTTTCCCATAATGGTATGCTCTCAGGGTATCTTTCTACAGATCCAACTTTCTTGCTGCTTCTCCTCCCTGATTTCCCCCTTCTTTCTGCCTTCTACAGTCAAAACAGTAGCAGCATAAAAAGTGCTACCAGTTTTACTTCCATGTTGCTGGCTAGCAGTCAACAGTGCATGGAGAATGGTGGCTGCGGTTCCGCCCCAGAGAAGAGGCTATAGTAATGCTGGCCACTGTAGGTGTCGAAACTGAACTTTGGGGAGCAGAGTAGTACTGAACACTCAGCTAAATAAATTAACTCATAATAAATCAACAAAGAGTGCCAACTTGAGTCTTAGAAAGGGTATAAAGTGTATTTCAACGTATGAATGTTTTGGTTTAGAAAAATGCTTTTAAATACCAAATGTAAGCACTCTAAAGTAAGCTACATGAGGGAAAGGTTTTTTGTTTGTTTGTTTGTTTTGTTTTTAATAGCTGCATCTTCAATTCCATGAAAGTGAAAAATGTTGGAGTTGAAGTAATACAGATATTACTTTTCTTACAATAATAATCAGTATTTTTAGATAGTAATTAAAATGAAAAGTTAGAAATACCATTTTAATGAATAACATTTGATAAAAAATTTAGCAGATAAAGAAAAAAATTAAAGGCATTAATAACAAATTTTGTTTTTTTTCTCATTAACATATGTTAAAATTATTAAGAATGTTTCTCAAAGATACTAATGAACATCAAAGAGAAGGAAATAAATCTAAATAGAACTTCCATTGACAGGAAAGCCATATTTTAGAGACATCTTTTTCCAGCCCTAAGAAAGACTATGCTAGAAAAAGTTCAAAATCAAATCAGAAAATAGTATTTTCTACGCATACACTATTAAACATTAAATGTAGGAACAGCATTATTTTAAATATTTTTATAATGCTTAAGATAATACTTCAATCTCTTTTAAGTTACAGAAAAGGAAAAGAAATTGATATCTCATACATGCTGAAAAAATATCTAGTAATATTTATGGTGATTTAATAAATTCTTAAAAGAATGATTGTCATTATGTTAATTTGCTCTTAATATTTAAAACTTACATGCATTTTTTATTGGCTTTAAGAATATCACTTGAAATCATTAGCTTAAGAATATATTCAAATGTGTTATAGCATCAGAAAAAAGCAAGGTTTTAAACTTTTAAAGTCACTGATATATAGTCTAATGTTCATTTCTATCTGGTCAAGGACAGAAGTACAGTCTTGTCCAGATTCTGGAAGACACCAAGTAAGGTACTTTAAATTAGTTGTGAGAAGGAAATGGTGTAATAGAAAAAATAACAAGAAAGCAATGTCAGTTAAGAATCATAAAAAGAATGATAAAAACAGTATCCATCAACTCTTGATCATTCAATATATGCACAATTTAAAAACATTTCATTAATGTCCTACTTTGATTTTCTAATAGGGATAGTAAAATTAGTTTGTATTTATAAAACCAGTGACAACAGTATGTGTAAGTGACCCAGAAACAAATTACAGCAGAAAATAGTCTATGATTTCAAATCGTATTTCACTTAGAAAGAAGAAAATGAAAAATCAAGAGTTGATTTTATGGATAGAGTTCAGTTCCTTCTCTGGGTTCCTGTTAATGGCAGTTCTGTAGCATAATTTAAAAAGGATTTCTTACAGAAGGAAAGAAGCCAGAGCAATGACTGAAAGGGTCCTGCTTGCTGACGGGTCGAACCAACAAGGTGCGTCTGTTCAGCTTGTCAGTACTGGAAAGGAAGACACCTCCACATTGCCCCAAAGACCAACACTCTTCCCCAAGCCTTGAGGTGATGGACAGGAGCAAAGAAGGTGAAAAGACAAAAAGCAATAAAAGCCATAAGCAAAAAAAAAAGAAAAAAAAAAGAGTCTGGATAATTTTAAATTCTGCTCAAGTTTGCATAGATTTAGAATTGAGCCACTGCTAGGTATGGCATCTTTCTAGGTATGGCTATGGACCACCTTCTTCTGCAAATGCACTGTTAATAAAAGTAAATTAAAAAAAAAAACTCTGCTTTTAGTATAAAATTACTATTTTTAGTTTAGAGTAAAGGACAATTCAGCATGAACGCACTTATAAAATGAGAAAAAACTTCCAAAAAGTCAACATAATAGTACATTGAAGACACGGTATATTTACAAAAGCAATCTACCTTTGCCTTTTTGGTAAATTTATTTAATGGCTTTAACAGGAAGATGGTTACAAAACAAGAGCAGCTTAAAATAATATTTTTAAATTTTTAATGTAATTTTAAAGGAATAGGAAAAATAGTTTTCTCTGAGCTCCAATTCTTGCAACCATTAGTCCCACTACATGAAAGAACAAAGAGCAACAGTTTAAAATAATTTTCAAGAATCATAATTACTAAATGAGTCTCACCACAGGTTTTTCTTTGCACTGAAGAAATACTCCTTCAAAATGTCCTGACTGCCAACCTTCCCCTGGCCTGGAAAACATAAGTTCACCTTATCTGTTCTATTCAATTTTTCTCAGTTGAGCATACATAACTATATCAACTAGTTCTAAAGTAAACAAAACTATACTGAACTAATATGCGCATTAGACAATGTAATCAATTAGCCAACTTAAATGAGCACCACATCCTGACAGTTCTGCATAGATGCATTTGTCCTAATGATAAATCATACTTTCATTTGGTTGATTATTAATTTATATTCACCCATGTTACTGTAAGGTCCATAAAAGTAGCGTCTATGTCTATTTTTGTTAAACACTGTTCTCTAGTTCTTAACACCTAACACATAACACACAACGAATACATTTTTTAATTAAATAAATTATCTAAATATTTAAAATTTGCATAAATTTAATAGTAAAGTCAAAGATAAATTACCACACAGATTATAATATTCACATGATCAAGAAATTACTTCATCTATAATACTGCATTGATGTATATCTTGTAAAGATCACTTTGATATATACATTGATATTTGAAAGTAACTAAAAACTAAACATTTCATTATCAAAAGCCAATAAATAATTCAATGTTAATATGACAAAAATAATTATCATGTGATTGGTAAAATAATACCTACATATCAGGATCGAATAAATAACTTGCAAAACATTTTGTATTTCATAATTATGACAGTTTTTCTACTGTGATGGATTTCATAATTACTAATGTATATAATACACATGGTGATGGACAAAAATTCAAGTATTTTAAATGCACAAACTTATTAAATAAAAAAAGATGGTTTTTAGGACATATGATGCATCAGTATGTGTACAGAATAACTGTGCCTCTAAAGGCCCACAAAAAATTTATTTAATTAATATACATTATTAATTTAGAAAGAAATGGATTTTTAAGGCTATTTTCGAGCCAAACATTACAAAATAAAGAAATAGGATGCTGGTACCCACAGATCGCATAATGGTTACATCACTGGACTCCTACATAGTAGACTGTAGTTCAAGTCCTGGACTCAACTGCTTGAAACTCACAGCAGGAGCATGTGTGTGTGTGCATGCCCAAAATCACAAGAGGAGAATGGAGGAGAAGGGACTGTGGCATGGCCATCCCTCCTGGGGGGTGATATCTTGCTTTCTGTTTCTCTGGTGAACAAATGAACCCTATAGCAAAAAGTTCTCTTTCTTAAAAAAAAATAAAAATGCTGTTTTAAGGTAAGTTTTGATGGTATAACAATTATATTCCAACTAAAAAAATTAAAATATCAATATAATAAAGCCAAAAATAAGAGTAAATGGATCTTTATTTGGGAAAAATGGATGACAAAACTATTATATAGCTTTGTAAAACTATCTAAAACTTAACTTTTACCATTGCCACTACATATTATTACAAACATATCCTATCAGAATACTTTTGGTAGGTTCTTATTAGGGAGGAAAGAACATGGTTCTAGAAATATCCATCTCACATATTCTAAGCATCTGAGAGAGAAGAGGAGAGTCATCGAAGTGCTAATGGACATGCACTGTTGTTCCATGTCACTGTATGATGACTGATAGAGGAAGTGAGTGGGAAACACAGTAAAAACCAGAGCCATCCACCATCTTCCAGGCATCTTAGCAAACATAAAACACATATGGATTATGTGAGATGATAGTAAAATCAACTTATTTAATTTAACCACATTTATTTAATGTGGTAATGTGGATATTTGTCAATAGGTTTGCTATCTTTTTTTTTTTTTTTTGGAGAGGTTTCTTTTTGCTATAGGGCGTGTGTGCTCACCAGACAGAGAGCTAGAAATTGCGAGAAATCAGGGCGTGTGCGCCCCCCAGAAAGAGGGGATGGTCACGCCACAATCCCTTCTCCTCCATTCTCTTCCCGGGATCTTGGGCACGCATGCACACGCGCCCAGCGTGAGTTTTAAGCCACCGGGTCCGGGACGCGAACCGCGGTCAACTATGTGGGAGTCCAGAGACATAGCCATTACGCTAACTGCTGGTTCCCAAAAACAAAATTTTATTATGCTCCATATATGGATGAACACTAATTTATCATTTACCTGTTAATAACCTCTTTAGAATAAGTATAGTAACTGTAAAATAGCTAGCCTAATTAAAATAGAAAAATTCTTAGTGACTTGGTCCAAAGAAAATATAGCATTTCCTATATTCATTACTTACCTGCTTCTATAATGATCAATATTGAAACTCTCTATTTTACATTTCACTTTGGTATATACATCCTGGACATCTATGGAAGCACTGAGATCTTCTAGTTCACTGACCATACACACCTCTGCAATAAGAAGCAAATGTTAATATCAATACACTCCTCCTAAGCCATATTAATACTTTCTATTTTACATTCCTACTGGCATTTACATCCTAGCATCTACAGAGGCACTGATACGACACATGATTCTCCAATAATAAGGAAAATTATCATCAATATAGGTCTTACAATTAAGATAAAGCATCCATTTCAAGATAGGAGAAATCCCACTTAAGGTATGAAATGCTATTTCTGAGATGCATCAAAAATCTTCAATAATTTCAGTGGCAACAATATAACAATAATGACCAATGAAGATATCAACTTTTAAGACGTTTTAATACAAGTTAAATTTAGGTACTACAAAGATAAAAGATACACAAAAACATTAGATATTTAAAATATTCAACATGTTAGCATTGGTAATAGAAATCACTTGAGTAAGATTTAATAATGTTTGATTATAAATAACAATAATAGATAAAATTAAGTCTAATATTTCTTCTTCTTTTTTTTTTTTGGAGAGATTTTCGCTATAGGGTGCATGAGCTCGCCAGACAGACAGAGAGAGACATAGAGACAGAAAGCGAGAAATCACCCCCCCAGGGGGGATGGTCACGCCGCAATCCCTTCTCCTCCATTCTCCTTTCGGGATCTTGGGCACGCACGCACACGCGCCCGGCGTGAGTTTTAAGCCACCGGGTCCGGGACGCGAACCGTGGTCGACTACGTGGGAGTCTAGCGACAGCCATTATGCTAACTGCTGGTTCCTAATATTTCTTCTTAAAGTAATGTTTAGTATTTGATGTTTTCAACAGATAAGAAGAGTAGTTCCATACCTGTGCCTTTATTTTCAGGGTCTGGAGCAAAGAGTTTTATAGTAATTTTGGGGAGCACCCACTGCATCCACAGACTAACACGTCCACTGGATCCACCAATGTTACTTGTTGTTTGTTCCAAGGTAACAGAATCTGAGAATGGTGAGTCATCACCGGCTTGTATGGAATCTCCCTAAGGTAAGGAGGGAAAACAAGTGCTTTGTAACTTAAAAATACCAAAACCAAAATTTATCATTTGAAAGTCATACTTACTTGGGACCAGCAGTTAGCGTAATGGCTATGTCGCTGGACTCCCACGTAGTCGACCGTGGTTCGCATCCCGGACCCGGTGGCTTAAAACTCACGCCGGGCGCACGTGCGTGCGTGCCCAGGATCCCAAGAGGAGAATGGAGGAGAAGGGATTGCGGCGTGGCCATCCCCCCTGGGGGGTGATTTCTCGCTTTCTGTCTCTCTGTCTCTCTCTCTCTGTCTGGCGAGCGCACGCGCCCTATAGCGAAAACCTCTCAAAAAAAAAAAAAAAAGCCATACTTACTTGTAACACTTCTTCATTATATATGCTAGTGATAATTACACAAATGCTAATTCCAATACATAATGCTAGTGTGCTCTAAAAGTATCTAAGATCCATAACACGTTAGAATCACACCAGTGAAGCTTGTTGTGTTACAGAGCAGGGTCTGCAAGCTACAATGAAAGGCCACATCTAGCTTCTTGGGAGAAAAATATTTTGCTATGTCACAGCCACACCCATTCATTTATCTCGTCTGTAGCTAATTTTCAGGAGAGCCAAGTAGTTGATTCAGGATGTTGTGGTCCACAAAGCCTAAAAGTATTTACTATCTAGACTTTTACAGGAAAAAAAAAAAATTCTCTCTTCTATAGATGAATTATGAATATATCTACAATAACCACAGCAAAGTGATAAGCACAGCTTAAGAAATAATGAATACTCATCATAGATTGTACACTTTAACACAGACATTAAAAATGAGTAGATATAACAAAAGGCTTTTAAAAGTGTTTTATGGGACCAGCAGTTGGTGTAATGGCTATGTCGCTAGACTCCCATGTAGTTGGCCATTAGACATTAGAGTCATCCTGGACCCAGTGGTTTAAACTCACACCGGGCACGAGTGCGTGCGTGCCCAAGATTCCAAGAGGAGAATGGAGAAGGGATTTCGGTGTGGCTATCCCCCCCGGGGGGTGATTTCTCGCTTTCTGTCTCTTTGTCTCTTTCTGGGAGTGCACACACCCTTATAGCAAAAACCTCTCCAAAAAATAAATAAATAAATAAAATAAAATTCAAGTGGAGTTTAATAGCTTCAGTGTTAATGCAGAGAGACATGGTGCTAGAAGTTATCATTCATTAATATATTCTGATTTTTAGGGTTAGCTACCAAGTATCTGGGTTTTTAAAATCCCAATTATGCTGTCCATTTAAAACCTGCAAACAAAACTTGGAAGTCTAATCCCATGTACTCTAAGAATTGATCAAATATAATATAATATACTTATTTGTTTAAAAGATGTACAGTAGACCCTTGAATAATGTGGAAGTTAGGGATGCTGACCCCCCGTGTAGGTGAAAATCCATGCAGAAATTTTAGCTCCCTAAAACGTTATTAATAGCCTACAATTGACTAAAAGCCTTACCAACAACATAAGCACTGATTAACACATATTTTGTATGTTACATATATTATATGAGTGGGCTTCAAAAGTTAATGGAAAATAGTGTTATAAAAATATATATAGCAAAATAAACGTATTTTAATTCCAATTTCACATCAACTTTCTCCCTCTCTTTCTTTTTCTTTCTTTCTCCCTTTCTTCCTTCCTTCCTTCCTTCCTTCCTTCCTTCCTTCCTTCCTTCCTTCCTTCCTTCCTTTTTCCCTTTCTTTCCTTTCTTTTCTTTCTTTTCCTTTTTCTAAATGGTATATGCTCCCTTCTCCTCTATTTCTCTATCCCATCAGAATTTGGGGAATGTTGCACATGTGCCTGGCATGTTTTCCATCACTGGATCTATATTCAAATCACGGGGTCAGCCATGTGAGATAAGGCTTCCTTAACCACAAGACCATGGAGTGGACCCTCCATCAGCTTTTTAAAGTTTCCTTGTGAACTGTATTCTTACAATCAAGTAAGCTAGACAAAAGAACATGTTATTAAAAAATTCAGATCAGGTGATGGTACAGCAGTAATGCAACAGGAACGCTGTGGAAAAGGCTGTGGGTTCGTGTCCTGGGACCTCCCTGAGCATGCTGCACATGGGTATGTGCCCGTGCTCTGAGTCAGCTGAAACTAGCTAGGGGTGGATCACAGCACAGGTACCCTGTTGAGGGTGTCTGTTCCTCTTTTTCTCTATACATAAGCTTTCTAAGCCTTTGAAAACAAGTAACACCATAAGGAAAATACACTTATAGTACTTATTGAAAAAAAATCCACGATTATGTAGACTTGTGTAGTTCAAACTCATGTTGCTCAAAGGTCAGCAAGGTCAAGTGTGTGTGTATACATATATATGTATATGAGCAAAAGAAAGAAGCAGAAACATCTGCTGCACATATTTAACTAAGCTTAGTCTGGTAGGCAGTACAGCGTACAAGGTTAAGGACATTGGGTATCAGTTCTATGATTTTAGGCAAGTACTTTAACTATTCCTTCTTTTATAAAATGATTATTATAATGTGAATAATGTGTTGCCATATGATAAACATTTCATAAATGCCAGGTATAATTATCACCATAAAGCTGAACCAATGCTATAGAAACCTCTCATCTTTCTCATGTGCCATCTTTCTAAATTCAGAGCATTTTAACTCGCTATACTGCACATCCTCAACCTTCAATAGTTCATTGTCGCTTTGGATGTCTCAAACAAACTGTTCATTTCCTATGCTAGGGAACCATGAGCAGTAATCAATGGCCAGGACAAATCATCTCTTAAAATTTAAAGATGACAATATAGCATGGTCAGCATGGTCGGTATACCATTTTGTATGGAGAGTTTGTCAGAGCAGAAGTCATTAACATCTAAATTAAGACATTAGCCTGACATCTAAAAGCAGGAAAGGTAAGTAAAATACCATAAGGAAGCCTGTGCCCATTACCACAGACATGCTATCTAGAAAAGGGTATATTCAGCTTTGGAATGAAACTTTTACTTTGACCTCCAGCTTTTAAGTATCTCTATTAAGAAGAAATTTCCATTTCCTGACTCCTCGGAAGGAAATAGGGAAGATTTTCACAGCAGAGGCAAGTGTTAATTATAAGTACAGTTCAGTACCGGGCAGAGCAAAGCTAGTGTCCTAGAATTTAATGTGATGGAAAATTAGAATTAATTCAAAAGATAACATAGTTACTCTGACATAATTACACTAAGCAAAGCAAACAGCTCTTTGTGGGGTTTCATATAAATGTTTCTCCAAAATCAGTCCTAAATCTGCTACAATTGAAATTCCTACAACTCGAGAAGCTTTAAATAAAAAATCAGATTGTTTTTAACACAATACCTAATAAAATATACAAAATAATTCCAGAAAAGAGTACTTTTTGCCAAATCAAATCAAATGTAAGATAGCATGATGTAGTCACTGTGCTTTTCTTTATAGATAGATTCTTGGAGCAGAAGCATGTGTAAATTAAATCCTCCCTCCAAAAGCTAGAGGGTTATCATAGCACAAGAATGGGAAACTACAGGAAAAATAGCCTCAAACCAACAAAAACTTCAATTTTTAACACTACTGGGTATATTAAGAAAGCTAAGAAAACTGTGACTTTGAATTTAGTAAGCACTCCTGAGAAAATGCTTTGCTCCACTTCCTCATGCAGTTTCAATTTTCATTGTAAATTTACAACATTTGCTAGTTTATTGTTAAACATGTTTGTGCATTAATTTTCTGCTCTGTTTCCAAATCTATAGTGAAAATCAGGCCAGAAATGGAGATTGTGAAGTATTTTCCCACACCTCCTTAGGCTGAGTTCTAAAATAAACAATTCAATTCTTCTACCATTTAGTTGCAAATTGACCAAAATACTGAGTTTATTTTCCTAGGTGAATTTATCTTTGTTCATCTAGAAGAGCAAACACTTCTGCCCTTCATCCTTGGCCTGCTTCAGAGCTCAGGGATGATCACAGTTTTGGCCACATTGTTATTCTCTATTATCAAAATAACTCCTGCATTCTTATTCAATCACAGAACTTCCCAAAGGGCTAAACACTTTCACCACAGTTTGTACTTAAATCAGCAGTAACAAGTGGCCTGCTGAGGTCTCCACTATCTTTGCTCTCACTTTTTAAAAATTTCATTTTCTTTTATACATTCAATCACATTATTTAGTTTACAAAGTGGATATTTCAACATGTGAACATTTCTCACTAGTCCAGTTGGTAAAACTATAAAATATCTTCAACAGATAATACCACATTTCTTTGTCCCATTAATGCTTTGCCTCTCTATTTTTCTTCTAAATGTCCTTCCTCAGACCCAACTAAGTTCAGGACTTAAGCTGCTCACTCATATCTCCCACTCCACCATGACCCACATTGAAAAAGAGGAAGCTAGAGCTGTATCACACAAAAGCACGATGCTCCCTATCAGCATCTTAGCATGAAAAGAACTAGTCATAGTTTAAAGTATAAATCATCTAAAGAGCACACAAGCAAATATTGCTATTTAATACAAACAACTGTTAGAATGTGTTTTTTAAAATGTGATTCATTTATCATGAGTTCTCCATGTTCACAAACTTTAAAATAATAGTTTTGAGTCAAGTAAACAAGCAACGCAATACTTTAAATAATAAAGTGTCTTAAAACTTTATAAACTTTTTGAATGCAAATTTTGTAGAAATAGAAATTTTAAGAATCAAAACTGCAATTTCAAAGTGATCCCCAGACATATACTGATATAGACAAAACAAACTAAGGTAACCTCACACTATTAGGTTATATTTAAAAAGCAAAACTATCTTAATTTTTTTAAAAAATCAAGTAGCCAATACTTGAGAGACTAGACATATTTTTTATATAATTATTCTGAAATAGGAAAAGCATTATATATTAAATATTCAAATATTTTGCAGAAGGATGTATATGAAGGCTAAACAATAACTTTTATTTTTCAAACCTTCTTTGATAACCTTTTTTTTCAATAGCGACTGAAAAATAGATACTATCATTTTCACATTTTGAATAAAAGTTTCTCCCTAGCTATGTGTGCTAAAATCATCTAAAGAAAATATAAAATGAAGTGTGTCTATTCTCAGGAAAATATTTGATAAACTATGAAACTTTTAAAAGTGAATAATTTCAGGTAGATTACTTCTTAGGTTAATTGTACTTGAAAAACTGAAAATTAAAAATAGGTTTTCTATAGCATATGATGTCAAACAGCTCCTCACTCCAATGCTCATCTTTTCTTTAACTGGAAATCAATATATTTTAAAAAATCACTGGACATTAAGAAGTAAACCATATAATGGTGGATTTAAAAAAAAAACTAGGCTGTTAATAAACAACTTTAATTCTTAGATCAATAAACAATACTAGTCAAGTTCTGCCATGAACCTAAAGTTCCAAACATTGTTAGGTTAATATATCAGCTTCTCCTTTATGTAGAACTGTAAATATTCTAGTATTCTCTCAACATTTTAGATTTTTTTAAGCTTTGAAATGAATCCTCATATTATTTCTGTTAATAAGGATGATCTTATCAAAAGCATTACATGTACATTGGGAACCAGCAGTTAGCGTAATGGCTATGTGGCTGGACTCCCACGTAGTTGACCGTGGTTCGCGTCCCGGACCTGGTGGCTTAAAACTCACGCCGGGCGTGTGTGCGTGCGTGCCCAAGATCCCGAGAGGAGAATGGAGGAGAAGGGATTGCAGCGTGACCATCCCCTCTGGGGGGTGATTTCTTGCTTTCTGTCTCTATGTCTCTCTCTGTCTGTCTGGGGAGCGTACGCACCCTATAGCGAAAACCTCTCCAAAAAAAAAAAAAAAAAAAAAAGCATTACATGTATATACAAGAAAGCTAAATAAAACACCACATATGATTTGCCTAAAAATCAGAACTAAATTGGAGAGATTTTAATTTCATCAATACAACATAGCCATTCGTAGTAACTGTCCTTTCTAAATCTTTTTGAAACTACTAAAAATCCAAATGTCTAAAATATCATTTGCAGAGTTTAACAGTTTCCAAAAGATCTTTAGATAATTAATTTATCTTATAAAGGAAGTATGTGAATGGATATATGTGCATTTGCTTTTTTTCTCGTTATGTAAAGGAATTATCCAAATCTTAGTGCTTAAATGCCCATTTTTATTGCTAGGCTGTCCTGTAAGCAAAATGATATAAAAATTGTAATGAATTATGTAATGTTCCACTTTCCCAAACACCTACCTGAACACAAATTTTTAACAACTTCTAGCTGAAATATAATGCAGTTTGTACTTCGAGTGTACCACAAAAGTTTTATCTTTAGGTCCATGACAACAGTTAGTGCAGTAGAAACAGCTCACTGTGCTGGTGGTGTTCCCTCTTCTAGCACCCAGAATTGTCTCTGAGAAGCAGCAATACAGCTGTGGCTTACACTGTCAAATCTCTTTCTGCATATGTGTACACATATCTGTGCACCACCCTAAATATTATAAATTCTTCTAAAGATAAAGGACTATGTTTTAATTACATGAGCATTTTAAAGGTTAAACATTAGGCACCAGCAGATAGCATAATGGTTACGTCACTGGATTCACACATAATGATGGACCGTGATTGGAGTTCTCCCCGGCCCGGTGGCTTAAAACTCATGCTGGGCACGTGTACATGCACGCCCAAAATCCTAAGAGGAAAAGGGATTGTGGTGTGGCCATCCCCCCCAAGGGGTGATTTCTTGCTCTCTGTGTCTCTGTCTCCCTGGAGAGCACACATACACTATAGCAAAACTCTCTCTCTCTCAAAAAAAAAAGACTGAACATTAATAGGTATGAAATTAAGGAAATTATAAAAATTAACAAAATAAACCCAACGGGGAAAACAACAAAAAACAGTATCTATCTCAACCTAACAGGAGAAAAAATTTACTACTGAGAATTTTAAAATATAATGCTGGGGTGCATGTAAGTTAAAGGGCTTAATTTTGTCCTGCTCAAATGTTTCAAAAATCTTCTAGCTATAAAATTAACAGTAAAAGGGTCCAAGGTTAGTGATTTCCCCTAAATCCCTTAGAAAAGCAAATGCTAAAACAAAACCCTTTGTAGGGGACAGGAACTACTGTGTTAATAGCCTGATAAAGTTCAATTGATGAAGGATACCCCCCAAAAAATTATGTAACACTCAGGGAGACAATCTACTAGGAGCAATAGATAGAAAAACCACAAGAAGAAGAAAGGACTCTAAGGAAATTCAGATACCAGATCTCATAAAAAAATAAATAAAATACTATGATTAAAACTATTAAAGACATTACATATGAAAAAATATACTCATGTATATAGTTTTATTTATTTACATAAAAATATTGCTAGTGGCTTAATGAACATAATAGTCTTTATGCTATCTACCATGTTAAAATTAATCATAACATGAGTTGATATTCTCAAATCATTTAACCTCCATATATTGAAGAACAATATGCTTAGGATTTAATGTATACTGATCTTTATTTAATATATAATAAATGGTGATGGACAATTTATATTACACATCAGGTGTGGCACTGAAACAATCTAATAATCATTATTTGACAACTTTACTTCTGAGCCAATAGATGCCTCTCTATGTAAATCATTTTACTTTTAACTTTCAATGTTAGACTTAACACTTAGTTCAGGTAGAAAAAAAAAAGGCCGTTTAAAAGTACAAATAAAATGGGACCAGCAGTTAGCGTAATGGCTATGTCGCTGGACTCCCACGTAGTCGACCGCGGTTCGAGTTCCGGACCCGGCGGCTGAAACTCACGCCGGGCGCGTGTGCGTGCGTGCCCAGGATCCCAAGAGGAGAATGGAGGAGAAGGGATTGCAGCGTGGCCATCCCCCCTGGGGGGTGATTTCCTGCTTTCTGTCTCTCTGTCTCTGTCTGTCTGGCAAGCGCACGCGCCCTATAGCAAAAACCTCTCCAAAAAAAAAAAAAAAAAAGTACAAATAAAATGAGGCCAGCAGGTGGTGTGGTGGTTAAGGCACTGAACTGCCACACAGTTGACCACTGTTCAAAACCTGAACCTGATGGTTTGAAACTCATGCTGGGGCATGTGCGTGTGCATGCGTTTGTGCCCAAAATCCTGGGAGGAGAATGGAGGAGAAGGGATTGTAGTGTGGTGATCACCTTTGTGGGGTGATTACTCATTTTCTGTCTCTCTCTCCAGCAAGCATACACTATAGCAAAAATAACTCAAAAAGAAAAAAGTATAAACAATACTGAAATAGAAAATGTAATAAAGGACTAATTTGTCAATAAGTCTTTTGCTACCGGTATAGAATTTCACTAAAGCCAAAACATTGCCTGATATTTTTTAAGTAAACTGAAAAAAATTATTCAACATATTACTGGAAGTCCTAGCCAGAGCGCTAAAGCAATAAAAAGAAATAAAACACATCCAAATTGAAAAAGAAGTAGTAAAATGGTCTCTTTTCAGAGACAACATGATCTTATATGTAGAAAATTCTAAAGATTCCAAAAAATACTTTTAGAATAAAGAATTCAGCAAATTGGAGAATACAAAATCAACATGCAAAAATCAGTTATTTCCATGCATTGATAGTGAACCAGAAAAGAAAATTAATAGTCTGTTTACAACAAATCTATTACAACTAAAAGAGCTAAGTACTCAGGAATAAACCTAGACAAGGAGATGAAAGACTTCCATCCTGAAAACTACAGAATACTCCTCAAAGAAATTAAAGATGGCACCAATAAATCGAAAGATATTCTATGTTCATGCTTCAAAACAGATAATATGACAAATTACTGCTTAGTGGATACAAAGTCTGGAAATGAATGGCTGTGATGACTATGCAACAACGTGAATATACTCAATGTCATGGAATTGTTAAACTGTTAAATTAAAAGTGGTTAAAACTATAACTGGGAGCAGTGGCATGTGCCCATAATCTCAGCTATTTGGGAAGCTGAGACAGGAAAATCATGAGTTCAAGGCTATTCTAGATAAAATTGAGAGAGACGGTCTCTTAAAAAAGAAAAAGGGGAGAAAAATCGGTTAAAATTACAAATTTTATGTTGTATATGTATTACCACAAAAAATTTAAGACAAAAGCAGTTAACTGTAATATAAAACCATACTTGTACAAAAATGAAAATATATGTGCTTAGCATCTATAACAAATAGGCTCATTAGTTTTATTTGACATATGTTGGGCCACTAGAGTAAAAGTCAAATCTTTATTTTAAATATTAATTCACCAATGAGTATTATGAAATTTAGTCTCTAGAAACACAGTAATGTCTGAGAAGAGGATAAAGATGCTTGCCTGTATTTCTCTTATGATAATTAAACTAATGTTCTTAGTCCTAACAGTTCTTGACATTTCATTCCACCGCTCTTCTTTTTTAAAGAGGTTTTTGCACTCACCAGGAAGACAGAGACAGAAAGTGAGAAATCACCTCCCGGGGGATGGCCATACTGCAATCTCTTCTTCTCCATTCTCCTCTCAGGATCTTGGACACGTACGTATACGTGCCTGGTGTGAGTTTAAGCCACGGAGTCTGGGACTCGAACTGCAGTTGACTACATAGGAGTCCAGCGACATAGCCATTATGCCATCTGCAGGTCTCTCTACCTCTCTTCTAATCTCCTAGTTTAAAAAGTTTTCCTATATACAAATAACACCTAAACTAAAACTCTCTAATTTAAATGAGGTATGTGTTATAGCCAGTGCTTCTTCATTTAGGATTACTTTATTGATTACGGCAAAACATAGTGACTATTAGAATTTTTACATGAAAAGTATACTTTTTTTTTAAGAGAAGAATAGGTAACATTTCCAAACTCATTTTATAAAAAACTATTATGCTGTTAATACCAAAATCAAGGCAATCAGAAAAAGAAAAGTTCAAATTCAGTAGTATCTCGCATGACTATAAACATCCAAACACTACGCAATTAGAAAATATATAAAAAAGGGAAATATATTACAAACAAGTTGAGTTTGTTTAAGAAATACAAGGTTTGGGGCTAGCAGGTGGTGTAGAGGTCAAGGTAATAGACTTTCACATGGCCAACATGGTTCAAGTCCCAGACATGGTGGCTTGAAAACCATGCCAGAACCAACCGTGTGCCTGCATGCCCAAAATCTCAGGAAGAGTATGGAGAAGAAGGGATGACAGCATTGTCATCCCTCTAAAGTGTGATTTCTCACTTTCCTTCTTTCTCTGTCTCTGGAGAGCACACATGCCCTATGGCAAAAACCAAAAACAAAAAGAGAAAAGAGAAGAAAATGCAAGGTTCATTTAACATTTAAAAATCAATGTAATTAGTCACATTAACAGAATAAAGAAGATCAATCAAGCATAAAATAATCTCAATTTAATTAGAAATATTGAATATTGAAAAATATAAAATAGGCAAGAATGCTACAAAGAAAACTAAAATCATACTGAAATTAAAGAAGACAAAAACAGATAAAATTATATATCACATTCATAGGGTATATTGGACAAACTATGTATAAAATCAGTTAACAGTTGTATTCATATATTAAGATGACATTAATATTTTCCCCATTTAAAGATGGTAAAACAGACATAAAATGTAAACAACGTGATAAGTTACAGAGATTTAAACCCAGGTTTTCTGGTTCCAAGGTATTTTCCATAGATTCCATTAACTTAGAATCATACTAACATGGGGCCAGCAGGTGGCATAGTGATTAAGGCACCAGTCCTACATGGCCAACTCCTCAGTTGGAGTCCTGGACCCAGGGGCTTGAAAAACATGCCATGTATGTGAACATGCATTGTGAACAGATCCCAAGAGAAGAATGGAGGAGAAGGAATTTTGGTGTGGCCATATCTCCTTAAGGGTGATTTCTCACTTTCTCTCTCTCTCTCTCTCTCTCTCTCTCTCTCTCTCTCTCTCTCTCTCTCTCTCTCCAGGAAGCACACACATCTTCTGGAAAAAAAAAAAAAAAGATAAAAAGAATCATGCTGTAATATGAGTAAGCCTAGTACCTCCCTTGTATAATAACTTCAATTCATAGTGCTTCTATTTTTTTTTAGATTATAAACGTTTTAATTTTTAATTAATTAATTTTACATTCATTCACTGAGCATTGTCACAGCATACAAAATGTTTTCCCATCCAGAATATACTGGATAGTGGCTTAATCACGTGTGTTATCATCAATAATTTTCCATTTCTATTTTCATATATATATGTATGTATGTATACATATATTTTCTCCCTATTTCTTACCCTCTGCCATTTCCCATCCTTCTCCTACACCATCTTTGGTGTCTATAGTTGCTTTCCATTCCTTTTTTTCCCCACATTTTTTTTTCTTTTTTTGGGAGAGGTTTTTGCTATAGGGTGCGTGCGCTCGCCAGACAGACAGAGACAGACAGAGAGACAGAAAGCGAGAAATCACCCCCCAGAGGGGATGGCTACGCCGCAATCCCTTCTCCTCCATTCTTCTCTTGGGATCTTGGGCACGCATGCACACGTGCCCGGCGTGAGTTTTAAGCCACTGGGTCCGGGACGCAAACCACGGTCGACTACGTGGGAGTCCAGCGACATAGCCATTACGCTAACTGCTGATCCCCCCACATTTTATTGATTCACAAAATATCTTAAATAATCTACTTTCAATTGCAAGGTCAGCTGATATATACATATCTGTGAATACATGACTGACTTGAGGCATGAAACTGAGTAGAATGAATATACTATAAAGTAGCACCCAGCTAATGCTATATAGCTTACTGCCATCATTAAATAGATATGTTTTAATATATTTTTTCATTTCAAGAAAAGCAGTTTTAACTTTAATAAATCAAAATCAAAGAAATACTAAGAGAGCTTTGCTTAAAACTTAAAGCCAGGGAGACCAGCAGTTAGCGTAATGGCTATGTTGCTGAACTCCCATGTAGCCGTCCGCAGTTTGAGTCCTGGACCTGGTAGCTTAAACTCACACTAGGCATGTGTGCGTGTGTGCCCAAGATTCTGAGAGGAGAATGGAGGAGAAGGGATTGTGGCGTGGCCATCCCTCCTTTTCCACCGAGAAAAGATTTTTCACTTCTATCTCTCTCTCTCTCTGGCGAGCGCATGTGCCCTATAGCAAAAGCCTCTGAAAACAAAACAAAACAAAACAAACAAACAAATAAACAAAAACTTAAAGTCAGGAAGCAAGTTAGGATTCTGTCCAAACAGTAAGTACGTGAACCTATCGGCAACTCACAATAAGAAAAAAATCCTTAAATCAGAAAGCAAAACCTAGAAGAAAATCAGTAATGTTTTAGTCAAAAGTCATAAGGTTCTATTTCACCACTTCAGTCTCATACACTTAATCTATCTTCTGTCATGGTCCGATCTTCTCAAATTCTGGGACATAATATTCAACTCTAGACTTGTCCCTACCATTAAGTTGGCCATTTTCTTAGTTGTTTTTGAACTCTTATTTCTGTGTGTCTGTATTTAGTTTTCCTGGTGTAGCACTCCTTTCAGAACTTCTTGGAAAGCTGGTCTAGTGTTGGTAAATTCTTTCAGGTTTTGTTTATCTGAGAATATCCTTGTCTTTTCTTCCCATTGGAAGGATAATCTTTGCAGGTCCAGTATTCTTTGTTGAAATTGCTTTTGTTAACACTTTGAATATATTTTCCCATTCTTTCCTTGCTTGCATTGTTTCCAATGAGGTCTGCTGTGAGTCTGGTGGAATATCTTTTGTAGGTAACCTGATGTTTCTCTCTTGCCAATCTTAGTATCTTGTCTTTATCTGTGGTTTTGGTCAATCTGGCTATAATGTGTCTTGGAGAAGATCTTCTTTGGTACCCCAGAAGGTGAAGAGACTAATAAGGGCATTGATAAACTATTCCATGAAATCCTGAAAGAAAACTTTCCAAACCTAAAGAGGTATTCAAAGATTCAGTCCCAAGAAATACAAAGTGTTTCTATTTTCTAGTACATAAAATGAAAATGTTGTCTAAAGGATCTCTTAATCTCTTTCAACAATATGGCTATATGTTAATAATTAAGAGAAATATCTTTGGTCTCTTGTCAAGCACTATGTAACTATTATACCAAAGTCAATTCTTAAGGTTGAGAAAAAGAATCTGTAACAAAGAATAGGGAAGTAACAGACAGTTTAAGTAGTATTCTCAGAAGAAAAAAAAAATCTGTATCCTAGAAAAAAAGATTACATTCTATTTTTTTGTTTCAATAGTTACTATGGAAACTAAACACAGTACTCTAATTTCCCTGCTCTGTTCCCTTTGGTACTCATATTTTCTGCCAAAACTTTGAAATACGCTTGAGAACAGTCAAGGATAATATTAAATGCTACTATAATTCTAGATTAGCTATGCTCCATGGTGTCCTAAGCAAATCATATTTGTGCTCGTGTTTTTTCATTTTGTTTGGATTAATTTGTTATAGAGTACGTGGGGTCACTAGAGAGAGACAGAGAAGGTGAGGAAGCACCCTGTCCAGGGGCGAGGGGAGGGTGGCTATATTGTAATCCCTTCTCCTTCATGATCCTCTTGGGATTTGGGGCATACACACACACACACACACACACACACACACACACGCTTCCCGTATCTCTGAAGCCACTGGGGCCAGGATTGGAACCATACCTTTTGCCATGCAGAGTCCAGCCACCCCAGCCACCATGTCACCAGTTGGCCTGAAATGTGCTCTTTTAAAACAGAAAATCAATACTGAATAACAACAAATAATAAAGTACCTCTAAAATACATAACAGTCACTTTCTTTCCCTTCCCCCTAATTTTTATACCAAATACTCCAGGTCAAAGATTCAACAGGATTTCTGGCATTACATTAGTTTAGAAATGCTTCATCAGGTGCATGTTATACAAGATGCATCTAATTTCCAGAAGGCAAAACCATGTCACTAAAGTTAATCAACCCTGGTACAGCCATGTTCAAAGTGGCATTATACACAATACTCAAAAGGTGGAAACAATCCAGATGTTTATCAATACATGAATGGGTAAACTAAATATCTTGTATACATACAATGGCTATTATTTAGTCACAAAGAATAAAATCGCTTTCCTTTTTTATATTTTTATATGTGGTGTATATGTGAAAGAGAAAAGACAACGAAAAGAGGAAGGAATAGAGACGGAAATAGGTTTTTTAAAAATTATTTTATGGTTGTTTTCTTTTTTTTTTTAACCACAGAATGTATGTGCACACACATACACAAGAAAAAGGGGAAAAAAGACAAAAACACCAATGACAGGGTCTTATGCTGTGATCCCCTTCCCAGTTCTCTAGGTCCTTAGGATCTGGGACACAATTCAGGCTTGTGGTCAGTACATTGCTTTCTAGCCTTGCAGGTCACTGCATTTTACTGCCACATTGCAGGGGCTAGACTTAGACTTTTTTTTTTTGGACAGTTCTTGATGGGCCAAACCCCTCTTGTTCCTGCTTTCCAATTAGCAAGGATTAAATGGAGCAGGTACTCATGTCCAGTGTGTTCAGTCAGTCTGGGAAATGAATCTGGGCCTCCAATGTGGTCTTTTGCCTCTCAGGTGGTAGTGCCACCTGTGTGACAACACAGCTGGGCCAAGGTTAAAATTCTGATAGCATTACCTAAGCCCAATAAAAAGGAATAGTACAATAAAAACATTTTCATTTCATGGTCCCAGCATAATTTGAAAAACCATATTGTGGGGCCGGCATGTGGCATGGTGGTTGAGGTGCTGGATTCCCACAAGGCTGACCGTGGTTCAAGTCCTGGACCTGGCAGCTTACTTTCTCACTTTCCCTTTCTCTGTCTCTCTCTGGTAAAGTAAAATAATAAAATAAAATATGGTACATTATGAAGAACTACAACAGTGGAATGAGAATTTTAAACAACGTGAAAAAAAATGTATCCAAGACTTCTGCTCTGAGACACCATGAAGTGTCATAGCTATGCTAAGAAATGGATTCCTTTGGTCCTTAAGAGTCTTTGGTGGGGCCTGGAGTGAATGGAGATTTCAGTGAATAGGAGCTTTTTCCGATTACCCCAGATACAATACAAACATCATTACCTATAAATGTGGTGACATGAAAAACATCGGGGGGCCAGCCGGTAGCCAGGTGGTTAACAGGCTAGATCCCATATGGCCGACTGCACAGTTCAAGTCTCAGACCTGATGGCTTAAAAAAGTACATGGGACACATGTGAATGTATATGTGCCTAAAATCCCAAAAGGAGGGAAAAATTGAGAAGGCCTGGACATTTCCCATAGAGAGTGCTTGCTCTCTTTCTGGCTGTGTCTCTCTCTGCAAAGTACATGCACCCTCTAACAAAATTTAAAAAAAAAAAAAAAAAAAAAAAAAAAGGTTGGGAAGTACCACTAAAACTAATCACAACACACATACTATTGATATATATTAAATCTGTACACAGATAGTTATGTTGCTTATATAATAGCACTGCTAATAGAAATTTATCTTACACATAAGAGATAATTAAAGTAATGAATACCAAGAGGAGCAAAGGATTGCTAAAGCAATCTAGAAATACTATGTCCATAGAAGCATAAAGGCTTTTGAATGAATTAAAACAAAGTATACTTATATAATCTTCATATTATATAAAAACTTTACAGTGCCATTCTTTCAATAGTTTGCCCAGTGAGAGCAAGGTTTTATTTCCAGTCAAGAGCTAACACATATAAATATACATACAAATTCATCAAAATTATGAAAACATTTTTACATGGATATTCAAAGGATCACAATAACGTAGCTTACCATATTGGATCTAAAGTATGAGAAATAAAAATTACAAAGGTCATTGATTAAGCATAATTCTAGCAATGGTACAAACAAAGAAAAATGGAAAATAAAAATTTGAGCGTAAGTTTTGAATTCTGAATGAATAAAACAACCTCAGGTTGAGTCATAGATGGAACATTTATACTCACTGAGAAAAACAATGACTATATTTTGTACTGTCATCATTTACCAGATAATTTATAAAGAGGTAAATTTAAAATGAGATGCATACATAGTTAATCTTTATATCTATAACTTATTTTTCATCTTATTTTAATTGTCCAAGGGCAAGTGCACTGGAAAAAGAGAGACAGAAACCTTGGAAAAGGAAGAAAGCACTCCCACAATGGAGAATGGGCAGACCATACTCCCTTCTACGACTCTCCATCCTGTCAAGCACATGGGCATGCACACATCTGTATCTGGCGTGCTTCTCAAACTGCTGGAGCCACGATTCAACCCACATGGTCGGCCATGTGGGAGCCTCCTGACTAAATAGGCCCCATAATAATTTCTTGAAAGTAAGGCTAGAAATTGAATATAAAATATCCATACATAAACACCTTCTAAGATGTAAGTCTATATTAAAGCCTTAACATTGATCATCATTAACCATCTTATAAAAATATTTCTGCCCCCCCCCCCCCCCTTTGAGAGGTTTTTGCCATAGGGCGTATGCGCTCGCCATAAAGACAGAGAGAGAAAGAGAGACAGAAAGTGAGAAATCACCCCCGGGGGGATGGTCACGCTGCAATCCCTTCTCTACCATTCTCTCGGGATCTTGGGCACGCACGCACACGCGCCCAGCATGAGTTTAAACCACTGGGTCCAGGGCTCAAACCACAGTCGATTACATGGGAGTCCAGCGACACAGCTATTATACTAACTGCCGGTCCCATTTCTGCCCTTTTTATTTCTGCCCTTTTTATAAAACAAATCACTAAGATACTTCTAAGGGAACAAGGCTCCCAAGTGACTGTGGGTTTCAAATCCATATTGAACTACTCGTAAACACTCTCCTCTTCTCATGACAACACTGTATAAATAGAAGAAAGTACACTTTGAAAATATTTGCCACTTCCCCACCCACACCATAATCCCTCTCCTATAACTCAGCATTCCTTTCTGTGGTTGCGCTACATGGTCTTTCTTGAATATTAATTTATGAATATTTTACATTAAGAATCCTTCATTTTTAAATCTCTATCATGAAAATCAGATTAACTCCATAACTAGAACAAAACTAACAAATTCCACCATAAGCATCCTCAGTGTTTATCTTTATAACCCAATCTGAAAAACTTCCAGCATTCTAGTTTTAGATGAATTTCAGTTATGTAAGGAACATATTAAAACTAGAACTGGTTTTTAAGTGATGGAGCAAAATTTCTCTTTTTTTAAAAGAGATTGTTGCTATAAGGTGCATGTGCTCACTGGAGACAGAGACAGAGAGGGAGAAAGAAGGGAAATTTCTTTCCAGGAGGGAATGGTCACAAACAATCCCTTCTCCCCTTTTCTCCTTTTGGGATTTGGGGCACAGGGACTTGAACAGCAGTCGGCCACGTGGTAGTCCAGTGCCACAACCTCTATGCCACCTGCTGGTCCCCCAATTTCTCCTTTTCTTAATCTCTTCCTTATTTATTTTTTTTAAGTTTTTTTGCCATAGGGCACACCGCTCACCCAGAGAAAGGGAAAGTGAGAAATTATCCCCCAGGGGTATGACCACCCTGCAATCCCTTTCCTCTGCTCTCCTCTTGAGACTTTGAGCACATGTGCACACACAGTCAACATTTTCAAGCTACCAGGTCTGGGACTCAACAGTAGAGTCAGCCATGTGGGAGCCAGAACCTTAACCACTACACCATCTGTTGGCCCAATCTCTATCTTAACTTTCCCAATTTAGCTAATGAAGACACTGCTCTTCTAGTTTATCATATTTATTACAAACTTACTAAAACAAAATTGTTACCTGTGCCTTATTCATTTCCTAGATGCACATAAAATGTTCCCTCCTCTATAAAACATCCACAGATCTCATAGAATGAAATTGTTAATCCTTCTTCTATAAATGTAGGGCATATTTGTTTTTATTACACTTTAAATCAGGGCCACCATGTCCTTTTGTGTAGTTGTACATTGCACTGTACCTTGTATGAATGACAGACCCTCACTGTATGACAAACAGTTGGGACTATTTCTGTCTTTCCTGGACTTGCAATGATTTTTTTTAAGTGACTCTTTCTAAAAGCACACTTCCAAAACAAACTCAGGTTCATCTTAACAGCCTTGTGAACACAGCCCTAGCAAACAACTGTTTAATGGAACATGCTTTCTGCCACTGAAATGTTTCTAAGATTTAATTATATTTATAAATTTCACTTGTTTCATCCTTGTCTGGCAATTTATTACCTCAAGCTTTGATTACCAATGCATTTGACAATGTGTAATTTGTAGTGTTAATGAGCACACTGTGAAAAAAAGGGTCTTAGGTTAAATAAGCTCAAAAACTACAGTATTCAATACAGTTAAATAGTTTCTAAAAAAAAATTTCCAGAGGGTACATGTGCCCTCCAGAAAAAGAGAGAAAAGGAGAAAGCACAACCCCCCCCCCCAAAGTGAGGCATGACCATGCTGCAATCCCTTCTCCTTTTCTTAATATTGTCAAAATTTGGGGCATGCACACACATGCATATGTCATGTTTTTCAAGACACTGGGGTTGGGATTGGAACCATGGCCATTCATGAGGACCTGGATCCTTTAACAACTAGGTCCTGGGGCCAGAACGGTAGTCTGCCTGCTTTCCTTCCTTCCTTCCTTCTTTCCTTCCTTCCTTCCTTCCTTTTTTTCTTTCTATTTTTTTCAGAGAGATATTTTTGCTATAGGGAGCTTGCGCTTGCTAGAGAGACAGAAACTGAAAGTGAGAAATCACCCCCCGGGGGGATGGCCTCGCCACCATCCCTTCTCCTCCATTCTCCTCCCTAAATCTTGGGCATGCATGCACACGTGCCTCCAGTGAGTTCTAAACCTCTGGTTCTGGGACTTGAATCACAGTCAACTACGTGGCAGTCCAATGACGTAACCATAATGCCATATGCTGATCTCCATACCAGTAGTTTTTCTTAACTGCAGAAATTCTCTTAAGTTTTTATATGCTAACAATATTGGGAATCCCTAAGAAAGAATTCACTGCATTTACTTTAGAAGAGATACACTCCATTTACTCATAAGCGCTTATTTCTATATATTTTTTTTACCTCTTATTCACTTGGAACATAAAAAGAAAAAAAAAATTCACTTAGGTAACTGTGTTTCCTAAGATTTACAATAAGCAGGATAGAGAAGTTGCTTGTGCAAGGGGTTAAATAAGTCTTCTCCAACAATGTTTAAAAGTCTCATAGCAGGTAAAATTTGACTTTTTTGTTTTTATTGATTTGTAAGACAACAACAACAACAAAAATCTCCTTGAAGAGACTTTCCCATTCTGTAATTTGTCAGTAGTTTTGTTTCCAAAGAAAATGGTGTCTTTTTTTTTTTTTTTTTAGAGGTTTTTCTATAGGGCGCGTGCTCTCGCCAGACAGACAGAGAGGGACAGAGAGACAAAAAGCGAGAAATCACCCTCAGGGGGGATGGCCACGCTGCAATCCCTTCTCCTCCATTCTCCTCTCGGGGTCTTGGGCATGCACGCACACGTGCCCGGCGTGAGTTTAAGCCACCGGGTCCGGGACGCGAACCGCGGTCGACTACGTGGGAGTCCAGCGACGTAGCCATTACGCTAACTGCTGGTCCCAAAAATGGTGTCTTTATGAATTAAAAAAAACATACCTTCTACTGCTAGTTATTATAGAATAATAATTTATAATGGGGAAAGTTCAACCCTCTGTAATAAATGAGGTAATAATAATAAATGAGTTTTTTTTAAGAATTATTTTATATAACTTGATTTATTATTATTTTTTTCCAGTTTGATCAGAGAGAGAGAGAGAAAATGACAAAGCAAGTCACCAGGTCCGGGACTTGAACCGCATTTGGCCACAAGGAAGTCCGGCACCTTTAATCATCATGCCATCTGCTGGCCGCATGAGAGTGTTTTTGGTTGACTTAATAATCATGTGTTACTACTATCTTTTAAGAGCTAGAGTTAGGGATCCAAGGTATCCTACCTAAATAGGACAGTCTTCCAAAAATCCTGTTTATTAATATTTAGGCATAAATTATGTTTTAAATCTAAACACATTTTTTCATTTTTGTATGATTTTAAAACACACTAAAAACTTCAGATATACCACTAGTGAACTAAGAGATTAAACTATGTTTTGTGCAAAACTTTGTTAAAAGTTTGTCTGTCTTTCAGAAAAATCAAGCCCTCAAAGGGAGTTATGGTAGTTAAGAGACATCTGCACAAGTCCACTTGCAGCTATGGTATTAACTATAGTTATATTCATATGACTCTCCATTACGCCTTCTAATTGTAGCCATGCCCAAGCATTTAAATACATACTATTATACCTTAAATTATTTTCTCTTTATTTATCCTCTATATTTTAAGATATTACATATTTTTGAAATTATATGTATATGTAATTTATATTATCTTACATTTTCATTTCAGGTTATTTTTTTATTTTCATTTCAAGAAAGTAAGTTGTATATCACATAAATATCTTATATACAAAAGGAGCACTGGCAATGCTGGGTGTTAAAAGGAAAAATTTTAATGATAGGGGAAAGAAGGAAAGGGCCCTGGGTTTGATTTGGATGAAAAACGCTACTCTAAAGGTAACAATAACATGCTGCGCTAAAAATGTGACAGGCACAGAGAAATGGAAAGGGAGCAAGAGCCTCTTTTTCTTCTTAGTTTCTAAATTTCTGAGGAAACACACCTTATTAACCATCTCAATTTTTACTATTTCATAGAACCTGTACTGTCCTATACCCTACTTAAAGTGAAAAAATTACTTGGACCAGGGATAGTAATATGCAGTCACAGCGACCACAGGTCCTCATGAGCTTCATAACTGTCAGCTTCCACAGTGATGAGGTCATCTTCATTTTCAATCATGAGATGGAGCTGTGTTATGTATTACCCTTCATTTGGTAACAGAATTTTCAAAAACACTTACCTCAGTCGTAGTTCCAACGTCAGCAGATGGGCTGCACGTGCTCGTATCTGGTGGAGCTGTGCCTACACTGCTTCTAACTGGAGAGCTTGGGACAGGCCCTGCCATGGTCTCTGGATAGGCTGAAGATGGATTGAAACTGCCTCTCTTCTGAATCTTATTCCAGACCTTATTCATGGTATCAGTTAGCTCATAGAACAGCTGCACCTGAGCAAAAGGGGATGGAGACAGGGAAGGAAAACAAATCTTTCAACTTCTAGTCACAATCCCCTAAAAATTCAATATGAGAAAATTATTAGTCTGGGGAAACAACAATCTAGAAAATAAAAATCTGCTAACATATCATAGGCCTTGATGAAGTCACACTTGAAATCTGCCTCACACTGACACTGTAATATTTTATAATCAACACACCTTTGTGAATTAAAACCATAGTAACATAAACACAGATAATAGAACAGTATGTTTATTTTAATATATGAATAATAGGACAAATTCAAACACTTCTTAAACAAAGGATAGAAACAAAATCAGAAAACAAATATATCCCAATAAATATAATTCATTTAGTGAAATATGAAAATAACTACCATCCTTAATTCTGAATAATTTCCACATCTAAATTTTGTTTTTCTGAGCAATAAATCTGCAACTGGACTTCTTGCCTAGCAAGATACATTCAAAAACATGACATAAAATAGGACAGTAAAAGGAAAATGTTATATATGAGACTTTTCTATATATAAAAAAATACCCAACCTTTAACTCCCCTGGGATATGTCATTTCACTATTCAGAGGAAAAAAATGTTTAACTTGCACATTGTTTGACTGAGTTCTAAGATATTTACACAAGATTTCATAAATAAGCATTAATCATGGAATCTGTATGACAACATATTGCCATACACTGTATATAACAAGCCCGGGGAAAAAAATGCAAACACAATGTATAAGCAAACCCACAGCTGGATACCATATTCCGCTTGCCATTTTAAAAAAGAAAAAAAGTGAAATTCTTATATTTATAAGAAGTTTCAGCCCCAGGACACATCCAGATGATGAAGCTGGCTTCTCATGTGGGCAGAACAGATGCATAGAAACACTGTTGTCAATCCTTATTTGATATAAAACAGTACTTGAGAATAGTTTTCTCTTGCTTTTTGTGTAACAAAGCCTCAAATCTCAGGTTGTAACTGCTTTGTTTAAAAATAATCTAATGGGTAGAGATCTTACAAAAACAACTTCTTAGAAAAAATCTGTTGCAAAGTCTTTTGTCTTTCATAATTATTAATAATTTTCCCTCTAAAAAGAAACAATTTGGTTGGAAATCAAATTTTAAAAAAAGATCAGTTTGATTTTTCTCAAACAATTAGAACTGACAAATAAGGAGAGCAAAAAACAAAGAAAGTAAGTTCTAAACATGTTTAAGGTGATGCTGCTATCATTACTAATTCTTTTAACTGTTGCCATTAAAAAATTCTCTATGAATGTCAACAAATATATTGTGCGTTTATGTGCCAAGCAAATGATGACATAAATGTAAACATATTTTCATTATCAAAAAAAAAAATCTGGTAACACAGAACTCATGCTTTCTAAATTCAGATGTTTAAAAATATGAAGTAAAAATTTTGAAGTAAATATTCAAGTTTCACCCTTGAAGTTGTACTAAAAGGCAATGCCAATGACCAAACGAACTACCATTCCTTATATAATAGAATGTCTAAAATTTAAAAGCATAACTACATCAAGCATAACTGAAGCTCTAATTTTCTGCTGGTGGGAATGTAATGTTGAGGATACAAATTGAGTTTTTGAAAGAGGCATAAACCTACTACATGATCTAGCCATTCATTCCACACCAAAGTATTTCCCTAAGCAAAATAAAAGCCCCCACAAAGACAATTACATAAATGTTCTTAGCACCATTAGCTCTAATAGCCAAAAATTGGAAAGAATCCCAAATGTTCACTAATAAGTAGTGAGCAAATGGAAGTATATCCACAGGACAAACACTACTAAGTAATAAGAAGAAATAAACTATCGATGCATACATCATGGATTGATCTCAAAATAACCATGTAGAATAAAAGAAGGCAGGCCAAACAAACAACAAACAAACAAGCAAACAAACAAACAAACAAACAAAACACAAAAAGACAAAAACAAAACCATGTGATTCCATTTCTAAACAATCAAAAAAACAAAAATTAACCAAAAATAATAGAATCAGTAGTTGGTTGTGATGAGGAACCTTCTGAGGATATTAGATATTGTTAGGTATGTTAAGTATAGATAAATGAAACTGAAAAAACAAAATAACAAAAAACCTATAAAAACTATCATATGAGACAGCTTATTCAGGATATGAATGATGTTTATTAAATACTGCTACCATCTTGAGTATGAAATATTCACTGAATATAAAAATTATAACATTTTATTTTTTAGGTTTTGCCATTGGTCATGTGAGCTCACTGGAGACAGAAAGAGGGATAGTTAGAAGTACCACTCCTCTCCCCTCTGAAAGGGAGAGCCATGCCACAGTCCCTCCTCCTCCATTCTCCTCTCAGGATTTGGGGCAAGCAAACACCTGGTGTGAGTTTCAGGCCACCAGGTCTGGGACTCAAACAGAGGTTGACCATGTGGGAGTCTAGCACTTTAACTGCCACACCACCTGCTGGCCTTTAGCATTTTATTTCTTAAAATTATTTCCATATACATTTTCTCCTTTAATCTACAGTCACTTAGAAAAGATTTTATGGGACCGAAAAAGGTGAGAAGAGTTTCAATGAGATATGTTCCTGAAGGTGAGAAAGGATTTACATGGGTGCAAAACGTTATTTTAGTCAGAAGTAAAGCATTAACAAAAGCCCAGAGCAGGGGCAATGAAGAGTCCTACAGAGTTGAGATGAAGCATTTGTTTTGTGGGATATTAAGAGATAGAGACAAAACAGAATCATGAAGGTAGAGATGAAGAAGATACATCATGGATGTACAATGTCAATGGAAACCAAGGAGGAATGAGATTTCACCAAGTAGTGTAGTTTCACATGTTCAACAATGCAGAAAGCTCTAAGTGAATAAATAGTAGGATACTTTGGAAGGCAGATTGTTGCCAATTGTTAAAATTCGGTCTCTTTAGAAAATAGTTTTTATTTAAAAAACTGGAAGTAACTTTTCATATGAAACATTATACTTAACCAATTATACTTAAAAAATGAAAATCAAGAATTTAGAAAAATTAAAAATCAATGAATCAAGTAAGGATAGAATTCCAGATTTCTCTGAACTCAAAACTTATGTTCATACACAGGAATACCAAATTTCACTGCCTTCATGAAAACTAATCAACATAACTTAGAGCAATAGAAAATAAGTGAAGGGACAGGCAAGAAACATAAAATATTTTTTTCTAGATCCATGCATTTAATATCCAAAATGCAAAGATAGTTTTATATTCTTGAGAATGCATGCAAGAGGACAAAAATATGTAAATTTATTGGCTAAAAGAAAATTTAAACTTTATTATGTTAAAAGAGGATTTGGGGGGCCAGCAGGTAGCATGGTAGTTCAGGCACTCTATTCCCACATGGTCAATCATAGTTTGAGTTCTGGACCCAGTGGCTTAAAACTCATGCCAAGCACGTGTGTGTGCATGCCTAAAATTCCAGGAGGAGAATGGAGGAGCAGGCATTGCAGTGTGGCCAGCTGTTCTGGGGAAGGGGGGCAATTTACTTTCATCCCCCCCCCCCCCCATGGCAAGTGTACGCGTCCTATAGCAAAAAACGAAAAAAAAAGGGGAAGAGAGATTTGGCCCAGCTGCAGTGGCACAATGCTCAGCAATACTGGAAGCCATATAGAAGACTGAGGTTTGGTCGTATTGGCCTGTACATGTGGGGATATGTGTGCACATGTGTCTGTAGTCCTCCTGGCTGGGAAAGGTGGGGGGAGGGGGGTAAAGAGATCCAGGGTGAGGTTGAGAATCCTTGTGTCTGTCTGTCTCTCTCTAATAAATGAAAGAAATATATATAATAAAAGAGGATTCTACAGTATTATTTTTTTAAAGAATTATTTTATTTTAACTTTATTTATTATTATTATCATTATTATTTTCCAGTTTGATCAGAGAGAGACAGAGAGAGAGGAGAGAGAGAGAGAGAGAGGAAGTGAGAAAGCAAGCCACCAGGTCCGAGACTTGAACCGTGGTCGGCCATGTGGGAGTCCAGCGCCTTTAAACACCATGCCACTTGCCGGCCCCTCTACAGTATTATTTAATTTTGAAATGAACATAATTCCTAGGGTCTGGCAAAACAGTGTTTTGAGACATTAAAGAAAATTACTAACTTTGGTAAAATAATTAAAATGAAGGGAAGGAGTGATAAAAATCTCGTTTAGGCACAAATACATTGAATAGTCACCAGAATAAACAAATAATGTCTAAGAATCTTGAATGGCAATGAGAATTCCAAGACTAACATAGTTCAGGTCTCTATAATTGATATAGAGACCTGTAGTAATACCTGTCCTGACAATGAATTTACTCTGGGCCTATTCCATCTATGCATGGGGATTTCAAACACTTCATGGAAAAATGCAATTAAAGCACAAATTTCTTTTCATGGAAAAAATTTTGAAATCCATGCATAGCTTTTTTAATATTATTAATAAATATTTTCCATGAACTTTATGAAGACCCCGCCCAAAGAACTTTCCCTATAAAGTACATGAACTATTGATACATGAGGGCTGTATATTTAAGTACTAATGAGCCAAGTTCAGTGCTGCACACGGGTCATTCTTTCAATGTCACCCTAAAAGATAAACAAAAGAAAGGTTATTTAACTAGGAATTATTTCCATAGAATGTAATAAAAAAACTTATATACTGACTTGGGTGGGTGGGTATATTCTGGGAAAGACTTCATAGCTTTTATCAGATTCTCAAAAAGTCGGCAGTACAAAAAAAAAAAAAAAAACAATAAAGGGCTGATCTCCACTTCTTTACACCATATATATGGATTTTAAAAACTAAAAGCAAAAAACAAATACAAAAAGTAAGCAAGCAAACACTAATAAGAAAAAGATATATTTAGAGTCATTAATCTTAAAAGAAAAATGAAATAGTAAAATGAATTTTAAGATACTATGTGCACATCTAGGTCTATTTAAGTGGTCCATGATACTTTCTATTAAGATAGGATACCCAGAAAACAAAGAGAAAAATATAGATTATTTGAATATGAAAGTGTATATTTTTGAAAAAATATGCCATAAAGTATAAGGCAAATTAATTGCATTAGAAATACAGGGCTTTAGGGGCTGGTAGGTGGCATGGTGGTTAAGGGCGTTGGACTCCCACATGGTTGACTGCAGTTCAAGTCCTGGACCTGGCGACTTGCTTTCTCACTTTCCCTCACTCTCTTTCTCTCTCACTCTGTCCCTCTCTGGGCAAATTAAAAGAAGAAAATAAATTTCAAAAGTTAAATAAAATAATTTTTAAAAATAGGGCATTATTTGTAGAGTATAAAAGAAGCTTCTATAAATGAATTGCTAAGGAAAAAGAACTAATAGAAAATTAGGTAAATGCTATGAATTATGATTTAACCAAAGAGAAAATTCATTGGTCAATAAACTTTTATAAAAATTCTGAACTTTATTAATAATCAGGAAAATACAAATATAAGCAATATTAATTTTCAGTTCTCAAAAGGGCAAACTGAATGACCAAAAAATATTTCAAAAGATTCTCAACCATTTGGTGTCATTTCCTTTGAGCTTTTCTTACGGTACAATTCTACTGAAGAGAGTTCCTTTTATCGAAAAATACGTCTTCAGTATTCATGTATAAAAGTTATTGTTTTCTTGGTTTAGAATTCTGGGTTGAATAGTTTTATTTTATTTTGCAATTTAAAGATGTTGCTTTTATGGCCTCCGTTGTTTCTTTATAAGTATAAACTGCTAATAAAATCTTGGTTCCCTTATATATGTAATATTTGTATTTATTTGTAATTTTTTTTCATTTAATTTTCTTTTATACATTCAATCACATTATTTGGCTTACAAAGTGGATATTTCAACAGGTGAACATTTCTCCCTAGTACAGTTGATAAAACTACAAAATATCGTCAACAGATAATACCACGTTTCTTTGTGCCATTAATGCTTTGCCTCTCTATTTTTCTTCTAAATGTCCTTCCTCAGTCCCTCCTCTTTCACACATACTATATCTGGTATTTACATCTATATACTGTGTTTCTATATCCTTTAGTCAATTAGTTTCAGTCATACAGTGCGGACACTCGGTATTTATTAAATGGGGACATACAATGCCTCTCCTTCATAGCCTGGCTTGCTTAACTCAGCAGTAAATTTTCCATATTCATCCACTTCCTGTCAAAAGCCAGGTTTTTTTTTTTTTTTTTTTTTTTTTTTTTTTTTTTTTGTGTGTGTGTGTGTGTGTGTGTGTGTGTGTGGCTGAATAGTATTCCAGAGTATATATGCCACAGTTTTTCTATCCATTCATCTGTTTGTGGGCATTTGGGTTGTTTCCATGACTTAGTGATTGTGACTAGCGCTGCAATAAACATTGATGTGCAAACACTTTTCCGATTAAGTATTCTTCTGTCCTCTGGGCAGATACCAAGGAGTGGGATTGTTGGATCATATGGTAGTTCTATTTGTAGATTTCTGAGGAATCTCCAGATTGTTCTTCACAGCAGCTGGACCAATTTACACTCCCACAAGCAGTGTAAGAGAGTTCCCCTTTCACCACACCTCCTCTAGTACTTATCTTTTTTTTGTTTTGTTTTTTTAATCTTAGTCATTCTGACTGGGGTTAGGTGGTATCTCATTGTTGTTTTGATCTGCATTTCCTTTACAATGAGGGATGTTGAGCATTTTTTCATATGCCTTTTTGCTATTCATATGTCATCTTTAGAGAGTGGTTTTTTCAACTCATTCTCCCACCTTTTAATAGGATTGATTGTCTTTTTTCAGAACAGCTGCTTGAGTTCCTTGTGAATTCTGGTTATCAGTCCCTTATCTGATGCATAGTTTACAAAAATATTTTCCCATTCTGACGGCTGTCTATTCACACTAATTACTGTGTCTTTTGCAATGTAGAAACTTCTTAGTCTGATGTAATCCCACTTGTCTATTTTGGGGATTATCGACTATGCTTTGGGCATCTTATTTAAGAAGTCTTTCCCTACCCCAATGTCTCCCAGAGTTTCCCCAGTGTTTTCCAGGAGCAGTTTTATAGTTTGAGGTTTTAGATTTAGATCTTTGATCCACCTTGACTTGATTTTTGTCAGAGGTGAGAGGTAGGGGTTCAGATTCATCTTTCTGCAAGTGGAAATCCAGTTTTTCCAGTACCATTTGCTGAAGAGGTTTTCCTTTTCCCACTGGATTGACTGGTACCCCTTGTCAAAAATCAGTTGACTGTATTCTGTTCCACTGGTCCATGTGTGTGTTTCTGTGCTAGTACCATGCTGTTTTGATTACCACAGCTTCGTAGTGTATTTTTTGGTCAGGGAGTGAGATGCCGCCCACTCCACTCTTGTGCAGAATTGCTTTGGCAATATGGGGTCTTTTATGATTCCAGACAAACTTTATGATTGTCTTTCCTAGATCTGTGAAGAATGTGTCTGGTACTTTGATTGGCATTGAATTAAATATGTAGATTAATTTGGGTAGAATTGCCATTTTGATTATATTAATTCTTCCTATCCAGGAACACGGGCTATCCTTCCACTTTTTTGTGTCATTTTCAATTTCTTTTTTTTTTCTTTTTTTTAAAGAATTATTTTATTTAACTTTATTTATTATTATATCATTATTATTTTTCAGTTTGATCAGAGAGAGACAGAGAGAGAGAGAGAGAGAGGGAGGAAGTGAGAAAGCAAGCCACCAGGTCCGAGACTTGAACCGTGGTCAGCCATGTGGGAGTCCAGTGCCCTTAACCACCACGCCACTTGCCAGTCCCTTCAATTTCTTTTTTTATCTTCTTGTAGTTTTCCTTGTGGAGGTCTTTAACTTCTTTGGTTAGATTTCTCCCTAAGTATCTTATACTTTTTGTGGCTATCATAAATGGAATAACTTTTTTCAGTTCTATCTCAGTCTGCCTGTTGTTTGTATATAAAAATGCTATAGATTTCTGGATATTAATTTTGTATCCTACAACTTTACTATATTCATGTATTACTTCCAGAAATCATTTGTAATATTTTTAAGATCTGCTCTTTATCTGTGGCTTTTAACAGTTGCATTATGATATATGTAAACATGGTCTTCTTTGTGTGTTTTTCTTACTCATCTTGTTTCCTTCATGTCTGCCTTCCATGTAGTAAGCATTTATTGGATTCATTTGGTGATGAAAAAAACAAGACATGCTTTGGAATTTTGACAGAATCCAGAAAAAGTCTGGAAGCATAAACTAAGGTGATACATCTCACAAGAAAGAGTCTTACTTGGAGTCTCAAGTTTTATCAGTAAAATTTAAGTTAAACTGTCACATGAGGATATTAAATAGTATTAAACCCTCACCAAATCTGAGTACTTACTAAATCTTTGGTGCTGTGCTATTTTGTGATTTCATAGTCCTTCAGGAATGCTGCTACATTACACCAGGGATATTAATACCATCTGCAAGAGGTTCTCAAATTTTAATAAGAACTGGTCTAAACTAACAAAAGAGTTTCATATAGCATGTGAATGTTTACAAAGTATTTTCATAAATATTCCACTTAAGGCTTCCCAACAAACTTGTGATCAACTAGGTGGTAACAATTCAATACAACTTGGTTTATGAGGATTTATCAAGAAGATAAAATGGAATTAGGTGAATATGTATGAATTATTACATTATCAGTAAAAACAGATTCTCAGTGCATGAGGTTCATTTAGCTTTGGTGTAATTCTACCACCCCCCCCCCAAAAAAAAAAAAAAAAATCTTGAGGTTTGGAGGGCTGGAGAAAAGAGGTACTGGGAACCAGGTGTAAAGGAAAGGATAACAGGGAAGGAGCAGATATAGGGCAGATATAGGAAGGAAAAACCAAAGCAAAGACAAGCTCTTCAGGATGACTGTATTTAAATGACAAAGTCTGAACTTTGTTCCAAACAAGGTAGATAGCTAAAAATACAATAGTACTCTAGTTTTGAGTCATAGTACTATATTCAAAAGATAACATTAAATTCATGTAACTATTTAGTATCTCAAAATAAAAGAAAATTCAAACAAAGGTGAATAAGTAGTAGAGTTTAAGACTAAAATCATAATGGTAACAGAATTTCTTTTTTAGGTGGATAGCCATGGATAATCAGAGCATGCAGAGTAGGACAATCCTCCCATAG
The DNA here is from genome assembly GCA_026018925.1 of Tupaia tana. Classification (NCBI taxonomy): domain Eukaryota; kingdom Metazoa; phylum Chordata; class Mammalia; order Scandentia; family Tupaiidae; genus Tupaia; species Tupaia tana. Next base: position 54,102,455 of record JAKSZU010000008.1, on the reverse strand, counting down.
CTGTAGTTATTTTTCCTAAATCCATAAAGTATAAGGACTCTGCTAGATAACTCCTGCTTAGCAGAGAGCTATTATATATGGCATCGTACTGAGAATGAGGCACTACTAAGTATATATTTGCATATGCTAATATAAATGAAATTTTACAGTAAAAAGGGGTAGGGCGTCAACACATCTTTCTGCAGGAATACAATTCAAATTCTTACAGTTTTCCTTTTTTTCTGAAAGTATTTTTTAAGTAACTATTAACAGTGGTATTTAGAGAGTAATTGCACAGACAATAAGCCAGTACATAATTATTGTCTTTTATATAATAAAGGGTCTTAATAGAACAGCAAATGGCCATTCAACTGAAATAGTTAATTATCATTCAAAAATATTTACTATGGTTCTAAAAGAAATAACATTTATCATGGATGAAAAGACTTAACTTTTTATGATGGTGATCTTTAGATACAGTTGTGTTGTCATAATTTAATTGCATGCATTTTGATAATAAAGACCTCACCAACATGTTAGTAGGTCCAATCTTTTCAAAGCACATGACAATAAACCAAACTGTGCAGTATATGGTACGAGGAAAGAGGCAGGGAGAATAGAAGAAATGAAGAAGTAGGAGAATTTATAAAACAGGTCATTTGAACCTACTTTTTTTTTGAGAGAGATATTTTTGCCATAGGGTGCTCACCAGAGAGACAGAGAGAGTCAGAGACAGAAAGGGAACCCCCACCCCGAGGGGGATGGCCATACCACAATCCCTTCTCCTCCATTCTCCTCTTGAGATTTTAGGCACACACACAGGCACATGTGTCTAGCGTGTGTTTTAAGCCACCAGGTCCAGGACTCGAACAACAGTTGACTATGTGGGAGTCCAATGATGTAACTATTATGCTATCTTCTCGTCTCTGAACCTACTTTCTAAAAATACACTTGAATATACTTTTTTTAAAAAAGCACTTTAAAAATTTGCTTATTACCACTAATACTGAAATTCTAAAAATTATAGATAATGACCTGTCAAACCCAATGATATTCTAAGAATTACTTGAAAAATAAAACTTCAAATAGTATGCAACATTAATAAAAATATATTACAATCTACTTCTAGCTAAAGAAACGTGTATTAAATTCTATATAAGTATTTGTCTATACCCAAGTGGCCTAAATTCATATTAAATTATAAAACTTCAGACTACAACAGAGTTGGTTTGTGATATCTGAAAGTTTATAAGCTTAATAAAATACATTTATTATAATAAACAATATTATTCTTTCTTTCTTTTTACTTTTTTTTTTTTTGAGAGATTTTTTTGCTATAGAGCACATGCATTTGTCAGAGAGGCAGAGAGATAGAAAGTGAAAAATCACCCCCAGGGGGATGGGCATACCATAATTCCTTTCCCATTCTCCTCTTGAGATCATACACATGCACCCGGCATGAGCGTTAAGCTGCCGGGTCCAGGACTTGAACAGTGGTCGACTCCCTGGGAATCCAGTGACATAACTATTATGCTATCTGCTAGTCCCCTATTCTTTCTTTTATAAAAATATTGCGAGTTCACTGAGATTCTCACTTAGAACTTACAATATTTGATTATTTAAACAGACTCTTCCAAGACCAGCTCTGTGACTTGGTGATTAAAGGCAGCCATATCTCATATGGCTGACTGTGCAGTTTGAGTACTGGACTTGATGGACATGCTGGGTATATGTGCATGCATGGCAAAAATCTTGAAAGGAGGGAGAAATGGAGGAGAAGAAATTGTGGCCTGATCATTCCCCATTGCAGGTCCTTTCTTGTGTCCTTTTCTGTCTGTCTCTGGCAAGCAAATGCACCCTCTAGCACATACATAAATACATTCATACATACACTTTTCTAGTCTGACAGTAAAATAGTTCCTTAGTGTTTAAAAACATTCCATCTGCAACTGATGTGATTCCATGAGCCAAGAAGTGCATTTATGCTGCAACTACTACACTTTCAGAAGAGCTTAAATTACAAAACTTGAAAGAGTTTCAGAGCAATTTCTAGACACCCTGGATCTTGATGACTCAGATTAAAAAATAAATAAATTAGGGTACTTAATGGAAGAGAAACTGTTCAACAAACAGATAACAACTGTTTAGAAATAACATTACTTTAAATCTTTCATAAATCCAGTGTACCAACCTGGGGATTAGAGCACTTTATCTCTACTGATTCTAGGTCAACATGGAGACAGACCACAAATGAATGCCTCGCATCAGGTCCTGTAGTGAGAAGCTTTTGAGATGTGACAGCTAGAGTAGAGGTACAACCCATAGGCTCCACTAGGCAAAGTGTCACTTGTTTTCCAAGAAGGGTGTATATGCTGAAATGATGTAAGCTGATGGTCCAAGGAAAGGCATCACCTGAACAAGGAGACAAAAGGGAGTCAAGAAGTAAACAAACAAAAATACAGTTAATTGTCACTTGACAGTTAATTATCTACTGTTCATATACAAAATGTAAAATATTAAATGCTGCACCAAAAAAGAGAATGGAATCCCAGAGACCAAAGTGTGCAATTATTTACAACTTAAAATTTATCTTTTCAAAATGTTTATATTTGTATTTATTATAATGTTATTATATCAGTAAATATGTACACTATAAAAAATAAATAGAAGTTAAAGAAATTGAAGAAAAATATAAATAGTTCTAAATTTCTCTTCTACACTACCTATTTTGCCTATTATATTTTGCAACTACTGGCGATATATGTTGCAGAATGTAGAGACCAGAGGTAATAGACTGAATTAGAAAAATGCAGTAATTTTTACATGGACTTGTGATAACCATAGATCTATCCAGCTGTAGAATGAGAAAGAAAAAGGATAAATGATCTCCTTTAGCCTACTGGACCATATAGGGGATTTCATCAGACTCATATAGGGGATTTATTTAAAGTAGAGGTTCCTGGGCTCTACTTCAGACTTAGTGAGTCAGAATCTCTGATGGAAATCTAGATACATTTCAAAAAGTTACTTAGATGCTTTTTATGTGCGAGTTATTCTTACATAAAATATACTTGGAAAAAAAGCACTTATAGATTTCAGATTATAAGAAAAATTATTTATAGTTTTATCTTTTACTAATTTATTTGGGAAATATTAATTCATTGATACAAGTTTCTGAGATAAAATAATCTTTTTAATTATGGTTATTGGAAAAGTATTTGTAAAATAATGTTTATAGTTCAATGCAGTAAGAATTAGAAGAAAAAAAAACAAGTGAATTACTAAGTGGATCACACTCACAATATATATTAAAGGCGTCTAAATATGCATATACTACTCATTATACTACAAGGTAGAGTCTCATAAGTTTGAACATTCATAATTTCTTGTCCAAATGTAGTTAATAAACTTATAAAATCAGAAACTTTGAATTGAGATGTGGATAACAGAACAAATTTAGCTACATAGCAGGTCATAATAAGCTGACCAGAAACAATGATAACCTCATAATAATACGTGGTCAGCACTGTGGTACCTTGTCCTAAGACTTCAAATATTTTTCCCCCAAGAAAGAATAACAAATTCTAAATCATCTGTAACTAATTCTAAAATTATTTAAAAACCTACATCAAATACCATGCTACTTACAAAATAAAGCCTCTGCCAAATTTGTCTTAAAATATTTTGGAATGAGGTGATCTAGCCATTTTAGGAGAAAGGAAGATGTCCCACTGATCACTGGGCCTCCAGCATATAAAACCCACGTGAACAGCCCTTCTTCAAGAGACAGACAGCTCCATGGCTCCTGTGATCTAGCCATTCTGGGAGAAAGGAAGATGTCCCACTGATCACTGGGCCTCCAGCATACAAAACCAGAGTGGTAGGAAGACCCCCTTCAAGTCTCCTGTCTCTGTATCAGTCTTTGTCTCTCTCTATCTCTGTCTCTGTCCTCTCTCTCTCTCTGTCTTTTTTTTAATTTTTGCTTTTTAGAATTTTTTTTTGAGAGGTTTTTCCCTATAGGGCGCGTGGGCTCACCAGACAGAGAGAGACATAGAGACAGAAAGTGAGAAATCACCCCTCGGGGGGATGGTCACGCCTCAATCCTTTCTCCTCCTTTCTCCTCTCAGGATCTTGGGCACGCACGCACACGTGCCCAGCGTGAGTTTTAAGCCACCGGGTCTGGGACGCAAACCGCGGTCGACTACGTGGGAGTCCAGCGACATAGCCATTACACTAACTGCTTTTTAGAATTTTTTAAGGTGAGGCGTTTTACAGGGCCCTTTGGCCCCTCCTAGGCCTTTATCTTGTTAATAATCCCATCTCCTCCTCTCAGAACAGCCCTTCTTCAAGAGACAGACAGCTCCATGTCTAATTTTTGAGTTTTATTGAAATTTTTTGAATATTAATTTTTCTTTTTTAGATTTATTTAAAAGTTTTTTTCTTCTTTTTCTCTGTTTCTTGTCTGTTTTTTTGCTGTTGTTGGTATTGTTTCCCTCTCTCTGCTTCCTTTTCTGCACACTCCTCGACCCTCAGACTGAACTTCTAAGTTTGGGAAGAACCCGACCATCCACCAGATGACTAGAAATCGCTGCAGGACCACAAGAAATATGGAGAAGCAGGAAAATACCTCTCCCACAAGGGAAACAGATAGCTCCTCTTCATCCACACACAGTTCAATGGAAATCATGGACATGTCTGATAAAGAATTCAGAACATTCATAATGGCAAAGCTAACAGAGATGGAAGAGAAGAGAGATAAGGAACTGCTGAAGAGGAAGGAGAAAGGAGCTGAAGAGTTCCAGGAGGTGAGGAAATTCATGCAAGATCTAAAAGAGGAATTTCACACTTTACAAAAGAACCAGAAGGAACTGTTAAGAGATGAAGGCTATAATACGAGGAGAAGTCAAAATCTCCCTTGAAAGTATTAAAAGCAGACTAGATCAAACAGAAAATAGAATCTCTAATGTAGAAGAGAAAATGGCTGGCCTAGAAAAATTCACCATGAAGACTGAGAAAATGGCCCAAAAATTTGAGAATAATATGCGAGAAGTACTAGATACAATTAAACATCCAAACATCCGGATAATAGGCATCCCAGAGGGTGAAGAGACTCATAAGGGCATTGATAATCTATTCCATGAAATCCTGCGAGAAAACTTTCCAAACCTGGTGAGGCACTCAAAGATTCAGTCCCAAGAAATAAAGAGGACCCCAAATAGAATCAACCCAAGAAGATCTTCTCCAAGACACATTATAGCCAGATTGACCAAAACCACAGACAAAGACAAGATACTAAGACTGGCAAGAGAAAAATGGCAAGTTACCTACAAAGGGTATCCCATCAGACTAACGGCAGACCTCTCATCGGAAACAATGCGAGCGAGGAGAGAATGGGAAAATATATTCAAAATATGAAGGGAAAAGCAATTTCAACCGAGAATTCTGTACCCAGCAAGGTTATCGTTCATTTGGGAAGAAAAGACACGAACTTTCCCAGATAAACAAAACCTGAAAGAATTTACCAGCACCAGACCAGATCTCCAAGAAGTTCTTAAGGGAGTGCTATGTCAGTAAAATTAAATGCAGACACAGAAATAAGAGTTCAAAAACTAAGAAAATGGGCAACTTAATTGTAGGGAGAGTGTTTGGAGATGAATATTATATCCCAGAATTCAATCTGGAAGATCAAACCCTAACAGAAGAAAGATTAAGTACATGAGACTGAACCGATGAAACAACATTCTGTTACTTGACTGAATTATTGCTGCTTTTCTCCTAAGCTTTGTTTCCCGGTTTTAAAGGATTTTTGTCCTGTCTTGAGCTGTTGATAGGTGCATGTACCTACTATTTGAACAGAATACTAACCTGTTTCTAGGCTTTAAGTTTCAAGGAAATATCATTACCAGTTCAAAACTACTCTTCTTGAAATTACCTGCTGAAAGTAGTTAGATTACTTTTGATACTGTGTGATCAACAAAATATTGGGGAAAAAGGAATGGAAGACAATTGTATATAACAGAGACAGTGTAATAAGAGAGTGGGAAAGGGCAGAGGGTCAGACACGGGGTAAAAAACATATATATACGTATACATATGTATGAAAGCAGAAATGGAATATTATTGATGATAACACACATGACTAAGCCACTATGCAGTTTATTCTAGATGGGAAACCACGTTTAGTATGTTGTGATGATGCTCAGGGAATGAATGTTAAGTAATTAAAAAAAAATGTTGCAGGAGAAAAAAAAAAAAACGGTAAAACTGTTCATATCAATTTTAAAAAAATGCATATTTGATGACTGCAGTAAGCTATATAGCCCCAGCTGGGTACTACTTTATAATATGTTCATTCTACTCACTGGGGTTTATGCCTAAAGTCAGACTTGGGTTCATGTATAGGTATCAGCTGTGCTAGCTATTGGATATATTTAGACTAATTAAGTTTATTAGCAAATCAATTAAATGGGGCGGGGGGGGGGGGAAGGCATAGAAAGCAACCATGGATACCAGAGACAATGTGAGAGGAGGGTGGGACGTGGCAGAGGGTGAGGGATAAGGAATCAAGGATGGCAAAACAAAAAACAAAGTATACAAGACATAAGAATTGGAAAATTATTTGCTGAAAACATGTATCTTGATGTGCTTGATTGAGCCAATACACAGTGTATTTTGGATGGAAAATTCATTTGTATGCTGTAATGATGTATATTGAATTAATGTAATAAATAAATTTAAAGAGGAAAAAAATATTTCGGAATGATTTCAGGTTACATATTTTAAAATTTGTAGTGAGCCATATATATATATATATATATATATATATATATATATATATATATATATATTTCAAGCCTTATTTTAACCAAAAAATGCTAAATGGTGGTTATGCTGGATGAAAGAGTACCACATAAATTTGTTGAATAATAAAAAAAAATCCCAAATGACGTCAGTATTATCTCAGATATATGTTTCCGCTTCTTTGGAATCAGACCAATACATTGAAATGGGGTAGGCTATACTCTAACTCTTAAAAAGAACTTTCTAAGGTACTATTCCATGTCTACTTATTTAACATGCAGATTGTTTTAAAAGGACACTATATCCCTAGAAGATGAGATTGTTAACATGTAATGAGAAAAGTTCTACAATTAATCACTGTGTAAAAAAGTCACAAAACACATTAATTGCTTAAGAACTCTTTTATACACATACCAGGATTAAACAAACCTTATCTACTTATAACTGGCAATATAATATTGTATTATAGGTACTCCCAAAAATACATCCAGATACCCATAATAGGCCAGAACTATGTACTATACTGAGAACTCCATGAAACTTTCTGTCATTCTAAGCCGAACTTCGAGTTTTATTTTATTGAAAGTTCTAATGCTATAATCTGGGTCTTTAATTTTAGAGAAACTATTGCTGGTAGAATCCAGAAATTTTCAAATAAAATGTCTAAAGAGCAACAACAACAAAAGATCAGGAAGGTTTGTGTGTAAATCTGTGACTCCTCTATATTATAAATAGAGAAAAGAATGTAATAAAATAATGCTCAAGAAAATGATGACCAAACACTGATGTAATTCAGACCAATAATGTGAAGGAGAATAAGTATGACAGAAAGCTTCAGGAAAATTGAACAAATAAAAAACAATAAGTGAGACTATGTGTTCCATGTGTCAACACCAAGAGGTGGGGTGGGGAGGAGGACCCCATAGGAACATAGCAACTTACAAGTGCGTGAAATAGAAAAAAAAAAAATTACTGTGGATTTCCTTACACTGTATCACATGTTGTTGATTTGGTACCACACTAGAATCAGAACATTATGGTTTAGATGACACAAAAAATTATAATTCTGTGTACAGACATATATACACACATACATGAATTTTATTATCAATACTGGCATCAGTGAACAGTGACAAATTTACAGACGCTCATTATAGACATTTAATTTATGATCTTGAATCTTATTGAATATGTGGAATAAGAATCAGTCTTTCCTTTTTGTTCCCCTAAATTTGTGCCAGAGGATGCATGTACGAGAGAGAGAGAGAGAGAGAGAGAGAGAGAGAGAGAGAGAGAAAGTACTCCCCATGGCACATGGTCATACCCAATCCCCTCTCCTCCATCTCTCTCTCTTTAAGATTTTGGGCACACATGCACACATGCCCAGTATATTTTTCAAGCCATTAGGACTCTAACCACACAGTCGGCCATGCGGGATTCAACTTGCTCAACCACCATGCCATGGTTTAGCACTCCTTTTTAAAATGTAATCTACCAAGTTACAGGAAGAAGAATATGTACTGTGAATCACCTTAAAAACATCAATATCACAAAGGAGGAAAGAATATTTGCCAGTATTGGAGATACTTTCCTTAAACTTCTTTGCTTTCCAAATTTTACTCATTAAATGTTTAATTGGTAAAAGAACCAATCAAACAAAAATACTTTCCTTTAATCCCTAACCCCCACTCCCCCAACCCTATATGACTCAGATAGGCACTTCCTTCAAATATAAACCAATGGAGCCAGCTGTAGTAACACAAGTTATACAGCACCACTGCACAAGGCTACGGCCACATGTGAAGCCCAGGTTGGGATTGCAGGTCAACCTGAACATACCAGGTTCTAGTAATCCTTACAACAGGGGTCGAATATTCCCGGTTATATAAATGAGAGTGTGTACATTAGGGAGGAGTGGGGGCAGGGAAGTACTTTTGACAAGGTCTTGCCATGTAGTCCTGGGATGGTGGATAGAGGACTGCATGGCAAGACCCTGTCAAAAGTACCTCCCTGCCCCGACTCCTCCCTAATGTACACATGCTCATTAAAAATGAATACACAGGGAACCAGCAGTTAGCGTAATGGCTATGTCGCTGGACTCCCACGTAGTCGACCGCGGTTCGCATCCTGGACCCAGTGGCTTAAAACTCATGCCGGGCGTGTGTGTGTGTGCGTGCCCAAGATCCCGAGAGGAGAATGGAAGAGAAGGGATTGCGGCGTGACCATCCCCCCGGGGGGTGATTTCTTGCTTTCTTGTCTCTATGTCTCTCTCTGTCTGGTGAGCGCACGAGCCCTATAGCGAAAACCTCTCCAAAAAAAAAAAAAAAAAAAAAAAAAAAGAATACACAAAATATAACCAGGAATATTTTATACCTATTGTAAGGGTAATAACACTTTGGAGACAGATACACTGCATTCTACAAATAAAAATGAACCAAATTTGCTTAAATTGTTTCCCTGAACCAGCTAACTGATTTAGCACTTAAATTGAATTAGGCTAAGCTTAAAGTGTTTTAACGTAAAATGGAGGAGATTGATTTCAAAATTGTGAAAGATTTTCTTAACATATAGCAAGAATTCACTGCTCAAACTACTTTTGCAAGTTGTTACTAGTTTAATCATAACTTAATCATCAAAATTTCATTACTGGATAAAGAAACTTAATATTTCTAATCTGCTTTAAAACTTAAAATTTCAAGTATAAACAATGCAAGCCCAGAATAATCAGTTTTTAAAGAAAAAGGGACTGTAAAGAATAGCAATGTTCTTCAAGAATTAAGGCATTAGTAGCAGCTTTATAGTTTTTTTAATTCAAATCAAACTTTATCTACTTATAAATTACATTTGCCTACTAATAAACCTTTATTTAACTCAAACTAGAGTAATAAATCTTCCATATTTAAGTATCTTCCATATTTAAGTATCATCCTTGCCCAATAATTCAAAGAAAAGCCCCAAAATAATCAGCAAAGAAAAAAATGTACGAATTAACACACCCTTTTAATTTGTTTTCAATATTTTTAAGGTTTAAAAAGTATTTAAAGTTTATAATAACTACTTGGAAAACATTATCTGAATGAATACCTTAATGGCAAACCACTGTAAAATGCTTTAGCTGTATTTAGGGCAGAGGGGTAGGGATTATTTTCGAAGCATCCAGCTTTCTTTTTTTTTTTTTTTTTTTAGAGAGGTTTTCGCTATAGGGTGCATGCGCTCGCCAGACAGAGAGAGACAGAGACACAGAAAGCGAGAAATCACCCCCCAGGGGGGATGGTCATGCCGCAATCCCTCCTCCTCCATTCTCCCCTCGGGATCTTGGGCACGCATGCACACATGCCTGGCGTGAGTTCTAAGCCACCGGGTCCGGGACGGGAACCGCGGTCGACTCCATGGGAGTCCAGCGACATAGCCATTACACTAACTGCTGATTCCCAGCATCCAGCTTTCCTGATGAGAAGGTCAGAGGTACACTGGTTTGTATTATTGTGACATCCATTGGGTGACTTAGGTTGCTTATCCTTCAGCAAGGGCTTTACTTTGTCAGAAGGACATTATGCTTGACCTCCAAACTTGGCTGACAATTTACTGATGAGAGTCATAACCTTTGGGTTGCTCTGATATTTTGACATATTTGCTGGGTTCTGGGCCACATCCTGGAAGGCTACCATAACTTCAGGATCCTGCATGGCTGGATCACTAAGAATTTCATTGAGCCCAGGCATTCCTGCCATTCCAGGCATACCCCTCCCATTCCAGGCCTTCCTCCAGGAAAATTACCAGGCATTCCCCCAGGAAAGCCACCTGGAAGAGGGCCATACTGAGCTCTGGGTTGTCTTCTGGCTTCTTCCTCCCTCTGGGCTCTCTCATGCTCTTCTTGAGCTTTCTTAACTCTATTCTTTCTTTGATCTCTCGCTCTTCACATTTTCGCTCACACTTTCTCCAGTTTTCTGGGCCCTTGGTTGAACCTCTTTGAACATGGCATTAGCATCTTCATCATAATCCAGTTTACACAAGGGCAAGATCATGTGCTGCTTCTTCCCAATGACCCAGAAGTCCGTAAGCTTTTCCTCGCCACTTGTATGGTTGAGCTGAATCAGTTTGTTTCAATGGCTCTGTCCACAGTCTCGAATGGCAGCATTTGGCTTCTGTAATTTGAAGACACTGGCTCTCTTGACACACACAGAATAGCCAGGCATGGGTTCAGCTTGATGGCCTCTGTAAACAAGTCAGTGGCTTTCTGTAGTTCACCATCATTTAGGGCTTTAATGGCGGCTACTTGCTTATCATTTGCCTGATCTATCATCTCCTCAGTTATCTCTACATTTTCATCTCCCATTTCTTGAGGGGCATCAGTGTCTGGTTCAATCGCACCTTCATTGTCAATTTCTGGATCACTTGCCTCACTTGATGGTTCCTCTGTTTTAGTGTTTTCCTCCACCTTCTTACTATCTGTTTTTTCTTCCTTGATCCGCTCTTCAGATTTAGCTTTCTGAGTAGCTGGTGGTACTTTAAACCCCATGCTCTCCACCCACTCTCTCAGGAAGCACATCTCCTTGGTGTGCAGAACGCTCGGATCCTGCTTACACATTTTCACGAAGGCCCAGAGCTCGCTCACTTTGCGGGGGTCCGTGGCTGGGAAGCGGGAGAGGAAGGGAACGTGGCTGAGGAGGCTGGAGCATGACACCAGGCCAAGCGCATCGCAGCTTTATAGTTTTAAAAAAGATGTGACTATTATTACAACGTATGATGTAGGGTCAATTTTTGGTACTGAAGGCTAACTTTTCTGAAAGACAAGATTCTATAAATTACATCAGTGCCATAGGGTGATAACTGTCTTGGCTCAAGCTGCTATAACATCCTACTATATAGACTGATGGCTTTAATAGCAGGTATTTATTTCTAACAGTTCTAGAGGCTGGGAAGTATAAGATCAAGTTGCTGCCAGAATCAGTTCTTCATGAAGGTCCTCTTCAAGGCTGACTTACAAACAGCCACCTTCTTGCTATGTTTTCCCAAGGCCGAGAGAGAGCAAGCTCTACTGTTTCTTACTCTATTTATAATGGCACTGATTCCGTCATGAGGCTCTAACATCATGACTTCATCTAAATCTAATTCCTTCCTTCCTAGAGAACTCACCTCCTAATACTATCACACTGGGGGTTGGGACTTTAACATATAAATTTTAGGGGTGAGGAGGAGACAAATGTTTAGTCTTTTATATTAGTTTAGGCAAAACTGATACCTAGACATGAAAGAATAAAACAAAGAAGTCAGGTATGTGACAGTCTTACAGACTTACAAATCTTCATAAAAAGGTGATAGGTAAAGTATAGGTATGGACAAGAATACTCAAGGAAGCTGCAAATGTGAAGAATGTCTGTATTTAAGAGAAAGGAAAAGGAAAAAGAGTCCATAAAAGATATCCTTGAAAGGAAAGTAGTGGAAGTTTATAGTAGCTGTTATAAGGAATAGGGAGACATTAAAGGAGTTGGGAAAAATCGATAAAAGTCAAAGTAATTTTTTTCTAAAATAGTCCCAGGAACTTTAGAGGAAATGTGCAAATGTCATAGAGATAGAATGATCCAAGATTGTACTTTGTTTCATGAAATTGAGAATCTAAGAGAGTATTTAACTATACAAGTGTGTTATTTATTACCACAGCATGTGTATCGGACATCAATTAAAACTCACTCACAATCTACTTCTGTATAAAACAATCATAGGTAACTGTTTTTGCATAGGCTATAATACATCACACTACATGTGAATGGGGCTAAGTTAAGGAGATAATGGAATGTAGCCACTTCTACTGTAACTATTAAATACTGGTAGCTTATGAAGTAGCTTGAAAAAAGAAGAGGATTCAGGTGAGACTTGCAGTTACAGTCAAGAGAGGAAGTTAAAAAATTCTTTTTTCCCAAAAACAAACGGCAAGTTGATAATTTGATAACTGATAAAACAAAACCATTTTGGCACCCTAGGAATCAAAGAATCTGAAAGTAATTATTCTTGACAAGCTATGAACTTTGAGTAAGATGAGTGACAGTCTGATACTTTTGCATGAAGTCACTCCTGTCTCTCCTACAGTCCACTCAGCGTGGTAGTTCTGTCGGAGTTCTGCAAGGCATAAGGATTAGAGGCATTGGTGTTATGGTCCAGGAGAGGGCACCTGCTTTGGAGTGGTCAACTGCCCACATGCAGGAACACTATTAATGAAGTAATGATTTTGGTAATGGTTGAACAGGGAAGGCCAACAGCTCAACTATCTTGAGATTAGGGATGTGATCAAGGCAAGTATATTTATGATGGCGGTAGCATGCATGCACAGTGGACAATAAAGAGTTATGTGCATAGTGAGCAACCCCTAGATTACACATATGTGCAGAGTACATGTAGAAGGGCTCATATGAAAATAAAAATAGGGCACATATGAAAATGGCCAGAATACTGAATGCACAACTTATGCATGTACAGATCCTTCAATAGAGAACAAAAACTTCACTGGTAGTTTGAAAACAACTGTGTTCAGTTTGGGCTGACCATTTAGATAAGAGAAAAACAGTAGTGATACCCAAGAAGTCAGCTTTTGAAATAAAATAAAAAATAACAAAATAAAACTTAGCAAAACAAATTCTCAGCACTCTAAAAATCAAACATTTGAATGGTCACATAGATGGGAAGAAACATTTCAGATTTAGCACATGGAATTTAATAAACAAGAAAACAAAGAAGCACAACAACTTTCAGAGGAAAAATCAGAATATGGAGTTACGTGCATGTACACATACCCATACACAAAATGTTCAACTTAAAAAGAAACATTAACACATACAAATAAACAGGAAATTGTGACCTATTCCTGGGGAAAAAGAAAACTGCAATTAATACAAAGTGTTTCTGAGTGTCCACAAATGTTGAACGTAGCACAAAAAGACTGTAAAATAGCTACTATAAATGTGTACAGAGAATTAAAAAACTTTTTTAAAAAATTAAAGGAAGGTGTGATAACAATGAGCCAACATATATAAAATCTTATAAAGGGGAAGAAATTATATGTAAAAAATCAAGTTATCAAGTAAAACAATACACTAATTAAAATAAAAAATTTACTAGAGAAACTCCCATCCTCTTACTATCCTCAGATATACACCAGGACTGAGACAATTCATTCCTAACAGACCTGCCTAGCTAGAAATACTTTATCCTCCAGTCTTGCAAGTGGATAATTCAAATATACAAGAAGAAAGGCACAGCAATGGAGGATATTTCGAACACATGGGTTATGTAAAAAGACTCTATCAACATATTATTTTTCATTTCTTCTCTTAACTAAAGAACAATTACACAGAGCAATAATTATAACAGTAGATCATTGATTTATGATATGTGTAGATGTAACATATGTGTCAATAGAGGGAGATAAAGAATAGATCTATACTAGAACTTTCTATCATGTATAAAAATTAAGTTAGAAATTATCTGTGGTAGATGTGATCAATTCAGATACATTATATATTTCTTGGAGCCACTACTAAAAAAATACATAGTTAAAATAAAAGTAAATAGGAGAAATGAAACAGTAAAGTAAAACATAGATTGGGGCCAGCTGGTGGTGCGGTGGCTAAGGTGCTCCATCCCACATGGCTGACTATGTGGGTTGAGTCCCAGACTCAGCAGTTGTGTGCCTAAAACCCCCTGGCCACTTACATGGAGGAGAAATGATGGTGGCGTGGCCATCCCCAGTGGGGTGATTTGTTTTTCTCTGTCTCTCTTCCTCCCCTCCCTCCCTTCCTCTCTCCCCATTCCTCTGCTTCCCTCTGTCTCTGGTAAGTGCACATTCCTTATAGCAAATTAAACAAACAAACAAAAATAGCAGGCACTAGAGTATCATATTCAAATACATAAAATGAAAATATAAACTGTCAGGAAAGAATTTTTAAAAGAACTAATTAATTTTTATTTTTTCCATATGAATTTTGACGGAGAAAGAGAGAGAGACAGCAAGCAAGCCGTCAGATCTGGGACTGGAACTGTGGTCACCTGTGTGGGAATTCCAGCGCCTTAACCACCATGCCACCTGCTGGTCCCTCAGTAAAGAATTCAATATCCAGTAAAATTATTCTTCAAAAATGATCTAACGGAATCACCAGTTGGGATAATGGCTATGTTGCTGGACTCCCATGGAGTCAACCGCAGTTCGAGTCCCGGACCTGGTGGCTTAAACTCATGCCGAGTGTGTGTGCGCGTGTACCCAAGATCCTGAGAGGAAAATGGAAGAGAAGGGATTGTGGCATGGCCATCCCCCTGAGGGGTGATTTCTCTCTTTCTGTCTCTCTCTGTCTTTATGGCGAGCGCACGCACCCTACAGCAAAAACCTCTAAAAAAAAAAAAAAAAGAAAGAAAGAAAGAAAAAAGAAAAGATCTAATTAAATCTTGTCTAAAAGAGAAATTATCATTCCAATACACAATTGGGAAGCTGTGTATTGTTTTTTGTTTGTTTGTTTTTTTGTCATTTATTTATTTTGACATTTTTCCACAAACATTTACTTTACATAGCAAAAAATTTTAGCTCATACTCCATAATTCTTGACAGTTTACAAACAACTTTCAAAATCTCAAAATACTGGGAACCAGCAGTTAGCATAATGGCTATGTCGCTGGACTCCCACGTAGTCGACCGTGGTTCGCGTCCCGGACCCGGTGGCTTAAAACTCACGCCAGGCGCGTGTGCGTGCGTGCCCAAGATCCCGAGAGGAGAATGGAGGAGAAGGGATTGCGGCGTGGCCATCCCCCCTGGGGGGTGATTTCTCACTTTCTGTCTCTATGTCTGTCTCGGTCTGTTTGGCGAGCGCACGCGCCCTATAGCGAAAACCTCTCAAAAAAAAAAAAAAAAAAAAAAAAAACCTCAAAATACTAAATTTCAAAGATAATGTTCAAAATATGTCTTACAATTTTGTGTAATTTTAAAACTCTATAACAACAGAAGCAGAATGGTTTCAAAAATATATATATACATATATATACAAATACATATATATATTTGTATATATATGTATATATATACACATTTAGAGTGCAGACACTCGGTATATATTAAGTGGGGACATACAATGCCTCTCCTTCATAGCATGGCTTGCTTCACTCAACAGTAAGTCTTCCATATTCATCCACTTCTTTTCAAAAGCCAGGGATTTGTTGTTTTTTATGGATGAATAGTATTCCATTGAGTGTATGTGCCACAGTTTTTCTAACCATTCATCAGTTTGTGGGCATTTAGGTTGTTTCCATGACTTAGCAATCGTGAAAAGTGCCTCAATAAACATCGATGTGCAAGCACTTTTTCGATTAAGTATTCTTCTGTCCTTTGGGTAGATACCAAGGAGTGGGATTGCTGGATCATATGGTAGTTCTATTTGTAGATTTTGGAAGAATCTCCAAATTGTTCTCCACAGTGGTTGTACCAATTTACAGTCCCACCAGCAGTGTAAGACAGTTCTCTTTTCACCACACCCCCTCCAGCACTTATCATTTTTTGTTTTTTTAATCTTAGACATTCTGACTGGGGTTAGGTGATACCTCATTGTTGTTTTGATCTGCATTTCTCTTACAATGAGGGATGTTGAGCATTTTTTCATATGCCTTTTAGCTATTCGTATGTCATCTTTAGAAAGTGGTTTTTTCAACTCATTCTCCCATCTTTTAATAGGATTGATTGTCTTTTTCCAGAACAGCCGCTTGAGTTCCTTGTGGATTCTGGTTATCAGTCCCTTGTCTGATGCATAGTTTACAAAAATATTTTCCCATTCTGAGGGCTGTCTGTTCACACTAATCACTGTGTCTTTTGCCATGCAGAAACTTCTTAGTCTGATGTATTATTATTTTCCTATTTGAATGCCTTCTTGTCTATTTTAGGGATCATAGACTGTGGGTTGGGAGTCTTATTTAAGAAGTTTTTCCCTACCCCAATGTCTCCCAGAGTTTCCCCGGTGTTTTCAAGGAGCAGTTTTATAGTTTGAGGTCTTAGATTTAGATCTTTGATCCACCTTGACTTTATTTTTGTCAGAGGTGAGAGGTAGGGGTTCAGATTCATCTTTCTGCAAGTGGAGATCCAGTTTTGCCAGCACCATTTGCTGAAGAGGTTTTCCTTTTCCCACAGGATTGACTGGTGCCCGTTGTCAAAAATCAGTTGGCTGTATGTTTGAGCATTCATTTCTGGGGACTCTATTCTGTTCCACTGGTCCACCTGTCTGTTCCTGTGCCAGTACCATGCTGTTTTGATTACCACAGCTTTGTAGTATAATTTTGGGTCAGGGAGTGAGATACCGCCCACTCCAATCTTCTTGTGCAAAACTGCTTTGGCAATACGGAGTCTTTTATGATTCCAGACAAACGTTATGATTGTCTTTCCTAGATCTGTGAAGAATGTGTCTGGTACTTTGATTGGCATTGCATTAAATAGGTAGATTAATTTGGGTAAAATTGCCATTTTGATTATATTAATTCTTCCAATCCAGGAACATGGGATGTCCTTCCACTTTTTTGTGTCATTTTCAATTTCTTTTTTTATCTTCTCATAGTTTTCCTTATGGAGGTCTTTAACTTCTTTAGTTAGATGTATCCCTAAGTATCTTATACTTTTTGTGGCTATGGTAAATGGAACAACTTTTTTCAGTTCCATCTCAGTCTGCCTGTTGTTCATATACAGAAATGCTATAGATTTCTGGATATTAATTTTGTATCCTGCAATGTTACTGTATTCATGTATTACTTCCAGAAATATTTTTATGGAAAAAATTGGGTCTTCTATGTATACAATCATGTCATCTGCAAATAGAGAGAGTTTCACCTCTTCTTTTCCTATTTGAATGCCTTTTATTTTTTCCTCTTTTCTGATTGCAATGGCCAAGACTTCTAGTACTATATTGAAGAGGAGTGGAGAAAGTGGACATCCTTGTCTTGTACCCGTTTTTAGTGGAAAAGCTTTCAGCTTTTCTCCATTGAGGATGATGTTCGCTATGGGTTTTTCATAGATAGCTTTTATTGTGTTGAGAAATGGCCCTTCTATGCCCATTTTGCTGAGAGTCTTGATCATGAAGGGATGTTGTATCTTATCAAATGCTTTTTCTGCATCAATTGATATGACCATATGGTTTTTATCTTTCTTCCTATTAATATGGTGTATTACATTTATGACTTTGCGTATGTTGAACCAACCTTGTATTCCTGGGATAAAGCCTACCTGATCATGATGTATAATCTTTTTGATAAGTTGTTGTATACGATTTGCTAGTACCTTGTTGAGAATCTTCGCGTCTATATTCATCAGGGATATTGGTCTATAGTTTTCCTTCCTTGTCCTGTCCTTATCAGTTTTAAGGATAAGGGTGATAGAGGCTTCGTAGAATGAATTAGGGAGAGATTCACCCTTTTGGATATTTAGAAACTTGAGCAGAATGGGGGTTAACTCTTCTTTGAAAGTTTTGTAGAATTCAGAGGTGAATCCATCAGGGCCAGGGCTTTTCTTTGTTGGGAGGTTATTTATAACTGATTTGATCTCCTGGCTTGTTATGGACCTATTCAGACTTTCTATATCCTCCTGGCTCAATCTAGGTAGATTATACCTGTCCAGAAATTTGTCCATCTCATCCAAATTATCTTGTTTCTTGGCATACAGATGTTCATAGTATCCTCTAGTAATGTTTTTTATTTCTACTATGTCTGTTGTTATTTTGCCTGCTTCATTGCAGATCTGATTCACCTGGTTCTTTTCTCTCTTCTTCTTAATAAGTCTCACTAGTGGTGTATCAATTTTGTTTATCTTTTCAAAGAACCAGCTTTTACTTTCATTTATTTTCTGTATAGTTCATTTATTTTCTATTTCATTTATTTCTGCTCATATCTTTATTATTTCCTTTCTCCTGGAGTTTTTTGGATCTTTTTGCTGTTGCTTTTCCAATTCTGTGAGGCATGATGTTAGGTGATCCATTTGCCTTCTTTCCATGCTCCTCTTATGTGCACTAATTGCTATGAACTTCCCTCTTATGACTGCTTTAGCAGTGTCCCAAAGATTATGGAAACTCGTGCCCTCATTGTCATTGGCTTCCATGAACCTTTCGATTTCAGTCTTTATATCTTCAGTAGTTGTGGAGTCATTCAGGAGTAGATTATTAAGTTTCCATGTATTTGAGTATTTTTGAGGATTTCTCTTGAAATTAAACTCTAGTTTAATTCCATCATGGTCGGTGAAGATGCTGGGTATAGTTTCTATGCTTTTGAATCTGTAGAGGCTTGCTTTGTGCCCAATGATGTGGTCAATCTTCGAGAATGTTCCATGTGGCGGCGAGAAAAAAGTGTATCTTGAGGTTTTAGGATGGAAAGTTCTATAGATGTCTGTTAAGTCCATTTGATTTATGATATCATTTAGATCTTTTATCTCTTTACCTATTTTTTGTCTAGATGATCTATCCAGGGGGGATAGTGCAGTGTTGAGGTCTCCAACAATTAGTGTGTTGCAGTCTATCTCCCTTTTTAGATCTAGCAGTCTTTCCTTCACATATTTGGGTGCTCCTGTGTTGGGCGCATAGATATTAATAAGCATTATATCTTCTTGATTGATTGATCCTTTTACTACAATATAGTGCCCTTCTTTGTCTCTTCGAACAGTTTTTGTTTTAAAGCCTATTTTGTCAGAGATCAGTATTGCGACTCCAGCTCTTTTTTGGTTCCCATTTGCATGGAAAATCTTTTTCCAACCCTTCACTTTCAGTCTATGTATATCTTTATCCATGAAGTGGGTTTCCTGTAGGCAACAGATAGAGGGTTTTTGTTTTTTAACCCATTCAGCCAGTCTGTGTCTCTTGATTGGAGAATTTAATCCATTAACATTCAATGTTATTATTGATGTTAATGGATCTGTCCCGGCATTTAAGTTGGCCATTGTCTTAGTTGCCTTTTACTCTTTTGTTTCTGGCTGTTACTTCTTTAGTTTTCCTGGAACAGTACTTTCTTCAGGGTTTCATGGAGAGCTGGCCTGGTGCTGGCAAATTCTTTCAGGTTTTGTTTGTCTGAGAAGATTTTAATCTTTTTTTCCCATAGGAAGGATAATCTTACAGGATACAATAGTCTTGGTCGAAATTGTTTCTCTCTTAACACTTTCAATACTTCTTCCCATTCTTTCCTTGCTTGCATTGTTTCCGTTGAGAAGTCCGGTGTTAGCCTGATGGGGTGACCTTTGTAAGTCACTTGTCGTTTCTCTCTTGCCAGTTTTAGTATCTTATCTCTATCTGTGGTCTTAGCCAGTCTGGCTATGATATGCCTTGGGGAAGATCTTCTTGGGTTGATTCTATTTGGTGTCCTTTGTATTTCTTGGGTCTGGATGTTGGAGTGCCTCTCTATGCTTGGGAAATTTTCTTCCAAGATTTCATGGAATAGGTTTTCCATGCTCTTATTAGTTTTTACCTTCTGGGATACCAATTATTCGGACGTTAGGACGCCTAATGGAATTTAGTAATTCTCGTATGTTATCTTCATGTTTTTTTTGTTATTTTTTCTATCTTTTTGGTGGTTTTTTCTAGGTCAGAAGTTTTATCTTCTACATCAGAGATTCGACCTTCAGCATAGTCTAATCAACTTTTAATACTTTTAAGAGAGTTTTTGATTTCCTGTATTTCAGACTTCACCTCTAATAGTTCCGTTTTATTCTTCCTCAGAATTTCTTCCTTTATATCGTTGAAGGACTTTCTCATCTCCTGTAATTCATTGTCTCTTTTCTGTTCCAGCTCATAGTACTAGTTCAACATGAATGTTCTAAACTCTATCTCGGACATTTTGGTAACGTCCTCTATTTTTTCAGGAACAGGAAGGGAGTTACTGTGTTCCTTTGATGGAGACATATTTCCTGCTTTATTCAGGCCTGAGGTTCTTGTACTTCTAACCACTGGGAGATGTGTTCCCTTTGAAAAACCTTTTATGAGAAGATTTCCTCTAATAGGAGCTAGTGTGTTTCCTTTCTGATGTGGAATGGAGACAGCCAAAGTCTATCTTCAATTGTGTTTAGTAATGTAAACCAAGAAAAAGTATTCTCTTCAGGTGTCCAAAGAAATGTATCTCCTTCTTCACAGGAGTTTCAAGGAAATGGAGGATTCTAGAGAGTCTTAAAATGCTAGAATGTTTCAGAATTGTAATTCTAGACATATCTGGACAGCCAGGGATGGTGCAGATAAAGGACGTGAGGATTGAGAAACTGGGAAGAAAATAATATCTAGAATAAAGAAAAAGTTGCGCACCGCGCACTAGTGCAGCACGCGATTTCACCAGGGGTCGAAAGATGGGAGTGTGGTGTGGATGAACTGAGGGCGTTCCTATGTGTTAATCAGAAGAGAGAAATTTACAAATGAAAGACGTGGGTAACAGGACAGAGAAAAGAAAAATAAAAGGGGGGGAAATGTACCTGGCTGAAAGAGGGGAGTCTGGCTTGGGGTCCCGGGGCTGGAACTACTGGGGGGCAGTCCTCCCTCGAAGATCCTGGCCCAGGGGTCGAAAGATGGGAGTGTGGTGTGGATGAACTGAGGGCGTTCCTGGCTGAAAGAGGGGAGTCTGGCTTGGGGTCCCGGGGCTGGAACTACTGGGGGGCAGTCCTCCCTCGAAGATCCTGGCCCAGGGGTCGAAAGATCGAAGCTGTGTATTGTTAAGTTAAAGGACAGAAAAAGATATATCATTTAAACTATAACCACAAGAAAGGTACAGCAGCTATAATTAATAACAGATAAAATAGATTGAAGACAGGAAATATTACACAAATGAAGAGGAACATTTCATAATAAAGTAGTCAACATTTTAGGAAGACAAAACTATTACGAGTACATGTACACACCTAACAGTAGAGATTCAAAATTCATGAATTTAAAGAAAGAAAATTGGCAACTACTAAGTAATCTTAAAGGCTTCAATACTTGACTCTGAATAATCGATAGAATAACCAGAAAAAAATTCAATATGCTTATAGAAGAACTGAACAACACTATGATGAGACCACTCAACCTAACCAACATATACAGAATGCTATTACCCAAGACTTAAAAAACACACATTCACAAGTATATGGAATATTCTCCCACATATTAGACCAAAATTTCAGCCTTAAAAAACTTAAAAGGGGGCTGGCCCTGTAGCATAGCAGTTAGCCCATGATTCCACATGGACACCTATAATTTGAACATT
Source organism: Tupaia tana (assembly GCA_026018925.1). NCBI lineage: Eukaryota > Metazoa > Chordata > Mammalia > Scandentia > Tupaiidae > Tupaia > Tupaia tana. The sequence continues at coordinate 54,080,456 of JAKSZU010000008.1, read as the reverse complement.
GGCCCAGCAGTTTGAAAAACACACGGATGTGTGTGTGCATGGCCAAAATTCTGATAGGATGGAGAAATGAAAAAAGGATTGCAGTGTGACCATGCCCTGCTAAGGGATATCTTCTCTCTCTTTCTCTCTCCCCTCTCCTCTCCTTCTCTCTTTCTCATACACAAATGCCATCTAGTAATTAAAAGAATGTAATAAACAAACAAGCTTGAAAGGATTAAGAGGATACAAAGTATATTCTTTAACTACAATGTAATTAGATAAGAAATCTGTAAAATTTCAAATATTTGGAAATTAAACAACAAACACACTTCTAAATAATCAAGAAATAAAAGACAAAATCATAAGAAAAATTACAAAAAATTGCTATAGGACACATGGCTTGCCAGAGAGACTGAGAGACAGAAAGTGAGAAGTTACCTACCCCCTGAGGGGATGACCATGCTGCAATTCCTTCTCCTCCATTCTCCTCTCAAAATTTTGGGCGAGCATGCATGCACAGGTGCCCAGTGTGAGTTTTAAGCCACAGGTCTAGGACCAAACTGTGAGTCCAGTGACATAACCATTTCGCCATCTGCTGGTTCCATGAAATATTTTTAAGTAAGTGAAGATGAAAACAATCCAGTATTTCTAGGATGTAGTTGAAGTAGTTTGCTTAAAGAAAAATTTATAGCACTAAATGCTTATATAATACAAGAATAAATTTCTGAAGTCAGTAACTTAAATTTCTCCTTAAGAAACTAGAAAGGGCCAGCCAGGTGGAGTGGTGTAGAAGGCAGCTGGATCCTACATGACTGACTCTGTTTTTGGAGTCCCAGAAACAACACCTTAAAAATGTGGGTGAGGGACCAGCAGTTAGTGTAATGGCTATGTCACTGGACTCCAATGTAGTTGACCGCGGTTCGAGTCCCGGAACCAGTGGCTTAAACTCACGCCGGACGTGTATGCGTTCGTGCCCAAGATCCCGAGAGGAGAATGGAGGAAAAGGGGTTGCAGCGTGGCCATCCCCCCGGGGGGGTGATTTCTCACTTTCTATCTCTCTGTCTCTCTCTGTCTTTCTGGTGAGCGCATGAGCCCTATAGCAAAAATCTCTCCAAAAAATAAAAATAAAAATGGGTGAGAGGAAGAGAATCAAGAGGAAAAAGAAAGAAGTAAAACATTTAAGGGACACAAAAATGGAAAATTAGCTATTGATGAAAATGTGTATGATAATATCTTTAGCTGGACTAATATATGGTGTATTCATGCTAGGAAAATTCATTTTACACCCTGTAATGATATACAGTGATTGAATGTATAATTTAAAAAAAAAAAAAGAAAAAGAACGAAAGAAAAATATGCAGGGTGTAAGTACATGTATGCCCAAAATCCCAAGAGAAGAAAGGACTATGGCATGGTTACTCCCTCTGGAGGGGGGTGCTTTATCACTTTCTCTTCCCCCATTCCATCAGCTCTGAACACACATACCTTAGAACAAATTATTAGGGGAAAATAATATTTAGAAATAAAAAATGAACACAAAGTTAGTAGAAAAGAAGAAATAAGCTACATACTAGAGCAGGTTTAGCTACAGTGGTATGCATTGCTAAGACCCTGTGCTCTGTATGCTAACACCACATGAGAAGCCCAGGTTGAATCCCAGTCTAATGTACAGGCCAGGTTTGTTGGCATACACTTGTAGTCTCAGAAACTTGGGAGGCTTAGCAGAAGTAACACAAGCTTGAGGCGTGCCTGGGCAACATAGTGAGATTCTGTCTAAAAAAGTTAGGTTTTGTGGCTAGAGCCTACACTTCCAACTAGGAGAGTGAGCTAGGGGAATCAAGAAAGCAAAATCCTGTCCAAAAAAAAAAAAAAAAAAATCAGAGTCAAAATAAATAAATCAAATAGATAGGAAAAAGAAAAAGTGAAGATAAAGTTGTATATATACATAAATTAGCAAGTGACCACTCTAGGTAGACTAATATATATTAAAAAATAAAACAAAGTGAGGGGGAAGCCACAAATTACCAAAATTAGGCATGAAAGACAGAAGGAATACTGCTTTTAACTTTTCAGAAATTAAAAAAGATTAAGAGAACCAGCAGGTGGCATCAAGTTAAGGTGGCTGGATCTCACATGGCCAATTGCACAGTTCAAGTGCTATATCTGAGAGCTTGAACACTGGGCAAGTAGGTGGTGTGGTGGTTAAGCACTGGATTCCCACATGGCAGACAGTGGATTAAGGCCTGGACTTGGCAACTTGCTTTCTCACTTACCTTCTCTCTGTCTCTCTCTGGTGAGCAGATATGCCCTACTGCAAAATTTAAAAATAATAAATAAATAAATTAATTAATTAATTAATAAAATTAAACAATTCTTTTTTAAAAAAAAAAAGAAAGAAAATCACACTGAGCACATGTATATGCATACCCAAAATCTCTAGAGAAGGGACTGGCTATCCCCTGGGGGGATGACTTCTCACTTTACCCTTCTCGTTTTCTCTTTACCCTTCTCGTTTTCTCTCTGTTCTCTGTCTCTGCCTGTCTCTCTCCAGCAAGCCCAAGTTCCCTATAACAAAAAGCTTATTAAAAAAACACAAAGACAAAAACAAAACAAAACTAAACTAAAAAAACCTAAGACCTAAGAAAAGGATTAAAAGAGAATATTATGAAAAAACTTATGCCAACACATTAGACAACTTCAATAAATGCAGAAACCTCTAGAAAGTCATACATGATCAAAATTGACTAAAAAAAGCAGCAGAAAATCTGAATAACATTGTAACAAAGAACTTGAATTACAAAATTTAAAACTTCCCTCTAAAAAAGGTTCATCAATTCCTTATGATTTTATGATAAAATTTATCAAACATGTAAAGAAGTATTTTCAATACTTTATAACATCTCCCAAAAACAGAGGAAAAAAGACTTCCAACTCATTTTTTGAGGCTAGCATTAACCTGATATAAAAACCTGACAAAGGCATTACAAGTAAACTACAGACTAACTTTCCTCAATGAAAACACACCAAAAAAATGGCAAAAATTCCCAACAAATGAAAATAAAACGAATCATTCAGTCTTATAAAAGGCGTGTATAAAAATCTACAGCCACCATCATATTTTTCTTTTTCCTTTAAAAAGAAATTGAAGAAGGCACATGTAGTCACCAAAGAGAATAAGACAAAGAGAGAGAAAGAGTGAGAAAGCATTCTCCCCATGCGGAATGGACATGCTGTAATTCATTCTCCTCCATTTCTCTTTTTGGGATTTTGGGCACACATGCACATGAACCTGGCCTGTTTCTGAAGCTGCCAGGTTGAGGGCCTAAGCCATATAGTCAGTAATGTGGAATCCCCCTGCCTTAACTACCACCCCACTGGCTGGACCACTAACAATCATACATAATGTAATGTTGAAATACTAAATGCTTTTTTCTAGGCTTAGGAACATGGCAAACATATCTCCTGTGACTAGTTCCATACAACACTGCATAACAGACTGTGGCAAATTTCCTAAGGTAGGAACAAAACAAAACAAAAGCCATGTACATGGGTAGAAGTAAAATAAAATTTCTTTTATTATATACCCTGACTTAGTACACAGAAAACAGCAGGGAATACAAAATAAAAACAACTAGAACTAGTAAACAAGTTCATCAAAGTCTTAGGAGATAAGAAAAACATAAAATTCAATTTTTTTTGGAGAGATTTTTGCTTTAGGGTGTGTGTATGCTTGCCAGAGAGACAGAGCGAGACAGAAAGACAGAAAGCAAGAAATCAGCCTCCAGGGGGATGGCCATGCCACAATCCCTTCTTCACTCTCTTCTCAGGATTTTGGGCACACATGCACACACACCTGGCATGAGTTTCAAATTGCCAGGTCCAGACTTGAACTGCAGCAGACCAAGTGAGAGTCCAACACCTTAACTACTATACCACCTGGTGGCCCAACAAAATTAAAGTTTTATTTTTATATATTAGCAATGAAAATGAGAAAATCAATCTACCACAGTAACATCATATATATATATTATACATATATATATAAATGTATATATATATATATATATATATATATATATATATAAACACATTTAATAAATGAAGAGCAAGACTTGTACACTGGAACCTGAGAATTATTACTAAAGAAAATCTAAATAAGAAGCACTCTACATTCATAAACCAAAAGACTATTATCAAGGTGGCAAGTTTCCCCATTTCATCTATAAATTCAATCCAATTCCCATCCAAACCCAAGCAGACTATTTTCATAGACATTGATAAGTGGATGCAAATAGCGCTACAAAAATGCAAAGAACACAGACAAAATAATTTCAAAACAGAAGAAGGCAAATAACTTATATGACTAATTCAAAAATGTATTACAGCATTATAGCAATCAAGACTGTGTGGTATAGACACAAGCTTAGGCATATAGAGCAAAAGATTAGAGTTAAGAATCCAAGAAAATAATTACACTTATGACCAACTGATTTTCAACAAAGGTGCCAAGACATTCAATGGGTAAAGAATATATATATATATATTTGGAGAGGTTTTTGCTATAGGGCGCATGCGCTCGCCAGACAGACAGAGAGAGACAGAGAGATAGAAAGCGAGAAATCACCCCCCAGGGGGGATGGCCACGCCGCAATCCCTTCTCCTCCATTCTCCTCTCGGGATCTTGGGCACGCACGCACACGCGCCTGGCGTGAGTTTAAGCCACCGGTCCGGGACTCGAACCGTGGTCGACTACGTGAGAGTCCAGCGACACAGCCATTACGCTAACTGCCGGTCCCAAAGAATATATTTTTGAAAAATAGTAATGTGGGACAAGCAGTTAGCATAATGGCTATGTCGCTGGACTCCCACGTAGTTGACCGCGGTTCGAGTCCCAGACCTGGTGGCTTAAACTCACACCGGGCACGTGTGCGTGCGTGCCCAAGATCCCGAGAGGAGAATGGAGGAGAAGAGATTGCGCCCTGGGGGGTGATTTCTCGCTTTCTGTCTCTCTCTGCCTTTCTGGCGAGTGCATGCGCCCTATAGCAAAAAACATCTCCAAAAAAAGAAAAAAGAAAAGCAGTAATGCAATAACTGGATATCTACAGGCAAATAAACTTAAAGCCTTACTTTCACCATATACAAATATTACCTCAAAGTGGATCACAGCTCTAAATGTAAAAGCTAGAACTATGACACCGAAAGCATGATTCACGAAAGAAAAGAGAAATTGATTATATAAGTTCCATAAAAATTTAACTTTCTAACTTTAAATGTAACCATTATAAAAATGAAGAGAATTTATACCTGGAAGAAAATAATAGCATATTGTATACCCGAAAAGAGATTTGTATCTAGAGCACACAAAGAGCTCTTACAACTTGAAAATAACACAACTGAAAAACGGACAAGTGATCTGAGTAGACGTTTCACTAACTGACATTAACACCACCATGAAATGCTACTATATACCACTAGAATGGCTACGATACCATGTGTTGATAAGGATACCTAGAAAGTAAAATCCTAACGACACTGATGATGGAAATGTAAAACACTATATAAACACATGGGAAGCATTTTGGCGGTTTCTTGAAATAGTTCTACCCGAATTTACCATGCAACTCAATAATTCTGCTCCAAAAACCCTATCCATGATAAATGATAACATTTGTCAATACAAATATATACACTCGAATGTACACAGCAGTATTATTCACAAAAGATACAATCTGGTAATAATGCAAGTGTATATCAACTGGTGAGTTAATAAACACATATAGTATAACCCTGCAGTGGAATTCCCCTCATTAATAGAAAGGAACAAACTACTGTTACATGTTAAATCATAAACGAACCTAAAATACTAAGTGAAAGAAGTTCATTATGAAAAACTACACACTGTATGGTTCTAGTACTTTAAAATGTCCCCAGAAAGCAAATTTATAGGATGAGGAAGAAGATTAGTAATTTCCCAGGGCTGGAGGTGGAAGTAAGGAGTAACTGCAATTAGACATAGAACTTATGGAGTGACAGAAGTGTTCCCAAACTGTATTGTAGTGATGGCTGTGCATCGTCACAATTTTACTTAAAAAAAAAAAAAAAAAAATCTAAATGTAAAAGCGTGCTGTGTTATTTTATAATACAATGTCAATAGAGAAAGAGAGAGACAGGGAGGGGGAGAAAGTACCCCACAATAGGGCATGGCTATGCTAAAATCACTTCTTTATTTTTTCATCCTTTTGGGATTTGGCATGGGAAAGCACATATGCCCAACATGTTTTTAAGCTGCCAGGTCCAGGATTGAACCATGTGGTCAGCCATGGTATATGGCTACCTTAACCAGTAGGCTACAGGGCCAGCCTTTGGAAATAATTTTAAAATGTTCAGTCTCTATAAAATATTCATCATAAAATAGTAAAAGAATAGGAAAATATTCATCATAAAATAGTTTTAAAAAGTCATTATTATTGTAATCATATATAATAAATGTTATCAACATAATGAATGTGATATATGTATATGCATATATCATACAATATTTTTAAGACATTGGGAAAAATTTTAAAAAACCAAAAAGATACTGGTTATTATGATGAATGATTTTAATTTTATTTCTGTATATGTTCCTTTCTAACCAAATTCCCTTTAACGAAGATATAGTGCCTTGGTAGTAATTTTTTTTAAAGAATTATTTTTAATTTTATTTATCTTTGTTACTATTTTTTAATTTGCCACAGGGTACATGCACTGTGGAGAAAGAGGTGGAGGGAGGGAAGGTAGAGGGGAAGAGGGAGAGAGGGAGTGGGCTGGGGGAGAGAGAGAAAGAGAAAGAGAGAAAGAGAAAGAGAGAGAGTGAGCGAGCTGCTGGAAGTCATACCACAGTTGGCCATATGGGAGTGTAAAACCTTAACCACTATATCATCCACTAACTCACCCTGGTAATCATTTTAAAAACACATTTTTAAGGTATTAAGACAATGCAAATTATGTAACTCATTTTTTAAAAAAGCGATCAACTCAAGATCTGCAGATGTGTAATAGTTAAGTTGCTGGACTTCCACACAGTCAACCACGGTTTGATTCCCAGACCCAGCAGCTTAAACTCATGCCAGGTGTGTGTGTGTGTGTGTGTGTGTGTGTGTGTGTATAACCAAGATCCCAAGAGGAGAATGGAGAAGAAGAGATTGCAGTATGGCCATCTGCTTTGGGGGATGATTTCTTGCTTTCTGTCTCTCTGTCTCTGTCTCTCCAGAGAATGCATGAGCCCTATAGCAAAAAAATCTCTCTTAAGAAAAAAAGTGATCAGCTTACATCTTTCACAAATATTACTTAAAATGGATCACATCTAAATGTAAAACATAAAACTATAAAGTTCTAGAAGTTGACAAGGGAAAATGAAGGTAACCCATGGCTTGATGATTTTTAAGGTATGAAATCAAAATCAGGATCCATGAAAGAAATCATTAATAAGCTAGATTTCACTAAAATTGAAATTTTTTACTCTGTAAAAGACACAGTGAATAAAATGAAAAAACAAACTGCATACATAGTATTTGTAGACATCTCATAAAGGATTGCTATCCGAAATATACAGACTAAACAACAAGAAAACTCTACAATAAGAAATCAAACAGCCTGGGACCAGCAGATGGCATAATAGTTGCAACACTGGACTCCCACGTAGTCAACCCTGGTTCAAGTCCTGGACCCAGTGGCTTAAAACTCATGCTGGGCACATGTGCAAGCATGTATGCACAAAATTTCAAGAGGAGAAAGTAGAAAAAGGAATTGCGGCATGGCAATCCCCCTGTCTCTCTAGCAAGCACACATGCCCTAAGGCAAAAATCTCTCCGAAGAAGAAGAAGAAAAAAACAAATAACCTTTTTTTTTTTGAAAGTGAGAGATTTTTTGCTATAGGGTACATGCGTTCATTGGACAGAGACAGAGAGACAGAAAGTGAGAAATCAACCCCCTGGGGAGGATGGCCATGCAGCAATCCCTTCTCCTCCATTCTCCTTTCGGGATCTTGGGCACACACACATACACACCTGGTGTGAGTTTTAAACCACCAGGTCCAGGACTCAAACCATGGTCAACTATGTGGGAGTCCAGCGAGGTAACCATTACACTATCTACTGGTCCTCAAACAACTCTATTTTTAAAATGCACTAAAGACCTTAAAAGACCACTCAAAAAAGAAATGCATAGGTGGCAAATAAGCATGTAAAATTATGCTTTATACTATACTTCATCGAGGAAATACAAATTAAAATAACAATGAGATACTATTATATACCTATTAGAATGGCTGAAATCCTGAACATTTGTAACATTATGTCATTATGTGTTGAATGTGGAAATAGAAACTATCATTCACTGCTGGTAAGAATAAAAAATTGTACGACCACATTGAAGATAGTTTGGCAGTTGCTTTTTTTTTTTTTAAATAGAACTAAACATACTTCTACCATATGATCCAGTAATCAAGCTCCTTGGTATATATTCAAAGAGATATAAAAATGTATGTCTACACAAAAACCCACACATAGATCCTTAAAGAAGCTTTAATCATAGATGCCAGAACTTGGGAGAAGCCAAGACATGTCTCAGAAGATCAATGAACAAATAAACTGTAGTATTCTAGACAATGGTCTATCAATCAGTACTGAAAAGAAATGACCTATCAAGCTACAAAAACACATGAAAGGAACTTACATGCATATTACTGAGTCAAAGAAGCCAATCTGAAAAGGATATACTATATAACTCCAACTACATATGGCATGGAAAAGGCAAAGTTAAGGAATCAGTTAAAAAAAAAAAGTCAGAAGTTGCAAGGAGCTGAGGTGGGGCAAGGGGCACAGGAATAAATAAATGAAGCACAGAGGGTTTTTTCAGGGCAGTGAAATAAATATGTGTAATAATATAATGGTAGATACATGCAATTACACATCTCTCTAAACCCATATAATATATAATATACTCTAAAATTAACCATATGTTTTGAGTGATGGTAAGTATAAATGTAGGTTCATCAGTTCCCAAAAACGTGCCACTCTGATGAGGGATATTAACAGTGGGAAGGCCATGCATGTGTAGGGGCAGGGAATATATGGTAATCTCTGTATATGCCTCTCAATTTTGCTTTGAACCCAAAACTGTTCTTTAAAAAAAGGTCTTAAAAAAGTGATCAGGAAAAATATAACAACCTATCAGATCTGCCATACTGGTTTTTGTATTTAAAAACAAGTATGGGAGGAGCATCCTGGGGGAGTTTGAGAAATGTAAAAATGATAAATAAATAAGGTTAGTTCATTTTTTAGCCTTGAAAACCTATAGAATCCATAGCCAAACAAATGCTTGAGTAGGCTCAAACTGCTAAAGGAAGAATAATATCTACAGCAACTATATTAATTGCATTTAAGTAGTTCAACAGCTTAATTTCATTTGTCATACATATAAATTGTCTCCTAGATATTTATTTTTAAAAATCATCAACAAAAACAAAACTCAAGTATTTTTTTTTTTCTGAGCTCCCTTTTCTCCCTACAGAATCCTATGTACTTATATGATTTAAGGATTATAACCAAACTCATGGAGTAAAACTGGAAATAAAATCATTGCTGCAGTAGATCACCATCTTTCAGGACAAGTGGAATTACTATAATGAAACTATGAGTAAAAAACTACAAATGAAACAACACAAATAAACCCTATGGTGAGTAAGAATTGCATTAAAAAAAAGTCTTCATGCTTTTCATAGATGCTGAATAATTTTCACATCAGTTTCTATTAAAACTCACTAAATCCAACAACAGCAAAGCCTTAATTTATAAATGATCTCAATATTCCATTTCTGTCAAAATATTTTATTAAAGTCACAGGCAACTCTTTCAAAGAAGAAAAAACAAACCTCTGCTAGGCACAGTGCAGAATCCCATCTGCTCAGAGGTGTTGGCTGGATGTAGCAAATTACATCTGCAAGGCTCACGGCGAGTGCTCCCTAATGAAACTCAAGATGTTGATTTTGACCCAAACACTCTACACAAATTGGATCTGGCTACATTAGAGTTCATCTCTCCCTTTTCATGGCAATTGAAATCAGATGACCCATTTCCAAAAACAGTTCCTCATTTGAACTTTCTGATGTCTATGTTCAGTATAGAACAAGCATAAATTCTATAAGGAAAACTCTTCTTGTTCATATGATTACTCTTCTGTTAATGCCTTTTTTCCCCTTTTTATTTTTTCATCTCCTAATGACCAGGAATTCTTTTTTGATTGTTTATGGACCTTAAGACAAGTTAGAAGTAGATTTTAATTGTTTAAGTATTTTTTCCCTCTTTAAAGAACCCAAAAGTCTTTATTCCGAAGCTTGAAAACCTCGTGTGGTGTATAGGTAGTAAGCCTCTCCTCTGCACAGGCATTGCGCTACATGATGGGGCTACAGTAGTGAACAACAGGTACGCTCCTACTGTCTCCATCCTAGCACAGAAACAGGCTGAACACAAACAGTTAAAACTGGGGTAAGTGCTGTGACAGTGAGTGGGATATAGTGGAAGTGGTAAGTGGGATGTAATGAGAGCACAAAACAAGGACCTGATAAGTGAAACACCATGAAAGATGAGAAGGAAGTTTAGAAAAGACAACAGGAAGGAGGAAATCATGTTTGTTGCATATGCTAAGGCCCTGGGACAGGACAGAGCTCTGCTGTTCAAAGAACATAGAAGAGTGGCTGAGGATGGGGCTGGGCAATAGCAAGCAGAGTAGACGGACAGAAAGTAAGGGTAGAATGTGGGCATGGTCAACTCATCCTGTTTTTTTTTTAGGTAAATTAAGTTTATGGTTATTTGTTTGATTTGCTATAGGGTGCATGTACTTGACAGAGAAAGACAGAGAGAGGCAAAGTGAGAAAGCACCCCTGAGGTGCTGCAATTCTTTCTCCTATGTTCTTTTCTCAGAGTTTTAGACACACATGCACATACATACACCTAGTGTGGTTTTCTTTTCTTTTTTTTTTTAAGGGAGAGATTTTTGCCAGAGGGTGTGTGTGCACTAGCCAGAAAGACAGCGAGATAGAGAGACAGAAAGTGAGAAATCATTCTCCAGGTGGAATGGCCACGGCACAATCCCTTCTCTTCTATTCTCCTCTTGGGATTTGGGGCACGCACATACACATGCCCAGCATGAGTTTCAAGCCACTGGGTCTGGGTCTCAAACCACAGTTGATAATATGGGAGTCCAGCAATGTAACCATTAACATCTGCTGCTCCCTCTAGCATGATTTTTCAAGCCGCCACGTTCAGGATTCAAATTGCTGTCGACTATGTGGGAGTCCCCCATCTTAACCACTATACCACCACACCACCTGATGGCTCCAGTTAAGTATTTTTAAATTGACTCTGCGACTGAAGAAAAGTCATGAAAGAGATTTCAAGCAAAAATAATTTAATCACTCTGTATGACAAAGGGAGAAGAATTTGAAACTACTTGGATCAGGAGAATAAAGACAAGAGAAAAGAGAAAAGGAAATCTCTAATGGCAGAGGTAAGTTAAAAATTTTACCAGAGGGTGTGTGTACCCATCAGAGAAGGCAGATTGACGAAGAGACAGGAAGAGGAAAAAAGCACCACCTCCCCCATGAGGCACGGTCATACTGCAACCTCCTCATCTTTATTTTTTCCTTTCTGCCAGGAGTTGGGACACATGTGCACATGTGTATGGTATCTTTCAAGCCACTGGGGCTGGGATTTGAACTCTGGACAATCATAAGGGGTCCAGCTCCCTTAGTCACCAGGTCATGAAGCCAATCTACTAAGTAAAAATTTTAAAGTACAGAAATGTCTAAGACACTAACAGTCATTTGAAAAATTGATATAGGGTGTACCAGTAACATCTCTTCCACATAGCAGGACATCTAAAGCAAAGTCGACTTCATTCTCTAATGACATTATGTGAGTGAATTTTATAAGTAAATTAAAAGAAATAAGGGTTTGTTTTTTTTTTTTAGAGGTTTTTGCTATAGGGCGCGTGCGCTCACCAGACAGACAGAGAGAGACAGACAGAAAGCAAGAAATCACCCCCAGGGGGGATGGTCACGCCGCAATCCCTTCTCTTCCATTCTCCTCTCGGGATCTTGGGCACGCACGCACACGCGCCCAGTATGAGTTTTAAGCCACCAGGTCCGGGACGCGAACCGCAGTCGACTACGTGGGAGTCCAGCGACATAGCCATTACGCTAACTGCTGGTTATGTGGTTTTGAGTAAGCTTATAGAAATAAGGAGTTTTATGCCTATGACAGAAATAGGCTTCTATACAGGGTTCTAGGAACATCTGAGCAGAAGAAACCAAGAAAGGAAAATATATCTGGGAAATAGCAGAGGCTGAAAACTAGTCCACAGACTTTGGGATCCTACTTAGATATTAATAATTATAATGTCTTACCAAATCCTTACTATGCCAGAGATACTATTTAAAATATTCCTACATACAACAATTCCTAAAACCCTTTGAAAAAAGATACCAAGCAGGGAATAAAAAACAATATTCAACTCAGAACTTTTTTTTTTTTTTTTTGAGAGGTTTTTCGCTATAGGGCGCGTGTGCTCGCCAGACAGACAGAGAGAGTCATAGAGACAGAAAGCGAGAAATCACCCCCCAGGGGGGATGGTCACGCCGCAATCCCTTCTCCTCCATTCTCCTCTTGGGATCTTGGGCACGCACGCACACGCGCCCGGCGTGAGTTGTAAGCCACTGGGTCCGAGACGCGAACCGCGGTCGACTACGTGGGAGTCCAGCAACATAGCCATTACGCTAACTGCTGGTTCCCATCTTTTTATTGCACTATTCCCTTCAACAACTTGTAAAATACCAGAGAGCAGGCAACACAACTCTTGTTCAAATCTGTATTCTCTGTGTCTGCCAGAGGTGGCTCAATAGATTCTTGTTAAGTGGATGCAACAGATATGGGGGGTAGGCAGGAAAATAAATATAAAAACAGGCTACAGGATTGAGCAGGGTAGAAAGATGACTGAAGAACATAGCAGCCCAGGTTTTAGGTGTAAAAAAAAAAAAAAAAGAAAAGGTTTCATTAGGATGCTCTGCCAAGTTAATCCCCCATTTACAGTGATGTAGACTATGCTTTAAGGCTTATGGAATCAAAGATCTATCTCTTCCAGGATACTGAGAAAGCATTAAAGTAAGAATAAAAAGGTCCCATTTTATTATGTTTATTTTGGTTGCAGTCATAATGATAATCCTGAATAATTTTTTTTTAACTTGCCACAGGGTACATGCACTCACCAGAGAGAAAAAGGAGGAGACAGAAAGGAAATGAGAAAACACTCCCCATGAAGAATGGTCACACCACAATCCCTTCTCCATTTCACCCTCCTTTGGGGATTTTGGACGTATACATACAGACACTCGGCATGTTTTTCAAAGCCCCAGTGCAGGACTCAAACCACACAGTTGGCCAAGTGGATCCAGTTACCTTAACAATCATGCCAGGGAGCACGTAGCTCACCAGAGAAAGAATGAGACCAAAACAAAAACAACCAAACAAACAAACAAACAAAAAACAGGAGAAAGTACCCACCCCCCAGTGGGACATGGACATGCCACAATCCCTTCTCTTTTATTCTCCCTCCTGCCAGGATTTAGAGTATTCAAGTACACATACCTGGCATGTTTTTCAAATTCTTGGAGCCAGTATTCAAATGACCAGGCTCCCTTAACCACTAGGCTATAGGGCTGACCGTTGCATAATTTTTAAAATGATTAAATTGTTTGCCTTATTTTCTGCTTAAGAAGTCAGATAAAAGTATACAATATACCAAAATATTTCCATCAAAATAAAAGGTTTGAAGTAGGAGCCAGCAAGTGCTGTGGTGGTTAAGGGCTGGACTCCCATATGGCTGATCATAGTTTGAATCCTGGACCTGGTGGCTTGCTTTCTCACTTTCTCTCTCTTTCTCTCCCCCTCTCTCTCTCTGGTGAGCACATATGCCCTACAGAAAAATTTAAATAATAATAAATAAAATTAAATAAATACTTCTTTTGAAAAAAGGTTTGAAATATAAAACCTTATTTACATAAATATAAAAAACTGTCATATAAATATGTGCATACATAAAGTTATATAAAAAATTTAGAACCCTAGAATGATAACCAACTAATACTAAAGGAGAAAAATAACTTCTCAAGAGTTATGAGGACAAGTAAAAAGAAAACAAATAAACATACAAAAGACAAAAAATGAGTATCTTATTAACCATGTGGTCTTCATAACCACTGGAGTCAAATGGCAGGATTAATATTGAAATTTTAACCGAAAGTCAAAACCGTTTTCTATAGTTCAACAGAATATATATAGACGATGAATTATTATGCCCCATTTTTTTTTAAAGTTGTCCTGACTTGGTTTCTGTTACTTGCAACCAAAACGTACCAAGGTATACATACATCTAGTGCCATCCTCTCTTGACTTTCTCAAATAATTTTTAAAAAACCAACCTAAAGATTTATTGTCACAGTTCTTCGATCTCTATTTAGTTCATGTCACCATCATCTGACTTAGATTAATAATAATCCTATAAAAGTGCCGTGATAAGAGAAATAAATAATCTAACATTGTCACGTTCCTTTGAAAGTTTTTAATCCTTACGTTTTTTGGGCTTCTCTATTATATTTATAAATAAATTCATTGTTTTTCATTAGACTAGCTTTAGGATTTTTCTCTACTTATTGAGTTTTTATTTATTTTTATTTGTTTACTTATTGCGCTTTTAATTATCATAGGTAATTCCTTTCCTTCTCATCCCATAAGCATTCGTGTTCCCCTTGTTACATTTTAGATACCACCTAAACTGTCAGTATATAAGTAACTTTTGATGATCTCATCTTTTTTTCAGTTTTCCCTGCAGTAATTTTATCTAACAGTGATCCCTCTTCTGAGCTCTGAATCCATCTATGCAGCTGCTCGTGAGATTTATTTACCTGAATGCCCCATATGTACTTCACGATACACACCAAACTAAATTCATTCATCCTACATTGCACATCAAAAATGGACCTTCCATTATTCCTAAACATTATGTTACTTGCAAAATATCTACACAGACATCCAGACTAGGAACTATAAATTTTCCTCTCCTTCACAATCTGTAACTAATCTAGTCAATAAGTTTGGACCGTTTTTGCTAATCTCTTAAATATTTCTCTACTATCCCAGAAGCTTTATCTCTATCACCACTGTCCTGGTTCTAACAGTCATTTTTTTCTCAACAACTCTAATAAGTAGCTGCTATATCTAATTTCCTTGCCACCAATATTCCATCTTCTTGCGTTCCTGCCACCACCTACCCAATTCATCCTCTATACTTGTCAAAAAAAAACACTTACTGGACAAAAATGAGCTGAAAAAAAAATATTATCAGAGAAACAGATTAGAAACGGGTATATTATAAGATGGTATGGATTTAGAAATTCCCTATCTGACTGAGGACAAACAATTGAAAATATCTGTCTATGTTCTAAAACCAGCAAAATGACAGTGAGGGGAAAAAGGATTATAAATCAAAAAGGACTATGAAACAAAAGAATATGACAATATATAAGACCTACTGGAAATTTATTAAAGATGGAAAGTGCATAGGTAAGTAGCAACTGACAGGACTAAAGGGAAAAGCTCTAAAAGAGTAATTGGATGCAATCAGCCTCTCAAAAGTCTCAAAACTATGTTTGAAAAAGAGAATTCAGTGGTTACACTAAAACCAGGAGTAGTGCTTGAACACTGAGTAAATTAAATAGTAAAATAAGAAAACAGACCTCCAGCGGACAGACAGTGCAGAGGTAAAATACAATTTTGTACCACGCAACCCAATATGAGAAGGTTCCTGGTTCAAGCCCAGAGACCTCCCTAATTATACCACACATATACTTCCCCATGATCTAGGGCTGGCTAAAGGATGGGGGTGGATAGTGGTGTTGAGATTCTGTTGGGGTGATGCTACCTTCTCTCTCTCTCTCTCTCTCACTCACTTTTACATGGTGGAAGTACATAAAAAAAAATGACCTATTGTGTTGTCAGAAAAGTGATGTGCTTTTTTATGAAAAAGTTTATCATGGCTACACAGTTAGCGTAATGGCTATGTTGCTGGACTCCCACATAGTCGACCACGGTTCGCGTCCCGGACCCGGTGGCTTAAAACTCACGCCAGGCACGTGGGCGTGTGTGCCCAAGATCCCAAGAGGAGAACGGAGGAGAGGGGATTACGGCGTGGCCATCCTCCCTGGGGGATGATTTCTCTCTGTCTGTCTCTCTCTGTCTGTCTGGCGAGCGCACGTGCCCTATAGCAAAAACATCTCCCCCCCCAAAAAAAAAAAACACGTGTATCATGACTTTTCTGATGACCCAAAACATTTAGTTTTTGTAAAAACTTCTAGATTTTTCTATTTATATACAAGTTTAAAAAATAAAGAGTAAATAACTCTTTATACATATGCATCAAAGGATATTTTATAAACATCATTTAAAATGAAAAAGAGAGGTAAATTTATGGTCATTCACAAGAAGTTAATGTCTATACATTTTTAAGACTTAAGATTTAAATATCTTGAAATAATCTCTTTTCCTCAGGGTAGGTTTGGCCAATGAGAATAACCATATGGTTAAAAAGTTGTTTCTACTTTATGTTTCAAAGTTGATTATATAGTCACTCCATAGTCTCCTAGGGAGTATGAAAAATAGAGTCCGCAAGTTTCTATTTGATTCCAGCACTCTCCATCTGGTATGTGGTTCTTAAAAAAAAAAAAAAATCAAAATAAACTAAGTTGCTGCTTAACTCAGTTTTAGAAAAACATAGAGAATAACACTGAACACTTAAAAAATGGAGTACTCTGATAATTCTTAAGTCATTCATAATGGATTTAATTATGCAGTTTAAATGTAGTGTTAAAGTAATTCATGAGCTAGATGAGAATAAAATAATTATACAAAAAAGACAAGCAAACATGGCCAGGAGTTTTGCAAAAATTAAGCAGAACATTGACTAATGAAGAGATAAGAATGATGGGCAATATTTATCAGTCATTTTGTAAAATCAACTAGGAAAAAAAGGACTATAATATTGTCATATATCTTTTAAAACATTACTGAAAGCTCCACTAACACAGTAGATTTAGTACCCTGAATGATCTGTCCACTAAAAACAAATTAAAATAGTGTACATACTTATAAAATATTTATATGTAACACATACTATGAATAGAATTTATATAGTTTATTTTATACACATATACACACACAAAAATTATATCTTCTTAAATTCATTAATAGAGTTCCAAAACAATAGGGATTATTGAGGTCAGGGACTGAGGGAAGGCAGAAACTCTGAAATAAGTAAAGTAAATGACTACAGATATGAAGCACTTAAAAGCTGGTAAAATGGGAACCAGCTGTAGGCGTAATGGCTACGTCACTGGACTCCCATGTAGTCGAACGCGGTTTGAGTCCCGGACCCAGTGGCTTGGCTTAAACTCACACTGGGTGTGTGTGCGTGTGTGCCCAAGATCCCGAGAGGAGAATGGAAGAGAAGGGACTGCGGTGTGGCCATCCCCCCCTGGGGGGGTGATTTCTCACTTTCTGTCTCTGTCTCTCTCTTTCTGTGGAGTGTACATGCCTTATAGCAAAAACTTACCCCCCAAAAAAGTTGGTAAAATGGATATCCACATTCACAACTAAGGCTGATTGAAGATGTAACCCAAAGCCCACTGACAAAGCAGAATTAATAGAACAGAATGTGACAGTATGCAAATAGCTCCATTATAAATGTTAAGGGTAAACCAGAAATCCAATTTTCCTGCCTTTCTCCTCTGTATATAACCTCTCTAAAAGCAATCTGAAACTTAAACCTTGAACAGAGAAAACAAAAACAAAAACAAAAAGCAAAATATAGAGTCTCACATAAAAGACACAAGTAATAAAACTTAAAAACACAGAATAAGATCTTCAAATCAGCCAGAGAGAAAGACACTCTACAAGAAAACATAAAATTAGAGTGAATCTTCAAAGCCCAACGAAAAGCAAGAGCTGGCACAACAGTATTTTCAATGGGTTAGAAGAAAATAATCACAAACAACTGAATATTCAGCAAAAAATCCTTCAAAAAGGAATCCATCTTTCATAAGAGTTTGTAGCTTGAATTACCTAAGTGATATAAAAACCTCTAACCAAGAATTTAGTTTGAAGTATCCCTGAACTGGTAATGACCCCAAAATGCCAGAAGTAAAATCAAACCTGCATAGGAAGAATCTTTCAGGGTAGTATTCAAGAAATTTTTACAGAGTAATTTCCAAAGAAATTAAGTAGCCCAGGCAATTAAAGGACCAACAAGAAATATAAGGCAGAGTAGGCAAGAGTCAGCATGAATTAGAAAATGATATAAAACAAATATTTCATATGTAAATAAATGTAAAAAGCTTGGAAATATGAATTAAAAATAAGAAGTTTAAATAAAGACTTTTGGGGCCAGCATTAGGTGTGGTGGTTAAGGCACTGAACTCCCACATAGCTGATGGCAGTTCGAATTCTGGACCTGGTGTCTTGAAAATCACACCAGGCATGTGTGCGTGTGTGCCCCAAATCCCAAGTAGAGAATGGAGGAGAAGAGACTGCAGCATGACAATCTGCCTTGGGGGCTGTTTTCTCATTTTCCCTCTCTGTCTGTCCCTCTCTGGCCAGCACACATGCCCTATGACAAAAAATCTTTAAAAAAATAAAAGGAATATCAAAAGTAATTTTTAAAATTCAGCAAGAGCTATAAAGTTCAGAGATATATTGTGGTACAATGGCAAAATGTGATGTTCTATGAGACTGACGTACATGGAAAGGTTTCAGGTTATCATGTGAAGATCTCCATGAAATGTGCCAGGTATACTTGTGTCTATGACTGAGGTTGGCTAAAGCTGACAGTGGATCATCGTATCAGGATACTGTTTGGGAGTGCTATCTCTTTTGGTTATCACATTCATGGAAGAAATAGATAAATTAATATTTTCTTAAAGAATTATTTTAACTTTAATATTATTTTCCAATTTTTTTTTTTTTTTTTTTTTTTGGAGAGGTTTTTCGCTATAGGGCGCGTGCGCTCGCCGGACAGACAGAGAGAGACAGAGAGACAGAAAGCGAGAAATCACCCCCCAGGGGGGATGGTCACGCCGCAATCCCTTCTCCTCCATTCTCCTCTCGGGATCTTGGGCACGCACGCACACGCGCCCGGCGTGAGTTGTAAGCCACCGGGTCCGAGACGCGAACCGCGGTCGACTACGTGGGAGTCCAGCGACATAGCCATTACGCTAACTGCCGGTTCCCTTATTTTCCAATTTGACAAGCGAGAGACAGAGAGAGAGGAAGAGGGAAAGTGAGAAAAGAAGCCACCAGGTCTGAGACTTGAACTATGGTTGGCCATGTGGGAGTCCAGCACCGTTAATCACTATGCCACCTGGCAGCCCCCCATAATTTTTAAAATATAAATAAAATACTATAAAGTTCAAAAACAGGAAGACTAATTTATAGCTCTAGATATCAAGATACAATTTGTCTGTTAAAATAATAATGACTGACAAGGAACTAGAGAAGGTCTCCTGGGTGTTGATCTTGATTCAAGTGCTGGTAATGAATACAAGTATTTTTTATGAAAAGCTATCAAGCCATACGTTAAGTGTTGTACAGCTTTCTACATGATATATTAGACTTTATGAAAGTTTACATAAAAAATTCAGTGAACAATATGAACAGCGTATTGGACAGTACTGAAACTTAATGAAATGAAGAACCAGAAAAAAGGAAAAAATCCAGAATGCAGGCCCACATGTCAAAGGAAAAAAATATTAAAAACAACAAAAAATGTAGTGGAAAAATACAATAAAAAAATTAAACGTACATCTGTAGAAAGAATAAAGTACAACAATAGCTAAATAGATAATGCCAGAAAACTTGCAGAACTCGTAAAAGACACAGGTAATAAAACTTAAAAACACAGAATAAGGTCCTTAAATCAGCCAAAGAGAAAGTTACTCTATAAGAAAGCATAAAATTAGAGTGAATCTTCAAAGCCCAATGAAAAGCAAGAGCTGGCACAACAGTATTTTCAATGGGTTAGAAGAAAATAATCACAAACAATTGAATACCCAGCAAAAAATCCTTCAAAAATGAATCCAAAATAAACACATTTTCAAAGAAATAAACAAAAATCTGAGAGTTTGTTAACATTAGACTATCGACAATAACAAAAAAGATTCTAAAGAAATATACAGAAGTGAAATTATCTGGTAGAAGAAAATGGAGCTGTGAAAGAATGACTTAAGGCATTAATATAAAGGTTGCCAAGTGTGGCACATGATCAAATCCAGCCAACCACCAGATTCCACAAATAAAGTTTTACTAGAAAACAGTCATGCCGATTCAATGATATATTGTCTATGCCTGGTTCTGAACTATGGGACACAGTTGAACATTTCCAACAGCAACCATATAGCTGATAAAAATAAAAAATTATGGCCCTTTACTGAAAAAGACTTCCAAACTCTAGCATTAGTTATATATATGCCAAATCTAAACAATTACATAATAAAATAATAATGATATCTTATGAAGTTTTAAATCATAAAAGTGAAAATAAATTTCACTAATAACCTGTTAATCTGGAAAGAAAGATTAAAGTGTTTTAAGAACTGTGTGCTGTTCATTGAAGGGTAAATAGAAATACTTATCATATAATTTAATAAATTAAATATTGACTTCAATATTTTTAGAACTACAACTTTGTGGCAGCAATATTAATTTTTAAGATTATAAAATAAGGGAATAATGAACAACAAGTTGAACAAAGTAGAGCTGAAGAAAGGAATCCCTTTCACCATAACCACACAATGCATAGGAGGGGAGCCAACAGATGGCTTGGTGGTTAAGGCACTGGAGATTCACACATGGCTGACCACGGTTCAAGTCCTGGACCTGGTGGCTTGCTTTCTCACGTTCCCTTTCTCTATGTCTCTCTCTGGTCAAATTAAAATAAATGAATGAATAAATAAAATTTTTTAAAAAGATGCATACGATACCTACAGATAAACCTAACTAAGGAAGTCAAAGATGTTTATAAAGCAAACTATGAAAATCTTAAAAAAAATATTGAAGGTGACATAAAAAAGTGGAAGGACATTCTGTGTTCCTGGACTGTAAGAATTAACATAATCAAAATGGCAATTCTACCCAAATTAATCTACATGTTTAATGAAATTCCAATCAAAATACCAGAAATATTCTTCACAGATCTAGAAAAGACAATCATAGAATTTGTCTGGAATCATAAAAGATCTCATATTGCAAAAGAAATTCTGCACAAGAATGGAATGGGAGGCATATCACTCCCTGATCCCAAGATATACTATAAAGCTGTGATCATCAAAACAGCATGGTATTGGCACAAAAACAGACACGTCGAACAATGGAATAAATAGAGACCCCAGAAATAACCTCCAAAGCTTACAGCCAACTGATTTTTGACAAAGGATATTGGTCAATCCATTGGGAAAGGGAAAAGCTCTTTAGTAAATGGTGCTGGATAAACTGGGTATCCACCTGTAGAAAGATGAAACTGAACCCCCATCTTTCACTATTAAGAAAAATCAACTCAAAATGGATAAAAGATCTGAACCTAAGACTTTAAACAATAAAACTACTGGTGGAAAATGCTGGGGAAACTCTGGGAGACATTGGAGTAGGGCAAAGTCTTCTTAAATAAGACTCACAAAGCACAGGCAGTAATCCCTTAAATAGACAAGTGGGACTATATCAGACTAAGAAATTTCTGCAGAGCAAAGGACATAGTAACAAGGGTGAATCAACAACACTCAGAATGGGAGAATATTTTTGTTAAATATGCCTCAGACAAGGGACTGATAACCAGAATACACAGGGAACTCAAGCACCTTATGCAAAAAAAAAAAAAAAAAAAAAAAGATTAACCCAATTAAAAGATGGGAAAATGAGCTGAACAAAAAATCTCTCGAAGGAAGACATACAAACAGCCAAAAAGCATAT
Source organism: Tupaia tana (assembly GCA_026018925.1). Taxonomy (NCBI): domain Eukaryota; kingdom Metazoa; phylum Chordata; class Mammalia; order Scandentia; family Tupaiidae; genus Tupaia; species Tupaia tana. The sequence continues at coordinate 54,058,374 of JAKSZU010000008.1, read as the reverse complement.
GAGGAAATGCTCAACATCCCTCATCATAACGGAGATGCAGATAAAAAACCACAATGAGATACCACCTAACACCTGTCAGAATGGCAAAGATTAAAAATATAAAAAGTGATAAGTGTTGGCGGGGATGTGGTGAAAAGGGAACTCTCCTAAACTGTTGGTGGGAATGTAAACTGGTTCAGCCACTGTGGAGAACAATATGGAGGTTCCTCAAAGATCTACAAATAGAACTACCATTTGATTCAGCAATCTAACTTCTGGGTATCTACCCAAAGGACAGGAGAACACTCAGTCGGAAAAGTGTTTGCACATAAATGTTTATTGCAACCTTATTCACGATTGCCAAGACATGGAACCAACTTAAATGTCCACAAACAGATGAATGGATTGAAAAAGTGTGGCATATATATTTTATGGAATACGACTCAGCCTAAAAAACAAGAAGACTCCGGCATTTGATAGAAAGTGGTTGGATATGGGGGATCTATTGCTGAGTGAAGTAAGTCAAGATATTGTATGTATCCACATAATATATACCAACTATCTGCACTCTATGGTAGAGATTGAAATATTAGAGGACATAAAAGCAGTGAAATTAGTTAACAAGCATAAGACAGTGTGGAATTGGGGGGAGAAGAGAAGAGTATAGAGAAAGATAGCAAGAGAACAAAGAGTGAGGCATGATATTAGTAGCACACAGATATGGTTTATTACCTGTTGATGATGACATGTATAGTATTCTCAACTGGATTGGTCTGAGAAGTATTTCATGCTGGGTAAAGTCTTTTTATAAGCAAAGTAAGAAATAGTGACTGACTGTTTAAAAAATAATTGGAATAATAATAGTAATAATAATAATGATCAGGAAAAATAATGAAAAGCTACTGGATGATGAAATGGTGATTTTAATGTCTCTGTATTAACTGATATGCACGTATTCCTTCTGGAAAAAGAAATGTAACACACTGTAAAGTTATATGTGATTCAATATAATATAAACAAGAGTATGAAGGTAATAAATTAATTGAAAAAAGAAAGTAGAATAAAAAATACTGGATTGTAGAAAAAGTCATGATGTATTTTTCTGTGCAAAAAGCATCATAACCTTTTCTGACAATGCAATATACAGTATAGGGGTGAGCAGGTGATGTGATGGTTAAGGTGCTAGTCTTCCACATGGCCAACTGAGGTTTGAGTTCTGGATCTAGCAGCTTGCTTTCTCACTTTCCCTCTCTTTCTCTCTCCCTCTCTTATGAGTGCACATGCCCTGTTAAAAAATAATAATAAAGATAAATAAAATTAAGTAATTACTTAAAAATATATATATAGTACAAACAAAATTAACTAGGAAGTGGAAAAACCACCCAAGGAATGGGAGAAAATGTTTGCAAATCATGTATCTGAATAGCAAGAATATATAAAGAAGTCTTATAAATCAACTATGTGAAGACAAGTAACTCAACTAAAAGTGGGCAAAAGACTTGAATGGAAGAAAAAAATGTTAAAGAAGAAATAGAAATAGCCAATAATCATATGAAAACCATATTAATGTACTACCATATACCAACTAAGATGCATGAAATGAAAAACAAGCAAAAACAAAATAGATGATCAAATGGGAATAAAGATATGGAGATATTACATTGATGTGGGATATTAAAACAGTGTAAAACTTTGGACAAGTATTTGGCAATTCCTCAAAAGCATAAACACAGAGTTACCATATTACTCAACAATTCTACTTCTACTTATATACCTAACTGAAATCAAAATATATTCAATCAAAAATCTATAAAAGGAAGTTCATACCATGATTGCTCAAGAGAGCCACAAAGTAGAAAACTCACAAGTTCATCAATTGATGAATGTATAAAGAAAACATCATACATTCATACGAAGAAGTATTATTCAGCCATAAGAAGGAATGAAGACCGCCACATTATGAATCAACCTTAAAACATGATGTTAAGTCAAAAAAGGCAGTAACAAAAAAAGGCTACATACTCTAGGATTATATTTGTTTGAAATGGGCAAATTCACAGACACAGAATGATTAGTGATTGCGAGGGTCCAGGAAGAGAAATGGAGAGTGACTGCTAATTGTGTAGCATTTCTATGAAAGGAGATAAAACTGTTCTTAAATTCTATGGTGGCTGCCAGGTGGTTGATGTGGTAGTGGAGTTGTCCGGGTCCCACATGTCTGACTAAGAAGTTCGAGTCCTGGACATAGGGGCTCCTCAACCTGTTTGTGTGCGTGTGCATGCCCAAAATCCTGAGAAAGGATATCGGTGTGGCCTTCCACCCTGAGGGGTGCCTTCCTACTTTCTATCTCTCTCTGTCTCTCTCAAGCGAGCACACATGCCCTGCAGCAAATTAAAAATAAAAAATTCTTCTTCAGTGGCAATGGCTGCATCAAACTGTGATGATATTAAAAATCACTGAATTGAATACCTTAAAAAGAAAAATTTTACAACATGTGAATTATATCTTTAAAAGTTATTATGCAGGGTCCAGCAGGTGGTGTGATGGTTTAGGCACTAGAACCCACATAGCCAACTCACTGATTCAAGTCCTGGACTCAGCAACCTGAAAAACATGATGAGTGCATGTGTATGTGTGCCCAAAATCCCAAGAGGAGAATGTAGAAAAAGGAACTGCAGTGTGGTCAGCCCTCTGGGGAGGTGACTTCTCATTTTCACTATCTCCATCTCTTCAGTGAGTACTTATGCCATATGACAAAAAAAGAAAAAAAAAAACTATTATACAAATACTAGTAAGGTTTCCCCCCCAAAGATTTATTTAATTTTATTTATTATTAATATTTTTTATCTGCTATAGGGCACATGTGCTCACCAGAGAGAGAGAGAGAGCACGCAAGTGAGTGAACTGCCAGGTCTGGGATTGAATTGTAGTCAGCCATGTAGGAATCCATCACTGTAACTACCAAACCTCTTACTGGCCCCCTATTAGTGAGTTATTAACAATAACAACAAAACAAAAATCAAAGGACACATCATTTAAATATTAGCAAAACTATTTCAGGCTTTTGTTTTTTGTTTTTAAATAGGTAAAGGCCAGTAGCTGGTGTGGTGGTTAACACACTGAATCTCACATGGCTGACTCCACGGTTGTAGTACTAGACTTGCAGCTTGAGAAACATGCTGGGTGTGTGTGCCTATGTGCCCAAAAGCCCAAGGGGAGACTGGAGGAGAAAGGACTGTATGTGCCATTCCCCTGGTGGGAGATTTCTCACTTTCCCTCTTCCTCTGTTTCTCTCCAACACTCTTTGGAGAGTGCACACTCCTGATGACCAAAAAAAAAAAAAAAAAAAAAGAAATGAATTACACAGCTCACTTTTTGAGACCAGCATATCCTTAAGGTACTCCACAATAGCCACTGTAATAATAAAGAATTCCCCCAGTGAAAAATTATCTGTTGATGATAATGTATGAGGTAATATTTTTGACTGGTCTAATATACAGTGTAGTCATGCCGGGAAAATTAATTTTATATGCTGTAAAGATGTACAGTGATTAAATGTAAAAGAAAAAAATGGACCAGCAGACAGCATAATGGTTACATCGCTGGACTCCCATGTAGTCGACTGCAGTTTGAGTCCCAGACCCAGCAGTTTAAAATTCACACCGGGCGTGTGTGTATGTGTGCCCAAAATTCCAACAGGAGAATGGAGGAGGAGAAGGGATTACGGCGTGGCCATCCCCCTTGGCGGGGAGTGAGTTCTCACTTTCTGTTTCTCTGTTTCTGTCTCTCTGGTGAGCACAGAAAAAGAAAATTATTATTATTTTTTTTTTTTTAAAAAAAAGAATCCCCAGTAAGCAAAATAGAATAGCACAGAATAAACACATCAAAGATTCTAGGAAAAGATCCCTACGTCAAAATAAATATTACATAAGAAGAATTAAAATAGTTTCCTTTAACTGAAAATTCTTTGGTTTTATAATAATAGTATTAGTACTATTAAAGACCAAAGCTGAGTCAGCTGATGGCATGGTGATTAAGGTAGCTGGATCCCAAATAGTTGACTTCACTGTTCAAGTCCCAGACCCCACAGCTTGAAAAATATGCTGAGGGAAAAAAAAAAAGAAAGAAAAAGAAAAACATGCCGGGCACATGTGCATGCATGCCCCCAAATCCTCAGAGAATGGAGAAGGGAATGTGGCATGGCCCACCTCCCTGGGGAGCTGATTTCTTCTTTTCCTCTCTCTGTTTCTGGTGAGCACATTTACCCTATGATAAAAAACTAAAAGATCAACATTAATATCTGGTAACAAAACCATGCTTACTTCTGATAAATCTAAGAAAAACAGCTTTCAATGGACACTTCAGTGCAGAGGAAAGAAGAAAGAAATTGACATCAAAGTAAAAAATTACACTATGTCTGCTTTTCTGTGACAGTTTCTGTAGTAATCTGAATGACATCAGGACTCATATACTTACATCCTAATAATATGAACAAGGTGTTGACCTATTTAGCACTGTCAAAAATTTGAGCCTTGTTATTAAAATATAGATTCACATTATTTACTTTGTGACTCAAAACTTTTCCAAGTTCAAATATTGTTTGAAATGAGTATGTCAAAGTTCAAAAGGGTATGAATTTGCAACTGAAAACCCTGCAATATAAGAAATCAAGTACTTTTTGGAGAAAGAATCATGGTTCTAATCATTACATAGTCTAAAAATATACTTGATATAAATAATATGTTCTATTATTTATATGTAAAACAATATATTCATTAATAAGTAACTTAAATTAAAATCATCCTATTTATCATTCTTAGTTTAGTCTAAAGAAAATATCTAAAACCAACTTTCTTTCCAAGTTAATTTTTCCTATGCTTACAGCTGAGTGATTACATTATATTATATATAATTTACAGACAATTTATATTTAACTATATGACTATGTGACTATGATTACAAGGTATAAATGGTAACTAATGGTATCACTTAGTTCATTTACTTTGGTTCTGAAAATTTTTCAATAAGATTGATTTATATATGCACTGGAATATTAAAAAAAACTAAAAGTATCAGTATAAGAGATTAACAATAGAAGAATTTTTTAAAATGTACCTTCTTCAATGTAATATAATAGAAGAACATGATGATAATAAAAAATTAAAAAAAAAATGTACCTTCTTCAAGAATGGGTCTTGGGATGACAAATGGAATCTCTTGCAGGGGTTCCATATATTTGTGACCAGCACTAAGAATCTTTATTTGAGGCAAACAGAAGACAAGTGTCCCTGGTACACTAGTTTGTCCATGATACCAACTTCTCACTGTTCCAGGAATGTCGCCAGATACAATAGTACTTGGAGAAGGTAGGCTGTCATTTGGAATGAACACACAACAGGATTGTACTTCAAGCTAGAAGAGAAAAGAAAAATTAAAATATTTGGACTAGACTAAACATGCCTTTTAAACACCTAATATTTTCAACCAAATAAAGGAGCAAACCAAAAAATAAAATGTCCTATATTTACGTCTTCATGAGTTACTTTTACTAAAAATCCAACAAACACTTGAGAAGGTATTATTTTGTTGCTATAAATTTGATCAGAAGTGTCAAGTGGCATGAGATGAAAATACATCTGCCCTTTCAGAAACAGTTCTTTCCAAGAAACATGACTGAGTCAGAAAATGTGCTGGCACAAAAAGGTGAGAAAATCCTCCTTTGATTGTAGTTCATTAGATTTTACTAACACCAGATAAGGCCTTAGAACTGACTGCTATTTTATTGCTCTTATTTTGGGGCCAAAAAAAAAGTATCTATATAAATTTGGCCCTTCCATATTTACTTTGAAGACATAAAAATCAGAGGTTTTTTTTTTTTTTTTTTCTTCCCCCAATATGGCATGTACACTTACCAGAAAGAACGAGAAAGAGAGACAAAGAAAGTGAAAAAGCACCCCCTGTGGAAGATGGCCATGCCATAATTCCTTCTCCTTCGCTCAGGATTCTAGCCATACACACACCCACAACATGGGGTTGGTATGTTTTTGAAACCAATGAGTTCAGGAATAGAACTGCACAGTTGGCCATGTGGGATCCAGTCTCTTTAATGACCACACCACTGGTTGGCCCTCCCTGCTGGTTCTTCCTGTTTTTTCATTCTTCAAATTATTACTTAAATTGGATTTGACATGTAATTTCTTTGCTCACCTATTCCCTATTACTTAATTTAGTTGCCAGAACCTGACAGAGTTAAGATAAAACTAAGCAAACCCAAACCAAAAACTGAATTCATTTTAGTTCTTAATTTAAAAACAATGTAGATTAAAGTCACAAGCTTCATTCTTACAAAGTAATACAATGTACCTGGATATTAAAATACTCTAATAGCCTAGCATACTTCAATTATGTGTTAAGAAAATATAGTCTATGACTTGTGGATTTCCTTAAAGATATCTGATATACAAAGGTGTCATTTGGATATACGATAAAAAATTAAAATGGGTTATTTGATAAATGCTTGAATATTCTAGAAAATTTTATTAGCCAAGAGACTATTTTATAAAATATAACTAAGTATGCAATATCCCTTCTGTTGGAATTAATATACTCCTTAATGAGAGCATAATATATTGGGTTCTTGGGGAAGTTATGATGCATTGTTGCATAGAAAGAAAAATATGTCATGAGTTTCCTAATGACCTATATGTAATAGGTTTAGTATTTCTTTCTACAATAAGTAATTTTCCAATATGTAAGAAAATCTGTCTGTCCTTGTTTCACATTGCTGGGCATAGATAAAGTAGATTAATTCAGTGAAGAGAAATATATATAATATTTTGCCCAATAAACCATAAATGCATTGGTTCACAAAGGATAAGCTGTCTTTTAGTCCTGGAATTTTATCTCGCAACTTAAATAATTTAAGCATATATGTGTTAATTACCTGAATGATTTAAGATCACAACTTATTTTTATTTATTCTGAAATAGAAGTCTATATCACAATTATGTTTTAAGATATTTAAAACAGTTCATTGGTGATGTTCGACTGCACAATATTGAATGGCACATTAAGTGCAGAAGATTTATTCATTCCAGTTAAAAGGTCAAACTATTAGGAATCAATATTAACTAATACATGTAGGTATTAAGGCAATGAAAAATGCCCTTGATGCTATAGGTTAATTAATAAATTATCTAAAATGTCAGCATACACAAAAATATACACACATAGTCCTTAGAAAAAAATTTAAATTGTGCCGAAATTGTGAAAATCATAAAACATTCCAAAATTTCACTAAATTAAAAAATAATTTAATTGAATTTAAACAAATTGAACAATATATACAGAATCAATGGCATATTAACATGTGATTTAAAAGCTCCAAAAGATAAATGTTTTGAAATATATATGTTGTGAGAATTCATTTAATGAAAAAATCAAAACATACACATAATCCAAATTGCTCAAAATTATAATAATGTTACATCCATTATATGTACTAAAGCTATTTCATAAATCTTTTTATACTTTAAAAATAACTATTAAAGTGTATGTCTAAAATTGTGGTTTTAATGTAAAATGTTGAGTGATTTATATTACTGAATATAAATCTGCAGCAGTAAATTTTGCATTAATGTAAGGATCTGACAATCCAAGGGAAAGAAAATGAAGTAATCTGCCAGTAAGAAGTCCTCAAATCGGGGGTCAGATCATGTTCATGGAAACCATCTGGTTGGGACCCTCTGAGCCACACCAAACATAAATGATCTTTTAAAAAAATATCCTATTCATTAATGTATCACAGCTGCACTGAGTGTTACTTCATTTTTCCATGGCAACATCCTTTCTGTTTCAAGGATCTTGTTTCAGTTTTGGTAGCAACGTGTTCTTTCGCCAATATTGAACACATTCATGTGTTAAAGTGAAGGGATTATTACAAATTCTTGAAGTAGAACCACCTCTATTTTGATTCCTATTAGGTCAAGAGCTACATATCTAAGCAACATGTACTGAAGATAAACTGATGAAGTAAAAATCCTATATTCTTATTTTAATAAATAAAATGAATGTACTGATTTTTTTTTTCCCTAAAGTTTTAAGTGCATGCACCATTTAAAAAGATGTGACAGAGCCTGCAGGTGGTGTTGTGTTTAGGTGCTGGACTCCCACGTAGACAACCCTGGTTCAAGTCCCAGACCCGGTGGCTTGAAACTCATGCTGGGCATGTGTGCATGCATGCCCAAGATCCCAGGAGGAGAAGGGATTGTGGCATGCCCATTTCTCCTGGGGGGTGATTTCTTGCTTTTCTGAAGGTCTGGCTCTCTGGTGAGTGCACATGCCCTGTATCAAAAATCTCTCAAAAGAAAAAATGAAAGAAAAGATATGTGTTATAGTGTTTCACCACCCCTATATGTAAGGTTTGGAAAACTATTATTTTTGTAATGTATGTGCTCTATAGTTTGATCACAACTCACTTAAAGAATAGACTATGAAAAATTAAATTTTTATACTAATCTGAACACTTTAATTAGCCACTATACATCATATAGAACTCTCTATATAAATGCCTTAAAAGACTGTACCATATTTTCTGTACTTTTACATAATGCTACTATATCCTATTCCCAAATAAACTATTTTTCTTTAGATAAAACATGAAACTTTGGAAGAAATATTAAAACATATTTTGCAAAACTACAGAAATGAAAAATTCTCTATATGATTGTATTTTAGTCTTCAGGAAGCAGTTTCACATAAAAAAATGTAAATTGTATTTTGTTCACTTTTTTTTCTTTAATTCATGCATTCTTTTTTTTTTTTTTTGGGGGGGGGGCTTGCTACAGGGCATGTGTGCTCACCAGAAAGACAGAGACAGAAAGACAGAAACTGAAAAATCACCCCCCGGGGGGGGGGGGGGGGGGGGATGGCCACGCCATCACTTCTTCTCCATTCTCCTCTTGGGATTTTGGGCATGCACGCACACGTGCCAGGTGTGAGTTTAAGCCAGCAGGTCCAGGACTCAAACCGCGGTCGACTACATGGGAGTTCAGCGACATAGCCATTACGCTAACTGCTGGTTCCAATTCATGCATTCTTTAAAACCCAACATGAACTGAACTGGAAGTCAGAGACAAAGACATAGTCCCAGACCTTAAAAAACTTAAAACAAGTATATTTAAACATATTAATGGGACCAGCAGTTAGCATAATGGCTATGTCACTGGACTCCCATGTAGTCTACCATGGTTCGTGTCTGGACCCAGTGGCTTAAAACTCGCGCCGGGCACGTGTGCATGCATGCCCAAGATCCCGAGAGGAGAACAGAGAAGGGATTGCGGCGTGGCCACCCCCCCCCCCCCCGGGGTGATTTCTTGCTTTCTGTCTCTCTCTCTCTCTCTCTTTCTCTCTCTCTCTCTGTCTGTCAGGTGAGCATACGTGCCCTATAGCAAAAACCTCTCAAAAAAAAAAAAAAACATATTAATATCCTTACAGAATTCTTACTAGAACATAAACTCTATAAAGTCAAACACTTGGACTATTTTGTTTACCCCACAATCTACACATGAGCGAATAGTTAGTGTATTCTAGGTAGTCAATAAATAATGATTACATATGTGAAACACCATTCTTTTTATTAGATCAGATGTTAATGTTAATTAAATAATTATTTCATGTATGTTGTTCATCATTTAATTTCACAGAGGCACTCCAGGGTGATTAATAAAATTGACTCGTCAGTCACATGGGTTCAACTCTAGCTCTGGGACCTTTGACAATATCTCCATAACTTCAATTTCCTCACCTAGAAGTAAAGGAAATCGAAGCACTGATACAAAGATTTAATATAGTAAGTGTCACATAAACATTTACTAGATAAATAAGTCAATAAACAAACAATGAGCATCTACGATATGCTAGACTGAATATATTGGCCTTTATGGATTTACAAAAGTGTGCACAGTGTGTTTACTCACAAAGGCTGTTGCTTATGGTTTATCTACCGTACAGGGACCACCAAAATAAGCAGTATTACATTTGCACTACAACTAATTTATAAATTATTATCCAAATCAGTTTTTCTATTTTATGAACTCTTTTCATAACACATCATGAAAATATTGTGGATATCTTTGTATGTAGAAAAAAATCTAAATATACCTAATTTGGGGCCTTAATTTAAAAACCTCAAATGTACTTTGGTTGTGCTTAGTTTCCAGAGTGAGTGTTATAAGTTTCCATACTTTTTTCCATAAAAACTTGTCAAGGGAAGACAAAAAATATCTTGGATGTGAATTCTAGATTTCTTCTTTCTAACAAACTACCATGCAATAGCTGTCACTTGTTTAGTGTCTGTAAGTAAGGATGTAGGCCTGTGGGCATAATCCATAAGCATTAAATGTAAAAACTTACTTTAATAATCAACGAGATTAACAACTAAGAAGTCATGACTGACACACTCATTAAAAACACAAAGGATGTACAAAGTAGTTCCTAGAAGGATTAACAAAGCATTATTAGTTAGTGGAGACCGGGATGCTTGATATGGAAATTGAAAAGTCAATTAGACAAGAGGGTCCACTCAGAAGATTTCTGAGACTTTAAAAAAAAAAAAAAAAAAGGGGAATTAAAAAAAAAAAAAAAGAAAAGAAACAGAGACCAGCAGGTGGCCTACTGGTTACAGGCTGGACTCCCACATGGCTCACTGCATTTTGACTCTCGGGTTTTGTGGCCGGAAAAGCACACCGGGTGTGTGTGCATGCATGCCCAAATCATAGAGGAGAATGGATGATAAGGTGTGGTCATATCCCCTAGAGGGTGATTTCTCACTTTCTTCCTCTATTTCTGTCTGTCTGTTTCTGGAGAGTGTACATGCTCTATAGCAAAAACCTTAAAAAAAAAAAAAAAAAAAAAAGTAGAAGAAGAAAATACCTAGGAAATGCTATAGGTCATTACATGAACTTCAATGTAAATTACAAAAAAAAAAAAAAAAAAAAAAAGCTGAGTTTGGCAATAACCAGGAAAATGTTCTCCCTTCTTAGTGAATTCCGTGCCAGAATGTTTCTATTTTATCAGCTGCATACCATTGTCAATTATGTGCTTTTGGAATAAAAATGTAGCTTTGTGGAATATAGTAGAAGCTTTGCTAATGACCACAAAGATAAATATTACAAAGAACAAGTGAGTTTATGTTAATCATCGTTAAAAGGCACAAAATTAAATTTAAAAAAACAAATGGTCAAAGACTGCATATAGTATTACAAAATAATTCATTGTAGTAAATTATGGAAGCTACTTCTTCCAATGAAGAAACAAATAGCAAATACAGTTAACAGTCTTTATGCAATCTATGCTAAGTAAAAAAGAATATAGACTTAGCAAATACCAATTTTGGCTCCAAAATCAACTTTCCAGAAACTCTGGTTCCAAACACATTTACTTGCTCGAACTTCCACTAAAAGAATAATCCTTTGATGGCTTTAAGTTATGATGTTCTGTTTTATCTGATGACAACTTCAGGGTTTTCTGTTTTATATTTCAGTCATAAAACATCTTGGAGTATAGGCAATGCATTCTTAAAACCTCAGAATTTTAGTCTAGATTTTAATCATTTAATCGGAATCTAATTTTATGTTTAATTTTTTCATAATACATTAACATACGTCAATATTTGAATACGTCATATTTAAGGGTAAGGACTAGGGGAAGGTACAAACATAGTACCTACTCAATAACCTTTACAAAGATACACCATGTAGTATTTCTGTAATTCTATGTTAATTTGTACTCTATAAAGCTTACTCACAACCACATAAAACTATACAGAAACCACAAAATAACTATGCACTTAACAAAGAATGAGAGCTGGTAATTTTCATGTTATAAAAGTTCATGCTACCATGGGACCAGCAGTTAGCGTAATGGCTATGTTGCTGGACTCCCACGTAGTCGACCACAGTTCGAGTCCCGGACCCGGTGGCTTAAACTCATGCTGGGCGCATGTGCGTGTGTGCCCAAGATCCCGAGAGGAGAATGGAGGAGAAGGGATTGCGGCGTAGTCATCCCCCCTGGGGGGTGATTTCTCGCTTTCTGTCTCTCTGTCTCTCTGGCGAGCGCATGCGCCCTTACAGCAAAAAACCTCTCCAAAAAAAAAAAAAAAAAAAAAAAAAAGGAAAAAAGTTCATGCTATCATAACTAAAAAGAAAAATATGAAAACTATCACTACTTATAATTAATTATGACATAAAAAAGACCCCCCCCCCCCAGGGGGAATGGCCATGCCACAATCCTCTCTCCTCCATTCTCCTCTAGGGGTTTTGGACACACTTGTTCATGCTCCCAGCCATCTAGGACCCATTGTCATAACTGTTATGCTATTTGCTTGTCCTGGAATGAGCTGACTTTTAAGACAACTGTGTACATCATTGTGCAATAACATTTAGAACCACAGTAAACTCTAAACAGCTAATTGTCTTCGTAGCTATCATATTATAGACCATAAAGCAGTGTCAAGTACTTCTACAGATCAATAAATACTCATCTCGGAGACTAGCTAAATTCATCATGAACCAGGCATTTCATGCTGTAGGCAGCTTTCAGTAAATAAAATTTATCTTGACACCGAGTTTCTCATTTTGACTCATGAGAGTTTTTACCACCAGCAGGTGGCAAGAGGTTAGGTTGCTGGTTCCCACACAGCTGTCTTCAAGGTTCAAGTCCTAGACCTAGGGGCCTGAAAATCACATGGGTCACATGTGCATGCTTGCCCAAGATTCTGAGAGGAGAATGGAGGAGAAGGGATTGCAGCATGGACATTCCACCTGGGGGTTGATTTCCCCTTACTCCTTGTGTCTCTGGCAAGCACACATACACTATGGCAAAATAAATAAATGTTAATATGTTTATGATTCTTATATAACTTTTCATATTTTAACAGGAATTTTAAAAATACAGCATATATCTTAAAGTCAAGAGGATATATTTAGAAGCATAGTGCCCTGTAGCAATCCCTACAATTATATTCTGCCTGCTTCACCAACTCTAGGGCTACTCCTCTCAGAGTAGATGGCAATTAATTTTAAAAAGCCATATAAGTTCCAAGAGATCACACCATAGCAGAACTTAAAACATACATCTAGATATCTGTAGGTATATAGACCTATAATGAATATATGCTATATAAGCTTATTTTCTAGGATTTTGGTATTAAAGCACTTTTATTAGAACAAAGTAGAATAATAAAATAAAAGTAGGAAATGTTGTGTGCTATTTAGAAAGGAAAGGTGTAGATGAGGGTGAAAAGAAAGTAGTTTGAGTAACAAGTTGGAAATAAAAATCTTTTTTTAAAGTGATTTTTGCTATAGGGTGTATGCGTTCATCAGAGAGACAGGGAGACAGAGAGATAAGAAGCAAGAAATCACTCCTTAAGGGGATGGCCACACCACAATCCCTTCTCCTCCATTCTTCTCTCAGGATTTTGGGTACATACACACAGGTGCTCGGCCTGAGTTTTAAGCTGCTGGGCCTGGGACTCTAACCGTAGCCAACTACGTGGGAGTCCAGTGACATAACCATTACTCCATCTCTGATCCCTAAAAATTCATGAAAATCTATTATACACTAAGTAAATGTCAGAAAAGATATGAAGAAAAGTATATCTTTCTTAACACAATTCGTAGATACAATTTAGTGAAAAAACAAAACAGACTACTAATTTCTAAATACAGCAGGTTTAAAGTATGAAATAAAAGCCTGCTATTTAATGTAAAGCTCTAGAGAAATATCTGGTAATGTTTAGATTATTCCATGAAATAATATTTGTGACAATCATAATTTAGAACTTCAAATTGAAGGTGTCTGTTACTTATATATTTATTACAATAGAATTAGGTTCTCTAGTAGTAAGTTACTCATCTTCTCAACTACTTACTGGTGAATTTAGTATTTAACTTATATTCAATACTAAACATGTCATAGATTATTCTTTCTTTCTTTCTTTCTTTTTTTTTTTTTTTTTTTTGAGTGTTTTTTGCCATAGGGTGCATGCACTTGCCAGATAGAGACAGAGAAACAGAAAGCGAGAAATCACCTCCCCAGGGGGGATGGCCACATCACAATCCCTTCTCCTCCATTCTCCTCTCGGGATCTTGGGCACACACGCACATGCGTCTGGCGTGGGTTTTAAGCCACCGGGTCCGGGATGCAAACCGCGGTCGACTACGTGGGAGTCCAGCGACATAGCCATTATGCTAACTACTGGTCCCATAGATTATTCTTTCTAGAGAATTACTAAATTAATATGCAACAACATGTTGGATAGTATCATTCAGAAAAAAATACTTATTTCATTGGTGATTTAGTTAACAGAAACAGAATGTGTTATATCAGGGAAACTAGAGAAGCACATAAAGGTAAGTAAGGCATTGTGAAGAAACAAGCATAAGAAAGGAGATGGATCACATTTATTTTCTTATGATCACAGAGTAAGTTAAGCTTATAGATCAAGTCTGATCAAATTGATAAAGAGAAGATAACTGAAATAGAATTGTCCATACACCATTCTCATTTCCATCAGTAAAGAGTTTCTGCTGAATGTGCATTTTATCATAAGAAAAGGTACATGTTAATAATTAAGACAATGTGTAAAACATACATTGTCTAGTTGGGTCCATCTTGATGAAGGGTGTTGATAAGTATTTACAGGGAGATTGGGTACTATACAACGAAAGAGGTCATAGGGAGGCTGTTTGTTATTTATTATAGATGAAATACTTAACAAGGATATAAATGGTAAGCAACACCTTAGAATATTGTGTATTTACTTCTTCTATAATCACAGATTCTCTAAATGGAACAAATGTTTTCTGCATTCATGTTTTATATGTTCTATCTATTGTCACCACTAAAGGAAGCTCTAGGGGAGGACAGATGAGCCAACACAAGGACATATTATAATATTAATAGTAAAAGATCTCATGCTGGCTAAGATTGGTAAGACCTACTGATATCTCTGAAAAAGTTGTATTCCCACAAGCAAAGAGATAAAACAATGTCAAAGAAATAACGAGCTGCACTTTTTTCCTCTTGTTCTTCTCTAAACTTTTTTATAAGCGGCATGATAAGAGACTGTAAAGAATTGCCAAGATTCAGGTATTTTCAAATAAACACTTTCACTGACAGCATGCAACTGGAAATGTTTTTAGATATATTACGTGAGATGAGATAAGCATCTATTGTATATTTTTATCACATAAAAATTTATCTGGAAGATGGGTAATTTGGAGTGATTGTGTTATGTATATCTGAAAGCTAAAATGTGAAGAAAATTTTGCAACAATAAAATAACAAGGAAACAATTGTTATTTTCATGTTTAATTTGCAACTAGACAGAGAAAATATTAGATAACTTTTATGTTAATTTAGTTCCACCCCAGGTTTTATCTTAGTATTGAGATAAAAATGTGATCTATACATAGCACATTAAAAATCTCTTAAATAATGTTTAAAGAAGAAAAAAAAACAATAAATTCTTTTTTTAGAGAGATTTTCGCTATACGGTTTGTACGTTTGCCTGAGAGACAGACAGAGACAGAGACAGAGAGCATGAAAACACCCTCCACCAGGGGATGGCCATGCTGCAATCCCTCCTCCTCCATTTTCCTGTCTGGCATGGACACACATGTGCCTGGCATGTATTTTAAGCTGCCAGGTCAGAAACTCAAACTGTGGTTGGCCATGTGGGAGTCCAGCAACATAACCATTACACCATCTGCTGATCCCAACAACGAATTCTTATCATTCAAGAAACATCTCAAAATATGTATATCTTTATAATGTTATTGAGAAGAGCATATTATATGTGCTTCTATAATTTTGTTTATAATAAAATGTGACAGTTGTTTTTAACTAAATTATGGAAATGAGATGGAAACCATGAGTGTTACATGTGAGAAAAATTTTACCAACAGTAAATGACACTGAACATTAAAAAGGATTACAAAAATTAGAGCTATAATATTTCTAACTTTTATTTTACCTGTAGTGTAAGACTTTTCACTGCATTCCATAGTATTCCAATGAATTCTTTCATTCTTTCTTCAGGACTTCTACATCCTTCAGATATATTCAGCACAGCTTTCACAGGAACTGATAAAGGTCGAGATTCTAAGGAAAATAATATCTAATTATTTAACAGAAACATAAGTTAAAATTTCACAGAAATATACATAAAGTTTTTTTTGTTGTTGTTGTTGTTTTTTTTTTTTTTTTTTAGAGGTATTTACTGTAGGGCTTGTGCACTCACCAGAAAGACAGAGAGAGAGACAGAGAAACAGAAAGCGATAAATCACCCCCCAGGATGATTGGCCAAACCGCAATCCCTTCTCCTCCATTCTCCTCTCAGGATCTTGGGCACGCACGCACATGCACCCTGCGTGAGTTTAAGCCACCAGGTCCGGAACTGAACCGCAGTCGACTACATGGGAGTACAGCAACATAGCCATTATGCCAACTGCTGGTCCCCCAGAAAGTATTTTCAAGAATGTTTCTTTCCTTGCTTAAAATTATAACTTCCATATGATATCATAAAATATTAGATAATTTTACCTGTAGAATTACTCATTTTTGCAAGTACTAAAAAAATAAGCAAACCCTCTTTGCTAGAAGTCAGGAGCGCATTCATTACTGCTGTCATGGACTGGTGACTAGAGGTGATAATGTTCTATTTATTGACTATAAAAAAATGTTCACCTTGTGAAAACTCATTAAACTGTGACTTAACAATCAATTGCTCAGTGTATCATATCAATAAAAAATTTTTAAAAGGAAATTCAGGAAAGCATTTGACTCATTTGTAATTGATAGGAAACAGATCTTTTCTATGTGCATTTTCCTCGTTTAAAAAAGTTTATAAATAGAATCTCTAATTTTTAAAAATAATTTTGATGGTTACATTAAAGGCTGATTTATTAATAAATGAAATGTAACAGTCTACTCTATTACGTTATTAAAATTATGTTTATCGGAGATAATTAAGAGAACCTTACTAATTTTTATGATGTAAGATTTCAGAAATTACTTTAAACAATTCAATAATTTACATTACTATATAAATCTGTTTATATCTAAATAACCTATACATAGTCATACATTTTATATTAATGAAATATAACTTGGCATCTTAGTACTTTTGTAGGAGCATAAACTAAATAAATCAGATCTTGATTTTCAAGACTAATTTGAGTATGAAGATCTTGAGATGATTACCAAAATAAGTGCTACCCTATCACCGCTATGAGAAAGACTAGCTGTCATCCACTCATGTTTCTTTTCTTCCAATTTGTTTCCTTTATGGGCATTTATACTGGATTTAACATTTTTTTGAGACATATCTTTTTTTTTAAGAGAGATTTTTGATATAGGACACATGTGTTTGCCAGAGAGACAGAAAGCCAGAAATCATTCCCTATGGCGATGGTTATAATCACAATCCCTTCTCCTCCATTCTCTTCTTAGGATCTTGTGTATATACATATGTCCAACATGAGTTTTAACTCACCAGGTCCAGAGTCAAATCACAGTTGACCATTATACCATCTGCTGGTCCCCAAGAGTGAGATTTTTGCTATAGGGCACATGCACTCACCAGAGAGACAGAGAGAGAGAGAGAAAGTGAGAAATTACCCCCCTAGGGAGGAAGGCCATGCTGCAATCCTTTCTCCTCTATTCTCCTCTCAGGATTTTGGGGCATGCACACACATGTGCCCGGCATGAGTTTCAAGCAGTTGGGTCCAGGGCTCAAACCATGGTCAGCCATGTGAGAGTCTAGTGCCTTAACCACTATGCCACCTGGTGGACCCTATACTAGATTTAAAATACCTTCAGTTCTCTAGTAACACTAACCCTGTCCAAATCACCATGATTATAGGCATGCACTATGGCAACAGACATATGGCAACTTGTTTATCTGCTACTATGCATTTCTCCCTACAATCTACTGTCAACACAGCACCTAGAGAGATGTTGATAAAATAATCAGAAAAGGTTATATCATCCCTATACTGAAAATACTCCTATGCCCAGTGCCTGATACATACATCTTACTCAACTTCCAACAGTTGAGTTACATCTTACTCAACTTTAACATCAAATCCTTACAACGGTTTATAAATCCCTCTAGGACCTGGCTTCATTGTCTTTTTTAGTTCCTTTTTAATCCCTCTTTCCAGTCCTCTCTTGGATTTAGCCATGTTATCCTCCTTGCTGTTCCCTAAGGCAAGAATATTGGGTTGAAGTACATAGTAAAAGGGAATCACACTCCTACTACCTGTCTCTCAATCCCCCATCTCCTCAAGTGTTTAAGAGACATAAGAAGGATTTAGGGAATTTTCAGTACAGCAGAAATAAAGGCAAACAGATGCTGATTTGTGAATCTTACTGTACTTCTATTCTTTCATTCTGTTGATGTGGCTTGGAAAACACTTGAAAATGAGATAAAGGAAAATGTTGGCCTCTTCCAAGAGTTATGAGCTACGGAAAACTCACTTAGTTACATTCAATAAGCATTACTAACTGACTATTTGTGCTAGGTCCTAGGGAAACAAAGATGTATAAGACCAGGATCACACCTTTGAGGAGCTTACATTCTAGAGGGAAATGAATGGGTAACACAAAACTTTCATAATGTGGAAAGTTCATTAATTATGGAAGCATTTCAATGATGACTTCTTTTTCTGTTCTAAACAACATATGTATAAAAAGAACCAAAAAAAGCTAAAGGTCCTAAAGTAATGCTGGAATTTCTGGGAAAAAAATACAAATATACCTCTTCTAAAAGGTAAGGAAAAAGGAGTATTTTTTTCTTCAAAAATAACCTAAGTCTATACCATTATCTTCATTTCTTTGGCCACCATCCTGATGAAAATCTTTATTACTACAAAGTAAATTTACTCACAGTTTTGCAACAAATCTTACTCTTCAGTTACATCCTGCTGCTCTCAACTGTAGGATAATATTCAAGAGTATATGATATTTTAGATCGAAAACCTAAGTTCCCTATTTGGCTTTCAAAACCCTATATAAACTGATCTTGCTTCTTTACATCTATTTAACTTTACTTGCTAGTATCTCCACTAAAGAAGTTCTACTTCAATCAATGTCTTCCCCTTGCCACTCCCAACCAGGTGAATTGCTCCCTCTTGACTTTCAAATCCTATTTGAGACCTATCTAAATTGGACCTCCCCAATGAAAACTTTTCTAATTCCTGAAGTCTATAGAAATGGCTTTCCTTAAGAATTCTCTGATTTTTCTCAGTTCTATAAAGCCTACCTCATTGAACATATCTTTTCTCTATCCAGTAAGAGCCTAAAGTTAATCAGGACAGAAACCATGATGTCAACTACTACTTAAAATTTCCCAAAGCACTTTAGCACTTTAGTTAAGAACACTGCAGGAACTCAACATTACATTTATTGATTGCCTGACTACAGATAAAATTTTATGTAGATTATATTTGGACTATTCTCACCATAATTCAACAATTTAAAATATATCTAAATTTTTGATATTTTGATAAAAGGAATACCCTGAAAGACTGGGTAAACCAATCGAAAATATACCACAAACTACTAACTTTCCCTAAATATTTGGTAAATGTATCTGAGAAACACATATGAAAAGTTGTATAGAGTATCCATTCAAATAAAGTGTAGGTCATAAGAAAAAGGATTAAGGGATGTGATTTTTATAACCTTAAATAAGTAAAAATAACAAAGTTTTGTTCATTCATGTAACAACTATTTATTATACAACTGCTCAATATCAGAAATGATTGTAAGATTCTGGAATCAGATGTGGCCTTGATATGGTAAGTATTATGAGGACAGAAAAGAAACAATAAGGTAGGAAATCCTAGGGTAGTGGCACAGGCCTAATTCAGAAAGATTACCCAGGGATTACTTACTATCATTTCATAAATGAAGAAAGTGAGGCTATGTGAGATAGACATGGGATGGGGACAGGCTCCAAACCTACGTTCTTTTAGTCCCTATCTACTGGTTTATCTATCATACCTTTCTAATTCTTAATCAATAGCTTACAGTGATCATTATTTTTGGCAGGCTTATTTGGTAATAAAAATTTAAGTAACTTGAAGAGAAAGTTACCTTCACATAATAATACTATTTTTTAAATTTCTAAAGGTTAGATAATATTTAAGGCTGCAAAATCCTTGCCACAGAACTGCAATAATCCCTGAGACTTTTCATCAAAATACAAAGTACATTCAATACTATCACTCTTGAAAGCCCCTTGGGAAATAATGGCTTTTGGATTCTGCAAGTCAGCGTGACATGGCATGCAAAATTGCATCTCATGCTGAGCCAACCAGGAAAATATATGTCATCACTATGTGACATTCAGAATTTCATCTGGAAACTATAATCTTGTTCTGACTGCTAAAAGGGGTGAAAAGACTGCACACAAAACAATTTGATTGAATTTTTGCTGAATTCTTGCCAGTTGGTATAAAAACTAGAATAACTTATACTTATTTCCAAAAAACCTGTATCTAAAAAACTTAAAATGTACTTATTAACATCATAATGTGTTCTTCAAGAACTTTATGTGACATTATAGGTTAAAAATCATGTTAAATTAATGGATGTCTGGGAAAAAAAACTTTGTAATGAAACAAAGTTGGAAAATTAATAAAACTGTACAAAGCAAAACTGCATTACTGAAAATCATATACAACAAAAACACAATCTAATCTATTTCCCACAACTGAATAAACTCCAGATTAAAAAGACAAAAGAAAACAAAACAAAAAAGGCATTATATAGTTCCTGTGCATCGCATGCCTTTCTTCTAGATTCTTCCCCCCTCATGTGTGCCTTCCTAGTCCATTTATCTTCTTCCTATCAAAATGGAAATACGTGAATGTGATATAGTCTAAGTGTTATATAATCAACATTTTATGTTGAAAACCTGTGACTAATAGGAAGATGATATATTAGTAGACAAGCTAATGGGTTGCTGGAAAATTCATGGTGTATTTTTCTATTTTTCAATGCAAAACACATCATGACTTTTCTGACAACCTAATAGAATAACTCTCAAAAATTATCCTTGTGAGTCATGTTTCTGCTAACCATACATTTTCTATGTCTGTTTCTGTTTTTTTATTTCATGTCCCTGAACACAGGAGTGGACAGACCCAACCTGGGATGACACTGGGACAATCCTAGTACTAATCTCCTGAGTTTGGGTGGCTATTCAAGATACACGCACGTGATCCAAGAAAGGGCAAGTACACATAATCCATGACAAGTGCATTTTCTTTTTCTTTTTTTAAAGAAATTTTTGCTATAGGGTGCGTGTACTCACAGAGAGACAAAAAATGAGAAATCTCCCCCCAAGAGGGGATGACTACACAGCAATCCCTTCTCTTCCATTCTCCTCTCAGGATTCTGGGCATGCACACACACACACCTTGCATGAGTTTTAGGCTGCCAGGTCCAGGGCTCAAAATGTGGTTGACTACATGAGAGTCCAGAGACATCACACTTATGTCATCTGCTGGTCCTGACAAGTGCATTTTCAGTAGACACTAGACAAGTGTCTCTATGATCATAGAGAGTTAAGAAAGTAAGATCACAGGCACCACAGTTACCTATACTGCTTATGTTGAGAATTCTAAGTTCAGTAAAAGAAATTTCAACAGAGAAAGATAGTCCAGACAGTGGGAAATTTCTGGTACTAAGTCATTCCAAAGAAAAGACCTATCTGCCCTTTTTAGCATTTGGTTATAGGAATCAATAAATAGTACTTCTTTCAAAAACTTTTTACTTAAAAATCATTTGTATACAGTTTCTACCTCTAATATCAGAGAGTCCTTTATAATATAAAAATGTTTATTCCCTGGTAATAATTTAACAGGAGAGAATCAGGCAGTATGTCAGTAGTTGTAAGTGCCTGGCCCTAGCAATATTATGGCACAGCCTGTCCTGATCCTCAAAGTGCTATAGGCATATACTATATATATCACGGAGTATATTTCCCTTGCTCAAGAACTATTCACCCTCATTACCTTCCCAGATCACCTGACTCTCAGTCCTTTCATTAACATATTTAATGGTATCCCACTGACTCTCTGTCTGGGTCTGCAGATTTAGATATGTTCTTGATTTTTTTTTTTTTTTCACTTTCTTGCTATAGGACATGTGGGTTCACTGGAGAGAGACAGCGAGCAAGAGAGTGAGAGAGCAAGAGACAGAAAGAGAGAAATCACCCCAGGGAGATGGCCATGCCCAAATCCCTTATCCATTATTCTCTTGGGATGGGCATCCACGCACAGACACACCACCAAGTTGGCCATGGAACCAGCTGCCTTAACCTCCACATCACCTGCTGGCACACTATTGATTTTTTTTATTCCTCTAATCTTTTCACAACTCCAGTAACTCCAGTTTTTTGTTTGTTTGAGAGGTTTTTGCTATAGGGTGTGTGTGCTCACCAGAAAGACAGAGACAGAGAGATAGAAAGCAAGAAATCCCCGGGGGTGGGGGTGTGGCCACGCTGCAATCCCTTCTCCTCCATTCTCCTCTTGGGATCTTGGGCACACACGCACAAGCACCCGGTGTGAGTTTAAGCCACTGGGTGCGGAACTTGAACTGCGGTTCACTATATGGGAGGTCAGCTACATAGCCATTACGCTAACTGCTGGTCCCCGGATTTGATTTTTAACTACCTGAACCAATGCTTTCCTTGGTTTAGTGGGGTCCTTTGGACCTACAGAACACTTCTCTGCATAGTTTTGGACCAACCCAGTTCTCCTCCCTTTTGCACTTTTGTATACTCAAGAATAACTATAAACGTGCTGGAATGCAACATCCTGAGATAGGGAGGGCTCTGTTCTAGTTCCCCCTAGAAATAGGACACTTCAATGATTTAACCAGCAAGCCACATTGCTCTAGGATAAAGGAAATTAGGGCAGGCTGCTCTCTCACATCCCTTAACTGCAGTGCAAATGGGGCATGAATAGATGAGAAAATATCCATCCCAGGCAATTTTCCTGAGCCTTGGGAAGCCAGTTCACAAGGAACGCTAGGCTTCTGTTGTCCCTTGCTGCCTACCTGTAAGTAATAAATCCTCTTCATGTAACTTGCTGCACATGAGTATGTTCTGTCTCATCAGATAAGTTTGTAACCAGTACACAGTAACCTGTTCACAACACTCTAGACCCTAGATAGGTGGTGTTTCCTAGGCAGTCCTAAAGTTCTGGATAGTAATACTTCAACGCTGAAGTGTTCTCTAATACGCGGCACGCAAAACTACAAGACAATCAATAGGGATGTTGAGGTAAAATATGAGAATATCTCTTCTATATTATTTTCTCTAATATGAGAAAGACATACAGTTCATTAATATTTAGTAAAGTAGAATGACATTGGTACAGTTCCCTATGTCAGTAAGTCACAGATATCGTTAAATGTACTAAAGAAGGCTGAACATTCAACCAAGAGGAACTGGCAGGGGTCTTTCAATTTTCATTTGTTTTCAGTTAACTACAGCATCTTACAATTTACATATTCATTGATAAGCAGATTTAAAATTTTATTACCTGTTTTTAACTAAAGTACTCCTTATAACTTACACACTTTAAAAAAATTCCTGTAAAAGGTACACCCAGACATGTGAATTAAAGATAAAACTTATTAAGAGGTAACACCAATTTCACTCCTGAGTATCCAGCCAAAGGGCAGGAAAACACTCAGTCAAAAAAGTGTGTGTAGGGACCAGCAGTTAGCGTAATGGCTATGTCGCTGGACTCCCACGTAGTCGACCGCGGTTCGAGTCCCGGACCCGGCGGCTTAAACTCACGCCGGGCGCGTGTGCGTGCGTGCCCAGGATCCCGAGAGGAGAATGGAAGAGAAGGGATTGCGGCGTGGCCATCCCCCCTGGGGGGTGATTTCCTGCTTTCTATCTCTCTGTCTCTCTCTGTCTGTCTGGCGAGCGCACGCGCCCTGTAGCAAAAACCTCTCCAAAAAAAGAAAAAAAAAAAAAGTGTGTGTACATCTATCTTTATTGCGGCATTATTCACAATTGTTAAGACATAGAATAAACCCAAATGTCCATGACAGATGAATGGATTGAAAAAGTGTAGCATATATACACTATGAAATACTACCCAACCATAAACAAACAATCAAACAAACCAAGAAGATCCTGGCATTTGATAAAAATGATGAATATGGAAGATTTACTGTTGAGTGAAGCAAGTCAGGCTATGAAAGAGAGACACTGTGTGTCTCCACTTAATATATATAGACTGTCCACCTCTATGGCAGAAACAGAAAGATTAAAGGATATAAAAGCACGGAAAACAGTTATGGATATGAGACAGTGTGGGAAGAGGGTGGGAAATGGGGGAGAGAGGAAAAGAATCAATGAGAAAAATAGAGAGGCAAGACATTTGAGGGACACAGAAATGGAGAACTGTATGTTGATAACCTGTCTGTTATCTTCAACTGGATTGCTGCAAAGTGTGTTCATGTTGAGTAAATTCATTTTATAAGTTGTAGTGATAAACAGTGATTATATAAAATAAATTAAAATAATAATAAAAAATTCAATACAAATCACATATAATCTATCTATGATAAAAAATTAAACATAGGTATTTTCGCCAATTGGTAAAGAAATTCTCATGAAACTAAAAGGCCTGTGGATGTTGACAGGTAGAAATTTAATGATTATGCACAATAAACAATATGTCATATTTTAGGAAAAGTAATAAAGCACAGACTAGTAATTGTTATGTATAAAACGCCACTAAAATTTATTTTAGCACTTTGTTGTTAAATTAGGCAAGAAAATAAGTTATTCTTCCTCTTAAATCACGAATGTTTATTTGAACATCTTTGTGTATGTGGTCATAATTTAAATTCCTTAAGGGTAGGTATAATATCTTACATTTCTGCCCTCAGTTTTATTTAGAATACTGTTTTCTTCATGTAGACATTTAGTAAATGATTTTAGCTTATTGAAAATATGAAATTTTTATCAATATGGTTAGAAATATCTGAGTCATGAGAAATAAACCTGAACAATAGCTATCTGAAGAAATGTGGCCTGGTATCATAATATTTAGAGGGTAAAGAGAAAAACATCATTTAAAAGAAAATCATAAAGTACTCTTTGTTACATAAAAGGAAATAAGGGAAATTAATTCAGAGAAGAATATTTATGTTTGATATTTGTATAAATGATCTTGCTGAGAATGTGAAAGAAAGAGAAAGAAGACTGAGATGTATTATGGTTTTCTAGAATTCTCTAAAATACAGACGTTTTACTGGGAGACAATTCTCCCCAAGTTTTTCTTCATATCATGTAAGTAGAAGCAGTGACAGACTTTGTTTCCCATTGTATTTTCAAGGATTGCAGGGTGTTCAAAAGGTTCATGAAAATGCATGTTATTAAGAAATGATACACAGGGGCCAGCAGGTGGTGTGGTGGTTAAGGCGCTGGACTCCCACATGGCTGACCAAGGTTTGAGTCCTGGACCTGGCAGCTTGCTTTCTCACTCTCCTCTTTCTCTGCCTTTCTTTTTCTCTCGGGTCAAACTAAATAATAATAATCATAATAAATAAAATTAAATAAATAATTCTTTTAAAATAAATGTATTATAAAAAAATAAAAATAAATTTTAAAAAATGTTTTTAAATGATGCACAGATTTTAATTTCTTTCTTGCACCAAAATAAACTCACACTTAATTCTATTTTTCCACAAACTTTTTGAAGTCCTTTATATTTGTCTGAGATGACAGAAACATGGTAATCCCCGGCAAAGGGTTAAGTTTGCTTACAACCTGCAAAGCAGACATAGGCCTTCCTCTACAGAAAACAGCAGGCATGTTTTCTATCCATTTTAAAAGGTTTAGGTTCCTTTTTAGGTTTTTGGTTTTTGACTTAGGACATGTGTGCTTGCCAGAGACAAAAAATGAGAAATCATTCCCTGGGAGGATAGCCACGCTGCAATCCCTTCTCCTCTAGTCTCCTTTTAGGATTTTGGGCACATACATACATATGCCTGGCATGACTCTCAAGCCACAGATCTGGGCCACTGCCTCCAACCATGGAGTTGGCCTTTGGGATCCAACACCTTACCACCCTGCCACCAGCTGGCCTCAAAAGGTTTAGGTTCCTTAAACACATGGTTTCTCCCATTAATCTAGTCCACTGTAAATAGATGTCATCGGCTCACTTCATGCCACCCTATGGGAACTGGGCTTAGGACTCGAACACAAGAAAATGTTAAAAGTCTGATTACTAGCAATGTGGTGAATAACAGCGTCCTTTATCTCTGTCTCAGGAGATTCATGCCTTTGGCTAGCATTCATGAAATCATGGCAGGCTAACTTATTTATTTAGGGGTACAAAAAATTACAAACTCTTGGCAGTTCTTGTCACATACCTGTTATTGTTTTTGTTTTTACAGGGCTGCTAGCATATTCAGATGCCTGATATGACTGCTGCTTTGCTAATGGTGCACTTCCAACAGACACCTCATCCTCTTTCCTTCTGCTAATCGGCATAACAAGAGGAACAGATACCACAGGCTGCTGAAAAGAGACAAAATGAATGAATGGATTGCTATTTCTTAGCAGTGAAAGTTAAACATGGCATCCTTGAGAGTAGTCCACAAGTTGAAGTTGAAGTTTTATTATTTTAAATCAACCTATTTCTCCCTTCCCCAATCTATCCCCCCCATATAAATGCTTATCAACCTTAATTATAAATTACACTTCTGCATTTAAAAACCAAGAGAGCCTGGGAAGGACCCGGTTAACATAAACTTCAGTGAGAACAATAAAAATACTATGGAAAGAGAAAACCAAAACTAAAGTTTGCTTTGAAAATTTTGATTCTTAGAAAAAAATAAAGTTATTCTGAGACCAGCAGATGGCATAACGGTTACATCACTAGACTCCCACGTAGTCAACTGAGGTTCAAGTCTCAGACCCAGTGGCTTAAAAACCTCACACCAGGCGTGTATATGTGTGTACCTAAAATCCCAAGAGAAGAATACAGAAAAGACTGTAGTGTGGCCATCCCCCCTGGGAGGTGATTTCTCACTTTCTGTCTCTGAGAGTGCATGTACCCTATAGCAAAAATCACTCAAAAAAAAAAAAAAAGGAAAGAAAAAAGAAGAAAGTTATTCTTACAGAATATTTTTAGAAACATACTTCTATAAACCAATTCTACACCTGTTTTTATGGACAGTTCAATTTTTTGAAGAAATACTGAAAGTCTCTATATTTTACCTGGTAAGACAACATCCATAGCATATTCAGGAGACACACAAAAAAATCTACAGTTACAGCAGGCTGGAAAACATTATGATACTATATCAAATGCATGAGTGTTGAGCTGAAAAATAAAGCAGTTGTTTCATCTTTTTTACATTGAAATAAAATCTGATGTTACTGCTGATGACACCCAATACAATCTTGTCAGGTTTTTGGCAAAAAATAAATAAAAAGGTATTTTTAAGTTTGCTGAAGGATCAAATATCAATGTTGAAGTAGGCAGAAAATAATCATTGAATGTTGGGTTTTAGCCACAAATGGAAAAGGAAATTTCAGCTTGGGAAACAACAGATGATAAATGTAATACAGCTGTATCAGATGATGTATCTAGCAGAGACAAGTTGGGCTGCTGCAGTCTATAGTCATCCTTAATACAATGACAACCTTAGGTTTACAGATCCAACTTCAAGTCTCACCCAACTTACAGTACTTAGGATTACTTACATTATTAAATAAGTGTTTCGGGGACCAGCAGTTGGAGTAATGGCTATGTTGCTGGACTCCCATGTAGTCAACTGCGGTTTGAGTCCCGGACCCGGTGGCTTAAACTCACGCTGGGCACATGTGCTTGCGTGCTCAAGATCCCAAGAGGAGAATGGAGGAGAAGGGATTTCAGCATGGCCATCCCCCCAGGAAGTGATTTCTCGTTTTCTGTCTCTCTGTGTCTCTCTTTCTGGTGAGCACACGTGCCCTATAGCTAAAAACCTCCTCCTCCTTCCCCCCAAAAAAGTGTTTCAGTGAAAACACATGTATCATATAGCTGTGTAATGTAATCAACTGAATTCTGACATAGGAGGAAAAAGGCTAATTATTTTACAAGTTGTAACTTGGGATGAGTTAAAAATAGGAAATATGAAAATGAGAAAATGAAAAGAAAAAATATTGGGTCATCAGAAAAGTCATGACATATTTTTCTATGTATTTCTATGCATAAATGTGTCATGACTTTTCCAACCACCCACTATATTGTGGGAAACATGACAATGCAGAGTCCCTGCTTTCTTACAGAGTATTTAGTCAGTCTGATAATACTCATACAAATCTAAATAGAAAATAACTTTTAAGGCACAGATGAGAAAGTCTTAGCATATGGTAAGTTTTGATTCATTTGAACATCCTCGTCTGTAAAATAAGGATGAAATGTGGAAAATGTTGCTGGAAAGCCTCTTTATGCTCTAATATTCAGTGATTCAAAAAGTTCCTTGAATTTCTATTTTTTATGTAACTGAAATAAAACCAGCCATTCTAAGAAATACAACCATGTAAAGTATTAAAATTAATATATAATAATGGGTCATTAGAAAAACCATGATGTATTTTTCTATGCAAAAATATGTCATGATTTTTCCAATGATCCAATAAATAACTACTGTAGAGAAAATGTATGTGCTGAATCCATGCATAGAAGCTGAGAGATGAGATTAATAGATGTCTTGTAGTAGTAATACCTAAAAACAAAGAAAAAATTCTTTCCTTGGGTAGCTGAAATTCAAGGAATATTTTTACATAGGTAAAAATACATTAAAAGATCAATCAAAAACTCTTTCTAACACAAGAGTAAGGCTCTTATATGTCTTGTACACAGTTGTATTCAGTAAAAGGTTGCCCAAGAGACCAGCAATCATATTGGTTGAATGACTACTAATATAAGTGCTATATATCAGGCATGAAGTGATACTTAATGACAAGAAATAAGACCAGAGATTCCTTTCACTGTTCTAGAAATATGGCCATTCTAGTAAAAAATATCATAATAGGCCATGTTTGTTTTAGCAATCTACATGCTTCTTTCTGGTACTAAAGAATTCCCCCAAGTTTCAGCTATATTCTAGCTCCAGACACATCTTTTCCTTGCACCATTAATGCTCCATGATTCCAAAATAACTAAAGCCTTCATATTTCATTCCTATAAAACATGTCCTCCTTTACTTTTAGTAAAATATATCATAAAAATACAAAGGATTATAAATAATAAAACAACTCCCATATTCCCATTATAACCAATAGTTAGTGACAATTAACATTTTATCATATTTACATTTTTCTATAAAGGAGATGAATGAAAAGTCACAGATACAGCTAAAATATCCTTTTACAAGCAACCCCTTGCTCTTAGAGTCAACTACTGTTACAATATTGTTACCATTCATTCAAATAAATTTTTTACACTTTTATTTACACACATACACAGAATGGTTTTGAGGATGAAGGTGTGTGTGTGTGTGTGTGTGTGTGTGTATGTGTGTGTATGCTGTTAAAGTGACATTCATATATGCACAAGGAATCACTGAGAAGACTGTTATTGCAATGGATATGAAATAACATATTGTATGAGATTCCTTACGCATATATAAATGTCACTGTAACAGCATAACCTGCATCAAAAAGTAGGCTTTTGAAGTGAGAGGGTCTGCTCATTTTCAGTTTTATTAGATACTGCCAAATTCATCAATGTTCACTCACAATAGTACTGAGCATTCTCCGTATTTTCACCAATAATGCATATTGGTATTTCTTAGCCTGAGTTATTTTAAAAGTAAAAAAGATTAGTCATGAGTTAATAATTATTGAAGCTGAGTGATGAAGACATATGGTTCGACTATATTGTTTTCTACGATAAAAAAAATTTTAAGACTAAAATAATACATCAAGAATATTTTTTGAGAGGTTTTTGCTATAGGGTGCATGCATTCGCCAGAAAGACACAGACAGAGAGACAGGAAGTGAGAAATCACCCCCCAGCGGGGATGGCCATGCTGCAATCCCTTCTCCTCCATCCTCCTCTTGGGATCCTGGGCACGCACGCACACGCGCCTGGCGTGAGTTTAAGCCACCGGGTCTGGAACTCGAATCACGGGCGACTACGTGGTAGTCCAGCGACATAGCCATTACGCTAACTGCTGGTCCCAAGAATATTTTTAAAGTATATTTTTGAGTATTACTAATCTAGTAAAATAGCAATGCTATAAATTGCTAGTGTAAATGTAAATACTATACCAATTTCAGTATGCACAACTCGGCAACATAACTAAAATCTTAAAATAGGAGTTAAAAGTGCCAAAATAAATGCTGAGAGCTACGGATTACTCTTTTTTTTTTTTTTTTTTTTTTTTTTTTTTTTAAAGAGAGATTTTGCTACAGGGCACGTGTGCTTGCCAGAGAGACAGAGAGAAATCTCCCCCCAGGGGGATAGACACGCTACAATCCCTTTTCCATTCTCCTTTTGGAATTTTGGGCATGCATGGACACAGCCAAACCATGAGTCTAGGCCCCTAGATTTGGGACTTGAACCATGGTCGATTACATGAGAGTCAAGCAATGTAACCATTATGCCATCTGCTGGTACCTACACTTCTAAAAATATATGAGGGGACTTTAAAATGTTTATGAAAAATGTATGTTAAAAAAAAAAAAACCTATCCATGATTTCAGGGTTTTATTCCATCAAAATAAACTCCTTGCTTAATTTTGTATTTCCATAAACTTTTGGAAGTACGCTTATATTCTAAGTGAATAAACATAAATGCAAAGGTTTGCCATGAAGATATTTACTCTGATATTATTTATAATTCTGAATGAGTGGGATAATGACTACTAGTTTATATTTTAAATAAAGCTACTGTTTTGAACATAGGGGTTAAAAAAACTTAATTTTAAAATACTTATGAAATAATCTAATAAAGCTAAAAATCAAAACCTTGACTGTGGGTCAGTAGGTAGCATGATGGTTAGGGTGCTGAACTCCCACATGTCCAACCACGGTTCAAGTTCTGGACCCGGTGGCTTGCTTTCTCACTCGCTCTCTTTCTCTCTCTGTCTCTCTCTGGTGAGTCCTTATGCCCTATAGCAAATTAAATAATAATAATAAATAAAATTAAATAATTCTTTTTCAAAAACCTTGAATGCACTTGGTATCAGCGAAATAAATGTCTAATTTAAATAAGATCCTAAAACACTCTACTTGACCTTCAATTCTGTTCTGGATATAATTATATCATTTATGAAATAATCAACTCAGAATTTACAATGAAAATTTTTCTCCAATGGTTCCTGCCATTAGCCTTACTTCTCTATCACCTATCATCTACATTCTGCTAGAGTAAACTTTCTAAAATACAAATCTGTTTATATCAGTTTCTGAAAGTTCTCTATCCTCTAAAAAGTTCAAATACTTAGCATTACAAATAACATCCTTTAGGTGGGACCTGCAGTTAGTGTAACAGCTATGTCGCTGGACATGTATTTGACTGCGGTTTGAGTCCCGGACCGGTGGCTTAAACTCACGCCAGGCGCGTGTGCATGCGTGCCCAAGATCCCAAGAGGAGAATCGAGGAGAAGGGATTACGGCATGGCCATCCCCCCTGGGGGGTGACTTCTTGCTTTCTGTCTTTCTGTCTCTCTCTGTCTTTCAGGAGAGCGCACGTGCCCTATGGCAAAAACCTCTCAAAAAAGAAATCCTTTAGGAAATGGTTTCCGATGTCTACCAGTAACTATGAGAACACTTGACTCCAGTCTGGAAACAGTGAAAGTTTCTTTCTTGCCATAGTTTGCAACTTTGCCTTTGCTCAAACAGGTCAGTCTACAACAACCTTTCCAATCTGGCTTACTCTAATGGTGCTCAGCTTATTTATTAATCCTCCTTGTCACACGTCCTCTGCTGTGGGAATCATTTCTCTTTTTTATTTCACATAATCCTGAGCATACATCTACACAGAAATGACTATTTTAATTCTCATGTAGTTATAAAATCAGATATTTCTCTCCTACCACCTAACTACTTAAGAAAAAAAGATACAAAACTATTCCAGACAGAATATTGCAAAACCCCAATTACGCCAGAGAGAAAATTTAATTCAATATAGCACAAACATGTCCTTGGAAATTCTTAGTTCTACGTATTGACTGTTGAATATAGGCAAGAAAATCTCAGTAAGCATTGATTTCTTCATTTTTAAAGTGAGAAATACAAAACCAGCTGTCAGAATTACATCTAAGAATCATGACAGAGAATTTTACATTTATGTAGAACTACAATGCCCTACTTCTTGCTTTGTAATCAATTCAGATCCTTTCAAACAAACACATATCCCAAACTTTTTTAACCAACCACCCCCAACCCCAGGATTAGGCATTAAATGCCTGTTCCTTAAGTAAACCTAAAGAAGAATAAGAAATACAGAGATAGTGAAAACAAAGATTAACATTTACTTAACAATGCCTGTTCTGTGGCACTATGAGGAAAAACAAGTCCTAAAAGGAAACTACCTAAACTAATCTATTTGCTTTACAAACAATTCTACAGAAAACCCCATTAGTAGCCAAAGAAACTACATATTGAGCAGCGATTTCTTATATAGAAATTACAGAACAGAATTTTCTGAAAGGGGCAGAGTGAGAGACATTCTGCTAGATCTACAAAAAGAAAATTATTAAAAAGCGATGATTCTATTAAAGACGTTTATGATTTTATGATGAATTGATTCTATTGTGAAAAAGATTTACAAACCAACAGGAAATTATTATTAAGAAAAAAATGATCGGGTCCAGGTGGTATGGTGGTTAAGGTGCTAAACTCCATACGGCTGATGATGGTTCGAGTCCTGGACCTGGTGGTTGGCTTACTTTCTCATTTTACTATCTCTCTCTTTCTTGCACTGTCTTTCTGGTGAGCACACATGCCTTATAGTGAATTAAAACAAAGTAATATTGATAAATAAAATTAAATAAACAACTATTTTTAAAAAGAAAGAATAAACATTATAAAAATCTCTCACCTGCTGCATATGTCTGCTCGTTCGTTTCTGAGGCTGATAGATGAGCCATGTGTATAGGACGGGGTCAACATTAACTGCTAGTCCCTGTACACTACAAAGAAGTACAGCACCTAAAAAACAAGATTTAAAATGGTTATAATTCCTTATTAAGGAATTATATATTATTATTAATTATATTAAGGAAAAAAAAAACTTGATATTACTTCACAACAAGTAGAACAGCTATAATTTAAAAAAACAAACAAGGAACCAGCAGGTGACATGGTGGTTAAGGTGATGATTCTCACATGGTCAACTACATATAAAGTCCTGACTTGCAGCTTGAAAATCATGCAGGGCACGTGCATGTGCATGTGCATGTGTGCCCAAAATCCTAAGAGGAAAATGGAGGAGAAGGAATTGCAGCATGGCCATCTCCCCTAAGAACGATGATTCCTCACTTTCCTTTCTTTATCGCCCTTCAGTGAGAACACATGCTCTATGGCAAAAACGAAATAAATTTAAAATAAATAAATAAATAACAAGTGTTGGCAAGGATATAGAAGAATTCAAACCCTTATACATTCTGGCAAGAACATAAAATGATGTAATCACTCTGGACAATAGCATAGCATTTCTTCAAAACATATACTTTACAACATGACCCAGTTATTCCAGTTCTAGGTACAAACCCAAAAGAACTGAAAAGCTTTAAGTTTACCTTCATAGAAAAACTTACACTCAAATTTTATCAGCATAATTTATAATACCAAAAAATGAAAACTATACAAACAACCATGAACTGAGGAATAAATCACATGTGGAATATCCATACAAGGGAAAATTATCCATCCAGAAAAAGGTATGAACTACTGACATACTACCCATGCATGGATGAGCCTTCAAAATTATGCTCAGTGAAACAAGCCAGATACAACACACAAAACAAAACAAAACAAAACAAAACAAAACAAAACAAACAAATATACTCTTATTATTCTACTCAGATGAAATGGCCAGCATAGACAAAAGCATAAAGATAAAAATACAGAGAAGTGGTTGCCAGGCTTGGGAGGAGAGAGAAGTATAAAGAACTGGGGAACCAGCAGTTAGTGTAATGGCTATGTCGCTGGACTCCCACGTAGTCGACCGCGGTTCGTGTCCTGGACCCGGTGGCTTAAAACTCACGCCGGGCGCGTGTGCGTGCGTGCCCAAGATCCTGAGAGGAGAATAAAGGAGAAGGGATTGCGGTGTGGCCATCCCCCCTGGGGGGTGATTTCTTGCTTTCTGTCTCTATGTCTCTCTCTGTCTGGCAAGCACACGTGTCCTATAGCGAAAAACCTCTCCAAAAAAAAAAAAAAAAAAAAAAAAAAAGAATTGTATGTATTTGGTTTCTTTTGAGAATGATGAAAAGTGCTCTGGAATTAGAAAACAATGATGGTTGTACAACCTTGTGACTACTAAAACTTACTAAATTATATAAGTTAAAAGAATTATTTTATGGACTATAAATTATATCACATTAAAAATCACATTTACCTTTAAAATAATAAGTTTAATATTACAGGCAAAGAGTAATTTCTATACTGGCCACGAAAATTTATATTACAAAACTGATTCATGATTTTAAAGTATTATTATTACCATTCAATAAATTATTATAAATTACAGTTTTTAATGTCCAAAATCAAAGATAGAGCCTGCCTAGATGAAATGCAGACCAACATACTAACATAAAACACAAAGCTGAATTATAGTAAGTTGCAATTCCATCCTATTAAGAAAAAAAATTTTGTCTCTCTCTGATAAAAAGTACCTCACGTGGAACCTAACTAAAGCAAAATACCCCATTCTTAATTTATGTCCAGGTTATGCACATCTGTAATACATTTCTATATTTAGGTCATAGGCAAAGTCATAAGGCATTTTCCTTTTTTTTCTATGCAAAAATGTGTCATGAATTTTCTGACACAATATATGTTTGATATAAATACAACTGTACAGAACATAAGGAAAGATGTATTTGCCAATTTTGTTATCAGTTGCATCTTTAGGATCTAGAAAAGTACCTGCCACATGATGAATGATGAAAAAAAAATATGTCAGAGTCGAGGTTCTCTGATTAGCTGAAAAGGCCCATTTGTCCTATTAAGTTACAGATTATTTAAACCAGTACAATTAGTACTAATACTGAGACCAGTGAAAAGTAATCACACAAAGATGGAAATTGAAGAAAGGAAGTAGGAAAGAGATAAATTCTTTCAAACCTTTGCACAAAATATTCAAATAGGCAAAATTTGCTACATATATCCACTTTGTGAGACTCTGTTCCAAGGGGCCCAGAAACAGTACAGATACTTAGCACACTAAAATGACATAATTAATGTCCCTTCATTGTCTTAATGCATATAGTGCTGAGTAATGATTCACTAAAGCACAAGCCAGAAAAGAAAGATGGGGAGAAGCTCAATACCAGATTATTGCCAAATGAAATTCCTAATTGAAGTCAATTGGGAAATCCAATTTCATAACTATTTTCACCTTCATAAATTGTAAAATTATCTTAAGAATCTAAATTCTTGGGGACCAGCAGTTGGTGTAATGGCTATGTAGTTGGACTTCCACGTAGTCGACCAGTGTTCGAGTCCTGGACCTGGTGGCTTAAACTCACACCGGGCACGTGTGCGTGTGTGCCCAAGATCCCAAGGGGAGAATGGAAGAGAAGGGACTGTGGCATGGCAATTTGTGTGGGGGGTGATTTCTCGCTTTCTTTCTCTGTCACTCAGATGGGTGCATTTACCCTATAGCAAAAATCTCTCTTGAAAGAGAGAGAGAGAGAAGAAATAAA
This sequence comes from Tupaia tana, assembly GCA_026018925.1. Lineage (NCBI taxonomy): Eukaryota > Metazoa > Chordata > Mammalia > Scandentia > Tupaiidae > Tupaia > Tupaia tana. The sequence continues at coordinate 54,022,424 of JAKSZU010000008.1, read as the reverse complement.
GGAAAACTACTGTTTTTTATCAGAAAAGTACCCACAACAAAAAGACAAATTACCTGGAGGAAGAGGGAAAAAAAGGGATGATGACCAACTTCTTAGAAAACAGGCATTCATTGTGGTATTCCTTATATGATGTTACTTCAAAATTTACATGTAACATATGTTTTTGTATATATACAAAAGACCATAAAGGAGAAAAAAGACAGTTAAAATATAGTAAGTGAGAGACAAAAAGAAATTAAATTGACTTTTTCAAATAAATAAATCAGAATAAGTTTTGGTATCTCTTAATCTTAAGTATCTCAAAAGTCATGCATAAACTATACATACTTTTAATTATGAAAAATACCAAAAAAAAAAAAAACACAAAAAGAAAATGTTGTATAACTAAGATTGTACAGACTGAAAAAGACAAAAGTTACAGATATTCTCTAGATAATACAAATTATTTTTAAAAATCTTTTCTGATGTGTCAAAACTAATCAAATAAATGTGTCTGACAAACTTCCTTTTCCTTTTTTTTCAAGGTCTTTGTCATAGGACATGTGTACTCTCCAGGGAGAAAGTGGTGTTGGGGAGTGAGAAATTACCCCCCCCACACCCCGCCATGAGAGTTGGCCACACCATAATGCTTTATCCTCCATTCTTCTCTCAGGATTTTGGGCAGGTACACATATGTGCCTGGATGATTTTTCAAGCCACTGATTCCAGGACTCACACCATGGTCAACTATGTGTGAGTCTAGCACCTTAACTACCATGCCACCTGCTGGCCCCTGTCAAATAAATTTTCAAAAACATTTAATAAGTAACTAGCATATCTTCTTAACTGGGACTGTAGAAAGAAGAAAAAGAAAACAAATGTAACAAATATTTTCAAACAAAAAATAATTTTGAAAGTTTTAATTTTTTCTGAAAAAAGTTAAAAAAAACCTTCACCAATAAACTAAATGTTGTATAATTTTACCAAAAATGACTGCATAACCTTTAGCTAAGCTTGGACTTTATGAATGTTAAATAGATGGTAAAAGAGAATAACCCATCACTATAATGTCAACTTAACTGAAATTATATGTCCTTTTAAATTTAAAGAGATATTTTCATCCTACACTCTACTTAGCCTTTAAAAATAATACACAAGTTATGACATACAGTGTTTAGGCAATTAGGTTGATACTGATTTGACTCAGAACAGATCCCTCATAAATCACTAAAACTTGGCAATATGTTATTCTGCTTAATTTTAGCCTGGGAGACAACTAATGAGAAAAGTGTGCTTTAATTCTCTGCTCACTGCCAAATGGCTCACTTTATCCACATTCCACTCAGGCTTCACCAATTAGTTAAACCAGGGTACCACTGTCATTTTCAGTTACATTGCAAGCTGAAGAATGAGAGCTAAAATAAGAGTTTGACACTGAAGTTGCATGGTATTAAAATTAAACATACATGCTTCTTGTCAACTATAAAACTTTGTCAGCCAATGAGACTGTCTTTTAAAATGTCAAGTTATATAAGGGGGAAAAAATGTCCTGTTTTATCTTGAACCAATGAATAAGACCAAAAATTCATATTAATCTATATCTAAATTTAGCAGCTAAATTAGTGGCTAAAAATCACTATTTCTCTATGAAACAGCTATACAGTACATACAATATGACCTTTTTAGATATGTATAACTCTTTCAAAATTATTTCTTATTCTTATTTTTAAGACTAATTTCAATAACTTTGGCTAACCAGTTCAGTAAACAAGAAAACAAAAAAGGAAGAGTCAATACTTCAAAAACAAGGATGAGGAACAATGGCAATATACAGTAATCAGAGGTTAAGAAATGACAGAGCAAAGAGGAGCTGCCACTTCTGGCCTCCTTATCAAGGTAACTATCAAATTCAGTATAAACAAATCACAATATTTGTAGGTAATGTGTGTATGGTAGCTCCTGCTACTTAACAATTATGTCCCTTTTTCTTAGGATGTAGGAAATCACAATAGATCTTTGGCTCATTATAACACGAGCAAGCCACATAACCCATCAAAGCTTTCCAACATTCTTCAGAGGGTAGAGTTCACAAAGAAACCTAGTGAACAAAAATCATAATAAAAATCTTACTAGGAGACAAGGAATGAACAGTAACTTTCATTCTTGGCAGAGCAGTGGGAGGAGAAGAAAGCTGCTAAGAAGAAAGCACCTGAGCTTTTAACAAACCAGCCAGGGATTGGCATAATAAAGCAGGGTCACTAAGAGGCAAGTGGATTCCACCCACCTAGCTTAGTGTACAATATTCAAAGGGTATATACCATATCACGTACACTGTTTGTTTAGTCTGATTATACAAGTAACATAGGATTATTAAAAACATTTTAGAATGAACTAAAAAGGATAAGACAAAATTTTTATAATTAATATTAACATTTTGCTATAGGTGAGACCCCTAATTTTCAAGGACTTAAAAGCCGCTGTTTCAACAAATAGGTCTACATTGTCACGTGAAGCCAGTAACCCCAATCAATTTTATTTTCTAAAAACATATTGCACTCTCTCTATATATTTGTTTAAATATTTTATAATTAGCCTTTTCTTTTATCATTTTAACAGATTACTACTTGTTTTTACTAGCTTTTCTTTCCTCTTTTTCTAGATACCTCTAACTCTTTATTCGGGACTAATTATGTTTTATTTCAGCTCTACGTCGGCTCCTACAAACCACACAAAAGGCAGCCTGACAGAACCTAGACTTGAACATTTTACCTCCAAGCCCAGGGCTCCCAGTTGACTTCTCAAGTATGGAACAGTGCAGTGCCTCATGTGAGGCCCACAAATGCATGCACAAGGCTGGAAACTTGTAAAGTTAAAACCCTGAGAATTGGAAGCTTGAACAATGGAATATGAGAGAACAAATTTTCTGCAGGAAGGACTCTCCAGAAAAAGTAGTAACAGGCAATTAGATGACACATCTCCATACAGCTCTCTCTTCTTTCTTTCTTTCTACTATTATTGGGACAGTGCTCCCTAATAACACAATAGCAACAACTTTTCTCTTAAGCACTGTTTTCTGAGGAACCCAAGACATTCTTTTGTTGCTTCTAGTAAAAGTAACCCCTTCTCCCTTGGGGCACTGTATAGCAGTCACATGTAGTTTAGTGGTATTATCACTCAAGGTATTCTATATTGCCCTGCCTGAAGGATATGTATGTGACTGAAACAAAGTGTTGTAAATTGGTCTTAAACTGCTTATTTAAATGTATGTCTATTTCATATTACCTCATTCATATACTTTGGTCAACATTACAATCCTGTTCCTTCATTCCCTATCTTCCATTGTTTAACTACCCTTTATAAACCTAATATGTTTAAAGAACTTGCTAACTACTCAAGGCTCAAAAATAACCTTGAAATGAAGTAGCATTCTCAAGATGTTGATAAATCTTGTGTAAATGGGGAGGGGACAAGAAGGAGCATAATGAACCAACAACTATAGAACAAGGGAATAAGATCCATCTTAGAAATATGAAAAGGGTAGGGACCAGCAGTTAGCGTAATGGCTATGTCACTGGACTCCCACGTAGTTGACCGCGGTTCGCGTCCTGGACCCGGTGGCTTAAACCTCACACTGGGCGCCGTGTGCGTGCGTGCCCAAGATCCCGAGAGTAGAATGGAGGAGAAGGGATTGGGGTGTGGCCATCCCCCCTGGGGGGTGATTTCTCACTTTCTGTCTCTCTGTCTCTGTCTGTCTGGCGAGCGCACATGTCCTATAGCAAAAACCTCTAAAAAAATGAAAAGAGTATTAATATATAACTCGAAATGACATGGAAGGCTGCACAGCACAATAATTTCTGAGTAGAGTCCCATGTCCTATACCCTTGCCATGTGAGATACAGGTCCTTTAATCACTAGGTTATAGTGGTGGTATAAATACTTTAGAAATTAATTCAGGTATTAAGAACAAAATTCATAAAGATAAACTAGAGACAGTAAAAGTTAGATTAAAAATGACAGAAAAAGATTTCTATAAATACATTTACCTGAGAGTAGAAATAACATTTCAGAACTAAATAAATATAAGAAATAAGAAAAAGTATTTGAGACAATACAATGGAACAAGTATTTATGAAATGAGCAAAATTGAAAAATGGATTTTAAATGAAAGGTGAAGATAATTTGGGAAAGGAAGGATTTGAAATGTCTATGGAACACTCCATATGAGAAACAAGTAAAACATATAAGCTGCAGTCAGCAGGTTGTGTTAACAATCTCTGGACTTTCACATGGCCGACTGCAGTTCGAGTCCCAGACCCTGTGGCTTGAAAATCAAGCCATGCATGTGTGTGTGTGCCCAAGATCCCAGAAGGAGAATGGAGAAGGAGAGATTGCAGCACACCTATCCCTCCATGGAGGGTGATTTATCACTTTCTCTCTCACTGTGTCTGTGTCTGTCTCCATGTGCAAGTGCACATGTCCTATGCAAATATGTATATGTATGTGTGTGTGTATATGTATATGTGTGTGTATATATATATGTGTGTGTGTGTATATATATGTATATATTAAGTTAACACTTTTTTGTAGGACTCCTTGAACTAGAATTGTAATTGAACTATGGGGAAGGAAGAGGTTATGTGAATCAATAAAAAAAAATAAGACACAAATTTAAATATAATATAATAATGAAAGTAACACATAAATACCCATCTAAGTATACCTAAAACTGTGGCCAAGGGGAAAAAAATACTCTAAAGATCATGCTCATCAAGCAAATGGGATAGCTATGGATAGAAGTAGTTTCACTGCTGGGTCAGTCCAACAGTCTGGTGGTTAGCAGGGCCTGATCTCATATGGCAGAGACTGCATGGTTTGAATTCCAACCCAGTGGCTTGAAAAACATACCCATGTGTAAATGCATGTCCAAAACCCAGAAAGGATGGAGAATGACTGTGGCATGACCACACTCCATTTAAGGTGCTTTCTTCCTCTCTGTCTCTGGCAAGCTCACATACCCTCTGGCAATTTATTTATTTATTTTTAAATTGGTTTCATTGTTCTTAGGTAAACTCATAAACAGTGGCAAATGGCTATAGTAAGTTTTGAGATTATTATACCTACTCTATTAGAAACAAAATTGTTGTTTCCCTTTTGCAATAATTTCAATTAAATTCTTGGGACAAAAAATCTCGTTGGACTTCTTTGGTTCATCTGATCATCCTTAACCAATCATTTCAATTGATTTCCCAGATACAGATCACATGTTCAACCTTAGAACTACTCTGTGAAACCAATCCCATTTTAATCTTGAGGCTTAGAGTAATTATTAGGTAAGGACGACACAGATGTTCAACAGGCAAAAGCCAAAGAAGTCTCATGCTTACACACAGGAGTCAATACAGTAACTGACCAGGCAGTGTTTTTTACTGGTAACCTTTTCATTTAATGTGATTTCTGACTTCAAATTTTCAAAAATAATATAAGAAATTCCAATATATCCATCAACCAAATCATTTTTTAAAATATAGATTCAATTGTTTTACATGCATATAAACACACACCTGTGTACTTTTGTGTGCGACCATGTGTATGACCTCTTACTAATCCATTTGAGGGTAAATTGAAGGCATGGCACCCACTTATGTCTAAATATTTGTATTACTAAAAACAAGGACATCCTCTTTATATAATGGTTGCATTTTTAAAGACATGTTGTTACTCAGACCCTTTTGTGAACACTTTAAGAAATCTTTCCTAATATCAAAAATTCCTTAATTTAAAAAAAGGGGTCTGTCTCACAAAGTCTAAATACTCCTGGAAAAAAAGAGATATTTCCATTACAAATAGAGAGAAAATGCAACATCACTAAAATGAAGTCAGTACTCCTCGGTCCATTTCGTTTAAAACATGTGATTTTCATTACTGAGAATTTTTCAGTTCTTGCCAGTAGTCTGAGAAGAGATTTAAATTTCATTTAAAAAGCCCCCCATTCCCAGGTGAATAATAATCAATGTTCACAACCCCTAACAAGGTAAGCCAATTGATTATCCCTACCCCCACCAACCTCTGACCAAGAGTCTGCCAAGTCCAGTCAGTACAGTGCCAAAGCACAAATGTTTAACCTCCTAAATGGTGATAGGATGTGGAAAGATGAGATGAATTTTTCATGGAAATCTCAAGCAGGGTTAATCTGAATTTGGCACACTGTGGGTTTCTCCATTTTAAAGATGAAAGGGTTCTACATCAAGCCAAGAGTGTATAACAGAACCATATTGACCCTCCTATATAAAATAACCAAAATATTGAAAAATAATATAATACTTCACATTGTATTATGGAAGCTATGTGAAACTTGGAATTTAGGCAACAAAGGTCTGGGGACCCTGACACGTGAAAGGCAAATGAGAGAACTTCCAGGATATAGTGTAGAGAGAGCAACCCTCTGGAGTCTACCAGACTTCCCAGCAGAAAAAGACTGAGCTGAGAGTATGGGAGACCAGGGTGGCCAGGTTCTCAGGAAAGTACCAGAGAAGAGAGCTTTCTGTAGAAAGAACTTCATAGATATTCAAGCAGTCTCTCTGAAGTATTTAACAAGGAGAAGAAAATGGAACAGATATATGAATAGCCAAGAAGCACATCACAATGTGCTCAACATCATTAATCATTACAAAAATGTAAATCAAAACAATAAAGCAGTACTTCACACTAACTAGCATGGCAATATTAAAACAAACAAACAGAAAAGCAGAAACTAATAACTGCTGGCGGGGATGTGGAAAAACAGGGCACTTGTTTACATTCCTGGTAGAAATACAAATAGTTCGGCTGATATAGAAAACTTTTATGGTTTCTCAAAAAGTCAAAAGTAGAGACTACAGGTAGTGTGGTGGTTAAGGCACTGGACTCCCACATGGTCGACTATAGTCTGAGCCCCAGACTCAGCAGCTTGAAAAATCACACCAGGTAGGTATGCATGCATTCCCAAAATCCCAGGAGGAAAGGGGATTGCAGCATGGTAATCCCCTGCAGGAGGATGATTTCTCACTTTCCTTCTCTCTCTCTCTCTCTCTCTCTGGCTCTCTCCAGAGAGCACATGTGCCCTATCCTATAGCCCCCAAAAAAGTAGAAAATAGACTTATTACATGACTCAGTAATTCCACTTCTGGGTATATATGCAAAAGAATAGAAAAAACAAGTGTATGTGTATGCACATTAATAGTAGCACCATTTACAATAAGTGGGTTCCATTCAAATCTCCATGACAGATAAATGGATAAACTAGTATATAAATATGATGGGATATGATTTGGGCACAATAAAGAATGAAGTACATGCTAGAATATGAACTTTGAAAACATTGTGCTAAATGAAAGAAGTCAGACCAAAAAGATTATATATTGTACAATTCTGTTGATATGAAATACCTAGAATAGGTAAATCCTTAGAGACAGAATAGAGATTAGTGGTAGTCAGGGGCTGGGGAGACGAGTAGCGACTAATGGCATGAGGTTTTTATAGAAGTAAAGAAATTTTTTTGATTATTGGGTAGTCAGGAAAGTCATGATGCATTTTTGCACAGAAAAACAGAAAAATACATTATGACTTTCCTGATAACCTAACAGAGTTGGTGGCCACACAGTATTTTGGATGAACTAAAATGCCACTGAGTTGGTTAAACTTTAAAATGATTAACTGTATATGAATTTCAGCTCAATTTTTTAAAAAAGATTTAAAAACACTATTTAAAGTATCAAAATTATAAACTACTGAAGAATAAATCTGACAAAAGATGCCTAATATTATACACTACAACTACAGAATATGCTGAGAGCAATTAAAGAAGACTTACACATAGTGTAAGAGAGTCAAAATATATAAAAATATAAATATGATGATGTATGCAAAAACACACACACATACCCCTTAGCCCACTTTTCATTATAACAAAATGCCTGAGACTGGGTAAATTATAAGAACAGAAAATATATCTTTATACATAAATATATAAATACAATAGTATATGTATATATGTGTAAATATAAATTATCCAATTTTACACATTAATGTATGCAATTAATTATGTACCAATTATGCCTTAACAGACTCTGATGGAAAGTAAATGTTAAGTATTAAAAGAAAAGATGAAAGCAGTCCTGAAATCATACCTCGAGTCATGTAACAATACTATGTTAGCATCAGATTGCTCATCCCCATACATAATATCTAAAGATTTCTGTGGCTGAGATAAGAAGTCCACTGAGATTTTAGTGGGAATGCTAGAGAATACAGAAATATATCAGAGGGGTTAGAGAGCCAGTAAAGGAGCTTACGTACTAATACTAAGCACCAGGGATACAGTAAAATACATTGAGAGGCAACCTTGAGTAATGACAAGAAACATTAATTTCAGGATGTTATTAGGTATTACTTTAGTACAGGTTTAAAAACTGGAGGAGTCTAACCCACCCCCGCCGAGGCTGGACCCCGGCAAAAAATAAATGACTGGTGGGGCCAGGAGGTGACGTGGTAGTTAAGGTGCTAGACTCTCACATGGCCAACTGTGGTTTGAGTCCTGGACCCAGCGGCTTGCTTTCTCATTTTCCCTCTCCTGTCTTTGTCTCTCTCTGTGACTCTCTCTCTGGTGAGTGTATGTGCCTTGCAGCAAATTAAAAAATTAGAAGAATTAACAAAGTAAATAATTCTTTTAAAATTAAATAGATGACTCAGAAATAATGGGGGAACGATTAAGTGATTTTTGTTTTTCATGAGCTCACCAGATTGAGACAGGGAGAGAGAGAGAGAGAAAGTGAGAAAGCAAGCCACTGGGTCTGGGACTCAAACCATGGTCAGCTATGTGAGAGTCCAGTGCCCTAACTATCATGCCACTTGCTAGACTTTAATTACTTTATTGCAAGATTTCTCCATATTTAAAAAATAATAATATTCATTACAATGCAATGCCACAGATTGGAGCCTTTTGTACATTTACAGGATTCTCATACCCTTATTTTAGGGAACATCTTGTTTTGTACGGCTTCGATTTCAAGGTAATAATTACCTTTCTACAACAATCTTTGGAGATAACCAGTGTAAGGATTATCCAATTATTTACTGAAGTTTCCTAGTTATGAAGTTTACAGAAGTTGTAATTCATCCAAAGATACAATACTAATAAATGAGCCATGACTCCTACTCAAGTATTGTCCTATACTCACTGATTAAAATTCTCAGCTTGGGGCTGCCAGGTGGTGTGGTGGTTGGGTGCGCTGGACACCCACATAGCTGACCACTGTTCAAGTGCCAGACCTGGTTGCTTGCTTTCTCGCCACTCCCCCACTCTGTCCCTCTCTGGTAAAATAAATAAATAAAAGTTAAATAAAATGATTCTTTAAAAAAATAATAAATTAGGGACCAGCAGTTGGCGTAATGGCTATGTCACTGGACTCCCATGTAGTCAACCGCAGTTTGAATCCCGGGGCTTAAACTCACACTGGGTTCATAAGAGTGCGTTCCCAGGATCCTGAGAGGAGAATGGAGGAGAAGGGATTATGTCATGGCCATCCCCCCTGGGGGGGGGGGGGTGATTTCTCCCTTTCTGTCTCTCTGTCTCTCTCTGTCTTCCTGGTGAGCACACATGCCCTATAGCAAAAACCTCTCCAAAAAAAAAAAAATAAAATAAAATAATAATAAATTTTTAAAAATCTCTCAGTTTGAATCTACTTGAATCATTCTAGTAGATGCTGGAAACATAGAGATCAATGTCTAGTAGTAGGACAGACAAGCAGAGTAATTATTAAGGGATCATAGTTCTACCTTCCAAAGAAAAAAACATACACTAACCAGGCTAACCAACATTTTTCAAACACTCAATTATTTAACTGTACGTTTATTTAATAACTACTAATTTCATCTAGAATGAAGTGGAACAATAGAAAAACTAGACAATCAGTAAGAAGAGGAAGGGATTGCAGTATAGTTTTTCAAAAGTGTTGGAGTATACTAAATATGATAGGATTTAAGTGTACCTTATCTTCATAATAAGAACAGCAATTATCTGGGGGACCAGCAGGTGGCGTGGTGATCAAGGTGTTGGACACTCCCACACAGCTGACCACAGTTCAAGTCCCAAACCTGGTGGCTTGCTTTCTCACTTCCCGCCCCCGCCCCCCGACTCTCACTGGTCATATTAAAATAAATAAATGAATAAATAAAATTAAATTTAAAAAAAAAGAAGAGCAATTATCATCTTTTGAGTGTTTATGGGGAGGTATGCACTATGTACATTTTTAAAATGTTATAGGAGAGTATGAAAATTGAAAGTAATTCTTGATATACTACAAAGACAAAATTGATAGAATCTGGCAATTCACTGGAGTCAAGGACATTAATCACATTTATCCTGAATTTATATAACAAAAACTAAAACAATGATAAAGTGGGAGAAAGAAGGAAGGGAGAGAGGACAGTATGTGTTATCACACAGAAGTTAAGGATAAAGTAGCTAAGTTGAATAATGGAAATACAATGAAAAGTAACATATTTTGCAAGTGAGTAATGTGAATTTGTCTGCTCTGATACCTTCTGCAATCTTTTCTTACTTTTGGAAATTAACTCCATTTATAAAATTACAATAACTTAATGAATGGGAAATTTCCTAATGAAATAATTTAGGCAAAGATGACTAATGGATGATTATGTCATTTGTGAAAGGATGATGCCAAATTGCATATTAACTTGATGTCCAAATAGCATACCTAAAAGATTACTTACAGATTTCAAGACAAGAAATAAAAATTAAACATTAAAATGTATTCTTACTTGTAATCAATCATAATATAATGAACAGATGAACAACCAAACATGTGTTTTCTGATGGAATGCAATATTAAGTACACAGCATTATCTACAAAGCATTCTTAACAAGAAAGGTTGACTTAAATAGGGGCACAGTGATAAAATGTGATACTCTGTGAGGCTGAGCCATATGAGAAGGCTCCGGGTTCATGTCCAGGGACCTCCTTAGGTATGCCAAGCACATGGATGCCTCTGATCTGGGACTAGCTGAGGCTGGGGGTGGATCACATAATTAAAACCATGCTGGGGGGACTGTTTTGCTATGTCTTTGTTCCTCTCACTCATGAGGAAAAGAAAGAAACTTAAAAAAAAAAAAAAACTTATTTTAATTTGAGCATATTAATAATTCAACTTTCATCTCTAACTTCTAGTTTATAGAAAATACAAGTGACAGGGAAACAAGTTAAATAACATCATGAGGATAAAAAGGAGCAAATCTAGAAGGTGAAGGTCCAAAGTTCTAAAAAGTTATATTGACTTGTTTCTTTAGCAAATCAATGCCATAGGGGAAAATAGGGGAAGAAAAGTCTAGAGTGCAGGAGGCTTAAGAGACTTAACAACCAAATGCAAAGGAGGATCAGATCACGAATTGAACAAATTGGTTATAAATGACATTTAGGGGAACAATTTGGGCAAATCTGAATATGTAGTATAAGATAGTATTAGAGAATCACTGTTAATTGTGTTAGGTAAGGGGCCAGCAGATGGTGTGGTGTCTGAGGTACTGATATCCCACATGGCCAACCATGGTTCGAGTCCCGGACCTGGCGACTTGCTTTCTCACTTTCCCTTTCTCTTGCTCTCTGTCTCTCTGACCAAATTAAAAATAAATAAATAAATAAATAATAATAACAAATTCAAAAATTGTGCTAGGAAAAATACTCAAATTGTTACTGTGTCTAATACAAGAAAATTGAGTTGGAAAACGTCATGTTTTACACATATGCATACTTAAGTATTGGGGTTGAAATATCATGTTTATCATTTGCTTTAAAACATCCAAGCAAAAATAAATTGATGAAACACATGGCAAAATGTCAAATGTTCGATCTAAGGGAAGAGCATATAGGTGTCATTGTACTAATCTGTATTTTTTTGTTTAAAATTTCTTAGTAAAATCTCTTTTTTTTTTTTTTTTTTTTTTTTTTTGTCTTGAAGGCAAGTGTGCTCACCAGGGAGAGGCACAGAGAGAGAAAGTGAGAAATCACCCCCCAGTAGGGGCTGACCACACTGCAGTCCCTCCTATTCCCTTCTCCCCTGGAACTTTGGGGGTGTGTGCCCACACACACACATGCAACTACCTTTTATCTACAGTAATAGGAAAGCAGAGTACTGGTATAGATACTAAAAGATAAGTGAACACTGGTGTGTGAGTACATGACTGGGAGTTTCTTCTCACTGCTTCAGTCTTTTCAGAGAAGTAGGAAGCAATGGTTGAAGGAGCTCAGAGTTAAGGATGAGGAAGCATTGGGAGAGAATGAATTAAGAAATGGTGGTTCTGGACAGTGCTTCTAAGCTTGAATGCAAGTAGAAATCACTTAGGTTATTTTATTAAACTGTAGATCATGATTCTATAGGTCTGATATGTAGCCCAAAACTGTGCGTTTCTTTTGTTCTCTCTCTTTTTTTTTTTTTTTTTTCCTGAGAGATTTTTGCTATAGGGCGTGTGTCCTCACCTGGCCCCAAGGGGGATGGCCACTCCACAAACCCTTCTCCATGCTCCTCTAAGGATTTTGGACACACACGCACACACACACACACACACACACACGCATGCATGCCTAGCATGAGTTTTAAGCTGCCTCATCTGGAGCTGGAGTAGAGGTCCACTATGGGGAAATCCATCAACATAACCATTACACCATCTGCTGGTCCCAAAACTGCACATTTCTAACAAGTTCCCAGATGTATAAATGTTCTATTCCAAAGTGAGCATACTTCCAGGAGGCAGGTTTAGGAAAACAAAAAGTAAAAATGGACTTAGGGAAATAAAGGATGATTACTAAGAAGCAGAAAGAACCTATCATTAGGACAGTGGTTGTGAAATAAAAATGAAACCAGTCATCAGGACTATATTTTTCTGATCTCAGAGAGTTATTGTTGGGGACATAATGATCTCACCTTGAGGCCTGGTGTTACTATGACTGTATTTAAATGCAAAAGCAGAAAAACAATACAGCTGTGCTTTTCATTTGTCAAGTTTGCAACATAAAAATAACAGCATTTTTCTTGTGCTAATAAGCCCTACTTTAAACACTCAGGGCTAGATGTTAAAACTGAGCCTTAGGGAGGCCAGCAGATATCATTGTAGTCATGTAGCTGGACTATGGTTCAAGTCCCAGATCCAGTGGCTTCAAATTCACGCCTGGCACATGTGCATGCATGCCCAAGATCCTGGGAAGAGAAAGGATGAGAGGGGATTGCAGCATGGCCATCCTCCCTGGGGGGTGATTTTTCATTTTCTCTCTATCCCTCTGGTGAGCACATACACCCTATAGCAAAAGTCTCTCCCCAAGGAAAAAAAAAAAAATGAGCCTTAGGAAAATGTTCAAGATCATAAACACTAATAAGCCCAGAGAATGAGATTCAGGTCTGTTTGACTACAAAGACCTGCACTCAAAACCTTTGCTCTATAATCTTCTAACTCCATCAAAAAACTTCTGTCTCCTCTAGAATTCATTAGTAGATTTTTATAAAATATGTAATTCATGTAAATACCCTTTTCTTTCTGTGTCCCTTAAATTCTAAATCATTATTTCTCCCACGTTCCCTTTTACAGGGAGTCATTTGAGTTCCTATGTCTTTTTTTAGCTTTATTATCTTCAAGTTATTTTCTATCTTTTAATGCCATACAACAGGCCATGACTAGATATATGTTATTTACAGCAAAAATTTAAAAATTGTGATAGCACTTTCTCTATTTTGTAGTCATACAATGATGCTGATTATAAATGCCAGAAGAGATTTAACTGTGCTAGTACTGTCACCAAGTTATTATAGTTTTTGGTACTCTGGTTATACAGTTACAGATATTTTGAGAGCTAACCAATTCTAACTCTATTTTCCCTGTAAGCTCTGTTAATTTTATGTGAAAAATGCAAGGTTTTTCTGAAATGCATGCATGCCAGAGTGCTATATAGTTGCAACTAAAATACAAATCTGATATCCCTGATTTATGGGAGATGTTGTCTGAAACTCTGCTACACAGTCTGCTATCCTTTTTTCTTGTGTTTTCACTCTAAGCAAAAGGTCAGCAAACTATCAAGTCACTGGGAAAGCCATGACTGTTTTTCTATGCAAAAATGTGTCATGACTTTCCCAATGACTCAATATATCCTGTAAGCCAAAATCAGTCAATCATTTTTTCTTTACATTTTTAAATAATTTTAAATGAATCAAAAGAGGTATATTGCATGACTTGTGAAAATCATGAAATTAGTATCTGTAGTTTTATTAGAATGTGGCCATACTGACTCGTTTACATATTATCTATGGCCTTGAGAGCAGTTAGTTACAACAGAGATGATATAGGTTGCAAAGCCTAAAATATTCATTTTCTAGCCTTATGAAAACTGTGCCAACTCCTGATATGAGACAACATATGGCTTCTTAGCCTAAATTCTGAGTGGCATGGAATACCTATCTGTTTCTCAACATAGTTAAGGGTTTAAGAAATTTTTCAATAAGACTCTGCTAAGACCACTCTATAGTTTTCTTATGGTGATAATACTAAGTAATAGTCATTATTTACTAATATGCCAAGTAATATCATCTTCATTTTACACATGAAGAAATTAAGGATCAGTGAGCTGTGGTAACTTGTTCAAATTTAGTCTTCTAGCAAGTCAATCACTGTATTGTCTCCCCAAAGATTGTAAACATAAGTATTATTACCTGATATGGCAGAATAGAGAATAAATGAATTGGGAAAGATGATTTCTCTCAATAATTTGGGAGAGGATAATTGGGATGTAATAGTTTCCCTCAGTTATGTGGATAATAATATAAATATTCTATTTATAAAAAAATCAAAACTAATTTACCTGACAAGAAGAAATATATATTCCACCCAAGCAAACCTTTCAAAAGGTCGCTAAAAATTTATCTTACATATCTAAATTAGTAATTCCTGTTAATGGGCTTTCTTTTGTCAGTGGTACCATAATTTCAAATTTTCTGAGAGGTGCTCTTGCCAATAAATCAGACTCAACTGGCCATCAGACCATGAAAAAGGTATAATTAGAAGATAACATAAGTGGACCAGCAGATGACAATATGGTTTTATCGCTGGACTTGCACATAGTTGATCACAATTCAAGATGCAGACCTGGCAGCTTAAAACTCACACCAGGCACGTGTGCGTTGTGTGCCCAGAATCCTGAGAGGAGAATGGAGAAGAAGGGATTGCAGCATGGCCATCCACCTGGGGATGATTTCTCACTTTCTATCTCTCTGTCTTTCTCTGTCTCTCCGGCAAATGTACACTCCTTATAGCAAAAATTTCTCTTAAAACAAAAAAGAAGACAATATAAGCTTACATACGTTAAGAAATCAACATTGTCTAGTTATAATATCTTCAAGTTTACAACATAATGTTTTCAAAAGCAAAAGTAGTTTCTCTTTGTAATCAAGTAATACTAATTCTGGGTTTGGGTTATACCGATTAATCATCTTGAGGCCATATTATTCAATTAGACTAAGCATATTACTTACTGCATAACGACCAAGTGGTTAACCTATGTACTGAATTAGACTAATTCTATTTTAGTCTACATTTAATTTTTTATTTTATTTTATTACAAATATTCAAAGTTGACCAGTATAGTTAATTTTAGAAGATTAATCTATTTGAAAATTCTTGAACATTTTTTAATTACATGAAGAAACCAGTATACCTAGACTTTCCTTCACTGTTTAAACACACAATGTCTTTCATTATGATATCTACATTACTCATCCTCCTTCGCTAATGTTAAACTTTTTTTGAAAGTTACATAGAACCCACAGTCCTGAATATAAATAATTTACATTTAAGCCAAATTGGGAAAATCTATAAATAATCTAAAGGAGACTGAGACACAGGAGTAAACTATTCAACATATAAAAGCATAAAGTAAAACTTTAGAAGAAAATTAACATTCTAACTTTTATAAAAATATTGCTTTTAAAAATCAATGTTATTTTATGACTATAAATTTCTGTCCAAGAAAAGATTAAATAAGTATTTTAAGGTTACTGACAAAGAACTATATTTTTAAATCAGCTTATATATGTTACAAAGCAATCAAGATAAATTTCAATAAGTGCACCATATTTAAATATTAATTTCCAAAACAATTTTAAGATGAAAAGACTTACTTTAAAATAATCTTAAATAAATTACTCAAAGACCTTCAAATAGAACTACTATATGATCCAGCAATTCTACTCCTAGATATATACCCAAGGGACAAGAGAACACTCAATCAGAAAAGCGCTTGCACAACCATTTTCATTACAGCATTATTCACGATTGCTAAGACATGGAACCAACCCAAATGTCCACAAACAGATGAATGGATTGAAAAATTATGGCACACATACTCCATGGAATACTACTCGGCCATAAAAAATAATAAGGCCCTGGAATTTGATAGAAAGTGGACAAATATGGAAAAGTTGTTGCTGAGTGAAGCAAGACAGGCTATGAAAGAGACATTGTATGTCTCCACTTAACATATACCAACTGTCCGCATTCTATAGTAGAGACTGGAAGACTGGAGAACAAAAAAGCATTAAAAATTGTAATGGACACCAGAAACAAAGTAGAAAGAGATTGTGAGAAGGAAAAAGCATAGGAAAGGAAATTTGGGGGGGGGGGGAATGAAGAGGTAAGATACTCGTGGGACACAGATAAAGTTTTTTATCTGTTGACAAAGATGTGTATAATAGTCTCAGTTGGGCTAGACTGAGGTGTATATCATGCTGGGTAAAATCTCTTCACAATCTAAATGATGTATAGTGTTTTAATGTATGAATAATAATTTTGAAAATTAAAAAAAAAGAAAAAAGTGCATATAATTAAATGTTCACTGCACTAGCTAGAGACACTGCATTTTTAGCATTTAAGAGTGTGATTCAAATTAAAATGGACAAAAAATTAAAAAAGAAAACAATAATCTTAAATAATTTTGAGAATAATACTGTAATAGCTATTAAAGTAGTCTGAAACATCAACCCCATACCTTCAAAGCTCTTGGTAAAAATGCCTAAGAATCTGAAGTAGTTAAATAAAATATTACAAAGGGATCTTAAGTGTTAAATATTAAGAAATTCAACAGTGGAACAACTCATGGCATGGTGGTTAAGATAGCTGGATCCCATATGGCTAGTCATGTGGTTTGAGTCGTGGACCCAACAGCCTGAAAACATGCCTGGCATGTGTGCATGAGTGCCCAAAATCTTAAAAGTGAGGAGAGATGGAAGAGAGGGGATTTCATTGTAACCATTACCCATGGAGGAAGGAATGCTTTCTCATTTTGCTTCTCTCTCTGTCTCTCTATAGAGAGTGCATGCACCCTTTGACAGGAGTTTTTAGAAAAGAAATTCAATCGTAAGACATGTCCAATGATGAAAATTTGAATACACTTTCAAAAGATAATTGTTCGGGCCAGCTCTATGATACAGATATAATGTACTGCCCAAAAAAAGCTAAATCTCACAACATAACTGGGTTCAAATTCCTGCCCAGACTGACTTGCCTGAAACATGCCAGGCATGTAAGTGTCCAGTGAATAAGCTGGAGGGTTGGAGAAAGGAGATGGCAATGTGAGCAGTCCTGTGGAGGATGCTTATCTCACCTCGTCCTCTCTCTCTCACTATACATGCACATGCACATTATTAAAAAAATAAATAAATGTGATTATTAAATTGAGGTCTTTCCTTTTCCTTTTCCTGATTGTTTGTGTAGTAACAGCAGGGCACTAAAAGTAAATAGCAGGATATATTAGCACTATAAGGTGGTGCTAATATCCTCTCTTAACTGGCTGGAAGATCATTCTCTTCCTCAGTTCTGACCTAAGTGAGACTCTCCGACCCTCAGGGTGGATACCAGCTGCAACATTATCTAACTCAAAATAAAAAGCAAAACAATAACAATTTTTTAAGTTTGATTGTTAGTTGTAAAATAAATAATTTATAATCACCTAGAATTAATCTTTGGTTTACATCAATCTTCTTCTTAAATGGTTACAACATTTTCCATGTAAAGGAGTAACTTTATAAACAACCATCTTTATCCTATTGTCAGATGTAATTACTAATTTACTCTCACTAATTAAACTACCATCAAGCATAAATTATTAATAAGATTTCTTTATCAATAGGGTCCTTATCTGGGACACTGATAATATAATAGTTACAAATAATAATACAAGAGTTAAGTACTATAAAACCCATGTCAATATTTTCTAGAATCTGTCCTCCAGATTAACACTTTTGTTCAATTCTGAATACTGGCTCATCTTCTGAATGTAATGGATTCTTATAAAAATATGCTATGTTTCCCAACACATGCACACACACAATTCAGATTATGAAGGTACTAAACCAACTAACAGAGTCAGAACTTCCTCAAGTTGCTTTTACTCCTATGAAACAAACACATGGATGGATGGATGGGAGGAAGTGGTAAGTCTAGATCTGGAAAAACAGCAGCAATTTCCAAGAAAACAGAGTGGCCACTCAACATAAATAGTAACTGGAAATATATTTATACCCACTCACATATACACACACATACTCATATATGTATGTGATATAACAGTTTCATCCTCAAAATATGCAATTTTTATTTCACCAATATAGAAACCAGGTTTTAGAGAAGTACTGATATAATATAAAAAGTTGCCCAAGGTTACACAAGCAGAAGGGTCTGATTCAAAGCCTCTTTGCTTATTTTGTTTCCCTTAAATGATTTCTCTTTTCTTCCCCTTGATTCCCTTCCACACAAAAATGGAAAATTTTCTGTTGATAAGGTTTATGATATAATAATGTCTTTAACTGGACATGAATGGAGTGTATCCATGCTGGGAAAATTCATTTTGCAAGCTGTAATTATATACAGTGACTGAATGGATAAAATAAAATAAAAATAAAACAAAGCTTTCGTCTATGCCATGAAATAATGCTACTAACACTGATGAGGATTACTAGTACTTACTGAGTGGCAACTAGTACAAAACAATGTGTTACGCATTGTATTGGGTTGTTGGAAGAGTCAAGATACATTTTTCCATAGGAAAAGATGTTATGACTTATCCAACAACCTAATACATTTATGTTCTCATCTAATTCACACAACAACCCTAAAAGGTATTATTAGTTTTTCCATTACAGATAAGGGAACTGAGGTACAGAGAGGTTGAATGATTTTTCCCAAATTTCTACAACTATCAGAAAGGTAAAGCTTGGATTCAAATCTATGTAATGTGGCTACAATAAATATAGCACTTAACCATTCATAATATTATTGTTCTTAAAAATTCAAAACTATTTCCTCTTGGAGTAAAATAAATGGTTATTTAATGGAGAGTAAAAAACAAAATAAACTTTCATTAAACACATAAAATGAATAAACAAGGACATACACTATGGAAAGAGACATCAAAGAACTTAAAATCTACATAGAAACCTAACAGTACATTAACTTGAAAAACATCAGGACAGTGGGGACAGGGGGATGCGGAGGTCACGCTGCATTAAAGGCACCAACCCCAGCCAAACTCCATTACTGCTGGTTTTTCAAAATGCAGATCTCCCCAGATACTGAGATTCAGAGATGTGGATATTAAATCTTTATCAAGATACGCTCGCCGGGACCAGCAGTTAGCATAATGGCTATGTCACTGGACTCCCACATAGTCAACCACGGTTCGAGTCCCAGACCCGGTGGTTTAAACTCACGCCGGTCGCATGTGCGTGCGTGCCCAAGATCCCGAGAGGAGAATGGAGGAGAAGGGATTGCAGCGTGGTCATCCCCCACTGGGGGGTGATTTCCTGCTTTCTGTCTCTCTGTCTCTGTCTGCCTGTCTGGCGAGCGCATGCGCCCTATAGCAAAAACCTCTCCAAAAAAAAAAAAAAAAAAAACACCAGGACATATGTGTGAATGCCCAAAGTCCCAAGAAGAGAATGGAGAAAGGATTGCAGAATGAACATCCCTTGGGGGGTGATTTCTCTGTCACACCCCGCCCCAGTGAACACATGTGCCCTAGAGCAAAAAATAAAAAAGAAGTAAATTCTGACACATTCTACAACATGGATGAATCTTGAGAACGTTATGCTCAGTGAACGTCAGTAAAAAAAGACAAATAGAGTTATGACTCCACTTATATAAGGTAATTTGACTTTATTAAAATAGTCAAATTCAGGGCTGGCAGGTGCCGTGACGGTTAGGTGCTGGATTCCCACACAGCTGACCACTGTTTGAGTCCTGGACTCAGCAGCTTGAAAGTCACACGGGGAGAGTGTGCACATGTGTCCAAAATCCTGAGAAGAGAATGGAGGAGAAGGGACTGCAATATGACTACCCACCCCAGGGGGTTGTGATTTCTCACTTTTCTCTCTCTGTTTCTGGCAACCACATGTGTCCTGTGGCAAAAACCTTTAAAAAAATTTTTTTTGAATAAAGTAAAATGGTCAAATTCAGAGACAGAAAGTTAAATGATGGCTGTCAAGAGTTATGGGGGAAAAGGGAACCAGCAGTTAACGTAATGGCTATGTCGCTGGATTCCCACGTAGTCGACCGCGGTTCGCGTCCCGGAGCCGGTGGCTTAAAACTCAGGCCAGGCGCATGTACGTGCTTGCCCAAGATCCCGAGAGGAGAAGGGATTGCGGCGTGACCATCCCCCCTGGGGGGGTGATTTCTCACTTTCTGTCTCTATGTCTCTCTCTGTCTGTCTGGCGAGCGCACGTGCCCTATAGTGAAAACTTCTCCAAAATAAAAAGAGTTATAGGGGAGGAAAACTGGCCAGTTACTGTGTGATGGGTAAAGTTTCAGTTTTACAAGATGGAGAACACGGAGACAGATGGCGATGATGGATGTGTTAACATTACGAATGGGGACCGGCATATGGCATGGTGGTTGAGGGTGCCAGATTCTCACATGGCTGACCACGGTTTGAGTCTATACCTGGTGCCTTGCTTTCTCACTTTCCCTTTATGTGTGTGTCTCTCTCTCTCTCTCTCACTCTGTCCTGCTCTGGTCAAATTAAAATAAATCAATAAATCAATAAATCAATAAATCAATAAATCAATATTCTTTTAATAAATGATTCTTTTAAAAAATCATGAATATATGTAACTTCACTGAGCTATACCCTTAACAATGGTTACATGGATATGTTATTTTGTGTCTGTATTTTATGTCAATAAAAAATAATACTAGGGCCAGCAGGAAGTATAGTGGTTAAGGCACTGGATTCCATGTGGTAGACAAAAATCTCAAGAAGAGAATGGAGGAAAAGAGACTGCAGCGTGGCCATCCCCACTGAGGGATGATTTCTCACTTTCTCTCTACTCTCTGTCTCTCCAACAAGTGCACACACCCTATGTCAAAAATCTCAATAATAGTAATAATGCTTTAAAAATCAAATATATCAAATGTATAGATACAATTAAAGTATTTAAGAGAATGTATTTAACTGTATTATGATAAAACTAACTGCTGAATAAAGAAATTGTTTTTAATTTGAGCAGGTCAAATCTTTTTCAGGGGGCTGGATGGTTGCACAGTGGTGGAACCCTGTGCTCCACAAAGCTTGCCCATATGGAACGGTTCTGGGTTTGTGTCTGAAGACCTCCCTGGGTATGCTGGGACACAAATGCCTGTGATCCAGGGCTGGCTAGGAATGGGATGGACTGTGGTATTAAGACCCTGTTGGGGATAGTCTGTCTTGTCTCTCTCTCTCTCTCTCTCTCTTGCTCATGGAAGAAAATAAATACATGAAACGTTTAAAAAATACTTTTTCAAAGGCCCTGAGAGTTATGATTTTTATTTAGGATTTCTAAAATACCAAGTTTACAAACAGAATATAGAGAGTCTAAAAACTTATGGAAATTTTGATTTTTCAATTTGCATCTTTAGTAAAGAAAAAATTCTGGTATAAACTTGTATCTCTAGTGTATAGAACATAAATTAAAACCTAAATATCTATAAATAATCTTTGCTGTGTACAGAACGCTTCCCTCAGAGATCGAAAAGCCCACTGAAGATGAAGACTGAAAAATGAAACAGATAAGAAAGAAACTCTTAAAGTGAATAAGGACAAGGTGGATATGAGTTAAAAATAAACCTAAAAATGGGGTCAGCAGGTGGTGTGATGGATAAGGACGCTGGATTCCCACATGGCCAACCATGGTTCAAGTCCCAGACCTGGTAACTTGCTTTCTCGCTTTCCCTCTCTCTCTCTCTGTCTCTCTCTCTCTCTCTCTCTCTCTCTCTGGTGGTCAAATCAAAACAAAAACAAACAAACAAAAAAAACACAAAAAAGCTAACAATAACAAATGGAATTAAATCAATTAATAATTCTTAAAGAAATAAAATAAACCTAAACATATAAATATTAAGAGGTAACAGACCTGAGCCTTAATATAAATATTAAGAGGTAACAGACCTAAGCCTTGACCTTGATGCGTAGTTATGGATTTCAATCCAGGACCTTCCAACAACACCCAGGGTACAAAAAGCCCACTGATATGTACTGGAAACTTCCATTATATATTAGATTCATCAAGTTAGAGGCAGTCCATTGAAGCTGTAACCAAAGACACCTCTGGCCTCTTTTGCTGCCAAATCCTGATTTTGGTACTATTAAGATGAATATGTAAAAAGGCAATAGGTGTACATAAGTATTTATGTATGTATGAGATGTATGCATGGAAGCTCATGATTAAAACATTCACTCAATAAAAATCAGAATTCAGAATCTGATAAAAAAAAATATAGGGGCAGTTAGAAACCACTATACAATAGTAGAAAAAGTAAAATGATTAACTACCAATGATTAAAGAAAGTAAGACATTAAAAAGGCTAAAATATAATTAATACAAACAATAGGTGATATAGAATTAAACAATAAACAAAGAAGTACACACAGAAGAAACAGCAGAGTGACAAGTAGAATTCAAGGAACTCTAAAAGAGTAATAAGAAAGAGAATGACTAGGTGACTCTTTAAGTAGTAAAGACTGTGACAACTGACATGTAAGGTGACACAGAGCCAGACAAGTGCAAGACATTAAGACAATATGCAAAACAAAAGGTACAACTATTGTACTGTAGAACAGCAGCCCTGAAGATGAATGTATTTGGTATAAAGACAATACAGGCAGAACACAGTAGGGAAGGGGCAGAGTCAGGTGAGTTCAGAGAGGTAGGTAGGGGAATTTTTAATTAAGAACAGCATTTGGGACCCAATTGTAGAGACTCAAGTGGGAGGATGTCACTTGATGGCTGAGGTTACCTGGGAGGCCCAGCTTTGGTTCCAAGTCCAATCTAAACAGGCCAGACACAGTGGTATGTGCCTGTGATCCTAGCTAACTGGGAGGAGACAGGGCAGGAGAATGGAGACTTGTATGGAAAGACTCTCTCCCCATTCCTATGCTGCACTGGCTTCATCTTTCTTTCTCATTTAAAAAAAAAAAAAAAAAAAAAAAAAAAGCAACAGTTGGAATTTTCTATTTGCAATGTAAAAAGAGAGGGCTTTAGTATGGAAATGCCATAAGCTGCTTTTTATTAAAGAGGTGAAATTACTTTCAGTGAGATGTAAAGAATATAGCACAGCAAGCTTAGAAGGAGCTACACCAATTAGAGCTTTCAGTGGCCCAGAAGTTCTTAACCTTTTGCCTATTCCAAATACCTGAGGGAAATTACACTTTCCTACTTATAACAGCAATGAGGTAAACTCCTTGCCCCCTTCAGAAGCTCTGTTCTAGGACTGCAGGTAGCACTCTGGCATTATTTACTCTGCAACACATTTTCTCCCATGACTAGACACTTTTCCTCACTTTTTTCTATTCTTTTGGATTTGTGTCTTCCTAGACTAAAAATCCACTCTTACAGTTACTCAAATCAGAGTTAAATTTCTGTCTCGAAAGACTTCTGATCTTGCCTACTTTAAACAGCTTTGGTACTTTCAGCAACTGTTAATTCTACACAGAGGCAACCGCAGCGATATATACACAAATAAGTAAAACATTTCTGAATAATATGATTTGTCCTATATAAGAAAATTCTAGGGGCCAGCAGGTGGCATGGTGGTTAAGGGCACTGGATTCCCACATGGACAATCGTGGGTTAAGTCCCAGACCTGTGGGCTTGCTTTCTCTTTCTCTTTCTCACACACTCTTACTCTCATTCTCACTCTGTCCCTCTCCAGTCAAATTAAAATAAATAAATAAAGATAAATAAAATGATTCTAAAAAAGAAAAGAAAAAACAAAATTCTAAGGATAATCTAAACTATAATGGGTAATTTCCATGTAAAAATTCAATTTAACACATCATATTCATGCATGTAAAAACCACAGTGTACCCCTCATACAATTACTATGTCAATTAAAAATAACTTTAAAATTATAATTTTGACATGCTTTCTAAATGTAGACAGCTTTTTATACAATTTGAGGAAAAAATATTTAAAGATTTCAAATTCCTTGCATGTGCAAACACTGAAAACATCTATAAAAAATTAAAACCACTCTCAGGATTCCTCTGAAATAGCTAATCTTAGTCATCCGATTTTAGGTTAAGTTTCATTTCTTTGTATTCTGGAATATATCTTCTCTCTTGTGAAAGCACAGACTTTGAAATACAAAAGAAAAAAAGGTCCTGAATGACAAGTTCATAATAATAATTTTCCCCTAAAAGTTATAGTTTTCACTCTTAATAGCCGAAAATTTAAATCTCATTTCTCAATTCAGCAAGTTTCCCAGTACTAACCCAAGACTCAGACAGCAGTGTTGCCACTTTTATTCTCAGAAACAATATGCCTTCTAGTTATGGCATGTTATAAAATCAGGAAAGAAAAACTATGAGCTGGAGTGATGTAAGTCCCTCATTTTCTCATAGAAACACAGATAATACAGTAAGTTCTTTTCATAATCATGAATCTGATAATTTTGGAAATTGATATATTCAGGTAATTACAAATGACACATCTATATACTACAAAATAAAGCCTTTGAGCATATGAAAAACAATCACACAAAATCATAGACAATATTACATGGTAACAATGTACTCTTCAAAGTCCTTACCTTTTTGTTTTACATAATTTTATTTATTGTTACAGATCAGTAAAGAGCTTGTATCAAGGATGTAACATCGAGAACTTGTTTGGAAATATGTTCTGTCACTTTAGGGAGAAAAGAAGAGAAAAAGCCATTTGGGGAGACTTAAAGGTCAAGTAACAGAATGATGAAAAACAGATCTAGAACTGCCTCTAGCACTATCTTTTGGCAAAAAGTGATAACATGAGCAAACAAGTGCTTGGCATTCTGATTTTTTGAAAGAAGTCTGTCTGCTATACTAAAAATGTAGTTCCACAAATGAGTCCCTCAATTTACATTTAAACTATGCCTGTCTTTAAAATTGACAAACCAATTTTTATTTGTCCGAGAATTAAAAGCCATTTAATTCCTCACTACATACTACTTTACATAATTCCTCACTACATACTACTTTACAGTATGTCAAAAGATTAGAATGCCGAAGTTATTTCTTATAATTTCACATGGTTAAATGTTTTATTGCGTAGGATTCTGTCGAGCAGCTTTCCTTAGAATATAGTCACTAGAGGGTCAGCCCACGGTTAAGGTGGCTAGAACCCATGTGGCCAACCAGGCGTTTTGAGGCCTGGACCCAGTAACACATGTGAGTGCACGCCCAAAATCCCCGAAGAAGGGAGAGATGGAGAAGAGATTGCTGTATGACCATCCTTTGTGGGGAGTGCTTTTTCCTCTCCCTGTCTCTCTCTATAGAATGTATGGTCCCCTAGCAAAAAAAAAACAAAAAAAAAAAACAAAAAAAAAACCCACACATATGTGTGTGTGTGTGTGTGTGTGTGTGTGTAGATATATATTGATATATATTAAAAATATGTGTATATATACTGATATATATTCACATATATGTACATTTTATATCTCTGTGTGTTTGTGTGTGTGTGTATATGTGTGTGTGTGTGTGTGTGTATGTATATATATATATATATATATATATATATATATTCATTCACTAGAACTTTGTTTTTCCCTTTTATCAGTTATTTCTCAGGACTGTTGCATGTACAACTATCAAGAACAGTTTTTGTGTGTTTTTGTTTACTTTTAAGTAAGTTCATTAGAACTTAGAATTTGGAAGTAAAAACAATTAAATGATGTTACTATTACACATGATTTTTAAAATCTGCTTTTTGGAATTTATTAAAAGAAAACTGTGTTCTACTTCCAAACATATAAATAGCTATTCTCTTTTATATGTTAGCCAAAGCTCAAGTTTTCCTAGTCATACATGCTTTTCCTTTCACTTTTAAAATTTAGTTCTGTTCTTACTCTTCATTTCTTTGAATAAACTCTATGGAGCTATTTATGAACTAAGAAACCCCAGCACTGAGTAAGAAGGCTGCAGAAACAAACTGAAGCTGGGAATAAGGTGATGGAACTCTTCAGAAAAGAAACCCATGAGATTATTTCATGGTAGCCTGCCAGCTACCAATAGTAAGAGTAATGGTCAAAGTCTACACATGCGAAATGACTAGAAACAAAATCACCTAAGGAGAAGATTGCCTAGTATATTTTTGAACTCAAAATTTTAAACTACAGACTGAACCCATTTTGGTAGCTCCTACTCTATTTCCTCTACAGATAATTGGCAATGCCATGATTCCACCGGAAGAAGGAAGAAAAAAATAATCTTTCTGATCTAACGCAAGCATGATGGATTGCAGCCTTATTAATATTAAAAGGGTTAGCCAATCTTCTCTCTGAAGATAAACTGACTATTCCCTTTTCCATAGTTCCAAGAGTATTTTCATCTCATATTATTAATACCACCACAAGAATTTGTAATAAGATAGGTATATGTCTATTTTCCCTATTGCACAACAAAATATTTGATGACTTATTCATCTGGTTATCTATCATCTGTAGAAAATAGTAAAAGATCCATCATAACAGGACTTATAACACAACGAGCATTTACAAAACAACTATCATATAACATTTTTCTTAAAAACTCACATTTAATGGGAATAAATAAACAAGTAATTATACATACTATGTTGTATAGATATTTGTTATTTATACTCTATATCTAATACTAATAATTTATTATGTAATATAAATGACATGAAGTATAAATAACATGCTATGAAAACTTACAGAAATTTGACAGAGGTAATTAGTAAGTTTCTCAGAGGGTAGCCACATTTTGAGAGAGAGAATGTTTGCTCTTGTCTATAAAGTTTAGCCAGTGTCTTTTGGACTAAAAAGAATTCAAGAAAATAAAGGTGAGTGTACTCAAAAACACTGAGGTATTAATTCACACCCGCAGG
Source organism: Tupaia tana (assembly GCA_026018925.1). NCBI lineage: Eukaryota > Metazoa > Chordata > Mammalia > Scandentia > Tupaiidae > Tupaia > Tupaia tana. Next base: position 53,995,001 of record JAKSZU010000008.1, on the reverse strand, counting down.
TCTGTGAGTGTGTGCATGCACACACTCACTCACCCTCCCAGGAATAAGAAAAGGGACAAACATAAACTTTTCAAGAAGGGTGACACTGAAGACTTAATTGTAAGTTTACCCTTAATTTTTATTGACAATTTAAAGCAAAGGAATTACCTGATGAGAACCTATGTGGGAAAAGATAAGTAAAAAGGCTTAACAGGAGGCAGAGAAATTTGACAGAGGCTATAAATACTGTAGAAAACTTACTAAAATAAACAAAAGGTGTTGATTAGCTGGCAAATGGCCTTATTTTAGAATAATATTTTAATAATATTTTCACTTCAAGAATCTATTTGTCCAATATAATAAATTATTAAAGTTAGAGAAAGTCTCCCGGAGAAAAGTTAAGAAGAAGCCTTCCATTTTTTACTTTATATTTACCACTATCATAGTTCTGTTTTTCCTCTAAGACTACTGACATGATTTTAAAATTTTAAAAAACTCATTTAAGAGTGTATCTATTTGAATATAAAAAGAACTACTAAAATTAATTTCAAGGTAATTCTTTTTAAAAAGATTTTAACTTTATTTATTTATTTTAATTTGACCAAAGAGGGACAGAGGGAGGGAGGGAGGGAGGGAGAGAGAGAGAGAGAGAGAGAGAGCGCGAGCGAGCGCAAGCAAGCGGTCAGGTCCAGGATTTGCACCACAGTTGGCCATGTGGAAATCTAGCGCCCTTAACCACCATGCCACCTACTGGCCCTTGAGGAAATTCTTAAAAAGATTCATATTACAATCCCCTGATTTACCCATCATATATCATTTTACTTTAAAAAATCTTCCAAGTGATCTTATTTTAGCTGCTTACTTCATCTGCCCCTAAAAGTCATCCTCTTTACTGAGTTAATGCATAAGCAAAGTTCTCTACATGTAAATCAAACTTCATTTCTTTACGAGAGCTTTCGATGATCTTCCAAAACAAGTCAGATCCTATTGTATAATTTCATAATATTTATGAAATTTTCTTCTGTGATACATATTGCAACTGCAGCTTAATATGTATTTCTGCGATTACTTCTCCCTCCCACTCGTAAGTTCTTTGAGAATTAAGTGTCTAATATTTTGAGATACATATTTAAATCATTAAAATTATATATTTTATACATATATGTATGTGTAGCTATTTACTGTATCTTTTTATGTATGTGTATATATAGCTATTTATTGTATTTTCACCAAATCAAGGTGCATTAAACAAGTGAACTTAAGTATCATAAAAATACATACATAAAAGAAAGCATTTAAAATCTTCCCTCTTCCCCATTATTCACCAGAAACCACCATTAATACCCAGCTTCATATTCTTAAAGATTTCTTTCTAGAATTGTAGAAAAAGATACATCTACAATTACAGGTTTTACAAAAATTTAATCGTATTTACAGATTTAAATAGAAATACAGGATGCCCAGCTAAATGCAAATTTCATAAGCAATATATTTCATTTTCTTCTTTTTGTTTCTCCCTTCTTGAAAGGTCAAGGAGGGAGAGAGACACAGAGACAGGTATTTTTGACACGATCTCTCTGGTCATGATTCTCATGGTGCAGCTTCCTAATTAAATAGGATTACAGGTGTGCATAACATGCCTGGCATCTTCAAGTTGGCCCCAGGAATTGAACTTGAGTCTTTCATGAGGCTTCCAGCTCCTCAAGAAATGGCAATACCTGCATGCCCACCAATACCTGGGTGGGCCACTCAGTATTTTCTTAACACAAGTATGTCCTAAACATTATTTATTTTTTATCTTGAAATTCAGATTTAACTAGGCATCCTGTATTTTATTTGGCTACTCAAATTATACAACATATATTTTCCTACAATTTTATTTTTTCCATTATGGCATCAGGATTTTGTTAGGGGAATTCACAGGAGATACTGAGTTGTGCCTACAATAAGAAACCATTAATTGAATGATAAGACAAAGAAAAAAATACTATTTTCAAATATAAAAAAAACCTCTTATCTCTTAAAAATATACTTCTGTTCTCCTTTTCATAAGTCAAAAAATAATCTATTTTAAGTATGAGAAACTGGCAACCTCTAAATGTTACAAATTTTCTCGAAATAATATTCAAAGATAGGCATTTGCAGAGTGTTTTCATGCAATGAAAAAAAACTCCTCTAATTTAACTTTATGTGCATTTGAAATAATTTAACTTATTATGATTATATATTAAGATTTTATCATTAAAACTGGGAGGAAATACAAATAATTTATACTTCAGAAAATACTTGAGCCAGCGGGTGGAATGATGGTTAATGCACTGGACTCCGACATGGCAGACTGTCGTTCGAGTCTGGATGTGGCAGCTTGAAACTCACACTGGGCATATGTGCATGCGTGCCGAAAATTGCAAGAGGAGAATGGAGGAGACATGACTACAGCATGGCCATCATCCCAGGAGGAGGAGATTTCTCACTTTCTCTCTCACTGTCACTCTATCTCTCTCCAGAGAACACACCCACCCTATGGCAAACGCCTTAAAAAACAAACAAAAAACTACCTTCCACACAATACACATACACACAACACACCCACACATCCACCCATCCACCCACAAACACAAGGAAGAACAAAATATTCTGTAAGTAGCTGAAAAATAAAGGCATTTTGTTAGGAGATTCCTCACTATCGGTAATGAATCATAATAACTGTGCTTTACTATTCCATGAAGATAAAATAAGATGGCCAACCTTGCATAATTGAACCCTAATTTTAAAATCTTAATGCCATGCTTAATGCTCTGAACAAAATCACCTTACTTGACTTTTAGAATTGTTTTACATGGATCCACAAGAGAAATAGCATCATCTAATTTATGTCCATGATGTTTAGCACTGCAGAGGCAAAACAAATAACTTTTGCATGTCATCTGAAAGGTTTATTTTTATGATCGCTTTATTAGCAATCTTAATTTCATCTATCATCAGAAATGTGATGTGCTAAACATGGACTAGAAATAGAGTTTACTTTGTTAGCAACTTAAAAATATTATGCCATAAAATTGATCTTTTACCAAATAAAGAAATCTTACATCACGCACCTAAGAGATCTTCTTTGATCCAAGTTTTACCACAGTCTGGCCAGCAATTAATAACAATAAAATAACAACTGTATAGTTTAGGCAAGAGCACTAGTTCAGTCAACCCAAATTTATTAAAATGAATAGTGGCAAGTTATAGCATATTCTGAATGATATTTTCTAACTTGTACATTGCGTTTCATAAAATGAAGTCCTGAAACTTAAAAAGATTATTGAAACTCTTGTACCTGTACAAGAAAATGTGTATAAGAATGCTTATAAGAGCCTTTATAACTTTAAAAATGGAAACAACCTAAATATCGGGTCATTGGAAAAGTCATGATGCATTTTCGTAGAGAAAAAACATTGAAAAATATATCATGACTTTTCCAAAGACACAAAAATAATTGCTAAGAGAAAATATTAAAACATTGTGTGTAGTAGTATCTTCATAAAATGGAATAACAGAGAAAATGAATGGCTACCATTATCATGGGCTATGCATCATAAGCTGAATAAGAAAATGAAGTTGGAAAAAAGAATATATAGGGACCAACAGTTAGCATAATGGCTATGTCGCTGGACTCCCATGTAGTCAACTGCGGTTTGAGTCCTGGACCCGGTAGCTTAAACTCACGCCGGACGCGTGTGCGTGCATGCCCATGATTCCAAGAGGAGAATGGAGGAGAAGGGATTGCAGCATGGCCACCCCCCTGGGGGGGTGATTTCTCACTTTCTGTCTCTCTATCTCTCTCTGTCTCTTTGGGGAGCACACGCACCCTGTAGCAAAAACCTCTCTAAAAAAAAAAAACAAGAAAAAAGAATATACATAGCATGATACCTGTAACAGCTGACTTTTATCATGTAACTTAACCACCAAAAAACTCAGGAGCTAAAGAATTATTATTTAGTTTATTGTTCTTTAGGTTATCAACTTGAGGTACCCCAGCTGGAAAGACTTCCTAGTAATCTTGGTTGATCCTGGCTGGGCTTTTTCATCTGTACTAAGTGGCCAGGTCAACTCGACGCTGGCTGGCTATGGGCTGGGCACCTTAGTTTTTTTCAACTTCTACAATACAGTCAATATAATCAACACATCAATTTCTACAGACATTCAGTACTGGCCATAAAGACAAAAATCCCCAACACTGAAACTTGGAAGACAAACCATAAACCAAACCAAAACAGAGAATCTCGAAGTTATTAAAGGAAAATATCAAAATATAACAAAACAGGGACCAGACAGAGACATAATAGAAAAACGCAGCATTTTTCAAGGCAAGATCCATGGGAAGGTTCCTGGTTCAAGTTCACTGACCCTCTGAACATGTTGAATGCATGCGTGCCTATTATACAGAACTAGGTGGAAGCTGGGGTAGACTGTGCCTTCAAGACCCTGTCACAAGTGCTGTCTTTCTCACTTATGGAAAAAAATAAACAAATAAAACATAAATATGTATGTATGTGTATATATATGTGTGTGTGTATAAAAATGTATCTTTATGTATTTATATAAAAGAAAACAGTTGTCTTTACCATTAATCTTTGCAACTAGATATAATCCTACAAAACTGGTTACAACACTGTAGTCACAAGTCTAAAAATTCCCCTCAATCCGTGATCAGTTCCTTCTTTAGAATACAAGATTCAAGGTATCTAAACCCTCTTGCTCTATCATTTGACATATATGGTCACAAAAACTTTGAAAACACAAGTTAAAAATCACTATCCTTTAAAACTATAAATAATAGCTGAACATGTAGCTTTCAAACTTTCTTAAGAGCAAAACTCTATTCCTTTTATTCAGACAAAATCATAAGGAGTGTCCAACAGATAGATCAGAGGAAAAAAGGAGAGCTACTTTGGATGAAATATAAAAATGAAGGTCTGGTGCTCACTCCCAGGCCCCTCAGTGAAACCTTGGGCTCTATAGAGCAAAGTTTTAAAATAAGAGGAAAAGAGAACACAGTGTATTGCTTTGGTCCACTGGAATAAAATCTGTACAACACCAAAATTAAATTAGTTACCTGATTGACAGACTGAAAAGGTAGTACTTGGAAGTTGAATAGGATAAAACAGCTAATATTTGGTTAGAAAAAAAAATGGTACTCAGTTATTATTTACTGTAATAGTTTCAGAAAGATAAAACTATCACAATAGACTGTACTTCCTTAAATTTACTTTTCCATGTTCATAGCATGCCTGGCTTCTAAGTCTAAGTTTCAGAAAAAAGAGTTTGACCAACTGGTGAGTTAAAAAGATCTCCTACTGCTTTTATCTTTTAGTAAAGCTACTGTCTACAAAGACCTCCCCCAAGAAACATGAAGTATGAACTGTAGGATTGCTCATGTCTGCTTACTTGTTTCCCAGCCTGCATTCATTACTTCACCCCATTAACATTCCATGCTGGGAGTCCTTTGCCAGTTTTATGAGGCGAAACCACAAAATGTCAGGTTAACAAAATCCTCACACAGCAATTTCACCTTAATATACTGCCTGTCAAGGACTTGCTTCCAAGATTTTCAGTAAATCACTAACTTTATAAAGCAAGTTGCAGGTCAAATAGATGCAAAATTTTGCATTGGAGGCACAATCAAGATCAATCAAAACATAAGTTGATTATTTATAACTACAACATATGGGAGAGGAATGTAGCAATAGGATTACAAGTGCACCTATTAGCCTATCTCAATTTTTACTGTGCTTAAGTTATACTTAATTAAACTCTATAACTCCCATTTCCAATCATTTAGATATTTGATTGGAGATGTCACAATATAACAAAGAGCTCTGTGGACATATACATACTGTTCAATTCCTGGTTCTGCCACTTACTATGAATAGCTATATATCTTTGAGAAGTTTTATAAACCATCTTATAATACCTAAGCCTAAGCCTCTCTTTAATGTAAAAATAAATGAAGTCTTTTTTTTGTTGAGGTATTCTGAGTTTAAAAAGATATAAAGAAAAAAACACCAAACACAGTGTCTGATTATAGTACAAGGTCAAATAATTGTTAGTTTCCTTCTTTCTAACCTTTGTTGAGATAGAAGATTATCAACTGAGTAAGAGTCACGGTTATCTCTTTGCTAAGGAGATCATTACAAAATTTTGTCTCTGTGCCTATAATCCTGCAATTAAGAAAGTCAAGATGAGCACAAAAAGAAAAAAGAGAGTGAAAAGTAGAGTATGAATATACACATAACTGAACAAGCACCCATTAAACATATCGACTTGCATTCCTTCTTCCCTTGTTCAACAGGAACCATAGAAGATAAACCAGCCAACCCAGTCTGCCACACCTCATGGCTGAAAGTCACTACCACTACCAGTATTTGTCTGTCTTCTGACAATTAAATCATGCTGGACAACTACATTCTAAATTAAGGTACTTTTTAAATAGAATAGCTCGTGTTTGAATACATCTATTTTCTCTTGTTAATCATGCCATTGGGTCATTGGAAAAGTCCTGACATACTTTTCTATGTTTTTCTATTCAAAAATGTGTCATGACTTTTTGATGACCTAATATATAGACCTATCAAAGAAGCTTTGCTTCCTGTTTTAAATAAATCGGAAGGCAATTTAAAGAGGAAGACTATGGGACTCCTGACATTTTCAAAGTAGCATTCATTAAAATCTCCAGAAGTGGAACCAGCAGGTGGCATGATGGTTAAGTTGCTGGACTCCCACATGGCCAACCACAGTTCGAGTTCTGGACCCGAAGGCTTGAAATTCATACCACGTGCATCTCTATGCATGCCCAGAATCCCAAGTGGAGAATGGAGGAGATGGGACTGCAGTGTGGCCATATCCCCTGGGGGGGCGTGATTTCTTACTTTCCTTCTCTATGTCTCTCTCTGGCAAGCGCATGCACCTTATGGCAAAAACCTTAAAAAAAAAAAAAAAGCTCCAAAAGTAACTATTCCATCTTAGTATAATAGTAAGTGGTCTGAATTGACTAAAATGAAAATTAAGCAAGTCAAGTAAAGGGATAAAGATAGCAAATATTTACTGAGAACATGATATGTAAATACTAGTTGGCCAAAAACACAGGAGATGGAAAAAGACAACTGGAAAAGAGAAAGAAATTGCTTATGTACATTTTAAAAATCAGTGTAACATAGCTATGGATTCCCAAGGAAAGGGAGTCCTTGAGTCTTTTACATAGCCACTGCCATCATCCTGATATTAAAGTAAAGTAAATTAATAAGAAAAACATTAAGATTCTGGGAAACTTGCTTACTGAGGTAAACCATTACCCCACAGGTCCCTTTCAAACAAGAAGGAAGCCATCATATTTATAATACTTTCTGAGAAACTGGAGACCATGATTCCAAAGACTTGGTATTCTCAGGTAAAGATTTACAAGTTAGGGATCAGCAGTTAGCGTAATGGCTATGTCACTGGACTCCCATGTAGTCGACTGCGGTTTGTGTCCCGGACCCGGTGGCTTAAAACTCACGCCGGGTGCATGTGCGTGTGTGCCCAAGATCCCGAGAAGAGAATGCAGGAGAAGGGATTGCGACGTGGCCATCCCCCCTGGGGGGTGATTTCCTGCTTTCTGTCTCTCTGTCTCCGTCTGTCTGGCAGGCACACAGGCCCTACAGCAAAAACCTCTCCAAAAAAAAAAAGAAAAGATTCACAAGTTAAAAAACAAGGGAGGAAAGACATAAATGATAACCTCAGTGCCTATTATAAGCAGTCACTCCCTTACATACTTTTAATTTTGGAAAATAGGGTGAATTCATAGAAGTTAAATAATAAGAAGAGTAAAGCAAGCATGTGTTTATTAGTATCTGAAAATAAAGTAGTGACTAAAACACACGCAGTGCATCCTATAGGAAGCACATCTCAGGTATCTAACATATTTAAACAACATGATAGAGCCATCTCAATCATAAGATTCAACTCTAACATGAAGACTTTTATATACACTACCCTTAATGGCAGGCCATTTCTTTATACTGAACTAAAGTTCAACCTTTATAATGCGTTTTTTTTCCCCTTCTCTTTGTCTTATAAAGAGATCTACTTAGTGTGCAGGACAGGAATCGCTAAACTGGAAGTACTGTAGAAAGGCTGTATTTTACCAGTGAAATTTATTTATCACTCTCTTTTACGTATCTTATATCCAGTAAATAGTCAGTGAATATTTATAAAACAGATTGCACAGTATTATTATACAGTATCAGTACACTCACAAACTGAATAATCCAACACATTAACCATTTTATGAATGCATTCTACTCAAAATAGTAGACTGATTATATAGACTGAAATATTACCCCCATCTAATGTAAAAATTCCAGAAGAATGTCTAATCTGTAAATATAGTAAACTAGAGCAGAAACACAAGCATTTGCTTCAGCCTAATATCTGAGTTTAAAAAACTAAAGTTATGGTTTAAAATGTTAACTGTGAATTAAAAGTCTCCCAAGGACCCCCTAAATTTTTTACCCTATTCATTGTTTAGAAAAAAATGCATACATATATATGTACGTGTGTATATAGATTTGTTGGGAAAGTCATGACATATGTTTGCATAGAAAAACAGAAAAAAATACATACATATACACACACATAAATATACAAACGTACTAGCATATATATATATATATACACACACACACACACACACACACGCATGCATATATATATATATATATATATGCATAAAAAACAGTTACTCCCTATTTATGACCTATATAGTGCTTTGGGGCATATGCCGTGGTTCATGACAAAAGTTTTTAAAACAGTGAGTTGAATGATTCTTGCCCTACTACAAATCCTTATTAACAGTGAACAAGCCCTCTAGTACCTCTCACTTCAAAGATAACTGAGTTGCCACTGGTTATACAGTAACTGAATGGTTCAGCTTCTCTAGACCTTTTTCTGAAGTCCAGGTCAAGTCCTGCTCACTAACTGATGACACAAGATACTACACCGTGTTGGTCTTCCAGATCTGAGACAAAAGTCAAAGAAGTCTTCCTTATAAATACTAGGCAAGCACTATAGCAGATGAATTTATTACAACCTTTAGCCACAAAAGATGATCCTACAAAGGCCATTCTATGTCACCAGTGAAGAAGTCCCAGGCTGTGTACTGTGTACCATTTCCTGTAGCCTATATGCAGATCCTTTTTTAAAAAAAGGTTATTTATTTCCTTCATGAGCAAAAGGGACAGAGAGGGAGAGAGCTAGTACCCCCAATAGGGCCTTGACACTGCAATGTAACCCCAGCCTCAGCCAGCTCATATCACAGGCATGTCAGACACACTCAGGGAGATCTCCAGAATACAAACCCAGAACCTCTGGATATAAGTCAGCCTCACAATGTCCCAGTTTACCACTACACTACCATCAGACCTCTCAGTTCCTTTTTGCTTACATCATTGCTGCTGTATTTCACTGTATTTAAGATATTACTTTTAAGATCAAGCACTATTAAATATATCACTAAAAGAGATTAAAAAAAAAGTCAAAAAGGAAGTCTACTAGGAAAGTCCCACATAAAGATGGGCCATCACAGCTAAGATTTTACAGGTAAAGAAATTCAGTAAATAAAGCTACCAAGCAAAGAGGGAGACCTGTAATACTTCAGCATTACATTGGGTAGAGAGAGAAAAACAAATTTGGGGGACTTCAGACCATAAACTGATATTCATGCAGATTTTCAAACTAAATCCACATTATCAATGAAGTCCAAAAACTCCTTATGTGCCTGTTAATCTCAAATTGTAGTTGCGGGAACCAGCAGTTAGCGTAATGGCTATGTCGCTGGACTCCCACATAGTCGACCGCGGTTCGCGTCCCGGACCCGGTGGCTTAAAACTCATGCCGGGCACGTGTGCGTGTGTGCCCCAGATCCCGAGAGGAGAATGGAGGAGAAGGGATTGCGGCGTGACCATCCCCCCTGGGGGATGATTTCTCGCTTTCTATCTCTCTGTCTCTCTCTGTCTGTCTGGCGAGCACACGCGCCCTATAGCAAAAACCTCTCAAAAAAAAAAAAGAAAAAAAACATTGTAGTTGCCACGAGATGTCTAGCAGAAGCAAACACATCCCCTTCTCCAGGTAACATGACCTCAACGCAATCCATAAATAATCTAAGAAATTATTGATCATATAAGGACTCCTAATTTTAGAGGTGGTAAAATACATAAAATTGCAGAAAAATCAGCAAAATAATATACAGCTGCTTTCAGAACAAAAATAATCAAATGAAATTATGTTTAGGGAACAGACCAAAAGGGACTCAATATTCAGAAGTTTTCAAAGGTTAAAAAAAAGTTCTAACTATAAAGTTTCATATTATTGTTCATAAACTAGAAGCACCTCTTTTTTTAAGGATCATTAAAGGTACGGTGGAAAGTTTGAAAGTATTCACTTTTACATGTCTCAGTAAAATTATATAACTAAAAATTATATAGTCTGAGGACAGTAATTTCTAACAATTTTTAAGAAGTCAAGTGACAAGTTAACATTTTGAAATATGACTAAAAAGGGAATTTAAAGCTTCATGCCATTTCCTCTAAAGTCCCATAAATATATTCAAATATATGCTGACATATATTAAAAGATAACATATATGTGGAACACTGAATTATTGCCACTTTTTATCAGGAGATTAAAAACAACAGGTGAATTTTGGGATACTCTTTAATGTTAACCAGGCTCAGATTCACAATTTTATTAGTAATGAACCCATTACTACCTCTTTGATAGATCCAAAAGAGAGTGTACTTTTACTCATGTACTAATACTTGCTTAATTGAGTTAATTAATTACAGCCTAACAGAAAAGCTCAAACAGACCTCACACAGCATACAAAGTATAGCTTGAAATCTAACCCTTCCTCCCTTTTCTTTAAACTGGCCCTGTAGATTAAGTCAATAAATTGTCAATTAATAACATACTTGCTTTGATGACTCCTTAGTAATTTACTATCATCCCACTTCATAAATTTTTAGGTAAAAGTTCTGGGATTTCAAGAAAGATACCTCTCTTCCATGGGAAAACTCCATTTAAGAGTTTTCTGCTGCCAATAAAACAATAAGGCAAACTGGCTGGTAATCCTCCCACACTATTCTGTGTAGATATAAGCACTCAACCAGTGAAAGTTTAATTTGTTCCACCAATGGCACAGAAAACTGCTCCAATTTATTCACTAAAGAAATGTGACTATTAGTCTCTTGCACTTGTCTTAAGGTCCAGGTTGAACTAGGTTTTTCAAAGACAAAAACAGACCTGGTAGTGTCAGTACAATAAAAATAACTAATCTGCTAACAAAACCAAGACACCCCACTATGTATATGCTCCATCAATTTCAAATGGGAATTTGATGCTTCCTAGGGCCAGCCTCTCCAAACAGCATTTTCTTCTCACTTAAGTCAGACATCTTTAAACTATAATGAAGACACAAGACTCTTACTACACTGGCCCATCTGGCAATCTTTCACCTCCTGTCTACATATTTCTGACTTGTTTATTCAGATTCTTAGCCTATAACCCACTCGGAGAGAAAACTCCCTAATTGCTACATTTATCCGTTCACAAAGTGTACTATAAATGACAGAGCCTCATTCTCAGATCCATAATTCACTCCAAGGACTAGTCCTCCTAACCAGTTTGTCATATGCCCTTAAATCAACTCAACGAATCTACATCACATTTATTACAGTGAATAATGCAGGAAGTTTTTATATTTTTAGTCACTTGATAAAACAAAAAGAAACAGTACTAATAGACTAAACATAAGAATGAAAAAAAAAATAATGCTATATAACAGAATCTGAATCGTCACAAATTAGGTTAAGGTGAAAGCTACAAAACATGTCTTATTAATATCAAAAATGGGATTACAGCTCACTCATTTACATTTTAAATAAATTTTAAAATTACATATTCAGATAATACATACGTACATATTTCTATGCTAGACCAGGGCAAGTATATAAAAAATTTATTATTCTAGAAGTCATACACATTTATAAATTCTTGATTACTAGAAATGATGATATCTAGCAAATTAATGATAGAAACATATTTTGAAAATAACAAGTATATGTGTGTTAAGGATATATACTGGATTCTTATTTCTAGTATTACTACAACATGCCATTTTTTTCTAAGTATATAAAATGAAAACCTGTGTGGAATATAAATTCAAATTAACCACTCTAGTATAGTTAAATTTTAATTTACTCTTAAAAACAGAGAGTACCAGGACCAGCAGTTAGCATAATGGCTATGTCGCTGGACTCCCATGTAGTCGACCGCGGTTCGTGCCCCGGACTCGGTGGCTTAAAACTCACTCAGGTGCAAGTGCGTGCGTGCCCAAGATCCCGAGAGGAGAATGGAGATGAAGGGATTGCGGTGTGGCCATTCCCCCTGGGGGGATGATTTCTCGCTTTCTGTCTCTCTGTCTCTCTCTGTCTGGCAAGCACACGAGCCCTATAGCAAAAACCTCTCCAAAAAAAAGAAAAGAAAAGAAAAAACAGAGAGTAGCAAGGCAGTATTTGGCACAGTGGTTAGGGCGCTGGACTCTTACACAGTTGACTATCATGTATGTCCCAGAGTCAGTGGCTTGAAAATCACTCTGGGCCCCTGTGCATGCATGTCTAAAATCTGAGGAAGAGAATGGAGGAGAGGGGATTGCAGAATGGCCATCACCCGTGGAGGGGAGTGGAAAGGTACTTTCTCATTTTCTGTCTCTCCAGTGAGTGCACGTGCCCTATGGCAAAAAAAAATTTTTTTAATAAAAGTACCTTATCTAAACACAGTTTGAATGCATATTTACGGTGATGGTGATTGCTATTTTTTGAATGTGTCCCACAAAATTCATATTCTACAACTTAATTGCCAAGATGATAATATTAAGAAATGGAGTCTACGTGAGGTGATGATGTCACGATATTAGGTCCTCACTAAGGGATTAGTGACCTAATAAAATGGGTTAAAGGGAGGATGCTTTTGCCTTTTATCATGTGAAAACACAGTGCTCAAGGTACCACCTTAGAAGAAGAGACTAGGCCTTCTTCAGACTCCAAATCTGTGATTATCTTGATCTGGAACTTCCCAACCTCCAGAACTATGAGAAATACATTTCTATATTTGTTTAGCGTTATTATTTATGCCATGAGCAAGAGAGAGAGAGACACACAGAAAGAAACAGAGTGACAGAGACAGAGCAACACCTACAGGATCTTCACACCTTGATCCACTCCCAGCCTCAGCAAGCGCCAGATTAGTCTTCTGTGCCCAGTATAGTCAGGGAAGTCTCTGGAACCTTCCCAAGTAAGTCAACCTTGTAGAGTCACGTTTTGCCACTCTACCACTATGCTGGCACTATTTCTATTATTTATAAATTACCTAGAATCAGATGTTTTGTTATATAGTACCACAAAGAGATTTAAACACTATGAAAAATTCAGTACAAATTTTTATACGTGTACATAGAAGAGAGAGACCCTGTTACAGTCATCCCTTATAATCATGAAATTAGAAATTTCTAGACTTTAGATGATTGTATATCAAAATATTTGTAGGATTTATTTATGCTTCATCTGATAACAGGGCTTACTTTGGATTACTTTATCTTTTTGAAAACAAATTGGAAATATCTTGGCATGGCTCGTATTTTATCTTAGGCAGTTTTATCTGACTTGTGTTTAAGGGTTCTGCACTGTTTCCTACTGGCTATTGGAAGTTTGTTTTATTTAATGTTAGCCTCTTAACAGCCTAAAGTATTGACTTTACAATCCTATCTGTAACTTCATATTTGGGAAAGAATGAGGAAACCTGGCCAGCGGTCATATTTTAATTAAAATAACAGGATTTTATAATAACTGTTGCCTGATTCTATTAGGTCTAAGGGCTATGTAACAGTCACTTTCATTCACTCTCATATTGAACAATATGCAAAATCATGTGCTAATTTATTCTGTATCTTCTTTTTCAAATAAAAATGCCCATTTATTCTTGTTATAATAGTTAATGTAAAAATATAAATAGAGGGGCCAGCGATGGTATGGTGGCTGACTGTGCCCTTAGAATGCCAGACCTAGAGACTTGAGATACACACTGGGCACATGTGCATGTATGCCTGATATCCCAAAGGTGGAGAGGAATAGAGAAGAAACTGCAGTGTGACAATGTCCCATAAAGGGTACATTCTCACTTTCTCTGTCTCTCTGGTGATATGCCCTCTGGCAAACATTTTAGAAATTCAAATGAAAAGAAAAATATTAAGAAGTATTAGCAATCATCTAGAAATAGTATGACCTAAAGATTAAGTAGTGTTAATATTCTGGTGAACATTTTTTTACATAATTTTCTACATAAAAATAATCCTACACGAATGATTTTATACCATATATTGTACTCTGTATGGCTGTTTTAACTCAACAGTGTTTCAAAGTCATCTTTCTACATCAATGTATACGTTTTATCCTCATTTTTTTTGTTTTTTAATTTTTTCTAGAGGTTGCATGTGCCTGCTTGAGAAAAACAGAAAGTGAGAGAGCACTCCCTCCAATGAAGGATGGTCATTTTGCAATTCCTTCTCTTTCATTCCTCCCTTCTTTGGGATTCTGGGCATGCATGCACATGCAGTTGGCATATTTTTTCCATGCTGCTAAGTCCAGGACTGAAACGACAGTTGGCTATGCGGGATCCAGCTGCCTAAACCACTATGCTCTCCATCTCTATGCTCATTTGCAATGAAACTGTAGCATCCTGTTGTATGATTACCATTAATATATTAATGTTCTTTTGGTCAATAATATTACTGGTAGATAGTAGTATTTTTCTAATTTCTCGCTATATAAAGAAGTACTGATATGAACAATTTTGTTACATCTTTGTAGACTTGCCTAGTAAAATATTCAAGGCATGTTTTAGTGCATTATTTTGCATTTGATAATCATCATCAAAAGATTATTTTAAAAATATTTGGTGTTTAACAAGATTAACTACAGATCTTATAATGCAAATGGCTCTTTTCAGAGAACAAAAGTGAGTATCTCTCATCTGTATCAGAATATACTTTTGTCTGAGAAAGTTTTTCATTTGTGAATTCCCAAGATGTCATATAAATAGGCTACTCATGGATATATATGTTTGTGCGTTTTTTCCTAGGTTCTAATGCTGTAATTCTACTCTCAAAACTATTTTACAAATAATTTCTCCAGTTTCATTAGCCTATCAATATTGAGGAGAAAGAGGCTGGACTCTGGAATCAGGCAACTTGATTTCAAATGTCATCTTAATTGTCTTTGTGACCTTGGGAGTCTCATTTCCTCAACTATAAAATTTATAAAACACATGCACTCCCTTACAGTTTTTGTTTTGGGGATTAAAGGAAGTGAACACAAAAAGCAAGCACTTTACATGAGTGCTAGTAGGTAGCAGAAAACAGCACCTCTGCCTTACTGAGACAGTTTGTTGTGATGGTCAAAAATACAGTATCTGGGGCAGTCCATGGCCTAGTAATTAAGAAGGCTGGATCCCACATGGCCAACCACACAGTTCAGGTCCCAGACAGGGTGGCTTGAAAAACATAGCTAGTGTGTGTGTATACATATTACCAAAATCCCAAAAGGAGGGGAAAAATGGAAAAGAAGGGATTGCGAGATTGTTTCCTATGGAGGGCGCTTTCTCTCTTTCACTCCCTGACCTCCTATGAAGTGAGCTCTTGCACCCTCACGCAGATTAAAAAACGAAAACCAACCAACCACAGTATTTGGAGGTATTGAGTTGTCAGAAAAATCGTGATGTAGGGACCAACAGTTAGCATAATGGCTATGTCACTGGGCTCCCATGTAGTCGACCGCGGTTCAAGTCCCAGACCTGGTGGCTTAAACTCACGCTGGGCGTGTGTGCATGCGTGCCCAAGATCCCAAGAGGAGAATGGAGGAGAAGGGATTGCGGCGTGGCCATTCCCCCGGGGGGTGATTTCTCGCTTTCTGTCTCTCTGTCTCTCTCTTTCTGGCAAGCGCACACGCCCTATAGCAAAAACCTCTCAAAAAAAAAAAAAAAGAAAGAAAGAAAAAGAAAAATCGTGATGTATATTTACTATGTTTTCCCATGTTTGATAACCTTTTGCCATCTTTCATTGAGCTTTATAGTTCCTTGTTCATTGAAGGACCTGTCTTTACTGGTGAAAAACTGAACAAGGGGATGACTTACAGCCTCATCTGAATTGAATGTTATAGAATCCAAGGAGTTTTGAAAGGAGTGAAACAAGTGGAAGTCTGACAACCCAAGGTCAGGCGAGTACGGTGGGCATATGGCGACATATCCCATTGAAGCTCCAGTAATTTCTGATGGGTAATCAAACTTGTGTGCGGTCTCTCACTGTTGAGATGGAACACAACTCCTATACAATCAACAAGCTCTGGAGGTTTATGGACGATAGATTCATTTAAAGTTACAATTGCCAACAGTACACATTCATTTAAAGTGTGCAGTTGCTGAAAGTACACATTCAAACTGATTGACTGTTTCTTTGGTAGGAGCTCAAAAAACTCGACACCTTTAAAATCCCAGCACGCCAAGTGCATACTCTTCCTCTGATGAATGTCTGCTTTCAAGGTCCTTTGAGGTAAATCATCATGTTGGGACCAGGACTGCGCACCACATTTTGTAAACAATCCACTTCACCAGTTTATCAGTCGCTTCAGAAAGGATTGTTTTCCTCCTCTAATGAGCATATCACAAATGTTTTAAACACACTATCAAATGAATTTGAGTTTATGACTAACTGAAATATCAAGCTTACTTATGTATTCCAGCTTCTTCAGATGGTCGTGATTACTTGGAAAATGGATGTTCAATGTTTCTGCAATCTCTCATGTTGCATTACATGGATTTGAACACAACACGACTTTACAGCCAACCTCTGAAAATCAGTGTAATAAATAAGAATAATAACATATTTGCTTGGCTTAAAACATGAATGATGATCCCTTTAGAGGGACAATCAACACAATAGTATTTGGTGCCTCCTACTGCAAACATATTATGATTAAGAAACAATCAGGGGACCAGCAGATGGCGTAACAGTTATGCTGCTGGATTCCCACATGGTTGACTGCTTGGTTCCCATGTGGTCCCAGACCCAGTGGCTTAAAACTCATTCCGGGCATATGTGTGTACATGCCCAAAATCCAAAGAGAGGAATGGAGGAAAAGAGATTGCAGCGTAGCCATCATCCCTGGGGAGGTGATTTCTCTCTTTCAGTCTCTCTGTCTCTTTGTCTCTCCAGCAAGCATATGCACCCTATAGCAAAAAATCTCTCTTAAAAAAATATCAAAGTGAGATCAAGTAATTTACACAAAGACTGGGTTCCAGGGTAAAACTCAGAATTCACAAATAAAAAAGCCTTAAGGTCAAAGACACATTTCTTCCTTTTTGTATCTTTTCTTAATTATGCTATCACTCCATATTTTTTTAAATCCTCTCAGACCAGACATTAAACTGATATTGAAAAGAAAACAAGCAAGAAGCACAAATAGTTGCTCTGTATGTTTATAAGAGGTTGTGACCCCAAATAAACCACAGCTTGCATTTTATAAAAAAATTACAAAAATGTGTTCACAAAGGAATCTAACATATAAAATACCTCAGAACTTAATATATGGAACATATTGTATGACATTTATAAAAAAAATTTTAGACTTCACTTAAAGTGAATTAATTTTTATGATTAAGTATAAAGTATTTCATACTTTTAGCAATCTGAATACATCATACACTTGAGCAAAGTATAAACATCTACGTTCATGTATTTAATTAAAAAAATTTAAATATATAATATCTAAACATCTTTTAAGGTACAAACTTCAGAGGCTATAATCATTAAATGTAGTGGATAAAATTGGTCAGTAATTAAATTGGTCACTTTGCCGTGAAGGCCAAAAACCTAGCATTGTAGATGACAACAAGCTCGACATTTTCCAGCTGCTGAGGAGTACCGGCTTTCAGCATTTGGATGTATGCAGGCATCTTATTTTCCCAGGATTTCAAAGTCCACATGCAGGCTGCTGTTCAGCTATTATAAATGAGTAATTCAAGTAGGGCATGACTGCTTCTTGTATTAACTTGATAAAGATGTTTCACTCCAAATGCATCAACAGTTGTGTTAAGTCATCCCTTTCACAGGCTGACTGAGGCTTACTTATGCCATGCTTTGTTAACAATGAATCCAATTTAAAAAAAAAAAAAAAAGCTTTTTTCAGTCCTGCACTTGTTTTTCTACAGCTAAAATTCAAGCTCTTCTTAATAATTAACTCCAAGCGAAAGCATATAAACTAAATATACTCTAACAATCTTGATAGCTATTTTAATTTTTTAAATGAGAAAACGAAAGCAGCAAAAACAAGTATTCCAAATATTTTATATGCTATAATCATTTTATAAATTTCATAATTATAGTTACATGACTATATTGAAGTGAGGAAAAACTATCTTACCATAAACATGTACCAAACAGTTTTGAACAATTACACATTTTATATTTTTATAAAAATAATCTTCAACTAATAACAATTAGCATTTAAAACAAAACAATATAGACCAACTCTAAGTATTTTCACAACTAAAATAAGAATTTTCAAAAGTAATGTGCAGGTTTTTTTTTATCATTCAACACTTAAATATCAATTCTCTTTTATGAGACCTTTCTCAATATCTTCAACCCTCCTCTCTTCCCTGTAAATCAATCTCTTCTGTCTATTTTCAGGTAGCAAGACTTTCCTTCCCATCTATTACAGCATTTGTCCAAGTCAGGTTTAATGTAGAATTAGGTGTATGTGTGCACTACCTGACTGGGGCTCTGAATTGAATATCTTTTTACACTAGTCTCCAGCAGTGTCTTTAATATGACTAGCAGCCAAAAAGAAAATCTCAGTAGAATTCAATGAGCTGAAAAATAAATTGTTTAGGGTAGGAATTTCTCCAAATTGTGCTCTTTGGTATAATGGTGAAGAATTTCAGTTCTGGAGGCAAACTGTGTGGGTTCTATGTTAAATGCTTAGAATTACATGTGGCACTTAGGAAGCATTCTTTCACATTAGTATTACTATTCTTTTAGCATTAGTATTACTACACTAACTACACCTATTACCTTAAATAAAATCTGACTCTTGCTCGTTTGTTCCTCATCTCAGAGAAAGGCACTCTTCCTACAAAGCTCTCTGAACCAGGACACTTCACCATCATAATCAATTAACCATCAACTCCTATTGATTCGAACACATTAATATCCCACACATCTATGTAATTCTCATCACTGATACTTTCATTTCTTCACTGCAATACTCTCCTAACTTTTCTCTCTGCCTCCTGTCTTTCACCCTTATCTATGCTGCTGCCCAGGTTGGTTTCAAAAGCATAATTTTGACTACTCCCAGTAGTTTGAACTCAGTCCAAACACTTTAAAATGACTTTCAAGAAGGCCTTATTTATTTCATTAGTCAGGAACTCTTACCAATGCTCCCATCCCATTCTAAAATTCAGTTACACCAAAATTATTTAGCTTTCCCAAACCTGACCCAACTCTTTCTCTTCCAGCTTATACTTAAAGACTCATCTTGGCCATGATGTCTCCCAGAAATCCATTCCCAAGTCACAAAGGCTTCAAATATGAACTCATAATAACTTTATATGGTAACATTTTAAACTAACTCCCCCCCAGCCCAAGTTTTTTGGGTATTTTTGTGTGTGTGTGTTTTTGTTTTGTTTTGTTTTGTAGCTTTTTTGCTATAGGGCACGTGCTTGTTAGAGAGTAATCAAGACAGAGAAAGTGAGAAATCAATCCCCCCAAAAACAGCCAGGCCTCAATCCCTTCTCCTCCATTCTCCTTTCGGGATCCTGGGCATGTATGCACACTCACCCCACATGTCTTTCAAGCCTCCAGGTCCCACGCAGGATCCTGCCACCTTAACCACCATGCCAGGAGCTGGTCTCGAAACTAACTTTTAAATGCCCACTTACCTCTATGTATCTCTCAGTTAGCTAAAAGAAGAGATAAACGGCTCTTGTTCATTTTTATAACACAAGGTTCTAGCACCAAGCAAATATGTGGTAAACAAATGAAAATAACTACTTGGTCACCTGAAAGTGGACATTTTAGTTAATATACATAGGAAAAAGAGCACCAGACAGGAAGAGTCAGTCTTGTTACTTTCTCTCACTAGCTACTTACCTCTCATGACATTTGATCATCTATAAAATGTTAGCCTTAGGGACCAGCAGTTAGCATAATGGCTATGTCGCTGGACTCCCACGTAGTCAACTGTGGTTCGAGTCTCAGACCCAGTGGCTTAAACTCACGCCGGGCGTGTGTGCATGCGTGCCTAAGATCCCGAGAGGAGAATGTAGGAGAAGGGATTGCAACGTGGCCATCCCCCCTGGGGTGTGATTTCTCGCTTTCTGTCCCTCTGTCTGTCTCTGTCTGGCAAGCGCAAGCGCTATATAGCAAAAACCTCTCAAAAAAAAAAAAAAAAAAGAAAATGTTAGCTTTATTCTTTTCATATGGACTAGAGATGATCTTCAAAGTCTTTCCCTATTAAAAATATGTCTATTCTTCTATAGAGGATTAATAATTATAAAAGTATCTTTTTTAAGGATAACTGGCATTTAATAATTTAAGAGCATTGGGCCAGTTTAAAAAAAACTTACTCAATAACAGTTATTTAATACTGCCTATTAAATAAATCTATATTCATATGCAGATATTAAGAAAATTCATAAAAAACTGGAGTCTTATTGTACATCTATATTTTCTGTTTTTAATTACATGCTTTTCACTTTTTATACAATCCAGCCCCATGTAGGTTTTTAATATGAACATAATCCTAAGACTTAAAATATTTTCTAATGGCTGATTTCAAAGATGCCCTTCAAAAGATATATTCTGATTTATTTTTGCCTAATATTAAACTACTAAGATGATTTGTGATCATCAAAAAGAAGCTATTTTGAATACCTGCATACTTAAAATACAAATATTACATGAATCTTGGATTATGACACATTAGAAAATGTATATAGGGGCCAGCAGGTGGCATGGTGGTTAAGGTGTTGGACTCCTAAACAGCTAATTGTGGTTCTAGTCCCAGACTCAGCAGCTGAAAACTCATGCTGGGCACCGTGTGCATGCATGCCCAAAATCCCAAGAGAAGAATGAAGGAGAAGGGATTATGGTACGGCCATTCCCCCATGGAGGAGGGGATAATTTCTCATTTTCTGTCTTTCTCTCTCTGTCTCTCTGACAAGAGCATGCACCCTATAGCACGAAAGAGGGAGGGGAGAAAAAGAGAGAGAAGAAAAGCAATATAAAGGATTACCATTCTGTTTTTTTTTTTTTTTTTTCTTAAGTTTTTGCTATAAGACAGGTACACTCACTGGAGAGACAGAGGGGAAGTGAGAAATAAACCCAGGGAGGTGGCCATGCCACAATCCCTTCCCCTCCATTCTCTTCCTAGGATTTTGAGTATGCACACTTAGATTTTGGGTATCCATGGTTATGCACCCAAGTGTGATTTTTAAGCTGGCAGGTTCAGAATCGAACTGTGGTTAGCCATGTGAGTCTAGTGCCTTAACCACCATGCCACCTGGTGGATCCAAGGATCACTCTTAATTACTTAATAAATTTTACTAAATTGATTTCTGAAGACTTTGTACCAATTTATATTCCTACAGACTTTTATAAAAATGTTCACCTCATCATAAATTTCTTAGCTTTCAGTTTTTTTTTAATTTATTAAATATTTATCAACTTCACAGATTAAAAAAATGTTCATTTTATAAAGAATTATTTATTTATTATTACCATTTTTAAATGTTGCTATAGGGCACATGTGTTCACCAGAGAGAGAGAAGGAGGAAGAGAGAAAGCAATCTGCCAGGTCCAGGACTCAAACAGCAAGCAGCCATGTGGAAATCTAGCGACTCAACACATCACCTGCTGGTGCCATCCACAGAATTTTTTAATATCCATTCTTTTGTTAAATTTTTAATTTCTAGTTATATTTTTTTCATGTGTTTTGATCACTTGTATTCTTTACTTTTATCCTCTTTGGACTTTTTTTGTGTTATATTTGTATTTTTGTTATTTTCCTGTAAATGAATTTTGCATAACTTTGTCTATTCTTGCAGGTATTTTCATAGTATTCTAAATTTCTGTCTTTTAAGTGGAAGAAATTAGAAAATAAATTCTACATGTGAATAAAAGTTTTTAAGAGTTTAATTAATGTTACATGAAATGTTTAATTCTCATAAGAAAAATGCAATAGAAAAAAGTAATAACTAAAATTAAAATGTCATAATAAAGGCTATTACTTTTGAGGTATAGAAACTCCTTGTGTGTGTGTAGATTTCTTATCTTGTTAGATGGATGGATAGAAAGAATGATGTGGATATCTATACGTAACTCCTCAATGCATAAAGCAGTGCCTAATATGTAGTATTCAAATACCTGCTATATAAAAAAGCAACTTAGAAAATGGTCAACTTAAAGGTAGGGACAAGTCTGGAGTTGAATGTTATCTTCAGAGCATAGACTAAGTATGTGAGGCTGAACTGGTGAAATTGAATTTTATGACTTTTGACTAAAACATTACTGATTTTCTTCTATGTTTTCCAGATTTAAGGATTTTTGTCTTCTCTTAAGCTGTTGATAGGTTCATGTACCTACTATTTGAACAGAATCCTAACCTGTTTCCTGGCTTTAAGTTTTAAGCAAAGCTCTCTTAGCATTTTTTAAATTTTGATTTATTAAAGCTAAAACTGTTTTTCTTGAAATTAAAAAATTTATTTAAAAATATCTATTTAATGACCGCAGTAAGCTATATAGCATCAGCAAGGTGCTACTTTATAGTATATTGATTCTACTCAGAGTTTCAAGCCTAAAGCCAGACATGTGTTCACAGATATGTATAGCTGAACTTGCTATTTAAAGTAGGTAGGTTATTGGGAACCAGCAGTTAGCATAATGGCTATGTCGCTGGACTCCCACGTAGTCGACCGCGGTTCACGTCCCAGACCCGGTGGCTTAAAACTCACACCAGGCGCATGTGCGTGTGTGCCCAGGATCCCGAGAGGAGAATGGAGGAGAAGGGACTGCGGCGTGACCATCCCCCCTGGGGGGTGATTTCTTGCTTTCTTTCTCTATGTCTCTCTCTGGCTGTCTGCTGAGCGCACGCGCCCTATAGCGAAAACCTCTCTCAAAAAAAAAAAAAGAAAAAGTAGGTAGGTTATTTTAAATTTTTTGTTAATCAATAAAATGTGGGAAGAAAACAAAGGAATAGAAAACAACTGTAGACACCAGAGATAGTGTGGGAAGAGGATGGGAAATGGTAGAGGGTGAGAAATAGAGGGGAAAAAAAAAGGGAAATTATTTGTCAGCAATAACATGTATGGTTAAGCCACTATACGGTGTATTCTGAATGGGAAATCACATTTTGTATGCTGTGATAATGCTCAGTGAATGAATATAAAATAAATAAATTGTAAATAAAATATACTTGTTGTATAAGTATTTTCTCTAAGAAAGCTTTTTAATAAATTAGAACACATTATTTACTGGGGGAAAAAAGACTGGAACATTTTATTTAGTCAATTAATAAGAACCAAAACAAACCAAAAAAAGTAAGCTTTATTCTAGAAAGTTTCAATATAGTGACAAGGAAACTGGCTGACTGGAACAAAATACTGCAATACAACAAAAGTCAAACTTAAAATCTACAGAACTAGCCCAGAATTATTCATCAATCAATACCTCCTCTGGACATGAGGAAGCTGTTACTTCATCACTGCCCTCTGCCGGTGGTATCATTTCCCTTTAATTTTCCCTCCTGCACCGAAACTTTGCTTCACAAAATTCTTCTGACCTGCCTCTATATTTAAACCACCCACAGCTAAAAATAGCCTAGCCATCTGGAACTGGTAAGACTTGTAGGAAATAAATTGTGATTCACGTAAAGCTCTGTATTGTTTAGAGCATACCCTTTCAGGTTTTCTGAGTCTGATTCCATAAGACTTTCTCTGCACCTTTCATTGTCTTTGAGCTACTTTACAAATCAGTAAAGTGCAGAAAACTGACAGCAATGCAAACTAATTCTTGACTATAGACCTACAAATAAATTCAGTCACATAGAAGTTCAATTGATCTCCCTTACCTACTGCAGAAAAAAACCTAGGTTTATTTATTTTAGAAATGAATGTTGATATATAATGTCTTTGTTTTTAAAATTCTCCTTTGTTCTGCTTTAATGTGTGCCTGCTCCCTTATTACTAATGAATTCAACAAAATCTTTAACATTTGTTCATGTTATATCTATATGAGTCTTTCTTTTAATTTACTAAAAATTTTAAAATATTCTTTAATAGGCCAAATAAAGCCAAACCACATATTTTACCCCAACTGAGCAATTTAGTAACAAAATTGTATGACCTTATGGAAAATGGGGCTATGGACAATAGGGCTTTGCCATGATGGTAAAAATCACTTCCAGAATCATTCTATATCTACCACATAACTATCATCTACTAGTAGTGGTCCTTGTCCTAAATAACCCCCAACCTCATGGAGAAGGAATCCTATAAACAATTTTGACTATCTGCTGTCTGATATTGTGAAAGTACCACAGTGGTATAGAACGGATTAATAGGGAAAGGGGATAGGAGGACCGGCAAAAGTCAGAGAGAAAGGCAAATGAACAAAAGAAACAAAAATACCCTCAATAAAGTACTTGAACTCTCACATATTAATAGACAGTTGACTCTTACTATTAATTCACAAGACAAAGCAATGTTATAAAAATAATTCCTACATATATGTAGCAGTAATATGTATACTGTATATATTAAAAAGGATGCAGGGCCAGCCCCACAACTTGGCAGTTAAGGAAGCCAGATCCCACATGGCCAACCATGTGGTTCAAATCCTGACCCTGGCAGCTTTAAAAATATGCAGGGAGCATATGCACACATCTCCGAAATCCCAATGAAATGGACAAATGGAAAAGAAGGAACTGCTGAATGATCCCACCACCCTGGGGGTTGCTTTCTCTCTCTGCCTCCTTCTCTGTCTCTGACAAGGGCAAGTGGCTTCTGGCAAATTAAAATTAAATAAGTAAAAGGGATGCAAAGTGTATGTGGAATCGAGTTTTATCAAGAGGGGACAGAAGAAGTAGGAAAAGAGGCAGTTAGCCAAGACTAACGTGAATTTCCCCCCATGTGTTTGGTAAATCAATTCCTACAAGTACACTAAGGCAGACATCTACTCTTTCTTGCCAGTATAAAAGCTATTATACATTCAATTTCAAAATCTAAACAAGATCACAAGGTTAGTGATACAGGATCTACACAAAAGCTAGGAGTTACAAAAATGAAAACTGACTTTGAAGATTTATATCACTCTCTAGTAGATAAAATAAACTGAAATAATTATGGAGGCTTTTTGATCCACGTGAAAGTATACTTCACATAAATTTTAAAACATTACACATTTTATAGTAAAGTTCATTTGCAATCCATTATAATCAGAATACTTCTTATATACTAATTACTACTTACTAATGTAGCTACTACACACATTTACTTTGAATACCAGTTTACTTTTACTGTACAAGTAGTAAAAAATACAAAAATTTTGACCTTATGCTATAAATGAGGGAAACAACTGTCACCCAACAAGCCTCAAGGGATTTCTCCCGCTGGCTTCCTTCCAGATACTGGGACCTTTTAAAGGAGCAAGCAAAGTAATTTCCTGTTGCTATTGAAATGGTTCCTGACCCCTAGTATCATGATTTCCAGGAGAAATTTCAATGTGGAAGGAGCATTCTGGAACCAGGTAAAGGATTTGCTCTTAGCTTAAGAAGTACATACTCACAGGTTTATAGAGTTACCTTGAAGAAAAACTAGAAGTGAATACAGGTCAGCATGGGTGTAGAAAACGAGAACACAAAGCTCTCAGAAAACTCTTCAGTTTTGAATAATTTGTACAGATACTATAATATTTTATATATTTGAACAGAGTAATAAATACATCTCACAGTTTACAATATACCTGAGGATACAGTATTTTCTTTTTGCTAAAGGGCGCATGCACTTGCCAAAGAGACAAAGAGAGACAGAGAGACAGAAAGCAAGAAATCACCCCCCAAGGGGATGGCCACACCACAATCCCTCTCCTCCATTCTCTTCTCAGGATCTTGGGCACGCGCACACATGCGCCCAGTGTGAGTTTAAGCCACCAGGTCCAGGACTCAAACCGCGGTCGACTACATGGGAGTCCAGCGACATAGCCATTACGCTAACTGCTGGCCCAAGTATTTTCTTTAATCTTCATAACCTTAGCAAGAAAACAGGATTGTCTCCACCTTAAAGATTAGAGACTAATACTCAAGTTGAATTGTACAAAGTAATATAGTTTACAATGGTTGAAGGTGAACTCAGAATATGAATCACCTTAAAATTCCATCACTGACTCATTCTGCCATGGTTATTTATATGCCTCTCTTCAATATACTGGAAGTTGCTATGCAATAAATATTTGTTGGAATGAATAAATGAATGATTATACTAAGAAAAACTGTCTCTCTGTCTCTCTCTGTCTTTCTAGTGAGTACACACACCCTATGGCAAAAACCTCTCCAACAACAACAACAAAAAAGAATGATAAAAAACAGAGTCCTTTAATAAAGACTAATGAGAACCAACTATAATACAAACTTCATGATTAAAAATATTTAGATCTTCAAATAATAATAATAATAAATCTATATGTAAACATTTAAATCTGTATCTGTAAATTCCCTTAATTACTATTATAGACAGATAATTATCTTTCTGTACTTGAACATATTACGTTGTTCTACAATAATATTTTCTTTTGCAAAAAAGCTATAGACAAATGTGTTGACCAGTATTTTACCAAATCTTTCATTGTGTGTATACATGTTGTATGTCTACATGGGGGGGGGGGGAATGGTAATTTTTAAAAGTAATTAATAGTGTAAAAAATTCTCTGTGCTACAAATGCAACATTCTTAAAAGGCTATCTCCTAATAACTATTACAAGCCTTTAAAATTGTTTATATTACAATTAAAAATCACTTTGTTCCTACATTCCCACAACTAGTTGGTATGGTAAAGAGATCAGTAAAGTTACTTTTATGCATAACATATTTAACATTTGCTCTCCTTTCTGTGCTTGTGATTAAATGTAACATTTTGAAATCCCAAAGTTCTGAGAAAAACATAAATCCTTGTCTCACAGCTGCTGTTTGACTCTGGAAACACATGCATTTTCTTTTCAAGCTTCTACCATCAAAACTCCCAAAGGGCTCGGACTGGAGAACACCTGCATCTCTTCATTTAGTTCCAATAACAGAGCCTAAACTCCAAAATTACAAAAATAGACGCTCTGTTCAGCTGTAGTTACATTTTGCCCCTAATTCCCGTGAACAAAAATGCTAGGAGCATGAAATCATTCAGCCAAGCTCTGTCATCAAGAGGATAAGATTTTTTGCACCAGAAGCCCAGTGGGAACATGATAGAAAACTGGCAACAATTACAGATAAAGTACATAGTAAAGTCCTCAGGGAGGAAAGAGGAAATGTAATAAGATAGATGGGTATAATTTTTACACATTTATGCCCAAACCACAAATGTGAATTGTCTTTAATTGCTACAATATATAAGCATTCTTACTCATGCGTTCTGTCAAAAATGCTAAAAACATATTTTCAAGGCGACTCACTTAATTTTACAGTATAAACACAATTTTAGAAAGAAAAAATACGTTCCCTATTAATTAAAATTTACAATGTAAAACACTGTCTTCATTTTTAAAATTCTTTTTAACAATTCAGACTCTAACCTACCAACTCTGAATGGTGAAATAGTTCTGTGTGTATGCTGGTATGTTTTAATCAAGAAAGAGAACTATCCCCCAATTTAACTGTGAATTTCCAGAGACTAGAACTGTACTGTTACTTTTTTCCCCCCGATAATGTTGATCTAAAGTTTTCCATATCTGATGACTAAAATATGAAATTATTTTTAGCTATGACAATCTAGAAAAAGTTAAAAACTTTATACTTATTTCTAAAATTGACTATACTGGATAATTGGAATGACTTAAATCAGCATTGTATTTAAAGATATTTTAAGAGGGACACTTGTTTTATATTATTTTAAATTATCATCATAATCATATATTTTTAAATATTTTTCTAGTCTTAGAAAATATTGTTTTGAGGACCAGCGAACAGTATAATGGTTACATTGCTGGACTCTCACATGGTCAGCCATGGTTTGAGTCCCGGACCCAGCACTTTCAAACTCACACCAGGCGTTTGTGCCTGTGTACCTAAAATCCTGAGAAAAGAAAAGAGGAGGATTGCGGCATGCCCATCCCCCCTTGGGTGTGGTTTCTCACTTTGTCTCTCTGTCTCTCCAGCAAGCACTCATGCTCTATAACAAAAATCTCTCTTAAAGAAAATATTATTTTGAGTTTTAAATAGAAAAACTAAAATATATGTGCATCTACTTGTACAAATAACTATCTTTAATTTTTTATTTAAAAAAAAATATTTGCCAAAGGGCATGTGTACTTGACATAGAGAAAGGAAAAAGAGGAAGAGAAATGAGAAAGCACTCCCCAGTGGGAGACAGCCACACCGCAGTCCCTTCTCCTCTACTCTCCTCTCAGGATTTTGGGCTCACACGCACACGCGCCCAGCATGTTTTCCAAGCCACAGGGTCTGGGAATCTAACCACCCAGCCAGCCAGGTGGGATCCAGACACCTTAACTACTATGCCACTGGCTAGTGAAAATATATCTTCTTAATGGTAGACTTAAACCAATTAGATGAAATTTCATAGGAATGAGTATAAATCTCTCCATGTAGGTTCATAACTAATGTAGACAAATAAAACACAGAAAACTGTCTTAAGAGTAGTTCATGTGAAGAAGCTCTATGATTGCCAGTGGTATGCAAGCTCTAGACAAACAGCAAACAAATAAAATTCCACTATACAAATCTGTACATGCTATGTTTTGTGCTGTGAGGAGGACTGTGTTCAATTTTTGAGTGATATTTTTAAAAAGACATTTTCAAATATGTAATAAAAGGAACCACTATGGCAATGACTCAGAAGAAAAGTCATCTGGGAAAAGACTGAAACAAATTTCTCATGTTTAGCCTTGGCTATTCAGTTAAAAACAAGTATACATTTTGGAACAGCACCCATATGCAGGAGAGAAAAGGGGCGGAATTAAGGTAGTGCTGAAATGGACAGCATTAGGAGGGAAACAGTGGCTGCTACCTAACAGGCCATGGCCACATGGGAGGCCTGGTTTGGATTCCTGGCTCACCCTTCTAAAGAATGGCAAAAAAAGTGGTGAAGTAAAGTGGTGAATCTGCCTGCAGTCCCAGGTACTGGGGGAGCCGAGGTAGGAAGATATAAACACAGCAAGATTTTGTCTTTAAACCAAAAAAAAAAAAAGGAAGAAGAAGAAGAAGAAAATAGTGCCGTTCATTTTAAAATAGTGAATAATGATGAAGTATAAAATAGGGAACAAAAATATATTAAGTTTAGTTTATTTTTTTTCTGTTTGTTGGTTTGTTTTAGATATCTGCCATAGGGTGCATGTGATTGCTGGGGGGGGGGGGGTGAGAAATCATTCCCAAGGGGTATGGTAAAGGTGAAATCCCTTTTTCATTCTCCTCTTAGGATTTTTGGGAACCCACATACACATGCCCAGTGTGATTTTTCGTCACCAGATCTGAAACTCAAACCATGGATTCTCACGTGGCCAAGTGCAGTTTGAGACCCAGACCTTATACCTTGAAAATCATGTTGGGCATGTGTGTGTGTGCCTGCCCAAAAACCTGAAAGGAAAATGGAGAAGGGGTTACAATATGCCTGTCTCCCCAGGGCTGATGTCTCACTTTCACTCTCTGTCTCTCCCAGGCAAGTGCACATGTCCTATGGGGAAAAAAAAAAAGGAAAGAAAGAAAGGAATGAGAAGGAGAAGATGATAACTATAGGAAAATGGTAGAGGTAGCTGAAATTTGGAGTCTGGATCTTAAAACAAAATAATAGAGAGAACATATGGTTGCTCGCTGAAAACATAAGTGTTGCTGATTAGATCATCCAAATAGAAAGAAGAGGAGCAATAACAACCTCGGAAATGACCTATATTTAGGGCACATATGAAAGAAACATGTTTGAAGAGGGGAACAGCAAAGAGAGCCAAGAAACTACATTGTTCTGGGGAATGAACTGTGAAAGACCTAAAATTTTACCCTATATAGCCTCATGAATTCTGAAGAAGACAAGACTCCTGAGTCAGGAGGGCCTTATTATTCATGGTACAGTAAACAGTGTATACAAATGTTTGCAGCAATTCTCTTTTCCCCCATGTCCCACAGACGTGACAATGTGCAGATGTGAGCAGATGACTTTCTGTTCATGCAGTGAAGGACATATAAGGAGATGAACCCTGAGGTAAGGAACCAAATGTTTCATATTAGGCAGTAAGCATGTCTTTCTTTTGCTCCAGAGAGAAACACTACATCCAAGACTATTTACCAACATCTTTGAAAAGACAGTCCAGAACAAGGGTAGTCTATGCCTCCAAAGATATGCAAAAACATAAAGACCTGTGTTTTAACACCTAGAAGCCAAGAGAGACTAGGGTTTCAACAAAAAGGGTGTGTTCTTAGAGGATGAATGATGAAAGCGGGTAAGGGGAAGGCAAGAAAAATAAGATTAATGTCAGTTTTGTCAGGTGTATTTAAGGCTGGTAATTATTTCATGTCACTTATAAGAGTAAAAACTAGACCAAGAAAGGGAAGCTACAGTTCAATGAGCAAAGGATCCAATAGTAAGTAGAACTCTCTGATAGAGGAAGGTACTGGTATACATTTTCCCCAATAGTAGTTATATACAGAAAAAGAGAAGAAAGAAACAGAGCGAGCGAGCAAGGGGAGGAGACTAACATGTATTAGGAAATTACTGTTTATCTGTCAAATACTTTCACAGCCTTGACCATATGTCATAAATGTTCACTTATTTCTATATTCATTTAGTATATGATTTCCCAAGTCTTCCTTCCATAGGCATGTTAGGCCCTAGAGATAAAATGCTAAGCAACCAGTGACTGATTCTGCTCTCCTGGAGCCCACTCTGAAGTGGCAAAGACAGAATATATAAATATACAAGTATATATAATATATATACCATATAATATATATTACATAAACCTTACATATATCATAATAATGTATTATAATAGTATATATAAATAAAACTATGTATTATATATATAATAGACATAACATATGACATAATAAAAGAGAACTGTGAAAGAATACATAGAGGTACTTAATCAAATTGGGTGGATGAGGAGAGAAAGGCAGTGTCAAGGAAGGCTTCTTTCAGAGGTAGAAACTAAAATCTTAAGACTGAACTAGAAGTAGACAGACAAAGAACAGGCAAAGATAACTATGAAAATCCCAGACAGAAAAAATTGCATGTGTAAAAACATAATCACCACTGAGAAACTGAAAAAAAGGCTAGTATTGGGTCGTTGGAAGAGTCATGAAGTATTTTTTCTATGTAAAACCATGTCATGACTTTTCTGACAATCCAACAGATTTAGAACAAATAAAGAGGGAGATGTGTAAAGTGGACACCTAACACTGAAATGATGGCTTCTAAATTCTTTTGATTCTTAGTTGACGGAACTTCATAATCACTTTATTGTCCTATTTCAAATAGCAGATACTTCAAATTTCATTTATACATCAATACCATGATTAACAAAGATTCCAGACATTCTAGCAAGCAGAATCCACTGTAAAACCTGGGCAAAACAGAGCATTTGAAAAAAGAGCCAAAGTCTAAATTTGAAAGATAGGGAAGAAAAATATCTAGAACCTATTTTAAAATATTTTATGTACATCAAGTATAGTCACCAAGTATGTCTATCTATCTGCATTTCTCTCTTGGACTTTTACTGTCTATATAAATGTAAGAAATGCTGGTGTGTCAAATGGTTTCCCCAAATAGTAACCATGAAGACAGAATGTGGGCAAAGACATTGTATCTTCATAAAGGCCTTTCATTCAGCTCCCTCACTGTAATCAGTCAAGTCAAGTGCAGAAAGTAATCAATGATGAGCCCAGTCACAGTAGTGTGCTTTGCTAAGACGTTGCACTTCACAGCTTGGAACCACATTGGAAGATCAGGTTCAATTCCCAGTCTAACCTTATTATTCTCAATCCAGCCTGAGTTGCAACTGGGTAAGCTCTAATGAGAGGATCAAAAGTTCAAGGTTGGCTTGGGTAAAATAGTGTGACCCTAGAATAAAAATAAACTAGGCACAACAATATTCATCTGTATTTCTAACAGGTATGCTGAGGCAGGAGGAGCTGGACATTATGAAACTCTGTCTTAATTTTTTTTTTTTTTAATGTATGTGATCAACAGTGGAACAGGGAAAAGTGTAAGAGTTACTACGACTTTAAAGATAAAGCAATACTGTGAGATCATGAAAGTATGGCTCTTGCAACAGTGCTTAATTAATAAAAAGTAAGAAAGAAGCTCCTCAAAGTTAAGGACTTTTAAGGTTGGAGAGCATAATGTTCAACAATGTGGACCCTAAGGTAGAAAAACTGTCCTACTCAGAAGACCCAGACTAGTCCAGTCTTGTTCAGCACTTTGACAAATCATTCACTTTGCAAGCCTCTAATCCATGCTTTGAAAGACATGAATAATATTTGGTGTGTCTCAAACAGTCTTCTTATGCAAACAACTAACATACTTATGTAAAGTGATATTTATTTTTTTATTTATTTCGTTTTTTAAAGAGGTTTTTGCCATAGGGCACAATGGCTTGCCGGAGAGAAGGAGAAGCAGAGACAGCAAGAGGAAAAGTGAGAAATCACCCCTCAGGGAGGATGGCCACATGGCAATCCCTTCTCCTCCATTCTCTTTCTGGGATGTGGGGATGCACGCTGGGTATGATTTTCAAGCCACCAGATCTGGTTGGTCATGTGGGAGTTCAGCATCTTAACTACTATATGACCTGCCGGTTCCTATAAAAGTGTTTTAAAAAAAAGAATTATTTACTTAATTCCATTTGTAGTTGTTACTATTATTTTTCATTTGACCAGAAAGAGACAGAGAGAAAGAGAGAAAGCAAGAAAGTAAGCCTTCAGGTCTGGGACTCGAACCACAGTTGGCCATGTGGGAATCCTATGCCTTTAACCACCACTCCACCTGCTGGCCCCTGAAAGTGTTTTTAAATTGTGAAGTACTGGGGCCAGCAGATGGTATAGTGGTTAAGGTGCTGGACTCTTACATGCTCAATAGAGGTTTAAGTCCCAGACCTGGAGGCTTGAAACTCAACCCAGGAGCATGTGTGTGCGTACCAAAGATACTAAGAGGGGAATGAGGAAAAAGAACTGTAGCGTGGCCATCCCCCAAGTGGTGAGTTCTCACTTCTGACTCTCTGTCTCTCTGACGAGCACACACCCTATAGCAAAAATCTCTTAAAAAAAAAAAAAGCTGAGGCTGGTAGGTGGCATGGTGCTTAAGGCAGCAGGACTCCCACATGGCTGGCTGCGGTTAGAGTCCCAGCCCTGGCAGCTTGCTCTCTCACTTTCCTTCTCTCTGTCTCTCTCTGGTCAACTTCAAAACAATAAAAAAAAAGACAATGAGTAAGATGAAATAATTCTTAAAAAATATTGGTATTATTTTTATGAGTTTCTCTAATACCACTAATATTTCTTTTAGTCATATTAATTTCTAATTTCCATTATTAAAGCTATTAATTCCCTCACATTCTAAAATCACAGTTGACTCTGCCTAAGTTCCTCTTCAATAACTTCTATTAACTATCCACAACACTTGCGAGTTCCCAGTGTTAACATACATCCCTTTTCAACCTGGGAGCACATGTGCGATGACAGCTGTCTTCCACGCATCACACCATGATCTTCAGAAGCCAGCTAGTATAATTGCTGTTCAAATTCTACGAACTCATGGGAAAAGTTCATTAATAACCCCACCTAGACAGCTATATATCTGTGGAAAGGTCAGCAACAATTATTCCTGTTTGTTTTTACTTATTAATCCAGAAGAATTTAACTACCTTGCATTTAAAAAAAAAAAAAAAAGAAAGAAAGAAAAAAGAAAAAGACGCCTATTATGTCTCATTTTCATTAGATAATCCAGCCTGAAAAACTAAAGAAAATGTAATCATTACTTGTTTATTCATTCGCTAAATATTTACTGTTGCCTTACTATCTGCAAGATACTGTTGGGAATACAGCTATGACCAAAAAAAGACAAAAATTCCTGACCAAATGAAACACAAAATTAAAACAGCAGAGACAAAATCAAGATAAACCAGTAATATATAATATAGTAGAATCTGTTGAGTACCAAGAGAAACTAGAGAGAAATAAGTTGTGTGTCAAAGTGTGTGTGTGTTGTGTGTGTGCATATCTGTGAGTGCACATGCATATGTGAAATGGAGAAAATATTTTATTAAAATAAATTGTTTTTCTTATTGCCTTATTACAGAAGTGCTCAACAGTGGGATGAAGATGGGAAGGTGAGAGAGAGAGAGAGAGAGAGATAAAAAGCACCCCCAAAGGGGGAGCATAGTGACATCACAGTCTTTTTCCTCCATTCGTCTATCCCATTAGGATTTTAAGCATTCATACACATGTCCAGCAAGTGTCGCAAGCCACCAGGGATTTAAACCATGTGGGATCCAGCTCTCTACACATGGTTACGATACAACTGTGCCCTGGGGCAGTCCCACCAAAATTTTTTAGATACAGTAGCTAGAAAAGTATTTGCTGAGAAGGTGATATTTCAGTAACGTCTTAGAGCACTATTAATACATTATTTAAGATATATTTAATTTTGATTTTCTAGAATATCAATTATATACACACATACCTCCTATTTACATCTTGTTAGCCAAACATATAATTTAAATTATTTTAAAATTGGCTTTAAAAAATAATAGTTATGTGCTCTCTAAACCATATCAAAAATACCTACAACATGAATGTGGGTGGCAGCTCCAAGGTGAATAGAAAATTTAAATTTTAAAATGTCCAAAATAAAGTACGTGAATGTAGTTTAAGTAAAAATACATTACTTTTTATGACTAAAAATACCCAAAGGAATATTTTAAAAGCATGAAATACATGATCACATTAAAATTTTACACACAAATCCATAAACATATCATTAAACATACACAAAAGTTTAAGATTAGGTGAATTTAACAGCAAGGAAAAATGTAAAACTTTACCCTATAAATATCCTAAGTGTCACAGATAATTGTTTTATGCAAGCTTACTTTTAGGCCTATATAAAAAGTTAAAAAGACAAATACAATCTTGTGACCCTAGAAATACATTTAAATGGCAAAGAACAATATGAACCTTGCAAGGATAAAGTCAGGTTACCGCTTAAATAAGCTTGACTCATTAGTTCATTTTAACTACAAATTCATTTCCACAGCAAAGCAAGAAAGGAGAAGTCCAATTCGAGAATAGGAGGCAGATTCAAAAAGTTAACTCTTAGGTTTCAAAATTGTAACTGGATAATGTAGTCATTTTAATAACATCTTAATAACTTGTTTTGAAAACAAAAACCTACTAAAATGACTACTTGTAAAGGAGTTTATTAGACAGTGTATTTAAGAAACATGATTAAATGAGCATCGACAAAGGCATATTGTTTATGTAACCACCAATCCCTACTCCCTAAAACAGGGGTAGGCAAAGTATATAGGCCAAATCTGATCTACTTCCTATTTTCAAAAATTAAGTTTGACTGAAGCACGATCACGTTCGTTTATTTATGTACTGTCTGTGCTTGTTTTTATGCTACAACAGAACTGAATATTTGAGACACGGACAATACGATCCACAAAGTCTAAAATATTAGCTATCTGGTCCTTCACTGAAATGTTCAACAATCCCTGCCTTAACAGACTAGGTTTAGGTACCCAATCTCACCAGGGTGACATTTTTTTTTGCGAGGACTGTTGTCTTCAGAAATACACTCGCAGGGCATCTCAGATTCACTTTCAATTACTAATTTCAAGCGTCTAATGTGGATGTCATTCAGCTGTAAATGTTAATGCGACAAGACCCATTTTTCATGTTTTTTGTGTACCTGCAAATGTGCACTTGTACACTGCCTTGTATATTTACCTCCACACGGTTTCTGCCTAGTCAGTTAATCATAAATCTTTTCACTGTTTCTACTTTGAACTTAGTAATGCTTAACATACTTTCTATAAGCTATAGTATGCGTTGAATAATATTAACGAAACTCTATTCTTAGGTACCTATTTGAAACCACTCACTGGTCAATTAATTCTAAGAAAGTTAAGACCACCTACCTTTACCAAAAAAAAAATCTCTTCATGGCTATCATTTCTATCCTCAATAACTGAATGTCTTGGCTTCACTAACCACAAACTTGCTAACTGAGCACATGGCCAATATTGATCTCTATTTATCATATCTCTTTTTTCCAGTCTTCATCGATGCTTTTAGTGTATCCTCTCAACATGAGAGATCTGGCTCTGCTATTATGGTGCTAAATAAAATGAAATAAATTCTAGGCAAAGTACTACCATAAAACATTTAACTCTAAGCAATGAAATCATGACTTCTATTTTTCTTGATTTCACCATTAAAATCTTTTCCTCTATAAAACTTCAGAAGGCTCAAATACCTAATTTTAATATAGCAAAATATAGATTACAAAGTGAATCTCTTCCAAAAGGACACATATTACACGATATACTATACTTTGAAAACTAAACTATAATTTATAGATAAAAATCTGAGGCTAAGTACTAATTTCTCTCATATAAAATAAAATATCTTTTTATAAAAAAAAATTTGATTGTTGGGACCAGCAGTTAGCATAATGGCTATGTCGCTAGACTCCCATGTAGTCGACTGCAGTTCGAGTCCCGGACACGGTGGCTTAAACTCATGCCAGGTACATGTGCATGCATGCCCAGGATCCCGAGAGGAGAATGGAGGAGAAGGGACTGTGGCGTGGCCATAGCCTCTGGGGTGTGATTTCTCACTTTCTGTCTCTGTCTCTCTCTGTCTTTCTGGCAAATGCACGTGCCCTATAGCAAAAACCTCTCCCCCCCCCCCCCCCCAGAAAGACTTGATTGTCAAAAATGAAACAAAAATAATTCATTTGATATTTTGAAAAAGCACAGCTTCGGAGGGTATTTCAAGAACACAGATTGCTAAAAAAAAAAAAAAAAAAAAAGAAAGAAAGAAAGGAAAAGAAAAAAGAAAAAAGAATGCCCAATTTTAAAAGCCTTTCTGGAAAAGAAAACACAAAATCAAGAAATAATAATAGGTTTGTACTTACCAGAACTGTGGCAGTGGTCCAGATATTGCGGAACTTGGATTGTGAAGGCTATCAAATCTGGAGCTAAGAGGGATTCTGGTTTTCTACTCTCATTGAGCCACTTGGTGCTATGAAGGTCTTTAGTGTCAGAAGGACCCTGAAGCAAAGGAATCAACTTCTCTTTTCCACTGTCACCTGAATAGAAATATTTATGAAAAACAGCAATGTCAAATCTTGCTAAAGAAAATACAGGAGTAGCTTGAAGATTCTTGATCATAAAATATACTAACTTCATTAATATAAGATTTCAATCATATTTAGCAATTTTAGCTTTACTTGTAATTATACTCTACGGATTCTGATATAATTAAAAGCATTTTAACTCTTAAAATTAACTTTCAGCATGTTTCTAATAAATGTAGAACATGTTCAGAGAAGCTTATGAAAGAAAACTACTTGACTACATTGTTTTCAAAAATTTCAATGGAATCTATATTTTTGCAAATTTCATTTGAAATTCAGGTTGCACTAAAAAATACTACAAGTGGTTTAAGGAAATAATTATGAAACAAAATGCTAATAGGAAGGAGAAGACTATTACAGCCCTAGATTTAAAAACAGGTGGGTATTCTGTTTAATACTATTAAACTAAAAACATGTTCATTTTAAAGTGTCATGTATATCTATACCTACTGATTAAAAATGTATAGGAACAAATATTCCTTTAATTTTTCTCTTATTCTTAAAACTATGCAAAGTTTTTTCCTTAAATAAAAATTAACTTGTTAAAGTCACTAAGTATCATCCTGGCACAATGAAATATTTTTAAAAGTAAAAATTAAAAAAATTTAAAACCTCTGATTCATAGGAACAATGAGTAAATTCTTGTTTCAGTAACGCTCCTTGTAAAACGCAAGGCCAATTCTCCTATACAGGCAATAAAGTTTTACACGGTCCAGCTGCACATACCTGGGGCTTTGGCACAAATTTTTATTGATCCCATGGTCCCAGAGGCACATTTGACCAATGATGTGCTGCAGTACTTCAATTCAACATTCTGGATTGAGCCCTCAAGAGTTGGCAGGGGATTCTTAGATTTCACACCTAATAAAAGAAAACTGCAAATGTACTAGCCGATTGAATTTAAATAATTTTTATACTCCTTCACCAAGGCATTTAAACTTAATTATACTTTAATTATCTACCTCAGATGTTCTTACAGTATTTGTGTTAGGTTTCATAGTTCAGTGTTTAGGGGGTGAAAGGATGCAATTTTTAAGTAAATGGGCTGAACTCTTATACCTATATTTTCTCGGTGAGCTCTTGATTTGTCAAGCTCAAGAAATAAAAGTAAATGTACAAATATTTGTTTAAAAACAAGAGAGTATTATAAATCATATTTGGTGCTAGAATATGGAGTAATATTTTTTCTTTTTTAAAAAAAATTTAATTTATAAATTAAATCTTATTTAGGCAAAGACAAAATAGAAACTGTTAAAACAGATTCCCCAAAATACGTTGGTTAGGTGGAATAAGAAGACAGAAGTAATATAGTTCAAAACAGCTCTTGTATTAAAATACAGTCACTTAGAGTACTGGCTCAATGGCCTAGGAGTTAAAGGAACTGGATCCCAAATGGCTAACTACACTGTTCAAGTCCTAGAAATGTGCTTTGAGAAACACAACTAGTACAACAAGATAGAGAAATGGAGAAGGAATGGTGGCATGACCACACCTCAAGGCGGTGGTGGGGTGGTATTTTCTCCCTTTGTCTCTGGTGATTGCACATGCCCTCTCACAAGTTGCTGATAAACAAATTTGACATTCTCAGTGTTGATAAGCAAAGGATTTTTTACCAATTAACCAAAAAAAAAAAAAAAAAAAAAAAAAAAAAAAAGAAGAGATGTTAAATTCTCTACTATGTACTACTTGCTGAAAAATATAAAAGCATAGAAAGCAATAATTATCATAAATAAATGGTTAGGGAAACTTAACACAAAAGGGAGAACCTCATTTTATCCTGAAGTGTAGGTGGGAATTACACAAGCAGAGAAGCCTTAAGAACATTATACTGACAGTATTCTAACCACTACCATGATGACAAGGAACTCTCAATGAACATTTATTGAGGACTTACTACGTATTAGGCACATTATCTCACTACTCTATACAGACAGGCCTTAAGATAGAAATTACTATTATCCTCATTTTATAGATAAAGATGTAATAGAAGACTAGAATGAACTAATTTTGTCCCAAGTACTACAGCTAGTAAGTGAAACAGCTGAGGTAATTGATACAATCTGATCTTATCACAGAAGACTTCACCGCTCATTTTGACTGTATTCATGAACGTCTATCAATACAATTTCCTTTCTTCTACCCATTTTACATGTTGGTTAAATACACATTATCCTTCATATATGAGGCTACTTCAACAACATATGATTAAGAAGACCATTAACCTTTTTTTAACAGATATATTAAACATTATTCTAAAATTATTCTAAAAATCTTTGGTTTCAAACTTTCCTGTGTCAAGAAGACCCATGATTACTCTAAGAGATTACAACTGAGTCTTCCTAAATTGTGGCCAGGGATCTGCAAATGGTTAGTGGGCAACTTCAGAAACACTATCTCACATATTAGCCCTTACTGTAGAAGAGGTTAACATGCTAATTACTATTTGGTTGTTAAATAACTGTGTATCGATTGGTTGCTATTTGCCAGCTGAGTTATTTCCATCTGAAAGGGTCCCCAGTATTCTCAGAGAAGTTATGAATCTGGGTTTGTGGAAGGCCTCATGAAATATATACAAAATATGGAATGTCTTTTCCAAGGCCTTATTTCATCATATTGTAAAAATACATTACTCAAAAAACTTAAGAACAGTCATGCATCACGTAGCAACATTTCATTCAACAACAGACCATATACAATAGGAGAGACCAAAAGACGGCATAATGGTTACATCACTGGACTCTCAAACGGCTGACCATGGTTCAAGACGTGTACCAGGTAGCTTGAAACTCATGCCAGGCACAGGTGCTTGCATGCCCAAAATCCTCAGAGGAGATCAGAGAAGGAATTGCAGTATGGCCATACCACCTTGGAGAGGTGATTTCTTGATTTCTGTCTGTCTCTCTGGTGAGCACACACATCCTATAGCAAATAAAATATCTCTCTCAAAAAAAAAAAGGGCATAATGGAGCTGAAAAATTCCTATCACCTAGCAATGTCAGCGCCATCATAAAGATGTAGTAGAATGCTTCTGTTGATGCTGATGTAAACAATCTACTGTGTTACCAGTTATATAAAGTATGTCAATAAAATTAAATACAGAATATAATACTTGACAGTGATTCTTTTTTTCTTTTTTTTAGGTTTTTACCATAGGGCATGTATGCTCCCAGAGAGAGACAAAGAGAGGAAAAAATGAAAAATCATCTCCCATGGAGTATGGCCACACCACAATCCCTTCTCCTCTAGTGTCCTCTTAGGATTCTTGGCATGCACAGATATGTGCCTGGCGTGATTTTGAAGCTGCCAGGTCCAGGACTTAAACTGCAATCATGTAAGAGTCCAGCCACCTTAACCACCATGTCATCTGCTGGCCCTGACAATGATTTTTTAAATGAGTATGTTATTTGTTTCTGTATTCACTAAATTACACCATTTTTAAAAATTTTACTCCTACTTATTAAAATTAAAATTCTGTGAAGCAGTATGCTATGCAAGCAGCAGCCTCATACAACAGGTATTTACCTATCTACTGATTACATCATTTTATCTTGTGCTTGATTTAATCTCCTGATGTTTCGTTCAGCATAGTTTTTACAGTGGGACAATATGCAAAGGTAAAGACATTGATAGTAATGATCCTAACCTTGTGTGTTTCTAATGTGTGTGCTTGTGTGTTAATATTTAACAAGTTTAGGGAACCAGCAGTTAGAGTAATGGCTATGTCGCTGGACTCCCAGGTAGTCAACTGCGGTTCACGTCCCGGACCCGGTGGCTTAGAACTCATGCCAGGCGCGTGTGCGTGTGTGCCCAAGATCCCAAGAGGAGAATGGAGTAGAAGGGATTGCGGCGTGACCATCCCCCCTGGGGGGTGATTTCTCGCTCTCTGTCTCTCTCTGTCTGTCTGGCGAGCGCATGCACCCTATAGCGAAAACCTCTCAAAAAAAAAAAAAAAATTAACAAGTTAAAAAATTAAGAGAAATTTAAAAATTTAAATAAAAAAGCTTACAAAGATATAAAGAAAAAAATATTTTATATAACTGTACAATATCTGGTTTTTTGTTTGTTTGTTTTTTAGAGGTTTTTACCATAGGGGAACATGTACTCACCAGAGACAGAGAGACAGAGAGACAGAGACAGTGAGAGATCCTCACCCCCGGGGGGATGGCCATGCTGCAATCCCTTCTCTTCCATTCTCCTTCTGGGACCTTGGACATAGACACACAC
This sequence comes from Tupaia tana, assembly GCA_026018925.1. Classification (NCBI taxonomy): domain Eukaryota; kingdom Metazoa; phylum Chordata; class Mammalia; order Scandentia; family Tupaiidae; genus Tupaia; species Tupaia tana. The sequence goes on along the minus strand of JAKSZU010000008.1, from coordinate 53,953,040 downwards.
ACACACCAGGCTTGATTCTCAAGCCAAGAGGTCTGCGACTCAAGCCAGGGTCGACCACATGGGAGTCTAGCGCCTTAACCACGATGCCACCTACTGGGCCCTATAATCTCTGTTTTAAGATAAATGTTATTTTTTAAAGTTTTTAAAGTAAAAATATTAGTCAAGCTAAGTTTAAATTATTATTTAAAATACACACACACACACACACACACACCCCACACACACAAACATACATGCCAGAGGGTACATTCATTCTCAGGAAAGAGACTAGAGAGAGAAAGACAGAGAGAGAAACATTCTTCAAATTCTGACTCAGAGCCCTGAAGAGCATGCCAAGCTCATATGTGAGCATGATTACAATCCTAACCTAATGGAAAAATGGAGGAAAAGGGATTAAAGCATGGCCATGCCCCACTTGGGGGAAGCTTCCTGTCTGTTTCTTAATGCTCTTACTCACTGGCAAGTGTGTCCCTTGGGAATAACACACACACACACACACACACACACACACACACGTAGTATTTCAGAAAATTAAATGATTCCAACACTTATATAATTGTAATAGTAATGACACTAGTTATCATCACATGTAATAGTCACCAAGCACTCCCTGGGTGCTATGTACTATACCTAATTTATTTTATTTATTCATCACATACAAACATGATCTATTGATGTTCACATTTTACATACAGGAAAATGGAGGCTAACAAAAATAATGATTTTGCCAAAGGCTCAAGTAAGTTAGTGGCAAAACTTAGATCACATTTCTCCTTATTAAAAAAGGATGTTGAACTATACCTCATAGTTAATATCTATTTTGAGTGCAGGAGCTATAGTCAGTGGATAAATTAAACTGTTCCAATCACTGTGACAGCTGTTGAGAGATAAACAAAACTGAGTAATAACCTACACTGGTCCTATATTCTATATCATATTCTACATCAATATTTCAACAAACAGGGAACCTATACCTGTTGTGAAAGTGGCAACACCTAATGCCTGTGGGTGACTAAACTAAGACGCAAGTTGACCCGCACTAAATCCTGGAAAGAGAAGAATTAAGTAAAACAGGCAGTTCAGAAGGCAGGGATGAAGATGCTAGAAAGACGAGGTGTGACTGAAATACTATCTAATGACCACAGATCCTTTTACTTAATCCATGCAGCCAAGCAACTACCCAACACTGATTCTGATAGAAGACTAAAGGAGTCACTCTGGAGTGGTTGAACCAGAATGACTGGACTAAGGAATATGACCAAGCCAAAGAAAGGGCACCTGCTAAAAATGAGGAATTACCTAAAAATATACACAGACTATAAATACCGGATAAAGTGTGTTCCCCCTCTATTCTCTAAGAACCCTGAGTGTCAGTTTATAATACCTAAGAAGAAAATAGAAGGAATGTGAAAGTAACGAAGATGTCCTTCAGTAGGTGAGCAGATAAACCTTGGTTCATCCAGACAAAGAACTATTCGCATAAAAAGAAATGATTCCTCAGCAGACATTTAGTGCTAATAGTTCATTGTCCAGAATATCAGGAACATGAGAAGCCAGTCTGGAAGGGCTACATAAGTATGATTCTGACTATAAGACATTCTGGAAATGGCAAAGGCATGACGACAGTAAAAAGATCAATAGTTGCAGAGTTTGTGGAATAGAGAAAGGAATAAATAGGCAGAGTACAGAGGATTTTTAGGCCTGTGAAGACATTCTGTGAAATTCTACATGAGGGATACATATCATTATACATTTGTCCAAACCCATATAATGCGTAACACCAAGAGTAAATCCTAAAGTAAGCTACAGCTCTGGGTGATTATGACATGTCAATGTAAGTCCATCAATGTAACAAATGCACCACTTGTGAAGGATGCTGGTAGTGCGAAGAGGCTGTGCAAGTATTGGACCAGGGGCATAAGCAAAACCACAGTATCTGCTTCTCAAGTCTACTGAGAAACCAAAAATACTTTAAAGAATCAAAGTCTTGGGACCAACAGATGATGTAATGGTTACATTGCTGGACTCCCACATAGTTAACTGCAGTTCAACTCCCGGACTCAGCAGCTGAAACTCACACCAGGCGCATATGTGAATGCTCAAGATCCTGAGAGGATAAAGGAGGAGATGGGATTGTGGCATGGCCATCCCCCCTGGGGGGTGACTTCTCACTTTCTGTCTCTCTGTCTTTCCGCCAAGCACAAGTGCCCTATAGCAAAAACCTCTCAAAAAGAGAGAGAGAGAGAAAGAGAGAGAGAGAGAGAGAAGAAAGAAAGAAAGAAAGAAAGAAAGAAAGAAAGATAGATCAGTCTTGAAAACAATCCCAAACAAGTGGACCAGCAGATGGAGTAATGGTTGCATCACTAGACTCCCACATATTTGATTGCAAATATGGGAATGTGAACATTTCTCGGTATAAGAGAGTAGGAAAATCAATCTTTTATATAGAAGGGGACTAGAAAGGGGAAAATCACTAGACTATGTACTCTTAAAGGGAGTTCCAGATAGCTTAGGACAATATCCCAAACATATGTTCAAAAACAAATAATTTTCTTTATCCATGATTTCTTCATCATCTGGTATGGGAAACTAATCACTAAGCACTCATGTCAGTAGTTTCTTTTCCCTCTGGTTCCTTTCATAGGTTGATGTTCACACCAGTTTATCCACAATGCATCTACATAGAAGTTTATTTTTTCCACTTTGGATTCATGAATATTAAATCTGAAGACACTTACCTTGCATCTTTATCAGGAAGCAAAAGTCTTTAAGTATTGTTTCATACCTACTTTCTCCTTCTGAGGGTTTATAGACATATATAACAGAATCTTCTTCTACAGAGAGATCTGTTGACCTATTCTCTCACATCTCTATTTTCAATGGTTCATTCTGGGAAATTTTATTTATTTATTTATTTATTTTGGAGAGGTTTTTGCTATAGGGGCATGTGCACTGGCCAGACAGACAGAAAGAGACAGAGACAGAAAGGTAGAAATCACCCCCTGGGGGGATGGCCACGCCACAACCCCTTCTCCTCCATTCTCCTCTCGGGATCTCAGGCACGCATGCACAGACGCCCGGCATGTTTTAAGCCACCGGGTCCAAGACTCAAACCGTAGTCGACTACATGGGAATCCAGCGACATAGCTATTATGCTGCTAGTCCCTCATTCTGGGTAATTTTTAAATAATCAACCTTAAATTCACTAATCATCTTCTTAGCTGTGTCTAATTTGCAGTTTGATTCATTCCTGACTTTTGACCTCTACAGATTACATTTCTGGAGGCCATCAGGTGTTGTGGTGGCTAAGGTACTGGACTCCCACATGGCCAACTGCAGTTCAAGTCTTGGACCCAACAGCTTGAAAATTACACAGAGCATTTGTATGCACGTGTGCCCAAAATCCCAAGAGGAGAATAGAGTAGAAGGGAATAAGGCAATGGCCATCCCCTCTGGAGAATGATTTCTCACTTTCCCTCTGTCTCTCTCTAGCAAGTACATCAACCCTAATGACAAAAGCCTTAAAAAAATAAAGAAAAAAACTTTTCATTTTAAAAATGTTTTACTTTCTATTGATAATATCAATGTCTCTCATAATTTTTAAAATTTGTCATAGGGTATATGTGCTTGCCAGAGAAAGACAGAGTGAAAGTAAAAAAGCACCCCCATGGGGTGCTTTCAATCCATTCTCCTCCATCTGTTCCTCCCTTCGGGATTTTGGGCATGCACACATATGTATCAGGTGTGTTTCTCAAGCCACAGGGCCTGGGATTATAATTGTACAATTGGTCATATGGGATTCAGCCATCTTAACCACTAATCCATGGGTTCACCCAATGCCTCTCATATTTTTAATTCTATCTTTTATTTCTTTAATCACTTTAAACATAGTCATTTTATACTACTTCCAATAATTATATTATCTGACATTCTAAGAATCTAATTCTGCCGTTGGGAGTTTCTGTTCACTGCTGATCTCAGATTATTAAATTAAAATTCTCTGTAAACCAGGATTGTGAGTTTACATTTCACAAGGCTTTCTTTTTCAAAGAAAAAGACTTGAGGGTATACGTCATAATACATCATTGTATTTACTACAAGATACTCAGAGATATAACTAACCTATACAGAATAATATTTTAACTTAACTTATTGGCAAGATAGCTCCTACCCATGCAAGAAATTGAAATCTGAGACAGAACAGACACTGTGGTTACAAATTCTCTGAGAAAGGCTCTACCCTTTTTCATTCAAAACCAACAAAAAATATTCTTCTCTGTTAGGAGGAATCAAGAGTAAAACAAAATTTTGAAATAGCCCACTTGTGAAGTTATGAATTTGTACCAGCAGAATATCAGTTCTAATCTCTTCCTTCTGTCCACTACCCCTTTCAGTGATTAAATGACAAGCATGCTGGTAACTGAGGTCGTCAAAGCCCATTAGGGCAGTCTGAGCATCAGTGCTTGCTGCCTACTTTGGTTTTCAGTTTTCTTTTCTATTTTTTAGAAGTCATACCATATGTTGGGACAAGCAGTTGGCGTAATGGCTATGTCACTAGACTCCCAGATAGTCAACCACTGTTTGAGTCCCGGATCCAGTGGCTTAAACTCATGCCGGGCACATGTACATATGTGCCCAAGATCCTGAGACGAGAATGGATGAGAAGGGATTGCGGCGTGGCCATCCCCCTGGGGGGTGAGGTCTTGCTTTCAGTCACTCTGTCTCTCTCTGTCTTTCTGGCAAGCGCACGAGCCCTACAGCAAAAACCTCTCAAAAAAAAACAAAACAAAACAAAACAAAAAAAACCAACTCGTGCCATATGCTTCATAAGTAAAAGTAAATGAATTTTCTTCTAATATTTAATTCACAATAAATGAAAACAAGTAATTTTTAAGGTTAAACACTGGAAGATATGTAGAGACATTAGACACAATATAAACATAAATTTACTTAACTACTCTGTTTCAGTTTTGGTCTATAAAATGGGTATAAACAGTACTTTACAAATTAATCATGAGCACTGAGTGAAATGATAAATGGACAGCAGCTAATGGTGCATTTGGGATATTAGTGCTCAACATTTAGCTACTCTACTGTCATTATTGTTATTATAACTACAAACAATAAAAGCTTGCACTGAGAAATTCAGTTCACATCCATTAAGCAGTAATAAAGGAATTTACTAAAAGATAAATGAATCACTAAACCTTTATTTTAGTGTAAACTCAAATAGCTATATTATCTTGCATTTAAAACCTCCAAGGCTCAATTTCCTCTCCTGGAAAAAGTGAGTGGTTTGATTTCATTATGGCTGAGATTGATTCTAACTCTAAAAACCATTATTAGCTGTGGACAGAGGAAATTAAATACTACATGATGAAATACGGAAAAGAAAAGTGGTCTTTCAGGTATCAATTATGTCATGTGTCTTCAGTATTTTATAAGGTAAAGAAAACTTACACTAATTAAATAAAGCAGTTATTAAGTTGTTTAATATATGATACAAAATTGGTCATCCCCAAGGCCTAATTAACAGAGCCAGGTTGACCACACTTCAAGTCCTAGCCCAGGTGGTATGTGCCTGGCACATGTGCAAGCATGCCCCAAATCCAGACAGAATAGAGAAATGGGGAAGGGACTGAGGTATAACCATCCCCTCACCAAGCAGTGTTTTTTCCCAACACCCACCTATTTCTAGCAAGTGCATATACTCTAGTAATTTTAAAAATACATATATATGGTTTTAAAAATATATAACTAGGTAATGTCAGTTAGTGATAAAGGATCAGGTAAAGTTTTAGAGAAATAATTACAAATTAGTTTACAAACTGATATTGCCTGGAAACTTTCCAAAACTTTGATCTCTCTCTAGCCTCTGGAACTTAATGCTCGGTGAAGGAGGATAATTAATTCTTGCTATGGGGGCCAATCCATGCCATGGTAGTTAAGGAGGCTGGATCCCACATAGCTGACTGTGTGATTCAAGTCTATGTCCCCGTGACTTGAGAGACACACCAGGCATATGTGCATGCATGCCTAGAGTCCTGAAAGGAGGCAGAAGTGAAGGAGAAGGGATTGCAGCATGGCCATCCCTCATGGGGGAAGGTGGGCACTACTTTCTCACATTCCTTCTCGTTCTTTCTCTGATGAATACACAATGCTCTCTGGCAAATAATATATATACATATATATATATACACATATATATATATATATGTATATAGACCATATATATAAATATGATCTGTATACATATATATGTATATATATATCATATATAAAAATATGATCTATATAAATATATATGCATATATATATCATATATATAAATATGATCTATATTTATATATGATATATATTTTATTTGTATATACACACACATATATATATAATATATATATATATATATATATATATATATATATATATATATATTGCTGTGATACCAACAAAATGATGCAACATAGACTGTTATTTCTAAATATAAAGTTTTTTACTGAAAAAATAAATAATTCCCAATGAACAGTTATGATCATCTATAATAGTGTTACCCCAATAAATGCATGTTTAAAAAAATAAATATATAAACATGGCATAAAATAAAAAACCTCAACAACAGCAACAAAAAATCTGTTTCTTGGATTAGGTAAAAAGGAAATAAATGAAACTATGTTTTCAGTAATAATCACTGGTGAAAATATCTAAAGAAATACAATGCAAAAATCCTATTACATGAGGCCAGCAGGTAGCATAGTGGTTAAGGCGCTGGACTCCCACATGGTTCACCATGGTTCAAGTCCTGAACTTGACAGCTTGAAATTCATGCCCAGCACATGTGTGTGCATGCCCAAAATCCTGAGAGGAGAATGGAAAAGAAAGGATTGCAGCACAGCCCTGATTTCTTGTTTTCTGTGTCTCTGGCTCTCGGGTGAGTGCACATGCCATATAGCAAAAAATCTCTTTAACAACAACAACAACAAAAGAGTTTTATTACATTAAACTACATTTCTACCAAAAGAGGGGAGACAGGTAGAGGAAATGATCACTCTAGAGCACTATTTTTATTTTTAATGTGGGTATTAGGACAAAAAATGAAATAAAATTATTTAAAAATACTATACAGGAAGAAGCCTAGAGTCCTTTAAAACACCTTATTGTAGATACAATGAGGGAAATGTGATAAAGATTCAAATTTTCAAATGTGAATAAGGATGTTAAATGAATCACTAAAAAAAAAAAAAAAGTAAATGAAGAGCAAAATTTTCTTTTTTTAAAGTTTTTGCTATAGGACATGTGTGGCTCACTGGAGAGAGAAAGAAGAAAGAGAAAGGAAACTGAAAAATTCCTTCCCAGAAAGGATGGCCATGATGTATTCCCTTCTCCATCCTCCTCTCAGGATTTTAGGTACTCATGCTTGGCATGATTTTCTAGCTGATGGGTCCCGGACTCGAACCACACAGTCACTTATGTAGAATCCAGCCACCTTAAATTTCAAATCTGCTGACTCACTAAGCTATCTTTTAAATTAAGAAAACATCGTATGTGTATATACATGTGCATGCATGTGTGCACATTATGTGTTTGGAGGGAACTGATAAAGGGCACATCAAAATAAAAATAAATAACAACATTCATTCACTCTGCAGAGGACAAGATCATTCCCCTTGCTTTGGTTTAACTCACATTCTGCCACAGAGTAAAGTTACCATTCTTCAAGGCTAATTCCCTGACCTCTGTAAAATCTGAACTCCTACAAGATCTCAGGCAGCACACAACCAAGACTCAATCATTTCATTTCTCATACTGCCCTCCCACCAACAACAAAATCAAAGGCCTACTGAAAACAACTCTGGAATGTTTTTGTCATTGTCCAGCTTTTACATAAGAATTTGCGTCTAATACAAGGCTTTCATCATTACTTAAGGATGCAAATTTTGTGGGCACCTAAGCATAATCATCTACTGAAGGCTCCTCCTGCATAGCACTAGCTTGGACTTACATGCCTTTCATTTATTCATTCAATAACCATTTACTGTGAAACTGCGATATGCCAGACTTAACCTGGAATTACAAAAGTAAATAAGACTAATTTAAACTCATCACTCCAGAAATTCACAATCTAGTAAAAGAAGCAGTCATTAAAGCAATAATTATGAGTATATACCTACTAGATATTGTGAAAAATACCAAAAACGTAAGTTTAGACTAAAATGAAAATATAAAAAGAAGGAAAAAAAAAAAGGGACCAGGGTGTGTTCTGATGGTTAAAATGGCCAGATCATCACACGTGCAGTTAAAGTCCCAGACCTAGTGACTTGAGGAACACTCAGGCACATGTGTGTACATACCCCAAAGTCCCTAAGAGAGGGAGAAATGAAAAAGGGACTGCAGTATGACCTTTCCTCATGGGGATTGATTTTTTCCTGTCTCTCTCTTTCTGCCTCTCTCTGGTGAGTGCACACATACTCTGGGAAACTTTTATAAAGAGACAGAAAGAAATAGGAGAAAACATTTGTAAATCATGTATTTGATGAGCAACTGATTTCCAGAATACAAAGGAAACTTTTAATACTCAACAAAAACAGAACAAAAAACCTGCTTAAGGGCAAAGAACTTTGAATAGACATTTCTTTGAAGATGACATACAAATAATGTTCAAAATTGCTAATAATTAGTAAAATGCAAATAAAAACCACAGTGAGATATGATCTTACATTCACTAAGATGACTTCTATTGAAAAAAACAAAAACAAAAAAAATTGCAACTGCGGTCACGAGTGTGAAGTAACTGAAATCCTTCTGCACTATTAATGGGAAAGTAAAATGGTACAGCTGCTGTGAAAAGCAGTATGACAATCCCTCAAAAATGTAAAAATAAAGGTACATGATTCAACAATTGCTATTCTGGGTATGTATTCAAAATAATTGAAAGCGAGGTCTTAAAATGGTATCTGTACACCCGTGTTCAGCATTATTTATAATAGCTAAAACATGGAAGCAACTGACAAAGATGAACAGATAAGCAAAATTTTATATATATAGCTATGTATATAATTTTAAAAGTATGATTATATAATTATTATAAAATTATAATTTCATATGTATATATATATATATATATATATATATATATATAGAGAGAGAGAGAGAGAGAGAGAGAGAGAGACAGAAAAAAAGGTACCTATCTATTAGATAGATTTCATTCACCCCTAAAAAAAGGAAATTCTGACACGGGCTATAAAACAGATGAACCTTAAGGTGAAATACTGCTAAGTAAAATAAGCAGTCACACATACACACAAAAAAAGAAAGAAAAATAGCGTTATGATCCCACTTCCCACTTACATAAGGTATTTAGAGTAGTCACAATCAGAGACAGAGACCCACCAAGTAGTGTGGTGGTTAAGGCACTGGACTCCCACATGGCTGACAACAGTTCAAGTTCTGGACCTGGTGGCTTGAAAATCAAGCTGTGCACCTGGATAACGGAGGAGAAGGGACTGCAGCATGTCCATTCCCCAGGGAGTGACTTCTCACTTTCCTTTTCTCTGTCTCTCTCCAGTGAGTGCATGTGCCCTATAACAAAACAAAACAAAGCAAAACAAAGCAAAACAAAACAATCAGTAACTGAAGGTAGAATGGTGGTTTAGCAGAGGCAGAAAGGAGGGATGAATGGGCAGTTATGGTTTTAATGGATATAGAGTTTCAGATGGACACGATGAAAGGAGTTCTGGCGATAAATGGTGGTGGTGGTTACATATCATTATAAAAGTACTTAATTCACTGAACTGTTCATTTTAAAATAATTAAGATAGTAACCTATATTTCATGTGTATTTTACTACAAGTTTTAAAAAGAAAAAACCACATTTAACTGTACTGTTGAAATAGATGCAGTCTACTATACCTCAATGAAGTTTTTATTTTAAAAGAATACTAAAGAAGGAAGATTGGGATTGTAGTAGTCTGAGGAGTCTTCAAAAAAAAAAAAAAAAGAAAAAAGCAAGCAGCACGTAAGGGACCAGCAGTTGGCATAATGGCTATGTCGCTGGACTCCCATGTAGTCCACCATGGTTTGAGTCCCAGACTCGGTGGCTTAAACTCACGCCAGGCGCGTGTGCATGTGTGCCCATGATCCCGAGAGGAGAAGGGAGAAGAAGGGAGGAGAAGGGAGAAGAAGGCAGAAGGGACTGCGGCATGGCCATCCCCCATGGGGGGTGAGTTCTTGCTTTCTGTCTCTGGCGAGTGCACACGCCCTATAGCAAAAAAACTCTCCAATAAATAAATAAATAAATAAATAAATAAATAAATAAATAAATAAATAAATGGGGGGGGGGGGAACTTCAACGGTGATAATGTTTTCACATGTATGTTTAATCACCCCTGCCTAGACACAGAGTTGTGATGAGGATGGTAAACCAACTGCCAATGTTTATGAGACAGTTTTTCCTAAGTTTCTAAAATAGTACTACTTCCAAAAAGACATGGTAGACATAATTTCCCCCATTCCTCATGCTAAGTACAACTAAAAAACTGACATTATACATAACAAACAAACAAAAACAGTATTCTAAAAGGTGGAAAGAATGAATAAATGCAAGTTAGGGACATCTGGACCCAAGGTAAGACACAGTGGTACAGTTCATGGGTTTTGTCTTTACCTCATTTACCTCAGGCTTGAAACTGAAGAAACAGCAACCCAGAAAGGCTCATGGGTATATACAGAGAGAGAATCCTAACAAAAGCCTGCATACCCTAACCAAAGGACCAAAAAGGTGCATCTAGCAAGAAAGAAAAATGTTAAGACAATAACTGCAAAACACAAAAGCAAAAACTGTGGCCTAAGGCCAGAGGGTAACACAGGAGTAAAACAAGATGCTCTATGACTCTGACCCACATGGGAAGGTTTTGGGTTGAAGTTCAAAGACCTCCCTGAGTATTCCAGGCACAATGTGCCCATTATCTAGAGCTGGCTAAAGCTAGGAGTGAATCACAGTGTCAAGTTTCACAGTGTCAAATTTCTTTCACTTTAACACTCTCTCTCTCTTTTCTATCTCTCTCTCTCATTCGTGGAAGAAACAAAATATATGGTCTCACCCTCACCAACAGCAGCAAAGTTCAAGTGGAGAGCCTACATTTTCATCTTCGGCATGCTCTAACAAGGAAACTCATCACCTCTAGCTTGGGTAGAACAAGAGGAGATTTACAACCCAACCAAGAAGGGGGACATATCTTTCCCTCCTTCAGCTGGAATGGGGTCAAAAGAGACCTAATAGTGATAAGAAGCCAGCCCATTACCAACACGGTGTCATTGGAGGCCTCACTACTAGTAATCCAAACACTTCAAATCAGAGAGTTATCAACGGAAGCCTAATTTGGAGGCAAAATATCTCCCCTTGCTTAGATACCAATGAAAGCCAAATAAAGAACCTAGACTTCTCCCGCCACCTGGCAATACCAGGAAGGGGCAGGAACATGTCCCTTCCACTACCAAAAGATTTTCAGATGAAGCCAGCTGAACAGAAAATTTAAATAAGATCCAGACTCTGAAGACACAAATCCAGAATATCTACGTTTTAACTAAAAATCACTTATACCAAAAAACATGACAATCCCAAATTGAATGAAGAAGGATAAACAGTAAGTATCACTGATATGACACAGAAATTAGAACTGAGAAAGATTAAAAATGACCATCATAAAAACGCTTCAGTTAGCTGGGACCAGCAGATGGCATAATGGTTACGTTGATGGACTCCCACACAGATCGTGGTTTAAGTCCTGGATCTGGTGGCTTAAACTCACGCCAGGCACATGTGAGCGCATACCCAAAATCCTGAGAGGGGAATGGAGAATGGATTATGGCATGGCCATCCCCCCAGGGGGTGATTTCTCCCTTTCTGTGTCTCTCTCTCTCTCTCTCTGTCTTTCAGGCAAGCACAAGAACTCTACAGCAAAAATCTCTTAAAAAAAAAACAACAACAAAAAAAAAACCCAAAAAACAGAACAGCTTAATTTAGCTATTATAAGCATGCTTGAAACAAAAATAGACAAAATTTAGGAAAGAAATAGGAAATTACAGTAAAGAAAAAAGGTAACAATAACATAAAAATGTACCAAACCAAATTTAGAAAAAAAAATGCAATAAAGAAATAAAACCAATGGATAGGTTCAGTATCATAAATGAGAGGGCAAAGGAAACAAACAAAACACTAAACTGGAAGATAGACCAATACAAATTACTGAATGTGAATTACAGGAAAAAAAGCAAATAAAGAAAACGAAAAGAGTTTCAGGGAACCATAGGACTACAATAAAATATCTAATCCAATACATGCATTTAAAGAGAGGAGGAAACAGATTAGGCAGAAATAATACTTCAAGATATAATGACTAAAAACTTTCAAAATTTGTCAAAAGACATAACCTGAAGACTAAGAAGCTGAACTATATCAAACAAGATAAACTAATAAACTTTTGAAAATTGTAGATAAAAATACTAGAAAAGGACAAAAGAAAAATGACACCTTATGCATAATATAGTTCAAATGATAAATAAATTCAAATGACTATAATCATTTCATTAAAAAACCATAGAAGCCAGGAGGAAGCGTTATATTTTTCAAATGCTGGAGGTGGGGAGGACCCCAAATCCTTTACCTAGTAAAATATCCTTCAGGAATGAAGGAAAAATCTAAGTACTCTTAGATAACGGGGAGCCAAGAAAATCTGTCACGAGTTGACATACTCTAAAAGAACAGCTGAAGTAAGCTTTCCAAACAGAAAGTTAAGATATAAATAGGAATTTTAAAATTTCAAGAACTAAGAAAGAACATATTAAATAAAAATAGGGTAAACATAAAAAACTTTCCTTGAGTTTTCTAAAGTAAGTTTCATGTTGAAACAAAAATAATATCTGCTGTAGTTCTCGGTACACAGAGAAGAAATATTTTAAGACATTTATAAACAACAGAGGGTAAAGGAACATGAAGAAAAAGGAATATAAAGGGAAGTACGATTTCTAGTTTTTGCTTGAACTGGAATAACAATAGTACCCTTAATCTTGGATAAATTAGAGATATGAAATATACCTAAAACAATCATTAAAAAAAGCTTTATAATGGGCCAGCTGGCAACTAGATCTCATATTGCCAATCATGTAGTTCAAGTACTAGGCCTGGTGGCTTGTAAACCACCCCAGGGCATGTATACATGTATGCCCAAAATCCTAGGAGCAGAACAGAGGCAAAGTTTTTGTGGTGTGGCAATTCACCTCTGAGAGGTGATTTTTCTCTCTCTCTTTTTCACTCTCTCTCTCCCTCCTTCCTTCTCTTCCTGGTGAGTGTATTAGCCCTATAACAAAAACTAAAAAAATGAAACAAATCTTGATGAGATACACTCAAAATCACTACACATAAATTAAAACACAGTTCTAAGTTCTAAGTAATGTTCAAGTAACCTACTCAAAGAAACACAGGCAAAAGAAATAAAGCAGAGAAATCAAACCATTAGAAATAAAATGGCAGATGTAAGGCCTAACCTATCAATAGCTTCATTAAATACAAATTATTTAAATAGATCATATAAAAGACTGACCAATGAAAAACATGATACATGGGGCCCAAAAGTAGTGATTAAGGTACTGGACTCCCACATGGCCAACTGCAGTTTGAGTCCTGGATCTGGCAACTTGAAAATCATGCCAGGCATGTGTGCATGCCTCCCTAAAATCTCAGGGAGAAAATTGAGGAGAAAAGACTACAGCATGGCCATCAACCCCCACTCCCCAGGGGGAGGTGTGACTCCTCACTTTCCTTCTCACTGTCTCTGTCTCTATGAGACAAGCATACACACTTATGGCAAAAGTCATTAAAAAATAAAAAAAAATACATGTTCCAACCACATGACATGTACAAGAAACTCACTTCAATATACTGATGTAGATGAACCGAAAGGAAAAGAATGGAAAAAAATTAAAGTTCATACAAACATTAATCAACAGAAGCTAGACCATAGCGAGATACCACTTCATACTGGCTAAAATACAAAAGAGAAACAGTAAGTGTTAGTGAAGATGCAAAGAAACTAGAGACCTCATACAATGCTGTGGGGAATAAAATATGGTTTGTTATAAAAAACAATTTGGCAATTTATCAAAAAGTTAAACATAGGGATAGATACCATGTGACCAGAAATTTTACTCCTATGTAAACACCCAAGAAAAGTGAAAATGTATGTCCACATAAAAGCTGGTGCAAGAATGTTCACAATAGCATTATTCCTAGCTAAAAAATATAAATAACTCAAATGTCCACCAACTGATAAATGGATAAACAAAATGTATTAAAATCATACTATGAAATATGACTCAGCCATAAATGGAAATGGAGTACTGAAACCAACACTTTAGAAAGGATGTACCTTGAAAACATGATACTAAGTGAAAGAAGATAGAAAAGTTTACATACTGTTATGATTTCAATTACAAAAAATATTCAAAATAGGAACATCCATAGAGACACTGAGTAGAGTGGTAGTTGCCAGGGGCTGTGAGAAGAGGCTCTTAAATGAATACAGGGTTTCTTTTAGGGAGATGAAATACTCTAAAATTAGACAAGAGTAATGAATGACTTTATAAGAATCCTTAAAAAGCCATAAATTATACTCTTTAAAATGAATGAATACTAAATTTTGTTTTATGTGAATTTTATGATAAAAAAATAATGGTTATCTGATGTCAAATAACGTAGATCTGAAAATTAAAAAAGTATTAAAGTAGAATCTTCAAAAGACATAGAAGTCAAAAATATGCATACGCCAAACAATATAGGTATAAAATATGGGAAACAGAAACAGAATTGAAGAGAAACAAACAAATCCACAATTATAGGTGGAGATTCGACACTACTCTCAACAATGGACAAACCTAGACAGAATACCAACAAGGATACAGATGATGTCAAAGGCATCATTGATCAATAATCTGTTATCTGTATTATAGAACAGCAACAGAACACATTTCTTTTCAAGTGCCCACAGAATGTATAACAAAGTAGAACATATTATGCTGGGCTATAAATGAGCCTCAAAAAAATTCTGAGAATTAAAATTATACTGAATTTATTCTCTGACAACATATATTTAAATTAGAAACCAATAAGAAAAAGATATGGGAAGATCTCCAAATGTTTGGAAATTAAACAAATCTAAATATACTGTGGTCAAAGAGGAAGTCTCAGGTAGAATGGAAAAAAGTCTGAATTGATGGAAATATAATGTCTCAAAATTTGTGGGAAACATCTAAAGCAATACAGAGAGCAATTTAGAGTACTAAATATACGCCTTTTAAAAATTAAGTCTGGGACCAGCAGATAGAGTAATGGTTACATAGCTGGACTCCCAAGTAGTTGATAGCAGTCTGAATCCTAGACCAGGTGGCTTAAACTCACACAGGGTACATGTGCATGTGTGCCCAAGATCCTGAGAGGAGAATAGAGAAGGGATTACAGTGTGGCCATCCCCCCTGGGGGTGGGGTAATTTCTCACTTTCTGTCTCTCTGTCTCTGACTTTCCAGTTAGTATACCTGCCCTATAGAAAAAAAATCTCTGTTAAAAAAAAGTAAGTCTCAGGCCAGCCACTGGCATGGTGGTTAAGATAGCTGGATCCTACATGGCTGACAGCGTGGTTCAAGTTCCAGACCCAGTGGCTTGAGAAACACTCCAGGTGCATGTGCCCCATCCAAAAGAATAATGGAGAAAAAATTGTGGCATGGTCATCTCCTCTGGTGGATTCTTTCTTACTTTCTCTTCGGTGTATGCAAGAACCCTATAGCAAATTGGAAAGGAAGTCTCAAGTCTCTAATCTAGGATAACACCACAAAAATCTAGAAAAAGGGCATAAGAAAGACAAAGCAAACAGAGGAAGAAAATAGCAGAAATTAATAAAATTTATGCTTAAAACTATTTTTTGTGTATCAATAAAACTGACAAAACTCTAGCAAGACTAACAGGAAAAAGAGAAGCCACAACTTACCAATATAAGGAATAAGATGGAATATAATTTCAAACTCTAAGACATCAAAAGGTTAATAAGGGGACCAACTCCCTGGTGCAATGGTAATGTGCTACTCAGGTGGAGTTGGATCCCACACGATGACCACATTTTGAGTCACCAGACTGGTCAGCCTGGGACATTGTGGGGCATATGCATCAGTGCTCAAGATCCAATGAGCTAGAGGATTGGAGAAGGCAGATAGTGGCATGGCCAGACCTGTGGTGGTCACCTCCCTGTCTCTCTCTCTTATTATGCATGTGCATCTACTATTATGAATAAAATAAGAAGTTATTTTAAAAACATATTAATAAGGGAATTCAACCAACAACCCCACACACAAATTTTGAAACCTATGACTAAGTACAATTCCTTGATGGGAAAAAAATATAAAAAGTAAATCTCCAGATCCAGTTCCAGAAATCTAACAAATCTTTTAAGGAACTGATATCCCTTCTACCTAGTATCTTTCAAGACTTAAAAAAAGAAGAAATATTTTCAATTTTATTTTACAAAGCTAAAACTACTGATAGCAAAACCAGACAAAGATATTACAACACAAAGAAAACTACAGACATATAGTCTTCATCAACATATGTGAAAATTCCTAAAATAATAGAAAGTGGAATTCAGCAATTAGCGTGGATATATATGTATGTGTGTATATATATATACATATATACATATGTATATATAAATATGATTACATATACCATGGCCAACAGGGTTCCTAACAGGAATAAATTATTGGTTTAATATTTTTTAAAAATCAATGTAAATTAACATATTAACAGATTGAAAACAGAAAAAAAAACACATCATGCATCAACATCATCCAATAGCAACAAGCGTATATGGATATTGAAATGAAAAATGCAACACCATTTACAATCATTGAAAAAAATTAAGTACTAAGATGTGAAACTAACAAAACATGTACAGAACTTTTATGCTGAAACCTAAAAGGTGCTATTGAAAGAACACAAAGAATATATAAATAGATCCAGTGTTCATGATTAGATGAAAACACAGTGAGAACTTTTGTAGTTACAAACACCATTATTCTTAAATATTTATGGAAAGGCAAAGGAATTAAAAACAGTTTAAAAAACAATTTCAAAAAAAGAAGAAAGTAAAATAATCAGTCCACCCAATTTCAAGGCTCATCATATAGCTATAGTAATAAATACTATGGTACTAGTGAAACAATAGACAGAGATGAGCAGAACAACATGGAAAATACAAACATGGGCACACACAAATATGGCAAATAACTTTGGTAATTACAGCTGGTAATGTAATTCAATGAAAAGAAAGACAACCTTTCCAACAAATAGCCCTGGAAAAGGTGGACATCCATAGGCAAATATTTTAAATATATAAATAAACCTTAGCCTAGGCCAATTACCTTAAAACATTAAGACAGAAAAAAAGAACAGTAAGAAATCTTAGAAGGGACCAGCAGTTAGCATAATGGCTATGTCACTGGACTTCCATGTAGTAGACTGCAGTTCGCGTCCCGGACCCAGTGGCTTAAAACTCACACCAGGCGAGTGTAAGTGTGTGCCCAAGATCCCGAGAGAAGAATGGAGGAGAAGGGATTGCAGCGTAGCCATTCCCCCTAGGGGGTGATTTCTCGCTGTCTGTCTCTGTCTGTCCAGAGAGCGCACGCACCCTATGGCAAAAACCTCTCCAAAAAAGAAAAAAGAAATCTCAGGAATCTAGAGCTAGGCCAAGAGTTTGTTGTTCTTCACAACAAAATTACAATCCATAAAAGGAAAAATACTGGACTCAAAATTATAAACTTTTGCTTTGCAAAAACCTTGTTAAAAGAATAAATAAAGCTACAGAATGAAAAAAGATATATCCATCTGACAAAGGACTAATATCTAGACCACACAAACTACCCTCAAAACTCAACAGTAACATCATTACCAAAACAATATAAAAATGAGACAAAACATGAACAGACATTTCACTGAGGAGATATACAGATAGCAAATAAGAACAGAAAAAGATATGCATCATTTGTATTACCATTGATGCAGCCATACCTAAAAACAGTTTGGCCGTGTCTTTAAATCTAAACATACAGCTACCATAAGCACAGCAATTTCATTCTTGGGCATTAATCCCAGAGAAGTGAAAATTATGTTCACACAAAAATATATACACATGGGAACTAGCAGTTAGCGTAATGGCTATGTCGCTGGACTCCCACGTAGTCGACCGCGGTTCGCGTCCCGGACCCAGTAGCTTAAAACTCACGCCAGGCGCGTGTGCGTGCATGCCCAAGATCCCGAGAGGAGAATGGAGGAGAAGGGACTGCGGCATGACCATCCCCCCTAATGGTTGATTTCTCGCTTTCTGTCTCTCTGTCTCTCTCTGTCTGTCTGGCAAACGCACACGCCCTATAGCAAAAACCTCTCCAAAAAAAAAAAAAAATGTATATATATATATATATATATATATATACACATATATATATATATATACACACACAAATGTTTATAGTGGCTTCATTTTTTTTTTTCTTTTTGAGAAAGACTTTTATCCTATAGGGTTTGTGCACTCACTGGAGAGACAGAGAGACAGAAAGTGAGAAATCACTCCCCGGGGGCATAGTCACACCACAATCCCTTCTCCTCCATTCTCCTCTTGGGATCTTAGGTGGGCATGCGGGCATGCACACGCGCCCGGAATAAGTTTCAAGCCACTGGGTTCAGGACTCAAACCATGGTCGACCACATGGAAGTCCAGTAACGTAATCATTATGCCATTTGATGGTCCTTACAGTGGCTTCATAACCCCAAACTGGAAACAACTCAATTGTCCTTCAACAGATAAATGTTTAAATAAGCTATAGTATATCCATACCATGGGATACTTAGCAGCAACAGATATAAAAGAATTATTCATACACACAACAAATTGGTAGATCTCCAGATACTTAAATGGAAAGGAAAAAAGGCATTAAAAAAGGCCACATATAATTTCTCTAGTATGCTATGTCAAAAACAGGTAATTCATAGAAAATGAAAGTAGATTAGAGGATACTAGTGGATAGGGGACATTACTTAAAGGATATGGAGTGTTTTTATGAAGTAACAGAAAGGTTTTGAAACTAAAGAGAGCTGGTCATTGCACACAAATGTGAAACCACTAAATACCACTGAACTGTACACTTTAGAAGACTGTATGTTATGAGAATTTTACCTGAAAAGGAGAGGAGGAAAGTCTGAGGTAGAGAAGGAGGAGGGAAGAAGAGATCAAGCAATAACAGGTTTAAAAAGAAAACATACTGGTTCAAATATTTAAAACCTAAAATAAATTTGAAATATACTTATTTAACTATCCTTTTAATTTCCCTTTTAGGTCATGATTATGAAAATGCATTTGTGAAAGAACGTTTACTGTTTAAACAATAAGTAGGTGGTCATTTTCTCTAACAGTCAAGTGTCAAAGAAGAAAGACTAGGAGTTTGAACATGTAGGTGGGACCACTGCAAATCTTTATAGACTAATATACTTTTAATGCTTCATGATGTTCATCAACCAACTGTAGAACTATCCTGAAACATTACTTAACATTCCAGATCATAATATCTATAAAACAGTCAATAGTTCTTGGGAACAAAAGCAGAAACTGCAAAGGATCTTTATGAAATATTTTAAAATATAATATATATATATATATGTGTGTGTGTATATGTGTGTGTGTGTATATATGTATACATACTTATATATATACATACACATATACACACACACACACACACACACACACACAACTTGAAAAGATATTTTGCAAAGTGGCATTTCCTTATCATTAACATGAAAAAAACTAAAAAATGTTTCCTTTCTCTGAAAATAATTTTTATAACTAAGCCACAAATTTCAAATACTATATACACAATGACAGAATATTAGACCAAAAGAATATTAACCATTAATCTCTAAACCATTAAAAACTGTTGCAAGAATATGCTCAGCTTCTTTATCTGGTCAAACCACTGGAAGCTAAGTGGTGTCTGTACAAACCAATCATTTCACCAGCAGTTTTATATTTCTTTAAAGCCTCATATAAAAAGTACCTGCCTAAAGTGAGTAATGGAGTTTTACATTCATTGCACTTAGGAACAGCGTATGTAACCTATTCCGCTTTCCTCCCTTGTGGAATATATTTCAGCTTATATTGCACAACACATTACCGATGCATATAAAGACTCTCTGATCAGCCATTTGGACTGCCGTCAGCAACCTGCCTGAGTGCCTTATTTTTTCCCCTGCCCTAAATAACATATTTAGACTATGCAAAAAGTCAAATGAAAAAATCCTTTCAAAATGGTGATCTTATTTTCTCAATAAATATATAACAAACATATATGGGTACTAACTACATTTGGAATACAAGTGTTGAGATACAACTACGGAACAAAATTTGTTTAGTTAATAGTTGAGAAACTAGTTGAACATATTATTCCAAGAAAATAAAACAGAATCCTATATGAGACACCGTGTGTCTGTTTTCTCCCTCGAGTAACCTACAACTAAAAAATTATAACCACAGAAACTAAGTTAATCTGGATCCATTAAAAGCCCAGAAGTGGGGTGAATTTATTAAAACTGGACCAATCTCATATCTGCCAGATCCCTCAGATATTTTCAAGACAGAAATATCCCAATCATCACAAAACTACCTAAAACAGAAATGAAGGCAAATTTGCAGAATAGTGAGGATAACAAAAAGGTAGTATGCTGTTCTGTAATTAGATCTAAAAAATTAAATACAACTGATAAAAAGAGTAAAGAACAAAGGGAATTACAGAAATGGGAATAAAGGAAATTTGCTACAATTATATAATTATGGCTTGGTAATACTGAAAAAATACTACAGTATCTATTTTAATATATTATAGGGGAAGAAAGACAGACAGACCAAATAACTCATCAAGGCAAAAGCTCCACACTGCCCCTTGTTGGTACCCTCATGCAATAACCTAAAGTCAATAGCTAGCATCAATGAACTAACATTAATTTTAAACAGACTTATACAAAATTAACTATATTGGGTGTTGAAAGACACAAAGAACCATAAAATACAGAGTTGATCTTGAATGGTTCAAAGTCCATTTGGTATGAAATAAAAATATAAGCAAGAATTTAGCTAATTCACCAAAAGAATACATGAAATACAAACAAAAGAAATCTAGAAACATATAAAGCTGTAATAATCAAAGCTCAATCTAATGTGACCAGCAGACTTTTTTTTTTTTGTAACAGGCTTAACTGTAACAGTTTCAGGCTTTGTGAGACATACAGTCTGTTGTACTTATTCAACATTGCCATGATAGTGTTCCATTCAAACATAGGTGAAAGACTGGATTTGGCCTGTTGGTCATATTTTGCTACTCTCTGTCCTAGAATAATTGTTCTCAACTCTGAGTCCACATTAGATTAACACAAGAGATTATTTCTAAAGGATCGACCCTCCGACTCTGGGTGCCTTTAACAGACCCAAATTAGCTTAGTTTTTGTTGTCAGAGATTTTAAACTAATAGGCCTGGTGTAGAGTCTGCACATTTTCAGAAGTTCTAAGTATTTATTGCTCTAGAGGCAAAGAATTTTAATTTGAGAAACTTAAAAGCCTTAAAGTTAAGTCTTATTTTCTTTAATTTACCAATTACTGGCTGAAGAATGGAGAGGAACCATGATGGGCTAGTCCGGAGAACAAGAGGTTTTACTTACAAAATAATCTGGCATTAAAAGTCAGTAATACTTGTTACTATTATTGTTGTTTAAATTTGCCATAGGGCATGGGTGCTTACTGGAGAGAGACAGAGAGAGAGAAAATTTGAGAAAGCACCCCTCAGGGGGGATGGTCACACTGAAACCCCCTCATCCTCTCTCCTCTAGTCTCCTTTCAGGATTTTGGCCATACATAGACACATGCCCAGTGTATTTTCCAGGCCACTGGGTCTACGATGTGAACCACATTGTCAGCCATGTGGGATCCAGCCACCTTAATCACCACACCACCAGCTGGTCCAAAAGTCAAGGATATTTGGGAAATAACTGTAAACAAGAATAATTTCTTCCGGTCAGTACAGCAATGTGATGGTTAAGTACTGTGTGAAGGGATCCAGATCCCAGATGGCCAACACAGTTCAAATCCTGGCTCTGGTGACTTGAAAAATATATCAGACGAGGGAACCAGCAGGTAGCATGGTAGTTAAAGCACTGGACACTCCCACATGGCCAACCAGGGTTTGAGTCCTGGACCTGGTGGACTGCTTTCTCACTTTCCCTCTCTCTCTCTCTCTCTTTCTCTCTGTGTCTCTCTCAGGTCAATTAAAATAAATGAATAAATAAATAAAGTTTTTTAAAAAAGAAAAATATATCAGATGAGTGTGCAAACCTGCCTAAGGTACTGATGAGAGGAGGAATGGAGGACAAAGGATTACAGTATGCCCCTCACAGGGCAGAGGGTTGTGAAGAGGCTTCTTTCTTTTCTCCCTTTCATACTTCCTTCCTTCCTCCTTTCCTTTCCTTTCCTTTCCTTTCCATTCCTTTCCTTCCCTCTCTCTCTCTCTCTCTCCCTCCCTCCCTCCCTCTCTCTCTCTCTCTCTCTCTCTCTCTCTCTCTCTCTCTCTCTCTCTTCCTCCCTCCCTCCCTCTCTCTCCCTCTCTCCCTCTCTCTCCCTCTCTTTCTAGCACACACACATGCACTCCGGCATGAAAAAAATAATGACTTCTTAGTGTTACATGAACTGAAATACAATACTCATATCCTTTTGTCTATACTCAAAAAATAAAACAGAACTGTTTTCATTTCTAAGGACAAGGTTTTTGACAAATAAGGACTGTAAATACCAAAAAATATCAGCAAAATGTACTAAAGAATTTACAGAACTAATTATAAATTCATTCCAATTAGTTACTGAGTTCTTACAGTGTAAGAAATCACAGTAACAATCCTTAAGCGGCAGCTAGGAACAATACAAAAACATTCCCTTTCCTCAGGATGTTTAAATTCTTACAGAAATGGCTAAAGTTCAGTGAATCTTTCAATAAGTTTAAGGCACCAGACACAATGTTTTATGTTTGTTGAATATCATAAAAATAGAACGAGTTAGATAAATAGCACCATCATCACTGAAACGCTGAGGACTTGAAAGGTTACATAACTTGTCGAAATGCAATACGACTGACTGAACTGGTACCTGAATCACATTTGACACTGAAAACTATGTTCTTAAACACTATGGTACAGAGACTGATTATCTATTAAAAACAAATGAACATTGAACTGATTGTGAAACAAGAGGGACAGCATAAGTGCTAGGGAACAAGAGAAAATAAATCAGTCATATTCACTTAAAGCTGTTCTCTACATCATGGACATGAGCTCTGCCAGGTAACAAAGACGGGCTACTCTTGACTTTTCACGCAGCACCCTCCCTTCAACAAATGCACACACATGCATTCTTGCATTTTTGCACACATACTGTAAATATCTAAACATGTGTATACGTAGACATGTGTGTATATACGAGGGTGTATGCATATACATGTCTTCTATTCAGTAGTCTTCTATTATGAGGTACTCATAAAATTAATGTAATAAAGTGTTTCTTCCTATTTAGTGAATAAGCATTTATGTGGACTAATACTGATAAGTAATACTCCGCAGACTCAGGCTCTCATAACATAGAATAGTACTTTTGAGATTTATGGATGAAGTGATGAATACTCTGAATACTATTGTGGAACAGTCTCCTAAAATGTTACAAATAGATTCAGCTATTTCCAAAGTCATGTTCCAAAATGCATAGGTCCCTAAAGGTATTATTTCTCCATAATAACTTTTGTTCTGTAACCATGATAGATTCTTAAGAGTTTAAAGGTGTGATATAGCTTTCAGATGCTACTTTTCAAATCTACATTAACAGAGTTTCAAGGGTGACACTAATATTTTGGGGGAAAAGCAAACTTCAACACCCACAAACTAAAAATTAACTCTTGTAAGCAAAGCAATTATTATAAAAATTATACTGCCAGTTCAGGTTTTATTGTTTTCTAATATCAGTAACTCTTAATGCAACTTGAAACATTTATTATCTTATAAATTTCAAAGAATTATTTTATAACCTGGCTTAATTTGTGAGAAAATAGCTTATATGAATGCCAGTTGTATGTCTTGGGAAAGACAAATGTAAACCTATTTAGTGATCTGATTTTCTCTTTCATCTTGTCTCCAGTTTCTGTGCAGATTTATAATGTTCATTGTTTCCAATTTTAACAAATCACCTAATGGCAGAAAGGAAAATATGTTAACCTTGGAATTATTTGCAGTTGGAGAAATCCCTTTTGTCTGGCCCATACAGGGCCTGCAATCTGTTTTAAACACAGATTGTCTGTCTTTCGTCTGACAGCCACCAAGCGGCACAAATTACTTTCTGCCTGTTCACCTGTTTGCAGCTGCATCTGTAAGCTAAAGATTCTGCAGTTTGACTTGAGCACCCACTTCAGGATTGATGACATGTGCTGCTGATAAAGTGAGCAATTTGAAGAAATTACTGGCTAGAGTTATTGAAAGACATCTGGGCATGAGCTGAGAACTAGAAGCCTTCAATCATGTGCTTGCAACCTGCAGTGGCGGCAGCAGTGTTTGAAGTGATAGCCTACTAAAGGCAGTTGGTCCTGGCCCTAAATAACCAAGCAATGTATGAAACATAATCTCTCAAATGAGTAATAAAAGGTTTTGTCTTTTAGCTGTAAAATTCTGAGGCTTGGTCCTTTCTTTAAAATATTCCTTTTTTAAAAAAATGTAAGGCAACATTAAGCTTTCCTATTTCTACCTTTTTCTGAGTAGAATATACTATATAATAAAACATTTCAAACTCTTACTACTGCTATAAAAAATAGTAAACAGTTATTGAATTTCTATGACACACTTGGCACCTTGACCCTAGGTACACTATCTTATTAATATGGTAATAATAGCTGATATTACCATTACTATTAAACTGGAATTAATATTTTCTTTAGTAAAAAATTAAACCAAAGGTCCAAGAAACTAGCTTAATGTCACACAACTTTGAATAATAGGGATGGGTTGGTTTCCTGATTAAGAGTTCATTTAAGTATAGCATGCTACCTTTCCACTGGTTTTGAATTTGTTTGATTTCTTGATGTACTTTTATTGTACGATAAATTGTACATTTCATCAGAAACATCTATCCCTCAGGTCAGCCACAGAAGTGGTTTCTACTCCATCTTTCTGTCTCACTATATAAAACTATCCCAAATCTGTCTTCATAAATTGAAATGCCTGATTCAGTCAAAATTCATACTTTTAAAGCTAAGGAACAATGTTAAAAGCTCACATCCTTCCTAAACATGCTGAATTCCAATGACAGTAAAAGTTCAAGTAAAATTGTATCAGAAATAATAGCAAATCTATATCCCTTCTATGCCAAGAGAAAAAAAGAAACTGAACTTTGCCTACTATTGAAGAGAAAGAAATAATGCCTGCTAAAATGCTATCTAATAAACACAAAGGCATTTTTAAATAATTATTTAACTTTATTACTTTATTTATTTATTTATTGTCACCATCATCATCATTATTTAATTTGACCAGAGACAGAGAAAAGGAAAGTGAGAAAGCAAGCAACCAGATCCGGGACTCAGTCATGTGGGAATCCAGCACCTTAACCACCACACCATCTGCTAGCCCCAACACGAAGGCATTTTAGAATATTTTATAAGTTTGGTGTTATCAGTAAAGATAATGAATAGCAAGTCATACAAAACATTACTGAACTATAATTAAATGAGGAACTATAATAAGGTAGTTCTACAAGTACAAAGAACAAAATTTAACTTACTTCAATACCAAAAAGCTCAATTACTATTGTATATTTAGATGAACACATGTGGAACAAAGGTGTGCTTCAAATGCAAACTGAATAAAAGTTTAGAGGCAATATATGTATAATCTAATTTAATACTGAATATTTCTAATATAATTTTAAGTAAGCTCTGAACTCCTCTCTGCAAATATTCATAAGCCGGTAATGATAAAATATGATAAAATGAAGACCATAAAGAAACTGTAGGTAAAGCAAAAACAAATCCAACAATTCAAAACCAGTTTCATTGTGCAGTGTTTAAAAATTCTTAATCTTTACGTCAGAGGATCATGTGATGGTTAAGGCACTGGATTCCCAGATGGCCAACCACAGTTTGAATACCAGACAGGGAGACTTGAAAATCATGACAATGAATACATCAACAGATGAATAAACATTTTTTAAAAACTCTAAAACTGTATGAAGATATACAGTAAAAATATTCCAAATACAATAAGCGTATACTCTAAAAATGGTTGAATAGAAAAATATCAATTAATATGAAAATCTATTAGCTGAAAAAAATTACCATAAGTTGATAAGCTATGATAGTTCTTGAAGAAAATAACAATATCACACTCTAATCAAAGAATTCCAATTATAACTCTGGAGTTAACTAAAAGATATGAAGTATCTAGTTTGTAACTATTAATTTCAGCATCAATTTTTCAACTACCGAGTCACTATTGTTTTTTAGAAATATATTTCTTCATTTAGGTGAAGACAACATATTAAGGGCCAACAGATGGTGTATTGGTTACATTGCTGAACTCCCACAAAGCTTGAGTCCCAGACCTGGTGGCTTGAACATCACACCAGGCACTGTGGGTGTGCATGCCCAAGATCCCAGGAGGAGAATGGAGGAAAAGGGACACATCACCCCCCAGGGGGTGATGTCTCACTTTCCTTCTCACTGTCTTTGTCTCTCTTTGGCAAAGTGCAAGTGCTCTAAGACAGAAAAAAAAAAAAAAAAAAAAGAAGACATGTTAAAGGAAATAAAATTGCATTTTCAAATTTCAAACTATATTTTGAACAACTGCTTTTTCTACTACTTTTACTTTGGTTTTAATTTTTTCATAGACTGGGATTCAGCGGGTAAAGTGGTGAATGAGGCACTGGACTCCCAGACCAGGTGGCTTGTTTTCTCACTTTTGCTTTCTCTCTCTCTGTCTCTCTCTAGTCAAATTTTTAAAATAAATAACAAATAAAATGAATAATACTCTAAAACAATTTTTCATAGACTTGGGGGCCAGTAGGTGGCATAGTGGTTAAGGCACCGGACTCCCATGTGGCCAAACCCAGCAGCTTGAAACTCATGCTGTGTGCAAGTACATGTGCATGAATGCCCAGAATCCCAAGAATGGTATGGAGATCCCTTCTCATGGCATGGCCAACCCAACCCCACCCCGGAGTGGGGGAGGTTCTCACTTTCTGTCTCTCTGGTGAATGCACATGTCCTAAAGCAAAAGTCTCTCAATTTTTTTTCATAGAGTTGGGAAATATAGCTGATATTTATTAATACTGGTATTCTGGTATTTCTTACAGAACAAATTTAAACAAATTGGTAAAAAAAAAAAAAAGTAAAAAATGTACTATCAACTTGTTAAAATTAAGTATACTTGGAAAAAAAAAAAAACAGAAAAGTCAGAACCTTCAAGAAGCTACATAAATTTGTCTTTCACATTTGAATATTCATAAATTAGGTTCAACACAGACCTAAAACATCTCTAGCCACAAGGGAATATATATCATAATGACTATAACAAATCAAACTTTATTTACTTATCTAATGGTACAGCAACAGCTTTCTTACACACATGGATGATGGTTAAGAAATACCAACGATGACACTATCCTCTTTCCTAATCATATCATGAGTTCATACTCTTAATAGCAGCTTTTATTCTAAAAGACCTAAGTCATGAGAACTTTCTTACATACCACTTCATAATTTTGACACAAAGTACGTATAAAAAGATTAGACTTTATTTGGTATAAAATCAGTTGGCAGTTTTACATCTGTGCATGCAACATAAATACACCAGCTGGCATCTCAAGCACACACACATATGGACTTCAAAACAGAAACTTCCTTATTTGCAGCACTGCCAGGGTAATTTTGTATCCTCTGCATACTACAGCTATTTGTCAGGACCCTGCAGGTGTGCACTGCACATAAACACACAGCTGTAGTCCAGCAAGCCAAGTGTTCCATCAAACACATAAAGGGAGACCTCAGCAGTTGGATTAGTCATCCCTACAACAGGTCCAGGGAGAACAATATGGGTTAGTATTTTTGGAAAAAGCGTGGATAGGAAATTTATGATTACGCTAATCTTACCGAATAATTGGTGGATTGTGTCATATTTAAACAATGCCTACTTATTAAGCTTTTGTTAGAATGGCTAGAGAAAGTGAGTTTTTCAAAATGTAAACAATAATATGGTTTATTTATAAATTATTTCATTAATTGAAATGTGAAAAATTTCTCAAATTCATTTTAGTTTGTGGAAGTTATTACAACTGCATGCCTTGGCTATAATACTTATAAATCATAATTAGTATACCTTAAAACATTTACCAATTCTGTATTATATTTTGTTACATCTATAATTCTATTTTCCCATATGCACTTAAGATGAACTTGTCAATGAAAGCTAATTGAGCACAAAACTGTATATTAGATGATATTTAACACCTAATAGTACATGTTATATCAGACTTTAAATACTATTAAAATATTTACCTATCAAATATGATATAAAAGTATATTAACCTACAAATGAATACAGGAAACACATGAAAATAAGAGACATGGTCACTTTACAAGCTGTTGTAAGCTCACAACCAAATTAAATGTGACTCTATTAATATTCTTTAAAATGTTAAAGAATGGTGAACACTTCAGGCACTTGGTAAGTATGAATGCTTTAAGTACATCTCCCCCAAAATGCTTACAGTCTGTCTGGCAATAGACGAAAATGAAAGATAATTAAGAAAATCAGCTTGAATGCATTCTGCTTAATATACTAATCTTCAGTGAACATGAAGTCAACAAGCAAGTAATCAAGACACAGTGGTCTCAGGGGATTCAGGATTTTTTTCTAGAATGTATTGTATGAAGGCACTTAAAAATTACATTAGTTTGATATAAATCCCACCGTTCTACATGAAGCCTAATTTTATTTAAGTACCAGCTTACTTTAATTGAGCCATCAAAAATACCTTTTATAGTAGAAAAAGAGAAAGTAAATGACAAAAAGTTTATGGTTATTTAGTTAAATTCATTTAAAATAAATAACTTATTTTATTATTTATGTAAGTTCAAATAGGAAATATTTTAATTTAACCTGGATCCCCATATTACTGATGGGTCCCAGAGGTGTGATTCATAGCTCTTTAAAGCTTCCTAGTAGCCTTAAATACTTCAGGTTGGATTTGATTGAGTTTTTATTCTTAACCTCAGAATCTCTTATCGACAATCCTGCCTCATACATTTCTATCAGTATATTTTGGTCTAAAATACTGTCTTCTAGAATATTATCAAATGGCGACGATGAGTAGAATACCTTGGACCTTAATTTCCATGATAAAATATATTTAAAACAAATTTTAATTAATATTATCTTTTCCACTTACTCATTGCTGTGGAACTATTCCCAAAACTTAGTGGCTGAAAAAAATATATCTTTATCTCTTACAGTTCTGTGGATTTTCTGGACTCATTTAGATGGTTCCAGTTTGGGTCTCCCTCTTGTAGCTGTACTCAGGTGGTGTCAGATTCAGCTCAAGTCTCAACTGTGCTGGGTATCTCAGAAAGTTTGTCACTTGGGTTTCTGACCACCAGCTGAAATGACTGGAATAAATGAGAGCCAGGCAGGCATCTGTCTGTCTGTCTGTCTATCTGTCTGCCTCTCTCTCTCTCTCTTACATGAACCTCAATATTTGGCTTCTTCACAATATGGCAGTCTCAGAGACACTACTTAATACATGGTGGCTCGTTTCTCCCAGAGCACATATTCCAGGTGACCCAGGCAGAAAGTACAAGGTGTCTTATAACCTAGCCTCAAAATCAAACAGTATCACTTTTATCAGTATTGGTCTTTAAAACCAAGGCATAGGGCGAGCCCAGATTGAAGGGGATGGGCACATAGAAGGGCAAAAATACTGGGACATCTGACTTTTGACATCCTATTTGGCAGGCTACTTTAATATAATAGTATAATGACATTTTTTAAGCAACCCATTATTTTCCTACCAATTAATGCCATTCATTTTAATTTTGTTATTATACTGTTATTTACTACTAATATTAATTTTCATGGATTTGACTATACACTATGATGACTAAGGGATAGCAGTATATTTAATTTTTTAGGTTGATTTCACTGACTCCTTAGAAAAAAATCTACAGTCCGAACTAATTCCATTTGTTTTTTGTTTGTTAATTGTAAGAGGATGCATATGCTTGTCAGAGAGAGAAGGGGAAAGCACCCTCCAGGTCTTTTGGTGTATATCACACCACAATCCCTTCTCCTCCATTTCTCCAACTTTTTGGGATTTGGGGTATGCATGCACAATCATCCAGCACATTTTTCAAGCTTACAGGGCCAGGATTAAAATGGCAGTCAGTCATGTGGGATCCTGCTCCCTCAGCACTAGGCTATAGGACCACCCCAATTCCACCTGTATTTTTAAACATCCAAATATTGGAGATTTGTCTCAATCATCAAAGGAAAAAAAAATCTTTACTTTCAGAGTTTAGAGTATCCATCCCCAGATATTGAAAAGTTTGTTATTTATCTAAATGAATAAAATCTCAGTTGCTTCACAGCACTATACTTAGTAAATTCTGGGTTGTCAGGAAAGTCATGACATATTTTTCTACGTTGCTATGCAAAAATACATTGTGACTTTTCCAACAGCCCAATAATAACTGGGGCTTTGAAAATTAAAAAAAAAAATTAAAAAGAAAATAAAGAAGACCTCTTGAAATATTGCAGGGAATGGCAGGAGGAGACCCTGGAGGGGGCAAGATTGCAGGGGTAGAGATTGAGAGGACAGGGCTAGTTATAATAGAAATAGCCAGTTACTACAAATACTGCACAAGCAAAACCATAATGGGCATTATAAACTTACTTATGGAAGATTAAGAGCAATCCTTACAATGCTAAAAGCTAAATTAGACTACATTTTCCCTATATATTAGAAAGAATTTTTAGTTAGGTAGGAGAATAAATAAGCAGAACAAGGGATTTTTAAAAAAAGTAAGTTTTAAAGCTTTCATTTATTTGGTGGGGTGCTATCTTCCCCCCACATTTGAAAAATACAAAGGCAAAAATCCTCCCCTACTTGTATGGTTTCTTTAAAGAATGAAGCAGGCCACGGGACCAGCAGTTAGCGTAATGGCTATGTCGCTGGACTCCCACGTAGTCGACCGCGGTTCGAGTCCCGGACCCGGTGGCTTGAACTCACGCTGGGCGCGTGTGCGTGCGTGCCCAAGATCCCGAGAGGAGAATGGAGGAGAAGGGATTGCGGCGTGGCCATCCCCCCTGGGGGGTGATTTCCTGCTTTCTATCTCTCTGTCTCTCTCTGTCTGTCTGGCGAGCGCACGCGCCCTATAGCAAAAACCTCTCCAAAAAAAGAAAAAAAAAAAAAAAAAAAGAATGAAGCAGGCCTTATCTCCTACATTCTCCATCTCACCTACGCCTGTTTTTTTCCAAGAGGTCACAACTTGTAGTTGTTTTATGTGTATCTTCTCAATTTTTCCAAAAAATAAATCAGTCTACCTACTTACCTACCTACCTATACATCTGTCAGTAACACAAACACACACACACGCAGATATGACTACACATATTGTTCTCTTAAAAAAGAAAGGTGGAATGGTGCAATATGTATTGGTCTTCAACTTAATTTTCAATTAGAAACAACCTATCTATCTACCCTACCTATTCTAAGAGTTGGTTACTATTAAAGAGCATAATATTGCATAGCATAGATACATGTTATATTCATACATAATGATGAATCACAAAAACATTCTGTTGAGAAAGAAAGCAGATTAAAAAAAAGAGTATATACTATATAAAACAGTTCCATTTACATGAACAGTGAGAATTGAAAACACTAACCCATGGTGACAGAAATCAGAACTGCCTATGGGGTGATATTTGGACTGACTGCAAGGGGGCAGGAAGTCTCTGACAACTGAGTCTGGAAAACTTTGAAATTACTTTTGCTCCTAAGATATAAAATAAAACCATATATTAACAGATCATTTAATGTCTTTGTTTCTTTTTCCTCAATTGCAGATAACAACTCCCTCAAATACTAAGTTGTGATTAGCCACATTTAGAAGTATCAAAGGAAATTGAGGTTGTGAGAGGTCAAGCAACTTAACCAAAATCCCATGACTAATTCAAGTAGAAGTCACAACCAGAACTGAAGCTTTCCCAGTCTGACTTCAGAGCTATTTCTCCTTTCTCTTTTAATACTGTACTTTCTAGATCATATTACAAATTTTACCAGAAATATTTAGCTGTTCTCACTAAGCAAAAAAGTTAGAAAAACTAAAGACAACTCTACGCGTAAAGGCCATAAAAGAAAGAATAAAGTAGGAATTTTTAATTACTACTTAAAAATCTTTCCTCAGGTAAAAATAAACCTTAGGGGCTTACAACACAATTGATATAATGAATTTAAAGAAACAGTCAATTTAAAAAATTAATTAGAAAGGTAATCTTGGATCTGTTATACCATTATGTTTTATTTCATTTTATGTGTTTTCTATTAATTGATATTATAGTTTTATAATGAAAAGGGACATAAAATTTTACATATTTATAAAGAAAATTCATTAAGCTGAAATATGTATTCCTTTTTAAAATTTTTCTAAGATTTTTGCCACAGGGTGTGTATGCTTGCCAGAGACAGACAGAAAAAGGGATAGTAAGAAATCATCCCCCAGGAAGATGGCCATGCAGCAATCCCTTCTCCTCCATTCTCCTCTCAGTATTTTGGGCATGCACACACACGGATCCAGCATGAGTTTCAAGCCACCAGGTCCAGGACTTGAATCGTGGTCGGCCATGTGGGAGTCCAGTGCCTTAACCACCACACCCACCTGCTGGCCCCTGAAATATACATTCTTTTTGACCCACAATCTCACATTTTAACCCAGTTACAGAAAGAAAAAGAAAAGTAGTGGTTTATATGCAAAGTTAACGACTGTGTTATACCATCATAAATAATGACAAAAAGGGGAAAACATCTTAAATAATTATTTATAGAGAAGTAACTAAATATTGATATTCCTATACTATGAAATAGTATGGAGCTATTAAGAAGAATATACTATATTTTTACTATTGTGCCAGAACAATAATCATGACACGGTACAAGTATACTTCAAAAATTTCATGGTGGGGAACCAGCAGTTAGCGTAATGGCTATGTCGCTGGACTCCCACGTAGTCGACCGCGGTTTGCGTCTCGGACCCGGTGGCTTACAACTCACGCCGGGCGCGTGTGCGTGCGTGCCCAAGATCCCGAGAGGAGAATGGAGGAGAAGGGATTGCGGCGTGACCATCCCCCCTGGGGGGTGATTTCTCGCTTTCTGTCTCTATGTCTCTCTCTGTCTGTCTGGCGAGCGCACGCGCCCTATAGCAAAAAAAAAAAAAACCTCTCCCAAAAAAAAAAAAAAAAAAAAAATTTCATGGTGAAATAGGATTAAACTACAAGTTTATTTTGGCACAAAAAAATCTTTGAAATCCATGCATTTTTTCATAACACACATTTTTCATGAACTTTCTAACTTCTTGTATTAACTGAAAAAAAGCAAGAGCAACCTCTAGAATATGCATATGCTCTGACTGAAATGCACATACATACTTAACACAAATCTACACATGTATTTATGTCTGTATCAGATAGGGAATGAAAGGAGAGAAAATAAATAATAAAAAGATTAACTTTTTTAAAAAACAGTTCTTTGCTCATCCATCACTGCTTCACATATTAAAATGAATATGTTATAAAGACTTTCACTGGGGACCAGCAGATGGCATAATGTTTACTTCGCTGGACTCCTATGTAGTCAACCTGGTCCCTGACCCAGTAGCTTAAAACTCATGCCAGGCACATACATTTGTGTGCATGCCCAAAATCCCAAGAGCAAAATGGAGAAGGGACTGTAGCATGGCCATCTCCTCGGGTGTGATTTTTCTCTTTCTGTCTCTTGATTTCTCTGGCAAGCACATGTGCCCTATAGCAAAAATAACTCTTTAAAAAAGAGGTGGCTTTAATTGAATAATAAAAATTTAAAAGGTAACCAAGGAAAATATCTGAATCTTGTATTGTTTATAAGCAACACATAATCAAACAATAACAAGATTAAAAAAGAAAGTTATTGAGACCAGCAGGTGGTGCAATGGTTACGTCACTGGATTCCCACATAGTTGACTGTGGTTGAGTCCTGGACCGGCTGCTTAAACCTCACGCAGGGCACATGTGTGTGTGCATGCCAAAAATCACCAGAGGAGAATTGAGGAGAAAGGTCTACAGTATGGCCATCCCCCTTGGGGGGTGATTTCTCACTTTCTATCTGTCTGTCTCTATCTCTCTAGTAAGCACATACACCCTAAAGCAAAAATCTCTCAAAAAAAAAAAAAAAAAAAAAAAAGAAAGAAAAGAAAAGAAAAAAGAAAGAAATTTATTCGCTTACCTGGTCACTTAATATTATGTGTCAGCACAAAAGTACAATAGTACTATCCACAGAATAGAAGTACCACTATTTAGTTACTCTCTTCTTGATGAACATTTAGGATATCTCCCCTTTTTGCCACCACTCATAATGGTGCAACCGATAACTTTGTATATAAACCACTCTATATTTGTTCTTTCTATAAACTGGATTAAAAATGTGAGATTATGAGTAAAAAAATATATATACATTTAATCTTACTGAATTTCCTTTTTTTTCTATTTAACATGCAAATGCCAGAGACAGAGGCAAAGTGTGAAAACACCCTTCATAGTAATACTTATGCCATAAGAAATACTGCTTTTCCAGTTCTAGTCTCCACTCTTTTGCTTTCAGAAGTATAGGTTTTTTTATAAGATGAATGTAAAAGAGCATGATCATTGCTAACTATAACTATAAACAGAATACTTCTAATTTATCTGTTCTTATTTTTAGCAAACATCATCATTAAAAAGCTATGTGGTGAACCCATTACAGTTTCATGGTTAAGTCATTAGGAAAGATTTTTAGACATTCCACTGAATTGATATCAACAAACAAATTACTATATGTTAGACCCGTCATTGAAGCAAAATCCATAAAAACTGTTTTCCGGACTTTAGATAATGCTGCTATGACACATCTGACGAATTAAAGTAGAAGAAAAAAGTAGTGATTTGATGCAACGACCAGTAAATGTCACTGTGGTTTACCATGAAGGGATGAACAACATATTTGACCACAATTAATTAAATTAACCAGTTCTTGCATCGTTAAGATGTGTCCTATATTACTTATTTGGATACTATACACTTTCTTTTAAATTAAATGCAAGTTTTCCACCTCTATCTACAGTAAACTCAGTTCTGTTTGATCTAATGTTAATGAATTCAATAAGTGGTTATTACTGTTTTCTACTATAGTATATACTATTAAACTGTTAAAAGAAAAATAAACCAGTCAATTTAATAGAGTTTTAATAGAGCAAATTTTAAAACAATTTAAATAGGGCAATTGTCCCTAGACTTCAGAACAATTCTGGCAAGCCTAGCGGTCAACTCGGTGAGCCTAAAATCAACTCTGCATTTAAGTTCGTCTGTCCTACAAAAAATGTAAGTTAGGGAGTGAGGTAGAGAAATGATTGGTTACATCCTAAAGTCTGTCTGCATTAACATGGTTTAAAAGGCAGGATGCCTGTGATTGACTGAAGCCTAGCTGCTGTGATTGGCTGTAACCTAGTGACCAGCTCAGAGAAACAGCCTATCATGTGCGATTTCAGCTTATCCATAGGAATCAAAGTGTGGAGTATAACAGCTGTTTTAGGCCAAAACAGTTTAGCAATACTAAGGAAAAAAGGCAAAATTGTTTTTTCTGTATTGCCCTTTGTTTCAGAGTAAATGGCTTTAATCACTCTATTCTATTAAAGACCTGAGAGTAAATACTGTATGCACTGACCTAAGGAGAAAACAGCATCCCCTGCATTAAAAGGAGAGAAACTTCCTTTTAAAATTGTGAACCCAAAACTCCTACTGTGGATTCCACACTCCCACCCACCGTAGAGGAGGGAAACCGGTAAAGAGCTAACTCACACCATAGAAAGCACACAAGCACACAGCTACAGAAACATACTCCAAAGAAATAAGAAGGGAGTATATCATCAAATGACTAAAAATTAGAGTGGCAAGAAATAGGAGAAAACAAGGAAATACTGCCCCCACCAAAGACCATAATAAATCCTCAACAGCAATGGGGGGGGGGGGGGGGAGATCACAGAAATGTCAGAAAAAGAATTCAGAATATTCATCATGAAAAAAAAAAAAATGATCCAAGGGAAAACAACCTACTTCAGGAGATGAGAAAGTCCTTCTATGACTTGAAAGAAGAACTCCATAGAGACAGACATCTTAAAAAAAGAATTAAACAGGGCTTCTAGAAATAATGAATATGATGTAGAAAATTAAAACCTCCCTTAAAACTATTAACAGCAAATTAGACCATGCAGAATAATCTCTGATCTTGAAGACAAAACTACCAATTTAGTCCGAGCAACTGAAAAGAATGGAAGAACCACCATTAAAAATGAAGACAACATACTGTAAATCCTAGACACCATTAAACAGTTGAATACATGTATGATATATATTCCAGAAGGTGAATGGCCAGGTAAAGGCATAGAAAACCTCTTTCATGATATATTAGTTGATAACATTTCAAACTTAGAAAAGCATCCGGACATACAAATCCAGGAAATACAAAGGACACCAACTAGATTTAGAAACAAAAGAAACACCAAGTTACTTACAAAGGTTACCCCATTAGACAATCACTGGATCTCTCAACAGAAACAATGCATGCAAGGAAAGAATGGGAAGGTGTTTTTTTTTGGTTTTTTTTTGTTTTGTTTTTTTTTTGGAGAGGTTTTTGCTATGGGGCGCATGCGCTCGCCAGACAGACAGAGAGAGACAGAGAGACAAAAAGCGAGAAATCGCCCCCAGGGGGGATGGCCACGCCACAATCCCTTCTCCTCCATTCTCCTCTCGGGATCTTGGGCACGCATGCACATGTGCCCGGCATGAGTTTTAAGCCACCGGGTCCTGGACACGAACCGCGGTCGACTACATGGGAGTCCAGTGACATAGCCATTACGCTAACTGCTGGTCCCAGGAAGATATATTTTAAACTCTGAAAGAAAAATAATTTCTGCCAGCTAGATTATCCTTCAAATGGTAAAGAGAAATAAAAATCAGAGAAATAAAAATTTCCAAATAAACAAAAGCTGAACGGATTTGCCAAAATTAGACCAGCTCTTAAAGGAATACTGTGAGAGCAGTTGGCTAGAAATGAGCGACAACCCTAAGATAATAGCACAAGGACACCTGTTAACTTCAATTGCAATTTAACGAGAGTTACAAAGAAATCCTCTGCAGACTACTTCCTCTCACCCAGCTCCTAGTTCCAGAAAGATGAGACAGATCTCATTTTTTTTTCTTTAGTTCCTAAGAAAGGCACAAATGGATGGTTGTTAATTTCCCTCTTATCATTCCTCATAAATACAAAAGGACCTATATTAAAGATGCTCCTATCATCAAGGTTCACATTGGACATGTACACTTAGGTAATCAAATTCTTCAAATTCTTCTCCTGTGAGAAAGATGAACAAGCACAGGAGAAAGCCATGATTTCAAGCAAAGAACACAGATACTATAATGACTTCCCATTGTTAAATATTCATTATCACCTCTAGTAATAGAATAAATACCTAACCAGTCCCAAACTGCAGTTGCTACCTAGTAACCTGCCTGCCCTAAAAGTCTTTTGGGTGTATTTCTTTTCTAAAATTCTTTATTTCTTATTAAATATTGTATTTCTTTTCTAAACTTTTTTTCTTTCCTATTAAATACGCTATCTACTTTTAATGTGTTGTGGCTTTATTTCACGCCTCAGGTCAGAGATCCAAACCTGAAGAACCAAGGATTTTATACAACACAGCTCAACTCTCCCATCCTATAAAAATTCTACATTAGAAAAATTAAAGGAAGAAAAATAGAAATAAGAGAACATGAAACAATAATTATTTTTAAAAAAGACTTTAGAAAGTAACAGGGATAAATCCATGACATACCAATAACACTGACTGCCAGTAAATTAAATTTACCACCCAAAAGGCACAAACTTGCTCAATGGATAAAAAAGACAGGGACCCTCTAGATGTTGCTTACAAGAAACACACCTCATTGTCAAAGACATACATAGACTAAATATTTTGGGACATAACATTTGTTGTTTCATTGGTTTATTGAGCAGAAACATACTTTGAATCTGGTTTTTGCTGACCACAAACAATAGCAGTGTTTAAATATCATGAAGTGAATGATAACATAATGGATGGCAGCTACCTTCTTACAGAAGTATATATTATTAATCATACTTCCCATCTTTAGTCTCTCAGAAAGGCTAAGAATTATTTGACCTATTAAATTATTGCATGCCTCTATGACACCTACCCATCTGCTCACTGACTTAACAAAAATGCTAACTATGACTGTCACAACTGTTATGTTTTCTAGTAAACTGTAAGTATGAATGAAAAAACAAACACAAAAAAACAATTATTTGATAGACAGTGGTCTCAACGGCTTTCATATTGCATTTTTATATTTGTTATTATAAACATTATTCACTGTCTGAAACTAGATAATAGAGGAAAAGTATAGAATGTTATAAGTAGATGAGTCTTTCTTTTGAATTAATTTAAAGAGGGCAAAAGTTAAGAACTTTGTAAAGTCTAAATCACCAAATCAGATTTTACCATGTCTTCACTTCTAATTATCTCTTTCCAATTTTGTTTTTGCTTTTATTTTTGTAAAGACTTATTTCTTTTACACAGTACAATACTATGATCTTATAAGAACTCACAGTTAGTAAAAAATTTTTCTTTTTCCATCTCTTCCCAATGAGCTATTATTGTGTACGACTGTAACTATCTTTAATTGAACCAATGAATGATAACACAGATCTTTCCAGGTTATAAACTCCTATATCCCACAATCCTCTACATGAAAATTACAAATTCTTTTTCATTTACCATGTTAAGACTACCTCGGTTTTCAAAAATCCAGCCTCATCAATTTATATGAGTTTTTTTTTGTCTGTTAATTACTTTGTTCTTCTTTAAAACTGTATTTCACAGTAGCGAACATCATTGACAATTCAATAAATTCTTCCAAAATAAATACAAGAGCACATTTCAAATGTGCACAACATAATGTAATGTAATATGTTGAAGGTGATGAATATGTTTAAATCCTTCATTTATTATGTACCATAGACATATTTTCAAAAACCATACTGGAGACCAGTAGGTGACATGGTGGTTAAGGCACTGGACTCCCACATGGCCAACCATGGTCTGAATCCCAGAGCTGGCAACTTGCTTTCTCATTTTCCATCTCTCTCTCTCTCTCTGGTGAATTAAAAAGAAAATAATAATAATAAATAAAATTAAATAATTCTTTAAAAAATGCTGTATCTTGTAAAGATGTAAAATGATTATATGTAATCCAGAAATTACAATAATAAGGGTTTTTTTAATATATACTTTAACGAAGAATTTTAACACACAAATTCTACAAGGAAATATTAATTCTTGGTTACATTTAGAATGTTTGCCTATAAATAAAAGTAAAAATTGATATTAACAATAAATCCAAGTAACATGCCTCACTTATCAGAGCAATATTGTTAAGTTTTTAAATAGGATGGTAAAAAGCACATTCACACCAAAGTTCAAGAATTCCCAGAATAATGGCATAATCAGTAGTGTACTACAACTGCAAATCTGGAAGCCACATGCTGACCACAGTTCAAATCCCCAGGCTGGTCAGCTTAGTGTGCCAGGCATGTGTGGATGTGGCCAGGCATCTCAGGAATTGAAGACTGGAGGAAAGGGATCACAGTATTACAGGCCCTGCTGAGGGCCTCTTTCTCCTCCCTTTCT
Organism: Tupaia tana; assembly: GCA_026018925.1. NCBI lineage: Eukaryota > Metazoa > Chordata > Mammalia > Scandentia > Tupaiidae > Tupaia > Tupaia tana. The sequence goes on along the minus strand of JAKSZU010000008.1, from coordinate 53,912,836 downwards.
GCCTTCTTGTCTTTCTCCCTTTCTCTCTTACACACGTGTGCTGTGTGTGCACCCTATCATGGAAAAAAATCCCAGAAATGGCACTTATGTGACTATTCTGCTACGGTATGGGCCTTCCAAAGACCCATACCAGAGCTGAAGCCAAGGAGCACATATTAGATGAATATCCTATACTTTTATATATCCCTAATAAAGTAATAATCACATTAAAGCTAACAGTAAAAATAGTAACACTCTCTATTTATAGAACATCCATACTGTGCCAGACATTCTATATTATTTCACTTACTTCTCATTATAGACCTATAAAGCATTCATATGGGGTTCCCATTTCACAGAGAAGGAAACTGAGTCTTACAGACTTAAAGAAGTAAAGAGAGACCAGATGGTGGCATAACAGCGTAATGCTCTGCTATCCTGAACCCAAATGAGAAGGTCCAGGTTCATGCCCCTAGGACTCTCTAGACACACAAAGCAAGTGTACGCCCATGATAGGAACTGCCTGCAGTTGAGGTGGGATAGTAGTGTGAAGAGCCTTTTGGAGATGCCTTCTGTTTCTATATCTCCCTCTCACAGAATAAACAAACAAACATTTTTTTTTTAAAAGAGGTAGAGAGACTTACCTAAGTCACTAATAAATAGTGGGGCCAAACTTCAAACTTGGGCATTGAGAAGATACTTCTCAGAACTGGAATGTAATTTTCAGTCAACAATATAAATCTTGCATAAGAATAAAGATAATTAAAATTATTCTCAATTAGGCAAGTCAGTATTTTGGTGGGGATCAAGTCCTAAAATTTCCTATGGGAGGAAGGCAAACTTCTGACCCCAAGAAAAATAAAAGCAGCTCTGGAAGCTAGTACTGTACTGGTCTCTGCTATATGCAGGAAACCTGGGATCTTTAAATTGTGTCCTGTACTACACCAGAGAGCTGCACGAATTCAGTGAGGGACTAGTTAAACTTTAAAGACTCTCGACACATTCACATGAAAAGTTTTAAATGCCTAGATAAAATTGCTACACAAATGTTTACTTGCTTTTTTCAGAGTTAAGAATGGGAGGGGGATCTATATTCTCAACTAAAAATTAAAATGACTTTTATAACTGAGTAGTGAATAGTTCTTTAAATGCAAAAGAACTGATTGATGAGTTACTACAGAAATATTAGAAATGAGTCAAATTCTAATAATGGAATTGACAAGTATGTGCATGTGTGTATGTGTGTGTGTTTTCTGTAGATGTTACAACAGTGCCAGTGACATTAAAGAGTGACTCAGAGTTTTAAGTCAGGAACCAAGATTCATATACATATAACTATTATATGTGGAAACTGCTAAGCAGGAGTAAACTTTCTAAACCTTAAGTCAAATTATATCACTCTGGTTAAAACCCTCCAATGACCTACTGCAATTGGATTAAAGTGCAAGTCCTTATGCAAATCTTGCAAGCCTGTAGAAAATGGTGCCTGCTGAACTTTCTGACCTCATTTCCCTCTACTCTCTCTCCTTTTTTTTTTGTTCCCAGAACTCACCAGTCAAAATGGCCTTCTTTCTTTATCTTGTTTAAGTCAAGCTCTTGCCCATAACAGGTTCTTTATACTTGATTTTCTATTTGGGGAAAATATTCTCCTTCCGTACCTTTGCCTCACATGAGAACAATACTCACGGCCTGTACTATCCTTAGCACATAGTAAGTATCCAGTAGTGCTGATTAAAGGAAGGAAAGAATCATTAGTGTTATGCCAAGGTCCATTCCTACCCTGGTTTCTATGACACACATTGATAAAATCTTTAGATCACCCTTCAACAAGAACACAATACCCTGGGGCCAGATCAGTAGTGCAGTAATAATGCACTACTCAAGTGAAACTGGATCCATAGGGAAGGTCACTTCCCCAGGTGACCTAAACATGCCAGACCCATACATCTATGATCCTGGCTGGCTGGAAAGACTGTGTGATTCATGGCATGAAACCATGAGAGTATGCTTTTCTTTATCTGTATCTCTCTCTCTCAAACTTTAAAAAGAAAAGAAAAAACACGTTACCTTGCAGCAAGGTATGATTAACTGATAACCTCCAGCCACTAGTGTCTGTGGTTTACTTCAGCTTTCTAGTCAAAGGCACACCCTCTTGAAGAAGCCCACAGCCAATGTCTGAGTACTAGCAGTAGAAGGACCTAGCCATTCCACCCAGTGTAGGACTCCTCGAACAATCTTTGTTCCAGAGATCCCTGCTGGGTTGACAGAGTCTATCAAATCAGTTTCACGATATAATAACTATTCTGGTCCAATACAGCTGCCACCCTTCTCATTTCACAGATGTTACTCCCCACCAGTTTGTAGTTACCATCTCAACATTGCTTCCTGAAGAAACCAACCAACACTGTTTCCAGTTCAAAAATCACTCCTTATACCTTCGAATAAAAAATGGCCATTTTTAACATTGCACAGAATTGATTTTATGTCAAACATCTGAAGAAAGAGCTACCACATTAGTCCCCCACTAACACACACACACACACACACACACACACACACACACACACCCTTAACCACAAAATGTCAACTCTTCTAAGAAGCCTTCAAATATAATCATCTGCTCTTTCCTTGTGGCTTCCTTTTGAACATCTAACAGTATTTATAACACTATTACAATTATGTGCTTATTTGTCTGTTTCACTATTAAAGATGGAGGTCCTTCAATTTGTGCCTTCCTAACATTAACAGTGCTAGTGTTTTATAATATATCTGGTACTAATTAAGATATTCTACAAATATTTTTATGAAAAAAGGAATGAAAATAGATTAAATATTTTTAAAACTAAGAGCAGGCTTACAGATGGCATGGAGATTAAAGCAACTGGATACCACCACATGACCAATTACACAGTTCGAGTCCCAGACCTGGCAACCTGAAAATCATGCCAGGTACATATGTGTACGTGCCCAAAGTCCCAGAAGGAGAAGGGAGGAGAGACTGTGGTATTGGCCACCACCATACCCAGAGTTGCTTCTCACTTTCTCTGTTTCTCCTTGCCACCTCCCCCCACTTTCTCTCTTTTCTCTCTTTTTAGCAAGCGTACATGTCCTATAGAAAACTTAAAAAAAAAAAAAAAAACTCTGAAAGCATGATTTCTATAGTTTACACATATTCTATGTGTGGTTGAATAAATGTGGTCAGAATATTCAAGCCCCAAATATGCACAAAATAAAAATAAAACTTCATTCTTCTTAGTGACTAAAATTCATTTTAAGTCAGTTAATGTTAAAATTGAAAGCTACTAGGTAATTCAGAAATCTATTTATTTTAAGCTGTTTTGGGCGCCTCCTCACACATAACATATTAGTTACCAAGGAAAAATGAAGCACTGGTTTTTACAACTCATTATATTTCTTTTTAACTTCATATAACCTGTCAGTTCTCAATTACGCCCTCCTGGGACAAAAGTCAGGCCAAACATTCCAAGCATACAAGCATAAAATAAAACTAATCCATGAAAAACATACACATGAAAAGAAGTTTCTATCAGAAAAGTATTTTATGAATCACAAAATTTTAATTTTCAGAATTGTTTAACAGCAACAGATAAGACATACTTTTTTTAATTCAGTAAGTTGAAATGGGGTAAACAGCAGTTCTCCACCCAGTAATCACAGAATAGGTGAACAATTTAAAAATCCAAGTATTTTAAAGGAAGGCTAAGCCTCCCAGAGGAAATAAAAGTGGAAATGAGTCCAAGGGAGAAAATGGCTTCGTTCCACACCCTTAAAATTGCCTACAGCAATGCATCAAAAAATAAAATAAAATAAGCCCCCTGAGTCTGGGTCAACAGCATAGTGTTACAACTTAAGCATTGGGTCATCAGTGGCAATGGTAGGCTGATTAAGGGTTGAGGTAATATATTTACTTACTGCAGCAAGGAACTGTGGAATAGTACTACAAACAGTACAAAGAGTTCTTGTGTGGATATAACGTACAAAGAATTACTATAACTATCTACTTTTAATATAGAAATATGAAAGAGACCCTTCTATGAAAGAAATGAACACAGATAAACTGTAGTATATACTAGATGGCTCAATTTGCTAAAATATAAAACTGATCATTTAGCAATCTACTCATTATATTTTCCAACAAAAAAAAATGTACTACTATTAAAATCTGATTCTAATTAAAACAACTGTCCTTTAAAGGATAAAGCAAATATACAATGCTAATATGGAAAAAAGGTAAATTTTTAACTAAGTAAGCTACTCTCAAATATAAATAATAAAATCTTAAACTTATGGCATTAATAAATGAAATATGACATTGATTTGTCTTCATATTTTATAGGTAGCTTCATTTAGTACAAGAAGACGTATGAATTATATTATCTATATTACTGTTAAGAGGTCTTGGGAAACTTATTTTGAAATTAACTGAGAAAAAAGGCCCAGCTGTGATAGTACAATTAATACGGGCCCATATGGAAAATTTTAGATACCTTAGGATATCCAAATGAATTTATCAGTTTCCAGAAGTTTGGGGCTGAAGGATTAAACAAAGTAGTTGTCTATGTATCAGTGGTAGCTGAAGTCACACAGAAAGAATAAATCAAAAGTATTCCCTCAAGGTCAAAGAAAAAGACAGAAGACTTCATGAATCAAGAGAAGAGTTTTAGCTGTGTCAAATATGTAGTCAAAAAAGATTAAAACTATAAAATATACAATGGATCAGCATCAAAGCTAAGTGGACGAGCAACATATATACCATTCTAAGCTATCTATCTGTGACAAAACGAAGGAAGAAAATGAGAGCTTGAGAGAAATTTAAAATATATACTTTAGGACCAGCAGGTGGTATGGAGGTTAAGGCGCTGAACTCTCACATGGCTGACCACAGTTCAAGTACCAGACCTGGCAGCTTATTTTCTCATTCCCCTGACCACCATCTTTCTGTCTCTGTCTATCTCTGGTAAGCACACACACCTTTTAATAAATTTCAAAAATAACAAAATTAAATAATTCTTTAAAAAATAAAATAAATAATAAGATATGTTTCCCACATTGAGAGACACAGTAAATGTATGTGACCAACAAAAAGAGAAACTTTAAAATATAATGCTATAAAAAGAAAAGTGTAACATAAAAATAATATACATAAATTAAAAACACTAAAAAAAAGCACATATAAAGACATGGGTTAGAAAGGAAAATGGCAAATTAGAAAGTCATGTTATGCTTGTATTTTTTTCCTTTTATGATTTCCTTTAATGTTGTTCTACACCTTTATAATTTAAAAATGAGTAAAAAGAAAATAACGTCTCTATACAACTCCTTAAAAAATCCCACCAATGTCAAAATAATTAATTAGCTACAGATAGTCCTATGATTAGTAACAGTGAGAAACAAAGCATTGATTCAATCTTAATTTCCTAATAACTATCTAATTCTAAAATGTGCATTCCTACAAGTGACCTGGTTGTTTCCAAACATCTCAGTACTACAAGACTTCCCATGTTTCACTAAACTTGGAAAATATGAGGTAAATGACATATTAACTTGAACAATCATAAAAATGCTTAGAAAGTAAAAGGCTCATTTAATGGAAAAAAAACCTAGAAATGTTTCCATATGTTTCTATGAAGTATTCTTTTCCCACTAAATGAACACATTCAAGATTTTATTTCTGGCTTTGTTTCAGAAAAAAAACCCATCTGCATAGTACAACACTTACAAGCACATCTCAGTCATGCAACAGTTATGTCGCAGTCCATATATCAAATAAAAATCACAGTCAAGCCCACACAGCCTCATAGACCCAAAGTCTTCCTTTCTATTAAGAGTATTCCTGAGAGAATGCTCATTGCACCTTGCTATTCATGTCACATGACTTTCCTTAGGAAGCTAAATCCTGAAACTAAAATATCAAACAGTTTGGAACACAGTTGTGAATGACCTAAAAAACCTACTTTTACTAGTTATAAACTATGAATATTTCCTCTTCACTGAAGCAAGTGCAGAGTGATTAAAAAAAAAAAAAAAACTGTTGCTAGACCTTACCATAGTGATTTTTTTAAAAAAAGAAAGTACTATTTTATTATCAAAGACATAATAAAATACTCATTTAATACTTAGAATAACTTATACATATTTTTAATATCTCTATGCAAATTAATATGTATACATAAATAAAATGGTCATAGATTAATAATATTTTATTATGTAGAACAGCTTTTACAAATTTCATATAATTATATACCAACTCTACTAGTACTCCATTTATGAATCATTTGTACCATATTTACTGAATAAAGTAAAGAAGTAGTATTACACAGTGGCTAAGAGGTTGCACACTGTCAGAACACATGGACTGATATCCCCGCCCTGTCACTTACTAAATACATAACAAAGAGCAAGACTGCTATTATCACTGCACTGGTCTCTTGGTTTGTGCTTTATACAATGGGCATAATAACAGTACCTTCTTGTCATAATTGTTTTGAAGACTAACTCAACAGATATTTAACACTCAAAAGAGCACCTGGCACACAGCAAACAGTAAAACCATTAATATATTTTTTAACTTATCTTTTTTCTTTTTTACTTTACAAAGAATTTATTTCATGAGTAAACTTTTTATTTTTAGTTTTAGTTTTTGTCCTAAAGGGCACGTCAACTCCCTGGAGGGGCGAGGGGAGTGAGAAATCACACAGGGAAGATGGCCACGCCTCAATCCCTTCTTGCCCATTCTCTTCTTGGGATTTTGGACACATAGGCATACATGCCTGGCATAATTTTTAAGGAACTCGAAAAGCAGAGTTGACTATGTGAGATTCAGCTGCCACCACCTGTGGGCCCCATGAGTAAACTTTATTCAAATATGATCTTAAGTAACATCTGAAATCATGGTTATAACATATGGGATGTATTTCTTAGTACACAATCAAATAATTTTTCAAATTCAAATCAGTTCCCCACACACTTTGTTTTGTTTGGTTTGGCTTTTTAAATATTTTTTATTTCATTTTCTTTTGTACATTCAATCACATTATTTAGCTTACAAAGTGAATATTTCAATATGTGAATATTTCTCCCTAGTCCAGTTGATAAAATATAAAATTATCTTCAACAGATAATATCACATTTCTTTGTCCCATTAATGCTTTGCCTATTTTTCTTCTAAATGTCCTTCCTCAGACTCTACTCTTTCACACACACTATATCTGGTATTCACATCCATTTACTGTGTTTCTATATCCTTTAGTCAATCAGTTTCTGTCATAGAGTGCAGACACTCGGTATATATTAAGTGGAGACATACAAAGTCTCTCCTTCATAGCCTGGCTTGCTTCACTCAGCAGTAAATCTTCCATATTCTTCCACTTTCTGTCAAAAGCCAGGGGTTTGTTGTTTCTTATGGCTGAATAGTATTCCATAGAGTATATGTGCCACAGTTTTTCAATCCATTCATCTGTTCATGGGCATTTGGGTTGATTCTATGTCTTAGCAATTGTGAATACTGCCACAATAAACATCGATGTGCAAGCACTTTTCCAATTAAGAATTCTTCTGTTCTTTGGGTAGATACCAAGGAGTAGGATTGCTGGATCATATGGTAGTTCTATTTGTAGATTTTTGAGGAATCTCCAAATTGTTCTCCACAATGGCTGGGCCAATTTACATTCCCACCAGCAGTGTAACTGAGTTCTATTTAAAATCTTTTTAACATTGGGCATACCCTGTGACCTTCATGGGACCATATGTGAAGAAGGTCACAGGGTATGCCCAATGTTAAACTATACATGCCTATGCCTGTAATCCTGTTCGGCTGAAGCTGTGGATGGATCAAGTGTGAAGACCCTAGGCAGATGCCTGTCTCTGTCTCCCTTTCTTTCATGGAAGAAACAAAAAACTTAAATAAATAATACAATGGCATCCAATGAATAATTGCGATCCTAGTCTTTAAAACCCTTCTGGTTCTTTTGTCAAACAAAATTCCTTCTAGTTTTAACATACTTCTTTCCTCAATAGAATCAGAAAACCCTGTTTCCTTTTAAAAAATAACCCAAGAGATATCAGCAGCTAGCGTAATGGTTATGTTGCTGGATTCCCACCATAGTCAACTGTGGTTTGAGTCCCAGATCCAGCAGCTTAAAACTCATGCTGGGCGCATGTGCGTGTGTGCATGCCCAAGATCCTGTGAAGAAAAAGGAGGAGAAGGTTTACAGTGTGGCCATCTCCCCTGGGGGGGAGGGGTGATTTCTCACTTTCTATCTTTCTGTCTCTTTCTTTTAGTGAGTGCAAGTGCCCTATCGCAATAACTTCTCTTTAAAAAGAAAAAGGAAAGAAAATAATAATCCAACAGAGATTTGATTTTTGCTTTTAATATAATTAGTAACAGTAGTCACCAATAAACAATCCAGGCAATGTGATAAATGTAATATAGCAAGAAAAATATATTATTATAAATGTCTTACAGTGAAGAAACTACACATATCAAGAACCTAAGCAACATGCCTAAGATACCACAAGTAGTAATGGCAGTAGTGGGATAGGTGAGGAGATTGCATGAGGCTAGAATTTAAACCATACAGTTCTGACTATGCTATAGCAAATTAGCAGACAGACAAAAATGCTTTCTTTGGGACCAGCAGTTGCCATAATGGCTATGTCGCTGGACTCACATGTAGTCAACCGCGGTTCAAGTCCTGGACCCGGTGGCTTAAACTTATGCCAGGTGCATGTGCGTGTGTACCCAAGTCCCAAGAGGAGAATGGAGGAGAAGGGATTGCGGCGTGGCCATTCCCTCCTGGGGGGTGATTTCTCGTGTTCTGTCTCTCTGTCTCTCTCTGCCTTTCTGGCGAGCACATGCGCCCTATAACAAAAAACCTCTCCAAAAAAAAAAAAAAATGCATTCTTCATCAAAGTACTCATAAGCTAACAACATCACTGTTTCTTCAGTGGGAACATACTTGCTCCTACTCACGTATGGTCTATAGCCCATTCTTCTGAACAGCCCCAATGATAACAAAACTTGATCATGTAAAGAATGAGTCTGAATATTTGAAAAAAAAACAAAAAACAAAAAACTATCCTTCAGAGTAAAGAACAGTGGAGAAGGTGATTCTGGATCTCAAAAACTCATATTCTAACACAGGGTGTGGTTCAGGATACATACATAAAATTACATTTTGTTTCTATATCTGCTTGTCAATCTAAAAGGAATAGAGGGCCAGACAGTGATACACAACACTCTCCCCTTCTGGTCCCACATGGGAAGGTCCTAGGTTCACGTCCCAAAGTCACACTATAAACACCAAGCACACACAGACTTGCCTGTGACCCAGGTTCACTAAAGATGGGGGTAAATAATGGTGTGAAAACCTTACTGGGGGTGTGTGTCTGTCTTTCCTTCATGGAAGAAATGAATATATTTTTAAAAAAGGAAGCACAAGAAAAAAAAATAGAAGCATGTATATAAAAAACTGATTTCCCCATGTAGCTCCTAAATTGGCTACAAAAACAACTCTGAACAAGTTTTAAAAATCTGTGAACATTGGGAACCAGCAGTTAGCGTAATGGCTATGTCGCTGGACTCCCACATAGTCGACCGCGGTTCACATCCTGGACCCGGTGGCTTGGAACTCACGCCGGGCGCGTGTGCGTGCGTGCCCAAGATCCTGAGAGGAGAATGGAGGAGAAGGGATTGCGGCGTGACCATCCCCCCGGGGGGTGATTTCTCACTTTCTGTCTCTATGTCTCTCTCTGTCTGTCTGGCGAGCGCACGCGCCCTATAGCAAAAACCTCTCAAAAAAAAAAAAAAAAAAAAAAAAATCTGTGAACATAGTAGTGTCCATGGCCTGGAAAGTATTAGCCAGGATTACTTAGAAAGGGACTAATCATTTGGATGTACCAGTTTTGTTTTCTGTGTAACTGAGTAAGATTTAAAGACATACTCTTTAGAGAACAGTCATTAAAACCTCCCCCACTTCAAAAAAACTGAAACTTAAGTCATTTAAAAATGTTTCATTTTTCAGGACCAGCAGATAGAGGGGGTAGGTAGTTGGACTCAGAGGAGGTAGGCAGCCCAACTAACTTGACTTGGGAAAGGTGTCCACCTTGAGAAAACAGAAGTAGGGACCAGCAGTTAGCGTAATGGCTATGTCGCTGGACTCCCATGTAATCGACCACAGTTCGTGTCCCGGACCCGGTGGCTTAAAACTCACGCCGGGCGCATGTGCGTGCATGCCCAAGATCCCAAGAGGAGAATGGAGGAGAAGGGACTGCGGCGTGGCCATCCCCCCTGTGGGGTGATTTCTCGCTTTCTGTCTGTCTCTCTCTGTCTGGCAAGCGCACGCGCCCTATAGCAAAAACCTCTCAAAAAAAAAAAAAAAAGAAAGAAAGAAAACAGAAGTAACATATTTAAGAACATAACCAAGTTTAGATCTAAAAGTTTTTGGATTTATATGAAAAAATGTCAGCCATCCTGTTATGATTTTAATGTCTGTCTCCTCCAAAATTCATGTTAAAATTTAACTGCCATTGTGATAGTATTGGGAAGTGGAGCTACAGAGAATTTAGGTCACGAAGGCGCTCATGAATAAACTAATGCTATTGTTGATGGCATGAACTGGCCCCTGCTCCCGCATGCTAGGTGCTTGTTTTCTCTCCCTTCCGCCATGTGATCATGCAGCAAGAAGACCCTTGGTGTATTCTAGCACCTTAATACAGGGCCTTTCAACTTCCAGTGTTCTGTTATTGCAGCATAACCCAAACCAAGACACATATCCCAGGGAGAAACTCACCACTTGGTGCAAAGCTACAGTATTAAAATGAGATTTTTGATACCTAGAGGTTCCCCAAAATGCCAGGATCTCATTCACTGATGGATTAACTAAACTGAAACCCAATGGTGTCCAGTGCGCTGCTGAAGCTGTTCAACCTCAGATCCAGCTATTCGCTAAATGAAATACAGAGGACAGAATTCAAGGCCATTCTCATAATTCACCTTGATGAATCCTGTTATAAATGACAGAATCTTGGGTTGTAGCTGATGGCTGTTTATCTGCCACTTGGAAAATAAAGACCGGCAAACTTAAATGTGATTGATTAGATGCTATGAACTTAAGAAAAAAATCATCAGAGTTACCCCTGCTGATGCCCACAGCAGAAGCCCGTTCCCTGATGAGGCCAACTAGACTCAAGCTACTGACTGAGCCTGTACCACCCAGATTATTACCACTGCTTCTTGGATCATCAATATGTCAGTTATGGCAACATACCTACATCATAGATTGGGCAATATGTAAAAAGACTGTGTTTCTGATGCAGAAGTTAGCATTGTATGGCAAATCTATGAATACCAAAGCCAACAACATTGTATTGGTGAAGAAGGCCACACTGCCTGGGGCATAGCCACTCCATCCCTATCCAACCTACTCTTTGCAAACTGACTTAACTGCAACTCCCCCCACCTTCATGCATTCTAATCAGATAACTCTCACCACACCATTATAGCCATCAAAATTAAGTTCTTACAGACTTTCAGCTTTCAAGACCATTTACCAGATGACAGTGAAAGGTATGCCTTTTATCACAAAGGGCACATAAGAGCTTAACAACTGTAATATACTTGATGGTCATTTTGTGCTTTCTATCTAATCCACAAGTGTCTATATTTTCTTTTATCAGAAAGAAGTTTTTGCTATAAGGTGTGTGCCCTCACCAGAAAGAGAGAGAGAGACAGAAAGCAAGAAATCATTCCTCAGGGGGAGTAGCTATGCCACAATCCCTTCTCCATTCTCCTCTCAGGGCACGCATGCACATGCACCCAGTGTGAGTTTAAGTTGCTGGGTCCAGGACTCAAACTGCAGTCGACCATGTGGAAATTCAGTGACGTAACCATTACACCATCTGCTGGTCCCAGTATCTAATATTTTCAAGTACTGTAACAGCCTCCTCATAAATAAACTCAAAAAGATTTCTGACTTTGCCTCCCTATTATGGTTTGGATAATGGTTTGTTCTCACCAATGATTGGTTCTAGTGTGTAGCAACTTGAACTTCATGATTGGATCATGGAGGAATGGCTTCATGAAGGAATTAATACCATCCTGTGAGAGGCTGAGTGAGCTTAGTTTCTATCTTGTGAGAGATAACAGACAATTCTCTAGCATGCTACACTCTTGCTCTCTCTCTGCATGCAGCTACATTCCTGTCTACTTCTGTCAGCTATGTTGTGACATAGACAGGCCTGATGCCAGTCATACACCTTTGAACTTTCCAGCCACTAGAATCATGAGTCAAATAAATCTCCATTTCTTCATAAGTCACCCAATCTCAAGTATGTCTATAAGCAATGATGTAACAGACTAGGATACTCCCTTATCTTCTCTTGATGCCTCTTAGTTAATAAAGTAGTATGATTGTTAACTCTCTTCACAAAGGGCGTCTCCACTTGGCTACTTCCATGCAAATGGAAAGGAAAAAGTGGTGAGGATTATACAGACCATGGGTCAGCACTTTTTATTTTTCTGTAAAGGGTCACACAGGCTTTGTGGGCTACATATGATCTCTATAACATTCAGTCTTTTTCTCAAAAAAAAGAAAAAAAAACCTTTAAAAATGTAAAACACAGTCTTAGCTTATAAACTGTATCAAGACAAGCCACAAGCCAGACCCAGCCTGTGAGTTTCAGTTTGCCAACTCCTGGCATACACCAATTTTGAAACCACAGGTTTCCGCCTTGACCATTCCTAGGTGTGATGCATCCTACTTCCCCCTATGAGCAATCCCAAGGCAGTATAACTCGTGTATCATTTATGTTACAGTAATATGCACGTGTATCATTTATGTTACAGTAATATGCAGATAACAGTGCCAGCCCAGCCAGAAGAAATCTAAGAGATTCTAACTTAATTGTGGTCCAGCCACCTACATTATCTTACTGAACTGACATGGTTAAAAATCAAAAGTTGGCAAAAACTGTAGGTAAAGAGTCAGATAGTAAATGTTTTAACCTTTGTGAGTCATCAGATCTCTACAGCAGCTATGCAATTCTGCAACAACTGTAGTACAAAAACAGCCATAGACAATGAGTGAACCTACAGGTATAACCACATTTGACCCAAAACAAGCCTAGCTTCTAGCAAGACTAACAGCTTTTTACCCTACTTTTTTGTTTATTTATTTCATGAAAGACAGGAAAAGAGACACCCACGGACCTGTAATAGGAAATCCCCATGCCACAATCCTTCCCCCAGCCTCCAGCCAGCCAGGATTACAGGTGCACACAGGTGCACCAGAGTTTTCAGGTTGATCTGAGATCAAAATCTAGACTCCTCTCATGGCTCCAGTATCAGGCAGTAATATCCTACTGCCTACACCACTGTGACCAGGCCTTCTTTATTAAAAGCAATAATAACAGTTCTATTTTTATGAGATAATTTACATATAAAAGAAGTTAATTTATTTATCTTTTAAAATGAAGCTTGGTTATTGAGGTTCATAAACGTCAGATATGAAGCATATCTGAGATTCAATACAATATTACTGAGACTCATAATCACAAAACAACCAGATATAACATAGCTAAAAAGTATAAACTAAAACCTATGTATCTTCAGTTTGCTTCAAATCAAAAATATCTACAGAATACTTAGTATGTAATAAGTCACATTTTATAAGTCCTATGGCCAGAACTCTGAAATCTTATTATCCATTTAATCCTCCAAATCCAAATCGTATTCTTAGCTATTATCATTACAAGGTATACAAATTAAGATTCAAACACTCTATATCCCAGCCTTCTTAGTTAATGGCTTTGGGCCTCAGTTTCCTCATCTGGAAGAATGAAGTAAAAATGATACCTAACACCACAGGGGCAGTCTAAAGATTAAACAGGTTGATATACACAAAGCACTCAAACCAGCGCCAGTAATCACTTATGTGTTATAAATTATTATTATTATTATTATTAATAAATGTTATCAGGATAAACATAGACTACAGTTTAATAAGTGTGTCAAGTAATCCTGTATAGTTGTTTTATTATTTACTTAAATAATAAACAGTAAATAGTAAAATTTCTATCGACTTTGCCCCAAGCTAGTTTTTTCTTTATTATTTTACATGCAATCACTGTACATGTTTACAACATACAATATGGATTTTCCCAGCATGAAAACACTCATTGTATATTAGTCCAGCCAAAGATATTAACATATACATAATCAGCTTCCAAGCTAGTTCTAATACAATATGAAAGAAAAGTTAATGTGCCACTTTTCATTTAGCTAACTTTTTTCTTGATAAAAGGCAAAAGTTTAAACTCTTAGCACCTCATATTAAGGTAAAAATATTGCCTCACTTTCTGAGCAAGCCCTCTTTCATAAAAACACATTGTAAGCCACATATGTAATTTGAAATTTTGCTGTAATTATTTAAAAATAAGTAAAAGTCAACATCTATAAGCTTTTATTTACCCAAATACAACAAAACACTATTAATTATTAAAAATATACAAATTGAGATATGTGTACTTTTTAAAAAATAAAATATATTTGGGGTTGGCTTTGTTGCCCAGCAGTAACAGGCCACTCAAACAAGGCTGGATCCATAGGGAAGATCTTGAGTTTGGTTCTCCTGTCAACTTGCATATACCTGGTTCGTGAGTTCATAATTCTGACTGGCTAGGAAGTATGAGAGACCCTATTGAGGATATTTGTCTTTCTCTCTATCTTTACTCTCATGAAAAAAGCGAACTTGAAAAAAAAAAAAAGATATGAGCCCCATTTACACAAAACAGCCATTACTCAATTCAGATTAGTCAAGTGCAAGTATATAGAACAACATGTGACTTCTGGCTATGATACTGGATAGTAGAATTCTTAGTTATTAAACAGATGATTCTCAAAAATATCATACAAATTTTAATCTTTCTTTCTCTCCTTTTCAAACTCTGGCACTCTCCTTTACTCTACCACCAAATTTTTAATTAATTCATTTATTCATGTAATGTTGTAGGCTGATAATATGTTCCTGGAAAAACAGAGACAAATAATCTTAATACAACTGAAAGGGATCTTGGTAGTTTCCATCCTCAGAACATAGAGAAAAACAGCAGTGAGGTATGACAGATGAAGTCTAAATTTAGACATGAAAGATAAACAAGAATAAGCCAAGTAAAAAAGGGAAGGGTATGAAGGACAAAGATTACACAGTGAAAACTCTGAAGCAGAGGAAAGTTTGGTACATTTGAAGAATAGAAAGCCAATGGGGCTTAAGTCAGTGAAGAAGGGAAAGTATAACACATGAGTTGCTTCATCAGGCATTCAAGCTTTTTCTAAGACCTGAAAAATAATTGTAGAATAATAGCATTGCCAATTGCCTACCTTAATATATTATACTCCCCCTTTTTAGCTACTAACAAAACCACAATTTTGTTCAGGGTAGAAATATAACCAGCAAAAAATACTCATCTTCCTAAATAAAATAAAAAGCAGATATCGTTAGGAAGCATAGTTTTAAGAACAAGATTTACATAGCAAGTCTAGGACTGCTACTCTTAAAAGGTCTGCTTGTAAAGCTGGCCCTTAACTGGCAGCATCTGGGAACCTGACGTGCCTCTATTCTCCAACTGATAAGATCAGTTTACTGTGTCTAGACTTTTATATTAAAAATATGTTTTTATATTGAACATTGAGTAAGTGGTATTGCACAGATTATTAAAATCAATGGCTTAATACATTTATTTTAATTGAATATTTGCAATAAAGTTTTAATTAAAATTAAGTTCCAATAACTGAAACTTCCTAAAATATTGGTGTCTAAAAACACAATTACAGTGAACTATATTTTGTCAAAAACCTCAGCATAAAAGTAATTGCAATATAGAGTAATATGTGTATTCAAAGAATACATGTTGTATTTTCCAGCTAGTCTAAATAATATTTGAAAACAGAGTCCAAATCTGGCTCTTAATAGGTATGAAATATATATTGAACTGAGCTGATGCATTAATCACAATGACACTGTAAAGGAGGAAATAATCAACTCTGCTCGAGTGTGAGAGTAGTAGTTACAGAACATACTAACTGACGCTAATCCCAAGGAAAGAGTAACACTTGCAGTACAGTATGAAAACAGGTATACTGAGGGTATGACTTAGCCTAGAAACTATGGTGTAGTGAAGAACACCTACAATGTAGAATACATGAAGAACGGAGAAGAGGGGTTGTTCTGAAAATGAAACTACAGACATTGGTGGAGAGAATTCGTATCATCTGAACCTTTGGTTTTCTTGCCAAGCAGTTTGGTTCTCATTTTGAAGTTCTTAACAAGCTATATAACTCGAGATTTGTTTCCAAAAGGAAGAAGGAAAGAAAGGAAAAAAAAATGATCAGCTGAAATTACACGGCAAAGCATAATTCAGAAGTAGATCTAACTTCGAGACAAGGTAAATTCTGAGATTCACGATGTCATCATCCCTGTTGCTCCATTTCTCTGAGATTCTTCAGCTATTGCCTTTCTCTACACATTTTCTTAAGACTTCTTATCTTCCTGGTTATAACACAATGGTTTTAATAGCTGCTGATTCCATATGTTCATGCATCATACTGTCGAAAGAAACTAGCCTGTTTCTCTGATGGTTTAAGTAGGAAGATGATTTACTGATTTACTTATTTAAAGACAGAGTCTCACCATGCCATGAACCCCCTGCCTCAGCCTCCCAGTTGGCACTTCAGGCATATACCTCTACATTGGCTTTAAAAAAAAAAAAAAGAAAAGAAAAAAACACAGAGTCTCTCTATGTTGCCCAGGCCAGTCTCAAGCTGAGATTACAAGTTTATTCCACCCTGCCCACAACAGAAATCAAACCAGAGCCTCCAATATGGTTCCAGCCTGTGAAGCACAGCATCACAGCAGTATGACCTGGGCTAGGCAAGGAGGAGGATAATTTCTAATTTGCTCCAGCAACATACTTTCATAGATAACTGGTCTCAATTAGGTCACTCAACAAATAAATAGAAAGAGGTGAGGAGAATGTTCTGATTAACTAACGCCAATCAGAGCCAATGCCTGAAAATGAATCTGGAGTCTGTTCTGCCAAAATCACATGATTGCTCTGCAGGGCAAAAGATGAATTCTCAGGTCATCAGGTGGTATGGTGGGTAAGGCACTGAACTCCCACATGGTCGACCACAGTTCAAGTCCCAGACCTGGCAGCTTATTCTCTCTCTCTGGCTGCCCCCTCAGTCTGTTTCTGGTGAGCACAAGTGCCCTACAGAAAATTAAAAATAATAACAACAAAAATAGTAATTGATAAAATTAAATAATTCTTTAGAAAACATAAAAAGATGAATTCTTTCAAAGAAAAGTCAGGGTAGTACTGACAGAGTAAAAGACGAATAGATGCTGGGAAACTAATCAACATCTATTATAGCAGGCATAAAGAATGTTTAGCAAGGGTGATTTCATTTTTATTTGTATTTTAGATGAGTGATATCTATGTGGTATAAAAAAGTAAGACTAGAGCTGGGGTGGTCCATACAGTAGAGTAGGAACAGAAGGGAAGTTCCTCAACCTTATAAAGGACATTTATGAAAACCTCACAAGTATCACCTAAGGATAAAAGGCTAAATGATTTCCCCCTAAGATCAGGACTAAGACAAGAATATCTTTTCTCATCATTTCCATTCACAGATGTACAGGGAGTTCTAAACAGGGCACCTAGACAAGAGAAATAAATAAATAAAAGGTACCCAAAATATTAGGCTTAAAATGAATTTACACACCCCCCCCCCATGAGCCTACCAAGATAATTTAAAAACTCTACTAAAAATAGGGCATAGCAAACACTAACTACTTTACAAAATGGCAGTGGTGCCTGTGCAATTTTAATTAGTGAAAACCAGGATGGAAAACCAGTAATAAACATTTTGAAATGTACAGAAGAAAACAACTTCAGACCTGGACTGTTGAAGATTGTTTTTGCTTATTCTGATTACCCAGCCAAGGTTGGGCTAACTTGCTACTGCTGGTTAAATGCTGACACTGTGTCAATAATCTTGAAAAGTTGGGACAAAAAGGGATTTGGAAAACAGAATAATAGAAAAAAAATCACTATACTTCAGTCTTTTTTCTAAGTGGTTAAAGAACTATTCGACAACTCCAAAATCCTTTTTACATGCACACCTGGGAAGAATACTGAATCTGTAACCTTGCTTGGAGTTACACTGATGTGGTTTAGACCAGATGTTTAAATGTTACAGTATGTACATTTTCTTCCCCTCTTCTAAGGCAGAAGTAAAGTAAGAGGAATATTTGACTTCACTCCACAAGAGACCTATTTAATAGTTTGGCGGTTATGTAAGTAAAGGTAGCTTGGCTAAGTCAATGTTGACGACATACAGAACGACATGATCCTAATGAGTTGGAAAATATTGGCTCTCATGAGAATAGACCAGATGCTACTGAGCTGAGAAAGCTACTGTATTATTGAATTTCATTTTTATGAGGTAAAATTTATTATTCAACCATTAAGGTATCCCACATGAAATCTTGCATAAAATACTTTTACGGTTACTTTCTGGAAAGTAGATTTTTATTTTAACATTAAGACATCACTTAAATGAGGGATTCAAATGGCCATTTGATCACGTTTAGCACAGATTTTTAAAGTTTGTTATTTCCCTGCAAATACCAGATTAATGGAACTAGAATATCAACAAAATAATCAACTATCTGAATTTTAAAAAATGGTAGCAAGATCTTGTTTTCTGGAGCAAAGCAGAGTCACATATAATTATGTATTTTATCTTCATATGAAAAGACAAGGGTTAGGATTTCTAGGAGATGAGTATCATCAGAAATACAACCGCCAAAAGGGCATAATTTAATAATCCCAATCAATAATACATATTTCATTCAAACTTTAACATCTCTGCTTTATCCATTATAATTCTATGTTAATTAGATTTCCAATATTTGTTGTTTTCATTAAACAATTTCTAATGGAGTAACAAACTTTAATTATTGACTCTATTTCTGATCTCATTTACTGGAGAAATAATAGTAACAGAAAGGTCCAAAGGCCTGGATTTCAAAAGTTAAATTAGTCAGTGAATAACTATGGGATGATATTTAAGAAAAATACTAAATTGTTTTAAGCATAAGTTTCCCTATCTGTAAGAGACTATATAGCCTGCCAATGACAATATTACTATAGGAAACCAAGGACATTAATGCATGAGAAAAGGGAACCTGAAATAGGTGAGTCAACTCAGGCTATTCAAGTTTTATGGTATCTAGGCCCTACATTACATAGCTCATTAGAAGAAAAATGCTTAACAACTATAAAGCATATGAAAAGCAAATGAAAGGATAGGGCTTCATATTTCTATTATCCTATTGCATTGTTACATCCATTTACAGGTCTAGTGACACACTCCTCTCTCAGAAATCCTTAGGAGAACTAAGAATATATATGATGCATCAGAAGTTTCTGTGAGCCTGATAGAGCCTCTTATAAATGGCTGGATTAAAGGAGCACTAACATGTACTTTTTTCACTAAATCTAAACAACTAGATCTAACCAATGTCTTGAATGATGTTCTTTTCTCATCAGCATTATTACTCATCCTATTTGCTTTCTTGCCATAACCTTAGAAGTAACCTTTGCCCTATGAACTTCTTTGCTGAAATACTGAACCACCTAGATTCCACTTCAGACAGAGGTTATCTCAGTCTCCTGGACATTATACCTAGAACCACTTCCATTGGTAATATCCCCAATATGGATGATTTCAGCAAGGTTCTACAGCCAGGACAAGAACAACAAAGCAGTTCCACTAACAATAGTACATTTGGCGCTAGGAAAACTCTGTAAGCCACTATAAAGATTTTATTGCCATTTTATAGATGAGAAAATTAACAGAAACTCAATTAAACAAATCAACTTTGGATTAGTCATATAAATAATTATTGAGAGGACCTTCACACTCCAACTCAGTAATCTCTCCTATATGTCAACAGCTGAAAAGAGAAAATATAATTGCTAGACAGAGCTAGTAAGACATCTACCACACCAATATCAATATGTAACATGCAGATTAATAAAGTTCAATGCACAAAATTAGATCTTTAACAAACATTAGCATAGAACTATTAATTTTTTTCATTTGTTACACTTTTTTTGGGGGGGTGGGGGGAGATTTTTGCTATAGGGCATATGCACTTGCCAGAAAGACAGAGAGACAAAGACACAGAAAGCGAGAAACAACCCCCCGGGGGGATGGCCACACTGCAATCTTTTCTCCTCCATTCTCCTCTCGGGATCTTGGGCACGCATGCGCAGGCGCCCGGCGTGAATTTAAGCCACCAGGTCCAGGACTTGAACAGCGGTTGACTACATGGGAGTCCAGAGGCGTAGCCATTACGCTAACTGCTCCCCATTTGATACACTTTTAATTGTATTTTGATTTTTACAAGAGCTAAAAAAAGGATTCATTATTATGGTTTTTAAAACATATACTTCAATATTCACAAAGATATTCACATAAAGCCTCGTAAATAAACTAATTTATAAAATAGGAACTAATGATTGATTCAAGTCACAAAAATGATCTCTCTTAGGATTTACTATTAGAGTTTGTCAAGGGAAAAGATCTTTTTCTTCTGAAGGCTTTTTGGAATTTTGATACTTAAAATTTGATATTGTATTTTTATAAAACTGTTAGTCCAACATTAAGAACAGAAACACTGAGGTACAGAGTTGTTATACATCCTGCTTTAAGATCCAATTAAATCAAATAATATATAATTACTTTATTGTGTATCTATAGAATTTTATAATAGCTTCAATGATTAAAAGGAAAGTTAAGGTTAAATAGGTACTTTTAAAAAATAGCAACTAATTGAGTTAATAGAATAGTGAAATAATTCTGTACCTGTAAAACAAAAACCATTATTTTTCTGTGCTCAATTTTCTGTCACAAAAAGCAAAGGCCCAGATGCAGTGGCACAGGTTGTAGATTACTGTTGAGCAGTAGTGGAGCCACATGAGAGGCCTAAGTGTGGATCCCAGGTCAACCTGAATGTGCTAGGCAAGCACATATATAGTGATCCTGCTGAGATGCTGGGGTGAGAGTCACAGAGTAGCAACTCCAGCTTAAGAGCACTTCTTTTGGGCCAGCAGGTGACATGTGGTGAAGGCACTGGACTCCCACATGGTTCAAATCCCAGATATAGCAGCTTGCTTTCTCACTTTCTCTCTTTCTTTCTCTGTGCCTGAATATCTCCTTCTGGTGAGCGTGCATGTCTTGTAGCAAATTAACATAATAATAATAAAGACGATGATAAATAAAATATTGGGTTGTTGGCAAAGTCATGACCTATTATTGCATAGAACAACACAGACAACTCAATACAAAAAGCATATACTGTCTTTTAAAAAAAGAAAAAAGGCCCCAATCACCCGTCTTTCACCCATCTCATGAAGGAAATAATCTTTTTAACAAGTACAAATATGGGAACTAGCAGTTGGCGTAATGGCTATGTTGCTGGACTCTCATGTAGTAGACCACGGTTCGCATCCCAGACCCGGTGGCTTAAAACTCACGCTGGGCGCGTGTGTGTGCGTGCCCAAGATCCTGAGAGGAGAATGGAGGAAAAGGGATTGCGGCATGGCCAACCCCCTTGGGGGGTGATTTCTCGCTTTCTGTCTCTCTGTCTCTCTCTGTCTGTCTGGCGAGCACACACGCCCTATAGCAAAAACTGCTCAAAAAAAAAAAATACAAATAAGACAAATATAAAACTATCACGTTGATTTATTTGCTTTGAGAGATAATTTATTTTATACCTCATTTTAATATCATTTTTCTGTAAGTATCTTGTGGGATTTTTGTGGGGTTTTTTTGTTTTGTTTTTTTAGAGAGAGATTTTTGCTGTAGAGCGCATGTACTCACTGGAGAGACAGAAAGACAGAAAGCAAGAAATAGTCCTTCAGGGGGAATGGCCACGCCACAATCCCTTCTCCTCCTTTCTCTTCTCGAGCTTTTGGGCATGCTTGCACATCTGCCCAGAGAAGTTTAAGCTGCCAAGTCTGGGACTCGAACTACAGCAGACTTCATGAGAGTCCAGAGATATAACCAGTATGCCACCTGCTGGTCTCAAGTGTCTTGTGTTTTTATAATCAGGGAATCAGTAACTATTCTCAGATAGTAAGATTTAAGAAGGAACATTGTTCACATTAGAATTTTTTAAAAATATTTTACACTATATGTGAACATGTATTTCAACCCATGCCTTTCCCAGCTATGTCTAAAAGGCTATAAAAAATCAATGCTCTGGGGCTAGCAGGTAGTGTGGTGAAGTCACTGGACTCCCACATGGCCAATCACAGTTCCCAGACCTGGTGGCTTGTGCTCTCACTCTCTCTCTCTCTCTTTCTCTCTCTCTAGTGAGCATACATGCCCTATACCAAGTTAAATGACAATAATAAATTAAATTAAATAATTCTTTTTAAAAATTTCTCTATTTATTAAAAAATACTCCATTTTTCTACATGAAGAATTTTTAAGTTTGAAAGATATTTCAATAGCTATTTATTATCAAATTATTTTAATTCCACTTCCTTCAGAAAATTACTAGATTTTCTCCTTTCTGTTATTCAGGGACTTTTCATGTCTTCTGAGTTTCTTCTTCATTTTTTTTTCTAGGTTTTTGCCATAGGAGAGATAGAGAGAGGAAAGTGAATGAGAAATCAGTTCTCAAGAGGGATGACCACACTACAATCCCTTCTCCATCCTCCTCTTGTGATTTAGGGCATGCACACACATGCACCTGGGATGATTTTCAAGTTGCCAGGTCTGAGACTCAGACTGCAGTCAGCCATGTAGGAATCCAGTGCCTTAACCACTATTCCACCTGTTGGCTCCAAGTTGACTGAGTTTCTAAAACATAAATATTCAAGAAACAGTTCTACAGAATTTTATTCCTATTCTTACCAAGAACAAATTTAGAGAAATTATTGTATTTACAAATAATATACACCTTTTAGATTTATAATAATGAACCTAATACTTTACTATATGACGTGTTTTATTCAAGTCTAATCTTTTAAAACTTTTAGTAGTAACAAATAAAGTTGACTTCAAAAAGTAATAATAAGTCACAACTTATTAATAAAATTAATGAGATGGTTAACTAAGGAACTCGATTGTAAATGAATTTTTCTAAAATGTCTAAAATCAGTAAAGTTTAGTTCAGGTAAGTTAGTATTACTTTGGTGATAGTAGGAGTAATATACACACATATTTCTTATTTGCCAAGGGAACAGAGCAGGAACGAAGGCAACAAAAATGAAAAGTTAGAAATGTATCTTGAAAGCTAGAATTATTGATATTGCTGTAGCTAGGAATCAAGCTGGAAAAACAAAATCAGGAAATTTCTGTGATATAAAAAAAGATTAAAAAAAATAAAATGAATAAAAGTAATGAGAATGACCAGGAAGCATGATCAGTAACAAAGAAGAAATGAAGCAATTAAAAATGATAACAAGGTCCTATGAAAAGATAAACCTGAGGGTAGTAGAAAAAATTAGACAAAACGTGAATATTAGAAAATTGAAGAGACCATCCACATAACTGAACAAAACATTTAAAAATCATGTATCTGATAAGAGACTTATTTCTAAAAAATATATAAGGAAATTTTCACAATTTAAAGCAAAAAGATAAAGAGGTTAGTTTAAAAAGACACAAAGGACTTAAACAGACATTTCTCTGTGAAAAAAATCTAAGAGACACAATAGAAACAGAAGAAAAGAACATAGAGAGGAGAAAACTGAATATTATTGGTAAGTAACTATTAATAACATGAAGACATAAAGAACTAGGCTACATACAAGATTATGATGTAAAGTAATTTAAAGGAAAAAAATAATAATAATGGTTCTTTTTCCACAATTTATCAGAAGTTTAAGAGGTTCAGAAAATGTGCATAGCCTATATAATCTCTTGATTAATATAGCAAAGTAGAAAAAAAATGTCAAGTAAAGCAAAGGATCACATACTTAAAATATGTATATTAAAATTTAATAGTGCTGAGTATTTCCTCAGATGCAAAAGAATAAAATGCTAAAAATTTATGCCTTGAATATATATACTTTCTGGATCATAACAGGAGCCACAGATAAAGAAGAGAAAGAAAGGGCCAGAAAGCAAATTTTTAAAAATAATGAAAAGCCAGTAGGTGGAGTAGTGATTATGTCGCTAGACTCCCATGTGGTTGATTAAGGTTCCAGTCCCAGACCTGATGGCTTGAAAATCACCCTGGATGCATGTGCATGTGTATCCAGAATCCCAGGAGGAGACTAGAGAAGGAAGGGATTGTGACATGGCCGTACTCCCAGGGTGATGATTTCTCACTTTCTTTCTCTCTCTGGCAAATACATGTGCCCTATGGCAAAAACCTAAACAATAATAATAATAATAATAATAATAATAATAATAGATGAAAAATTTCCAAATTTGGGGAAAGAAACCAATATCCAAGTACAAGTAGCTCAAAAAACTCCAATCAAATTCAACACAAGAAAAATTTTCTAAGATACATCATAATCAAAATATCAAGAATCAAAGACAAAGAATTCTGAAAGCAGCAAGAAATAAATACATAAATACATGGGGACCAGAAGGCACATGGTGATTAAGTCTCTGGACATTCCCACATGGCTGACCACGGTTTGAGTCCCAGACCTGGAGACTGACTGACTGACTGACTGACTTTCTCTCTCTCTCTCTCTCTCTCTCTCTCTCTCTCTCTCTGTTCAAATTAAAATAAACTTAATGAAAAAATAAAATTAAATAATTCTTTAGAAAAAAAGAAATACATAAATACAAAAGTGTCCCAATACAGCATATTTCTCATATTTCTCATAGAAAATTTCTGCAGGCCAGGAAAGAATGGGATGATGTATTCCAGGTGTTGAAGGGAGGGAATAAAAAAAATAATAATAATAATTTTAAAAAATCCTGTCCATCAAGAATACTTTACCTAGTATATTAGTTTATTTTTGTGTTGTTTACAGAAATACCTGAAACTGGGTGAATTTAAGAAAATAGAGGTTTATTTGACTCATGTTTCTGACCATGTGTTAGGTCCCAAGGTAACACAAAACAGCATAGGACAGGATCTTGAGCAGAGTGGCTGTACACAAGTTTCTGCCTGTTTTAGTCTCTTTTCCAATATCATAAACCTGCCAGAATTTAATCATAGGGGTCTCACCCCAATGACCTTATCACACACAAAAGTTCCCATCCTTGGACACTATTTAGGGATTAAGTTTCACATATGGCCTTTATAATACAACAAAGTCCAAACACATGAATTGTGGGGGAGCATCCTAACTAAAGCACCCAACAAAGTTGTCCTTCAAAAATGAAGGCACAATAACAATTTTAACAGATAAAAAAAAAAAAAAGCTAAGAAACTGCATCACCAATAGACCTCTCTTACAGAAAATATTAATAGTAAAGGTAGAGTTCTTTAAACTAAAACAAAGGCTATTAATTAATAACATAAAACAGATGAAGTTATAGAACAGAATGATATAAATAATAATAAGGCATATTCAGAATAATCTAGTACTCTAATAGTGGTGTGTAAAACAATTTTATATCTAGTATGAGGAACAAAAGACAAAATTATTTAAAAAACAACTGTAGCTATAATAAATTATTAAGAGATACAAATTATAAAAAGATGTAAATTTTGACATTAAAATCATAAAATGGGGGAAAAGAAGAAGTGTAGAGTTTATGTAGATGATTAAAGTTGTTATCAGCTTACAATGACCTGTTATAAGTACATGTAAGCTACATGATAATCACAAAACAAAAATCTATAGTAGTCACAATAATCTAAAAAGTGAAGAAGATTAAAAGGCATTATCACCTACAGAAAACTGTCAAACCACATGGAAGATAGCAAGAGAAGAAACAAGATACAGAAGATTTACAAAAGATAACCAAACTCAAAAAAGATCTACAAAATAATTAAAATCAAATTATAAAATGGTAGTATCAATCCCATACCTATTAATAGGTATTAATCCTACTACCTTTAATGTAAATAGATTAAAATCTCCAGTCAAAACACTTAAAGTGACTGAACAGATATCAAATCAAGACCCAACCATGAAAGATTCACTTTAGCCTTAGGGACACAAGCAACTAAAAGTAAAAGGATGAAAAAATATAACCCATATAAGAGGAAACAAAAATGAGTAAGGGTAGCTGTACACATATCAGACAAAATATATTTTAAGAGAAAAATTGGAGGCCAACACCTGGAGCAGTGGTTAAAGCGCTGGACTCCCAAGTGGCCAACTTCAGTTTGAGTTCTAGACTTAGCTGCTTGAAACTCACACTGGGTACATATGCATGCATGCCCAAAATTCCAAGAGGAGAAGGGATTGCATCATGGCCACCCCCACCCCCCCAAGAGGGTGATTTCTTATACTTTCTGTCTTTCTGTCTCTCTGGTGAGTGCACAAGCCCTATGATAAAAATCTCCCTCAAAAGGAAAAAAAAAAAAAAAAAAAGAGAGAGACAGAGAGAAAAACTAAAAATAGAAAAGATCATTATTTAATAAGAGGTCAACTCATCAAAAAGATATAAAAATTACAAATATACATGCATCAAACATTTAAATCTCATTTATAATAAGCAACAAGATAAAATTTAGGTGTAAATTTAACCAAGGAGGTGAAAAATCTGAATTCTAAAAAGTATAAAACACTGATTAAGAAACTGAAGAAAACACAAATAAATAAAGACATTGTATGTTCATGGATTAGAAGAATTAATATTATTACATGTTATAATGCTTGTATTAACCAAAGCAATATATAAATTCAATGCAATCCCTTCAAAATCCTAAGTCTTTTTTTTTTTTTTTTTTTGGAGAGGTTTTCGCTATAGGGCGCGTGCGCTCACCAGACAGACAGAGAGAGAGAGATATAGAGACAGAAAGCAAGAAATCACCCCCCAGGGGGGATGGTCACACCGCAATCCCTTCTCCTCCATTCTCCTCTCAGGATCTTGGGCACGCACACACACGCGCCCGGCGTGAGTTTTAAGCCACCAGGTCCGAGACGCGAACCACGGTCGACTACATGGGAGTCCAGCGACATATCCATTACGCTAACTGCTGGTTCCCCAAAACCCTAAGTCATTTTTCAAAGAAATAGAAAAATAAAATCCTTAAATTTGTATGGAATCATAAAACAACTCAAGGACCAAAAGCACTCTTGTGCACAAAGAACAAAACTGGACTATGTTCACTATCTGACATCAAAACATAAAACAAAGCTATAGCAATCAAAACAGCATAGTATTAGCATCAAAACAGATACAATGAGCAATGGAACAAGATAGAGTCCAAAAATAAACCCATACATTTACAAAAAATTGATTTTTGATAATGGTGCCAAGAACATACAATGGAGAAAAAACAATTTTTTCAATAAATAGTGCTGGAAAACTGACTATACAAATTCAGAAGAATAAAACTTGATCTTTATCTTACATCATGAAGAAAAATGAGTTCAGAGTGAATTAAAGATTTAAATATAAGACATGAAATTTGAAAATTACTTGAAGAAACAGAGGAAAAGCTCTACAATATTGGTCTGAGCAATGATTTTTTTTTTTGGGGGGAGGGGGTATAATCCTGAAAACAAAGAAAACAGAAGCAATAATAAACAAATGGGATATCAAACCAAAAAGTTTCTGAACAACAACAACAACAAAAAAATAAGAGGTAAAAGGCTAGTTCTACCAGTCATTAAGAGAATCAGATCCCACATCCAACTGCATGGTTCAAGTCCCAGACCCACCAGCTTGAAAAACATGCTGGGCATGTGTCAGTATGTCTATGTACACACCCAAAACTCCAATAGGATGGAAAAATATAAGAGATAGAGGCATGACTATATCCCATTGGGGGATGCTATCTCCCTCTCCTCTCTCTCTGTCACTCTCTTGCTCTAGCAATGACACATACCCTATGGCAACTGGGAAAAAAAAAATTTAACAGAGGGAAGAAACAAACCAGAAAGTGGGAGAAATATATGCAAACCACATGTCTAATGGGAGTTAATATCCAAAATACATAAAGAACTCACACAATAACAAGAAAACAAATACATAAATGGACAAAGAAAATTGTTCTAGTCCATTGTGCAGTGAATTACAGAAATTTCTCAGTCTGGATAATTTACTATTCTAGAGGTCTAGTCAGATTATGGTTTGGAGGTCCAATACCCATGATCTCTATCTGGTAAAAGTCTTCATACTCGGGGTCCAGCAGGTAGCATGGCGTTTAAAGTGATGGACTCCCACACGGTTCGAGTCCCAGACCTGGCAACTAGCTTGCTTTCTCTGTCTCTTTCTCTCTCTCTGGTGAGTGCACATGCCCTATAGCAAAATTTTTAAATAACAGTAATAATAAATTAAATAATTCTTTTAAAACTTTTTATAAAATAAAAAAGTCTTCACATTCGTAGATAACATGGCAGAGGTCAGAAGTCCACACAAGTATAGCACGTCTCAGTCTGTCTCATTACCTCTCCATATAAACCTATCAGGTCTCGACCCTGAGATCAAGTACTTCAGCTATGAAATATTGGTTTCCTTGACCAAAAATGAAAATTTTCTACTGAGACTTGCCTCTCCAGACTTGAAGGCACCAGCGAAGCCAGGCCTATCCTGAGATAGATATGGTACTTCAGCTGTGAAATATTCGTTTTCTTGACCAAAAATGAAGATTTTCTGCTGAGACTTCCCCCTCCCGACTCATTTCTAGTGGGTAGGGATAGCTCTGTGTCTCTTTCTCTCCATTTCTGTCTGTCTCTCTCTGTCTTGCTGTGTCTCCTTGTGACTCTTAATTTTCTTTATATTTTTTTCCTAAAGTAAAGTATCCTCTGGGCTCTCAATGTCTCCTTTATTGTGTTAATTGCCTTTTCTCACTTCATTTAGAACAAGCACCAGCCAAGCCAGGCCTATCCTGAGATGGATACCATACTTCAGCTGTGAAATATTGGTTTCATTTTTGCTTTTTAAAATTATAATATTATAGTTTTTTATCCTCTTTTTCTCTTTCTTCATTTTATTTTTTCTTCTTTCCTCTTCTTAATTCTTTTCCTTTTTTCTTTATCTTTATTCATTTTCTGATCAGCCTTTACACACTAAGTGTCTAGACAGATCCAAGTGAAAGTTTCCAAACATCTGAATATGATTAGGGTCAGAATATTCCTCTCTTCAGCTTGAATCTGATCAACAAACAGTGAAAATAGAACCGAAGAAAGATTGCAGATCAGCTACTTCTGCTCGCCTCTGAATGCTGAGACTGAACTTTAAGAATTAAGAAGAAACGCATCATCCATCAGATGACTAGAAATCACTCCAGGATCATAAGAAATATGGGAAAGCAAGACAATACCTCTCCTCCAAAGGAAAAGAATAACTCTTCTTCATCCTCAGACAGTACAATGAAACTCATGGAAATGTCTGATAAGGATTTTAGAATATTCATAGTGACAAACCTAACAGAGATGGAAGAAAAGAGAGACAATGAACTACAGAAGAGGCAGGAAAAAGGAGCTGACGAGTTCCAGGAGGTGAGGAAATTCTTGAAAGATCTAAAAAAGAATCAAATGGACTTGTTAGAGATGAAGGCTATAGTACAGGAAGTCAAAATCTCTCTTGAAAGTATTAAAAGCAGACTAACTCATACAGAAAATCAAATCTCAAATGTAGAAGATAAAATTGCTGGCCTAGAAAAATCCACCATGAAGACAGAGATAATCACCCCCCAAAAAAATAAGAATAATACACGAGAAATACTAAATACCATCAAACATCCAAACATGGGATAATTGGTATCCCAGAAGGCGAAGAGACTCACAAGGGCATTGATAATCTATTCCATGAAATCCTGGAAGAAAACTTTCCAAACCTAGAGAGGCACTCAAAGATCCAGTTCCAAGAAATACAAAGGACCCCAAATAGAATCAACCCAAAAAGATCTTCTCCAAGACACATTATAGCCAGACTGACCAAAACCATGGACAAAGACAAGATACTAAGATTGGCAAGAGAGAAACAGCAAGTTACCTACAAAGGATATCCCACCAGGCTAACAGTGGATGTCTCATCAGAAACAATGCAAGTGAGGAAAGAATAGGAAAATATATCCAAAGTGTTAAGGAAAAAGCAATTTCAACCAAGAATACTGTACCTGGCAAAATTATCCTTCATATGGGAAGAAAAGACAAGAAAATTCTCAGATAAACAAAACCTGAAAGAATTTACTAGCACCAGACCAGATCTCCAAGAAGTTCTCAAGCGAGTGCTATACCAGGAAAATTAAATACAGACACAAAGAAGAGTTCCAAAACTAAGAAAATGGCCAACTTAATTGTAGAGACACGTCTTGAGTTGAATATTATATCCCAGAATTTAATCAGGAAGATAGGACCACAGCAGAAGATGGATTAAGTACATGAGACTGAACTGATGCAATAGCATTTTATGACTTTTGACTAAAACATTGCTGATTTTCTTCTAGGCTTTGTTTTCTAGTTTTAAGGATTCTTGTCCTTTCTTGAGCTGCCAGTAGGTTCATGTACCTACTATTTGAACAGAATCCTAACCTGTTCCCTCGCTTTAAGTAAAGCTCCTTAGCATTTCTTTGATTTATTAAAGCTAAAACTGCTTTTCTTAAAATTAATAAAATATTTTAAAATACCTATTTAATAACCATAGTAAGCTTTATAGCATCAGCTTGGTGCTACCTTATAGTATATTCATTCTACTCAGAGTTTCACATCTAAAGTCAGATATGTATTCTCTGATATGTACATACCAACTAAACTTGCAATTGAAAGTAGTTAGATTACTTAAGAAATTTTATGAATCAATAAAATGTGGGAGAAAAAGGAATGGAAAACAAATGTAGACACCTAAGGTAGTGTGGGAGGAGGGTGGGAAATGGCAGAGGGTGAGAAATAGGGGTAAAAAATATATATACATGTATATATATGAAACTAGAAATGGAAGATTAATGATGATAACATGTATGATTAAGCCACTATGCAGTATATTTTGGATGGGAAATCACATTTTGTGTGCTGTGACAATGTTCAGGGAATGAATGTAGACTAATTATCAGAAGAAAATTACAGTGCACTTGTAACTAGATTCTAGCTTGGTCCATAGTTTTAGTTTAAGGTATTTGGTGAATCAACAAAACGTGGGGGAAAAAATAGGTCTAGAAACTAAATAAATAAATGAACAAACAACCAAACAAACAAACCTATCAGGACTCAATCATGCTGGGTCCCAGTCTGACACCTAATCACCTAACAAAGGCTTCAATATGTATCAGTACTATATTAGATTAGTCTCCACACTTCTCAACATCATTACAATAGCTCACCAAATTTTAATACATACATTCAAAACCTAGCAGACCTGAACAGATAGTTATCAAAGATGACATATAATTCTCAACAGATTTATGAAAAAAATGTTCAACATCATTAATCACTAGAAATATGCAAATTAAATCTACTATGAGGCATTAACATGTATCTGTTAAAAATAGCCATTATCAAAAAGATGAAAGAGTACTATTACATGAGCCCAAGGCACATCAGAGGCTCAGATTTGGATTCCAGACCAACCTGAACAAGTTAGTCATGGAGGATTACACCTGTAATCCTAGCTAAGTGGGAGGTTGGGGCAGAGGATTACAAATGAAAGACCTTGCAAAAATACCTGTATCTCAGGGGCAGACACTGGTGCAGAGATAAAATGTGATGTTCTGCAAAGCTGACCCACATAGGAAAGAAAATTCTGGGTTTGGATCAGGAGACCTCACCAAGTATGCCAAGGATGTGTAAGCACATGATCCAGGGTTGGTTGAAGCTTGCGGTGGACTGCAACATCAAGATCCTATTGGGGTACAGTCTCTTTGTCTCTATCTCTCTGTCTCTCCCCCAAATGGAAGAAATAACTAATTATACTTTTTTTAAAAAATCTCTTGGGAACCAGCAGTTAGCATAATGGCTGTCGCTGGACTCCCACAAAGTCGACCGCGGTTTGCGTCCCAGACCCGGTGGCTTAAAACTCACGCCGGGCGCGTGTGTGTGCGTGCCCAAGATCCCGAGAGGAGAATGGAAGAGAAGGGACTGCGGCGTGGCCATCCCCCCTGGGGGGTGATTTGTCTCTTTCTGTCTCTGTGTGTCTCTCTCTCTGGCGAGTGCACGCGCCCTATAGCGAAAACCTCTCCAAAAAAAAAGAAAATCTCTTTCTCTCATCCCTCCCTCCCATGCTCACTCAATTTCTCTCATTAAAAATAAATAAGAAAAGTAAGTGTTGGTAAGGATATAGAGAAAAGAGAATCCTTTATACTGCTGATGAAACTATAAATTAGTATACCTGTTAGGAAAACCAGTATTGAGGTTCCTTAAAAAACTAAAAATGTAACTACCATCTGATATAGCAATCCCAAGTTTGAATATATATCCAAAGGAAAAGAAATGTGTGTGGAGAGGTGTGTGTATATACTTTTTAAATATGGAGTTAACCTCAAATCTTTTCATAAATACCAATATTATGTGGTTTAGTGAAATTTTACCTCTTAAAATGATAAAAAAATATACTCTTTCCTAGTATGAGTCACTTCCAAATCCTCCTTTTCTCTGGTCCCTAGCAACTTACTGTTGTTATGGATTCACCTTTGTCAAGGCATTTCACATACACAAGATAATCATATGTGACTTTTTGTGTCTGGCACCATTAGAATGTGCACACATGCCAAATCAGGAATGAGAGAGAGAAGCACCTCTACAGACTCTGGCCTTGCCACTGTCCTCTTCCTCCAAGCCTCCAGCCCATTGAATCATGAGCTCTCACATGTCCCACTAAGCATGTCCCAGGCTGACAGCCAGGGATTCAGACTGTGGTAGACAAGGGATCTGGTCTCTCTTGTGCAATGTATCACCATTGTACCACAGAGCTGGTTTTGTCTCTCATTCTTTATAAAGTCCTAGAACCTGGTATCAAAATAACTAATATTTTATGTTCGTCACTATTAGGTCAAATAATACTTTAATTGAAATACATTAGTCTAGAATGTATAAATATATCCCCCATAGTAAGGTCTGAAATTAAAATGTTCAAAAGTATCACATAAGAACAAAAAATATATATAAAATAGTATACAATGAAATTTGTAACCTATGTGTTTTAGAAATTTTCCACAATTTTATATTTATATGTTAATTTTTTTTATTGTTTTCCTTATAACTACACCTAATTTGGATAGACCTCTTAATTTTTCCAAATCCAGTTTTTTAAATTAAAGTTTTGGCTTTTTATCTCACTTCATTTTATTTAAAAAATAAGATACTTATAACTACACCTAATTTGGATAGACCTCTTAATTTTTCCAAATCCAGTTTTTTAAATTAAAGTTTTGGCTTTTTATCTCACTTCATTTTATTTAAAAAAATAAGATACTAATTATTTAACATATTTAATACCATATTTCTACTTAGAATGTGGAGATTTGGGGAGGCCAACAGAAGATATGATGGTTAAGGTGGCTGCATCCACATAATTAACTCCACCATTCATGTCCCAGAATCCCCGGCTTGAAAAACCCTCCTAAGTGCGTGTGCATGAGTGCTCAAAATCCAGAAAGGAGAGGAGAAGGGGTTGCTGCATGGTCATTCATCCTAGAGGTGCTTTCTCACTTTCCTTCTCCCTCTCTCTCCCTCTCTCTGTCTCCAATGAGTGTCAATGCCAAACAGCTAAAATGAAAAGAAGAACGTGGAGAATCTTCATGAATGTTTCATGCATAGAAAGAAATATAAAATCTCTCATCATGGATAAAGGGTTTTCTGTATACTCACAATAAAACTTTTCTGGTTTTTTTTTTTTTTTTTTTTAAAGGATAGAAAAGGTTGGCTTAATAGATACATAAATTAAAAGTTTAAAAATTTTATAAGGGGCTAACAGGTGGTGTGGAGTTCAGGTGCTGGATACCACATGGCTGACTGCACGGTTTGAGTTTCAGACCCGGTGGTTTGGAAACCACGCTGAGCCTGTGTGTGTGAATATCCAAAATCCTGAAAGGAGAATGGAGAAGGGACTGTATTGTGGGCATTCCTCCTAGGGGATGCTTTCTCAGTTTTCCCTCCCTCTGTCTCTCTGGTGAGCACAAGCACTCTAAAGCAATACATAACTATATATATATGTGTGTGTGTGTGTGTGTATGTATATGTATATATGTATATGTGTGTATATATATACATACACACATATACATACACACACATATATAATTATATATATATATATATATAATTTATTTATTATCATTATTATTTTTCAATTTGCCAGGGGTATGTGCACTCTCCAGAGTAAGATGGAAAGAGAGAAAGCACTTCCAATGGGGCATGGTCACGCAACAATACCTTTTCCTTCACTCCTCCACCTTGTGGGGATATTGGTCATGCATGAACACAACGTGATATGTTTCTCAAATTGTAGTGTCCCAGACTCAAACTGCATAGTTGGCCATGTTGGATCCCACTCCCCCAGCCACACAATGAAACCGGCCCCCCAAAATATTATTTTAAACATAATTGCATGTAAATATATTTCCTTCCTTAAAACTACTTTCGTGTTACTAACATGGTTATTCTGAACTGAAACAAAAAAATGCAAACTAAGTTTTTTTATGCAGAGTGACATGATAAAGATAATATATAATACCTCTTATAATGACATCAAAGAAGAATTTTTTTATTTTTGAGCAATTAACTCATTCAGAGTGTAAGATTAATGTTTCTCATACAGAAAATTTGCTTACCAATTCTTACCAAGTATTATGAGTACAATTTTATTTCATTTCACCAGCATAATGAAACATATTATATTTTATGTGGTTATCATTTTAAGTATATACACTGGTCCCTTCAAAGGTTACCATGTGAGGTCAAAGGGTACATTATATAGGAGTTCATGGAAAAGAATCTCTTACAACAATAAAACATATTTAGAAATTGATGCCAAGAAACAAAACTGGATGGCTTAACTCATAGCCTGCATTTTAAACATAAGGTATACATATCCACTTATGCAGAAATATTTTACAATTTAAACTAGACATATGGATTTGAAAGACAAAATATAGTCACCATTAACAAGACTTTTTTCCATCTATTCAAGAAACCTGTGTTCTTACCTATAGTTTGGAAGACTTCATTCATCAAAGCTTCATTCACTACTGAAGAGCTGATATTTCCAATATGAGACCAACTTTGATATATTGATTGCAGCAGAAGTGTCTGTGCCCTTGTAGCTTGAATTGTGAGACTTGGAAGTTCAAATATACCTTCAGTAATAGCAATCTGAGATCTTTTGGACCTGCATAAGAAAATTGGATAACACAATCAACAGCATTAACAAATAACAACATATTAAATGCAAGGGCTACAAGGGAAGAAGAAGTGTACATTTTAAAAAATATTGTAAAATTGAATTTATTCAAATAGATAGGCAATTATGCTAACTTCAATAAATTTTGCTATTTAAGAATCTTTAATAATAAAATGAAAAATAAAAATACAAACTAAGTAATGTCCATACACACATATTCACACAAGGATTCTGCTCAAGTAATTACAATTACTCAAGCAAGTTTATCATCAAAAATAACAATAGAAATTTTAATAATTACAGTTAACAACTACAGAAGATTCACTAACAGATCTGCATTATGCAAAATATCATTATTTATTAACTCATCCTAATCATTTAGTGAGAGAGGTGCTATCATCCTGCTCATTTTTCAGAAAGGAAAACCAAGTGATGAAGAGATAAATTAAGGTATCAAATGTCATACTAATAAGTAGTGGGAAATGATCATTTAAATCCAGGTAATATGATTTAGAGCACTCGATCCTCTCACAAACAGTTATAAAGTATTTACATTATATCTAGGTTCACAGTGATTGTAAAAGGGAAATTGGTTTTAAAATTTCTGCCCCAGGACCTAGTCATGATAGCACAAGTGGCAAGATGCCACTCTGCCATGCCAAAGCTACGCAGAAGATCTTGGTTAGGATCCTGGGTCACCCTAAAACACACTAGACACATATAATATTGACATACTGATAAGCTAGAAGGCTGGGGTCTGGGAGATTCCAGCATGATGAAATCCTGTTGAAGGTATTTATTTTTCTTTTTCTCTTTCTTTTTTTTTCTCTCTCTCAAAACAAAACAAAACGAACAAAAAAACATTGATTGCCAGCCTATGGTCTGGTAGCTAAGGTGGCTAAATCTCACACGGACTTTGCAGTTCGAGTCCTGGAACCAATGTCTTAAAAACCATGCCAGGGGGGACCAGCAGTTAGCGTAATGGTTATGTCGCTGGACTCCCACGTAGTCGACCACGGTTCACGTCCCAGACCCGGTGGCTTAAACTCACACCGAGCGCGTGTGCGTGCATGCCCAAGATCCCAAGAGGGGAATGGAGGAGAAGGGATTACAGCGTGGCCATCCCCTCTGGGGGGTGATTTCTCGTTTTCTATCTCTCTGTCTGTCTCTGTCTGTCTGGCGAGCGCACGCGCCCTATAGCAAAAACCTCTCCAAAAAAAAAAAGAAAACCATGCCAGGTATGTGTATCTATGAACAAAATCTCAAAAAAAGGAAGAGATGGGAAGAGAAGGGATTACAGTATAACCATTCCTCATGGAGGGCACTTTTTCTCTTTCCTGCTCTCTCTCTCTCTTTCTGTCTCTGGCAAGCACACATGCCCTCTGGCAAACTTTAAAAATTAAAAAACTTAAAAGTTTTTTTGTGCCCTGAACTAACCAATACTGCATTAAAGAGAAAGTCTAGGAAGCAAGGGTAGAAAGACATATCACATACAAAAGAAATAAAGATAAAAATAAAAGCAAATGTCAGAAACCATGCAAAACAGAAGACAATGAACTGACATTTATAGACTGAAAGACAAAAAGACAATTGACCTAGAATCTACAGTTAAAAATATATTATCTCCCAACAACGCAGGTGAAAGCCAAACAAAATTGACCACTAGCATGTCAGCACTACAAAAAATGTAAAAGAAAATGTTTAGGGCCAAATAAACAAGATGCCAGATGGGAATCTTTGTAGATCTACACAAAAATAAGGGAAGAATACTGAGAATACTAAAATATATAGGTGAATTAAAAAAAAAAAAAAAGAAAGAGGAAGGAGGGGAGGAGGAGGGAGAAAGAAGACATAGTCTTTACCAATACCTACTAAAGAAATTAAAGAATTTACTACTGAAAGCAAAAATAACAAAATGTTTTAGGGTTCATAACATTTGTTAAGTTGTAACATATAACACCCACAAATCAAAGGACAGATGGAGAAAAATTGAAGTATAATGCAATTAGGTTTTTAAACAATATGTAATGTGACCTATTATTAAAGTAGCTGTGATAAGTAAAAGATGAAAACTCTAAACCTTAGAATTAAAGTTATAAAACAAAAAGACACTTATAAAGGCAATAGTAGGAATGAAATGAATCATAAAAATTAAATAGTGAATGGATCCAGCAGGTGGCTCAGTGGCTGAGGCTCTGGATTCCCACATGACTGACCATGGTTCAAGTCTCAGACCTGGTGGCTTGAAACACACACCGGGCTTGTGTGTGTGCAGCCCAAAATTCCAAGGAGAATGGAGAAGGGATTGCAGCATGGTCATCCCCTTAGGGGATGATTTTTCACTTCCTCTCTGTCTCTCTCATCTCTCCAATGAGGGCACATGTCCTGTAGCAAAAATTTCCCTTAAAAAATTAAATATAAAGGTAGAATAAAGAAATGAAGAAAATGAAGAAACAAATGAGCAATAGGTAAGACAATTAGAAAACAAATATCAGGATAACAGACTTATACCCAAATATATATATATAATAATTTTTTAAGTATAAGCATGCCGATTAAAGGCAAAGATTATCAGATAAAATTTTAAAAATTAAAAAGGCCCAAGTATGTCATATCAGATAAAAACCATTTGAAATATAAAGTAGATAGGTTAAAAATAAAGGTGATGGGGGAGTATTAAAGGAATGGAGGGAAAGCCACACCATGTAAATCTAATGAAAAGAAGAGTTAGATATTGATATTAGACAAAGTAGCCTTCAGAACAAAGAATATTCCCAAGAATAAAAAGGGACTTTTTGGGAACCAGCAGTTAGCGTAATGGCTATGTCGCTGGACTCCCACGTAGTCGACCGCAGTTCGCGTCTCGGACCCGGTGGCTTACAACTCACGCCGGGCGCGTGTGCGTGTGTGCCCAAGATCCCGAGAGGAGAATGGAGGAGAAGGGATTGCAGCGTGACCATCCCCCCTGGGGGGTGATTTCTCGCTTTCTGTCTCTCTGTCTCTCTCTGTCTGTCTGGCGAGCGCACGCGCCCTATAGCGAAAAACCTCTCAAAAAAAAAAAAAAAAAAATGGGGGACTTTTTCATAATGATAAAGGGGTAATTTGGTTTGTATGTACCATAGACCTTCCAAATATATATATACATTTTCAAAAGAATGCAACTGAAAGAGGAATAGTTAAATTTAAAAACTTGAGATTTCATAACACATCTCTCAGTAATTGATAGAACAAAAATCAGAAAACTGGGCCTGCCTATGGCATGGTGGTTAAAGTGGCTGATTCCACATGCCAGTCACACAGTTTGAGTTCTAGACCCAGTGGCTTGAAAAACAAACTAGGCATGTGTGAGTACAAGTTCAAAATCCCAAAAGGAGAGACACAGAAGAGCGGATAGTGGTGTGACCATCTGACCATTCCCTATTGTGGTGTGGGAGAAAATGCTTTTTAACTCTGTCTCTCTTGCAAGCACATTTACACTCTGGTAAATTGAAAACAACAAAAAACAAACAAACAAAAAAAGGAAATCAGTAAACTTTTTTTTAAGAGAGATGTTTGCTATAAAGCACATGCACTTGCCAGAGAGACAGGGAGAGACAGAAAGACAGAAAGTGAGAAATCACCCACCAGGAAGGATGGCCATGCTACAATCACTTCTCCATTCTCCTCCTCTTGGGATTTAGAGCATGCACTACATGCACCCAGCATGAGTTTAAGCCACTGAGTCCAGGACTCAAACCACAGTCAACTATGTGGGAGTCCAGCAACATAACCATTACACATCTGCTGGTCCCAGTAAACACTTTTTAAAAAGGCTAGCCTGTGGTATAATGGTTAAGGCAGCTGGTTCCCACATGGCTAACCACAGGGTTCAAGTGATTTGAACTTGGTGCAGGTATATGCATGCACAAAATGCTTTCTCACTCTCACTTACTTACATTCTCTCTCTGTCTCTCCCTCTCTCCCTCTCTCTCTTTCTTTCAAGCACACAGGCCCTCTGGCCAAATTTTAAAAAGAAGAACAGCATCATCAATCAACTAAAGACTGCTTATAGAACACCTCTTCTAACAATAGCAAAATACACATTCCGCAAGACACACTATATCCTGAGTCATAAAATCAAGTCTCAGTAAAACTAAAAGGACTGAAATCCTAAAGTATATGTGCTATCACAATGAATTTAAACTATAAACAACACAAAGGTACCCAAAATATCCCTAATTATTTGGAAATTAAACAAAGAAAACTAACTCAAAATAGTTAAAAACACAGTAGAAATTTTTCATAAATTTACACAAAATCAAATTTATGAACAATTATTATTTTAGAAAAAGTAGATTGGGTTGTTGGAAAAGTCATGACACATTACTGCATAGAAAAACGCCGAAAAAATGTCATGACTTTTCCAACAGCACAAAAGGAAAGAATCATTGATGTATATAATCAGTATTTTTAAACAGCAAAACAGAAAAGAAATAATATATAGAGCCAACAGATGGCCTGGAGATTAAAGTGGCTCAGAGATCCCACATGGTCAACTATACAGTTCGACTTTCAGACTTGGTGGTGTGGAAGTTAAAGTGGCTAGATCCCACATGGCCAACTGTATTATTGGAGTTCCAGACCCAGGGCCTGAAAACCATGCCAGGTACATGGGCATGCTTGCCCAAATCACAAAAGGCAAATGGAGAAGAGATTGCAGTGTGGTCCATCCCCCAAGAGTGATATCTCGCTTTCTCTCTTACTCTGTCTGTCTGAGGTGAGCACGTGTGCCTTATAGCAAAAAGAAAAAAAGTACATAGAGATGTCTAACAAGAAATTTTGCTTAAAATAGACTTAATTCGTACTTTTATCAACAGTACTAGGGAGAAATGTTCACCAGTTGAAACATCCATTTTGTAAGGCAAATAATAATGTGATTGAATGTATGGAAGAAAACGAAATGGAAAAAAAATAAATTTAAAAAAAAGAAAAAGAAAAAAAAGAAAAGAAAATAGACTTAAATCTATGAAGTGTCTAACAAGTCACAGAAAATATAGATTCAGAATGATCATTGGTGTCTAACATGTCTCAGAAAATATAGATTCAGAACAATCATTGTCTATAAAATTTCTTTACAAAAAAAGAACTATAAGATTTCAAGTAGATAAAGCAATATATCCATTTTTAGTGTAAAAGCTTTCAGCTCTTCTCCATTTAGGATGATGTTCGCTATGGGTTTTTCATAAATAGTTTTTATTGTGTTGAGAAATGACCCTTCTATGTCAATTTTGCTGAGAGTCTGATCATGAAGGGATGCTGTATCTTATCAAATGCTTTTTTTTGCATCAATTGATATGACCATATGGTTTTTATCTTTCTTCCTGTTAATATGGTGTATTACATTTATGGTTTTGCATATGTTGAACCAACCTTGCATTCCTGGAATAAAGTCTACCTGATCATAATGTATAATCTTTTTTATAAGTTGTTGGATATGATTTGCTTGTATCTTGTTAAGAATCTCTGCATCTGGGGACCAGCAGTTTGCGTAATGGCTATGTTGCTGGACTCCCATGTAGTCGACCGCGGTTCGAGTCCCGGACCCGGTGGCTTAAACTCACGCCG
The DNA here is from genome assembly GCA_026018925.1 of Tupaia tana. Classification (NCBI taxonomy): domain Eukaryota; kingdom Metazoa; phylum Chordata; class Mammalia; order Scandentia; family Tupaiidae; genus Tupaia; species Tupaia tana. The sequence goes on along the minus strand of JAKSZU010000008.1, from coordinate 53,871,732 downwards.
GGCGCGTGTGCGTGCGTGCCCAGGATCCCGAGAGGAGAATGGAGGAGAAGGGATTGCGGCGTGGCCATCCCCCCTGGGGGGTGATTTCCTGCTTTCTATCTCTCTGTCTCTCTCTGTCTGTCTGGCGAGCGCACGCGCCCTATAGCAAAAACCTCTCCAAAAAAAGAAAAAGAAAATGAATCTCTGCATCTGTATTCATCAGAGATAATGGTCTATAGTTTTCCTTCCTTGTCCTGTCCTTATCTGTTTTAAGGATAAGGGTGCTAGAGGCTTCATAGAATGAATTAGGGAGAGATTCATCCTTCTGGATCTTTAGAAATAACTTGAGCAGAATCCAGTCCACTACAATCTAGTATATCTAATCGATTCATGAGCTTAATTTACTTTTAAAAAATATGAGATTGCAAGCTTTAGTCTTGTATAGTTGAGATACTAAAGCAGTGTCGGTAGATTTTTCAAGTCAATGGGCTCCTTATCTAGCCACTGCTGATTGACAAGTTCTATGTTATTAATAAATCTAATATTCTTCAAAGCAGTTTTTGGTCCTTAAAAAAAATCAACTATAAATGTTCTCGCTGTTATCTAAAGTATTTACATTTCAGATTAAGCCTAGTTGTATTCAAGTATCATGCTGAAGGAGTTCTCTAGAAAAACTACAAAATCAGCAAATATTTATTTCTACCATGTAGCAGTCATATTCTAGTTACATGGAAAGCAAAATCAGAAAGCTTCACTGCTAAAATCTACCCAACTTTTAAAGAAAAACAAATACCCATCTTTTCAAACTGGTGTAAAAAATAGAAGAGAACTCTTCTTAATTCCTTTTAAGAGAACAGTGTTACCCTAATACTAAAACTAAAGATAACACAAGACAACTACAGATCAATATCCATTATGAAAATAGAAGCAAAATTCTCAATAAATTTCTTGCAAATCAGAATCAGTAGAATATTTTTAAATTATACAGTATGAAAACTAGAATTAGTCCAAAAATAAATGGTAAGTTCAACATAAAATCAATGCGACATACCACATAAGTATTTTTTAAACGTTCATCTCAATTGATGCAGAAAAACATTTGAAAAAAATCTAAATATACTTTCATGATAAAATCACCCAGCAAACTAAGAGAATTTCTCAACACTATATAAAACATTTATGAAAAACACATAACTAAAATCATACTTAATAGTGAAAGACTGAAATTTTTCATTCCAAAATCAGAAACAAGAGAAGGATATCTGCTCTTGCTCTTCTATTCAACACTGTAGTGAATTCTGGCCAATAACTTACACAAGATAAATAAGAGCCATTAGAATTTTAAAGGAAGAAGTAAAATTATCACTACTCACAGATCACATCATCTTATACGTAGAAAATCCCAACACACACACACACACCCACACACACACACACAATCTGTTAGAGTTAATAAACTTGCAAGATATAAGGTAATTACACAAAAATCAGTTTTATATCTAGATGCTACAATGAACAATCCAAAATGACATTTAAAAAACAATTTCATTTACATTAGCAAGGAAAAAAATAATTAGGAAGAAATCTAACAAAGAAGTGTAAGATCTGTATAATAAGAACTACAAAATACTGTTGAAAAAATTTTCAATATACTTAAATAGAAAAATGTCCAATGTTTATGAACTGGGAAACAATATTTTTAAAATGGCAAGACTCCTCATATTTATCAACACAAGCACTATCAAAATCCCAGCTGCCTATTTTTCAAAAATTAATCCTAAACTTCCTATGAAAATGCAATGGACTTCTCTCCCCCTAAAAAAAAAAAAAAAAAAAAAAAAAATCTTGAAAAAGAACAAAGTTGAGACTAGCAGACAGTGTAATGGTTACATTTCTGGACTCCCACATAGTCGATCACAGTTCAAGTCCCAGATCCGGCAGTTTGAAACTCACGCCGGGTGTGTGTGTGTGCATGCTTAATATCCCAAGAGGAGAATGGAACAGAAGAGATTACAACATGGCCACCCCCTGTAAGAGGTGATTTCTCCCTTTCTGTTTCTTTTTCTTTATGGCAAGAGCAGGCACCATATAGCAAAAATCTCTCTCTCTTAAAAAAAAAAAGGAAAGAACAAATTTGGAAAACTCATACTTCCAAATTTCAAAACTTATCTCAAATATACAGTAAACAAAACAGTGACACAGGGGCCAGCAGATGGTGTAGTGGTTATATTGCTGGTCTCCCACATGGCCAACCTCAGTTCGAGTTCCGGACCCAATGGCTTGAAAATCATACCAGGCACATGTATATGTACCCAAGATCCCGGGAGGAGATTGGAGGAGAAGGGATTACAGCATAGCCATCCCCCCAGGAGGTGATTTCTCACTTTCCCTCTTACTGTATTTGTCTATCTTTCTCTCTCCAGTGAGTGAGTGCACCCTAAGCCAAAAACCTCTTTAAAAAAAAAAAAGTGTCATATTGAATAAGCATAGACATATAGATCAATGTACTATGATTAGGAGTTTAGAAATAAATCCATACCTCTACAATCAACTAATTATTTATTGGGTCATCAAGGCCAATCAATGATGCTGGTAAGAAAGGGGCATCTGTTTAATAAATGGTTTTGGGAACTGAATATCCTAATAAAAAGAATGAATTTGGAGTAATATTTGAAACTACATACAAAAATTAACTCAACATGGATCAAAGAATTAACATTATAAAGTTGTTAGAAGCAAACAGAAATTTAAATCTTTATGATCTTAGTTTAGGCAAAGGTTTCTTAAAAGCAAAGCAACAAAAGGAAAAATAAATTGGACTATATTAGAATCTAAAGCCTGGCTGTATCAAGGGACCCTATCTAGGAAAGGCCACATATAGAATGAGAGAAAATGTCTGCAAATCATGTATCTGGTAAAAGTGTAGTTTCTACAATATGGGGTGGGGGGTGTTTAGACTCCCAGAATTTAACAGAAAAAATATATACAATCTGATTTTCAAAATGAACATGGGAGGCCAGCAGGTAGTGTAGTGGTTAAGGTGCTGGTGTGGTGGTTAAGGTGCACGGCTGACCAAGGTTCTAGTCCTGGATCTGGTGGCTGGAAAATCACCCCAGGTGCATGTGCATACATGGCCTAACTCAAGGAAGACAGGGGAGGAGAAGGGATTGCAGTGTGGCTACCCACCTCAGGGGGGATTTCTTACTTTCCCTCTATCTCTCTCTCACTGTCTCTCTGGTGAACATACTAGCCCAATAGCAAAAAGACAAACAAAAAGCATAGTACTTGAATAGGTACTTGTCCAAAAAGTCAAAAAGCAATTACAGAGAAAAATACGTCATGACTTTTCCAACAACCCAATACTTCACACTCACCAGAATGGTTGTGTGTGTGTTGGGGGTGGGGAGGACAGAAAATAACAAGTGTTGACAAGATGGAAAAAACTGAAACATTATGTATAGCAGTGCAGCCACTATGTAAAATACAACTTGACAGTTCATCAAAAAAGTAAACACTTAAGTTACCATATGACCCAACAATTATACACAAAGTTATATACCCAAGAGGACTAAAACAATGTTCATACAAAAGACTATATATGAATGTTCATAGCAGCATGATTCTTAATAGTCAAAGAGTAGAAACAACCCAAATGTACACCAACTGATGAATTGAAAAAAACTGTGTAACTATAAAAGAATATTATTTAACATTCTAACTTAAAGATGCCAGAGAGAACATGTGACATACTGCATGATTCTGTTTAACTGAAATGCCCAGAGTAAGATTTCTAAGAATTAGATAGGGATGATTACTAAGCAATATTGTGAATATACTAAAAACTAGTGGCTGTAAATAAGTGAATTTTAGTTCAATGAATACAGAAGAGCTTCCAAAAGTAATTACATGGGCCAGTAGGTGGCGTGGTAGTTAAGCGCTGGATACTCCCTTATGGCTGACCATGGTTTGAGTCCTGGACCTGGTGGCTTGCTTTCTCACTTTCCCTCTCTCTCTCTAGTGGAATTAAAATGAATGAATAAATAAAATTAAATAAATATTTAAAAAAAAACTATTTACAAATCTGTTACTAAGAACACTGGTTTAAGCATCAAAAAAAAAAAAAAGAAAAAAAAAAAAGACACCCAGCTAGCATATTAAATATACACTGTACACTAAGACAGCCATAATCTAATCCATTCAACTTTCAAACATCAAACAGCAACATGTGACTCTCTAAATACACCCTAAAACTCACAATCCCTATCACATCTTGCCATAAGAGACAAAGATTTTGAATAAATGGGCCAAGAAATAAATATTCATTAAACATAAGATTCTTTGTGCAAAACAGGTAAAACAGAAATTAAAAGAGACAAAACGATAAACAAAAACTATCAAATTCATAGTTTGTTATTTAATTATCTCTACTGTTTCCTTTTGCCTTTCAACATTTAGGTAATTTAAAAATCATTTTAATCTCTCATTTTCCTTTTTTAAGGGTTTAAAAATGGACAGTTGGTTCTATGTTCTCAAATTTCTGTTCAATTCATAACCAAAAATAAAACATTTTATTAGTAGTGATTCTAAATAAAGAAAACAGACATTTGGCAAACACCTTCTATTGTATAATATAAAAATGTACAATTAATCTAGGCATTCTATCTTCAGCCAGATATTGTGTGGCGTTTAGGAGTTCCAATGATGTGGCAAGAGCCATGTTCTTATAAATATGGCAAAAATCATTTATAAGGTAAATTACAGACAAGATTCTTTTTACAAGTGAGCCTTTACTATTTCAAAACAAAGTCAGCTACTGTATATGGTACTCTAACTTTCAAGCCATCATATGTCACATAAAATAGTTCCCAAATGGATAGCACAAACTTGAATAAAAACTTAAACATATGCAAATTCAAAAAGATTAATTCACTCCACATTTTTTTTTTTTTTGAGAGAGGTTTTTCGCTATAGGGTGCGTGCGCTCGCCAGACAGACAGACAGACAGAGAGAGACATAGAGACAGAAAGCGAGAAATCACCCCCCAGGGGGGATGGTCACGCCACAATCCCTTCTCCTCCATTCTCCTCTCGGGATCTTGGGCACGCACGCACACGCGCCCGGCGTGAGTTGTAAGCCACCGGGTCCGAGACGCGAACCGCGGTCGACTACGTGGGAGTCCAGCGACATAGCCATTACGCTAACTGCTGGTTCCCAATTCACTCCACATTTTAATGATGCCCAGAGAGCAATTCTCTTCTTCAGATTTAGTTTAATATCAAAGGAAATAATTCACTTTGTGCAAAAGTCAAAATTCAATAAGTTAATTATACATGTATAATACATTTTTGTGGTTATTTTTCAGCTGAAAGTGATCACAAACAAAAATACATTGTACTTCTTTTTTTCTTTTTTTGGAGAAGTTTTTGCTACAGGGCACGTGCACTCACCAGGAAGACAGAGAGAGAGACAGAGAGACAGAAATCGAGAAATCACCCCCCAGGGGGAATGGTCACACCGCAATCGCTTCTCCTCCATTCTCCTCTCGGGATATCTTGGGCACACACGCACACGCACCTGATGTGAGTTTAAGCCACCGGGTCTGGGACTTGAACCGCGGTTGACTACATGGGAGTCCAACGACATAGCCATTACACTAACTGCTGGTCCCAGAAATACATTGTACTTCTATGAAATAGTATGGTAGCACATTTACACCAAGTAAATAAATTTCAAATAATTTGTCAATAGCTTACAGTAGCTTATACAATATTCCTGTTCGTATAACACTGTCAGTGAAGAGAGACTTTTCCTCTTTCACTTAGGTCAATTTTGAAATACTTCTCACAGGTTAACAAGTATAGAAAATAGCAAATGCTTCATAATTTTTTAAAGATCAATACCTTTACAACTTTATTTAAACTATTTTGGGGACTCATAAAAATGTCAATAAAAAGGCACAATAAAGTATAATTTTCCTCATGATTTATACCACTACATAATTATTAAATTTCATTTAAAATAAAACAGCTCAATATAAATTCATACTAAAGGTATCTAACAACTTCTGGACTTACCTGATTTTTTTGAAGTATCACTAAACCTAAATTTTAATAGTTAAGTTCATGAATATAAAACAATTTATTTAACAAATGCCTATGTCTCATATCCAGAACTCTTAGTCTGAACATATGTTCATTTTAACTATCAATTCAAACATTACTCTCTAGGGAAAAATAAATCCTAGAGTAACTAGTGGGATAAACAACTCATTAAAACTCAACTTGGACAAACTCCAGGATAAATTGAAGGAAATAGAAACAAGTAAGTCTTGATTGTATAGTAGCAGAGACTGAAAATGAATATGCCCTAATTAGCAAATACTTTAAAAGACTCTGCTTGTACTATTTGCTGACAAATTATAATACAGAGCTGATGAAATTTCTGGACTAACCAGGCATTTCTAAAAAGAAAATTCTTCCTTCAAATTTTTAAATAAAATACATGGAAGTATGACTCTTACTATTCAGTATAAAGAAATTAACTGAAATAATCCATTCAAGTTCATAGAAATACCATAAAATTTTTGCCATATGTACACTTAAGGAACAGCCATTCATTCTTTTAAAATCAACACACCTCATAGCAATTGAAAGAATATTCTCAGTAACAGCTGGATCTAAAGATTTATATAGAGTTCCCAAATGCAAAGTTTGAACCTACAAATTGGTTCCAAAAATGTATTTTTGTTATTACTCATATCCTGTACAGTAAAATAAGATTCGTTCACTTTTTCCAAAATAAAATGAGTATAAAACTTCACTAACTTAACTTTGAAATGAAGGCAGTTTTAAAAGCTAACAATTACGTATTTCTTCATATAATGCCATCTTACACATCAACAGTCAATGAAAAAGTTTGAAAGTTTTAAAAAATTAAATGGTAGGCAACATGGAAAATTAAAGCTACTTTAAAAAAAAAAAAACTTTCATTCATGATAGAGTGTGGGCATGAACATGTGAGAATGAAGGGCCAGGGGAGGGAGTGAGAGAGAGAGAGATGAGCATCCTCCACAGGGTCTGGTCATGCAATGATCCCTTCCTTACATCCTCCAGCCCGTTAGATCTTGGGCACTTGCACCAAGGCTGACCATGCCAGAGATTTGAACCACAGTTGCCATGTGAAATCCAGCTTCTTCTAACACACTACCACTACACTATGGAGCAAGCCCTAAAGCTACTCTGCTCCCACTCCACTCCCCATAGATACCCACTTTTGATGAGTTTAGCATACATACCCACAGACCTCTGTATTTTGATTTTATACATTCATATGTATTTATTATTTTAATGTGAATATATACATATTAATATATTGCTACAGCCTGATTTTATGACTAAACAACATATCTTAGAGATTGAGATCTTTCTACAATGCATGAGTACATATGGTTCTATAGTAGCCATTTTAATAAATAAATAATATTTCACTGAATTTTTACCTTAGAATCAGACTATGTCTTTCTCAATATCCTTATCAGTATTAGCCAATATCCTATAGTATCCTGTACATTTTTTTTAACAATTTTGTTTTTTAAATTTTGCCATAGGGTGATATATTTGTTAGAGAGAGAAAGAAGAAAAGTGAGAAAGTGTTCCTGAAAGGTGATGTTCACACCGCAACCCCTTTTCTCCCATTCTCCTCTTGGGATTTTGGCCATGTAAGCACAGGCTCCCCGTGTGATTTTCAAGCCACCAGGTCCAGGATTCAAACCTCAGAGTCAGTCAAGTGAGAGATCCAATGCCTGAATCACCACACTACCTGCTGGCCAAAGTATCATATATATTTTAATTATAATAATTTTAGCACCTGAAAATTACTGTGAAACACAAATTCTATCCTTTTATATTGAAACATGGAAGGTTTTTTTTTTTTTTTTACCATTTATCACATTTCTAAAATAATTTCATTTTAATTTAAATCTTAGCAGAGGGAAAGAGTAAATGGGAAGTAGCTATTATTTATCACTAAGAAAAAAATGTAACAAATATCTTAATTATTGTAGTATATAAAATCCAAAATCTTATAATAAAGTAAGCAAATAGAAATAAGTTCCTATTAAAACCATAACATACTATTTCACATACACTAGAATGAATAATTAAAAACCAGACAATAACAAATGTGGGCAAGGCAATATAAAAACAGGAACTTCCATGCATTCTGAAAAGAATATAAAATGGTGCCACTTTGAAAAGCAAGTAATAGGTTTCTTTAAAAGTTAAATTTAGGGGCCAGCAGGTGGTGTAGTGGTTAAGGAACTAGACACTCCTACATTGCTGACTGCAGTTTGAGTCCTAGATCTGGCAGCTTAAAGCTCACACTGAGTGCTTGTGCATGCATACCCAAAATCCCAGGAAGGTCTATCCATACAATGGATACTACTTATAAATAAAATGAATAAAGTATGGCCTGTAGCACACTGATTAAGGGAGCCAGATCCCACATGGTCAACTATAATTCAAGTTCTAGTCCTACTGGCTTGAAAACCACGCCAGACACATGTGCATGTGTGCCTCAGAGGCTGACAGGATAGAGATATGAAGGAAAGAGAATTGTAGTGTGATCTCACCCTATTGGGAAGTGCTGTCTCTATTTCATTTTTGCTCCCTCTCCTTCCCTCCTTCCCTACCTAGTGAACACATGTACATTCTAGCAATAAAAAAAGGCATTGTATATGTTACAATATGGATAAATCTTAAAATAAGATGATAAACTATAGATTCAGAAATATCTAGAAAAGGCATATCTATAAATATAGAACATATATCTATGGTTCTCTGAGACTGAAGTGGGTACAAGGACTAACTATAATAAATTGGGACAATGGGATGACAGCGATGTATATCCAACTTGGTAAAAATTAACCAAAAATCAAAACAGGTAAGAAATTTTTTTTAAGAAAGAGATTTTTTTTTCCTATAGGGCATGTGCGCTTGCCAGAGAGAGAGAGAGACAGAAAGAAACAGAAAGAAATCACCTGTCCCACCCCTATCCCCTGGGGAGAACAGCCATGCCACACAATATTCTCTCCTCCATTCTCCTCTTGAGATTTTGGGTGTGCGCGCGCGCGCGCACACACACACACACACACACACACACAGCATGATTTTAAGTCACTGTCCAGCAATCAACCACAGTTGACAACACGAGAGTCCGGTGATAGAACCACTACGCCACCTGCTGGTTCCAAAACAAGTGATTTTTATGATATGTAAATTAAATCTAAAAAAAAAAATGTTTTTGTAAAATGGATACTTCTACATTACTTGAGGAGTGGAGCCAGCAGATGGTGTGGTAGTTAAGGTACTAGACCCCCACATGGCTGACCACAGTTCATGTCCCAGATCTGGCAACCTGAAACTCACACTGAGCCTGTGTGTGCATGCCCAAAATCCCAAGGGGAGAAAGGATTGTGGCATAGCCATCCCCCAGCCTTGGGAGTGATTTCTCACTATTCTCTTTGTCTCTCTCTGTCTCCCAGCAAGTGCATGAGGCCCATGGCAAAGAACTTAAAAAAAAAAAAAATTACTTGAGGATTATATTACTGGGACGTTGGGAAAGTCATAACGCATTTTTTTAAAGAATTATTTTATTTAACTTTATTTATTTATTTTAATTTGACCAGAGAGGGACAGAGTGAGAAAGAGAGAAGAGAGAGGGAAAGTGAGGAAGCAAGCTTCCAGGTCTGGTACTCAAACAGTGGTCTACCATGTGTCCAGGGCCCTTAACTATCATGCCACCTGCCAACCTCGATGCATTTTTACATAAGAGAATACATCATGACTTCTAACAACCTAAAAGTTACTAAGAAACACTGAAACACGGTGATCCAAAATGAAGAATACCTCATTTAAGTCCACATTCATTAGGCAAGTACTAGCATTAGATATTAGATACTACACAATACAACAAAAAGCTACTTTATGTTCACTGAAAGTTCAACATCTATGTTATCAAAACACATTTGCTGTTGGGAACCAGCAGTTAGCGTAATGGCTATGTCGCTGGACTCCCATGTAGTCGACCGCGGTTCGCGTCTCAGACCCAGTGGCTTACAACTCACGCCGGGCGCGTGTGCGTGCGTGCCCAGGATCCCGAGAGGAGAATGGAGGAGAAGGGATTGTGGCGTGACCATCCCCCCTGGGGGGTGATTTCTCGCTTTCTGTCTCTCTGTCTCTCTCTGTCTGTCTGGCGAGCGCACGCGCCCTATAGCGAAAAAACCTCTCAAAAAAAAAAAAAAAAAAAAAAAGAAACACATTTGCTGTTCATTCAAACACTTGCTGTGCTAAAAGTAAATGCAAGATAATAGGCTACATATCTCTCAATTACACCTGACCATTCCCCTTTGAACTTTTCACACATTATTGATAAATCTCATTTGTCAGTTTTTTGCTTTTGTTGCCTGTTATTTTGAAGTTTTGTTCAAAAACTCTGCCTAGACCTGCGTTATTTCTCCCACATTTTTTGTAATAAGTTTCAGAATTTGCAGTCTTATGTAAGTATTATCCATTTTGAGTTGATTTTTGCGATAAAAGGAGAGTCAGAGGACTAAGTTTCATTCTGCATATGAATGTCCAGTTTTCTCCAACATTTACTGAGGAAACTATCTTTACCCCAATGGATACTCTTGGCACCTTTGTCAAAAATCAGCTGGCTGTAAATAAGTGGATTAATTTCTGAGTTCTCTGTTCAAATCCACTGATCTATGTGTGGTTTGGGGCTTTTTGTTTTATTTTTGTCAATACCATGTTTTTTGGTACAACAGCTTTGTGGTATTTTTTTGAAACTGGGTAGTGAAATACCTCCAGCCTCATTTTTTATTGCTCAAGATAGCTTTGGTTATCTGGGGTCACTGTGGTTCCAAATTTTGTTTTACAAATTTTATTAATTTTTTTCTATTTCTGTGCAAAATTCAACTGGCATTTTGTATTGCATTAAATTTATAGATTACTTTTGGTAATTTAACAATATTGATTCTTACTATCTGTGAACAAGAATGACTTAATATTTTTTTGTGTGTCTTCCTGAATTTCCTTCATCAGGATTTTTACAGTTTTCACTACAAAGATCTCTGACCTCTTGGTTAATTAATTTCTAGATATTTTACTTTCTTTATAGCTATTGTAAGTGGATATGCTTTTTTTTTTTTTTTCTTTCTCAACTAGATCATATTGGTGTAAGAAAACACTACTGGTTGGTGTTGATTTTTTATCCTGCAACTTCAGTCAATTTGCTTATCAGTTCTAACAGGTTTTTGGTTCCCAGTTCCTTTTTTCTCTTGTATACAAACTCTGGCTTACAATATTAGCACTATAAGTAAGAGTGGTAGAAGTGGACATTTTTATCCAATTTGGATTCTAAAAGGAAAAACTTTCAATTTTTCCCATTCAGTATGTTTATTAGGTCTTCGGGAAAGCTGTGACATGTTTTTCCATACAAAAATGCATCATGACTTTCTTGATGACCCAATAGCATGAGTTTGTCCACACAGCCTTTATCATGTTGAGGTATATGTATTCTATACCTAATTTGTTGACTGATTTTTATTATAAAGGGGCTTTGAATTTTGCCAAATGCTTTTTCTGTGTCTGCGATGATCAGATAGTTTTTGTCATTCATTTTGTTGATAATTTTGTTTTACAAATTTTATGATTTTTTTTTCTATTTCTGTGCAAAATTCAACTGGCATTTTGTATTGCATTAAATTTATAGATTACTTTTGGTAATTTAACAATATTGTTAAATATTGTGGTGTATCACACTGATGGATTTACATACGTGAAACCATCCTTGCATACCTGGGATATAGCCTCCTTCATCAAGGTGTACTATCTTTTCTAACGTGCTGTTGAAGACAGTTTGCTTTTTTGAGGAGTTCAGCACCTATGTTCATCAAGGATATTGGTCTGTACCTTTCTTTGGCTTGTCCCTTCTAACTAGATTATTGAGTACTTTTTCATGTTATTATCTTATCTTCTTTTATGAAGTGTCTGTTCGAGCCTTTTACCCTTTTTATAATGAGTAATCTTTTTCTTATTAGGTTGTAGGAGTAACTCAAGTCACTGATTTTTGCTTTGGCCAAGAGCACATTTTGCATATACAATATAGATAAACAGAGAACAAAATTGGAATGTAAAAAAGTACACAATCTAAAAACCTCTCGTAAGTCAATTAGCCAAAAAAACACTGAAATTGCTGAAGAAATAAATAGCTGTGTATCAATAAATATTTACTCATCGCCACTATGAATGTAAAGTTTTGAGGATAAATGTTTCCCATAAAAAAGAGATCCTCATGAAGCTTAAAATAAGTGCCAAAAGGGACCACCAGCTGGTATGACGGTTACCTCAACCATGGTTGGAGTCCCAGACCCAGTGGCTTGAAACTCACGCCAGGTGCATGTGCGTGTGCGCATGCATGCGTGCCCAAAATTTCAAGAAGGGAATGGAGCAGAAGAGACTGTGGCATAGCCATGCCTCTGGGGAGAATGATTTCTCACTTTCTCTCTCTGTCTCTCTGGAAAGCACACACGCCCAATGGGAAAAATCTCCCTAAAAAAAGGGGGGGGGGGGGAACCAATAGATGGCATAATGGTTTCAACCGTGGTTCTAGTCCCAGACCCAGCAGCTTAAACTCATGTCGGGTGAATGTGCATGTATGTCCAAAATCCTGAGAAGAGAATGGAGGGGAAGGGACTGCATTGTGGCCATCCACCCAGGAGATAATTTCTTGCTTTCTGTCTCTCTGGCAATCACAAACATCCTATAGCAAAAATCTCTCTATAAATAAATAAATAAATAAATAAATGAATAAATAAATGAATAAATAAATAAATAGGAAAAGCTATTAACAATCATCCCAAGAAGTAAAAACTACTTCTATGAAAAGTACAGTAAAAACAAAGGGGAACTCTCCTACACTGTTGGTGGGAATGTAAATTGGTTCAATCACTGTGAAAAACAATATGGAAGTTCCTCAAAGATCTATAAATAGAACTATCATATGATCCAGCAATCCCACTCCTGGGTATCTACTACCCAAAGTACAAGATACTGCTCAGTCAGAAAAGCACTTGCACATTAATGTTTATTAAGACATTATTCACGACTGCTAAGACACAGAACCAACCCAAATGTCCACAACCAGATGAATGAATTGAAAAACTGTGGCACATATATTCTATGGAATACTATTCAGCCATAAAAAACAAGACCCTGGCATTTGACAGAAAGTGTTTGAATATGAAAGACATTTTGCTGAGTGAAGCAAGCCAGGCTATGAAAGAAAGATACTGTACGTCTCCACTTCATATATATACAACTGTTCATACCCAGTGGTAGAGACTGAAAGACTAGAGAGCATAAAAGCAATGAAAATAGTTATGGACACTGGATACAGTGAGGAAAGAAGGTGGGAGAAGGGAAGAGTATAGGGAAGGAAATCAGGGAGAAAAAATAGACAGGCAAGACATTTGTGGGACACAGAAATGGTTTATTGCCTATTGATGATAACATGTATAGTATTCTCGACTGGACTAGTCTGAGATGTATTTCAAGTTGGGTAAATTCTCTTTACAAGCCAAATGATGTACAGCGATCAAATGTTTAAAAAACAAAGAATAAGAATAAATTTTTAGGAAAGTACAGTAAAAACAAGAACATTATTCTGTAAAGGCTTACTTATATTAATGGGATGTGACCTACTCAGAAGTAGTATTGACTGGGTCAACAACTGAGGAGTCAAGATTATTCACATTATAGACTACTGAAACAATATGGAGAAAGACTGGCTAATGAAGAGAAGTTGAAAAGTCATGGTCCAAAGGGAGAGGGAAGAGATGTTTCACATGAATCTAGACACCAAAGCAGAAGCCAGCCCCTGGAGGGTATCGCAGAATATTTTTACAATTTTAATCTTTACTATAAAACCCATGAGATGCAAAATTTTATTAAGGGGAAAGACATATTTAAAATTATCTTCCAAACACTAGACAAAGAAACAAAACCTGGCTACAGATATATTTTAGCCAGTGCTTAAGAACACCTTTCTAAATTCTTAAGAGGAACCAGACAGAAAAAGCAAAGGCCACATTTTATTAATATTGGCACTCTAAGGCCTACAACAAAACAGTTTTCATGAGACAGGTGCCAAACACTAATTTTTTAAACAAACAAATTACTCACTAGTCAGTTGAAAGTTAAAAAGTACTAAGTATTAACAGATTCTTCTAGGAAACTGGCAGTAATTTTTTAAGTTATAAATACTAATGACAAATAGTCAGAGTTATTGAGAAACTGCTAGGTTATGAACATGCTACTCATGGCGCCACCAGTAATTAAAAGATATCTAGAACAAGTAACTTTATCTCTCTAGGCACCAACATATCACTTCCCCAATCCTCCTTTTCCACATCAAAAAAATATATAGAAAATAAAATCTATTTATTATTTATCTATTTATTCCAAAGGTTGGCTCTGAGGTTCAAAAAATATCCCAGTAAACATGAAAACTTATTAGTTAAGTACAAACTGCTATACAAGGGAATTATGAAGCTATCCTTAAGGGTTTTATTCTGCCACTAAATATGTAAGTTTGATCTTTTGAATATGAAAATCTCCAATGATTAGCTTTTCTCAAATTCCAAGTTAATATATTAGAAAGGTATTAAATAATCAAAGTATGGTTAAAGAAAGAAATGTAAAGGCAGCAATAAATTTTTAAAAGCTTACATGAAATTTAGTGATTACTAACCAAGATGTTTCCCTTTAACAACTCATAATTCTTTGGAATGTACTGTTAAGCTTCAGTCTACCCTCAGAAAATTATGAAACTGACATGTTTAAAAGATACTGTCACTAGAACAGAATGTTGTTGCAGGATGATAGTCTCTTGCTCTTGTACAAAGACAAAATCAAATTCTGAGAAAAAGCCAATATAATTCTTCTCATGCAAAGAGATATGAAATAATATTCTCCAGCAACCAAAAAGCAAATTTAAAGACAATAATCTAAGAATGCCTATTTGGGCGCCACTTACAAAAAAAATTACTAAGTTTAAAACTTTAAACAAGGGAATTAGGGATGGATATGTGCCTATACAACTTCACACCCAACAGATCATAAAATTTCATGTGGGAAATATCAGATTTTCCAAAATCAAAATCAAAGGAAACTCTGTTCTCATTGGCCACACCACCCTCTTGCTTGTTAACATATGTCAACTGCTTTTTGAGCCCTTAGTTAAAAAATTAAAGGGAAAATATTAACTAACATAAAGATAGATGCAATTTATCTATATGAAGATTGGTAAGTCTATCTATGGCATTTTTTTGTAAACAATAATGCAGAGGGATTACAGAGCAGCCATTCTCACCACCCCCATGCCGGGTGATTTCTCTCCCTCCCTTCTCTGTTTCTCTCTCTAGTGAGAGCAGATGTCCTGAAGCAAACACAAAAAAATTATGTTTCTATTTTTTTATTACTGTTTCTAAATTAACTTTCTTTTAAATAACCTGAGTAAAAAATACTTGATAAAATAAAATGAAAGTATATAACTGTGCATAAAATTTCATTACATAGCCTTTATTATGCAACTGAAAATGTCATTGCCTCAGTTTCATGTAATCCTATGAGCTACAGAAATCTTAGAAACTGTAGTGAAGAGAATCAGACACCAGCTGTACTGATGGTACAAAAAAAAATGGGCAAAAAAATAAAATCAAGAAACTAAGGATTGCCAGCTAAGCAGCAGTAGATTAGTCATCCATTGGCATGTCCAGTCAACAACCTGAGGAATCAAGGTGGACATTACTCTTTTGCAAGGACCATGTGCCCTTAGCATGAGATATATTCCAGGAGAAAAGAGAGGAACTGGCTACAAAGGAACAGAGGGAACCTTGGGGGGAATAGAAATATTCTATTGATATGTCTTGATTTTGATGGCAGTTACATGACTGTGTATCTATCAAAATCACTGAAATTAAATGTACCTTGTCAAATTTTGCAGCATTTGAATTATACTATAATTTTTAAATGAAAACAATGGCATAATTCCTGTAAGTCATTATAAACCTCATTCTACATAACTGTAAAGTACTGTGAAAGCTTGCTAATGTTATATATATTTTCAAGATATAGTCAGGCCTCTTCTACTTCTGCAATTTTTAAAATTACTCCAGAATTTTATGAAAATAAGAATGCTTTGAGAAATAAATTATGTGTGAACAATTAACTTCTCACTTCAATATTTTTTTCTTCCCCCAAAACTGTTCTTTTTGTAAGCTAAATAATGTGATTGAATGTATAAAGGAAAATGAAATTTTTAAAAATGAAAAAAAGGACAAAGGATTGTGAGACAAAAATAAGACATTAAAATTTGCAATGGGACTCAAATACCTGAATTGAATATTTGCACTTATTAAGATGAATAAAAATGAAACATACCCAGATGCTATAGTCTAAAAGAATAATTCTCCTCAGATGCTAGAATCTAAAAGCCTATTTACTTTAGAATATTAAAACATTACTTATTGCAAAAAAAAAATTAACAGAAACGGCTTACATAAATTAGCTAACTTTTTTTGTCTTACACAGTAATTTGCTTCTTTTTCTAAATATCTTCAATATTACTTGATCTAAAAATATTAATTACACTGCAGTTCAATTCATTTTAATTAACATTTATTAAAAACCAATTATATGCTAGGTCCTAGAGTATTAATACAAATACGAAAAATAAAACTAGACAAGATATAAAAATGATATAGTCCTATCATGACAAGACTAAGCATTTTCAAAATTAGTTAAGTTACAAAGGATTTAAGTTTAAAAGCAAAAACAAAAATATATACGCCTATATAACCTACTAATCTTCTTAAGACAAGCAGACAAGCCTGATGAAGAGTTCGATTCTAATTAAGTTTAAAATGCCAATAATCACAGGGCAAGGAGCACAAAAGAACATTTCCACCTCTAGCATGTCTCAAAAATTATGACAGAAGCCTATGTGTACTTAAGAATGCAGAAGGGGTAAAAACACAAAAAGGCATTCTTAGAACTTTTCAAGTCACAATTAAACCAATAACTATAAGGTTTGGAACCCCCTCATTCAACTCTAGAATTTAAACATCTCTGGATATGAATAAAGACAGTTATTTAGAAACCTAAATAAACTTAATTTGGGTAAGGAAAGCCACAGAGATTTAGAATAAAAGACAAGTTAGCTATTGGTACATGCTATGTCAAAGAAGAACCTCAAAAAACATTATGCTAACTTAAGTCAAACATTTAAGACCACATACTGTATGCCTCCATTTATAGGCCAGAAAAGGCAAATTAATTGACACAGAAAATAGATTAGTGGTACCCTAGATCTGAGGATGGAGATTCATTCTAAATGGGCAAGAGGGATCCTATTGGTAAGATAAAAAATCTCTTAACTGACTTATGGTAAGAGTAGTATTACTCAGTAAAATTAAACTGTACACTTAAAATGAATTATTTTTATATTATATAAATGTACTTCAATAAAACTCTTTATTGTTAAAAAGATATGTTAGCAAAGCTATTCATATGATATCTAAGGACTGAAATTTTTCACCAATTTGTAGTACATGCTCTCATCCATAATGAAAGGGACTGCTAATCTTAGGTCTTTTTTCTTTTTTAAGACATCTTTGTCTTGGGTGCATGTACTCACCAGAGAGAGAGACAGAGACAGTGAGAGGGAACATGACAAATCATCTCCCAAGAAGGGAGAGTCACACCCCAATCCCTTTTCCTCCATTCTCCCCCTGGGATCTCGGGCACACACACACACACACGCACCTAGCTGCCCAGCATGAGTTTCACGCCATCCAGACTCAAAATGGGTCGGCCATGTGGTGGTCTAGTGACATAAGCATTATGCCATATGCTGGTCCTAATCTTAGGTCTTGATTCAGATATACAGACTTAAAATTGAATTCTAACCTTACTATTTACAAAGAATATAAACACCAATAAGTTAAAACAAAGTTATGTATAAAATGTGTATAATAGTATCTCATAGGGCTGCCATGAAGAACAAATGAGAACATGTAAGACTCTTGGCACCACATATATACTATTATTAGTAGTAATAATTATATGTTGGGTGTTTTTATATTTCTTCTTTTTTTTTGGCCATAAAGCATGTGTACTCACCAGAGAGACAGATAGGACAGAGAGGAAAAATGACAAATCACTCCCCAGGTGGGATGGCCTTGTCACAATCTCTTCCCCTCTTTTCTCCATGGAATTTTTAGTATGCACATACATGTGCCTGATGTGATTTTCAAGCCGCTGAATGTAGGACTTGAACTATGGTTCGATCATGAGAAATCCAGCACCTTAACCAGCATGCCATCTGCTAGCCCTTAATTTTAAGTTTTTAAAACTCCACAAATTTCTCACACAGGCTACTTTTAAATGAAAAAGAATTCAGTATGTTTTCAAAATATAAACTAAATGCAAATTAGGTATCTGATTTTTACTGAATTAATATAAAACGTAACTTAGCACTGGAGCCAGCAGGTGGCGTGGTGGTTAAGGTGATGGATTCCCACATGGCTAACCATGGTTACAGTCCCAGACTAGGCGTCTTAAAAATCACACAGGGCACGTGTGCATTCATGCCCAAAATGCCAAGGGAGACTGAAGGAGAAAGGTCTGAAGCGTCATCATCCCTTTTGTGCAGTAATTTCTCACTTTCCCTCTTTCTGTCTCTGTCTCCTGACGAGCGCACATGCCCTATGACAAAAACATAAAAATAAATAATTAACTCAGCATAAAGTATGATTACACAGTAATGATAATTCTGAAATCAATGCCAATTTTTTCTTTTCTTTTTGGAGAGGTTTTTGCTATAGGGCACGTGCGCTCGCCAGACAGACAGAGAGAGACATAGAGACAGAAAGTGAGAAATCACCCCCCAGGGGGGATGGTCACACCGCAATCCCTTCTCCTCCATTCTCCTCTCAAGATCTTGGGCACGCACGCACATGTGCCCAGCGTGAGTTTTAAGCCACCGGGTCTGGGACACGAACCGCAGTCGACTACGTGGGAGTCCAGCGACATAGCCATTACGCTAACTGCTGGTTCCCAATGCCAAAAATTTTAACATCAGTAATTTATAAGAGACTACGTCTTCACATAAATGTGAAGACATAAAACTTTTTACCTTAAAAAATTTTATAATGTAAAAATCCTAAGTAGGAGAGACTTTAGACTTCCAAAGTTTATTCATACTAAACATTATAATGCAGAAAAACGGAAACTAGGAGTAGAAAACAAGGATGTAAATTTCAAATTTTCTATATTATAAATGGCTTTAAATGCTCTACTGCAAGTTAACCTCTATTAATTTTAGAGATTATATCTATATTCAAATTGCTAAAAAGTAAAATTTTCAGAAAAGCTTATATTAAGTCCGGAATTATCAAGTATATCCTAGAAAATCATTTAACAATATCTAAAAAATATTTTCAAAAACCTAGAAAATAAAATAATAATATATTTAATTAATATATTCAGTGGGCTTTCTCTCTACTATGACGATCTGCTTTTCACACACTGGAGATTTTTCACTGAGAACTACATGAGTTGCATGTTCATTTTGTACCACCATGCAGGATCTTAAACATGATAGGTTCATATCAACAAAAAGAATAGGAAAGTTATCTGTTCTCAAGGCAGTACAGAATACACATTTTCATCGAGAATTTTAAAAGAAAAAATTAAGTAGTATAGATAGTTTAAATCTAATCATAACATTCTTTTTTTTCTGTATTATACTAGGCCTTGGAAGTAGGTGTTTAAGTAGGTTTTCACTGCATAATTTTCTTAATTACTCCATTTTTTAAATTTACTTTTTATTAATGACTCATGTTTCAAGTAAAAACCATCTAAGTAGGTGTAGACTAAACAGTGATAGGAACTGAAATACAAGTTCTTGCAAATAAATTATAAAACACATTGAATAAATTAATTAACTATATTATTGTTTTTGGTTATTTATTTTTGGAGAGGTTTTTATTTTTATTTATTTATTTATTTTTTTTGCTATAGGGCACGTGCGCTTGCCAGACAGACAGAGAGAGACAGAGAGACAGAAAGCAAGAAATCACCCCCTGGGGGGATGGCCACGCTGCAATCCCTTCTCTTCCATTCTCCTCTCAGGATCTTGGGCACGCATGCACACGCGCCTGGTGTGAGTTTAAGCCACCGGGTCTGGGACGCAAACCACGGTCAACTATGTGGGAGTCCAGCGACATAGCCATTACGCTAACTGCTGGTCCCTTATTGTTTATTTTCTAGCTTTTTGAAATTTTTTTTTGAGAGGTTTTTCACTATAGGCCATGTGCACTCGCCAGACAGACAGAAACAGAGAGACAGAAAGCGAAAAATCACCCCCAGAGGGGATGGCCATGCCGCAATCCCTTCTCCTCCATTCTCCTCTCAGGATCTTGGGCATGCATGCACACGCGCCCGGTGTGGGTTTTAAGCCACTGGGTCCGGGACGCGAACCGCGGTCGACTACGTGGGAGTCCAGTGACATAGCCATTACGCTAACTGCTGGTTCCCTGAAAAATTTTTATAAAAAAGTATTTTTAAAGGAAATTAAGTTCAGATATGAGATTTCACCCATGAAAATCAGGCTACAAATGAAAAATGCTACATTTTCTCACCTTAAGTGTCCTAAGCTTTTTAAAAAGACCTGTAGACTTTTAAGTACTTCAGAGGCATTTGCTTCAAATAATGTCACAGTTTCACCCATTTTGATGAGTTTGAGTCTTACTTTGAGGAATATAAATCATACTTTGAATATACCTACCTCATAAGCAGAAAACTATACTTGAAATGTATGTAAGTTTCAAGATGATCTGACAGAGCTAAAAAGTAAACAATGCTGAATTTTTCAGAGCCTAGTACATAAATTCCGTATTTTCTAGCTAGGTGACCCAATGCAGAATAGCATACATGTTATGTTTGGATCTGTTAAAATATATTCTTTTTTAAAATTTTTTAAATTGTATTTAACTTTTTAAAATTATTTTGATTTGAGGAGAGAGGGAGAGAGTAAGAGAAAGAGTGAAAGAGAGAGAGAAAGTGAGAAAGCAAGCCACCAGGTCCAGGACTCCAACTGCGTTTGACCATGTGGGAGTCCAGTGCCTTTAACCACCTGCCAGCCCCCATTCTTTTTTGTTTTTAAAGAGAGATTTTTACTATAGGTGCTTGTACTAACCAGAGAGATAGAGACAGAAAGTGAGAAATCACCTCTCAGGGGGGGTAGGCCAGGCCAAAATCCCTTCTCCTCCATTCTACTCTTGGATTTTGGGCACACATGCATATGTGCCAGGCATGAGTTTTAAGCTGCCGGGTCCAGGACTTGAACTGCGGTCAACTACTTGGGAGTCCAGCGACATAAATATTATGCTATCTGCTGGCCCAGAACATATTCTCTTATCACAGATTGTTAAAACCAATTTTAACCATCACTATCAGAGAAATAAACTTGTAATCAGAATGATAAGTCTCTTGTCTGAATGGAATCACAACTTGAAAGTAGCTCAAAAATTATATTTCAGTATTCTTAGATTTCAAAATTGAACAGCAATGACAACAAGGCCACAGATAGTGTTTTTTAAATAAGTAATATTCACTAAAGTAATTTTGAATCCCTCTAGTATTATTGCTCTTAAAAAAAAAAAGAAAAGAAAAACACTATTTTCCAATAATTAATACACACAAATGTTAGGAACCAAAAGGTCAAGAGGTTAACATGTATTGTACATTTCAAATCATAATATACATATGTATATATGTGTGTCAGCCCAGTAAAAGATAGGTGTTTATAAACTCATCTAAAATATATGTACTACAATCCCAATATTCCTATATTCCTAAAATCCTCCATGTTCTCTTAAAGCCTATCCTGAGTTCAAGTAATCAGCTGCTATGGTTAGAATATTTGTGCCCCGCAAAATTCACATATTGAAACCTAATCACCAATGCTATAGTATTAGGTGGAGGTTCATTTTGGGAGGTAGTAAGGGACCACTCGTCCTGAATGGGAGTAGTGCTCTTATATATATAGACCTAAGGGAGAGTTCATTCCCCCTTCTACCATTTGAGAACACAGTGAAAAGGTGCCATTTATGAACCAGAAACTGTGTCCTCACTAGACACTAAATCTGCCCATGTCTTGATCACTGGCTTTCCAGCCTCTAGAACTGTGAGAAATAAATTTCTGTAGTTTGCAAGTCATGCAGTGTTTGATATTCTGTTGTAGTGGCTAACTGATCATTTGATTTAACTGGTATTTATCTGTTTTATTTTGGTTCTGTTTAATACTACTGAACTTGTCTATATATTTAAAGACTATCAGGTCTATATGTCAAGTACTATGTCTAACTACTGAAGAGTTTAACAGCAGCCAGCCCCACTGTGCAGTGGTTAAGCACTGTGCAGAAAGAGCCAGATCCCACATGGGTGAACATGGTTCAAATCCCTTCCCTGGTGACTTAAAAAGCACAGCAGGTACATGCAGGTCTGCACATGATCCTGACAAGATGGAAAAATAGAGAGAAAAACTACTGAGATGTGACCATGCCCCATTGGAGACAGGCAGTACTTTCTCTCTTTTTCCTTCCACCCACACTGTCCCCCCCATGCATGTGCATGTATTTTCTGGCGCACACACACACAAAAAAAAGTGTAGCAGATATATAGCTTTAACAACATGTTTAAAGAGAAGAAAATTGGGACCAGCAGTTGGCGTAATGGTTATGTCGTGGGACTCCCATGTAGCTGACCATGGGAGTCCTAGACCTGGTGGCTTAAACTCACGCCAGGCACATGTGCGTGCATGCCCAAGATTCCAAGAGAACAGAGAAGAAGGGATTGTGGCATGGCTGTCTCCCCTGGGGGATGATTTCTCGCTTCCTGTCTCTCTGTCTCTTTCTGGCAAGCACACATGCCCTATAGCAAAAACCTCTCCAAAAGAAGAGAAAAATAAATAAATAAAGAGAGAGAGAGAAGAAAGTTAAGTAAGAAAAGATAAAGCTATTCTATAGAAAACTGTAAAATCTTTCTGCAGCAAATATTATATGTCAGTCATCCCTGTAAATAGGAATAGCAAATACTACCAGTGAGGATAAATAATCCATTAAATTCCAACAAATTCATCTCTTTTCTCCTCTCCAGATTAGTAGAACTCTCCCAAATATGCACTTAACCACTTGGCTAAGCTACATCATTTCTAAGAAAAACTATGTCAAAATGTCAAATCTAAAGGATAACACAAAGCAAAATACATAAACAAGGTAAAATCATCTTCTGGCCTTAGAGTTGGTTTAAGATAGAGACAACATTAAAAGCAGTGTAGCCCCTCAGAATGTAGAAATATTTGTAAATCATATATGTAATAAGGGAATAATTTACAGAAAATATAAAAAAGAACTTCAACAACTCAATAATGGCAACAAAAAACTCATTTAAAAAAGGCAAAGGACTGGGGCTAGCGGGTGGCATAGTGGTTAAGGCGGCTGGACTCCCACATAGCTGACTGTGGTTTAAGTCCTGGACCCAGCAGCTTGCTTTCTCACTTGCCTTCCCTCTCTCTGATCAACTTCAAAAATAAAATAAAATAATAACAATGTATAAAATTAAATAATTCTTTAAAAAAAAGGTAAAGGACTACTTTGATAGGCATGTGCCCAAAGGTAAACAAATGGCCAATAAATAAGAGAAAATATGCTCAGTATCACTAATCTTTAGGGAAACACATAATAAAATCATGAGATACAACTTCAGATTCATTAGGATGGTTACATCAAAAGACAGAAAGGAGTAAGTATTCACAAGAATGTGGAGAAATTGGAATCCTTGTGCCTCGGTAGAGATAAACTAAAATGGTGCTTCCATAAAAAGCTGAAGAGATTTATTCTGGTGTCATTCTGCGGTAGGGCGGGAAATTGTTCCTTCAGTTTCAGCTCCAGGGAGGTGAAAGGGCCAGTACCTGCCTCGCCTGTCCTTCAGATGCCACATCAATACTACTATCCTATCAGCACCAAGTCCTCTTCATATTTTAACACTAAATTCAAGGATAGAATCTACAGAAGCAGATTCCTCCTGTATATGAACTGTTTAATAACTTCACTTAAAATCTAACTATTTGACACTATGCTAAGAAGGGAATGGGTATTTACAGGAATGTCCCAAATCTTGAAAAGAAATATGTTTTCATATATTCCCCTAAAAACAAAAATGGCTTGATACACACACATACACACACACACACACACACACACACACACACACACACAATAATTATGGAAAAGAGGAAACATTATTAGAGAAGTTCAAGAATGTATTTAAATGAAGCAGATTTTCATTCAACAAAAGAAAGAAAATTAGAACGGCCCATCAATGAATCTGGCTGCCTCACAAAGTAGCTAACATCTTTGAATAAAAATTTCAAGCAGTAGAAAGAGGACTATAAATCAAAGGTATGTCATAAAGATTCTTTAAAGTAAAAATGAAATCAAAGACTTTGGAATTAGATCATTTTTCTTCCATGAAAGATCTTGTCCAGAAAATTATTCACCTTTCTGGACCATAACATTGTAAGAGTAAATATCATCTGACCTCACAGTTGTTCAGAAAACCATGTAGCACACACGTTAGGGCTGGCAAATGGCATAGTGGTTACATTACTGGACTCCCACATGGCCAAGTACAGTGCAAGTCCCAGACCTGGTGGCTTGAAAATCATACCTGATACGTGTACATGCATGCCAGAGATTCTCATGAAGAGAATGGAAAGGGGATGGCAGTATGGCCATCCCCCATGAGGGGTGATTTCTTACTTCCCCTCTTATTGCCTGTTTTTTGTCTGTCTGTCTGTCTGTCTCTCTCTCTCTCTCTTTCCCTAGTAAGCACATGTGCTCTAAGGCAAAAACCTCTTAAAAAAAAAAAAGTACATTATTCTCTTGAGATCCTATTCATCCTTTAAAAACCTGCTTAAAAGGTACCTCTCCTTCATGTTCTCTAAGACTTTCTAAGCCAAAGCAATATTTCAATATTCTGAACTTCCAAAATATATTATATCTCCCTATAAATAAAATCACATTTCTGAAGCCTCAAAAATATGAAAAAATGAATTTAAGACTATATTATGATTAGAGTTTAATGAACTCAATCATGGAGAAATGGGACTAATGAATATTAGTTAGTAGTTTTAATTATTTTTAAGTATTCATATTAAAAATCTCAGACATTCTTTCCACATGTAAGTGTAGGTTCAAAGTAACTTTCTAAATTTCTTCCCAGCTGTACCCAGTGATACACTTATACATCACCCACTAAAGCCCAATTTTAACAGGACGACTTCTCTTAGGCTATCCCTGATGTCCCAGGGAAATGTTCTGTTTTCTTCAAACTTATACAACATACTTACAAAGATTCGTTTTTGTTATATAAAGACAGTTTTTCATAAATTTATTTTCCACTAGATTGTCATGGTGAGATCTCTCTTCTTTGCATTTTGCTATGCTTTTTCTGCAACCCCAACACATAGCACAGTGCCTATTAGAAAGTAGTAAAAAATACTTAAGGGATGACTTCTAATTTTCCCTTAATCTTCCTCTTCCAATTGAAGCCTCTTATGTCAATGGAAAAATAAAGGAATGAAAAGGAGCTGACACACATACTTCAGGAACTTATTTTAAAATTAAAATTACAGGCCAAGTATGTGTAAATTATCAATGTTCATGTAAAGGAATAAAATATAGTGACAAAAGTAAACAACCTAAAAACTACATTCCAGTCAGGATGAATGTCACTGTTATTCTCAGAAACAGAAACTAGTCAAAAAGGAATATATGATTCCATTCACATGATTCCATTTAGATAGTGATTAACCTTGGAGGAGGGAGAATGAGATAGGCTTTGGATACCAATAACATTCTTTAATTGCTCTTTGAGCTGGGTACCAAAAGGCCAGTTCAGTTATGAAGTACCTCAGGCTGTACACCTAAAATTATATGTACTTTTCTACAGATAACATTTCAATTAAAATTTTAAACAGAGTAAAAATTTTATTACAGTTGCTCTACTTGGAAAGAAAACATAAATTCAAGAAAGTATCTGGAATTTCAAAAAGCATTAACACTACAGAAATGCTTTAAAAAATTATCTGGGGCCTGCAGGTGGTGCGGTGGTTAAGGCACTGGACTGCTACATGTCTGACCACGATTAGAGTACTGGGCATGGTAACTAGATTTCTCACTTTCTCTCTCATCAAATTACAATAGTAACATATAAAATTTAAATAATAAATTAAAAAATAAAATAATTATCTATAGGAGACTAAGGCTTAATTCTGCTAATAGCAACAGGTTATGATACTTTGCTACCTGTTACCCAATTCTTTACTAAACCTTTAAACAACCATATTTTAAAAAGAGAAATAATAACCACACACATCCACACCAAATAAAATAAAATCAAAAAGAGGTAAATTCAAATTTAAATTCATTGATAAAGATTCCTGTTATTAAATATTATTGCTGTGTCTTTTCCACCAAACTCTAACACATTTCAATCCTTTTCTAAGGGACTAACAAAACTAAATGCTAACCTGATATAAAACAAAAAGTAAAAAAAAAAAAAAATTCAAAGTTTATTTTTATGTTTTTGATAACTATGCAGGACAAATGCAAGATAAAATATCACTGAAAATATTAAGTTCTAAAAAAGTTCTATGCGTTTCTCAATGATGCTAAAGTATATTATTAAAAGGAAAATGTAAATGGGACAAAAATAACTTATTTTCAAGGTTATTTTAAAACATATAGTTAAAAATTGTATTAGCAAAACCAATCAAAGTAAACCTTATTATTTTAAAATTTCATATGTAATTAACTGTTCTACAGAGACAGTAGTTTTTAAAAGCATAAACTACTTTGTTGATTTACATAAACTCTAGATTTTCATTGGTAACTCAAAACATACTGACTTTTTAAAGAATTTTTTTTGCAATGGGCTATAAATGTCTTTGTTTCAAAGGCTATGGACCATAGTAAAAATGTTATTCTTACTGAATGAAATATATACATAGCATCATATATATACTTTAAGAAACTCTGAAGTGTAAATTTTTAAAAATTTAAATGAAACAGCAGTGGAAACCATGAGTAGAAATAAAGTTGTCATTTAATGATATAACCAGCATGTCTTACTAAAATAATCCTCACTCTCTGTATGAGTTAAATAAGATTTTCAGTCTTCATATTAATTTTTATTTAACTCAAACATGATATATTTTATCTGGAATTTTAATGACTTCAAATTGCACCTAACTAAGCAACATCTCAATCTATTGAGTTTGCTATTTTCAAATTTAAAGTTGCTAAGAGTAAGTTAAAGATAATTGACTTTCTATTTGTTAAGAAAAACAATATAAAGAAACTATCTCAAAGTAACATACTTTTATAAAACATAGCAAAATATCACTAAAGTAATGTAGATGTGGTCTTATCTAAAAAAAGCAAAAAAAATTATCATTCTGTGATCTCATGCTTTCAGTATTTAATTGGAATATTTTCTTTAGATGTCTGCAGACATTTTAAATCACATTTGACAATATTAATCACAAGTACTATGTATCTCTAAAATAAACATTACTTATTTAAATATTCAGTTCTTTTCATACACAAAGGCTGTACTTTGTTTTAAAAACTTGGACTATTTTAGGAAGTTTTAAGAATTTTCTACAGTAAATTACACTACCTATAATAAAAGTATTGAGTCATAAATGATAAATAAATCAGCACATAACTAAGATAACCATTTTCCCAACTATCTATTGAAAGATATCAACATATCAGCTGTGACATACTTATGTTATTTCTCAATAGGTCAAAATATAAAACCTGGCTCAAATGCAATGTTATACATAAGCAAATACAATGTTATGCATAAGTTAAATACAGCTCTATATAACACAATAAACAATACTGAAAAGTGGATAAGTACAAACAAAATTAAATTTATCAAAAGAAATTAAGAATAATCATTTCATAATCATTTCATATCATAGAGAAAGTGTTTCCAAGATTTTATTACTATTTTTTTTTAATTTCCTGGTTCAATAGGAAAATTTTCTTGAATATATGAGCATTTACTTTACTAATTTCATTTCAAGTTATATACTATCAAAAAGATAATTTTGTGGCAACTGAAATATTTTTTAAAAATAAATTAATATCCATTTTTCTGGAAATTATGCCTCATTTAATAAGACTAATGGAAAATACATCCTACAAAAGTAAACTCACTAATTAAAATGAGAATGCAAAGATATATTCTAAATAATTAAAATACTGAAATTTTAAATAGCAGAAATCTTTCACTAGAAAATAATTTCCTGTTTTAACTATTATTTTATACATTTAAACTATTATTTCTTATTGAAAGCATTTTCAATTAAGTTGTATGATTAGTACCTGTTGGCTTCCTTTCAACAAAGCTTCTTAAATTTAAGAAAATAGGATCTCAAAATAAAGAAATCCAATACTGAACAAAAATGATAATGGCTAAACTCAATGTTTCCTGAAATGTAGCTACTCCACATGTCAAATATATTCTAACTCTATGTAACGAGCATACTTTGCTCAGTGGCTATGAATACCTATGAAATTATTCTTCAATAGATAAACTCCTAGGACTTGATAAAAAAAAAAATCTTTACAGTCTCTCAAAAAAATAAAAATAAGGCACTAGCCCTTGTGGGTTACAATTTGAAGCAGCAACATTATCTTATACCTCCAACATGGTTTAACAGTTATTACCAACAATAAAAATTACCACAACAAAGAAGATCATGAACTAACACATTTCAGATGCTAAAAAGAGATTTTTGGTGTATCTGTAAAAAAAAAAAAAGTACAACCGAAGGTGTTTTGTACAAAAGTAACATATGGGTATATGACAGTTAAATTTGATTTTTTTTTCCTGCTCCTAAGATAATCAGTAAAAATTAACATACACCGCATTTTAACAAAAATTACTTACCAGCATGTAGGGAGTTTCAGAAGTTTACCATAAAGAGCAGTGCTAAAAGAGGGAATAATCGGTACAGGTAAACAGTAAGACCCACTACAGTCCAAGTACGTCAGTCCTGCCTGGAAACCAAATATCTGAAACAAAAAGAAAAGATCCAAATGTTCACAGACAAAGTTTTAATAAGCACAGGATGAAATACGTCAGTTTCAATTTGCTGTACAACAGCTGCACACTAAATGTGCTCCAATGTCTTTTTCCACTTCCTAAACGATCTACATTTTCTCTTATTCTATTTGACATTAACTAAGTCAAAATTAATAGTTAAATGTACAGTATTTCTTTTAAATCCCTGAAAGATCATTGCTCTTTCCTGACTAATTTTTTAAGTTTCACATTTTATTTCCATATATAAAATCCTCATTGAAGTGTTTGTTCTGCTAAAAGATACATATTTCTCCATAAGTATAAACTAATGGTTTTATCTTTCTCACTGTAACTTATATATTTAATAAATTACTGTTACTATTTTATGACTAAAAGAATACTAACTACAAGAAAAAAATCTTTATCTATTTTGTCTTCAATTTGCATGGTACATACACAGTAAAAGATATTCAAAAATATCCTAAAAGAATATTTCTTAACTTTTTCTTCTGTGAAAATAATTGTAGGATTGAGGTTTTATGCCCCAGGAAATTGGGCACATGGGACAAATTATTCTTCATATGCTTACACTTAAAACAAAAGGATCACACTTAAAAATTTCTATAGCAATCCCTAAAATTCCTTAACACGATGACACTTTATTTGCTTAACAGAAACATTATAACATTATATTTTATATGGAACATTGCAGAGGACTGATATTTCTGCTCTAATTATTTCCAATAAAATAGAAGGTCAACACTCTCACATTGGAAATGCTGACACAAAGGATGCAAAAACAAAGAATTACTGATTTTAAAGAAGATGCAAAAGCAGCTTAAACCCATTATTTATTTTGTTACTGTTTTTCATTCCTTGTGCTTATAAAGCAAAATACTTTAATGAGCACAAAATAATGACCAATTTGTTACAAAGTATTAAGCTACTTATAAACAAGTTTCAAAATGATCCTAAAACTTATCAAACTGACAATTTCACATTCTTTCTTCTAAAATCAATTTTCAGTGAACAAAATAATATTTTGGAAATAAGACATTATTAATAAGTAAATTTTCAGAGAAAACTCTTTCAAAGGACTTACCTATCTAATTACTAAGAAGGAAAATGAAAGTGATGCACCTTTTAATTCCTATAGGAATTAGCATTAATAAGAAATTAAATTGCAAATAATCAATTGATAAGTAGTACAGAAATTAGAAAGAAAAAGTTGTTTTTCTAATACAGAATTGATTAAAATCATAAACAAAAATTAACATATTCACACTCATTCTTTTTGAAGACCTGTTCTGAGCAACACTGTATCCAAAGAACTGCTAGGCACTGCACAATTTCAACACTTCATATCATCTCATAAAGTCTCAGTATTTACAGGATTATGAAATTTACAATTATTAATATGAACTAATACAAAACATGATTATTAAAACAATGTATCACATTCAAATATTTCTAGTTATGAATAAAGGTAATATTTATTATGTTCAATTACGAACTCTCAAAGCAACCTTCTAGTTTTCCATTAAATGCTTTACAGTATAATTATAAATTCCATCATGAACTAAAGTCACTGATGGAAATTGGGTGTAAAGGAGATCCCCTGCTGGTTGTCTGCAGAACTACAAAGGACTTTATGGAAATGCATATTATTCTGTAATTTTTTAAAAAAAGCTTTTATTAATCTACTTTTCCAGAAGTTCTTTTAAGCCACATTCAAGCAGGTTGAAAGAAATTACCTTCTATGTGTTGTCAAATTATTACTATACTTAAAAGATCATATTGTGCTTCCGATTATCTACTGCAGCAAAAATGATTATTTCAAAATAAATTTTCAACTCTCTCTTCTAAGTCATGGCAATTAAAAACACAGGTTTACAATACCTATATAACCTAAAAATGTGTAATATACTTTGATGAAGATTATAAATACTTAACTAGCAGAGAGAAGTACCGACATATGAACTGAAACTGTTTTTATGAAGGATGGTTCACATAATCAGAAATGAAATAGAAGTGCTAGGGCTGGCCTGTAGCCTAGTGCTTAAGGGAGCCAAATCCCACATGGCCCACCACTGTTTGAAACAGCCCCAGTGGCTTGAAAAACACGCTGAGCATGTGTGTATGCATGCCAACAATCCCAAAAGGATGGAAAAGTGGGGGGGAAGGGAGATTGTAGCATGACCACACCCCACTAGGAGGTGCTTTTTCCTCTCTCTCTCTGTCTCTGTTTCTGTGCCTCTTTCTGGTGAGTATACATACCCTCTGGCATTTAAAAAAAAAAAAAAAAGTGCTGAATACTGCAATCTAATAGTCTGAAGCAATAAAAATATGTAAAATGTAGAAGTGTAAGTACCAAGAGAAGTTTCAACTGAAAAAAAAAAAAAAACAGAACCTTGAATAAAACTACTTTCCCATCACATTAAACAAAGTTAAACATGTAGTGCCCCTTTTGAAAAAAACCCAATTAACAAATGATAAAAATAAATATATCAACATTTTAACATTTTCAACAAATATTCTTAAACTGACATCTCAGAAGAAATTGTAATAGATTCAGAAATATCATTAAAAAAAACTCACTTCTAGAGACCTGCTGGTGGCATAGTAGTTAAGTTGCGGGACTCCCACATGGCCAACTGTGGCTCAAATCTCAAACCCAGCAGTTTGGAAATCACTCTGGGTACATGTACATGTATGCCCAAAATCCCAAAAGGTAAATGGAGGAAAAAGGACTGTGGCATGGCCATTCCCACCACAGAATGATTTCTCACTTCCTCTCTCTCTCTCTCCAGTGAGCGCACATGCCCTATGGCAAAAAGAAAAAATTAACTTTGATAAGTTTTTAACAAAAAATTAGTGTAATAAATTAGCTACTGTAATTTCACTTTTTTCTCTCTTTTTTTACTTTCCAGAAGACACATGTAAAGACAGAGAGAAAGGAATAGATAGAAAGCAATACCCTCACCCCTCCACAGATGATCCTGATATGGTGGTATGTTTTTTTTCAAGCCACCAGGGCCAGGATTCAAATCACAGTCAGCCATGTGGTATCCGGCATTCCATGCACAGAGCTTAACCATTGTATTAAGAGACAAACCTATATTTCACAATTATAAAAAGGTAAGAATATAAAAATCACTTGCTAGCTAACTGCAAATGGCAATTAAAAATACACCATAACTGTGATATGAAATAAACAATTTTATATTGATGCTATATAAGACACATGGTATACTAGTATAAACAGCATCCTAAAGATCGTCTCTTTACTAAAGGGACAATTAACAAAGCATTACCTTTGTGTGAAAAATAGATCTGTAAGCAAAAAATACACTGAATCACACAAAAACTGATGAAAGAATGATTATA
Organism: Tupaia tana; assembly: GCA_026018925.1. Taxonomy (NCBI): domain Eukaryota; kingdom Metazoa; phylum Chordata; class Mammalia; order Scandentia; family Tupaiidae; genus Tupaia; species Tupaia tana. Next base: position 53,839,078 of record JAKSZU010000008.1, on the reverse strand, counting down.
ATTAGGACTATATAGTGTTATAATGAGCATGTTATAAAGAAAAACCCATCACAGGAAAAAGATGGAAACAGAAATAACCACAGAATGTTACAGTTAAAACTACTTAGAGGGCCAGCAGGTGGTGTGGTGGGTAAAGCAGCTGGATTCCACATGGCCAACTTTACAATTCTAGTCCTGTTCCCAAAGGCCTGAAAATCACACTGGGTGCATGTGCATGCATGCCCAAAATCTTTAGAGGCGAACGGAGGAGACGGGATTGAAGCATAGTCTGGGCAGATGATTTCTCTCTCTCTCTCTCCAGCACATAAGCCCTACAGCAAAAAACTAAAAACAAAAAAACTTTACACCATAAAATAGGCAAAAATATTGTGTGTGTGTGTGTGTGTGTGTGTGTGTGTGTGTGTATATATATATGTATATATATATATATAAATATGTATATGTATATATATATTTTATAAGCATAAATGCTCAGGTATACTAACAGTAGTCACACAGGGATAGCAGTTACAAACAAACTAGACTCATAAAAAAATAGGTCAAAAGACAAAAATGCAAAGGTACACATCAGTGTGATTAGTAAAGGAGTGCTACAACTTTCTAATTGTGGTCATCTGAAATACTGCAACAATTAAGTCTTTAACCAAATCAATCAAAAAACTACAATGGACCACTATGACACACGAAGTCATCTAAAGAGATGAGAGCTCAAATTTTATCTTTTATAAATGCATACGTAAAAAAGGACATCTCCTCATTTCTTGAGGATGTTTCGACTTCTTACAAACAATGCTTACAAATAAGGTAAATGTTGCAATAATGCTTGCTAAATAAAATTTGAAAAAAAAAACATACATAAAACAAAGTCTTAATAGAACCCCCTGAAAGTGTTCTTTTTTTGTTTTGTTTTGTTTTTATTTATTTTTTTTTTTTGAGAGGTTTTTGCTATAGGGCATGTGCACTCACCAGAAAGAGAGAAACAGACAGAAAGCAAGAAATCACTCTCCAGGGGAGAAGGCCACACCACAATCCCTTCTCCTCAATTCTCCTCTTGGGATCTAGAGCCTGCACACACATGCGCCCGGAGAGTTAATGCCACTGGGTATGGGACTCGAACCGTGGTCAACTACAGGAGAGTCCAGCGACATAGACATTACGCCAACTGCTGGTCCAGAGTCTTTACACAATTTATGTCTCCAGTATCAAAAATGATACAAAGATGAAATACATATTACAGAAAACTATAGTAACAATAACAATTAGAACCAGAAAAGCTGAGGGTATAACTGGGAGTCTGAGACTGAAAGCCTGAAGACCTGAAAGGTCACTGGTGTTAAGTGCAAAGGACAGGAGTTCTGAAGTCGAAGGCAACAGAACTGAAAAATCTGTCTCAGTTGTCAGAGTATAATTCACCTGTGCATTTGTATTCTCCAGAACTATTGCCAAATAGATGGTGCCTGCTCACAATAAGGATCTTGTTGGGAACCAGCAGTTTGCGTAATGGCTATGTCGCTGGATTCCCACGTAGTCGACCGCGGTTCGTGTCCCGGACCCAGTGGCTTAAAACTCACACCGGGCGCGTGTGCGTGCGTGCCCAAGATCCCAAGAGGAGAATGGAGGAGAAGGGATTGGGGCGTGGCCATCCCCCCCGTGGCGTGATTTCTCGCTTTCCGTCTCTATGTGTCTCTCTGTCTGGCGAGCACACGTGCCCTACAGCGAAAACCTCTCAAATAAATAAATAAATAAATAAGGATCTTGTTTATCCCTCCAATGGGAATTGTATATTTTAGGATTTCAACTTTCGGGATTTCAATATTTAGGATTTTAATCTTTCAGACCTGTGACTCTCAGGATTTTAGACATTGGAGATTTTACACTTTATGAACTTTGTGTGAGTTTTATAGCTTTGTTCTTTTGTAAAATTGGTTTGACTATTAGAGGTCCCTCAAGATTCCATATAAATTTTAGAAAAGGTTTTCCTACTTCTCCAAAAACATCATTGGGATTTTCATAGGGAAAGCACTGAATCTTAAGATTGGTTTGGATAATATGATAATTTTAACAATATTAAGTTTTCCACTCTGCAAACATGAAATAGCTTTACATTTAATTCTGTCATAATTACTTTCAGCAATGTTTTATAGTTCTCATTGTAAAAAGTCTCTCACTTCCTTGGTTAAGTTCTTTTTTTTTGGTGGGCGGGGATTTTTGCTAGAGGGCACGAGCACTCACCAGAGGGAAAGAGAGAGACAGAAAGCAAGAAATCATCTCCCAGGGGAATGGCCATGCTGCAATCCCTTCTCCTTCATTCTCCTCTTGGGATTTTGGGCATCCACACATACGTGCCCAGCGTGAGTTTTAAGCTACCAGGTCCAGGACTCGAACCATGGTCAACTACATGGGAGTCCAGTGACGTAGTACATCATCTGCTGTTCCCTGGTTAAGTTAATTTCTAAATGATAAGCCTCTCTAAAGAATACATAGGGCAAAATCAAACAACAGCCTGCAAGTCAAATCTCATGCGTTGCTTGTTTTCATATAGCCTACAAGCTAAGACTAATTTTTACACGTGAACATTTATAACCAATGTGAGGACAGGAACATTAAGAATCCCAAATAGGTGAAATAATCCTATCAACTAAAAGAAAGTACTCCTTAGGCCAGCAGATGGCAGCAGTTATGTCACAGAACTCCCACACAGCTAACTGCAGTTCAAATCTTGGACTCCATGGCCAGGCTCATGTACGTCCGTGCCCAAGATTCTGGGAGGAGAATAAAGAAGGGGTTACAGCATGGCCATCCCCCCTGGTGGGTGATTTCTTACTTTCCCACTCACTGTCTCTATCTCCCCGACACGCACGAGCCCTAAGGCAAAACTTTAAAAAAAAATAAAATAAAAAAAAAACTCCTTTCCTCCTACTGGTAAAACTGTTCTACAAAAAAAAAAAAAAAAAAAAAAAAAAAAAATTTACTCAAGGGGACCAGCAGTTAGAGTAACGCCTATTTCACTGGACTCCCATGTAGTTGACCGCGGTTCACGTCTAGGACCCGGTGGCTTAAAACTCACACCGGGCGCGCGTGTGTGTGTGCCCAAGATCCCAAGAGGAGAACGGAGTAGAAGTGATTGCAGCGTGGCCATCCCCCCGGGGGTGATTTCTCGCTTTCTGTCTCTCTGTCTCTGTCTGGCAAGTGCACACACCCTATAGCAAAAACCTCTCAAAAAAATAAAATAAAATAAAAATAAAAAATTTACTCAAGAACTACATTTTGAATGTCATCAACTCAAAAGTTATAGAAAATCATTCTCTCCTGCTATTTAAATATATACATAATATATGAAATTTTTCCCATGCCCCACAAAGCCTAAAATAATTACTGTCTCACCCCTCAGACAAGAGTTTGCTGACCTCTGCTGTAGCGTACATAGTAAAAACTAGAACAGATGGGTGGTAAGGTACTTGTGCTTTCAAACTTACTAGAGCCCACTAAAGTACTTTCCAAAATGAGTACACTAATTTATACACCCATCAGAAATGTATTAAAGGGACAGGCAGTTAGCGTAATGGCTATGTCGCTGAACTCCCATATAGTCGACTGAGGTTCAAGTCCTGGACCCAGTGGCTTAAACTCACGCCGGGCATGTGTGCATGCGTGCCCAAGATCCCGAGAGAATGGAGGAGAAGGGATTGCAGCATAGCCATGCCCCCTGGGGGGTGATCTCTCACTTTCCATCTCTCTGTCTCTCTCTTTCTTTCTGGAGAGCACATGCGCACTATAGCAAAAACCTCTAAAAAAAAAAAAAAGAAAAAGAAACGTATTAAAGTACCAGTTCTTCCAAATCTCTAGGGATTTACTGCAGGTCAAAAAGTACCAAATCCAAATCCAACAAATGCATAAAGTTTTTATTCTATCATAACTTCCTTCATTTTTCTGAAGCATCTGCTATGGCTGATCCTCATAAATAATGACTTAAAATTATATACTATTCCACAATTTACAGAATACATTCATATAACATTTTCTTCATACATTCCAAATATTACATGACTTGCAATGTCTTAGGTACTCAGTGCTATACATCTTCGAAGGTTAGGTTCAACAGATAAAGAGAACTGGGTAAGACAAAAGAAAAGTGTATCTCAGAGGGCAGGGAAGGAGTAGAGAGATGTTGGTCAAGAGAAAAAACTTCCAGTTCTCATATGAAGAATAAGTCCAGGACCAGCAGTTAGCGTAATGGCTATGTCGCTGGACTCTCATGTAGTCGACCGCGGTTCGACTCCCACACCCAGCGGCTTGAACTCACGCTGGGCACGTGTGCGTGCATGCCCAAGATCCCGAGAGGAGAATGGAGGAGAAGGGATTGCGGCGTGGCCATCCTCCCTGGGGGGTGTTTTATCGCTTTCTGTCTTTCTGTCTCTCTGGTGCACATGCGCTCTATAGCAGAAATCTCTCCAAAAAAAGAATAATAAGTTCAAGAAATCTATTTTACAACATGATGACTACAATAAGTAACAATGAACTATATTTCGAAAATCAATGAGAGGGTAGACTCTGAGTGTTCTAACCACAAAAAATAAGTATATAAGGTAATGTATGTGCTAATTAGCTCTACTGAGCTATTCTACAACATGGACATTTTTCAAAACATGTACACAATAAATACATAGAATCATTGTTAGTTAAAAAAATAATAAAAGGAAAGGGGCCAGCAGATGGCATAATGGTTAAGGCGCTGGACTCCCACATGGACCACCACAGTTAATGGACTTGGTGGCTTGCTTTCTCACTTTCCCTCTCCGTCTCTCTGTCTCAGATTGAATTTAAAAATGATAGTAAATAAAATTAAATAATTCTTTTTTAAAAGAGGAAAAGTGAATCTGAATTTTTTTTACATACATTCGTACCAGCTTTCCCAAATGATAAAGTTCATTTCATGAAGCAGGAGTTATAAACCATTTTGTAACATACCAATACAGTAGCCATGGTTTCATTTGTTCCCGAAGTTCACGTATTGGAAACTTAGACCCATTGTAACAGTATTGTGAGATGGGTTCTTTAAGATGCGATTAGCTCATGAGGTCTCATGCTTGAGAATGGATTAATGTTGTTATCATGAGAGTGGATTTGCCATCTCCAAAACAGGTTTAATTTATAAAAAGTCCAGTTCTCTCTCACGTTCTCTCTCATATGTTCTCTCACCATCTGCTGCCTTCTGCCATGTGATAACTCAATGAAAAAACTCTTACCAAACACAGTCCCTCAATCTTGGACTTCCAGTCTTGAAAACCATGACCAAAATAATCTTCTATAATCTATAAATTATCTAGTCTGAGGCATTCTGTTATAGCAGCACAAAATAGACTAAGACAACGGCTAAAGTTAAGTATTCAAACTGAAATTCAAGAATTTCATTAATTGAAAATTACTTAAGGTCTAAAATGACAGGCAAACACAGGCATTTAAATTCTCAACTGTAATACGGCAACATGGTAATACTGAAAATTTTTAAAAAATGTTTTTAAACCTTTAAAAACTTCCTCAAAGGTTATTTGAATTATTTCAAGAAATATGAACCGCAATAAACTTTTTAGCAAACTAGTATTTTCCGTCAGTTCAAAATAACCATATTAACAAAAACTCTAATAAAACCTGAAAGCATTAAAATGTACTAGTCTGCAGAAGTAGTATCAAAATAAAATAAAATAATATTTAAGAGAAGACTTGAGACTTTAATTTTTTAAGGTGTTCATTATTTATCAACAAATAATTTTCAATTATTTGAACAAATAATATATCAATTATAATATTCTTACTCTGCTCAACATCTTACTTTCTGGGTCATTAAACTTTAATTATAGCTGTAGTCAAACTAGTCAAAATTTAAAAGGCAATTTGGACAGCGTATGTAGCAAAAGCCCACTTTCTAAAACATAACTGTCAGGACCACACTGTAACTTTTACATTACACTAGAAATTTGAGTTTTAACATATTAATAAAAAAAATGATAAACAACTATTCTAGTATCTTATATGTCAGAATAGACCAGTGATCATGCTGGTGACCAATGGCTCTCATGGTCCTTTTCTTTGAGGATGAGGACATGCTTTATTTAACTTTAATGCTGAACGTTCTTGATATAAAATGAAGATAATATTTACCAAGTGAATTGATCTGACATAAGCAGAATACCTTGGAAAGATTAAATATCTAAAATGAGACTTGCTTTAAGAAAACAAGGTAAATGTTCTTAACACTGTAATCCGATATTCAAGTTGTACCAGTATTTTAAAAAATCATACACTTCTGTGTATTAACTGTGAGAATGAATAAAAAAGCACACACATAAAATATTCACAATATAGCTACCTTTCAAGAATACCTTCTATTACTCTATTTGACATAAAACACAGCGGTAGGTCATTATAATAATTGCCCTCCATGAGTCCCACTGGTGCCCATCCCCTATGCAATGTGATACTGTTGCTCTTCTACCAAAAGAGCCTACCTCTTGGAAAAGGGATTTGCAAGAACATCTAGGAAAAAGCTATCTTCAACCCTCCATGGTTTGAAAATACTCAAATTTTAACATCTTAAACATATATACAGTTATAGGTTATCTTACCTGTTACCTTTAAATTGGTTTTTTACTTTACAAATACACAGATATTTAAGAACTTTAAAGCACCACACTATTAAAGCATAAACCAATAAATTCAGAAGTCTTACTTCTGGAGTCCTCTAACCTTTTAAGTACTCACATAAAATTTAGTAGGTTTTTATAGTACTTATTCTGTATTTGATTTTTTTATGGTTTTCTTTTTTCCATAAAACAGAATTAGAATAGGTATGTGCTGTCTCTACTTAGACTACACATCTGTGTTTGCTTGGCAAAAACATTTACAGATAGTGCATTCCTAATCTGAACCTGAAATCTGAAATGCTCCAAAGTCTGAAACTTTTTGAGTGCTGACAAGACACCACAAGTGAAAAATTCTACACCTGACCTGTGTAATGGATCAGTCAAAAGACCAAAATATAAAAATATTGTTCAAAATTACATTCAAGCTATGGGTCAGATGGTGGCATAGTAGCTAAGGTACTGGACTCCCACATAGTTGACACTGGTTTGAGCCCCTGACCCAGCAGTTTGAAAATCACACTGGGCGCATGTGCTTACATGCCCAAAATCCCATAAAGAGAATGGAGGAAAAGAGATGGCAGTGTGACCACCCCTCTTGGGGTGTGATTTCTCAATTTCTCTCTGTCCCTCTCCAGCAAGTGACTGGGCCCTATGGCAAAAAGTAAATGAATAAATTAAATTACATTCAATTTATGTGTATGAGGCATATATAACACACATTAATTTTATTCTCAGGTTTAAGTCTCATCCCCAAGATATCTTACATATATGCAACTATGCAAAAATGCACAAAAATCCAAAATCTAAACATTTCTGATCCCAGGCTTTTCCAACAAGATATACTCAACGTGTATTAGTCAACATTTATAGTTTGTATACAGCTGTACTGGGATGCATTACTTAAATAATAATAATGGAAAACTGGACAAAATCTACATTAATTCATCTGATACGATATTTAAAATAAGAGATCTTCCTTTTGTATCAAGCAGTTAGCATGAATTTGATAAAAGTGGATTTTAAAAAGTGTTAAATATGGGACCAGAAGTTAGCATAATAGCTATGTTGCTGAACTCCCATGTAGTCGACCGCGATTTGAGTCCCGGACCCGGTGGCTTAAACTGACGCCAGGTGTGAGTGCATGCGTGCCCAAGATCCCGAGAGGAGAATAGAAGAGAAGGGAATATGGCATGGCCATCCCTCCAGGGGATGATTTCTCACTTTCTGTTTCTCTGTCTCTCTCTTTCTTTCTGGCGAGCGCACACGCCCTATAGCAAAAACCTCTCAAAAAAAAAAAAAAAAAGTGTTAAATCTTCTTCATAAATTATGCCTCAAACAAATGTTCACTTCAAGGAAGTTGTCTTTCAGTGCATCTATACTAACCTTCCACAACGCTTATAAAAATCATCATCTATATATAAAAAAAAATGTTTTAATTACCATTAACTTTAAACATCAAGTTACCATTACCAAATAATGAAAGAAAAATCATTAAAATAAATATGCTTTTATTATAGTTATTTTAACTACACGGAAATAATAAATCTATCTCATATCGTATTTAACTCTTTCTTGATGGAGTGTATTAATTCTATGAAGTTATAACCCCATGAGAAAGAAATCTGACATGCCCAAAGCCCAGCAAATGCTATTAAACAAGAAATTTCACTTTACATACCTTAAGATAGCAGTGTACATAGCAATAATGAAGCAGATTATCAGAAGGCTGAGTAAGGCTGCTGACTACATGCACCAAGTGTTCAGCATACATTGGCACAGAATGTTCCAGATTGATTTTATCCACCAATATCTGAATGGATGGCAAAGGCCGAATTGGCTGGAAGTTTGTAGTATTCGTGAAGGTACTTGAGTTCTGGAATATAATAGTATTCACTTTATATCTCAGGAGTAGCACAGTGACTAATGTGCAATTCCTTCTACACAAGCTTCAGACTTGCATATTTACAGTGATATCAAAACAATCTTGATATAATGCTTTCCTACAGAAATATCTTGCCATATATAAATATAAGCATCTTCTATATATTATTAAGTATATCCCCGATTTCAAAGAACACATATATAATGCAAAACTATCATTGCCATTTTAGCTAAAGCTTTGTATTTTTTCAATTGAGTGAAATAGTATCACAACCTGAGCCTCAGTATGAAAGCATTTTCTCAAAGCTCAATCATTCTAAAAAATCTTCTAGATATCCAAGAGTTCTACACTTTTACCTCCTTTCTTTTATTAAAATTTAGATGACTAAAAAATAAACTATACCACACAATAAGCAAAGATTGAAATAAGGAAAAAATTCTGATTCATATCAGATTTACTAACAATATACATAGTAGAGGCTCATAAAGTACTATAAATCTTGAGTAGGGCTTGGTATTCTCAGTATTACAGAACCTTTCCAAGTTCCAAATACACGTAAACTTCAAGAATTCTACAATATGTACTGTGACCGGCAACTAACCCCTTCCTGTCAGAAAACTTACTCCCTTAAAATGTCCTACTTTCCTATGGTTATCAATGAGTTATACCATGACCTTCCACTCAGAAAAGTATGGAAATATGTGAGAGGAGCAGTTTCAGTTTTGTTTTGTCTGTCTTGTCACAATAACCCTGGCTGAACAGGCACTGGCCAAAGGTGGTAAATGCTATATAATATTATATTTCTACAATCCAAAAACTCAATAGTGCCATTACTCAGAAACACTGCACCTAAACTTGACTAAGCTGGACATACAATCCTGATTTTTTTTAACTCATTATAAATCGTTTTAAACTACCTTCACTGTGCTTTAAATGGATTTATATTGGATTGCTGAAAATAATATAAAGCACAGAAATCTGAAGTGTACACCTCAGTTAATTTTTACATCCATAACCTACACACATTGAAATATCCTAGAGGTTGCCACGGGACCCTTCCCTGGCATTGCTGAATCCCCGTAAGGAGCCAATATTCTCATTTCAACCAATAAAGGTTAGTTCTGTCTCTTCTTGAAATCTGCATAAATGAAATCATACAATCTATACTCATTCACTCACTATAACTTCTTTAATAATTCCCTATGTGGTTCACTGAGTTGACACTGTCATCATTGTGAAACAGTTGTCTTTGTTTCTAATACTTCAAACCCTGTTTTTTTTCCTATTATAAAACAGCCATACCATTTTTTTTAGTTAGTAATCAAATGATCGAATGTTACCTTTTTCATCCTTTTATTTCTAACCTGTGTCCTTTTACTTTCCAGTTTCAAATTTTAATTTATGCATTTTTATATTGTAATTTTATGCATTTAGGTCACTTCTAAAATCCTCCATTTTGGCGATCTTTTTTCTTGAACTTATTAATCACAGTTACTTTAAAGTCCATGTGTATAATATCTTACTCACCTGTATTTATTTAAGCTAAATTGTGATTTCTGGTTTATATATAATCACTGTATATCTTTATGGGGTGCAGTATGGTTTTTTTTTTCAAGCATATATACCATATGTAATAATCAAATCAGGTATACATGCATTCTTTAATCTGTTCATCATTTTCTCCCAACCACTTCCCAACTCCCCTACTCTGTGCAATTTCTAGTATCTATGATTATTCTATTTTTATGCAACTCAATCCTTTAGCTTCCACTATAAAATAAGGACATTTAGTGTATATTAATCAGGTACATACAGTCTTTCATATCCTGGCTTATTTCACCAAGCACAGTATCTTCTAGATTTATCCATTTTGTACCAAATGACAGAAGATCATTGTTCTTTGTTGCTGAGCATTATTATTTATATATATATATATATATATATATATATATATATATATATATATAATTTTCCCAATCTTCATGTCAGTTATTGGGCACTTAAGTTGATTCCACATCTTAGCAATTAATAATGCTGCAAAAAAGTGTGGATAGGCAACAGAGGGATTTCCTGTTCTTAGGATATATACTTCAGAGGGAGATTATTGGATCAAACAGTAATTCTATTTCAAAATTTTTGAGGAACCTCTGTTTTCTGCAGTGGCTGTACTGATTCCACAGTGAGTATACATTCCCAACAGCAGTGCACAGGGTTTCCCTCACACTGCAGCTTTGCAAGCATTTTTTTTTTATTTTTTAAATCATAGCCACTCTGGAAGTAGGTGATACCTCACTGCAGTTTTGATGTGCATTGATGAAAGATGTTGAACATTTCTTTATACACTCTTTGGCCATTTGTATGTCTCTCTTAAGAGTTGTCTTTTCATATTTTGATGGGATTATTAGTTTTTTTGGCACAGGTGAGCTGTTTATGTTCCTTATATATTTTTATTATCAATCCTTTGTCTGGAATATACTTTGCTAATAATTCTCCCATTCTTTGAGTCATCTATTCATTTATTGTCCTTTGCTATACAAAAGCTTTTAAGCTTAATATAATCCCACTTCTCTATTTTTGATGCTGCTGCTCATATATTAGGGATGTTTGTGTGTATGCGTGTATGTACATACATACATACATACTTATACATGTAAGATAATAATATATAATTTATAATAATATATTTATATAACTTATATATGATAAAATATAAATGTATTTAAATATCTATACACACATATTACACAAGACCATTTTTTTTTAGGTTTTTTTCGCTATAGGGCGTGTGCGCTCACCAGACAGAGAGAGACAGAGAGACAGAAAGCGAGAAATCACCCCTCAGGGGGGATGGCCATGCCGCAATCCCTTCTCCTCCATTGTTCTCTCGGGATCTTGGGCACGCACACACACGCTCCCGGCGTGAGTTTTAAGCCACTGGATCCGGGACGCAAATCGCGGTCGACTACGTGGGAGACCAGTGACATAGCCATTACGCTAACTGCTGGTCCCAAGACCATTGTTTTTACCATTAATCTTTGCAACTAGATGTAATCCTACAAAATTGAGTACTACACTATAGTAACAAGCCGTAAAATTTCCCACAATCTAAACATAATCAGGTCTCTTCTTTAGAATAAAAGATTCAAGGTAATCTGTATACTCTTATGCTCTATCATTTGATATACATGATCATAAAAAAAAATTTTTTTGGAGAAGTTTTTGCTATAGGGCATGTGTGCTCGCCAGAAAGACAGAGAGAGATAGAGAGACAGAAAGTGAGAAATCACCCCCCGGGGGGATGGCCACACCGCAATCCCTTCTCCTCCATTCTCCTCTCGGGATCTTCTTGGGCATGCATGCACAACGCGCCCAGCTTGAGTTTAAGCCACTGAGTCCGGGACTTGAACCGCGGTCAGCTACATGGGAGTTCAGCGACATAGCCATTACGCTAACTGCTGGTCCCCATGATCATAAAAATTTTGAAAACACATTTTCAAATTTCAATGTGCATACAATCCTAGGGTGTGGCCCTTAAAAATTGCAAAAGAAAGCCCCAGGTACTAACGTAGCAGAGCCTAAACTCTATACATACAGCAAAATGTCTACAAGGTTATTTAATACATGTTTTTTGCTAAATTTCCTGAAGTTGTGCATTGCAAATGGCCAGCTTAGGAGTTGCCAAAAGTTTGAAGGAAATTATAAGCAGATTTGGAGACTTCCTTCTCAGTGAGGCCTCCTCACTGGCATTTTTCCCTTTGATAGGTACATTGGAAGAACAGACATGGCTAAGAAAATAATCTCTGAGTCTGGGGATACCACAAAAGAAACTGCCAAAACTAAAAAGCAAACAAACAAAAAGTAGAAAAATTTTTAAAAAATAGAATATTCATCAACTGTGGGGCCACTACAAAAGATGTAACATACATATAATGGAAATTCCACAGAGAAGAAAAGATAAAGAAACAGAAGAAATATCTTAACTATTCATTACTGAGACGTTCCCCAAATTAATATCAGACACCAAACAGAAGCTGCAGGTATCTTAGAGAACACGAAGCATGATAAATGTGATAAATGTGATAAATGGCAATTAAAACACACACAGTCACACTAACAAAAAACAACAACAACAACAACAAAAAAAAACTATCAGTTTGTTGGGAAAGTCATATCATATTTATCTATGTTTTTCTATGCAAGAATGTATCACAACTTCCCTAATAATCTAATACATGTAAGCATATCATTTGCAAACTACAGAAAAGTAAAGATATAGAAGAAAAAGTCCTGCAGGGAAACTGAGCTAAGCTAGCACTCTGATAGTTGTAAACAAATCCCCATTATGAAGGCAAGGTTCAACTATTGCATACCTAACTAAGGCTTGGTAAATATCTTGTAATATTCTAACAAGAGAATGTAAGTGGTTTTCTGAGGAGATACTAAAAGACCATGAGTCATCATCAACCTTCCCATGAGATAGTTTCTCATCAGCATCCCTCATTTTCAAATAAGATATGGAGCCTTCCATCTACCCCTCTTACAGAAGAACCTATATAACTACATGGATGCAGTGTGAAATTGAATTCTAGCCAACAAGGTGCCCTACCAAGAATATTATTGCAAGCTGCCTGGCCCATTGGTTGCAGTGTTGTCTTATGGTATCAAAAAGTCACAGAGGCACTGACATCATTACTGCTTTGTTTTTGCTGCCTATACAATTAATAAACTGTCTGAATCTTCTTGAGACTACTAATCTTTAGTGTCAGAATGCTTGAAAAATGTTATTTTCTTGTTTTTCATAAAAGAAAAACAAGGCTTAGAGATATATAGCAAATATGCCTCAAGTGTCATAGCTAGTACATTGTCTAATTTTGTAGGGGCATGCTCTTCAATTTCTTTATACAGACTTAGCTAAAGATTATTTTATTAAAATATATAAATTCAAAATTACTTTCTAGGAATCAATTATCATAGTTATATTGCTTTTACTTCATCTGGATAACAAATATTCTTTTATTTAATGGCCCAAAAATACACATGCATGAGGAAGAAAAAAAGCAGTGAATCAAAAACATACCTTTTCTCCCATAATGACAGGTAGCAAATGGTCCAGCAAATTGAATTCAGCCATAAAAATTGTGCAGGTACATTTGAGGAGAGTAATACTTGTGTGTCGAGTGGGAATATATTCCTCCAGAGAAGTCACTTCTTCAGGATTCAGTATTGTTTCATTTTCATCTTTAATATCTATAATAAAAATGACAAAAACTTAAAAAATATTTTTAAATAATTTATTAAACAATTGAAAATGAATTATTTTTCTAAATTTGATTTTTCTTTTGACAATGAAACACTGTAAAATTCTAAGTTAATGTTAACACTTAACTACACTACTGTAGAATATAAATGTCTGTCTTTGCTATAAAAAAATTCATTTTTTTTTATTCTAAATTATCTTTAAGAGATTCTCAACTTCTTTCTTTAAAAGGATTATAGTGTCTGCTCATCAAAATACCAGTGCAGTTATGTAAAGGCAAGACACAAATTGGGAGAATATATTCAACACAGAGAAAGACAGATTAAGATCAAATCGATTTCCATAGAGGATTTATAGCTACAGCATATTTTTAAAAAATTAGAAATAAAAACCTCTTGGGGCTGGCGGGTGGTGTGGTGGTTAAGGGCACTGTATTCCCACAGGGCCAACTGCGGTTTGAGTCCTGGACCTGGCAGCTTGCTTTCTCACTTTCTCTCTCTCTCACTGTATTCCTCCCTGGTCAAATTAAAAATAAATAAATGGATAAATAAAGTTAAATAAAATAATTCTTTACAAAAATTTTCTTAAAAATTCTTAATAAATAGATAATGCAATACATAAATGGGCAAGAAAGACCAGAAACACCAAAAATTATGTCAAAAGCTGGCCAACATAATTAGGGATCAGATAATTGCAAATAAAGTCACAATTTGATAGCATTACACATTCACTGGAATGGCTAACATAAAAATACTATAACGCTAAGTGTTGGCAAACACGTAGAGCAAACATTCTCTGTAAAGCACAACACAGAAATATTTTAGGCTTTATAGACCATACAGTCTCTATCACAATTACTCAAACTTGCCACTATAGCACAAAAGTGACACAGACAACACATAATTGAGTGAGCATGGTTACGTTCTAAGAAAACTATTTATAAACTCAAAATTAAATTTCATATAGTTTCATATGTCACAAAACATAGTAATTCTGTTTTTCCCCCAATCATTCTGTGCTTATGGGCTATTCAAAACCATTATTTGCTTATGGGCTATACAATACCACAATTTGGTCAAGAGCAATTCAATGTTTCCTATATTACTGGTAGAGGTACAGAGTGGTTAAATCATTGGGGAATACAGTATGGAAATTCTATTAAAGATGAACATATGCAATCCATTGACCCAGTGAGTCTACCTTTGAATATCCAACAGTAATGTGTGTATATATTTACCAAAAGACATGTTTGTAGCATCACTATCAACAGAGCAAAAACTAGAAATGGACCAAATGCTCATCAACAGAAAAAAATAGATAAATAAGTTGTGGTATATTCACAGCAAAGAGAATAAATCTCGTAAATCTCTAAATAAACAAAACTAAACCTATGATATTAGAAGTAAGGATAGTGGTTAAGTTTGATGCCAGAAAAGTAACAAGAAGAGGGAACGACAAGGACATCTGAAGGGCTGGTAAGTTTCTATGTCTTGAATAGTCAGCTACATAGATGTGGTTAAGTCTGCAAAATTCACAGAACTATACCTTCACATTTTGTGGACCTTCTCATATGTACACATACTTTCATAAAAAGCTAAAAAAAAAGGGGGGTGGCAGGTTGGCAGGTGGCATAGGGTTAAGGGCACTGTACTCCCACATGGTCAACTGTGGTTCAGGTCACAGACCTGGCGGCTTATTTGCTCGCTTTCTCTCTCTCCTCTTTTTCTCCTCTCTCTCCTCCCTTCTCTCTTCTCTCTCTCTCTTCCCACCCCACCCCGGTCAAATTAAAATAAATAAAGAAATAAAGTTAAATAAAAAATAATTCTTTAAAAATAAAGCTAAAAATAAGGAGAACTGCTAACTTAGGATTCAATATATATGCACTCATGTGTAAGTATGTATGTGCATGTATGTGTGTGTGGGCAGGGGGTATACCCCTGGGGGGTGATTTCTCACTTTATGTCTCTCTGGTGAGCGCATGTGTCCTACAGCAAAAAAATCTCTCTTTAAAAAAATAGATAAATAAAAGTCAGTTCTCAAACAACATAGTTCAAATATCCATTACCAAGATACATTAACTGTAATTGTATAAATTACAAACTACCATTCCTTTGGTCCACTAATCTTAGGCAAATAATAGTTGAGCATTATGATCCATGATCATCATGTCAAGTCTTCCAAATTCTGTCAGGTTTGGATATGGTTACTGCATATCTATTATACAGGTCATGCACAGACAGCAAGCATTTTTGTACCCTCCTTATTTATCACTGATAAATTCACACACCACTTTACAAAAATTATCTAAACAGAGAAGAGATGATGAATGATAAAAGTATAGCAGGGACTGGACAGTGAAATAGCCGTGACACAACTGGATCCACATGGGAAGATCCCGGGTTTGCATCCCAGGATCTCCCTTAAGTGCCAGGTGTGTGACCGTGTGCCTGTGATTCAGGCCTGCTAGGAGTGGATCATAGTGTGGGGATCTTGTTGAGGGTACCATCTAGCTTTCTCACTCTGTTTCTCTCTCTCCCTTTTGTGGACAAACCAAATCAAGAGGCCTTGAGAGAAAAATAAAATTAAATTGCAGGAAAAAAAAAAAAAAAAAAAAACTTGAGAAAGTGGAAGTGAAATTCTAATCAAACATAAATGGAATGACAGAAGAATTAGCTGGTCATAGGACTATCAACGATGCACTATTCTAAAGACTAAATATACAGCTAGAGTAACTTAGTGAAGATAAACTTATTGACAACAATGAGAGAAGAGATTGTGATAAAAAAGAATGATAATGTCCCAAAGGAAGTAGTGCAATCCAAATACTTCTCATTAAAGGATTTTTTTTTGGAGGTTTCACATTTTAAAGTATATAGGATAAAATATTGAAATCTTATCTAAACTTAGAAGAGTATAATAATTTGCCAATGAAAAGACAAGACATACTGTAAATTATGTAAGAAGGAGATAAGAACAGTTTTTTTTTTTAACAAAGAAACAAAACACACAAATTTTATACTATTTCCTTCACTATGATTTTATGTTCATACATTTATAAATAAGATTACCAGAGTTTTTAATGTTTTAACAAAGATGTCTAAAGACTGTGGAACAATCCTAATTTTTCCCCTCTGATTATTACTATCACTTTGCAGTCATTTTTATAGTCCCACACTACCACACAAAGTGAGGACAGCCTATATAATAATAAAGTCAGCTAGATGTTTCTTTATATATATCACACTTTTGAGATGATAAACTACTTCAAATAAAGATTAATTATATTAGGTCATCGGGAAAGTCATGATGTACTTTTCAATGTTTTTTTATGCAAAACTGCATGGAAAAATCATGACTTTCCAGACAACCCAATATACATGGCATTAAATCCACTGTGGCAGAGATTGTTTACTTCATTGACTCCTTCTTTCACTTAGAACTAAAACCCTCTGAATTTATTTTTCTTTTGTATAACAAGTTTATTTTTTAAAAGCATATAGATAATAAACAAAGTAAACATTTTATCAAATCTTAACTTCTGTCCTAGAAGTTCCATTAAGTTCCAGACTCTGACCATTTTTAGTTCAATAGTCATTACCTTCATCAGAATCCATTACTTTTCTTTTGTTGAATTTAACTGTTGTTTTCTTCTCTGTTTATTGATTTACTTTTTCAAGGATTTCTACTAAACCTTGTTTTGATACCTTCCCACCTAGTTGTCCATATCTTGCCATCCTATAAGGTTTTGCTATAAGGTTTTTCTCTACTGCTTTTGTTTTTTCAGGCTTTACAAGTGCTAAGTCACTTAGCATGGCTCAGGCTACCTGATCCAGAACTTGGGCTAAGATACTGTTTCTCATTTTTGCTTCCCTGTGCTTTGCTTCGTGTTGTGTTACATCATGAGGATCCCAGTGCTTTGCCTGCAGCTTGGCCAGCCTCTGCTTCTTCAGTGCCTCCAACTCCTTCTCGTCCCCAATGGTGCTGCTGGGGGTGCAGTAGCCATCCACCATGGTACTGCTGCGGGTCGGGCAACCGGGGCCACTCTCAGCCTCACTCCCCAGGGTCTCCCGCTGCCCCTCGGCATGAGCTCGGCCCTCCAAAGCCCTCTGAATTTAAGTCACAAATATGGACTCCTTCTAGAAATTATTTTGCAGCTAGTTAAAAGGCATGTCACTATTTTGGTCAATGGAATGACAAAGCCACATCTCTTAATGAAACTACACAAATAACATTTTCTCTATTACCACTTCCTGCTGATTAAAATTAAACATCATAATGATGAGCCAACAATAACACTACTAAACACTGGAAGGATGTAAAGAAACTGAATCACACTTACTATTTGCTGATGAGAACTGTAAAAAGTACACCACTCTTGAAAACACATGGATAGTTTTTCTAAAAAATCATTAAACATGCAACTACCATGTGGCCAACAATTGTACACATAGGCATGTATCTCAAAGAAATTAAAGTTCATGTTCAAACAAAAACCAGATAAGCCCAAAACTGGACTTATCCTAAATGTCCTTCAACATATGAATGGTTTAACAAACTGCATTACATGTATACAATGGAATATTACTCAGCAATAAAAAGAAGCGAAGTACAGATAGAACAACTTGGATGAATCTCCAGGGAATTGTATTTAGGAAAACTAGCCAATCCCCAAAGCGTAAATAGTGTATGATTCCATGTACATGTAAAATTTTTGAAATAATAAAATTTTAGATATAGAAGACATTAATAGTTTCTAAGTGTCAGGGATAAGTGGGGAGAAATAGACATAAGAAAATGGTTGTGGTTACAAGAGGGAAATATGGTTACCCAGAGACCTGAATGCACAGTTGGCCACATGGCTTCCAACACAGTACTGGATACACTATAGACTCTGCTGCCTGGGTTGAACCTATTAGAGAAATTTCTGTTCCTAGAAATCAAGAAAATAGTTGATATCTAGGAGACAAATAGCCATCTCTGCCACAATAACTAAACTCATTATTGAGAGAGAAATGGAAGGTCAAAGATGTTACTTAAATTTCCTAAGGTTAATATAAAGTAGGAGTAATATTTTAAAACATAGTGTAACTACATAAAGTTCTTATCTACTGGGACCAGCAGTTAGCGTAATGGCTATGTCGCTGGACTCCCACATAGTCGACCGCGTTTCGAGTCCCAGACCCAGTGGCTTAAACTCACGCCGGGCGCATGTGCATGCATGCCCAAGATCCCGAAGGAGAATGGAGAAGAAGGGATTGCGGCGTGGCCATCCCCCCCTGGGGGGTGATTTCCTGTTTTCTGTCTCTCTGTCTCTCTCTGTCTGGCGAGTGCACGCGCCCTATAGCAAAAACCTCTCCAAAAAAAGAAAGAAAAAAAGTTCTTAACTACTATCCTATAATCCCTCCTCATAATGCTATTTTGTTCTATTCTACTGAAGAGTTGGTTTATTTCATGAAAAAGGAATTATATTTTATAAAACTGTGATAGCTGTATCTTCATACCATGAAAAAAGGTTGTATAGCAAACTTTATCAGTATTAAGTTTCCTTGAATGTTAAATTTATATGTTTAGGACCCATCTTCATATCTGGTTCCTTAGAAACCACTAATAGGTAAAAATGGTCAAATCCCACAAGTATACACGAGGAGGATTATCATAATGATAAAATGCTAACAAATTAAGTACTTTGAAAACAATGCCCAAATTGTGACCTCTCCTGTAACTTTGACAGACCATTTACTCTTTAATTTAACTGAATACAGAAAAGTCCTTGGATATAGGCAAAATATACAAAAAGGGAAAGTTAGCAAAATAGGAAAAATTGATTATGTAATCATTCAAATCATCCAGCAATAGATTCAGAATTAAAATGAAAACATACCTGGCTTTAGCCTGCTGTATGGTTCATATTCATGTTCCAAGGCACAAACAACCATTTTCAAAATCCTATGCACTGCACTGCTATCCAGTCGAAAATCAAGAGGACCTATAACGAGGCTTTTGGTAGAGTTCTCCTGAACTGTTCCCAAGTCTTCACTTTTCCCTGAAGGAAAGTCTTGTTGATTTGCAGATGCTATAAGAAGTCAAATTTTAAATTCATATTTTAAATATCAATCAGATAAATCAAGTACACATTTTAATACTACTGTTCTCTTATCTTTCTACCTTGTAGCTTAATATCTTAGAACCAACTGTCAATCAGCTGGACAGAGAACCCCAATGATCTGTATTTTTCTCTACACAGATATTATTGACAAAA
Source organism: Tupaia tana (assembly GCA_026018925.1). Taxonomy (NCBI): domain Eukaryota; kingdom Metazoa; phylum Chordata; class Mammalia; order Scandentia; family Tupaiidae; genus Tupaia; species Tupaia tana. The sequence continues at coordinate 53,819,039 of JAKSZU010000008.1, read as the reverse complement.
GCAAGTGATAAAAATAAAACAATTATTCCCGTTATGTAATATTATAAAAGTGCTTTAAAAATCAAACAGTGATTCTTTGAAAGTTATTCTATAAAACCTTATTGGCTTATATCCAGTAATTCTATACACAATACTATTATATTGACGAGGAAGAGAATTTTGGAGGTTGCATTTTACTGGTGATTTAATCTTAAAAGTTTCATTGAAAATTAGATTATACAGGACCACAGATGGCATAATGATTAGGTTGCTGGACTCCTATGTAGTTGATTGTGGTTCAAGTCCCAGACTGGGCAGCTTAAAACTCACACCAGGCACATGTACATGTGTGCCCAAAATCCCCAGAGAAGGATGAAGAAGAAGGAACTGCTGCATGACACCCCCTTCCCCAAGGGTGGTTTCTTGCTGTCTCTGTCTCTCAGACGACTGCACATGCCCTGTGGAAAAAAATTCTCTCTCTAAAAAAAATAGAAAATGAAAACTAGACTATTCAAAATTACATGCTTACAGGGTGCTATGAGGATTTTATAACAACCAAAGAAATGAACGATAGGTATTATATGTTTTGAACTTTTTCCAGAATAAAATTATTATGGCCATGCTACATAATGCAAAATTCTAGTTGCTAGATTCCTCATCTTCCCATATACTGAAAAGGAAGTAAGACTATTTTCTACTTTATTTTATTTTATTTTGCCAGAGGATACATGTACATGTTGGGGAGAGAGAAGAGAGAAGAGAGATAAAAAATGAAAAAGCACCCCCCCCCCCTTATGGGGCACTGTCAAAACAGTAATCCCTTCTCCATTTCTCCTTTTTGCAGGATTTTGGGTAAGTACACACATGTGCCTGGTGAATTCTAAAGGCCGCCAGGTCTAAACTTGAATTGAAGTTGGCATGTGGGGATCCAGCCACCTAAACCATCACGCCACTGGCTCGCCCCGTTTACTAAAGAAAATCTTTGTTCCACCTACAGGCATTTCTCATTATCTAATATGTACACTTTTTAAAAAATTCTTGAACTTTATTTATCCATTTATTTATTTATTTTAATTTGACCAGAGAGGGACTGAGTGAGAGAGTGAGAGTGAGAGTGTGTGTGAGAGAGAGAGAGAAAGTGAAAAAGAAAGCCGCCAGACCCAGGACTCGAACGGCAGCTAGCCATGTGGAAGTCCAGCACCCTTAACCACACCACCTGCCAGCCCCATAACATGTACACTTCTTATATTAGAGATTGAGCTTTAATACACAAGCCCATTATTATAAAGTCATTTTATAAAAATGACTTTATAAAAAGTCATTTTTGATTCTTAAGCTATTTTGCTTATTTGAAAGAAGAAAGTAAGGTTTTAAAGCATCTAGTTGCCTTCTAGACCATAGAGAGGCCTAATTAAACACAAAAAAATTTGTATATATACCTTTTTTTTCTAATTACCAGAGTGTAGTTCACTTGTTAGAGAGGGAGAAAAAAAAAGTGCTCCCCTCCCGTTTCTCCATATTGGATTTGGGGTACACATATTCCTAGTATGTTTTTCAAGCCAACTGGCCAAGATTCAAACTGCAGTCAGCCATGTGGTATATAGCTCCCTTTAACCACTATGCTACAGGGTTGGCTCCATATCTATATCATCTAATAACTTTCATAAAAATTCACAGATAAAAATTAGTTCATTTTATTATTCAAATATTCTTTTTTTCTTTTCTTTTCTTTTTTTCTTTTTTTTTTTTTTTTTGGAGAGGATTTTTTGCTATAGGGCGCATGCATGCACCAGAAAGACAGAGAGAGACAGACAGAAAGCGAGAAACCACCCCTCAGGGGGGATGACCAGGCTGCAATCCCTTCTCCTCCATTTTCCTCTCAGGATCTTGGGCACACACGCACATGCGCCCGGCGTGAGTTTAATCCACTGGGTCCGGGACTCGAACCGCAGTCGACTACATGGGAGTCCAGCGACATAGCCATTATGCTAACTGATCCCGAGAGGAGAATGGAGGAGAAGGGATTGCGGTGTGGCCATCCCCCCGGGGGGTGATTTCTCGCTTTCTGTCTCTCTGTCTCTCTCTGTCTTTCCGGTAAGCGCACGCGCCCTATAGCAAAAACCTCTCCAAAAAAAAAAAAGAGAAAGAAATATGTGATGTGCCTTTAGCTACCTTCAACACATTATTTACTTATGACCACCCTCAATACATTTGGCCGCTCCAGCACCCTGAATATTTGGATTTTTTTAATTAAGAGTGAAGAGGTTAACCAAGCCAGCCTAACAAAAAAACTTGTCTCTCCAGAACAGCCAGAAGCTCCATCACCCTATCCCTGTCTACCTGTGCTTCTATACCTCCTGTTAGAGAATCTTCTTCCATCTAAAGAGGAAGGACTCAGCTTTTTTGGAATCTGCAAGCTATCAAAACAACTCTACCAACCATTTGTGCTGTAGTGTGCAAAGAACCCTAGTCTCATTGATGAGAAACTATATATCTTTACTATCTTTAGTTGCCATTTTTCACTAGAGATTTTCTTGATTTTTTTCACTCACTGGTTCTCATTAAAGTTTGCTTGTATTTGATTTAAACATTATCAGTTTTTCTGTAAAAATCCATAACTTTAAGAAAAAAAGAGTCTATTTTAGTTCTACCCATGGAACCAGAAAATTAACCCTTAAACAAAATAATGTCAGAACCAAGAGTTCTTTTATTCCAGCATTCCCTTGAATTAACACCAACACTTTCCCAAGTTATTCAGATTAAAAATAGCAATAAACTATGATGCCTCTTTCATCCTTATTCTGATTCAATCATTTGTTTCAATCTTATCTCTTACTATATCTCTAAAACTCACTGTTTCTATCATCTTTCTGTTACATATTACATTTCAGCTATCTACTTTAGTCCCTAACATTTGCAATAACTCCCTAAATAGAAAAGACTAAAAAGGTAGCAGTTCACATCAATAATATGTAGAATTATATTAAGACATTTCAATTAATTGTTCTTTTCATGAATGATAGAACACATGAATGCAATGGGGAAATGGGAGGATCTGGGAGTAGCGGGTACTCTCCACAGTTCTGGTCATGCCTCTTTCCCCTTCCTCCAGCCCATCGCACCCTGAGTGCTCATGTGTGTGCCCCAGTACATGTCAGTACTGGTCAGGAATTCACCATGAGAATCCAGCTTCTCTTGAACAGCATATTACTGCTGCACCAGAAACAGCCCAAATTTAGTTTTTAAAATGCTGAATTCTTTCAAGTAGGTAACAAAATCAAAATAATTGTCAGAAGACACTTATCATTGATATCAAAGTAGCACAGGAAACTTATTATACTGATTTATATACTACTTTATAATGCAGGCAATGTACTACATCATTTATTACAACAAAGATAAATAAAAATATAAGCTCTTTTTTCTTTTCTGTCTCTTTCTGGCAAATGCACATGCCCTATGGTATATAAATAAGTAAGTCCCCCCCTTATTATTTTTGCCATAGAGAGTGTGCATGCATCAGAGAGTGACACAAAGACACAGAGAAAGGGAAAGTGGGAAATCACCCCCCTGGAGAGGATAGTCATACAGCAATCTCTTCTCCTCCTCTCTCCTCTTCAGATTTTGGGCAAGCAAGCACCTGTGTCCACCAGCATGATTATTTTTTAAGCTGCCAGGTCCAAACTGGGCTCAGCCACATTGGAGTCCTGCACCTTAACCACCTCGCCACCTGCTGGCCCCATACAAACTGTTTTCTAGGGACCAGCATATGGCATAATGGTTACATTGCTGGACTGCCACGTAATCGACTGCAGTCCAAGTCCCAGACCTGGCAACTTAAAACTCACGCCAGACGCATGCGCATGCGTGCCCAAAATCTCAAGAGGAGAATGTAGGAGAAGGGACTGCAGCGTGGCTATCCCTCTAGGGGGTGATTTCTCGCTTTCTCGCTGTCTCTCTGTCTCTCTCTGACTCTCTGGTGAGTGTACACACCCTCTAGCAAATATCTCTCTAAAGAAAAAAAACTCTTTTTTAATGAAAAGATTATAACCTGAAAATTGTATTTAATACAGAAAAGAAAATGCTTATTATTTTTGAGAAGTTAATGTAATATGAAATTTGATGTATAAAAACTTTAGTATTTACTACATATAAGAACTAATTCTTTTCCTTTCTTTTTTGGAGAGGTTCCTGCTTTAGGGTGCTTATGCTCACCTGAAAGACAGAGAGAGACAGAAGGCAAGAAATCACCCCCTGGTGGATGGCCACACTGCAATCCCACATCCTCCATTCTCTTCTCAGGACCTTGGGCACACACACACACTCGCCCGGCGTGAGTTTAAGCCACCAGGTCCAAGTCTCGAACTGCGGTCGACTATATGGGAGTCTAGCTACATAGCATTATGCCAACTGCTGGTCCCTGTAAAAACTAATTCTACTTGTTTACAGAAAATTTCTTTTTCAGCAGTTACATAAGGATTAAAAATGTCAAGAATCTAAGAAAATTCTAAAATGACACTAAAATTAAACCATTTCTCAAAGAATAAGAAGGTAAATCTGGGCCAGCAGGTGCTGTGGTGGCTAAGGCGCTGGATTCCCATATGGCCTGCTGTGGTTCTAGGCCCAAACCTGGCTTCAAAGTCACATCAGGGGCATGTGCATATGTGCCCAAAATCCGAAAAGAGAATGGAGGAGAAGTGACTGCGGTATGCCCATCCTCCCTGAGCGGTGATTTCTCACTTTCCCTTTCACTGTCTATGTCTGGTGAAGGCATGTGCCCTATAGCAAAATTCTTTAAAAAAAGATAAATCTGATATAACAACGACCAACTGATTCTGAGGTAGCTTTTATTTCTGTTCAAGGAAAGGGAAATATGAAAGAAAAAAACTAGTACCTTTGCCACTGCTATTCTCCATTGTGTATAGGTAATCCATGTAAAAAGCACCAAACCTCTGCATTCCAGCTATTTCAGTGTATGTCTCCTGCCAAACAGAGCAAACATTGTACAGAAAGAATTTTTGAGCATAAAACCTAACAGACATGTACCCTTACATAGAATGTGTATCAACTCAAAGGATTTTCCAAAACAAAAGGACAGAGGTTATCCAAGGAACTTACTTCTACGAAAGCTAATATTGCCCCCACTGTAGACCATACAAAAGAACACAATTCTATCAGATATTCTGAATACTTTATCAATAATGTCTAGTTAATGAATATCTATAATGGAGTAAACAGTACACACTTGACCTTTATTATCACAAAGCTGTCTAAAAAAGTACATTCTCAGAGTGCATCCTTAAATATTTCAATAGATTTTATAACACTGCTCAAATTCTAAAGATAAACTGAAATATTCTAAATTTATTTCATTTACACAAGTCAGCATTAAATGTCTTACTTTTACTCATGAAAGTAAAATGTACTCCATAGATTTAATAGATATTCCACAAACATATGAATATAATCTTCTATTAAAAATTCAGGGACCAGCAGTTAGCGTAATGGCTATGTCGCTGGACTCCCACATAATCAACCGTGGTTTGCGTCCTGGACCCGGTGGCTTAAAACTCACACCGGGCGCAAGTGCGTGCGTGCCCAAGATCCCGAGAGGAGAATGGGGGAGAAGGGATGGCGGCGTGGCCAACCCCTCTGGGGGGTGATTTCTCGCTTTCTGTCTCTCTGTCTTTCTCTGTCTGTCTGGCGAGCGCACGCGTCCTATGGCAAAAAAAAAAAAACTCTTCCAAAAATAAAAATTCAAACAATACTAAAAAATGAAAATTCTTTTTATCTTCCCATCAATCCCATACTTTAGAAGTAATAAAAATTAGAAGATAAAATTCTACATGTTTCCTTCATAATTATTTTAACAATAAGTCATAAAAAAAACTATGGTTATATACCATATAACATTAAAGACCGCTGTCAACTCCTGGAACCATTGTAGATATAAAAGCTGGACAAAATATCCTAAATGTTTCAATAAATAATTAGCATTTGAGAAGAAAGATTACCAACTCAAGCATTCACGCAATGTGCCCACTTTATTACAGCCTAGAATTTGGCTCGACACAGTATACATTCTCTGACCTTATGATGAGCTGCATCCAAGATAAATTCTGCACGAGTACCATTATTTTCTGGGCTTCGATAATCAAACAATGAATTTGTAAGATACGTCAAACCTTTCGTACTCAAATTTTCACCACAAAGGAAGAAACAGGCTTCCTGAAAACAAATGCAAAATTTTTGAACAGGAGGAAAAATCATTACACTGTTAAAGAAAACAAAACGCTGGTTTTATAACACCCACTCCGTAGTCAATATAAATCACTAAAACTTTAGGTCCTGTAAAAAGACAAGGAATTCTGTCTCCTTTTTCATTGCCTACTTGGCAAAGAATATTTTAACCAACCACAAAGAAATTCCAAGTAGCTGTCATAAACAAGAAAGAAGAAACACTTATGAATTGGAAAATATTTGGAACTACTGTCCAGGTGTTAAGTGCTACCAACTTTCTAAATTCCCTAGAGCTCTGTAATTTCTTTCAGGAAAATGCAGAGTAAAACAGTAAAGCTCCCCTCTCAAGCCAGAGATATATGTAGTTTAACAGATTTTATATGGTTAAACACTTCCATAAGCACTTCATTATCCCTGCATCCTATCCAAATGGGGAAAGAGATTTTGACTCACAGTTTCACTTCTACTCATATTCTCTTCAAAATCTTTAATACCCATAATTCCTTTAAGGCACATGGCTCTGCAACCTACAAAACCAATCTGGCAATCAAAGAATGGTTCTCCCATCATAAGGGCCTATAAGAGGAAAGAAAACATTAGAATTATAGAACTTCAAGTTTTAAAAAATGTTACAATCTTTCTTTGTAGAATTTCTAAAGCAGTCAAACATCTGTATGATTGTCTTTCCAAATTTATTCTTCTTAGATCATTAAACATATTAAAGTAAGAAACATCTTACTTGTCTCTGTATCTTCAAAGCTTTTTATTTTCAATGACTGGCATTTCATGAACATTAAATATGTACACATACACATAAGCATACACAACTTAAAAACTTAAGAATAAATTAATGTGGAGCCAGCAGGTAGCAGGTTGGTTAAGGTGCTGGACTCCCAAATGGCTGACCACGATTGAGTCTCAGATCTGGTGGCTCAAAAACCACAGCAGGTGTGGGTGCGTGTATGCCCAAAATTGCAAGAGGAGAATAAAGAAGAAGGGACTGTGGTGTGCCCATCACTCCAGTGGCTGATTTTCACTTTTCCTCTCTCTGGCAAGTACACACACCCTATGGCAAAAACAATTTTTAAAAAAGCACAAATTAATGTGTCTTATTATGGTAAACTCTGTAATAATTACAGTATTATTTTAAGTAGTATTAATTCCTAAAATAGAAACATAAATTTAAGTATTTCAAATATGCAACTTATGATAAAAACCATTATTTATTAAATATTAAGTTTAAGAACCATTCAAAAATTTTAAAAATCCATGTCCAATGTTGAAAGATTACCTCAACTGTAGTTCCTTCTTGCTCCCAACACATTACTTCTTTAGATTTTACTTTCTGCGGGCTGTAATAACTACTCTCCGCTTGCATTTCAGTGAGCTAAGAAACAAAATATTTAGAGAAATAAGAATATTAAGTAAATCAAAATTAGTAATAAATGGCAATAAAATGTCATTATGATGATAAAAACAGAGCCAATTTTTATATTCAGGAAATTTAATTATTAAGCAGGAAAACAGGTGCAACCAAAACAGCTGTAATAGATTATCCACGGTATAAAGGTTGAATATGCTAGTCTGAACTCTCATACAGAGACCTGAAACACCAATTTTTTAACTCCTCCTTAATAGGGCTTAAAAAAGTGAAACTATTTGCAGTAACAGTCTCATAAAATAGTTCATATATCCTGCCAAAACATAAGTACGTTACAACTTCAATTCATTTATATTCACGAATATATTCAACTACGTTTAGTTTCAATCATTTCCAAGGTTTCTCACCATTTCTAATAAAAAAAAAAAGCAAGCAGTGAAGAAACACGAATAATAAACAAAATACTTTCTTGTTCCTATAGGGAGGCAAGATCATAGGCATTTGTTTTCAAAACATGTTTCATATTGTATTCTCAGTAGTCTCATTCATACATGCAACAAATACTTACTGAGTGACTGCTAGATAACAAATATTAATTTAGATGCTGGCAAAAAAGAAATAATTCTTGCTTTCCTGAAGCTTACAACATAGTATTTCTAGGAATCAAAAATTAAATAATTTAAGGCAAGCCCTTCAGTGCAGTGGTTAAGCACAGCAAGAGGAGCCAGATCTCATATGGTCAACCACAGTTTGAATCATCCCCAGTGGCTTGGAAAACACACCAGGGAACGTACATGCATGTACAAAGTCCTGATGCGATACAGAAATGGAGGATAAAGGATTGCAAGGTGACCATGCTTCATTGTGACGTGCTTTCTCTCTCTCTTTTTAATAGGTATGCATGTTGTCTGACATTTAAGGAGAAAAAACAGATACTTTAATTTTTAAAAGGTACTTTTCTAAATGCAATGTGTATCCTGATCTGGGTTATGGTACAGAAAAAGGACATTAAGAATTCAATTAAAGACTGGAATCTAACAGTATTTATCAATTTTGGCTTCTTAGTTGCAACAAACATACCATGATAACTCAGCATAACTTTAGGGAAAACTGACTAACCAGTATACATAAATTTTCTGTAATTACAACTTTTCTGTAATTCCACAAGTATTTCAAAATAGAAAGACTGTTTGAAAGAATAAAAGGTATTCTGCCTGGGTTTGCCAATGATTTAGTTATTCTCATTTTGATCTTTTTTTTTTTTTTTTTTTTTTTCTGAGAGGTTTTTGCTATAGGGCGCATGCACTAGCCAGAGAGAGAGAGACAGAGAGACAGAAAGTGAGAAATCACCCCCCAGGGCGGATGGCCATGCCACAGTCCCTTCTCCTACATTCTCCTCTTGGGATCTTGGGCACGCACGCACACGTGCTGGCATGAGTTTAAGCCACTGGGTCCGGGACTCGAACCACGGTTGACTACATAGGAATCCAGCAACATAGCCACTATGCTAACTCCTGGTCCCTTCATTTTGATCTAAAAACAAAGACCACATCCATTCATTCATTCATTCAGTCATTTATTTTGGAGAGGATTTTGCTATAGGGCATGTGCACTTGCCAAAAACACAGAGAGACAGAGAAACAGAAAGCAAGAAATCTCCCCCCAGGGGAGATGGCCACACCGCAATCCCTTCTCCATTCTCCTCTAGGGATCTTGGGCACACACGCACACATGCTGGGCGTTGAGTTTAAGCCACCGGGTCCGGGACTTGATCTGTGGTCGACTACATAGGAGCCTAGAGACATAGCCATTACGCCAACTGCTGGTCCCCAAAAATCTCGATTTTTAAGAACCAGTATTCCACTAAGTCAAATAAAAGCTAGTGACCTAAAAAGTTACAATTTTATGAATAATTTCTATATAATAAAAATCAAGTAATTAATCTCGTTTCAGATCAGTTTTTTATCTATTATGTTTTTCAGATAACATAAGCCCTTATTTCTTGGACATTTCCAGTACTAATAAATATGATGTTGCTGTTTTAAAATACAATTCTATAATCTAAAAACCTTATGTTGAATTTCCTTTAACTTGATCACCTTTCAGCTGACTGTGATTATTGTACAGAAAAAAAAGCAATTAATTGATTAAAAGAACTAAAATACTAGAAGAACAATTCTAAACACTACTAGAAAAATGCTACATTTAATTTGGCATGATTTTTGTTGGACTGGTATCAACTGTTCAAAATGCTAATGTGGAAATATGACCTTATTTTCTGACTAAAATATGAACCACAAATTAATTCCATACATTCTTCAAATCCAAGCTGAACAATGAATTTTAATTTTATCCTATATATCAATATATTTTCCTTAGAAAAACCTTTGAAAAACACAAAAGATCAAAGTTCTTAATAGATATACTAATAACAAATACTTCCCAAAATCTCTACAGAAGCTTTATACATAAATGCCTATCCTGATTGACTCAGTTGAGTATGACTGTTCTCATCAAATAAATTAACAGAAATGTACCAACTCAAATCCAAAAGTAAATAAGGAAAAAAACCCAGGAGATAGTACTTAACTAGCAATCCTAAAATTCCATCATAAATGTATACTGAAAGTGTCTCGTCCCCCCTCAGGAAATGAAAAAATAAACTTAAAGGGAGAAAACATTGAAAAAAGTCCATTTCTGGTGACTCAGGAATTAAAGGTGCCGCTGCATGAAGCTTAAGGCCATGCTGGAAGGCTCTTAGGACCACTTCCTGGATCTGCCTGAACATGCCAGGAGCTGGTGGCAGAGCTAAGGGGAGAATCACAACATAGGGATCCTGTCAAGAGGGCCCACTCACAAACTCATCCAAAACAGACAACATTGGGTTCTTTGAAAAGTCATAACTCTCTCTTGCATAGAAAAGCATAGAAAAATACAACATGACTTTCCCGACAACCTAATAACAATGATCATCAAGTTAACTTTTTACTATATTTCCAAAGATTTTATTGTTTCAGGCTTTATTTTTGCAGATTGACCCTTATTCCTTTTATTTGATCAAAGTTCATAAACTGAATTACAAAAATAATTTGTTTCAGTGAAAGAATTCAGAAAAAATATCTGAGTGTTAAAACAGCTCAGTTAAGGCATGCATTTTTATCACTTTTACCTAAATTTAATATAAAGAAACTTGTAAATAAATTGAGTCATGACATAAACTTTCATTGAAACCTATTCTGTATATTATTTCAACTTCTGTCATATTAAAAAATATCGAATAACTGAAAATGTTTGCTTTTTAAATTGCCAGAGGGCATGTGTGCTCACCAGAGACAGAGAAAGAGAAAAAGAGAGAGAGAGAGAAAGAGAAAGAAAGAACAAGACTTACTGTCCAATCAGCCCTGTGGGAGCCAGTCACCTTTACCACCAGGCCTTGGAGCCAGCCCATATTCATTTCTTTTAGTCAGGTAAGTATAAAAGTATGTTAAATACTGCTTGAAAAGGAGAATTAGAAGATGACTTCGGCTCAGCTACAATGGCTCCTTCTTGTAGCTAAGATGCTGCTACTCAGAGGCGAAGGCCAAAATGAAGCCCAGATTCAATTCTGGTCCCAGCTTAAACAGGCTAAGCACAGTGGTGCAAACGTGTAGTCCTAGCAAACTTAACAAGTTGGGACAGGAGGATCCCAACATGACAAGATACTCAAAACTCAATCTCTGGCCAGGCCTTTAGTACAGTGGTTCAGCCCTGTGCATAAGGAACTGGATCTCACATGACCAACCACAGTTTTAACCCAGCCCCAGTGGCTTGATAAACACAATAGGGTGTGTGTGCCCCAAATTCTGATGGAGAGAGGAATGGCAGGAATAGGACTATAGCATGACTCTGGCCCACTAAGGGATGTTTTCTCTGTCTCTGTCTCTGTCTCTCTCTAGCAAGTGTACACATACCATGACAATTTTTTAAAAAATCAATCTGTCTCATAAATTAACAAACTTTTAAAAAGAGAACCTATTAATAGATAAGAAATTAGACTGTCTTGAGTCAAAGAAAGGGAAGAAAAGAGAAAAACTGGAACTACCAGATGGCATGATTACGCCGCTGGACTCCTACATAATTGACAATGGTTTGAGTAACAGATCCAGCAGCTTCAAACTCACAGTGGATACGTGCGCATGTGTGCCCAAAATCCTGAGAGGAGAATGAAGTAGAGGGATTGTGGCATGGCCATTCCCCCTTGGGAGGGGGGTGATTTCTTGCTTTCTGTCTGTCTTGCTCTGTCTCTCCAGCAAGTGCATACACCCTAGCGCAAAAAAATCTCTCTCAAAAAGAGAGAGAGAGAGAGAAAGAAACTATATAAACCACCCTTTAATGAAATTTTCTTATGAAGGAGAACACAGCAATTAAACAGCAGCTATAGGAGTACATGAATTCAAGGAAATTTTTTGGTGTGAGTTTCTTTTCAGTAGGAATATTAAGGCACATTTAGATGCCAACTGAATCATTCAGTTGGGAGAAATAAAAGCTCATTAAAAAAAAAAAGTGGGAGCAAGCAGGAGGTTAAGGCAGCTGGATCCATATGGCTGGCTGTGTAGTTCAAGTCCTGGACCAAGTGACTTGAAAAATCACATAGGCCACATGTGCATATGTACATGGGTGCCCAAAATCCCGCAAGAAGGATAGAAGAAAAGGGATTGTGGCATGACCATCTCCCCTGGGGGGTGACTGCTCACTTTTCCTGTCTTTCTCTCTCTCAATCTAAAGGAAATACACATGTCCTCTAGGAAACTAAAAAAAAAAAAAAAAAAAAAAAAAAAAAAAAACTTAAGAAAGTAGGAAGGAATCAGTATTCAAAGATTTCAGACATAGGGGACATATATTTTCATGAAGTGAACAAACCTAACTAACCGAGCATCTCACTAGCAATCAAAATTTAACTATTAAAGTTGACAGAAATATTAACAGCAAGAGAACAGAAACTTACTTTGAATGTCACAGTTGCCTTCGTACAGTAAAATCCTACAGAAACAATAGGATCCTTCAAAGTCTGTGCTTTTTGCTGATGCATGGTTGATGTAGGATCACTCCTAAGATAGTCTTCTTCACCATCATCGTAACTCACAATTGCAGGCACAAAAGACCAGGCCCATGATACCCATCCCTGTGCTTGTTCGTCATCTTGCTGTGAGTACAATTCTTGGCCTTTATACTGAACAGGATACTGTATATCAATTCTTGTTTCATCTTCAGCACCTATCAATCAAAATAAAATCATATTAAACAAATCAAGAGGTTTAATGAGGAAGAAAAAATGTTCCTATTACATCCTTCTTTCTAACACAAAATATGAACAAATATACTGGTTATCATTATTTGAAATCGTTAACTTAGCATTATAACGCTCAAATTTCCTTATGGTGTACTGTGTTCATCTCCTTTCATACACTAGGTTAATTCTCTGTGGAGAGACACCAAGCAACTGGCATAGTATTTAAGCCACTGGACTCCCACGTGGCCAGCTGCAGTTCATGTCCTGGATCTAGCTAGCACTTTACTTTCTCACATTCTCCCTCCGTCATGTGCCCTATAGTAAATTTTTAAAAATAGTAAAAATAATAATAAATTAAATATTTCTTTACAAAGAAAAATACTATGTGGAAAAAGAAAATGGCAAGTGGTTCTAGGCAAAATGTACTCCCCAAAAAAAATTATCCCAAAGGATGAATGCAAATTTCACTCAAAAAATAACCTTTATATGTAGCTAAGAAAAATATTAGTTTGGTAAGACTTTCTTATTAGTGGATAAGATATGTTAATATTTTCTTTTACAGATGGGGAAAAAAAGTATAGCCTTTTAATTCACAGGGCATCAAGACAAGTATTCAGAATAACTCAACAGTCAAACAAAATTGGACCTAAGCTAGAAGCTGCTCTGATCCCATCTAACAAATCCGAAAAGCAAGCCTTAAATGAATTAAATTATTTCCAAGTAACTTAAACACTCACTGGAAGACAAAATTATCCAGCATCCACCAAGACAAAATGAACAATATCTGACATCCAATTACATATTATCAGGCATGCAAAATAGAAGAAAAATATAACCCGTAATGATTAAGGGAGCAAGACCTCACATGGTCATGTGTGTTCTGAATCCTGTCCTAGCAGCTTGAAAAACATGCCAAGGAAGTATGCATGCGTGCCCCAAACCCTAACAAGATGAAGATATGGTGAGGGGGACTGCAATGTGACCATGTTCCATCAGGGGTCCATTCCTCCTCTCCCGATCTCCCTCTTTGTCTCTCTTATGAGCACACGTACCCTCTAGCAATTAAAAAAAGAAACAGTAAAAAAAAAAAAACGAATTCAGACTTCTTTAGAAACAAAGAGTGGAACTGCTTTCTCTCTAGCTTAATGTAAAACAAAAACCCAGTCACCTTCTTGGGTCATAGAAAGCAATAGTTACAAATGAAAAATTTAAAAATTAATTTTGTCAAAATTTAAAACCTCTACTCAGGAGATATCTGTTTAAAAATAAATAAGCAAATCCTAAGCCGGTTAAAAAAATACTCTTGGTCCAGCAGGTACTGCAGTGGTTAAGGTGCTGGACTTGCACAAGGCCAATCCTAATTCAAGTCCTGGACCTGGTGGCTTGTTTTCTCCCTTTCTCACTTCTCTCTCTCTCTCCTTCTCTCTCTCTGGTGAGCACACATGCCCTACTATAAATTTTTAAATAATAACAATAATAAATAAAATTAAATAATTTAAAAATCACTCTCTCTACACACACACACAATTTATACCATGATGCATGCTTTACATCACACAGATATATGCATTCCTCAAAACTCTCTGAATGGCATATTTAGGATACATGCATTTCACTTTGTAAATTTAACCTTCAAAAATAAAAATACCTATTAGCAAACATAAACAACTCTCATATATACACATACATACACACATACACACACATATATATACATATACACAAGATATGACAAGAGATTTTAATTTAGAATATATAAGAAACACCCAGGGCCAGCTTGGTGATGCAGTGGTACTGCACTGCTCAAGCAAAGCTGGATCCATATAGAATCATAGGTTCAGTCCTCGGGTCTATCTGTACATGCCAGGCATGGGTGCCTTGGCTTGCTGAGTGGCAAGGATGCAGAACAACGGAAATGTTCACACACTGTTGATTTGGAAATGTAAAATGGTACAACCACTTGGAAAAAAAAAAAAAAAAAGTCAGATAGTGTATTTAAAATCTAAACTTATAATTCTACTCTTAGATATTTACCCAAGAGAAAAAACAGCACATGTCTACATAAATATTAAAGGCAAATATCCATGAAAGCTTTATTTATAATAGTCCAAAACTGGAAACAGCTTAAGTGTCCACTCACAGAAAGGCTAAATAAACTATGGTATATTCATTTGGTATATCCATATAATGTACCTAGCAATAGATAGTCTCAGACAACTGAGACTGTAACTATAATACTATAACTCCCAAAATATTGCATTTAATCAAAGAATGCTTTCAGAAGAGTACACATACAATATGATTCCATTCATATAACACTACAGAATCAGCAAAAACCTATCTATGGATTTTTAAGAAATTCAGGTACTGGGCCAACAGATGGCATGGTGGTTAAGACACTGTATGCCACATGGTACATTCCATGGTTCAAGTCCCACAACCAGCAACTTAAAAATCATACCAGGATGAGAAACAGAAATGGATTATTACCTGTTGATAATAATCAACAGTTGTTTGTATCCTCAACTGGACTGATGTGAAATGTATACGTATTGGGTAAATTCAGCTTACAAGCCAAGTGATATATAGTGATTAAATGCATAAAATAAACTAAAATTTTAAAAAAAAAAAAAAAAAAAGAAAATCATGCCAGGCACGTGTGCCCATATGCCCAGAGAAGGGACTGCAGTGTGGTCAACCCCACACTACAGGGGGTTTATTTCTCAGTTTCTGTCTCTCTCTGGCAAACACACATGTATATTCAGAATCCAGTCCATGGCATTTTAATTAGAGTGGCTGGATTCCACGTAGCCAACTATATCGTTTATGTCCCAGATCCATCAGCTTGAAAAAAAATCACTGGGCATGTGTGTATTACCTAAATCCCAAGAGAATAGAGAAGACAGTGACATGGCCACCCCCTCCAGAGGGTGCTTCCCCACTTTCCCTCTCTTCTTTCCCTCTCTGTCTCTTTGGCGAGCACATGCACACTACAGCAAACTGAAAAAAAAAAAAAAAAAAAAAAATGCAGAAATGTTTTTTCAGGTGGAGGCAAGTGGCTGTCTGCAGGGGAAAAATGACTAGAAAGGGGCATGAGAAACTTTCAGAGGTGTTAATGATTTATACCCTGATGCATGCTTTGCATCACACAGATATTATGCATTTCTCAAAACTCACACTGAATGGTATATTTAAGATGTATACATTTCCCTTTGTAAATTTAACCTTCAAAAAGAAAAATATTAATAAACATAAACTCTCAGGGCCAGCAGGTGCATGGTGGTTGAGGCAGCAGACTTCCACATGGCCAACCGTGGTTCAAGTCCCAGTCCTGGACGCTTTCTCACTTTCCTTCTCTCTCTTTGTCTCACTCTGGTGAACACAGATGCCCCATAGCAAATTAAAATTTAATAATAATAAATAAAATTTAAATAAATAATTTTAAAAATTTAAACTCTCATTAACAATATGCAGCTTAATTCTAGAGATAAGTTATACTAGTATCTGTAACTTATTTTGGAAAACATCCAAAATATTGACTGTGTTAATATAGAGAGATAAATTAGATTGACAGATAACATGATGAAGTAAACACATTAATGTCTTCTGTATCCTAAACTAATATTATAAAATACTAATGGTAGAATCTAGATAATAACAATGTGAGTGTTCACTATACAAAAACTTTCAATTTTTCCATATATTTAAAATGTGTCATGCTGAAGAAAAAATAAACAGCACTTTCTAGGTACTTTCATTCTAGTTATTAACACCCTGTCCCTGTCAGAAATTCTTGTCTAACAGAAATTCACTGTCTTGTGTGAAATAAAGATACATTTTATACTTACATATGCTTATTAATGTTGTTCCCTATGCTGTACTTAAAATAGATTCTTTTAGTGAGATAAAATTTAAATCCATAAAATTCATCCTTTAAAAGCAAACAATTCTGTGGATTTTAGTACAAAGATGTACAACCATCATCACTATCTAATTTTAACACATTTTTTTATAGACCACAGATTAGTTTATTTTTAATACCCATCATGCCATGAATTCATAGGGAATAGGTTCCAGTAGCTCAGGCTCCTTTCCATTGGTTCTCACAAAGTGTGCTCCTCTGGGTGGAGCAGGCTGGCGCTTTAGTTGAACCCAGGTACTTTTCTTTTTGGCTTCTTTCTTTTTCTGGTAATTTTCCTTCACACGTTTTAGGAAGCTATCTCTGCTCTTAGAATGTTTAATATGCTCAATATGCACACTCTTGGCAAGAATCTTGCCCTTAACTTGTTTGTTCACAACAATGCCAACAGCATACTGGGTAACATTGTAGACTCTTCCAGTTTTGCCATGGTAACATTTGTGGGACATTCCTTTTTGAACAGTACCCATTCCCTTGATGTCTACAATATTACCTTTCTTGCAGATTCACATATATGTTGCCAAAGGAACCACTCCATGTTTTCTGAAAGGCCTAGAGAACATATATCGGGTGCCTCTCCTCTTTCCCTTTGTGTTCGTCATTTTGGTTAATTATTAGAAGATGGCGGTTCCGGCCAAAAGAATTAATACATTTTTATCATCCCCAAAAGAAATCTACTCATTTACTGTCACTCTCTCCAGTCCCTGGGCACTAACCAATTGCCCGCCGCTTCAGAATTGCCTATTTTGGCTATTTCAAACAAACAGAATCAAACAAGATGTGCTCCCTTGTTCCTTTTTAAGTGTTCCTTTTTGACTGGCTACTTTCACTTAAGATAATATTTTCGAGTTTCAACCATGTTGTAGCATGTATCAGTATTTCATGTATGACTGAATAATATTCTAATATATAGACATACCATAATTTGTTTATCCATTAATTAGTTAATAGACACCTGGGTTGTTTCCGGTTTTGTGCTATTATGGATAATGCTTGTACATTCATGTACAAGTTTTTTGGTGGACATATGTTATTAGTTTTCATGATATATACCTAGGAGCGGAACTGCTAGTCATAAGGTAACTCTGTTTAATTGAGGCACTGTCAAGCTGTCTTCCAAAGTGGTTGTACCATTTCACATTCCCACAGCAGTACATATGAGTGTCAATTTCTCCACATCCTCACCAATTTTATTATAATGTGTCTCTATTATTATAGCCACCTTATTGTTGTGGAGTAGTATTTTATTGTGGATTTAATCTTCATTTCTCTCGTGGCTAATGATGTTGAGTATCTTTCCATGTCCTTTACTGGTCATTTGTTTATCTGCCTCAGAGAAATGTTTATATCCTCATTTTTCCTTTAGTTTATATCCCTTAGTTTTAAATGCCCTTCTCTTAAGCCACTATCTATAAAAATTAATCCTCAGAAAACTTTTCCTGAGTCTTAAGCCTATTATCAAGTCAAAAATCAATCATTCCTTTCATCACCTTTCTGCTTCAGTTCATTCACACCTTTATTTACCAAATATTTTACCATTCTACCACAAATCATAACTAACTATTCAAGTCTGTCCACCCCATTTTACCTTAAGATTTTAAGGGAAGAAAATACATTTCATTTAACTCTAATAATAACATCTTATATATACGGTAATCTTTAGTAAAATGGTAATGAACTACGTAACTGAGTTAACCACTAGGTATCCTCCAATAAAGCATGTATTAATTAATAGTACTAAAATAACTCAATTAATTAAATAAAAAAAACTCTTGGTAAGCCTTTGCATAAAAATTACCAGTACTGGGAAACAGCAGTTAGCATAAAGGCTATGTCACTGGGCTCCCACGGAGTCAACCACGGTTCGCGTCCCGGACCCAGTGGCTTAAAAAACTCACACCGGGCGCTGTGCGTGAGTGCCCGACATCCTGAGAGGAGAATGGAGGAGAAGGGATTGTGGCGTGACCATCTCCTCTGGGGGGTGATTTCTCGCTTTCTGTCTCTATGTCTCTCTCTGTCTGTCTGGCGAGCGCACGCGCCCTATAGCGAAAACCTCTCCAAAAAAAAAAAAAAAATTACCAGTACTATACTAGGAAATCTTGAAGTTGTACTACTTTAACTTTTGTTTTTTAGAATGCATATTAAAATCTTTATTTTTTTATAAATATTTTACCTTTAACAAAATGTATTTTTGAACACTTTTACCTATGAGAAATATTAGTTATTTTTAGAATGTAGAAAAAAGAATATCAAAACAGTCCCAAAATTGAATAAAATCAAAGTGGGCATCTCATCACATTAGAACACTTTGTAACTGACCCTAATGTAGTCTTAAAGTTTGCCAGTGGTGAAATCACTTTGTAAATACAATAGTTGCAAAATTACAGGTTTTTGTTGTACTTACCCGCAATGTTTCCTAATATATCTTTATTGTGACACATGTGGTCCTCTGTTTCTCCATCTTTAAAATTTCCTATTTCTCCATAGTAAAGAGCAATCCCAAGTTGCATTATACGAATAAACATAGGTAGCTGTTGATCTGTGATAGAAAGTTTCAAACTCTCTACTAAAGTATGAATCTATTTTGAAGGAAAAAACAAAAATATCAACAAAAGCATATTTAAACAGAGTACCTTTTAATAAGAGTAGATATATTTTTAAAGTGTTAAAATGTAATACCACAAAACAAACATGAATGTCCCAAACATTTCTAACATTTCTAAGTCAAAACTATATTTACACTAAAATCTTAGGAACCACATATATTTTGCTAGGATGATCAATAAACTTTAGATAAAAACTATCATTCAAAAAAATGTGTAAGTAAAATTAATAATTAGAAACCATTCGTATTAGGTTTACAAATAACTATTCCAAAGGGAGAGTGAATTATATAACCAAATTCCTACTCTATATCATTAAGAGTATGATAGCTCTCCCTCAAAAAACAGATCTTTGTTGAAACCAAGAATAGTAAGTTTCATGATGTCATTTTAGAAAAATGTTAATCATTCTTTCCAGCTTCTTTAATCAAAAAGAATATGTATACATCCTAAAACCATATGTTAAATGAAGACAAAACTAACATAACTACTCAAGTATGGAAACAATAAAATTCTTATTGTCAAATACTGAAAACCAAGTGATAGATGTTCAAAAAGTTTTTCAGACAAATTTTAAAAAAAGACTTAACATGACATAAAATTTATAAAATGACTCAATTATAAGAAATAAGATTAATTACTATCAAATAGGATATATGGCAATCAAAGTTCTTCTTACAGAAAGAGACATCAATAGAAAATAAACAAAGTTCAGTGTAATGGTTTCCTGCTGTTATATAAACATGGAATAAAACCAATTAAGCCATAAAGTCAAGTCTCTTAGAAGGTTTATTTTGACTAACTGCTATTTGAGTGTCTATGAAACATGAAAAAGAAATAATGGTAATCATCATATTTTTAGGACTCAAAACACACAAAAAACCTGTATTTAAAAGCAGAGAAAGTTATATACGGGGGTATGTGAAATAAGGTAAAATAAGGTATTTCACATAAAAGCAAAGGGTTCTTAAAACTGATCTAAAGATCATATGCAAAAAAAACCATAAAGAAGTAAAATAATGGGGAACCAGCAGTTGGTACAATAGCTATGTCTCTGGACTCCCACGTAGTTGACCGCGGTTCAAGTCCTAGACCAGGTGGCTTAAACTCACGCCAGGCACGTGTGCGTACGTGCCCAAGATCCCGAGAGGAGAAGGAATTGTGGCATGAGTAGGGATTGCGACATGGCCATCCCCCCGGGAGGTGATTTCTCACTTCCTGTCTCTCTGTTTCTCTTTGTCTTTCTGCCAAGTGCACACGCCCTATAGCAAAAACCTCTCAAAAATAAAAGAAGTAAAATAATGGGGAGGAGGTGGGGCATATAGGGAAGAGTATGCAGGGCTGGTATACTTTTCGCAATTGTTTTTGAATAATTATTTTATTTTAACTTCTATTTTTTAAATTTATTTATTTAAATTTGACCAGATTGGGACCAAGTGAGAGAGAGAGAGAGAAGTAAGAAAGCAAGCCGCCAGGTCCAGGACTTGAACCACGGTCAGCCATGAGGGAGTCCAGTGCCCTTAACCACCATGCCATCTGCCAGCCCCACTTTTCTTAATTTGAGATTTCTCTGTTACATCTTTTTAATACTATATTGTACCAATTGCACCAATGATAAACAGTCAGAAGAGATAGTAACCAATGATAAGCAGTCAGTAAGATAGTAAAAAGTTTAGCCTTAAAATACAAATATTAAAGATTATTTAAATTTGGGGCCAGCAGGTGGCATGGTGATTAGACACTAGAATCCCACATGGCCAACCGCGGCTTGAGTCCTGGACCAAGTAGCTTGCTTTCTCACTTTCCCTTTCTCTCTCTGTATCTCCCTGGTGCCCTATAGCAAGTTTAAAATAATAACAATAATAAAAAATAAATTATTTTTAAAATTATTAAAAATTAATGAAGACTTTCCCTAAATATAAAAATAAAGAACTTGAGGGGGCCGGCAGGTGGTGTGGTGGTTAAGGGCCCTAGCCTCCCACATGGCAGACCGCGGTTAGAGTCCCTGACCTGGTGGCTTGCTTTCTCACTTTCCCTCTCTATCTCTGTCTTTCTCTGGTCAAATTTAAATAAATATATAAATACAGTTAAATAAAAAATAATTCTAAAAATAAAGAACTTGAATAAATAACCTAAAGATTAAGTGACCTGTGAATATATTTTCAAAATCTAATTTTACCAATAAATATTAATTAAAATACATATTATTTTTTACTCAAAAAGTTGGCAATTCAAAAAATATGACCATAGTTGGACCAGGAGGTGGCATGGAGGTTAAGCCACTAGATCCTAAATGGCCAACTTTGCAGTTCATGTCTAAGACCCAGTAGGGTGAGAATCACACCAGGTGCATTATGCACAAATGCCCTAAATCCCAAGCGGAGAAAGTAGGGACTACAGCATGGCATCCCCCACCCCCAGAGGGAGAGGGTTGGTGATTTCTCACTTTTTTTTTTCGCTCTCTCTCTTCCCTACAAATGCACACAACCTATAGCAAACACTAAAAAAAGAAAAAGAAAACTAAAAAATTGATTCCAGTAAGCATAACATAATGGTATCTCATATTAAGTGATTACCAGGATCAAAAAACACATGCCAACATGCTTATTTACATAAAGCACATTTTAAAATGAAACCTCATGGATAACCAATTATGAGAACACAAACTTACTTATATCTCATAATTTTTTTGCCTCAAGTGCATTTATCTCTACTTTCCTCTAAGCTAGTTATATCCTAAAAAGAACAATTGAACTTGTACTAACAAACAATATTATTTTATATATTGGGTTGTTGGAAAAGTCATGATGCATTTTTGCATAGAAAAACAGAAAAAAAATACCTCATGACTTTCCTGACAACCCAACAGTAAAGCTTCCATACATCCATTACTTGCTTTCAAAATCCATTTTGAACTTATCTTCACAATCCCCAACTTTACTAGCAAAGTCAAAGCTAAGCAAAGTAAGCCCCTTTCCTTGAAACAGAGAAATCAGTACTACTGGAGTTAATACTTCTCCATGCTTATCGTTGCCAAAGAAGTTGATTCAAAAATACAGGAGCAACGGAATGTAAATAAGCCAGTGTGCACTATACACACCGGAAAAAACATAAAGCACATATGACTAAGCACTATGAAGGAAGAGATGGTAGATTTTATGTACAAATATAAAACGGTAAGGCTACATAAAATGAAAAAAGTTTAATAAAACATATTGTTTAAAAAAATAATTTTTATACAGCCATACTCAAAGAGGCACCACAGTAAATACCAGCATTATGATTTAGAAGCAACCCTTTCACAGAACTTTGGAAGTCAGAGGGGAGCAATTCAATAATACTTTAACCCATTTAAAAACTTAGCTAACAAGATCACAAGTAACCGTGAATTTTCTTCCAAGATAAATTAAGAGAGACAGACAATGTTCAGGAAACTTAAGTAACAAAAGACATGATTTACATTAGATACTAACTATATGTGCTGAAAATACATACCACTACCTTGGAGAACAAATTTCCTCATGTATGAAAAGACATGTCCTAAAAATTTCATACTCTTAAGATTTTAATTTCATTTTGAAAAAATAGATCCAAAGCTAAAATGTTCTTGAATCAATAAACTGAAGTATTAGGTTAGCATAACAAGTCTTATAAATCTTTCTTATCTAGGAAAGATAAAATTACTGTATTTATCTGATCATATAGAACAAATTAGAGGGATTGAAATAAGATAATTGCCATTCAGTCCACTATGGGTAAATAAAATCTCCTATATCTCCTTGAAGAAACAAACAGTTATAAATAGCCAAACTAAAAAGGAAACTGCAATTACAGAAAAGAAAAATGTGTCACTAAAACTTGTCTTCTAGATACAATATACAAAAATTATAAATGTAAATAATATAAATTTAAAATAATAACTATAAATACATTATTTTTACTAAACAAATGGCATATATATTTATGAGGTTAATTTCTTAGCATTGTTTTTGTTTTGTTTTGTTTTGTTTTTTCTAATAATTAGCAAACACAGGAGCCAAAAAGAAAAAAAATACTAAGAAAATGCAATTTAACTACTAGGAAAAGAGACACCTACTTTAATAACAGATGGCATCTTGGAATTCAGGTTATCATAGGTAAAATGCAGACGAGTTCTGAAAGAACATTTGTATAATAAAGGATCCTGATAAAATTCTATTTTACCACTGGCATTTCGTTTATCAAGACAAACTGTACAGTCAGAAAAATTGATAACCTTTCTCAGCACCAGATCAGTTGCTAAAAAAAGAAAGAAAAGAAAAACATTTCAAGTTAAAAGGAAAATCAGGGGGAAAGGCAACTATTAATAACAGCAACAAATAAGATTCATGGAGCATTTGGTACATGATCCCAGATACTACGGAAAAAAAATATCATTTAAATTTTCCAACGATCCTAAGAAAAAGGCACAATCATCCTCACTTTATGTATGAAGAATCCAGTAGAGGCCTAAATAGATTGCTCCCAATCTGCATAACAACAAAGTAAAAATTTATGAAAAATTTCACAATAGTTCTTTTCTACAATAAAACATAACTCTTGAGATTTCAAATTAAAAAAATAAAGCTTTCATTAGATTTAGCAAAAAAAGCCAACTGGCTCAAAAAATAAGTGTTTTAATTACGAACTCACACACACTACTTCTGACATTTACTTACCAGAAATATCCATGAATGCACGATCCCATAATTCACCTACTGTATAGCATTCTGCAGAAGTAATGTTGACTGAAAGAACGATATCATCTTCAACATACTTTAGTATGAGATTATTTATAACAATATTTACATTATTTACAACTCGTCTAATCAGACTTTGCACATAACCTGTAAAATAGAGGAAGGCTCAATTAGCACAAGTCTATCAATAAATAATTACATCTTAAAGTGTTACTGTACTTGATGTATGTAAAATATGGGCATTATTTATTATATTTTTACAAAGAGAAAGCTGAAGTTCAGCCAAGACGTTTGCCAAAGTTATTAAGCAGCAGATTCAGTCCTACAAAAGCCAATGCCAAGAAGTTGTACAATGAAGTGTTCATGCACTAAGAGAAACTACAGGGATCAAATCTGCTCAATAACATGATGTTATGTTATATAATAATATAACCCTATACAATAATTATCCCAAAGTATTCTATCTGCTTTCTGCCTATCTTATAAACATTTTCCAAAGGAAGCTATGACACTATATGCTGATTATATACTAAATTAAAAGAAATCAGCTTCTTAAAGTTTCTTTTTTAACTTGCTGCCATCATCTCTTTTTACTTCATTTATAAAAATACTCAAAAGTTATGCCTGGTAGAAGAAAATATAGGAGAAACATGACCATGAAAATAGATTCAATGATATTCACTTATTTATATATATTGAAAGAAAAAACAATTGAATAGAAAGTAAAGAAAGATAAGGATAGCACAATGAAAAAGAACAGGATTGTCCTGGTAGTACAGTGGTTAAGCTGTTTCTAGGGAGTCAGATCCCATGAAGCTAACAGCCATTTGAATCCTGGCCCTAGCAACTAGATAAATACATTAGGTATGTGTGCGTGCATGCCCCAAATCCTTGTGGGATGAAGAAATGGATGAAAAAAAGGAGTGTAACATGACCACATCTATCAGGAGGATGCCCAGGTACTGGCACAGGTTTTCTCTTTGTCTCTGGTGAGTACACATACCCTCCGGCAATATCAAAAAGAAGAAAGGAAGGAAGGAAGGAAGGAAGGAAGGAAGGAAGGAAGGAAGGAAGGAAGGAAGAAAAAGTATGGAAGGAAAGCGTTGGGATAAAAGAAAGTGAACACAGGGAAAGAAAGGTAAACAGTAATAATGTTTTTTTAAACTAATTCAATACAATGAAAGTAATTACTGAACATTCTTTCTCTTCATAGCTCACTTGGAATCTCCACAAATTTTCTTTTAATTTCATCCTACTGTGGAATACCTCATAACTTCACTAATTTCTCATATAAGTGTGTCTACCACTACTAATAAAGAATTTAATAGAAAATATAAATACTAATTAAATATAACAGCATTTAAAAACAAGGGAAAAAAGATACAATTTTACACTACTCAAATGTATTTTCCACTATAAAAAAAATTTTAAAGGTAATTAAGATTTAAGCTATTTTAAGTAATAACCATATGCTTGTAGTTTTTAAACCACAGCTTACTGGACAAAACAGAATCAACTTCTGTCAGCAACTGACATTAACACCTATATGAAAGCCTGCTGGGAGAAAGCTTATTTAAATTTATTCAACCATAACATGTTTGCAAAAACCAACTCCTTCATTCATTCCCACTGGATGCAAATAGGAAAGAAATGCAATACAACTTAGGTTCAAGGTTTTTTCCTATATGGAAACTATTAGTAACTTTTAGAGTGGCAGTTACATGCTGTAAAATTAACACACTAATTATTAATAGATGTAAATTAAGAAGTATTTTATGAGAATTGGTGCAAAAATAATTCTTAATGGGTTGGACTTCCAAAAGAAATTTTACATATCAAAATTTTCAAACTCATAATGTACATTATCTTATGTTGTTATTACTAAACACAGATGTTAAAAATAAAAAATGAGTATGTTTCTAAAAAGTCAAGTAAGCATGACTAATATTGGTTTTCCTATTTCTGGAAAATCTGTCATCAATAGAGATCTCATAAAAACCACTAAGTTCATAAGTTTTTATTATCTTCAAACAAGATAAAAAATAGCGCTGGAGAAAATATGTAATGCAAAGTAAAAGAAACATAGTAAGTATTTTAACTGACAGAATACTACTGATCAGATTTTTCATTTATTAACAGGTTTTCCCTCAGTTTCTCATCATAAAACTGATACACATATTGAAATAATTATTTCAATAATAAGAGTGAAATAATTATTTCACTCTTCATCAAATGAAAAGAATCAAATATCTTTTAAAACCTGTGGAAGATGGGACCAGCAGGTGTAGTGGTTAAGGAGCTGGATACTCCCATTATGACTGACCACAGTTCAAGTCCTGGACTTGGTGGCTTGTTTTCTCACTTTCCCTCTCTCTCTGTCTCTCTCTCTCTCTCTGGTCAAATTAAAATAAATGAATAAATAAAATTTTTTTAAAAACCTGTGGAAGACTATTTCTGTTTCCTTATTTAAAATGTAATAAAGGGCCAGCCCCATAGCCCAGTGGTTAAGTGCTATATGTATAGAGCTAGACCACATGGTCAATCATGGTTTGAATCCCAGACCCAGAAGATTAAAAAACACACAAGGTATATGTGTGTGCATGCTCAAAATCCTGATGAGATAAAGAAATGGAAAGGCATTGAGCATGACCAATCCCCACGGTGTAGGGATGGGGGAGCTTTCTCTATCTCCTCTATCTCTGACAAGTGCAAATATCCTTTGGCAATTTATTATAATACAGTGAATGCCAGAGTAAATAATAAGACTTATTTGTGAACTAAATTATATCCTATCTCTATAATCCCTCATAATATGAACAAGCTATAAGAGAATGTCAAAAAGATCTAGTAGCTCTCATCACACCATATTTAGAGACTCCATAGGAGCACATCTGTTCAAATAACAATCTAGGTCTTCTACAAAAGCATCTAAAAATGGAAGATCACTCTAGGCATGAGAACCTATCACACAATTTTAAATGACTCTGAAATAGGACACTAGTTGATCTTCCCAGAAATTTTTATTATCAACCTCTCTCCCATCCACAAACTCCACTGCTCCAAACACATACACCTATAGCCCCAGGACAAGATAAAAATACCACAAATTTTCTTTCTGTTTAGTATACTTTTTGTCCCTTTTCTCTTTTTGTTCAGGCCCAATATAACTGTCCCCTCCTCCCATACTCTCTTCTCCAATGTCCACAAACTCTACACATTAAAGAGAATTATCTCTACCACTTTCCTTGGGCTTGCTTATGGTACTACTGTCATTGTTTATGTATATGGATATTTATCTTCTCTGCTAAACTATAAAATCCTTGAGGGAAAAGACCGTATCTTATTTATTTTCCTGATATTTTTAAATTAAAAACCATGTATCAAATCATTTTGGTTAAAGAGCTACACTATCTGCAATTGATTCAACCTGATTGGAAAACCTGTGGCTCCAAATTAGAAATTCCATAGTTGATGATTTGGTTGCCGTACCTAAAAACATCTTAGTCAACTTTTTAGTGCAAAATTTATTTGAGGGTTACACAACATCATATGGGCCACTTAAGTTCAAATTGATAAAGGGGAAAAAAGTTACATTTTATAACGCTCTTTCCTTTTTTGGAAGGCTAAAAATGTTTCAGAATAAAATCTTTTATAGAAGGCTAAGAATTAAAAATCTTTATTGTCAGTGCTGTAAAAAAGTTAAAATGAAACATAAGTGAAAAAGCATTCATCAGGCTTGAAAACCAGATAATAATTTAGGGCATTTCCCACCAGAGCTAAGAAAACTGGCTGTGAAGTTGAAGACACTATCAGTATTATTATTTAATGTGGTCACAGAAGTTCTAGTCATCTAAATAAGGGGTAAAAAGGTGTTTTAAAAAAATAAGAATAGCAATTGGTAAAAAGGATGCTCACTTTGGAAGCACAAACACTGAAACTGAACAATACAGAGGAGATAAGCATAGTCCCTGTGCAAGGAAGACACACAAATTTATGAAGCATTCCATGCTTTCTACAAATGTAGATACCAGAGACAGTAAGTGAGAGGGATGGATAGTTCTGGGAGGGTAGAAGGGGCTCAGGAAAGAAACACTTAACAGACACAAGAATGTAAAATTCTCTGGTGAGAATGATGTACATGATAACATGCATGGACTTGATGAACAATGATGGAATGAAAATAAGAAATCAAGAAAGCAAAAGGAAAACCAAAGGTTTGTTTTCAACTTTTAAAAAAATGGTAAAAGCACATGAAATCATTTCACAAAGAGGTCAGAATTTTTATGTAGAAAATCTGAAAGGAAGCAAATGAAAAAAGCTAGACACTGAGCAGTTAACAGGATATAAAAGTTAGTTTTCCTATGCAGCAAAGTGATGAAAAGAAAATGACAGAAACAGTAATACCAAATAGCAAAAAAGTATACTTTTAATAAACAGCATTTAACAAAAAAAAGTGCTTGAAGAAAATTTGTAACAAACTTTTCACAGAGTAACTTAGCCATAAATCTTGAGTTTATAAATGGATAAGGATTTCTGCTAAGTAAATAGAGATGCAAAAATTTACCTATCAGTATGTTTGTTCAATGAGTCTACAAAATTGAAAATGATTAATAACCTAAACATCAAACAAAAAAAGGACTAAATAAAATAGAGTTGTTTGTTATACAATGGAATACAAGTCAGTGATTACAGTAACACTACAAAAAATATTAATGCCATAGAAATTTGTTTCTGATATAACATTAAATGACAGTGATTCTTGAAATTTGTCAAGACTTTATTTTTGAACAAATCTTTGTCAATAGAAATTCAATTTTTACATAAAAAATATACACTGGGTAGAGTTGTACATGTATAGTAGTCCCCCTTATCTGTAGGAATATATCACAGTAGGCACTTGAAACCAAAATGTGGGTGAGATGAGAGGCTGAAATTGGGGCCCATGGATGAACTTCAAGTATGTAAATACCCTAAAGCTTTATGAAAGTTCAAATGTCCAAATCTGGGTCTACAATTTTTCAGCAGATTTTCAAGGATTTATGCACTAAGAAAGACTGGCTGCTAGACCAGAAATTCCAAGATAGTTTCTTATTCCAAAGTCCAATGACTCTGAATTTTATTAAGCCTGAGGAAAATACTGTGTGATTTTGTACAGTTCAGCAAACATGTAAATGCCCATTACAAACCAGACATTGTATGTGACCAGGAGCAGACAAAAAAAAGCATGTGTCATCTGGTTGTAAAGGTAAAGTTTTATTGGAACACAGCCACACTCATTAGTTTATTAAACATCAATGGCTGGTTGCACGTTACATCAGAAGAGTAGAATAGCTATGATAGAAAACATATGGCTTAGGACCAGCAGTTAGCATAATGGCTATGTCGCTGGACTCCCATGTAGTTGACTGCGGATCGAGTCCCAGACCCGGTGGCTTAAATTCATGCCGATCATGTGTGTGTGTGCCCAGGATCCTGAGAGAGAATGGAGGAAAAGAGATTGCGACGTGGCCACCCCCCCTGAGGAGTGATTTCTCACTTTCTGTCTCTCTGTTTCTCTCTGTCTTTCTGGAGAGTGCACGCGCCCTATAGCAAAAATCTCTCAAAAAAAAAAAAAAAAAAAAAAAAGAAAAGAAAAAATACGGCTTGCAAAGCTTATAACATTTACTAACTCAACCTTCATCAAATATGTTTGCTAACCCCAACACTAAATGATAAAGATCAAAGATAATTGGGGCCAGGAGACGGCATAAGCGGTTCCATAGCTAGACTCCCAAAACCGCAGTTCAAATCCTGGACCCGGAGGCTTAAAACCAGGCGTGTACATGCTTGCCCAAAATCCCTAGACAAGAATAGAGGAGAGAGAATTGCAGAGTGGCCATTCCTCCTGTGGGGTGATTGCTCATTTTCTCTCTCTTTTGTCTCTCCAGCAGTGCACACACTCTATAACAAAAATCTCTCTCAAAAAAAAAAAAAATAATCAAAGGTAACTAAGTCACAAATTTAAACCCAGTGACCAATGCAGTTGTGCAGTTGTTAGCTGAGTTCATCCCTAAATATCTCCGATAAAGTGTGTATGTATGTGTTTGTGTGTGTCGTGGTGTAAGCGTATATTACATATTCTGAATAAAAGGGTAAACAGAAGAAAAGGAAAGAGATGACTATATGACAAAAGCAAGGAAAAGTAAAAAGCTAGGCAATTGAACACAAAGTTTGTCTCTGAGCTCCCGAACAGAAAAAAAATGTAGAATTTTTTTTTTAAATAGTGAATATTGGGGCCAGCAGGTGGCATGGTGGTTAAGGTGCTAGACACTCACACATTACTGACCACAGTTCAAGTCCCGAACCTGGCGGCTTGCTTTCTCACTTTCCCTGTGAGTCTCACTCTGATCAAATTAAAATAAATGAATGAATAAATAAAAATAAGAAAATAATTATTTTTTTTAAGTAGTTAAGTATTAAGAAAAAAGAGGGGCCAGCAGATGGCTTGGTGGTTGAGGTGCTGGACTTCCACTTAGCTAATCACAGTGTGAGGCCTAGACCTGGAGTTTTGTTTTCTCACTTTCCCTCTCTCTGTTTCTCTCTGGTGAATGCATGTGCCCTATAGCAAAATAATTTTTTTTTTTTTTGGAGAGGTTTTTGCTATAGGGCGCGTGCGCTCGCCAGAAAGAGAGAGACAGAGAGACAGAAAGTGAGAAATCACCCCCCAGGGGAGATGGCCACGCCACAATTCCTTCTCCTCCATTCTCCTCTCGGGATCTTGGGCATGCATGCACACGTGCCCAGCATGAGTTTAAGCCACCAGGTCCGGGACTCGAACTGCGGTCGACTACATGGGAGTTCAATGACATAGCCATTATATGCTAACTGCTGGTCCCACAAAAATTTTTTAATAGTAATAAATAAAAATTAAATAATTCATTTTTAATTATTTACTTATTTAATTCCATTTGTTATTATTACTTTTTAATTTGACCAGAGATAGAGAGAGAGAAAGGGAAAGTGGTCTGCCATGTGGGAATCCAGCACCCTTAAGCACCATGCTACCTGCCGGCCCAGATAACTCTTTTTTAAAAAAGAAAAAGAAAAAAGATATCAGCTAATTAGGAGATCCTGAAAATATTAAAAGACAATGTCCTTTAAAGTAATTTTAGAAGCAATGTAGAAACAGCCACAGAATTGCTCTTTCAAAAAAAAAACTGCCAGAAGAGGCATGTACTCGCAGGAGCTAGGGGAGAGGTAAGAAAGTACTCCCATGGGAAATGGTCAGGCTGCAATCCTTTCTCCTACTTTTCTTCTTCCTTCCAGGCTTTTGGGCATGCACACATATATGCCCAGCATGTTTCTCAAATCACAGGGTCCAGGACTCAAACTTCGCAGCCAGCCACATGTGATCAAACCACCCTAACTACCATGCCATGGACTGGCCCAATTGCTCCTTCTTATAATGTCCTTCAATAAAAGCCAGAGGCTATATATTCAGAGAGTCAAAAACCGAGTAACCCAGGTATCTAGCTTAGAGGTGGTAACACTTTACATTGTGATAAAGTGCAAAGAGTATTAAGGAAAACATAAATAAACCATCTTTAAAACTTTCTCTTTGATTAGAAATTGTCACATTTTATAAAACATGCTAAGCCAACAATTCCAAACTGTTAATAGCAGTAACTGAAGGTCTTAGCCTATATATTAACTTCAAGAAACTGTGTATTCCTTAGTTGAGTCAGATTCAAACTCTTTTGACCTTTCTCAAATAAGAAATATAACACCATAAGGTGACGGCAGGTGGCATAGTGGTTAAAGTGCTGGACTTTCACATGGTCAACTGTGGTTTGAGTACCAGACCTGGTGGCTTGCTTTCTCACTTTCCCTCTCTCTCTCTCTCTCTGGTCACATTAAAAACAGTAGTAGTAGTAGTAGTAGTAGTAGTAGTAAAAAAAATTAAACAATTCTTTAAAAAGAAATATAACATCATAATAAACACATACAAGCACACAGATACACACAAGTTTCTTGAAATAATACTTTTACTATATGTCAATATACTATTGGGTCATCAGGAAAGTCATGATGCATTTTTGCATAGAAAAATATAGAAAAATACATCATGAATTTTCCAATGACCTAATATAAGATTTTCTATTCTATGCCAGGTGTTTTTTAAAATGCTTGCCATGTCCGAATAAATAGTTTCTTTAAAGAATTATTTAATTAATTTATTTATAATTTGACTAGAGAAAGAATGAGGGATGGGGCAGATGTGAGAAGGCAAGCCTCCAGGTACAAGATTCGAACTTCGATTGGCCAGCACCTCAACCACCTTAACCACCACTCCATCAGCTGGCCCCATCCAATAAATAGCTTTAACAATGTACTAATTCGTCAGGACACACTCTTTGAAAAAACTATTCCAAATGCAAAGAATACAGATTGCAAAGAGGTGTCAGATGTTGTTTTGTAGCTTCTACCAGTAGAAGCTTTAGTAAGAAGCTTTAGAAGCTTTTTAGTAAAAAAGTCACCTAGCTGTTAAAGGAGTGGAGCTAATGCCTATCTACTGGCAATACCAAAACTTTTCTTAAAAGTCATTTCTGGGGGCCAGCAGACCACATGGTGGTTAAGGCGATGGACTCCCACATAGCCAACCATGGTCTAAGTTACAGATCTGGAAGCTTGCTTCTTCACTTTCCCCTACCTCTCTGCCTCTCTCTGGTGAGTGCAAACACCCTGTAGGAAATTAAAATAATATAATGATGATAAATTAAATAAATATATGTTTTTTTAAAATCATCTCTGGATCTATATAAATACCCAAACTCCAAAACTGTAAATGAGATCCTGGAAGAAATGTCCTGCCCTAGAAAATGCTGAAAGCAGGAATTCATATCTACCATAGAAGACCCTTAATATAATTCTCAGGCTGGATAAGGTTGCCAGAAATGAGTACTCAAATGAGTTAACCTTTAAATAAAATGATTTACCATTCTTCCAACTGAATTCTCAAATTATTTTGTTTCA
This sequence comes from Tupaia tana, assembly GCA_026018925.1. Classification (NCBI taxonomy): domain Eukaryota; kingdom Metazoa; phylum Chordata; class Mammalia; order Scandentia; family Tupaiidae; genus Tupaia; species Tupaia tana. The sequence goes on along the minus strand of JAKSZU010000008.1, from coordinate 53,785,918 downwards.
AACATTGGCAAAACTAAGCTTAGCTGCCTGACTCAGAGTACTTGGCCAACACCTTCAGTACTTCTTAAAGCAATTCCGTGATTTATGTCAGTATAAAAGGATATGAGGCCTCTTATTAGGTAAAGCAGAAAAGCATATGCTAATCCAAAAGCTACCTCAGGTAGTTTAGGTAGAATGCAATTCTATTTTGTGCCACTAAAAATGTTTTATGTTATGTTTACATTTTTGCTTTAAGCCACTAAAAATAGGCCAGTTCTCCCAATTCTGTGTGTCACTCTAAATTCCACTACAGACTCTAAAGGATCATTAAAGGTCTGCGATTGTTTAAAGTACATGCAGGTTAGTTCATACAAGGTTTTTATCTGAAAATAAACAATTTACAGTAACTTGAATTTTTTTTAAGGTTTTTGTCATAGGGGGCATGCACGCATCAAAGACAGACAGTGAGAAGGAAAGTGACAAATCACCCCCCAGGAAGATGGCAATGCTTCAATCCCTACTCCTCCATTCTCATTCTGGGATTTTGAGCACACAGGCACAATTCTTGGCATGATTTTCAAGCCACCAGGTCCAGGACTCAAACCACTGTGTGCCTTAAACACTTTGCCACCTGCTGGTTCCTAATTTTTTTTCTTAAACAAGTTCCTTCTTAGGAAAAACAAAATATGAAACAAGAGGAAACAATTCAACGTAAAACTGACTATTCTGTCAGTCAGTACATCAATGTAGACAGAAACACCTATGTACAGGTTAGGAACGTTTTAAAGGGATATGTAATCAGAAATTTGGAGGGATAAAGAAGTCTCCCATTTAATAAATAAGAATTAACTTATAGTTTAACTGAATTCCTTAGAGATTTTTCCAAAAGCACTCATTGGTAAGGAAAAGTTTAGAAAATTCTGGAACCACACACAATTCTAAGCAAAATTGGAAATATCAGAAGTAAAATATCTTCTCATGGGGTCAGTAGATGTGGTGGTTAAGATGATGGATCCTACATGGCCAACTCCACAATTCGAGTCTCAAATCCAGTGGTTTGAAAAAAAAAGCTTGTATGTATGCCCAAAATACTGAGAGGAGAATGGAGGAGAAGGGGCTGTGATTCGGCCATCCTCCTGCGGAGACGATTTCTCACTTTCCCTCTCTCTTGGTCTCTGTTTCTCTCTGCCCATGTGCTATTGCAAAAAATATCAAAACAAAACAAACAAAAAAAACATATATTCTGGCACCTTCTCTAGCTTATAGCAACTGTTCTATCCAAAAGCCAGATAAATTACCAAAGCCTGTTAGGTAAGTTCTAAAGAATACTAAACATCAGCACTAACAGCACTAGAGCACTAGCTAACAATGTTCCGTTCAAATGCAATAAGAACATATATTTTAGGGAGAAGATCTATGAAATGGTGTGGTGATCTGACAAATAGATGATGCCGAGAAAGCATCTAGGCACCTCCATCTCTGACTCTGCTGTCCTTGCCTCAGAGTTCAGCTTCCTGACTGTGAAGACCACCTCCCTGCCACCTAGGGCTCCCCCTTCCAGACCCTAGGGTTAGTAAGGTAGGCAAGTGTCTCTCACCCTCTTGTTCTTCTCTGTCCCTTCTAGCTTTTTTTTTTTTTTCTCTCTTTTTAAAAAACAGCTTTTGGCCCTATTTGTGCCTTTTTCTTGCTAATTTCTCTCTTCTTCCCTCACCTAGGACAGAAGTTTTCCAAGCACCTCCATCTCTGACTCTCTGTGTACCATGCTGTTTTCCATTTTTAACCCAATTTTATTTTCTGTGACGTGATTTCTTTCCTTTTTCTCCTCTTTTTGTTCTAGTTCTTTCTTTCTTTTTTCTTTGCTTTTTCTTCCTATTTGTGTCTTCTACTTTCTTTTTCTTTTACCTTACTTTCCAGTTTTACTGCTAAGCCCTTACCCACTGCCTAGAGAAGACTAGGTACATACTAGCTAAACATCTGAACACTTTGAGTTTTAGAGAATTCTTTGCACCTCACTGTAGTAGTTGCAAAAAGAATGAAATTCCCCTTCATAAATCCAATTTCAAAATTCTTCCTGTGATTCTCACACTGGAGGAGACAGTAGAAGGGTGAAAATAGCACCAAATTATTTCCTAGTAAGGGAAACACATGAGCTCACAGATACAGAATCTTTCTCCAACAAATTTGCCAAAAGTGAATACATTACCAAATGACTAAAAATCAGAGAAGAGCCTCAAGGATGAGAGAATCAAGTAATACATCTCAGGCCAGGGAATACTGTAACTCATCTCCAAGTAGGGAAAAATGAGAGGATATTACCGAAATGTCAGAAAAATAATTTAGAATATTTATGGTAACAAAACTCTATGAGATGCAAGAGAAAAGAGACATTGAGCTCCAAGAAATTAGGAAGTCCCTCCATGATATGAAAGAAGAATTGGACACCATAAAAAAGAAACAAATGGAACTATTAGATATAAAGACTGTAATGCAGGAAATCAAAACCTCCCTCAAAAGTATTAAAAGCAGGTTAGACCATGCAGAAGACTGAATCTCATAAATAGAAAAAAAACCTCTGACCTACAAAAAATTATCAAAAATACAGAGAAAACATTCAAGAAACCTGAAAATAACATTCGAGAAATATTAGATACCATGAAACACCCAAATATCCAAATAATTGGTACCCCAGAAGGTGAAGAAACTAATAAGAACATTGATAATCTATTCCATGAAATCCTGGAAGAAAACTTTCCAAGTTTAGAGAGGCACTCAAACATTTAGACCCAAGAAATACAAAGAACCCCAAATAGAATCAATCCAAGAAGATCCTCTCCATTGCACATCACGCTAGATTGGCCAAACCCACAGAAAAAGACAAGATACTAAGACTGGCAAGAGAGATACTTCAAATCACTTACAAAGGCTATCCCATCAGCCTAACGTCAGACCTCTCACTGGATACAATGGAAGCAAGGAAAAAATGGGGAAATATATTCAACGTGTTAAATGAAAAACAATTTCAACCAAAAACACTATACTCAGCAAGATTATCCTTCATATGGGAAAATAAGATAAAAACATTCTTGGCTAAACGAAACCTGAAAGAATTTACCAACTCCAGACCACTGTTCAAGAAATTCTGAAAAGAGTACTATACCAAGAAAACGAAAGACAGACAGTCATAAGAGAATAAAAAAACAACGAAGAATTTGGCCAACTTAATGGTAGGGACAAGTCTGGAAATATTGAAAATACTGCTGAATTTTAATGGATTAAATTCTTTAATCAAGAGACACAGACTGGCTTAATGGATTAAAAATCAGAAACCCTCCATCTGCTGCCTACAAGAAACCCATTTCATGGATAAAGATATACATAGATTAAAAGTGAAGGGCTGGAAAAAGGTATAACATGCAATTTGAAACCAAAGAAAGAGCAGGAGTCACTATACTCATTTCAGACAAAATAGGCTTTAAGACAAAAACTATAAGAAGAGATAAAGAAAGTCATTATATAGAATTAAAAGGGCTAATTGACCAAGAAGATATAACACTTATAAATACCTATGCACCCAATTCAGCAGCACCCAAAAAGGAAAGGAAAAGTAAAGGAAAGACTGCTAGATCTAAAAGGAGAGATAGACTGTAACACACTAATTGTTGGTGATCTCAGCACCCCATTATCTCCTTTAGACAGGTCAACGAAACAAAAAATAAGCAAAGAACTTCAGGACCTAAATAATACCATATATCAGATGAGCTTGATAAACATCTACAGAACTTACCATATAAAAAGCACAATATATACATTTTTTTCAGCCCCACATGGTACTTTCTTGAAGATTGACCACATGATAGGGCACAAAACCAGCCTTTACAGATTCAAAGGCATAGAAAATATATCCAGCATCTTCTCCAACCATGATGAAATTAAACTTGATATTAATCTCAGGAAATACCCTAAAAAATACACAAATACATAGAAACTAAATCATCTATTTCTATTTCTAAATGACTACTGAAGGAATTAAGACTGAAATCAAAAGATTCACGGAAACAAATGAGAATGAGTACACAAGTTTCTATAACTTATGGGACACTGCAAAAGCAGTCATGAGAGGGAAGTTCATAGCAATTAGTGTACACAAGAAAAAGACTGAAAGGTGGCAAATGGATTACCTAACATCGTGACTCAGAGAATTGGAAAAGCAACAGCAAAAAGATCCAAAAAGTGCCAAGAGAAAAGAAATCATAAAGATTCAAGCAGAAATAAATGAAATAGAAAATAAGCGAACTATACAGAAAATAAATGAAAGCAAAAGCCTGTTCTTTGAAAAGATAAATAAGATGGACATACCATTAGCAAGATTAATTAAGAAGAAGAGAGAAAAGAACCAGATAAATCAAATTTACAATGAATCGAGCAACATTACAACAGACATAACAAAAATACAAAACATCATTAGAGGATACTATGAGCAATTATATGCCAACAAAGAAGAAAACCTGGATAAGATGGACAAATTTCTGGTCACATATAATATACCAAGATTGACTCAAGAGGACATCAAAAGCCTGAATAGACCTATAAGAAGCAATGAGCTTGAATAACTTCCCAACAAAGAAAAGTCCAGGTCCTGATGGCTTCACTGTTGAATTTTACAAAACTTTTAAAGAAGAGGTAACTCCTGGGAACCAGCAGTTAGCGTAATGGCTATGTCGCTGGACGCCCACGTAGTCGACTGCGGTTCGCGTCCCTGACCCAGTGGCTTAAAACTCATGCCGGGTGCGTGTGCGTGCATGCCCAAGATCCCGAGAGGAGAATGGAGGAGAAGGGATTGCGGTGTGACCATCCCGCCCGGGGGGTGATTTCTCGCTTTCTGTCTGTCTCTCTCTGTCTGGCAAGCGCACGCGCCCTATAGCGAAAACCTCTCCAAAAAAAAAAAAAAAAGAAGAGGTAAATCCTATTCTACTCAAACTGTTTCTAGAGATCCAAAAGGAAGGAACGCTTCAAAATTCATTCTATAAAACCTCCATTACCCTCATTACCAAAATGGGTAAGGATACAACAAAAAAGGAAAACCACAGACCTATATCTCTGATGAATATAGAAGCAAAAATTCTCAAGATACTTGCTAATAATATTCAACAGCATATAAAAACGATTATTCATCACAACCAGGTAGGCTTTATTCCAGGGATGCAAGGGTGGTTCAACTTACACAAAACCACAAATGTAATACACCATATCAACAGAAAGAAAGATAAAAACCATATGATGATTTCAATTGACGTGGAAAAGGCATTTGACAAAATACAACATCCCTTTATGATTAAAACTCTCAGTAAAACTAGCATAGAAGGATCGTTTCTCAGCATAATAAAAGGAATCTATGAAAAAGCTATATAGCTAACATTATACTAAAACCTGAAACAAGACAAGGCTGCCCACTTTCTCTGCTCCTATTCAATAGAGCACTGGAAGTCCTAGTCAACATGATCAGACAAGAGAAAATAAAAGGCCTCCCAATCAGGAAAGAAGAGTTGAAATTATCTCTGTTTGTAGATGACATGATTGTATACATAGAAGATCCAACAGTATCCATGAGAAAACTTCTCAAAGTAATAAATACATACAGTAAAGTAGCAGGATACAAAATTAACTTACAAAAATCTATAGCAGTTCTATATACAAACAACAAGCAGATAGAAACAGAACTGAAGAAAGTAATCCCATTTACCATAGTCACAAGAAGTATAAAATACCTAGGAATGAAACTAACTAAGGAAGTCAAATACCTCTATAATGAAGATCTTAAAAAGGAAACAGAAAAGGACACAAAAAAGTGGAAAGACATCCCATGTTCCTGGATTGGCAGAATTAATATAAAATGGCAATCCTACCAAAATTAATCTACCTATTTAATGCAATCCCTATGAAATTATGAGACATTCTTCACATATCTAAAAAAGACAATCATAAAATTTGTCTGGAATCATAAAAGACCCCATATTGCCAAAGCCTTCCCATGCAAGAAGAGTGAAATAGGTGGCTTCTCTCTTTCTGACCCCAGAAGACATTACAAAGCAGTGATAATCAAAACAGCATGGTATTGGCACAAAAACAGACATGAGGACCAATGGAACAGAGTAGAGACCCCAGAAATAAACCCCAAAACATTCAGCTAATTGATCTTTGACAAAGGGTACCTACCGGTCAATCCAGTGGGAAAAGGAAAACCTCTTTAGCAAACGGTGCTGAAAAAACTGGGTTTCCACCTGCAAAAAGATGAATCTGAACCCCTCGCTGTCACCGTCAACAAAAATCAACTCAAAGTGAATCAAAGATCTAAACCTAAGACCACAAACTATAAAACTACTGGTGGAAAACACTGGGGAAACTCTGGAAAACACTGGGGTAGACAAAGACTTCTTAAGCAAGACCCCGAAAGCACAGGCAATAATCCCCAAAATAGACAGGTGGTATTACATCAGATTAAGAAGTTTCTGCACAGAAAAGGACACCGTAATTAGTGTGAATGGATAATCCTAGGAATGGGAGAGAATTTTTGTTAACTGTGCCTCAGATGAGAAACTGATAACCAGAATACACAGGGAGCTCAAGCAACTTACCCGGAACAAAATGATTAACCCAATTAAAAGATGGGAAAATGATCTGAATAAACAACTCTCTAAGGAAGACATACAAATAGCCAAAAAGCATCTGAAAAATTGCTCAGCATCTCTCATCATAGGGGAGATGCAGATCAAAACCACAATGAGATACCACCTAACCCCAGGGAGAATGGCAGATATTGAAAAAAAAAAAAAAGAAGGAGGTAAGTGCTGGAGGGGATGCGGTGAAAGGGGAACACTCCTACACTGTTGGTGGGAATGTAAATTGTTCCAGCCACTGTAGAAAATAATATGGAGGTTCCTCAAAGCCTTTCAACTAGAACTACCATGTGATCCACAAATTCCACTCCAGGGTATCTACTCAAAGGACAGGAGAACACTCAGTCAGAAAAGCATCTGCACAACTATATTTACTGCAGCATTATTCACAATTGCTAAGACATGGAACCAACCCAAATGTCCATAAACAGATGAATGAATTGAAAAAGTATGGCACATATACTCCATGGAATTCTATTCAGCACTAAAAACACAACAAGGCCCTGGAATTTGATAGAAAGTGGACAAATATGGAAGATTTATTACTGAATAAAGCAAATCAGGCTATGAAAGACAGACATTGTATGTCTCCATCTAACATATACCAACTGTCCACACTCTGGTAGAGACTGAAAGACTGGAGGACATAACAACATTGAAAATTGTTATAGACACTAGGGACAAAGTAGAAGGAGAGGGCGGGAGGGGAAGAGAGTAGAAAAGGAAATTTCGGGAAAAAATAGAGAGGTAAGACATTTGTGGGACACAGATATGGTTTATTATGTTGATGAGGATCTGTATAGTATTCTCAACTGGGCTAGACTGAGATATATATTGTGCTGGGTAAAGTCTCTTTAAAATCTAAATGATATACAGCAATCAAATGTATAAGTAATAATAAATAATTTTTTAAAAAATAGATAATGCCCACAAGACTGTCAAAAATTAACTGGGTTAAAAACCAGCAGAAAGTCTAGAGATCTTTGGTACAGGGAATAAGCACATACCAATGTTCACCATACCTCACAAAAAAGGAATGACTAACTAAATCAAAAGAGAAGTGACTAATAAATAACTCCTAACTATAAAAAGGCAGTAATACAATTTGGTCACAAATATGACATGTCATGATCATTTTTTTTTTCCTTCATTAGGTACCAAGGAAATGTTTTTTGCAAACCATATTGTCCAGATAAATTAAAACTTCAGGAAATAAAAAAAATGACATATAAAATCTCTTTTAGTTATAAAAGTCTGTGATTACATCTGAATTTTAGAGCCTCCAAAAATTCATAACAACCTAGTGTCTTTTCTGTTATCAAGACAAAAGGGGAGTAGTCTATGAGTCCTTGTTTTAAAAAGCTATAAGAAAAAAATTCAAAGAACAACTTACTATAAGAAAGTATTAAAACTGAATGAAAAGAATTTGTGAAGGCTCTGGACTAGTCTGAAATCCTGTAGCACATGTAGATGCACATATAGCCTAAAAGTTTTACGACACTAAAGAAGAGTGAAAATATCCATACTACCAAGGACTAACACTAGGAGGACTAACAATTAAAATTTTGACTTTATCAATTCCATTAGAAGTTACCTGGTGGTAAATCAGGATCTGTGGGTGCAGCTTGCTGAATTTTTCGCGGTTTCATTGATGACTTTGTGTTCTCTGTAGTACTACGACTGGTTGAATTTGAGCCACAACTTTCATGGTCATCCTATTTTTAAAGAAAAAGAAGAGCATCAATCACATTCAAAAACTAGGAAGGATTTTATTGAAAATATCCAGTTTATGATTTTTAAGGGTGCTTAAAAAGACTAATTTTATTCTTTTATATCTGATTTCTAACATTTACATTCTCAAACAGCATTTTAAAAAATAACTAGCAGCTTAAAACTCTAAATTCTTCCTTTCTTCAGCTGGTATCAAAACGGACTACTTGACAACTTCTAAGAAAATTTTATTTATGCTTTTAATGAAAGAAAAGACTATTTAATAGACGTTTTAACAAGTTTCATCCCTATCTGAACACAAAATAAGTGGAAAGAGTCTTAATAGTTTCCCTATTGTTCTTTATAAGTTAAATTCCTGTTTTGAATCCAAGATATTGTCTTAATCATCTTTAATGATTAATCCTATATATCCTTAGACTCCTTTACATCCTATTTAACAATGCTTACTAAATTATATTATTAGATATGGAGTATAAATGGGTTTAGACACAGATATCATAGAAACAAATAATTTATACTTTTAAATTTATCACCTTACTTATAAAATGCAAATGAGTACTTCTTTCCTATCCTGAGTCTACATTTATATAATGCTCTTATGGGTCAATTGCTGGATTTACTAAGGTAATGTAGACATAATACCTATATTTAAACACATAGGTAATTAGTTCTACAAGAACTGCGCTGTTTTTGTTTGCTTTTAGTGATATGAGTCATTGATTTTGGAAGAACTAGATAGGCTGGCCGTTAAAACTGAGTGTATGGGGCCAGCAGATGGCATGGTGCTTACGTCATTGGACTCCTACATAGCCAAACATGGTTCAAGTCTCGAACCCAGTAGCTTGAAACTCACATCGGGCACGTGTGCTTGCAAGCCCAAAATCCCGAAAGGAGAATGGCGGCTTAAACTCACGCCAGGGGCGTGTGCACGCGTGCCCAGGATCCTGAGAGGAGAAGGGAGGAGAAAGATGCGTGCCTAGGATCCCGAAAAGAGAAGGGAGGAGAAAGGATTGTGGCGTGGCCATCCCCCGGGAGGGTGTGTGTGTGTGTGTGATTTCTTGCTTTCTATCTCTCTGTCTCTCTGGCAAGCACATGTGCTCTATAGAAAAAAACTCAAATAAAAATAAGTACATATAGACTGTTCTTTTTTTTTTTTTTTTTTTTTTTGGAGAGGTTTTTCGCTATAGGGCGCGTGCGCTCGCCAGACAGACAGAGAGAGACAGAGAGACAGAAAGCGAGAAATCACCCCCCAGGGGGGATGGTCACGCCGCAATCCCTTCTCCTCCATTTCTCCTCTCGGGATCTTGGGCACGTACGCACACGTGCCCGGCGTGAGTTGTAAGCCACCGGGTCCGAGACGCGAACCGCGGTCGACTACGTGGGAGTCCAGCGACATAGCCATTACGCTAACTGCTGGTTCCCTAGACTGTTCTTTCAAAATGACGAGTATTACAAGAAAAAATAAGTATGGCAGTATTATGAGGTAAAAGTATCTGGCAATTTCCTATTTCTCTTTTAAAGGCAAAAGACCACATTTTTGCTTTAAGAAAGATGCAGATGTGAAGTGAGAGAGCAAGATACCAACACAAAGCCTACTATGGTGGCTCACAGGTAGCACCACCACTCAGGAGGCTGGAAGCCTCATGGAAGACCTGCGTTTATTTGCAGGGCTGACATGAATATGCATGGCTGCACACAGCTGTAACCCTAGCTAATCAGGAGGCAGGGGCAGGAAGATCATGACATGAGGCCTTCTCAAAAATACCCATTTCTTTCTCTGTCCCTCTCTCACAAAAGGATAAAGGAAAAGAAATATCAACACAAAGAGTAACTAATGGTGCACTGTGCACCATCAACTCATTAATCAATAGCAACATTATTTGAGGGGGCTGGATGGTAATGGAATGATGTCACACTGCAATGGTGACATGAGAGGGTCCAGGTTCACATCCAGAGACCTCCCAAACACACAGGATGCATGTGTGACCATGATCGAGGACTGAAGAAAAAGAGGGTGGACTACAGTGCAGTCATGCCTGTTGGAGGTACCTGACTCCTTCTCTGTCTCTCACTGATAGAAAAAATGGCTAAACTTAAAAAAAAAAAAAAAAAAAAAAAAAAAAAAAAAAAAAAAAAACCCTATTATATAATGTTTGCAAGAATGGTGTTAAATTTAGTTTTTCTATTTTATATTTTTTAAAAGAAAATTTCAAGAGCAATAAAAAGAATAATCACTAAGTTTACCAATTGAGTAAGGTACTAGAGGCAAATAAGATCCATAACACCTCTTTAGAAAATAAAAATTTTTATTCATACTACATTAAAAGAAAAACAATAATAAAGATAAGATAGCATGGCTTCAAATGTTAGTGATACAGTATGAGGAAAAATTTGAAACCTCACCTAAGCAAAAAGTAAAAGATTTACTATCATAAACATAGAAAATTTTCACATGAACTTATGGTCATTTTAAGTTAATGCAAAACAAACATTACAGTGTTTCATTCCTCAAAATAACCTCACTATTCAATCTTTATAATGACATCTTCTGTTATTTTGGGGGAGGTTATAGTTTTTAAATACTAAAGACTACTACTATGAATAAAACCTTACTGTAATTACTTTTAGTTCAACTTATATCCTTAAAATTGTCCACAGTCATACACTTCTGCACAACGTTAACATTAAAAGCACACTATTAATTTCTGAAACATGTGGTGTCTCAAAAGCCCAAAAGTGAAACATGTTCATTAAAGAGATGTGAAAAAGTTCCAAGTGAACTGCCAAAACTAGCATAATTATGAAAATATTTAACACTGAAACCATCTGAAATCACATACTGTATATAGATTACAGTGATGTCATAATAAACATTCCAGCCAAAATGCACTAAAACTACTGCAGTCCAATAAATCTGGCATACATGAGATGACAAACATTTTAAAGCAAAAGAAAGAACAAGTTATTTTTATTTTATTTTTTAAAAGTTAATAGCAAAAAGGGGTAAAGTAAGTAGACTAAATGAGAGTTTTCTAATAGTTAAAGTGAGCAAAGCTTCTCTATAAACCACATATTTTACTATTCAAAAGAAAAACAAACTGCGCTTGCTCAAACAAAATTTATAATAAACCTGAAATTTCGGTGTGCCTAAAAAATAAGCATTAATCATGGTACTCAGGAACATATACTATGAAACAAACTTTACCAAATGTGTAATCACTATTTTAAACTACAGCTAGGAAATTATGACATATATATATATATATATATATATATATATATATATATATATAGTAATTAGAAAATAATCCTTTTAATTTGAATTTGTTTTAATTTCAATTACATTTTAATTATATCAATTATAAGTGAGCTTCCATTCAGAGCCTAGCCCAATTAAATAAAAATAAGGTAACACAAGCATAATTATAATATTTACTATCAAAACTGGATTTACTTCCATCATTAGTTTTGAATTTATCATTTGCTTTTACAGAGACATCACTTTGGATTATCACACATTTTTATTCCATTGGACAACCAAAATTACTAATAAAAATTTTTAAACTGTTCTTGAAAATATTAGCTAAAATATGTTGAGGTATTTTTTACCCCAAACTTATTATAGATTTATCTTTCTTATTTAGGTTTCAATTTTTCCAAATGTCTGGTAATAATGTTTCATGGCAAAGGAATGTTTTCTCTTGGGGACCACATAGCTATTTCTGAAAATACTGCCCTTTGCTCCTCATGAAACAAGCAGAATGTCATTTCCTTACGAGAGTTCTTAAAACAGGAAAAACATTACAAATAAACTGTATGTAAATAGATCCATTACTTTCACTCTGACAGATCAGAGGTTTGTGTTGCATACTTTTCCCATTACCCTTTATAGGACAGGTCAATTAAAATCAAAAACATCACTCCCAGATTCATAATAGTGTAAACAGATTGAGGACAAAGCCTAAAACAGGTGAATGAATCATTCCAAGTCGCTGTCTAAAAACACTCCAAAAAGTTAAAGTACAAGAAAGAGCTGAAGGAAGAGAAAGTGAGTGATGGAACTAAGAAGTGCTTTATGCTCTTTATGCTTCTGGCACCAAACTCTGCAAGCACAAAAGGCTACCGAAAACAGTGCAAGAGGCTTAGAAATGAACTGCTACAAGGCTCTTAGGAGACACTCCCCTCTATCCTCTGCCATAAACGTAATGGCAATTGTCAGGTGCAGGAAAGAATCCCTAAGGGTAATACTAAACTTCTGAGAGTCAGAGAGACAGACAGATTCAGAGGTATACTGGGGGCATACTAGAGGGGACCAGGGAAAACACATTCATCAGTTTGGGGGTTTTTTTTTTTTGTTTGTTTGTTTTTTTATATAGTAAATAAACTTTATTTATCTGTTCTTCTGGATGACATTGCCAACAGTCACAGATTCTCATACAATACAGTTATGTATCGACCATTTACAATTTACAGTAGTATTTTTTATCTTCTGAAAAATATAGGTACAAAAGCTAAGTAAACAATGAGGTACTGCCATTTGGGATTCATCATATGTTATAGCTTCAAGAACTAGTCTTTAGCAAATATTCAACAAATTACATTCATCAGTTTTGATAACTATATGAATCTCAAATTCACCTCTATCTGAAAGCAATAAAGCAGCATTAATAAACTAAATTTTAGTCATAAAATAAAAAAGTACGGAACATGCTTAAATAAAAAGGAATGCATCAATCTCTTCTCAAATGACTCTTAGTCACAAGGGTGGAGGTAAGGTTGGGATAAGAAGCTGGGAAACAATGGAAGAGTAACCTTCCCTTGCATTCTTAATCATCTCAAAAGGAGGAGACTGGCCAAAGCCAAATGCACTGGGCCACATTTAGTGACAGAAGAGATCACTGTACTCACTGTATTCACACTCACCCCGTGTAAATAAATACTTCTGTGTGGCTGGGCCTCTCCTCTATCTCTGAAATCCATGCTAATGCTAACAGAACCTAAGAGATCTGTCTTCTCCAGGCAGCTCTGAGCAGTCTGTCTCTCTCCTGCCTTCTTTTCACCCACATAACCACTTGACCCAGGCTACTGTTCCAGCCACAGAACAAACAAACCATCCCAGTTAGCAGCATGTATTTGGGAAAATGTGTTCTTCGTTGCTGTCTACGATAGTCCTTTTCTTCTTCATATTGCTGGCTGTGCTTCAGAATGCCACCTCTCCCTCTGCCCCTTTTAAACTACTAAAGTGATTAGATCCACTCTTAGATTTGAAAGGTAAAATGGGAAGAAATTTAAGGAAGAAAAACAAAAATATAAACAAAGGCATTCTGACCTAAACCCTATTCTACTATCAATTTTTTTTTTTGGAGAGGTTTTTTTTGTTTTGTTTTGTTTTTGTTTGTTTTTATTTCTTTTTTTGCTATAGGGCACGTGCACTCTCGCCAGACAGAGAGAGACAGAAAGTGAGAAATCACCCCCCGGGGGGATGGCCATGCCGCATTCCCTTCTCCATTATCCTCTCTGGAACGCCCGGCATGAGTTTTAAGTCACCGGGTCCAGGACACGAACCGTGGTCGACTACATGGGAGTCCAGAGACATAGCCATTACGCTACCTGGTGGTCCCACTATCAATTTTTTTTTATCAGAATTCACTGGGTGGAAATTTGAGTACTTGAATAGATTAATAAAACTATACTCTGTTTTCTTGTATGTAACTTTCCTCAGAAGCAAAGAATACCAAAGCAAAAAAAAAAAAAAAAAAAAAAAAAAGTACGTGTTATGTTATTTATTTCCTCTGAAATAACCTAACAGAGGGGCCAGCAGATGATGCAATGGTTACATCACTGGACTCCTGCATGGCTGACTGCAGTTTGAGTCCTGGACCCAGTGGCTTGAAAATCACACTGGGCATATGTGTGTGTGTGTGCCCAAGATTCCAGGAGAAGAATGGAGAAGGGATTGTGATGTGGCCATCCCCCTTGGGGGGAGATTTCTCACTTTCCCTCTCACTGTCTTTCTCAGGTGAGCACATGAACCCTAAGGCAAAACCTCTTATAAAAAAAGAAACAGCATAACAGATTGTTCCTTTACCCAGATATTCTACCCATCTACTGAGGAATAATACCCATATACATAACAAAGTTAAGAACAATTTATTGTTACTTAATGATTGTATTTGTCACAAAGAAATAGCAGTTTCCTTTCTTTAGGACTTACATGTGTCAGACAGCAAGTACCCGAGGATGAAAAACAAGGGCTTCTCTTAAGGAAAGTAGAAAGACAGAAGGACAGGAACACAGAGAGAGAAGAAAAAGAGATCAGTTTCTGAAACTGTATTGATGGCCAACCAGTGGCATGGTGGTTAAATCAGCTGGATCCTACATGGTCAACTATGTGGTTCAAGTTCAGGACCCAGCACCTTGAAAAACACGCTAGCATGTGTGGATGTGTACCCAAAATCCTCAAAGGAGAAATGGAGGAGAAGGGACTGCGGTGTTAACATTCCCCCAGGTACAGTGCTTGGTTGCTTTCCCACTTTATCTCTTTCTCTCCCCCTTCCTCCCTGGCAAGCACACATACTCTCTAGCAATTTTTTAAAAAATGTTACTGATGATATTTTCAACATGTCACATACTACTAAAGACATTACTACATTTATGCCACTCCTTTTTTTTTTTTTTAAGGTTTTTACCGTAGGACACATGTGGTCACCAGAGATAGAGAAAGGCATATAGAGAGGGAAAGTGAGAAATCATCCCACAGCAGAGACATGCTGCAATCCCTTCTCCATTCTCATGCAAACACACATGCCCAGCATCAGTTTCAAGCCAGAGTCCTGGACTTAACACATCCAACCATGTGAGAGTCCAGCTCCTCAACTACTATGCCACCTGCTGGCCCCCTTTTATGCCACTGTTAATCCACCTAGTCCACCCACTGAGTACAATAATATCCCCATTTTATAGATGAGAAAACTAAGACATAAAGAGATTAAACAATGATTCAAATCTCACAGCTATTAGGGACCAGCTGATGGCATAATGGTTACGGCACTGGATTCCCACGTAGTCAACCATGGTTTGAGTCACAGACTCAACAGCTTAAAACTCACACTGGGTGCATATACATGCAAAATCCCGAAAGGAGAATGGAGGAAAAGGGACTGTGGCGTGGCTATTCCCCAGCGGTGCTTTCTTGCTCTCCCTCTCTTGCAAAAAAAAAAATTTCTCAAAAAAAAAAAAATCACACTGCTATTAAAAGATATAATGTTAACTGCTTTGGTCTAGTACCTTCCTACCAGAAAAGACCAACTAAAGAGTATATATATCATTGGGGCTAACAAATGGCACAGCAGTAATATCACTGGACTTCCACATGGCCGACCACAGTTGCAGTCTCGGACCCAGAATGAGTTTTAAGCACACATGCGCAAGATCCCAGGAGGAGAAGGGATTGCACCCTAGGGGGTGATTCCTTATTTTCCCTCTCATTGTCTCTCTCTCTCTCTAAATCTTGCTCTCTCAGGCAAGCGCATGCACCCTAAGGCCAAAACCTCTTAAAAAAAGAGTATATTGGGGGAGGGACTAGCAGTTGGTGTAATGGCTAGGTCACTGGACTCCCATGTAGTCAACCATGGTTTGAGACCCAGATCCAGTGGCTTAAATTCACACTTGGGCATGTGTGCATGCGTGCCCAAGATCCCGAGAGGAGAATGGAAGAGAGGGGATTGTGGTGTGGCCTCCTCTGTCGCCCACCCCCCCCCCCCAGGTGATTTCTCACTTTCTGTCTCTCTGTCTCTGTCTTTCTGGCGAGCGCTCACACACACTACAGCAAAAATCACAGCAAAAACCTCTCAAAAAGAGCATATTGGGACCAGCAGTTGGCGTAATGGCTATGTCGCTGGACTCCCATGTAGTCGACTGCAGTTCAAGTCCCAGACCTGGTGGTTTAAACTCACGCCGGACATGCATGCGTGCGTGTGTGCCCAAGATCCCCAGAGGAGAAGGATGAAAAAGGGATTGTAGCGTGGCCATCCCCCCAGGGGGTAATTTCTCGCTTTCTGTATCTCTATCTCTCTCTGTCTTTCTGGCGAGTGCATGCATCCTATAGCAAAAACCTCTAAAAAAAAAAAAAAAGAGCATATTATTAAGTACCATGTACTCTTATAAAGGAGAAATCATAATGAGATTGAATAGACAGGAAATATCACAAAGGACATGAGATTTGAAAAAAAAATGTGAAAAGACATGAATGAAAAAAGGTAACAAAGAAGAAAACAGGTCTTATTGAAATGAAACCAGGTAGTTCAATTTTGGTAAAACAGAGAGCTGTGAAACATCAGCCTATAAAAAGAAGCCAGAAACAAGGCAAATGGTAGAGGGCCTTGAAATTGTAATTTATTTTAAATTATTTGAACTAGAAATAATTGCAATTATTTATGTTAACATGTGATGGATTTTTTAAATGATAAAGCATATACACAAATATAAATATTTATAAAAGCTTATTTTTCTTCCTACATTGCTAAATATGGATAGATATAAATGACACATACAAAACATCTTTGGGATTCTCAGTAATTTTTAAAAGAGTAAAGGATCCCAAGATAAAAATGCTAAAGTACTACTGTGCAGAGAACAGGAAGCCACTGAATTATTTTAAGGTAATAAATCAGTGGTAAGCACCTTGATCGAATTGGTAATTCAGGAAATTTACTGGCTTTTCACAGTACAGGATAGGACTGGAGAAGTTGATTTCATAGAATTAGTTTATTTTGCTGTATTTTAGGAGATAGCTAGTGGGGTTCAGATGGAACTCAGTCATTAACTGTGACTTTGGAGAGATGGGATAGATTTCAGAGGAGATTGTAGAGGGGAAGGAAGTTCTAGGATGGCTTCTGGAATTTTGGTTTAGTATCACTGGTGAGGATTATGATGCAGTTGAGATTCTTAAGTTTAGACTACTCTGTCAAGGTCATCAGGCCGACATAATTAATAATTAGATTGCATTGATAAGACAGAAAATAGGCATTACACATTGTGGGTATACCACATACAAAACCATTTCAGTACTTCCTTTCTTTGAAGGAAAAGTTGAAAAGTGTATTTATTCAACATGTTTACTGAGTATGAAAGCAAAGTACTAAATGCTATGGGAATAGTGGTTAATGAGATAGATAAAACCTTTCCCTACTTTTGAAAGTTTTAAGGAAAAGTCAACTTATCACATGTGGTTTATGATTTTTAGTATGGAATAGCTTATATATTTATTTTTATTTTAAAAAATTTACTATAGGGTGTGTATACTCACCTGACAGACATAAAGAGAGAGGGAAAGTGAGAAATCACCTACTGGGGAAATGGCCATGCTGCAATCCCTTCTCCTCTCAGGATCTTGGGCATGTATGCCCACATGCCTCATTTTCAAACTGCTGGGTCTGATACTTGAACTGCAAAATTATTTCAGTCATCTGGATGGCTATTACCAAAATAGTTAAGAATATGAAAAAATAAGAACCCTTAAACATTGCTGGTGGGAATGTAAATAGTATAGCCATTTTGGAATAAGTGGGCAGTTCATCAAAAAGCTAAACAGAGAATTACCATATGACAATGAAATTTAACTAGTAAGGGATATACCCAAAAGAAAGCAAAGCACATATGCAGAAGATTATGCATACAATCAGATAGCAACATCCTTCACAATACTGAAAAGGTGGAAACCACCCAATTGCCCAAGCAAAGATGAATGGATAAACATATACATCTATGTATGTATGCTACATACAGATGATGGAACATAACTCAGCCATAAAAAGGAAGCACTGAGATGTTATAACTTGAATGAAGCCCAAGAACATTAAGTTAAAGAAGACAGACACAGGGACCAGCAGTTAGCGTAATGGCTATGTCACTGGACTCCCACATAGTCGACCACGGTTCGAGTCCCGGACCCGGTGGCTTAACCTCACGCCGGGCACATGTACGTGCGTGCCCAAGATCCCAAGAGGAGAATGGAGGAGAAGGGCTTGCAGCATGGCCATCCCCCCTGGGGGGTGATTTCTCGCTTTCTGTCTCTCTGTCTCTGTTTGGCGAGTGCACGCGCCCTATAGCAAAAAAAACTCTCAAAAAAAAAAGAAGACAGACACAAAGTGTCACATATCTTATGATTCTTTTTATAAGGTATGTCCAGAATTCTCAAATTCACAATTCACAGAAGTAACCATGGCATGGGGGTTAAGGTTAATGGGGAGCAATTACTTAATGAGCGTCGGGTGCTTTTATGGGGCAATAAAAAAAGTTCTAAAACTAGAGTTGCTGGTTGCATAACATTGTGAGTATGCTAAGTACCACTGTATGATAGCCCGAAAAATTGTTAATTTTATGTGAATTTCACTTCAATTTTAAAAAGACACACTTTTTTCCTCTTTAAAAATGAACAGGGACCAGTAGTTAGTGTAATGGCTATGTCACTGGATTCCCATGTAGTCAACCACGGTTCAAGTCCCGGACTTGGTGGCTTAAACTCACGCCAGGCACGTGTACGTGCGTGCCCAAGATCCAGAGAGGAGAATGGAAGAGAAGGGATTGCAGTGTGGCCAGCCCCCCAGGGAGTGATTTCTCCCTTTCTGTCTTTCTGTCTCTCTCTGTCTTTCCAGCAAGCGTACGCGCCCTATAGCAAAAACCTCTAAAAAACAAAACAAACAAAAACAGGAACTTAGGTGGTTACAAAGAAAAGGAAAGAAAAAATATTATCTAGACAGGGTTACATGGTTGAGGAAAAGCATTTCCTCCACACAAAGAGGAAAAACAAGCACTTTAAATGATATAGCAAAGTGCCAGTAAAGCAGGTAAGAGATTAAAGGGATAACCTGTTGAGTGAGGTATCAGATCGAGAGACAGGATCCACAATTAAGAGAATGTTTCAGGGGACCAGCAGCTGGCGTAACGGCTATGTCGCTGGACTCCCATGTAGTCAACCACGGTTCAAGTCTTGGACCTGGTGGCTTAAACTCACACACCAGGCACCATGTGTGTGCGTGCCCAAGATCCCAAGAGGAGAATGGAGGAGAAGGGATTGCAGCGTGGCCATCCCCCCTGGGGGGTGATTTCTCGCTTTCTGTCTCTCTGTCTTTCTGGCAAGCTCACAGGCCCTATAGCAAAAACCTCTCCAAAAAAAAAAGAGAATGTTTCAGGGGATAACAAGCTCCACAGCATGGCGAATAAGGGACTGGCTGAACTTGAATAGGAATAAAGATAATAAAGTTAAGATTAAGGAATAATATGGCTAGAGTGTTGCATAAGAATCCATATGGACACTGAAATTACCCAGATGGATGAAATTCAACTGGAAACAAAGACACTAAACCTGGGAGGAGGGGAGAAGAGAGATTTCAGCCAAACAGAGAAGTGATACCTTTGTAGTAGGCCTCCTAAGCTCAATAACTATCTATCACCTTTTATTATAATTAATAGATACTGATTATTCTTTAAATCTTTTCCAACACAGTTATTAGGTGGTTGGAAAAGTCATGAAGCATTATGCATCATTATTTTTTCCAACCACCCAATATATTAAATTTGTAATAAACAGCACTTAAAATGCCAACAATCATATATAAAATTACTAAAAGTAAACCCACCAAATCCCAGATAATAAACAGAGCACATTAGTGTTCTACAGATCAAAAGGCCATCATGTAAATACAAAATCTTGTTTAAATGTAAACAAAGGGGGAAATTTTATCCTGTGAAAGTATACAAATTCTTCAAATCCCAGAAAAGCTCAACTAGGTAGGTGCCGGTACAGAACCAGAGAAAGTTTTATTTGCATACTGTACAATAGAAGATAATTCTGAAGTCATTTGTCACAATCAGAGATTCTAATGAAAACAGCTATCTCATATCTTTGAGGCTAATTTGATCTGACAGACTAGTTAGAATAACAAAGATAACCTATGAGATGACACTATAAAAAGACTTGAAGGAACATTACATAAAGTGTCACAGTCAAGAATAATAGCAGGCTAGCCATGTGGTATGATAGTTAAGACAGGTGGGTTCCACATAGTCAACTATGTGATTCAGTCCCAGACACAGCAGCCTGAAAAATACACTAGGGGCATGTGCATCTGTGCCCAAAATTACAAGTGGTATGGTCATCATCCTCCCTGAAGGGAGGGGGTTGCTTTCTTACTTTCCCTCTCTCTTTGTCTCTCTCTGGGAAGCATACACACCCTATAACAAATTGGGAGTGGGGGGGCGGGGAAGAGTGGTAGCATACCACTTCTAGATCAAGTCATCAAACTCTACAACAAACTCACCAAAGTTAGAATAAAATTATTTTTTCTTAATAATATTTGAAATAAACTAACCCTGACTATGTTCAACATTTTGGTCCAAGAATGAAATGCAACCTACTTCCAACCTATGCAAATACAAATATGGTACAGAATGATAAAGCAAAAATATTGCATATGACTTTTCAAACATTGAAAACACTGAAAAATTCAACAAGACTACAGATGGCAATTTAGGGAAACAGTTTTCATCAAACTGAATGACTGAACATCTGAGAAAAACATTGGAGGAAATTAACTTTGGTGTTAGAAGTACTTAGTAGATAATATAAACACATGTGGTAGGAAATTAGACAAAATCCGAAAACCTAAATCTATTAATGAACAAAAATTTTCTCAAAAATAAACTGGCTTACTAGTTTCTGACTTAAATGTTCAAGAAAGGGATTTGTGCTTTTGGAAAACAGAAAACGAATTTTAAATAGAACTATCAAACGTGTGAATATTTTCACTTCTTTGGTTTAAATTCTAGCTAAAACTATAGGTACATGACATAAATACACCTCGGATTTTTAAGAGACATGACAGAAGATTCTGTCATATTAAAGAGCCATACGACAATTAGAGTTATGGCAATGTGGAAGAGAACTAAACTTCCAGAAATAATTTTAAAAGAAGTTACACTAAAAAAAATCAGTTAAGAGTATGTGGGTAAATAAAACTCTGGCCAGCCCCATATCCCAGTGACTGAGGGAGATGGATCCCACATGGTCAGCTATGGTTTAAATCCCCATCCCAGTGCATTGAGAAACAAAGGCTGCATGTGTGTGCATGCTTGAAATCTCACCAAGATGGAGAAATTGCGAAGGGATTGCAGTGTGACTATGCCCCACTGGTGAGGTAAGTCTTTGTCTCTGTCTTTCTGTCTCTCTCTGGTGACCACACATGTACTCTGGCAATAAGTTTTACTCAGAGTAAAACTCAAAAGTATCTATTTCTCCTATTTGGGAAAACATCAAGGGACCAGCAGATGGCGTAGCAGTTCCGTGACTAGACTCCCACATGGACAACAGCAGTCTGAATGCCGGACCGGTGGCTTAAAACTCCTGTCAGGCATGTGTGCATGCGTGCCCAAGATCCTGTGAGGAGAATGGAGGAAAAGGGACTGAAGCATGGCCATTCCCCCCATCCCCGCCCCTGGGAGTGATTTCTCACTTACCCTCTCACTGTGTCTGTGTCTGTCTCTCTCTCTGGCAAGCACATATGTCCTAAGGCAAAAACTTCTAAAAAAGAAAAAAATCTCAAAACAAACTTAGAAAATAATCTCGGATTTTTAAATTAAATATGTCTCATATTCAAGATACACAGTAAAAATAGAATAGGGCTCTGAACCACCTTCATTCTTGCTGCACCTAAAATGAGTATTTCATTTATTAGAAGAATTTGGCACATACCCACTACATGCAAGTAAATTCAGTACCGGATTCATTTAAAACTCTTTAAAATCAGATCATAATGACATGAAATTGTTGTAAAGTTAACAATTATGTACCGTCTTTTTGAGCTTTACACGGGTAAAAGTACCAAATTACTCATCTCATTCACAACATACAAGAGTTCCCTAGTAGAAGTAAAGACACTAGGTATAATTTATAAAAAAAAATTTAAAAAAAGAAAGAAAAACACTTTTCTTAGTTGGGACATAAAGAAGCTATAGGGAAAATCTGACAGTTATCTGCTATTATTATCACCATAATCATTTGTCTGTAACAACAGAAATGAAAGAACAAAAGTCAATAAATTGCACAGCCTAAATCAGCAATCCTGAGCCCCTTCTGAATTTCTGAAAAGGCAGTCAATCCAATTAATCCAGCCTCCTTTAAAGAGCTTAAAGTGCTTAAAAAAAAAAAAAAAAAAAAAAAAAAAGCCATGGAAATATTGTAAATGGCCCTACCAATATATCTTCTAACTTAACAGTACCTAAGCTTCAAGAACAGGATATACCTTTCTACTCTTTTTATAAAGAGTTAATTTTATTCATTATCATCATTATTTTTTAATTTGACCAGAGAAAAAGAAAGAGAAAGTGGGAAAGCAAGACACCAGATCCAGGACTCAAACCATCATCAGCAATGTGGGAGTCCAGCGCCTCAACCATCACACCACCTGCTGGTCCCCCGTTTCTATTCTTTTTAAAGCTACCCAAGTCACTAAAGGGTTTTCACAGCACCTAAACATGCAAGGAAAGAAGATGGTCAAAATTCTAAGCACTTAAGCAGGGTTTACAAGTACAAATATTACCAAAAAACTTTGTTCTTTAAGTCAAGTTGTTTAAAGTTTTGGTTTAGGCTCAAAAGATTTAATTTTTTATGAATAATATATGTAGGTAAATAAAATTCTGGCCAGCCCCATATCCCAATGACTGGGGGAAATAGATCCCACATGGTCAGCTATGGTTGTTTATAGAAACAACCTTACAAATGGTTGTATCCATTCAGTTAAAATATTTTAAATGTGGGGCCAGCAGGTGGTTTGGAGGCTGGGGCACTGAACTCCCACATCATGGCCCACCACAGCTCAAGTCCTGGACCTGGTGGCTTGCTTTCTCACTCTATTTCTCTCTCTCTCTCTCTCTCTCTCTCTCTCTCTGTGTGTGTGTGTGTGTGTGTGTGTGTGTGTGTGTGTGTTTGTGTCTGGTAAGTGTGCATGCCCTATAGCAAATCTAAAATAATAACTACTATAATAAAAAAATTAAATGGAAGAAATTTTTTTTTAATATTTTAAACGTTTACTTTCTAGGTGGCCCAAAAAGACAGAATAACTAAATACTTTTTAAAAATGTATTAGGGTCAGCAGGTGGCGTAGTGGTTAAGGCACTGGACTCCCACATGGCCCACTGCCCACACAGACACCCACGCAGCCCATTGAGTCCTGGACCTGGCGATTTGAGAATCACACGAGGCACATGTGCATGCATGCCCAAAATTCCAGGAGGAGAAAGAACTGCAGGTTGGTCATCTCCCCAGAGCCCCAGAGTGTTTTCTCACTTTCCCTCTCACTATCTCTCACTATCTCTCTCTCTCTCTCTGGTAAGCACACACACTCTTTTGCAAAATCTAAAAAAAAAAAAAAAAATTTTAAATTTAATACACTCTTAGGTTCGAGAAGTATTTCTACAAGACTTAATGCAATGAGCAAAGAAAGCATACCGATCACAGAATAAAAAACCTGTAAAACAAGTCTTGCTCCATTTTGCAGATGAGGCCCACAGAGGGTGAATAAGCAAGAATATGAAAAAAAGAGAGGAATACATAGTTAAGTGCAATTTATTGATAAGTGTGAGTTATGTGCCAAGTCAAGAATTAATAGAGTGAAAGTAATGTATCATTAATCAAAATAGATATCTTAAGTCCAAAGGAAAAAAATAAAAAAACAGTTCACAAGCAACAAGTCCAAAGGATCTAAAGATAGGGATGATGACTAACAGATAT
Organism: Tupaia tana; assembly: GCA_026018925.1. Taxonomy (NCBI): domain Eukaryota; kingdom Metazoa; phylum Chordata; class Mammalia; order Scandentia; family Tupaiidae; genus Tupaia; species Tupaia tana. Next base: position 53,761,747 of record JAKSZU010000008.1, on the reverse strand, counting down.
ATCTTACAAGATAAATAATGTGCAAATTTTTTTTAATTGGGTCTCATTATCTTACACAATTCTCCTGCTTTGGCCTCCCAAGTATCTGGGACTACACACATCCATCAATGCATCTAGATTTTTAGGAAGAGCTGGGAATCAAACCTGGGCCTTGCATGTGGTCTCAGCCTGGCAAGTAGCATCAACTAGGGCATGGTACCATAGCTGGGCCAGTTAATATCTTATGAGTGAAGTTTCAACACATTAAAAATAATTCAGAGTGCACATCAAGGTGTCCTTCTATGCTACCAAACAGCACCACTTGGTCACTTTCTCATCCAAAAATCAAGTACACTGATTACTTAAGGCAGTGTTTTACAACCATGATCACCAGTCATGTTTGATTATCATAAATCTCCCTTTATAAATGTCTTTTTCTTAGAAGGTTATATAAATATCTTAGCAGTGCTTTTCAGTGTATTGTAAGCACTTGATCATCATAAATCTCCCTTTCTCAATGTCTTTGCTTAGAAAATCATATAAATACCTTAGCAGTGTTTTTCAATGCAACAGAGTAGGCAACAAATTTCAATGTATTACAGAGTAGGCAACAAAATTCAACAAATGTTTATGGCATTAAATTGAACTTTACAAACTATGCACACCTTCTCAACAAGGCATTTACCAATATGGTATTTTTGTAAAACCTATCTGAATTAAACTTCATATTTCTATCTTCTACTACTTTAAAGTATTCCCATGTATTAATATTATTTTTCCACATAACATTAGTGTATATAATTCTAAAAGACCCCCTCACTTAATTAACTAACCCACCCCAGTATTATTCAGAAATGAAGACTTTTCTTCTTTATGATTCTACAGTGTAATAACTTCAAGTAATTTATATATAGACATACTCAGTTTTACTAACAGGCGTAATTTTTTCACCCTAATACATACTATCTTTTCTATTTCCTCAAAATAGGAACATAAATTATCTTTAAATGTGTTTTATCTGTAATGTTTTTATTCAAAACTTTATTCCAATCAGTAGGATAAACTCTAGTATTATTCTCCTGGGGTGTACACTGCTAAATAATTTGTCCATATGTCAATTGCAATTTTCAAAAATCCTTTCTACTCCCAAATTTTAAACATCTGTAAAAAATATTTGTTTTGAGAGTGGTTTACATTCATGACACTTGACCTTTTGCTGTACACACCACAAAATGCAGGTCTCAAATACCACGCAAACAGGAAATCTGATCATTCCTGCAGTAGCCATCTGCATGGTCCAATATCAAATATTAGTTCTAGGTTGCACTAACTCATGTGTTACAAATCTTTTTCTGTAGCCTCTATAATTAGTTGTAATTTGCCTCTTTTAAAATGTGTTTCTTATGGGACATCTGGTCTTGAAACTTCCACCTTCCCATTGAAAAAATACTTAAGTGTCTGGATTTTTCTTTTTATATGAAACACTGCATGGGTGGTATAACCAAGTCCAGATTTTAACAAAAAATAAATAAATTCCAATAACAGATGATGATTAAGAACCATTTAAGTACTGTATTTCCAAATATAAATGTAAATTAAAAGTGTATTGCAATATCAAGCTCTCTAAAAGTGAAAGCTCACAAAATAAATTTTCATGGGAATACAATATTGGCCTGTTTACTTCTAGGAACTACATTAATTAAGTTAAACTGGATAATAAAGAATTGGAATCAAAAATTTCATAAATGGGAAAAATATCTGAACATAATGACTTCACATGACACTCATCATTTTAATAATTTATGAATACCTCTAATTTTACAGAGATTGAAGTTATAGCTAAGATACGCTAAAACAGCCTCAAGATTCTTAAGAAAGTAGCCATTTTAAGGGACCAGCAGTTAGCGTAATGGCTATGTTGCTGGACTCCCATGTAGTCGACCACGGTTTGCGTCCCGGACCCGGTGGCTTAAAACTCACGCCAGGCGCATGTTGTGTGCGTGCCCAAGATCCCGAGAGGAGAATGGAGGAGAAGGGACTACAGCATGGCCATCCCCCTGGGGGGTGATTTCTCGCTTTCTCTCTCTCTGTCTGGCGAGCGCACGCGCCCTATGGCAAAAAACCTCTCAAATAAATAAATAAATAAATAAATAGTAGCCATTTTAATATAGTTCTTGATTCAACTGGTTCTAGATCACCTTCCTTAAAACTAAAATTGGGACAGCCAGTGGCATGGTGGTTAAGGCAGCTGGATTTCACAAAGTCACTGCGTGGTTCAAGTTTCAGACCTAGCAGCTTAAAAATCGTGCCAGGTATGTTTGTGTGAGTGCTCAAAAGGAGAGAGAAATGGAGGAGGAGAGATTATGATACGACCATTCTCCATGAGGGGTGCTTTCCCACCACCCCACTCCCAATCTCCCTCCAGTGAGCACACATACCCTCTGGCAAATTATAACAAAAGAAAATTAAAACTTAAACGTTAAATACGTACTTAGGAAAAATAAAAATGAATGACAGACATGCTACTTTGCATAAGATGCTAACATAATCGATTTGCTTCCTAGATTAGAAAAATTTTGGTATAAACTCCTTAAAACTAATTTTGTATCTTTGTCCCCCCCAAAAAAAAAATTAACAACAAAAAAAAGACAGGTCAAAGAAGCAATTAATAAGCCTGAGAGGGACCAGCAGTTGGCGTAATGGCTACGTCACTGGACTCCCATGTATCAACCGCGTTTCGAGTCCTGGACCTGGTGGCTTAAACTCATGCCAGGTGCGTGTGCAGGCATGCCCAAGATCCTGAGAAGAGAATGGAGGAGAAGGGGTTGCAGCATGGCCATCCCTCCTGGAGGGGGGGTGATTTCTCACTTTCTGTCTCTCATTCTGGCGAGCGTGCAAGCCCTATAGCAAAAACTTCTAAAATAAATAAATAAATAAATAGGCCCAAGAAAAATCCCATTTCTAATACTAGAATTTCAAACAAAAAGGTCAACCTCATAAGGCAGTGGTTAGGCACTGCACTTTGGGAACCAGACCCCACATGTCAATCACAATTCAAATCCCAGCTCTGGTGCCTGGAAACACACTGGGCATGTGTGTATACATACCCCAAATCCTCATGGAATGGAGAAAAAAGGATTGAGGCATAACCATGACCTATGGGAGAGAGGGGGGTTCTTTCTTTCTCTCTCTCTCTCTCTCTCTCTCTCTCTCTCTCTCTCTCTGGAGAATGCACACTCCCTGGCAATAAAAATAGATAGTATAAAAATAAAAACAAAAAATTTGGTGTGGAGGCAAATACATGTTCATCTTCCCAAAAGCTAGTCTGAAAAATATTTTACTGGCTTAGAAATTTCATACAAATAAAAATTCATACAGGTCTTTCTCAAAAATTAAAAAACCTTAACCTACAAAGTGAACAAGCAGGCCCCACTTCTCCTGTAGATGGATAAAGGTAATAAGCAACCTACATGATCCCTAATAAGGCTATGATCAACTAAGTAAAATTAATATGAAAACATACTTTAGATGTTTTATCCAAATGTAAGAACACTCTTTTGAAAATGACTGTTACTTTAATAGATATGTAAAAAATATTAAGTGCTGGGGCCAGCAGGCAGCATGGTGATTAAGGTACTGGATCCCACATGGTCCACAGTGGGATCCAGCAGTTAGAGTCTCAGACCTGGAGGCTTGAAACTCACACTAAGAGTCCACATGTGCTTACCCAATTTCCCAGAAGGAGAATGGAGGAGAAGGAATTGTGGCATGGCCATTTCCCCCTGGGGCATGGCGGGTGGGGATTCTCACTTTCTGTCTTTTTCTATCTCTTTGGCAAGCACACATGTCCTATGGCAAAAACCTTAAAAAAATTTTTTTTTAATTTAAAAAAAGAGAAGTACATACACTCAGATTTGTTTATGTAACAGTTGACATATTCTAAAAGGTAAAGAAATGTCAAATAACTATTAAAATAAGTATGAACAATTAGATTCGATAATTTCTTACCTGTATTCCATCTTTAAGTTTCAAAATGCATTCCATTGTATTGATGGTAATTACCACCGGTTCTGAACCCAATTTTGTCCATGGTACATGAATCCTCAATTCATGAATATGTCCGCTTAAAAAAGTGAATGGTAACTTCAGTTCCTTAAAACACAAAACATTAAATAAAATTAATGTTAGTGCATAAGATTTTCTCATTCTAATATCCAAATCACTTTCTTTCAAAATAAATGAAATTTCCAACACAAAAATATTTTGGGAATTACTATTTTTAAAAAGTAAGCATCGGGCGTGGTGGTGCCCGCCCTATGGCAAAAACCTATGGAGACTGGAGGGTTACAGCAAAAAGTAAGCATCGAATACAAATAAGCTATAATTATAGATAAACAAAAAAAACTTATGGTGCAAGTTACATATAATATGTTACTTAAGCTCTGCAGGTCACCATCCCCTAACCAACTGAATAAAAATGATAAACAATACTTGGTAAATGATAAAGGCTCACATATGGTGCTGGTAGTAGCAGTCAGTGCAATAAACAAGTAGAACTTGAAATAACTACAATGCCATATATTTTTCAACTAATATATAAAAGTATGACCTCAAAACAGTTTGACTGTAATACAAGGTGACAAGAGGTTTAACTGAAGATAGGAGAATGACTTGACAAAAACTGAAAGATAAAAATAAAATAAAATAAAATAAAATAACTGGGACCTGCAGATGGCATAATGGTTATGTTACTAGATTCCTATGTAGTTGACCACCGTTTGAGTTCTGAACCCGGAAGCTACCACCTCACGCCAGGAACATGTGCATGCATGCCCAAGATCTTAAGAGTGGAGGAGAGGAGAAGGGATTGCGGCATGGCCTCAGGGGGATTTCTCACTTTCTGTTACTCTGGCAAGTGCATGCGCCCTATAGCAAAAATCTCTCTCTAAAAATTTAATTAAATCATTTTTAAAACTTACTGTGCTTCACCTAAGTAAAAGTGTCTTATGACTGCTTTCCACTATTATTAGTAAAAAGATTAGAAACAAAAACATAAATTTCACCATGATCACTTTATACCAGTTTCTTTCACTTTCAGATGAAATTTTTGATACAAATCCAGAAGAGAAAAACTGTATTTGTATCACATTTTTACAGTTATTAGAACTCTCAGAAAGCTAATATAAATATTAAGCTTATTCATTTCTTTTTCCCCCAACTACTTGGTTTAGCATCATAGTAGTAATGTGCCTAATTACAGGCAGCAGAGTAGTGATTAGGACCAATAATTCTATAGCCAACAAACAAAAATTTAAACCCTAACTCTGTCACTCAATTAGCCTACTGACACTGAGCGAGTCATTTAATGTATCTGTGCCTCAACTGCATTATCGGTAAAACTGGGATAATATCTTTTGAGGATTAAATCAATTCATGTACAGTGCTTAGAACACTATTTTCCTCATGACGAAGCCATTATAAAGATGTTATGGGACGAGCAGATGGTGTAATGACTATGTCGCTGAACTCCCATGTAGCCAACTGCTGTCTGAGGCCTGGACCCGGTGACAAACTCACACCGGGCATGTGTGCTAGCATGCCCAAGATCCCGAAAGGAGAATGAAGGAGAAGGGATTGAAGCATGGCCATCCCCCCTGGGGGGTGACTTCTCGCTTTCTGTCTCTCTGGCAAGCACACGTGGCCCATAGTTAAAAAAAAAAAAAAAAAGCAGCCTGGTGGTTAAGGGAATCAGATGCCACATGGCAGACTATAGTTGGAATTCTAGCCCCAGTGGCTTGAAAAACAAGCCAGGCACGTGTGTGAGTACCTAAATCCTAACAGGATGGAGAAATGGAAAAGGCATTGTGGTGTGACCACATCCCATCATGGAGTGTTTTTTCTCTTTCGCCCTCTCTGTCTCTCTTTCTCCCTTGCAAGTGTACATGCCTTCTGGCAATTAAAAATCATTTTTAATAATTTATAAAGACATATTAAATATTACTATTACAAAAGTGTGGGTCTAGTTTATGTCTTCAATCAGGCTTTTTTCAAAGGGCTGACTCCTAAAAATCTGTTACTCTATACTAAGAAGAGGGCACAATTATTTCTCATTATTATATTAATTTTAAAGATGCAATAATTTCTTCCAGCATTATTCGGCCACCACAATATTATATTTTGATTGGTATCTGTAACAAAGACAATGATTACTAAGCACTTACTATGTACCCCTACTCTGGGCATCTTAGGTACATACAATCATTTAATTCTCATAATATCTATAATAGATAAAACTTTTCTCCATTTTATGATGAAGAATCTGAGGCACAAAGGGTCAAGTAGCTTCCCACAGGAATCATCTAGGAGAGCCAGGACTCAAAACTGGAAAATATTATTTCAGAGTCCTTGCTCTTAACCACTACTATACTGTCTTTATACTTTCATTATTAGCATAGACTATATTACCACTGGCTATTCATGTACTTGGACAAAGAGCCCCCATTTCCAACTCTACCATCTCTTCACTTGTGCAATGATACATTTGCAAAATGGCTACCAAAGTGGTGGCAACTGGCAAAAAATGGATTTACTCAGGAAGAAATTAAAAGATACTTGAGGGACCTGCAGTTGGCGTAATGGCTATGTCACTGGACACCCATGTAGTCGACCGCAGTTCGAGTCTCAGACCCAGTGGCTCAAACTCACGCTGTGTGCGTGCATGCCCAAGGTCCTGAGAGGAGAATGGAGGAGAAGGGAGTACGGCATGGCCATCCCCCTTGGGGGGTGATTTCTCGCTTTCTCTCTCTCTGTCTCTCTCTGTCTAACTGCTGAACACATGCTCCCTATAGCAAAAACCTATCAAAAAAAAAAAAAGATACTTAAATCAAACTCATGAACTTAGTATCATTAGAATACTACTGACAAATTGAGCTACTAATCATTGTTAACGTAAGAAGTGATTTTCTACATTAGAAAAGAGACTTTTTTCCTATAAATAACATTTATTGAGCATTTAAAAATAACAAAATGTTTTTGCATGTATTTTTTCTTCTTTCTTGCGTATTTCTCACCATAAGCCGAATAGAGTCTGAGCGGGTTGCAGCATGGTCCTGCTGCCAGGACTCAGGGTCCAGGAACTGCATACTTGCCAGGGAAGCAGCTGTTGCTGCTCCACCTAGCCTGAGAGAAATTAAAAAGACTGCAGTGACAGGAGCTGGGATGGAGAGAGGCAGCTAGGGTACCACTGGCTACAGAAGCTTGGGTTCATGATGCCAGAGCTTGTGGTTGAGACTCACTAGAGGGAGTGATGCGAGCACCCTGATATCGTCCTGTTCAAGGGGAAAAATCAAGATGGCTGGCTAGAAATACCCACCTTAGCATCTCTCTGAGGTAAAAAAAAAATAAAAAGCTAATAAATCCCTCAGCAGTAAGAGGAGACTGCCAAAGTACAAGAAAAAGATGACAAAAATCTCTGGAACACATAGTTTCTACTGGGAAGTATAAAGAGGAATCAACTGCCTGAAGCTAGTAAGGCTCCAGAGAAGCTCCACTGCCCACGCCAACATTCCCTCTAGTAAAGAAAATGAGAGAAATTCCCCTCTGAAACTCTGAACCTCAGCTGAAAGATGCAATTAACCTCCAGCCCCCTCTGGACCACTTTGCCAGGAGCACACTTCCAAACTAGGGCTGTCCCTCCCCAGTTCCCTGACATCACAGAAGCTACTCCAAAACTCTGAAAAAAAAAATGAATACTCTACCAGATGCCTAAAAGTCAATGCAGAGACATAAGGAATATTTAAAGTAATAATAATAAGGAAGTATCTCTCTGGAAAGAGTCATAATAACTCCTCATCAACAATGATTAAAACACAGAAAATCATAGATGTGTTGGATAAGGAATTTTATTCATCATAACAAAACTCAATAAGATGCAACAGAAAACAGGTGATCTATTCTAGAAGATAAGAGAAGTATTCCATGGGACCAGCAATTAGCATAATGGCTATGTCACTGGACTCCTATGTAGTCAACAGCGGTTTGCGTCCTGGACCCAGTGGCTTAAACTCACGCCGGGTGCGTGTGTGTGCGTGCCCAAGATCCTGAGAGGAGAACGGAGGAGAAGGAATTGCGGCGCAGCCATCCCCCCTAGGGGGTGATTTCTCGCTTTCTGTCTCTCTGTCTCTCTCTGTCCGTCTGGCAACACACGTGCCCTATAGCAAAAACCTTTCAAAAAAAAAAAGAAGAAGAAGAAGAAGAAGAAGAAGAAGAAAATTATTCCATGACATGAAGGACGTACACTATAAAGAGACAGAAACCCTAAAAAGGAATCAGAACTTCTGGTGATGAAGAATACAATATAGAAAATTGAAATCTCTCTTGAAAGTATCAACAACAGATTAGATAATGCGAAAGAAACTCTGCAAAGACGACAAAATCTCCAATTTAATTCAAGCCAACAAAAAGACATGCATTAAAAATGAGGACAACATGAAGGAAATTTTAGACACCATTAAGCAGCCAAATGTCCACATAATAGGTATTTCAGAAGGTGAGAGACAGGTGAAAGCACAGAAAATCTATTTCATGAAATACTATCTGAAAGCTTCCCAAATCAAGAGAAACATCAAACATCCAGATCCAGGAAATACACCAAACAGATTCGACATAAAAATATACTCTCTAAGCACTTCATACAAAATTGACAAAAGTCAATGATGACAGTCTAAAAACTAGCAAGAAAAAAATGTCAAAATATATTTATCCTTTATAAATAATTATTAATTTATCCTTTATAAATATATAAAGGATACCATATCCCATCAGACTAACCTCAGACAACAGAAACAATGCAGACAAGGAAGGAATGGGAAGACATAGTCAGAACTTTGAAAGAAAAAAAAAATTTTCAGCCAAGAATACTATACTCATTAACATTATCCTTCAAATGGGAAGGAGAAATAAAATCATTTCCAGATAAACAAAAATTGGAAAAATTCACCAATACTAGATCAGTTCCTCAAGAAATACTTAAGTGAATACTACATCAGGAAAACAAAAGGTATACAAATATAAATAAAAGACATGAAAACTAATAAAATGACTAACAAAATGGCAGGGATAAATCCACACATACCAATTACATATTAATGGATTAAACTCCCCAATTAAAGGACGCAAGTTGTCTGAATGAATAAAATAACAGGAGCCTTCTATATGTTGCTTACAAGAAATACACTTCACTGATAAAGATATACACAGACTGCAAGTCAAGGGCTAGAAAGTTATCTCAAAGAAACAGCGTATAACGGTTACATTGCCAGACTCCCATAGGGCTGACTGCAGCTCAATTCCAGGATGGCAGCTTGAAACGTACACAGGGCACTTGTGTGTGAGTACACAAAATCTTGGGAGGAAAATGGAGAAGGGATTGTGGCAGGGCAAGTAACTCCTGGGGGGTAATCACTTTCTGTCTCTCTGGTAAGCGCACACACCACATAGCAAAAAAATCTCTTTAAACAAATTAATTAAGTCATTTCATGAAAACAAAAATTTTTAAAAGGCTGGAGTCAAATTGAAAACAATATTTTCAGATAAAAACTGTAAAAAGGCACAAAGACTACTACTACATATTATAGTATTAAAGAGATTAATTCACCAAGAAGATATAACAATTAAAAATACTATGCACTTAACATCAGTGCACCCAAATACGTAAAAGACAGACTTCTGGATCTAAAGAGAGAAAGTCTGCAACTCACTAATTGTTGGAGATTTCAACACCCACTGTCACTACTGGACAGGTCATCTATTAATTCATGGAAAATAAACAAAGAGCCATAGGAGCTAAATATACCATAAACCAGACATTCATAGAACATTTAATCCAACAACTATTAAACACACATTTTTCTCAGCCTCATTTTCAAAGGACACAAAATAAGTCTTTATAATTTTGTAAGTACAGAAACTATTGTGTTTGTATTTGGTTTATATTAAAACTATACTACAATGCCATAAAACTAACAATTTTCTTGTGTTCAAAAAAAACATATCTAGAATATTTTCTAACTACAATGGAATTAAACTTAAAATCAACAGAAAAGACTTTGAAAATGAAAATATATGGAAACCAAGTAATTTGCTCCTGAAGGACTTCAAAACTTTCAGTTACCAAGTATAGCCACTGGGCATCACTTCTTTGCACTAAAGTGCCTTCGCACTTTAAGTACATTACTTAAATGTTGCTTTTAGCTTTGAGAAATCTTAATGTGTTGTATTTTTGAAATTGAAAATACTGTAAAATAGATCAATATGTCAGCTATATTAAGTCAACATACAGTTTGCTTAAGTTATAGAAACCAGCCTGTCATCAAATGATTCTAGTTCTAGAACTTCATAGACTTAATTGTAAAATATTTCCTTTCCTCTGAGTTTGTTTAAGTGATTTTTATTTAAGTCAACTAAGGGGACTTAACAGTGGCCTAAAAGTAATAAGCCAACTCAGTCGGGATTAGTTAATTCATTAATAAAATATATTTAACCCCCCCCAAAAAAAAAACTACCAAAGAAATTTAGACTAAAATTTTTTAATTTCTTGAGACAAATGATATAATATTCCATACTCTGTGGGATATAACAAAAGCAGTCATATTGGTGAAGTTTACAGCAAGTACTGCCTGCAAGAAAAAAATGGAAAAATGGCAAATTATCAGCCTAGTAATTATGCATCTCAAGGAACTGGAAAAGCAACAACAACAACAACAAAATCCCAAAAGTACTAGAAGAAATAATAAAGATGAAAGCAGAAATAAATAAAATTGAGAATAAAAAAAAATAGCATGCTATAATGATACAGTGACTGAACGTATACAAAAATAATAAAATTGTAGACCTGCCATCATCCCTGCCACAGCCATCACCATGAACAACGTCAGGAAGGCTTGCACAGACAATGAAGAGCATGTACAATCAGTGCTTTAATCATGGGTTTGCTGAAAAGTTCCTCAAAGGAGACAGTTCCGGGACCCATGTACCTCTTCAAGCGCTAACAGCAGTGTGTTCAGAAAGCAATAAAGAAGAGATTCCTACTGAAGGACTGGAGTTCATGGGCAATGGCAAAGAAAAGCCTGAAAATTCTTCTTGACCTTGCAAGTCACCTTGAAAACTGATTCCTCAAATCAGGAAATTGAGGACTCTGGATTTTGTCATCTAAGGCTGTGAAGAAAGCCATCAGATTTGATGAGTTTAGGAAGTAGTTTTATTTCCTCCCTGACGCTTTCCTCTCACTAGTAAAAGATGATGAACCATCACTCTGAGGTGATTTCTCACTTGCTCTGGCATCTTACAGGAACTCCATCAGTATTAGCTAATACTGAACAATTTCTTGGGATTATGGTTGCAATACTTGGTTTGGAATCCCCTTTAAATATACTGATATATTGATAAAAGAGTCAGGACGATCAGGGTTGCCTGACCTCTTGATTTGTGCTGCAAAGGACAATATGTACACCATAGTGTGTAGGACCTCTGTTTTTTTCCTGTTTAGGGAGTGAACGCCCTGAAAAGAAATCCAAGCACAATGGTTCAATCAACACTTGGGACCACAGTTTTATTTTATATAGTAACTAACACTTAATATTTCTGGTGGCCTTGTTAGCAAAAAGGAAGATGGCTTTCAATAGTTCCCTACCTAATGAAGTGTCAGATTGAAGACATGAAAGCTTCAGGAATGGCACAGTGAACATCATTTCAGAGCTCACAGTGTAGTTTAGCTATTAGATTATTTGTAGTGGCTATGAAGGAGAGCCTAAATTGCAGATTTGCTGTTGCCAGCTTTCAACCCACTCAATGAATTAAGTCAATCTGCATACCATAAAAACACCAAAATGCTGCATCTAGTTAACTGGGGAGACAAGGTGTTTGCTTTATTTGCCTTGCTTATCCACGTTGCTCAGAATGTCTGTAATCATGAAGATGGAATAAACTATAACAATTTTCAATAAATATTTTAATGTAAAAGAAAAAAATAGCAAAAAAAGGAAAAATAATCAATGAAACAAAAAGTTGGTTCTTTGAGAGAAGAAACAAAATTGACCATTAACTAAACTAACCAAGTAAAACAGAGAAAGGAACTAGATAAGTAAAATCAGTAATAGAACAGGCAATATTACAACAGCTATGACATGATACAGAAGATGATAAGAGGACACTATAAGCAACTTTATGCCAGCAAACTAGGAGACCTAGCTGTTGATTAGACAAAATAGGCAAATTTCTGGACACAGACTCATTACCAGTGTTGAATCAGGAAGAACTAGAAAGCCTGAACAGACTAATAACAAGCAATGTGAATGAATAATAGTCTCCCAACAAGAAAAATCCCAGGTCCCTATAGCTTCACATCTGAATTCTACAAAACTTGATGAAGAATCCCAATCCTCAAATTATTTCAAAAGATACAAATGAATTCTCCCAAACTCATTCTATGAAGTCTCCAACAATTTGATATCAGACAAGCATATAACAAAAGAGGAAACCACAGACCAATATCCCTGATGAATACAGATACAAAACTCCTCAACAAAATACTAGCAAACCAAATCCAATAACACGTTAAAACATTTATACACCATGACCAATTAGGCTTTATCCTAGAGATGCACAGATAGCCCAACATACACAAAACAATAAAGGTAATACACAGCACTAATGGAAGAAAAAAATAAAAATTGTATGGTCATATCAATTGACATGTAAAAGTGTTTTGACAAACATCTTTTCATGATTAAGACTCTTAACAAAATATTGATAGTTAACTTCCCAACACAAAGTCATGTATGACAAACCCATAGCTAACACAATTAAGAGAGACAAACTGAGAGCTTTCCACTGAAACCTAGACCACCACAAGGCTGTCCACTTTCTCCACTCCTTTATTTATGTATGTATGTATGTATGTATGTATGTATGTATGTATGTATTTTTGGCTATAGTGCATGTGCACTCACCAGAGATAGAAAGGGAAAATAAGAAATCATGTACCGGAGAGAATGGACACAGTACAATCCCTTCTACATTCTCCTCTCAGGATTTTGGACATGCACACACAAGGAATGTTTCTCAAGCCACCAAGTCCAGGATTCAAACCACAGAGTTAGCCATGTCGTATTCAGCACCTTAATCACATTCCACCTGTTTGCCCTCTCCTTTTATTCTCTTCTAGTATTGAAAGTACCAGTCAACACAATCAGGCAGGAGAGAAATAAAAGGCACTCGAAGAGAAAAAGAAGAGGTGAAACTGTCCCTATTTGCAGATTACATGGTTATATACATAGAAAATACAAAAATATTCATTAAAAAAACTAGAGTTGTTCTGTAAAGTTGCAAGATACAAAAATCAATATATAAAAATTTATACCATCTTTATACACCAAAAATGAACAAACTGAGGCAGAATCAAAAACAATCACATTTCCAATAGCCACCCAAAAAAACACTAATAATCATGAAATAAAATATCTAGGAATAAATCTAACCAAGGAAGTAAAAAATCTCTACAAGGGAAACTATGACAAACTGAAAAAAGAAATTGAATACAATACCAAAAAATAGAAATACTTCTCTTGTTCTTGAATTGGAAGAATCAATAATTAAAATGTAAATTTTACCCCATTAGTTAACAAATTCAATGCAATTGAATTTGCACTGAACTACCAGTGGCATTCTTCAAAGAAATATAAAAGTCAATCATATTTGTAGCATAGCCATCCCCATGAGAGGCGATTTCTTGCTTTCTGTCTCTCTGTCTCTCTGGCAAGCACACGCACCCTATAGTAAAGAGCATCTCAAAAAAAAAAAAAAAATCATAAAATTTGTCTAGAATTATAAGAGACACCGTATCACCAACACAATTCTATGCAAAAGAATAAAGTAGGAGGCATCTCACTACTTGACCTCAAAACATATCACAGAGCTGCCTAACCAAAATATCCTAGTACTGGGCTCATAGACCATTTAAAGCCAGATGATTTTTGACAAAGGGCACAAGACAATCCAATGAAGAAAATAAAGTCTTTTCAGGAAATGGTGCTGGGAAAACTGAACACCCAAAGCAGAAAATGAAACTGAACCCCTCTCTCTCATCATTAACAAAAATCAACTCAAAATGAATCAATGATCTAACTGTAAAACCTAGAACTATAAAACTAATTTGAATACAGGCAAGGGATTAGAATAGACATTTCTTCAAATAAGACATAGTAATCACATAAGAAATTGCTCAGTATCATTATAAGAGAAATATAAACTACAATGAGATACAATTTCACACCCATTAGAATAGCTATAAAATAAACAAATAAACAAACCAACAGAAAATTATTGCCAAGGATATGAAGCAACTGGAACACTTCTGCATTGCTGTTACGTAAAGTAGTGCAGTCACTATGGAAAATAGTACAGAAACTCCTTAGAAAATTAAACATAGAATTACCATGCGATCTAACAATTCCACTTCTGGATATATACTCTAACAAACTGAAAATAGATTCTCAAAGAGGTATTTGTATAACTACAAGTATGTTCATAGCAGCATTATTCACAATAGCCAGAAGATGCAAGCTACTCAAGTATCCACCATGGATGAATGGATAAGGAAAATGTGGTATGTACATGCAATGGAATGTTATTCAGCATAAAAAAATGAAGAAAATTCTGGGACCAGCAGTTAGCGTAATGGCTATGTCACTGAACTCCCATGTAGTTGACTGTGGTTCGAGTCCGGGACCCGGTGGCTTAAACTTAGGCCAAACGCGTGTGCATGCGTGCCCAAGATCCCGAGAGGAGAATGGAAGGAGAAAAGATTGCAGTGTGGCCATTCCCTGGGGGGTGATTTATCGCTTTCTGTCTCTCTGTCTCTCTCTGTCTTTCTGGCGAGCGCATGCGCCCTATAGCAAAAACCTCTCAAGGAAAAAAAAAATGAAGAAAATTCTTCCACATGCTACAACATAAATGAACTTTGACGATACTGTGCTAAGTGAAATAAGCCAGTTACAAAACAAATATTGAATGATTCCACTTACATGAAGTATCAAGAGCAGTCAAACTCATAGAGAGTTAAAGCAGAATGGTGTACACAAAGGGCTAGAAGGAGGGGAAAATAGGGAGTTAGTCCATAAAGGGTACAGAATTTCAGTTTGGGAAGATGAAAAAGTTCTGAAGATGAACAGTAGTGATGGTTGCATGACAATGTGAATGTAATCGATGTCACACATAAAAATGGCTAAGATAGGAAATTTACATTACATATATATTGCTGCAATAAATGAAAATAAAAAACTTAACAATTCCACTCTTAGTTAAAATCTTCTAGAAGTTATAAATAGAGAAAATACTTCACAAATAATTTAAAGAGACAAACGCATCTATGATAATCAAACTCTGGTAGGAATATTACCCCAAAAAAGCAAAATTTCAGAGTGGTATCACTTATATGCATAGATGCCACAAAGCTAAATCAAATTTAACAAATCAAATCCAACAATATGTAAAAAGGATAATACATAATAGTCAACCGAGATTTATTCCAGGAATGTAAGGTTAGTTTAACATTTGAAAACTCAATTTAACTCACCATATCTACAAAATAAGAAAAAAAAATCAGGTATCAACTCATTCAGTGTAGTAAGTGATAAAATTAAAAATCCATACATGATTTAAATTATGTGGAAAGCCAGAAAAAGAATAATTATGTTACCCAAAAAATGACATTGACGGCTAACAATGTATTTCACAGTAAAATATTGAGCATTTTCCCACCTAGGTTGGGAAGGAAAAGAATATCTATTCTCACAACATGTATTCTATTAATACACTGCTTAAGAAGTCCTGGTTGGTGCAATAGTAAAAGAAAAATTATTTGAAACGTACAATTATTCGACAGAAAGACAAAAAACTCATTATTTGCAGATGACATGATTCTATTCAGAAGACAATCCAAACTAATCTACTAAAAAGTGTCAGAAGTGCCACTGAATTAATAATGGCCAATATACTAAAATTAATTGTGTTTCTATGTACTAGTAACAAATAAGTAGAAAAAAAATTTTTCTTAAATAAATAATGCTGGGCCAGCTGATGGTGTGGTGGTTAAGGTGACTGGATCCCACGTGGCTGACTGCACAATTCAAGTGCAGACCTGTTGGTTTGAAAGACACACTGAGCCCATGTGCATGCATACCCCAAAACTTGAAAGCTGAAAGGAGGAAAAGGTATTGTGGCATGGCCATACCTCCTGAGGGGATGCTTTCCCTCCCTTTCCCTCTCTCTCCATCTCTTTCTCTGCCTCTCTAGTGAGTGCACATGCCTTCTCGTGATATATTTAAAAAAAAAAAAAAAGTCAATCCAACATGTTAATTCCTCCCAAATTAATATAAAGGTTCAAAGTAATCCTAATAAAAACAATAATGGGTATTCTCTTTCTTCTTTTGGAAATTAATTCTAAAATTTACAAGCTGAAATGAAAATGTACATGGAAATTTGAAGGACCTAAGATAATTATGACAATCTTGAAAGAAAAAGAATAAAGTTGTACAAATTGCATTATAAGATATCAAGATTTAATGGAAGAGTTACAGTAAAAGACAGCAATGGAGTAGCACAAGATTAGAAGACCACTGAATAGAGTTCAGAAATAAATGCACACACACAGAAGAACCTGATTTAAGGAAAGACTTAATGTAATTGAATAAGAAAAGAATAATTTAGCCAATGGTGAAGATCAACTGAATATCAGTGGAAAAAAAGTGACCTCTGCCACGCACAAGCAAAACAATTTGGGATCACTGGCCCTGAACAGAACTCCTAAAACAAAACCTAGAAGAATATCTTCATAACCTTGGAGTAAACAAATTTCTTAAACAAGAAATAAAAAGCCCTAACAATAAAGGAAAAGACTGATAAATCAGACCTCAATAATATTTAAAGACAAGCCACAAACTAAGATATTACAAAACACATGCCTGGTAAAGGATGTAAACAAATAGCCAATAGGCTTGTGAAAGAGTGCTCAACACCATTAATCATTAGAAAATTGCACATTAGGGGGACCAGCAGTTAGCATAGTAGCTACGCCGCTGGACTCCCATGTGGTCGACTGTGGTTCAAGTCCTGGACCCGGCAGCTTAAACTCACACAGGGCATGTGTGCATGCGTGCCCAAGATCTCGAGAGGAGAATGGAGGAGAAGGGATTGCAGAATGGCTATATCCCCCCTTGGGGGTGATTTCTCGCTTTCTGTCTCTCTCTTTCTGGAGAGCACAAGCACCCAATAGCGAAAACCTCTCCAAAAAAAAAAAAAAAAAGAAAAAGAAAAAAGCAAATTAAAATTGCAGTAACACTACATATGATAAAGGCTTAAATTTAAATAACAAGTATACCAAACAGTAGCAAAAAATAACTGGGACTTTCACACATTGTTCTGAGACTACAAATTGGTTAAAAAAAAAAAAAAAAAAAAAAAAAAAAAAAAAAAAAAACCACTGGAAAATTACTTGGCAGCATCTATTAAAGCTAAACATATGCCTATCAACTCCTAGGCATACACCTACAGATAATGAATGTACTTACATCCACCAAAATACCTGTATAAGGATGTCTGTAAAAACTTTCTTCGTAACACATAAAAGCATAAACAATCTAAATGTCCTCCAATAGGAGAGCAGGTAAGTAAACCGTGGAATCTTTATACAATAAAATACCACAAGGCAATACAAAGAACAAACTATTGCTCACCCAACAATGGGGGTTAATCTTAGCTTTAATGTGGAAGAAGCCAGACACAAATGACTCCAATTTATTTGATGCTCACAAAGAGGTATAACTTATCTGTACTGATAGAAGCTGGATTAGCAGTCACCTCATTTAGGGATGAGAGTATTGATTACAAAAGAGGAACAGGAGAGTCTTTTCAGGTACCATCCTATTTGTCTTATTAGTAACTGCACATGTGTATACATATTTAAGACTAAGCAGTTACAGCATTTAGGGTTTGTGCTCATTTTTAAAAAAATGAAAATAGACACTCAACTAATAAAAGACACTCAACTAACCTTGGGGAAAGAACAAGGGAAGAGGCAAGAAAGAGTTATTTCTTAGTGCTAACTCTAGATTATTCAATAACAGAAGACACAGTGGAATATAAACTTAAAATCACCGATAATCATCACCATCAGGTTAAGACTCCCTTTATCACCTAAAGAATTGGTTTCTGACTCTTCTGACATTCCACAGATATTCTGTATCCTCAATTCTAAAAGAACTGCTCTGCATATGTTGCTAATAAATGTAATAAATGAATTAATGAATATGTGAATTTTGGAATTATGGTTCATTTGCATCAGACCATCCAATGTTAAAAGAAAGCAAAGAAACTAAAAAGAA
Organism: Tupaia tana; assembly: GCA_026018925.1. Taxonomy (NCBI): domain Eukaryota; kingdom Metazoa; phylum Chordata; class Mammalia; order Scandentia; family Tupaiidae; genus Tupaia; species Tupaia tana. The sequence continues at coordinate 53,743,331 of JAKSZU010000008.1, read as the reverse complement.
ATGATTAAAGAAATTTCTGATTACACTGCCTTTATCAATCTGTGTCTACTCATTAGGATGCCATGGGTTGTTTTTTTGTCTGAGAAAGACAGAACTTCCTTCATTAACTTGCTGTCTTTCAGAACCTTCAATGCCCAGAAGGGAGAATAGGAATGTATTATTTTTCAACTTCATATAGAATGTTGACAATGTAAATCAGCATATTTGGTAATTCCTGAGAACTGAACATTCTGACAACAAGAACAATTAAATTGTTTTCCTATCATTCAAAGCAATTTGGGGGAATCCTAAACTAATAAACCATCACTGGGAACAAACCGTAAGAAAAGAGAAAAAAAAGCTGCAAAAGAAGGTCTCTAGTTTCAGAGTAGCCCAAAATACATTAGCAGGAAAATTAATGTTTTTACAGCATAAAATCAAAGCATAGGAAAGAACGAATTACATCTAAACAAGCTGAAAGCGTCTCCAGTCAATGACAGCTACAGTTTACCTGCTCCAGCACATCCAGCTTTAACTCCAGCTTGCTGAGAACCACGTCTCCACCCCATAGTGAAAGCTGTAGATCCGAAGGCTTCAAGTTCTTGATGTAGCGATTCACATAGCTCATTAAAATGGGAGTTACATATGACTCCAGCATCTTTTAAGGTGAGGAGTTAAAGTCAGAGGCTGAAAAGAGTAAAGGCACAAACGTCAGAAGTAACCGAGCGGTGCGACGAAGGAAAAGGCATTTCTCAGGAGGAGCTGGAGGCCGGAGAGTTGCAGTCAGTCCCCACCAAAGCCGCCGCTCGCCTCCTCCTAGAGTCACAGAAAACTCAGGCGGACTCCTAGCTCCAGCCCCGACTTCCTAGAGCGTGTAACTCCCGTCAGTGAGCCCGGCGGGGATGCGAGAAAGAGGTGGGGACCCGAACAGAGTCCAGGCGAGGGAGAATGAAGCGAGGCGGCAGCAGACAGCCCTACACCAGCCCGGCCCCCCGCGAGGCCTGCGCCTCCCGGAACCCAGCCGGATCTCCACCGTAGGGCCAGCGTTAGTGCCAAGCCCACGCCGGGGCCGCGCCACCGCACTCCACCCTCTGCTGACACTCCTGCCAACAGTGTCGCGGCGTCCCTGGCGCCACCGGTACCTGGCACCCGCCTCCGGCGGCAGAGAAGCTCCCGTACCGCGCCACTTCCGGGTGTGCCCCGCTCGGTATCGAAAGCAAACTGTACCTCCCCCGCTCGGCTCGGCAGCTGGACAGGGCTGCTCAGGCAGGAAAGGCTGCTCGGTGCGTCTTCTCGGAGAGCTCCCGAGCGCGGCTAGCCAGCGGGCCCGCTCCGGCCCGGCTAGTGGTCAGCACAGAACTCTAAGAAGTGACCGGTAGATGGGGGGCGGACCGGTAAAGCGGGGACACCGGAGATCCGGAAGTAGTGCTCCGAAGAGAAGTGACTCTTGGGTGGCCGGATTCCCGAGGTGTAGGTAGCGCCCGGGAGGCAAAGCATCGCAGGTGCAGAGCGGGAAACGTCACCTAAGGCTTAAACCCCTGCAAAGGCCGAGGTGGCTGTTTCTCTGGGGAACTAGAGGACTAGGAAGAGGAAGTTGAGTTCGGCGCGGAGGGCAGTGGCAACAGGCCCCATGTAGGAGGAGCGAAGTGGTGGGGACATTTAAATTTAGATCCGAGGTTTATTTGCTGTAGGTAAGGGTGCGTGGGAGAAAAAGAATTGAAGGGATTGGAATCTACATTTGACGCGTTTTGACCAAACATGTAGTCAAGCTCTGGCGTTCTCTGACCTTCTGGAAACACAGTGATAAAATATCACCTAGTTTGTTTATGCGGGTGGGGAGTCAAAGAGAAGATTGTTGGGACCGCTGGATTACAGTCTGCTATGAAATCTCAAAACACGGAAATGTCAAAATGAAGAAAATAGGAGGCCTAGAGACAAAGTGAAAACAGCTGACAAAGATAAATTGAGAGTTTTAAGAGTTTTATTAGGCTGTAATAATACATGAAAATTTAACCTTTCCTTCTAGTACCCTGCAAGCTAACAAAGTCAAGAAGCTCAAATAGAACTGATTCTGTAGCACAGGAAGCAGGATCCCACACAGCGCCCCCCGCCCCCAATACCCATCCAGGTTGGCCTGAAACAAACCATGGACACCTACTGCCCCAGAGCTGAGGAACTGGAGAAACGGAATCACATGAGGACCAAATCCTGTGGAGGGTGCCCTCTATCATAAATGAAGATGCCTTCTATCATAATCATAAATGAAAATAGGAGATAAAATGTTAAAAGCTCAAACACCTGATTCAGAAAATACACTGGGCTTAAAGGAATAGCATAGAATATGCTGCCAGATCTTGACCAGCTTATTTTATGTTTGGAAAATTAAAACACCTACCAGCATTTTGAAAATAGACTTCCCTATAAAATTATTAAATACCAACCCATGCCTCTAGAGTTCAAAATTACAATTTATGAAAGAGCTTTTGCGGCCAGCAAGTGGCCTGCTAGGTAAGGATCCCACATGATCAACTGCCCTATTTTTTTAAGAATTATTTAACTTTATTTGTTATTATTTTAATTTGACCAGAGAGAGAGAGAGAGACTGAGGAAAAGTGAGAAAGCAAGTTGCCAGGTCTGAGACATGAACCACCGTCAGCCATGTGGAAGTAGAGGGCCTTAACCACTGTGTTACCTGTCGGTCTCCCAACTGCACTATTTGAGTCCCAGACCTGGTGGCTTGAAAAACACCAGATATGTGTGTCCTGCATGCCCCACATCTTGAAAAGTGGGAAAAATAGAGAATGTTTTGACCATACCTCATCTTGTGGGGTGGGCTTTCTCTGTCTTCTTTCCCCCTCTCACATTCATTCTGGCAAACAAAAGAAAAAAATGAAAAGCATTTGTAACTACAATAGAAAACGGGCATAAGTGAGGATGCCAAGGTGTTTAGATTTTTGTTAATGAGAATGAACTAAATTTTGCCCAAAACAAAGCAGCAGCTAATTGCTAATTCAGGGCAGGTGTTGCATCCCCATAATAGCCTTGATGAATAACTCAAATAATTTAGGTATTATGAAAAACAGCTAAATAAGCCAAATACACTAATTTTTTAGTGATCTGCTTCACTTGAAAAGCAAAAAGGTTGAAGTCATGATTAAGAGATTTTTAATATAAAGAAAATTGTGAGCCCAGCAGGTGGCAAAGTGGTTAAGGTGCTGGACTACCACATGGCTCACCACGATCCCAGTCTCAGACCCAGTGGCATGAAACTTACACTCAGTACACGTGCATGCATGCCCAAAATCTCAAGAGGAAAATGAAGGAGAAGAGACTGTGTTGTGCCCATAACCCTGGGGAGGGTGACTTCTTGCTTTTTGTCTCACTGTCACTATCTGTCTTTAAGGTCACAAGCCTTACAGCAAAAATACTCTCAAAAAGAAGAAAAGAACATTGTTCCATTACTTGTATATACAAGCTCTAAAGGGTCTATAACAAGAGCTCCAGGTCTTGTCTTTTTTTTTTTTTTTTTTGAGAGGTTTTTGCTATAGGGCGCATGGTGCGCTGGCCAGACAGACAGAGAGAGACAGAGAGACAGAAAGCGAGAAATCACCCCCCAGGGGGGATGGCCACGCCGCAATCCCTTCTCCTCCATTCTCCTCTCAGGATCCTGGGCAGGCACGCATACACACCCAGCGTGAGCTTAAGCCACCGGGTTCCGGACTCGAACTGCGGTCGACTACGTGGGAGTCCAGCAACATAGCCATTACGCCAACTGCTTAATGGCTATTAAGTCAGCCCTTTTTATTTCTTTAGAAAAATGACAAGACCAGCAGTTGGCATAGCGGCTATGTCGCTGGACTCCCACATAGTCAACCACGGTTTGAGTCCTGAACCCACGTATGTATGCGTGCCCAGGATTCTGAGAGGAGAATGGAGGAGAAGGGATTGCGGCATGGCCATCCCCCCTGGGGGGTGATTTCTCGCTTTCTGTCTCTCTGTCTCTCTCTGTCTGTCTGGTGAGCGCACGCGCCCTATAGCAAAAACCTCTCCAAAAAGAAAGAAAAAGAAAGAAAAAGGGCCTAGTTTTAAGGTGTTTTAGTAATACAAATGCTGTATTAAGGTAAATTAGCCAGGTATTTGAAATAGTACATAATATGACTAAGATATTTAAATAAAATAATAAGTAAAACATAATAAACATTTTTTGTTCTTGTATGCCATTTTTAAATTTTTCTCTTTCTTTTTAGGTTTCTGCCATATGGTATGAGCATTCATCAGAGAGAGACAGTGAGAGGGAAAGTGAGAAATCCACCCTCAGAGGGGATAACCAATCCACAGTTGCTTCTCCTCCATTCTCCTCCAGGAATTTTGGGCACACATACACACACACACATGCCTGGCATGAGTTTCAAGCCACCAGGTTCAGGACACACAAACCACAGTCAGCCATGTGTAAATCCAGTACCTTAACCACTAGGCCACCTGCTGTCCTCACCATTTTTCTCTGAGCCAAAAACGAAATAAACAGAAGCCACATTTCTGGTATGGAAAAATTATCTGAGTGGTGGTGTTTGGTTTTAAGTATCGAAAATCAGTAGTTTTCAACTTGTGTTTCATTGTGTCCTATTCTGAGCAAATTTAATTTCTTTTTGCTAATATATTTTATTGCTCGTGTGTTTTGAAATGTTAAATGGGCAGCCTTTCCCAAATTCCCTATTATATGTCTTTTTATTTAAAGTATTCTTCCTCCGACATAGTTTAGGTTCTCTCAAAAAGACTTTGTGGCAAATTGGCTATATAGGCAATAGTTCTGCAGAGGCAGGTCTTGTTCTTGATCTTAGCCAGAAACCTTCAGGTTTCTCACCATTAAGCATGTTGTTAGCTGTAGGCTTTATGTAGATGTTGAGCAAATTGAAGTTCTCTAGAGTATTTTTTTCATGAATAGAGTGTTAGATTTTGTCGAATACCTTTTATGCATCAATTGATAGGATATTGTGATTTTTCTTCTTTACCTTGCTGTTGTGATGGATTTATATTATTGCTTTTTAGATGTTGAATAAACCTTCATATCTGGATGAATCCCACTTGGATATGGGGTATATTTATGCATTTTTATACATCGTATATATTTTATATTTTTATACATTGTTGCATTTGACCTAACATTTTGTTGAGGATTTCTGTATCTATGTTCTTGAGAGATATTGGTCTATGGTTTTCTTGTTAATGTCTTTATCTGTTTTGGTATTGCTTTAATGCTGGCCTCATAGAATGAGTTACAAAGTGTTCGCTCTACTTCTGTTTTCTGGATGAGATTAAGTAGAAAATTGGTATAATTTCTTTCTTAGATGTTTTGTATTATTCACCACTGAGCCCATTTAGGCCCTGTGTTGTCTATTTGGGAAAGTTAGCATTAATTTCTTTTTTTAATCTCTAGCATTTCTTTTATCTTCATTCTTGGAATTTTCATCTCACTGTTTATACTATCCAGCTGTTCTTGCATGTTTACCTTTTCCACTAAAGACCAGCCTATTCATCAAGTTTTTTAATTCCTAGTCTTATAATTCTAATATTCCCGCCATCTCTGATCCTGGTTTTGATACTTGCTCTGTCTCTTCAGTCTTTGTTGCCTTTTAGTATGCCTTGTAATTTCTTGTTGAGAGGGAAACATGATGTACTAGGTGAAAGGAACTGCCTTTAGAAATGTGGTGGCAAGGTATAGAGGGAGAGGAAACATTCTTTAAAAAAAAATTTCCAATAGGTAGACTCTGATAAAGTTTTCCTGAGGGCAGGTTTTGTTAAGAACAGGATGCTCATTTTTTTCAGAATGATTCCTTTTCCTTTCCTCCTGAAGGAAATTCATGGAGATTTTTCTTACATATTCACTGAAAGGTAAACTCATAAAAGTGTGGGGGCTCTCCTATGACTGGGTTCCTCTGGAGTTTTTAACTGTCAGATTTGTCTACACCTAGCCTCAGATTTGTCAGTTAGGCTCTAGATTTTCCAGGTGCTGGTTCCAGCAGAGGATTCTGCTTTGGAAGTTAGGATGCTCTGTATTTGCCTTTCTATCTCTCCAATTTTGGGAAGAATGATTTGCCATGTGACCTCACCTCTCTGACAGATCTAAGGAAAACTGTTTATTTTTCAGTTTGTTCAGCTGTTTATTTGTGGCTAGGACAGAGAGGCAACTTCTAAGCTCCTTATGCACCAGACTTGAAATGGGAAGTCCCAGTTAATTTTTAAATACCTAAGTGATGTTTAAAAAGTTAAAAAGTATAGTGAAAGCCATCTTTTTAAATTTATTTTTGTAGTGTATTCTAAAATCTTTAAGTATAAGGACTTGTATCCTAATACCTTGTATATTTCATAGTACTTAATAGGTTATGACAGTGATGACTTTAACTATTATTCAGTAAATCTGTTTTCCTTTCCCTCCTGTGCACGTGGCTAGATTATTATTCAAGCTCTCTTATATTCAGGTGTTATCAAGTAACTGAGTTCTGGCCACCTGAATATGGATTGAAATGATGGAGGCACAGACCTGGCTCATAAAAGCCTTTCACCTGACAGCTTCATGTTTTCCCTCATCAACAAGCTGGATAAATAGGATGCCAAAGTCACTAAGACCCAAAAGATGCCACAGACAAAAATTAAGAGAGAAAGTCTATGAATCATTGCTAGAGGAACACAAACTGCTGGTTCGTAACATCCATAAGGATTTTACATATTTGAGAAATAAACTACTATTTAAATTACTGAGACTTGGGGGTTTATCTGTCATAGCAGGAAATACTATTTTAAATACAAAAGATGAAGCTGAACGTAATCAGTTCTACTCCGTTGTTTCAGGAACATTAAATCATAATTTGATTAGGCCAGTAACACAATGCACTGTGACACTGGACCCAGGCAGGAAGGTCTTGGGTTCACATCCAGAGGTCTCCCTGTGCACACTGTAAGCGCACTGGGTAATCAAGGCTGGGCAAAGCCAAGTGTGGACTGTTGCATGAGGACCCTATTGGGGGTGCCTATCTCTCTTTCTCCCTCTTTCCTTGTATCTTTCTCATGGGAGAGATAAAGTTTTTAAAAATTGTCAACAAGGCCAGCCAATCAAATGATGGTTACAGTGGCTGGATTCTACATGGCCAACTTCATAGTTTGAGTCCAGATCCCAGACCCAGCGGCCTGAAAATACACCAGTGCATGTGCTTGTGTGCTCAAAATCTCAAGAGGATCATGGAAGAAAAGGGATTGCAATATGGCCATTTGTGTGTGTGTGTGGGGGGGGGGTGTAACATGCTTTATCTCTCTTTCTCCCTTTCTCTCTCTCTCCCCTCCACCTTTCTCCAGCAAGTGCACATACTCTATAACAAACAAACAAAAGGTAAAAGTAACATGAAATGATCACTGTTTGATTAAATTTTAAAAATACTTAACTAGACGACCACCAAGCTACTCACTGAATGCTCTTTACATGTTATGCCTTGTTACATTTATAACAAAATATATGGCAAGATAAGGAAGTTCAGACATAAAATAACCTATGGTTACAGTCAGTCAACCCAAATTTTCTGACTTCTTAGTCTCCATTTCTCCCATTTTGAGAAAAAATAAAAAGAATCATTAATTACTACAATAAATAAAGTAACAAAGAAAGCTTTTTGGATTTAGAGTCATACACATTAAGTAACTGTATAAAGCATTTCTGACTAGCTTCCTAAAAATTTAGAGTAGGTAAAGATTTGCAATCTAGAGTTAATTGTAAACAAGTATCTGTCCAAAATTCATAGGCATTATTGTACTATAAAGTTTGACATGGTATAGTTCATAAGAAGACCATTTGATAGGAAATTAATAATCATGGTTGGTTCAAGTTGTTTAAATATTGTTAGTTTAGGGCTGGCCCCATAGCATAGTGGGTAAGAGAGTTGGATCTCACATGGCCAATCACAGTTCCAGCCCTGGCCCCAATGGTTTGAAAAACACACTGAGCATGTATGTATGCATGCACGCCCAAAATCCTGACAAAATAGGGAACTGGAGGAAAAATGATTATAGTGTGACCACAATACATTAGACAGTTCATTCTCTCTCTCTCTCTCTCTCTCTCTCTCTCTCTCTCTCTCTCTCAGACACTCACTCTGTTAATTTTTTTAAAAAAGGAAAAGAAAAATGGGCAGTTCACAGGTGAGGAAACCCAAATGTCTAATAATCACAGAAAACCTGTTCCTAATAATCAGGGGTAATGCAATTTAAGACAGTAATGACCTGCTATTTCATACCCATCACGTTGACAACATTTTTCATGTCAATAAGTAGACTAATAGAAACTAGTATTGCTAGTAAGAACTCCACATGGAGAAGAATTTAGTAATATCTAGCAGAGAAAAAAGATATACCCTATGGTCCAATAATTCCACTTGTAAGTATGGAGAGACTTGCGTATGTACACAAGGAAACATGTTTAGGCAGTATTTCGCAGCATCATTTTGTTTACCTAAAACAAAGAAAATAACTGAAATGTCAGAAAATAGTTAAACTGTGGTATACTTACATAATAGAATTTTAAAGTAAAAATGTTAGAATTATGATTTTCAAATATTTTGTCTATAGAAAAATATACTTTACACCATGACTCATGTGTATTACATATATATATACATATATGCAATGCAAATAAAGTATATATGTATTGAGGACTTCCACATAAAAATATTTAAATTGAGTACATGTAATCTATCTTATTTTCTGTTCCTTTATTCAGTTCATGACTTCCTTATTTTGTGAGCTACTAATTATTTGTGACCTATATTTTGAAAAAAGTGAACAACACTACATATTTATTGACATAATAAATCTGAAACAAATAACATTGAGAAAAACATTAACAACAAATATAGTCTTTTTATATGTATAGTATATACTCATATATCCATACATGTGTGTGGCATTCTAAGAATGCTATATAATGCAACAGCTACATATAAACATAGAAATAGTTTTAAAACTTACATGAGGGGCCAGCATGATGGTTAAAAGCACTGAACTCCCACGTGGCCAACCACGGTTCCGGTTCCAGTCCAAGACTTGGCGGCTTGCTGTCTGTCTGTCTGAATCTCTCTCTCTCTCTCTCTCTCTCTCTCTCTCTCTGTCCCTCTCTGGTCACATTAATATAAATAAATAAAGTTCAATAAAATAACTCTTAAAAAAAAACTTACATGAGAGGAATTGCAGATGGCATAGCAGTTATGTCATTGGACTCCCACATGGCTGACCACAGCTCTTGTTCTGGACCTGGAGGCTTGAAAATCATACTGAGTGTGTGTGCATACATGCCCAAGATCCCAGGAAGAGAATAGAGCAGAAGAGATTGCTGTGTGGCCATCTCCTTTGGGGGTCATTTGTCATCTTCCCTCTCACTGCCTCTGTCTATCTCTCCAGCAAGCACATGTACCCCAAGGCAAAACCTTTTAAAAGAAAAAAAAAGGGAAGAAAATGTAGAAGAGATGGAGGCCATGCCGCCACTGAGGCAGCAACTGGAATTATACAGCTAAAAGTTAAGGAATGCCAAGAGCTTCCAGAAGCTGGATGAGCTAAAACAAATTTTCCCCTACAGCCTCCAAAGGGAACACAGCCCTACCAATATCTTGATTTGGTACTAATTTGGGTTTAGTCTGAACTCCAGACTTCTTATAGAATTAATTTTTTTGTTGTTTAAGCCACCCAGCTTGTAGAAATGTGTTATAGCAGCCATAGGAAATGTATACTCTAGGTCAGATTGGCAGGAGTGATGTTCTTCATACATTAATTTTTTTCCTATTTAGAAAAATTTATTGAACATTATTCCCAATCGCACTTATCAAAAGAAAAACTTTATTTTTCCTGAAGGCACCCTTTCATTTCACATGATCTATGCTCTAATGTTTTTTTGTATTTAAAAATACTGTAAAATATGAACTTAGTAAAATGCATATAAAACTTCATGCTGATCAAAAATAAGTCCAGAAAAAGGTTACTATACATCCAGAGAATAGTCCCCATAGTATATGTTTCCTATGTAAATCATATTTGAATACAGTTTTTCAGAACCACATTTAAATAAATTCTGCAATTTGTTAACTAAAGGCATTCACATTTTTCTTACACCACATATCTGTTCCTTTGATTAACCTGGCAACATCTGTTAGAATCTAAGAAATACAGGAAGAAAAATAGCAGTTATTTCTCAAAGTTTGAGAAATCTGGCCCACCTTTGTGTAATTTCCTGAGATTTCTGCTCCACTAAAGTCAAAACCAGGATTTTCTTTCTGTAATCTCTCTATTGTAAGCTTTCTCTGTATTTGATCTTGTACTCAAAGATCAGCTGCATATTCAGATTCTATTGGGTCATCAGGAAAGTCATGATGCATTTTCGCATAGAAAAATACAGAAAAAAATGAAATATTAACTTTGTAAGCTAAATAATGTGATTGAATGTATTAAAGAAAATGAAATTTTAAAAAATGAAAAAAAAGAAAAAGACAGAAAAAGACATTGTGACTTTCTTGATGACCTAATAGTAGAGAAGTCCAAGAATTTGTGGCAGCTCTCTGTCGTTAAAAGAACAATACAGACAATTTTTCCGTTCTCCGAAGTCCATGCTTCCTCATCAGCTATCATAGAATCAAAGAGTTTGCCCTAAATGAGGCCAAAATACAGACTTTCAAACGTCCCGGTTGCAAAGTGCCCATATACGAATTCTTTTTCTTTTTTTGGAGATGTTTTTGCTATAGTGTGCTCGTCAGAAATACAGAGAGAGAGAGAGACAGAAAGCGAGAAATCACCCCCCGGGGAGGTGGCCACGCCACAATCCCTTCACCTCCATTCTCTTCTCGGGATCTTGGGCACATAAACACACATGCCCGGCATGAGTTTAAGCCACAGGTACAAGACTCGAACTGCAGTCAACTACATGGGAGTCTAGTGACATAGCCATTAACGCTAACTGCTGGTCCCCCAATATACTAATTCTTGATAGGTGATTAAGCCTAAACCGGTAGAAGAACATGAGTTAAGATTATCTTCATTGACCAAAAGACTTAAGACAGAATCCCAGCAGGAGCTCATTTACAGGGAATATTTGAAGACATCTCCATGAAATCAGGAGGTTATGATTAATAGTTGAAACATTCTCTCCCCTGAGATGTACCCAGTATTTTAGGAAGAAAGCAGGGGGATGGGTGGGCTGGGAACATTTAAAATAGATTTGGTGTGAGAAATGTTATAGCAAGTGTCATGGTGGTTGGGGCACTGGACTTCCAATGGCCAACTGCAGTTCCAGTCCCAGAACTGACAGCATTTCTCATTTTCTCTTTCTCTCTCTCCTTGTCTCTCTCTGGTCAAATTTTTAAAAATAATAATAATAAAATTAAATAAATATTTTTTTATTTAAAAAAAAATGTTAGCGGCAGGCAGGTGGTGTGGTGATTAAGTCACTGGGCTCCCACATGGATGACCATGGTTTGAGTCCCTGACCTGGCGGCAGCTTGCTTTCTTACTCTCCCTCTCTCTCTCTTGTCCAATTAAAAAATAATAATAATAAATAAAACTAAATAATTCTTTAGAAAAAAATATTATAGGAATCTAAGTCCAGATTACCTGGTTAGGGAAAAGGGACTGAATACTTTCTTTCCAGTGTTGGCAGCATCAGAAACATTTTTGAAATATTTTTCTGCATGAGTTGATTACAGTGGCTTTAAAATATGTTCACAAATTTTTTAGTAGTACTCCCTTCAACATTTCTCAAGACAATAAAATCCATACATGAAAAACTCATATTTAATATATTGAATAGGGAAAAGCTGGAAGCTTTTCTACTAAAAACTAGAACAAAACAAGGCTGCCCACTTTCTCTACTCCTTTTCAATGTAGTTGCATAGAAAAAAATACCTCATGACTTTTCCAACAATCCAGTAGTACTGGGAGTCCTGGCCAATGCAATTAGATAAGAGAATAAAATAAAAGGCATTCAAATAGGGAAAGAAGAAATGAAATGATCTCTGTTAGTGGATGATATGATTATATACATAGAAAATCCAAAAGAATTGACAAAGAAAAAAAAAATTGCTGAGAAGTCAGCAAATGGCATAGTGGTTACATTATTGGACTCCCACGTAGCTGACCAGTTCAAGACCCAAACTTGGTATTTAAAAATCACACTGGATGCATGTGTGTGCATGTCCAAAATCCCGGGAGGAAAATGGGAGAGAAGGGATTGTGGTGTGATCATCCCCTCTTGGGGGTGATTTCTCACTTTCCTTCTCACTGTCTCTGTTTCTCTCTCTCTGGCAAATGCACACACCCTAAGGCAAAAATCTATAAAAGAAAAAAACTGGAAATGATAATAGAATATAGTAAAGTGGCAGAATACAAAATCAACATACAAAAATTTATAGCATTTCGGGAACCAGCAGTTAGCATAATGGCTATGTCGCTGGACTCCCACGTAGTCGACCGCGGTTCGCGTCCCGGACCCAGTGGCTTAAAACTCACACCGGGTGCGTGTGCGTGCGTGCCCAAGATCCCGAGAGGAGAATGGAGGAGAAGGGATTGCGGCGTGACCATCCCCTCTGGGGGGTGATTTCTCGCTTTCTGTCTCTATGTCTCTCTCTGTCTGTCTGGCGAGCGCACGCGCCCTATAGCGAAAAACTTCTCAAAAAAAAAATTTATAGCATTTCTATACATCAACAATGAACAGACTGAGGTAAAATTGAAGTAAGCAATCCCATTTATAGTAGCCACCAAAAATATATGCTATCTAGGGGTAAACCTAACCAAACAAGTCAAAGACCTCTACAAGGAAAACTATGAAAAAATAAATAAAAATTACACAAAAAAGTGGAAAGGTATCTCCTGTTTCTGGACTAGAAAAGTTAATGCAATCAAAACAAAATGCCAGTCCTACCCAAATTAATCTACAAATTTAATAAAACCCTAGTCAAATTACCAGAGATATTCTTAATAGATTTAGAGAAAAAAATCACAGAATTCATCTGGAATCATAAAAGACCCTGTATTGCCAAAGCAATATTGCACAGAAATGATGGAGTAGGAGGCATCTCATTCCCTGACCCCAAAATATATTTCAAAACTGTGATAAAAACAGCATGGTAATGGCACAAAAACAGGCATGTGGACCAATGGAACAGAATAGAGACCTCAAAAATAAACCCCAAAACATACAAGACAATTGATTTTTGATGTAGGGCACAAGACAATCCAGTAGGGAAAAGAAAATCTCTTCATCAAATGATGCTGGAAAAACTGGATATCCACCTGCAGAAAAATTAAACTGGATCCCTATCTCTTACCCTTAACTAAAATCTACTCAAAATTGATCAAAAATGTAAACATAAAACCTCAAACTATAAATCCAGTGGTGAAAAATGGGAAACTTTTGGAGACATCAGAATAGGCAAAGATTTCTTAAATAAGACTCCCAAAGTACAGGCAATAATCCCCAAAATAGACAAGTGGGGTTACATCAGGTTAAAAAGCTTTTGCACAGCAAAAGAATAATAATCAGAGTGAAGAGACAACCCTCAGGAGGAGAACTATATTTGCAAACCATTCCTCGGATAGGGGACTGATAAATAGAATACACAGGGAACTCAAGCAGTTTACCTGGGGAAAAAAATCAATCCAATTTAAAGACGGGCAAATGAGCTGCATAGACAACACTCAAAGGAAGATGAACTAACAGCAAAAAAGCATGTGAGGAAAAATGTTCAAAATCCCTTATCATAAAGGAGATGCAAATCAAAACCACAATGAGATACCACCTGACCCCAGTCAGAATGGCTAATATAATAAATAAATAAACGTGCTGATGAGGCTGCTTAAGAGAACTCTCCTATGCTGCTGGGGGGAATATGAGAACAATATGAGCCCCTGTGGAGAACAATATGAGACTCCTAAAAAACCTACAAATAGAACTATCATACAATCTAGTAATTCCACTCCCGGATATCTACCGAAAAGATAAGAATACACTCAATTAGAAAAACACTTGCACATTCATGTTTATCGCAGCAGTATTCACAATTGCTAAGACATGGAATCAACCGAAATGCCCAAGAACAGATGAGTGGATTGAAAAAGTGTGGCACATATACACTATAGATCATAAAAAACAATGAGACCCTGAAATTTGATAGAAAGTGGGTGAATATGGAAAATTTAATGCTGAGTGAAGCAAGCCAGATTATGAAAGAGAGGCATTATTTGTCCCTATTCAATATATACCAAATGTCTACACTCTATGGAAGAAACTGAAAGATTAGGAGGTATAAAAGCATGGAGAGGGACCAGCAGATGGTGTAATGGTTATGTGGCTGGACTCTCACATGGTCAACCACAGTTTACGTTCCAGACCCAGTGGCTTAAAAAACTCATGCTGAGGGGACCAGCAGGTGGCATGGTGGTTAAGGTGCTGGAGACTCCCACATGGCCAACCACAGTTTAAGTCCCGGACCTAGTGGCTTACTTTCTTTGTTTTTTTTTTTTTTTTTTTTTTTTTTTAATTTATTTTTTATTATCTATTTTTTTATTACATTGAATTACATAAAACTTTACAGTGTATTACATTGCTTTTTCAAAAGGGAATGCCATGCATGTCAGTCAGTACAGAGACATTAATCTCCCCGCTTCAACATTCAGTATCTTTCCTATGTTTCTCCCAATCATTATTATTATTATTCTAATTATTTTTTATGATAAACATGATTTTTTTTTCCAATTATCAGATCATAAAGTTCCCAACAATAGGAAACGTAGACTGCACTCAGGGCTGGACCAAGGGTGGGTCTCGTGCAGCCCCGCAAATGTAGGTGAATCTCCATGGAACACAGTTTCAGGAACGCGGCTCAGGAAAGCAGAGACGGCCATCAGCGGTTGCGGCACGCGGGGCAGATCCCGGCCACGGCCCGCGGGGCAGAGCCCCGGCCACGGCACTCGGGGCAGACTCCGGCCACGGCACGCGGGGCAGAGCCCCGGCCACGGCACGCAGGGGCAGACCCCCGGCCACGGCACGCGGGGGCAGAGCCACGGCCACGGCACGCGGGACAGAGCTCTGGCCACGGCACGCGGGGCAGAGCCCCGGTCGGGCCGGACCTCCAGATAGGGCATGCGGAGCAGAGCCCCGGCCATGGCACGCAGGGCAGACCCCGGCCACGGCACGCGGGGCAGAACCCGGCCCCTAGTGGCTTACTTTCTCACTTTCCCTCTCTCTTGCTTTCTGTCTCTCTCTGGCCAAATTAAAATAAATAAATAAATAAATAAAATTAAATAATTATTTTTTAAAAATCATGCTGGGTGCATGTGTGTGTGTGCCCAAAATCCTGACAGGAGAATGAAGGAGAAGGGATTACAGTGTGGCCATCCCCACTGAGGGGTGATTTCTTACTTTCTGTCTCTCTGGTAAGCGCACGCACCCTATAGCAAAAATCTCTCTTAAAAACAAAAAAGAAGGGAACCAGCAGTTAGCATAATGGCTATGTCGCTGGACTCCCACGTAGTCGACCGCGGTTCGCGTCTCGGACCCGGTGGCTTACAACTCACGCTGGGCGCGTGTGCGTGCGTGCCCAAGACCCCGAGAGGAGAATGGAGGAGAAGGGATTGCGGCATGACCATCCCCCCGGGGGGTGATTTCTCGCTTTGTCTCTGTTTCTCTCTGTCTGTCTGGCGAGCGCACGTGCCCTATAGCGAAAAACCTCTCAAAAAAAAAAAAAAAAAAAAAGAATAATACTGTTGGGAACCAGCAGTTAGCATAATGGCTATGTTGCTGGACTCCCACATAGTCGACCGCAGTTCGCGTCCTAGACCCGGTGGCTTAAAACTCACACCGGGCGCGTGTGCGTGCGTGCCCAAGACCCCAAGAGGAGAATGGAGGAGAAGGGATTGAGGCGTGGCCATCCCCCCTGGGGGGTGATTTCTCGCTTTCTGTCTCTATGTCTCTCTCTGTCTGGTGAGCACACGTGCCCTATAGCAAAAAACCTCTCAAAAAAAAAGAAGAATACTGTTTGGCCTAGCCAGAGTCACGCATGCAGGACACTGCTTCATGACAAGCTGGGCCAGATGGGATGCCTGGTTCAATTATTGGCCCTCCCTAAAAAGGCCAGGTAGGGCTCATGCCCTTAGTCCTAGCTGTACAGGAGTCTGAGGCAATAGGATTGTGACACAGCAAGACCCTGTCTGAAACACATACACCTGCACACAAACACACACAAAAGAATAACACCATTTCTTTTGCGTTTATTATATACTGTAGATTTTACCAATGAAACAACTTAGACAGTTTATGTGTATCATACTTGATATCATACAGCTAATAAGGAAAACAGCAAGGATTTTAATCCATGTACCTCTGAATACAAATCCTATCTTCTCAACTATTCTTCTCTACCCTGGAAGACCTTAATTGTTTTGTAAAAGTCTATCTCCACTTAGTCCTTTTATTACTAGACCACCCACATTCCTTCCTCTTTCACTGTTCTTACTATCCTAATCTACCTTCTCTGAATGCATGTAAGTTTGATACTGTCCCCTTTAACACTTTACCCCAGAATTAAAAAGAAAGACTATGAATGATAAATATAAAGTACTATAAAATTATTATGTCTTGTTACCTCATCATTAGTTGTAGAGATTCCCTATCTCTATCTATGCATAAGTAAAACCTGAGTATGATTCCATCATACCCTTAACTTGTATTAAAACTAGTCATCTCTCAATCTCAATAATAATAAAGAAAAGAAATCACTTTAAAAATGGGCCTAATGGTTAAGGGGACTAGATTCCACATGACCAACCATGGTTTGAGTGCCAGCCTGGAGGCTTGAAAAACATGCTTGAAGTGCATGCATGCATGCCCATGATGCCAACAAAATGGAGACAAGAGAAGGTATCGCAGTGTGACCAGGCACCACTGGAGGGAGCTTTCTCCCTCTTTCTTTTTCTCTCTTTCTTGCAAGATCATGCATACACCCTGAAGCAATTACGTACATAAACTTTTTAAAATGAGCAAAAGGAGGCCAGAGGGTGGTGCAGTGATAAAACATGACACTTTTTGACTCTGAATCACATGACAATGTTCCACGTTCACATCCAGTAACCTCCCTGAGTATCCTAGGCTTGCATGCACCCATGACCTGAGCTAGCTGGGACTTGATCACAGTATCAAGATCCTGCTAGGGGTCTCTCTCTCTCTCTCTCTCTCTCTCTCTCTCTCTCTCTCTCTCTGTGTGTGTGTGTGTGTGTTTGTGTGTGTGTGTCAAGAAATAAATGAATAAACTTTAAAAAGGTGGGGGTGGGGTGCAAAAGATTTTAATATATACTTCACCAAAAAAGATATATGTATGTCCTATCAGCACATAAAATATGTAATTATAAAACCACAATGAGATAGTAGCGCACACTCACTAGAACAGCAAAAATTAAAAAGACTAACCATACCAAGTGTTGGCAAGGATGCAGAGCAACTAGAACTCTCATATATAGGTAGTGGGAATGTAAAATGATGTAAGAGGGCCAGTGGTGGAGGTGTAGTGGTAACACAATGCTACATGATGCTGAAGCCACACAGGAAGGGTTCCAGGTTTATCTGAGGTTTTCCTGTGCATGCTGAATGCACACGTACATGCCTATGATCCTGATCCTGGCTGGCTGTGGTGGGTGATCTGTGTAAAGACTCCGCTGGGAATGCCTTTCACTTTCTCATGTAAGAAAAAAATAAACCTTTTTAAAAACTATACAAGAGTGGGGGACTGACAGGTGGCATGGTGGTTAAGGACTCTGGACTCCCACATGGCCGACCATGGTTTGAGTTCCAGACCTGGTGACTTGCTTTCTCACTTTCCCTTTCTCTCTCTCTCTCTGCTATGTCCCTCTCTTATCAAAGTAAATAAATAAATAAAGTTAAATAAAATAATTCTTTAAAAAAATTATAGAAAAGTTTGGTTATTGTTGAAATGTCTGTTGTTTTCCCATTCTTGGAAACATGTTGAAAAATTAAGTATATACCTACCATACAACTGTACCATTTCACTCCTAGTTATTTACCAAAAATAAATGAAATAACACAAAAAAGATTGTACAGGGGCACAGCAAGAAGGAAGTACTGATACATGTATCAACATGGAAGAATGTAAAAATAATCGTGCTGAGTCAAAAAAACCTGACAAAACAAGCAATATTGTGTTATCCCATTAATATAAAATTTTAGAAAACTAAAACTAATGTTTAGGGGATGGTAGGTGGCATGGTGGTTAAGGCACTGGACTTTTACCTGGCCGACCACAGTTCAAGTCTCAAACCTAGTGGCTTGGTTTCTCACTTCTCTCTCTTTCTCTCTCTCTGTCTCTCTGATCAAAATTTTAAAATAATAATGATAAATAAAATTATTCTTTAAAAAAATATTTAGTGGCAGAATATCAGTGGATGCAGGCAGACAGGGCTATAGAGTAAAAAGGGGCATAAGTAAACTTTCCAAAATGGAAATATTATCTTTTTTTTTAATTGCCAGAGGATATGTGCACTGACTAGAGAGAGATAGAAAGATGGACAGAAAGAGAGAAAGAGAAAGCATCCTCCTATGGAGTGTGATCATGCCACTATCCCTCCTCCTCCATTTCTCCTTCCTGTTGAGATTTGAGCATACACATAAATATACCCAACGTGTTTTTCAAGCCCCCAGGGCCAGGATTTGAGCCACGGGCTGCCATATGGGATCCAGTTCCCTTAACCACCAAGTTACAGGGGTGAACCTAGAAATGTTATCTTAATGGTAATGGTTTTCCAGATGTATACATAGTTCACAATTCATTAAGTTATGGGTTTTTAAATAGATGCAATTCATTGTACATCAATTATACCTCAATAAATCTATTTATAAAATAATAATGAATTAGGGCCAGCAGGTGGTGTGGTTAAGGTGCTGGATCCTACATGGCTGATTTCATGGTTCAAGTCCCAACCTCTCTCTGTCTCTCTCTAGCAACTACACACACAAGTACATGCACCCTATGGCAAAAAATAAACAAATAATAATGAATTCAATCTATCTGTCTATATCCACACACATATATTGATATTTCTTAATTTACAATGTATTTACATCCTGATAAACCCATTAAAAATTGAAAAATCATAAGTCAGAAATGCATTTACTATATCTACCCTACTAACCATCATAATTTAACTAGCCTATCTTAATGTGCTTAGAACACTTACATTAGCCTGCAGCTGGACAAAATGATTAACACAAAGCCTACTTTATAATAAGGTGTTGAATATCTCATATCGTTTACTGACTGCTGTACTAAAAGTGAAATAACAGAATAGTTGTATGGGTACTTCAAGTATGGTTTCTACTGAATGCATATTATTTCCATCCACTTATAAACTTGAAAAATGGTAAGGCAAGAACTATCTCTACATATACTAGCCAAGGAAGAGTCCATAATGTCATAGTAGCATTTTCATAAGAACAAAAAAAGTGAAAACAATACAAATGTCCATCAACTGATGAACAGATCAAATTTGATTTATCTATATTGTCTCAAGACAAGGCTGTGTAAGGGAAACAGTGAATGCCAAAGGAGCCAAAAAACAAAGAATGAGGCAGGCAAATCCAGTTTGCTGGCAATGATATCTATTGAACTAGCATACAGAAACACATCCGGGGTAGTGGCAGGATGCATAGATCTCCACACTAATCGTGAGACAGGCCACTATGCTCACAGGCAAGGTTCTGTGCTTTTTGGAGATCACTGTTACAGTATGTGCACAAGGGAGTCTGTGTCATGATTAATGATTGAGAATCTGCTGCTTCAAAGCACAAGTTAATAGTTACGTTTACCAGATCAGCATCCAAGAACAAGTCTGACTAGTACTGGCATGTAGCACCACTTAATGAGACAATACAGCAGTTAGCATGGTGGATTAGTAGACAAGATGGAGTCACTCTGGCTCCACACACATAAAATGAAATACTACTTAGCAATAAAAAGTGATGAAATACTGATACATGCAACATGCATGCCCGGAGTTTAATGTATGCATACTCTGAAAAGAACCAAAGGGACCCTAATCCTGTACCTCTGGCTGATCTTTGGAGTCTGGGCAAAGAGGAGGTGACTGCTAAGGCAGAATTGTATGTGGCCTGTCTAAGCACTGAAGGAGAGCCTCAGCTTGAAGCCAATCTACAAAAAGGAGAAGAATAGATTCTTTCATTTTTGGCTCCAGGCATTTAAGATCTTTGACAGGTCTCTGGCTGACCACTGAAATAATATTAAGTCTGTGATAGTGTGATCTTAAGAAATACTTTAAGTGACACACAAACAGAATACAGTCTTTGGATAAATAGGGTTGGAAAGTCCCTAGACAGATGACTGCTGCCCTAAACAAGCAACAACAGCAAACTCTGGGGAGGGTTATATCTGACTTCCAGAGTTACATTATTATCTTCAAAATGTCAAGTTTTTTTACAAAAAAAAAAAAAATACAAGACAGAAAAGTATAATTCATTCACAGGAAAAAAATAGAGATTCACACCAGGACATCTTAATAGAATTGTTGAAAAACAGAATCATGAAAGCAGCAAAAGAGAAATGACTTGACATGTACAAGAGCACTTTGGTAAGATTAATACCTTATTTCTCATCAGAAACCTTATAGGCCAGAAGGCAGCAGAAATCTTTAAAGTAATGAAAGAAAGAAGAAGAGGAAAAAAAAAAAAAAAAAACCACAACTCTGTCAACCAAGCATTCTGTACCTGCCAAAACTATCCTTCAGAAATTAAAGAAATATTAAAACTCTCCAGATATACAAAAACTGAAGGATATCTGCTAATAGGCCAGCCCTATAAGAAATGCTAAAGGGACTCCTTCAGGCTGAATGAAAGGATACTAGACACAAGACACAAAGAATGCATGGCCATTTAAAGACCGCCAGTAGAGTTAACAACACAGGTGAAAGTAAAAGCCAGCAACCCACCACCGCAGGCCCAGGATGGTCGAACTCCCACGGTGGAAGGAGCCTGTTTCCCTGAGGATATCTAAAGAATACAACTGTTTTGAAAATCCTACTTGGATAATGGCTACTCAAACTGATATGATGGAATTGGACATGGCCATGGAGGCAGACAGCTATTAGTCACTCGCAGTGACAATCTTACCTGGACTCTGGAACCCATTCTGGTGCCACTATCACAGTTCCTTCTCTGAGTGGTAGAGGCAATCCTGAAGAAGAGAATGTGGATACTTCTCAAGTCCTGCTTGAGTGGGAACAGGGATTTTCTCAAACCTTCACTCAAGCACAAGTAGCTGATATTGATGAACGGTATGCGATGACAACAGCTCAGGGGTTACAGAGCTCCTCTGTTCCCTGAGCCGTCAGATAAGGGTACTCAGATCTCATATACACAGCTTGATACTGCTCATCCCACTCATGTCCACAGTTTGGCTAATCCATCACAAATGCAAAAACATACAGTTGTAAACTCAATTAACTATCAAGATGATACAGAACTTGGCGATCCCAAAACTGACAAAACTACTAAATGACAAGGACCAGGTGGTAGTTAATAAGATTGCAGCTATGGTCCACTGCTTTCTAAAAAGGAAGTGTCTAGTTCAGCTCACAACTAGTTGAGTCAGACATGCCATCGTGCGTTCTCCTCAGCTGGTGTCTGCTGTTGTGTGCACCATGCAGAATACAAATGATATGGAAACAGCTCATACTGCTGGGAACTTGCACAACCTTTCCCATCATTGTGAGGATATGTTAGCTATCTTTAAGTCTGGAGGCATTCCTGCCCTGGTAAAAATGCTTGGTTCACTGGTGGATTCTTTATTGTTTATGCCATCACAACTCTCCACATATTTTATTACATCAAGAAGGAGCAAAAATGGCAGGGCTGCAGAAAACAGTTGCTTTGCTCAACTTAAATGTTAAGTTCCTAGCTATTATAACAGACTGCCTTCAGATTTTAGCTTATGGCAATCAAGAAAGACAGTTGATCACTCTGGCTAGTGGTGGATCCCAAGCTTTGATAAATATAATGAGGACCTAATTTACAAGAAACTACTGTGGACCCACAAGCAGAGGACTGAAGGTGCTAGCCATCTGCTCTAGCAATAAGCTGGCCATTGTAGGAGCTGGAGGGATGCAAGTTTTAGGACTTCAAATATTATAGATACAAGTCAATGTCTTGTTCAGAACTGTCTTTGGACCCAGGAATCTTTCAGATGCTGCATCTAAACAGAAAGGGATGGAAGGTCTCTTTGGGAGTCTTGTTTAGCTTCTTGGTTCAGATGATATAAATGTGGTCACCTGTGCAGCTGGAATTCTTTCTAAACTCACTTGCAATAATTACAAGAACAAGATGATAGTGTGCCAGGTGGGTGGGATAGAGTGTGTTCTGTCTTCCATGCTGATTGATAGGGAGTGTCTGTGCTCTTCATCATCTGGCCAGCTGACACCAAGAAGCAGAGATGACCCAGAATGCTATTCACCTTCACTATGGACTACTAGCTGTGGTTAAACTCCTACACCCATTATCTCCTTGGCCTCTGATAAAGCCTACTGTTGGACTGATTGAAAACCTTGCCCTTTTTCCAGCAAATCACACACCTTTGCATGAACAGGGTGCCATTCCATGAGCTCAGTTGCTTGTTCTTGTACTTCAGGATACCCAGCAGCCGTGCATCCATGGGTGGCACACAATGGCAATTTGTAGAGAAGGTACACGTGGAAGAAATAACTGAAGGTTGTACTAGAGTCCTTCACATCCTAGCTCCTGATGTTCACAACAGAATTGTAATTAGAGGACTGAATACCATTCTATTGTTTGTGAAACTGCTTTATTCTCCCATTGAAAGTATCCAGAGTAGCTGCAGGTCCTCCATGAACCTGCTCAAGGCAAGGAGAATGCAGAGACTATTGAAGCTGAGGAAGTCACAGCTCCTCTGAGAGAATTACTCCACTCCAGGAATGAAGGTGTAGCAACACATGCAGCTGCTATTTTGTTCCAAATATCTGAGGACAAGCCACAGGATTACAAGAATCAGCTCTCAGTTAAGCTGACCAGTTCTCTCTTCAGAAAAGAGCTGATAGCTTAGAATGAGTCTGTTGATCTTGGACTTAATAGCGATGCCCAAAGAGAACCTCTTGGCTATCACCAGGATGACCCCAGCTATTGTTCATTTCACTCTGATGGATAAGGCCAGGATGCCTTGGGTATGGACCCCATGATGCATGAGATGGGTGGCCACCACCCTGGTGCTGACTATCCAGTTGATGGACTGCCAGATCTGGGGGATTCCTAGGACCTCATGGATGAGCTACCTCCAGGTGACAGCAATCAGCTGGCCTAATTTGGTACTGACCTGTAAATCATCCTTTAGAAATAACAATACAAATGGATTAAAGAGTGACTCAAGAAATGAAGAATGCACATGAATGGATCACAAGATGGAATTTATCAAACCCTAACCTTGCTTGTTAAAACAATTTAAAAGTATCTATATGTAATGGCACTGACTTTGCTTGCTGTGAAACAGTTCTTTAATTTTTTTTTTTGCAGTAACTTAGTTTGTTAAGTCTCTCTTAGTGTTAAGTTGTAGTGAATACTGCTACAGTAATTTCTAATTTCTAAGAACAGTGTAGAATACTAATTCATAATAACTAATTATAATCTGAATAACGTGTAATATTGTGTAGCCTTTTTGTATAAAATAAATTATTAGAAATGGTTCAATTAGGGGACCAGCAGTTGACGTAATGGCTATGTCGCTGGACTCCCATGTAGTCGACCATGGTTCACGTCCCAGACTCGGTGGCTTAAAACTCACGGAGGGCACATGTGCATGCGTGCCCAAGATCCCAAGAGGAGAATGGAGGAGAAGGGATTGCGGCATGGCCATCCCCCCAGGGGGTGATTTCTCGCTTTCTGTCTCTCTGTTTCTCTCTGTCTGGAGAGTGCACGTGTCCTATGGCAAAAACCTCGCAAAAAAAAAAAAAAAAAAAAAAAAAAAAAAAAAAGAGAGAAATGGTTCAATTAGTTTCCTTTCTAATATGCTTAAAATAAACAGGTGGATCTATTTTTTTAATATTTAACTTTATTTATTTATTCATTTTAATTTGACCAGAGAGCAACAGAGAGGGAGAGAGAGAGAGAGGGAAAGTGAGAAATCAAGCTACCAGGTCCAGGACTCAAACTGCAGTTGGCCATGTGGGAGTCCAGCGCCCTTAACCACACCACCACCTCTGGCCCCTATTTTATATTTTTGATTAAAAACTTTGTTTGGGATATGCGTGGGTAGGGCAAATCAGTAAGAAGTCTTATTTGGAAACTTTTTTGGGACAGTTTACCAGTTGCCTTTTATTGTATCACCTCCCATGATATATTGCTTCAAGAGAAAATTAAAATAGTTATAAAAATAGTATAAAATGAAAATATTTCAGAATTAAACTTTTAATTCATTAAAAGAAAAAAATGAAATCAAAGGACACAATAGAGAAAATAAACAAAAATAAAGACAGTGTGGGGACAGCAGGTGGCTTGGTGGTTTAGGCGAAGGACTCCCACATAGCTGACCACAGTTCAAGTCCCAAACCTCGCAACTTGCTTTCTCACTTTCTTTCTCTCTCTGGTGAGCACATATGTCCTACAGTAAGTTTTAAAATACTAGTAATAATAAATAAAATTAAATAAGTAGTTCTTTAAAATCATTACACTATTAGAGGAGCTGAGGAACAGAAAAGATGTAAGACATATAGAAAACAAAAAGCAAAATCACAGAGAAATACTTTCCTATCAGTAACCACCTTAAATTTAAATGGATTAAACACACACACACACACACACACAACAAAACACAGATTGGCAATATGGATTTAAAAACCAACTGTAAGGTAGCTCTAAGAGATTAATTTTAGACCCACAGAAAAAACTAAGTTAAAAGTGGAAAGATGGAAAGAGATCTTGCATGTAAATAGTAACCAATAGAAAGCTTGAGTGGATACACTAATATCAGACAAAATGGACTTTGAGACCAAAATTATTATATGAGGGGCCAGTAAATGGCATAATGGTTACATCGCTGGATTCACACCATGGCCAGTCGCAGTTTGAGTCCCAGACCTAGAGGCTTGAAACTCATGCCAGGTGTGTATGCATGCACACTCAAAATCCCCAGAGGAGAATGGAGGAGAAGGGATTGTGGCATGGCCATCCCCACTGGGGGGAGAGGGGTGATTTCTCACTTTCTGTTTCTCTGTCTCTATGTGTCTCTGTCTCTGTGTCTCTCTGGTGAGCACACACATCTTCTTTTTTTTTTCCGCTATAGGGCAAGTGCGCTCGCCACAGAGACAGAGAGAGACATAGAGACAGAAAGTGAGAAATCACCCCCCAGGGGGGATGGTCACGCCGCAATCCCTTCTCCTCCATTCTCCTCTCGGGATCTTGGGCACGCATGCACACGCACCCGGCGGAGCACACACATATATAGCAAAAATCTCTCTCAAAAAAAAAAAAATGTTATAAGACAGGGCTAGCCTGTGGCCTGGTGGTTAAGGTGGCTGGATCGCAAATAGATAGCAGTGCATTTCAAGTCCCAGACTTGGAGGCACCCCACCAAAGACTCCAAGCAGGTGTTCATGTATGCCCAAAATCCCCAAAGAGGAAGAAATGGAAAAGAAGGGACTGTGGTCTGACCATGCTCTATAGGGGCTGCTTTCTTGCTTTTCCTCTCTTCTTCTCCGTCTCTATCCATTTAGTACACATGCGCTCTGGTAAATTAAATAAATAAATAAATGAATAAACTTTTACAAGAGAAAAAGAAAGACATTAGTGTATATATTGATACAAAGAGCAATTTATCAAGAAGATAAATTGTATCTCTATAAAAAAGCAAAAGAAGGTACTCATGACTAGAAAGACTTAATATTGTTAAGATGACAATACCACTCAAAGAAATATACAGATTAAACCGAGTATCGATCAAAATCTATCCTAAAATTCATAAGAAATTTCAAGGTACCCAGAATAGCCACAACGATCTTTTTTTAAATTTTAATTTATTTACCAGAGGGTGCATGCTCTCACCAGAGACAGAGACAGAGGGGGAGGGAGAAAGTACCCCCCTAAGCATCCCCTAAACCTAAACCCTAAGCCATAAACCCTTTTCCTCCATCTTGTCAGGATTTGGGGCACACACACATGCCCAGCATGTTTTTCAACCTGTTAGGCCAAGTTTTAAACCACAGATACTTGATCATGTGGGATCTGGCTCCTTTATCCACTAGGACATGGGGTCAGCCCAGCCAAAGCAATCTTGAAAAAGAACAAAGTTTGGGAACCAGCAGTTAGCGTAATGGCTATGTCGCTGGACTCCCATGTAGTCGACCGCGGTTCGCGTCTCGGACCCGGTGGCTTACAACTCACGCCGGGCGCGTGTGCGTGCGTGCCCAAGATCCCGAGAGGAGAATGGAGGAGAAGGGATTGCGGCGTGACCATCCCCCCAGGGGGTGATTTCTCGCTTTCTGTCTCTATGTCTCTCTCTGTCTGTCTGGCGAGCGCACGCGCCCTATAACAAAAAAACCTCTCCAAAAAAAAAAAAAAAAACAAAAAAGAACAAAGTTTGAGTTCTCTCACTTCCTGTTTTTGAAACTTACAGCAAAGCTCCAATAATCAAAATGGTGTGGTATAGGCACAAGATATTGTAACCTGCTGTGATACAATCCTTCAAGAGACCATTAGAATAAAATTGAGAGCCCAATAGTTAAAGTGTTCAAATAAAAGAGAACAATTTTTAAAGTGTTCAAATAAAATAATAAATTTATTTCAAGTTAAAAAAAAATGAGAGCCCAGAAATAAACACTCACATCTCAGGTCAATTGACTTTTGACAAGAATAGAAGTCCATTCAATAGAGAAAGAGCAATTTCTGCAACACATGGTGTTGAAAACACTGAATATCTAAATGCAAAACGATGGAGTTAGATCCCTATCTCATACTATATGCAAAAATTTGGCTCAATCTGAATCAAAGACTTAAATTTAAGAGATAAACTACAGGGCCAACCTCAAAGCCTAGTGGCTTCAGAAGCTAGATCCCACATGGTGAACCATAGTTCAAATTCCAGCCAAAGTGACTTGAAAAACATGCTGGACATACGATGTGTACATGTCCAAAATCCTAAAAGGAAGGGGAAATGAATAAGTGATTACAGCATGACCTTGCCCCGTTTTTCTCCCTCTCCTCTCTCTCTGTCTCTCTCTGGTGAGAACACATTCCTTCTGGCAATAAAAGAGAGAAAAATGGCTAAACTATAAAACTCTATGAAGAAAACAGAGGCAAGGGCCAGCAGGTGGTATAGTGGTTGAGGCAGCTAATCCCACATGGTCAACTTCATGGTTCAAATCCTGGACCCAGTGGCTTAAAAGGCACACCAGGCATGTGTTCATATATGCCCAAAATCCCAAGAGGAGAAGGGATTGAAACTGTCATTCCTTTTGAGGGTGGTAGGGTAGGATTTTCTCACTTTTCCTCTATCTCTCTCTGTCTCTATCTCCAGCTATGACATACACTATATAGTGAAAAGAGAAGAGACGAGAAAAGAAAGGAAAAGATAGAGGCATATCTGCATGACATTGGATTTGATGATGGTTTCTTAAATGTAACATTAAAATTGCCAAAACAAAAAAAAAAAAAAGGATACATAAACTGGACTTTATTTAAAATTTAAAATTTTAAAAAAGAATTATTTAATTTTATTTATCATTATTATTTTTTAATTTGCTACAGAGCATGTGTAACTCACCAGAGACAGAAAGAGAGAGAAGGAAAGTAAGAAAGCAAGCTCACAGCTCAGGGATTTGAACCACAGTTCACCATGTGGGAGTCCAGTGCCTTAAACACCATGCATCTGCTGGCCCCTAAAATTAAAAATTTTTGTAAATTAAAGAACACTATCGGGGACCAGCAGTTGGCGCAATGGCTATGTCGCTGGACTCCCATGTAGTCGACCATGGTTCAAGTCCTGGACCCGGTGGCTTAAACTCACACCAGGCGTGTATGCGTGCATGCCCAAGATCCTGAGAGGAGAATGGAGGAGAAGGGATTGCGGCATGGCCATCCCCCGTGGGGGGTTATTTCTCGCTTTCTGTCTATCTGTCTCTCTGGTGAGCACAGGCACCCTAGAGCAAAAACCTCTCAAAAATAATCAAATAAAAAACCTATAGCAAAAACCTCTCCCCCCCCCAAAGAAAAAAGAAAGAAAAGAAATAACTGAATAAATTAATAAGGGAGAAGAAAAGTGTAGAAGAACTCCAAATAATTCATATATTCCACCCTCAAGGAGCTGGAGCACATAATCCTCATTCATTAAGTCTGGGTTGTGCATAGCGACTTCTTTCCAAAGAATGCAGTATGAATAAGTGAAAAGGTCAGGGTGTAACTTCACAGTGGAAAACTGACCAACACTATCAGGGATCAAGGTCAACATCGATGGTGGTAAGTCATGTCAGTACTATGTACCCTTGATAAAACATGATAGAAATGGCACTTTACCTCTGTGGTCTTCCTCCCAACAACTCAATAATGTCTAATCACAAGAAAAAACATCAGAAAAATCCTAACTCATGGAAATTGTACAAAATGCCTTAACAGTACTCCTCAAACTTGTTTTCCTTGAAAACAAAGAAATTTGAGAAACTATCATAGCCAAGAGGAATATAAGGAAATGTGACAACTAAACCTAATGCAGTATCTTGGAAGGCATTATGGAACAGAAAAAGGACAAGTAGAAGTCAACAAATTTGATAAAGTATAGACTTTAGTTAGCAATAATGGATTGATATTGCTTCATTGATCATTGCAAATATATCTCATTTGTGTACAGTGTTAGTTATGGGGGATTCTGAGTATGGAGTACATGGGAACTCTCAACTATCTCCACAATCATTTTTTAGTTCTAAAAAAAGAAGCATGTGTGTGTGTGTGTGTTTGTGTGTGTGTGTGAGAGAGAGAGAGAGAGAGAGAGGGAGAATATAATTCTTCATACATATTACTACCTTAATAGGATGAAAAATAGGGCCAACTGGTAGCATTGTGGTTAAGGAGGCTGAATCTTACATATTCTGTTATGTATCATGAGACTAAAAAATTTGCCTTTCTCCAACTTCCAACAAAATAAAGTCTAAAGCTCAAAGCACCTGTCACCTATTTGATGAAAGTTAAAAAGCTATCATTCCTTGGGGCTAACAGATTGCATAGTGGTTACATCACTAGATTCACACATGGCCAACTACAGTTCCAGTCCCAGACGCAGCAGTTTGAAACACACGCTGGGCGCATATCCATGTGTGCCCAAAATCCTGAAAGAAGAATGGAGAAGGGATTGTGGCATGGACATCCCCCTTGGGAGGTGATTTCTCACTTTCCCTCTCACTGTCTCCATCTCTTTCTCGCTCTCCAGCAAGTGCACATGCCCTAAGGCAAAAACCTCTAAAAAAGGAACAAAAAAAAATACCCTATCATTTCTTAAATTTGAAGTTTTTATCGGGTTAAAATTGCATCGTGGTTTTTTCCATATGCTTTTGCACTTAATTTTTTTTTTTTTTTTTGTATTGCCAGAAGACACATGCACTCATCAGACAGAGACAGAGAAACAAAAAGAGAGAAGGAGAACACATCAGGTTGTGGTCATGCTGCAACCCCGCCCCCTCCATTTCTCCATTCTGTCAGGATATGAAGCACACATGCACCTGCACCTGGTGTGTTTCTGAAACGACCATGGCCAGGACTTTAACAGTCAACCATGTGGCATCTGGCTCCCTTAACCATTAGGCCATGAGGCCAGTCCCTTCCTAGATTTTTATTTTATTTGACAAACTAATTTTATTTAATATCTTTCAAATATTCTCATGACAACATCAAAACTGAAGGAAACCTTTTTATCTTCCAAAAGGAATTCTGGTAATATTTGTTTTGCTAGGTTTGCAAAGTTTTCTTTGTATATTTTAAAGTATCTACTTCCTTAATCTACTCAAATGAGCTTTTGTCAAGATAAGCTTAATAGAATATTTTTTTAATTCATTTATTTAATTTTATTTATTATTATTATTTTAATTCTACCAGAGAGAGAGAAAGTGAGAAAGCAAGTCCCAATCCAGGACTCAAACTGTAGTCGGCCATGTGGAAGTCCAGCACCTCAACTACCATGCCACCTGCTGGTCCCATTTAATAGAATATTGCATAGATGCAATACTAGGAAGGGCCAGTTGGTGGTAAAGCAGTAAAGCAACACTTTTATCATGTTGAACCCACATGGGAAGTTCCTGGGTTCACATCCTGAGCCGTCCTTGTACATGCCAGGAGCGTGCACACATGCCTGTGATCCAGACCACTGAGGCTGTGGGTGGATGGTAGCATGGGGATCCTATTGGGGGTACCTGTCTCTCTGTCTCTCCTCTCATGGAAGAAATAAATGAACTTTTAAAAACAGAAAAAAAAATAGCTGACAGCCTTCAAATGTACTTTGAACTTTGCCAATTTAATGCCAGTTAATCATTGCTCAAATAAAAGAATCCCCTGCTCATATCAGTAACAACTAGTCAAAATCATATACTAGGGCCAGCAGGTGGCACGGTGGTTAATGTGTTGGATTTCCACATGGTTGACCACAGTTCAAGTCCCAGACCTGGTGGCTTGAAAACCACACTGGGCATGTGTGCATTCATGCTCAAAATACGAGGAGGAGAATGGAAGAAAAGGGACTGTGCATGGCCCTCTACCCCAAGGGTGATTTCTCACTTTTGCTCTCTCTTTCTCTATGGAAAGCACACACGCCCTATAGCAAAACCTTTAAAACAATTTTTTTTAATTAAAAGTTATATAGTACCTTTTTGTTCATGATAGAGTGCATGCATGTGCATGTGCATGTGCACGTGCACATGCGTGAGAATGAGAGAAAAAGAAGCACTTCATTAAGATCCCAACACACTGCAATTCCCCTCCTCTAGTGCTTCAGCTCCTAGAGATCCTGTGTGCCTATGGGCACGCCTGGTGTGTTTTCAGGCCCACCCAGAGATCCAAACCTGCGGCTGGACATGCGGCTTCCAGCCTTGCAGGATAATGTACTACTGCTGAGCCACAGAGGCTGGCCTGATTATACAGTACCTTTAACATGAAAAACATACCACCAAAATCCCTATCATCAGTTATTGATAGGCAAGAAGACTGTGCTGAGATAATGTCTTCAATAGAAAGTTGTGTTTGGTGAAAACAAAATAAAAACTGTAAACATAAACCAATAATGAATCCAAAAACCTTTTTTTTTTTTTTTGAGAAAGAAATTTTTGCTATGAGGCATGTGTGCTCACTGGAGAGAGAAAGAGAGAGACACAGAGAGAGAGAGAGAGAGAGAGAGAGAGAGAGAAATAACCACCCAGGGAGATGGCCACACCGATGCAATCCCTTCTCTTCTGTTCTCTTCCTGGGATCTTGGGCACGCACGACTACGTAGGATTCCAGTGACGCAATCATCATGGCGTCTGCTGGTCTCCCAAAAGCCATTGTTTTCAAAGAAACTTTAAAACTATGTTTCCTACTTTCAGGACCCTTTTCATCATTACAAGAGTTATTCCTTTCTGGTTCCAGGGTCTTGCTCACCTCCTTCTTAAAATAATTCTTTAAAACACTAGGCTAGATGAGCTAATTTCAAATGGCTTATTTACCTGCTCATGGATTTATATGCCACCTGCTTTTGCTTTTTCTACAGATGTAAACTCAACCTCTGGGGCAAAATTCCACCTTTCTCTTTCTGCCACA
Source organism: Tupaia tana (assembly GCA_026018925.1). Taxonomy (NCBI): domain Eukaryota; kingdom Metazoa; phylum Chordata; class Mammalia; order Scandentia; family Tupaiidae; genus Tupaia; species Tupaia tana. Next base: position 53,711,482 of record JAKSZU010000008.1, on the reverse strand, counting down.
CAAGTGGTAAATAACATTACCCAATAAATTTTAGCATTTCCCCAAATGTGCAGGATACAAAAAATGTATTCATTCATGTGAGATATAAAAATGTACACTCACACTTCTGAAATCAACAGCCAGCCATTTCACACTTGGGCCAAAGGCAAACAAACATAATTCTCACTGGCAGCTGGACGACATTCCAAGCTACCACCACATTAATTAACTCACCTCAATCAGATTCCACTTCAGCTCACACAGCTTGCTGCCGAGACACCTCGCAATAAATTGTTAGGTTAAATACTGAACAAGGTAGGGAAATACCAGATGGTATGTTGTTACAGAGGGTGGGATACTCTTGTTTAACACTAGTAGCAGGGTTTTCCATTCACTTTTTATTGTTGTCTCTTGTGATTTGTGAAAAAAAAGAATGTATATGCTTATTGATAAATGACTTTGCACGTCTTATTGTGAAATGGGGTGAGATGGTAACAAGATAACAAAACACCTTTGTCCACAAGCTTCTTTAGTTGATATTCTCCTAAATTTGAAGGCACATTTACTTAGCAAGTACTGAGAGCCTATTAATGGTAAATTATTGGTATTAAATCTTTGGGGACTGTTAAAGAACAAAGAACTCAAATAAATGCCTTTTTCGTTGAGGTCTTTTGGGAATTTACAAATAAATACAAACTATGTATAGTTGAAATAATTCACACCTAGGAATCAAGAGCTAGGTCTGAATCCAGTTTCTTCCTCTGCGAGGCCGAAGGCATTATAGCCAAATCACTTCACTTCTCTCATATTATTTCCTCTTCTGTTATATGAAGGTGTTTAGTAGATAATTGGTTCCCAAACCACAATGCACAAGTCAATTTAAGGAGCTTATTGAAACTACAGCTTCTTGGATTCCACCCCTAGAAATTGAAATTGATTTATTTTGAAGTGGAGCCCAACAGTCTGCATTTGTAATGAGCAAGAAATTGTTTTTCAGATATAGAGCCCACACCTAGAGAAATACTAGACTACATGATATCTAACATCCCTTTACCTTCAACAGTGTCGTTTTCTTGTTTTTTGTGTTTGCCATAGGCCATAGAGTGTATGTACTCACTGGAGAGAGACAGCAAAAGAGAAAGTGACAAATCACCCCCCCCCCCAGGGGGATAGCCACACTGCAATCCTTTCTCCTCCATTTTCTACTCAGGATTTTGAGCACACACACACAGCGTGATTTTTCAAGCCTCCAGGTCTTGAACTCGAACCAACGTTTATCATGTGGGAGTCCAACACTGAACTATCATGGCATCTGCTGGCCCCCAATCTGATCCTTCTTATGAACAGAAGAGCGCCATCTCATCAGACAGTCATCTGGGAATAGCCTTCACTAGGAAAAGAGCGATCTTCACTGGTCCACATAAAATAGTGCACAATACAGGCTTTTTCATCATTTTACACACTTAGCAGACTCAAATTCTCAGAAACAGGTTCTATTACTTCATTCCTTAAAACTGTAAAATGGCCTTTGTTCTTAGTTTCTACTCCTGGAGAATATAAAAGGCAATACAGTACTTGTTCTACTATTCAGTCTACAGAGAAGAAACCTGATTCTCTCAGAATTTTAGTCACTTTGAGCCAATCATCAAAAATATTCCCCAAATTCTAATAATGTCCTTAAGAGCACAGGTGGATGATCTCCTTTTGATCTTTGTATTCTACTAAAATCAGACTTAGTAAATACTCAATAAAGAATGGTTGGATAAAAGATATTCTGGCCACAAAAAAAGTATTAAATCCTGTTGCAGACTTCCCTATCCCCTGCACATGGTGCTGAGAGATAGGTTCTCTCTTATTTAATCATAATGATTTCAGCTATTAAAGGTGTCCTCAGTATTTGATTTAAAGCTGTTGTAATTATCTAAACTTATTCCTCCCTTTTACTCATTACTGAGTCACAGAGAACAAAGACTGAAAGGGTGATCCAAGTGAAATAAATAGACACATGAACATATTTGAGGATGTTTCCCAGGCTCAGCAGTAAAAAGAGGGTGTAGGACTTTAAGAGAAAGAGACTTTGTATATTGGTACTTTCAAAAGAGAATACATATTTAAGAAATCCTTCTGGGGCTGGCAGGTGGAATGGTGGTTAAGGTGCTGGACTCCCCACATGGTCAACTGTGGTCCAATTCCTGAACCTGGCAGCTTGCTTTCTCACTTTCCCTCACTCTGTCTTTCTCTGATCAAATTAAAAATAATAATAATAATAATAAATAAAATTAAATAAATGATTCTTTTTTAAAAAGAAATTATTCTACAATAGTATCTGATCATTTCCCAAGATATACTACATAACTCGAGTGTTATATCTATCATTCTTTTATTTCTAGTATTTCTCACCATGGTCAGATGACAATGGTTATTAGTATCTGAGACTTCACAATTTAAAGACTTCTTGTCCCAAAAACTATCCACCACCACCACCACCTGCCTCCCCCCAGTCAGAGTTAGCATCTCATCTGTGCTCCTCCAAATTAATGAACATATTATCTGAACTCCCACTCAAATGAGAGCTTCTATAAAGATTGTGTCTTTATCATACTTACATAACTAGTTCTTCTCAGAATGTGGTAATCACTAAATAAACTCAAAGCCCAGGCATAGTCATGGTAGCATATGATGTACTCTGCTGCTTAGCAGGCTGAGGCCATATAGGAGGCCCAGGCTTGATTCCTAGCCCACCCTAAAAATCTGGGCACAAAGGAAAGAGCCTAAAATCCCAGGTACTCAGGAGGCTGAAGTAGCAAGACCCTATCTAAAACACCACAAACACACATACACACACACATGCACACTAAAGAAACAGGTAAATAAATAAAATGTCAGTGCCAGCCTCATAATGCAGAGTTAAATGCAGTGCAGAGGGAGTTGGATCCCACATGACCAACCTGGGTTCACATCTCAGCCCTGGCAACCTGAAAAACAAAGATCCTGTGGCTAAAGGGAGGAAAAAGGGACTGTGACACAACCAGGCTCCACTGGAGAGTGCTTTCTCTCTCACTCTCTCTTGCACACCCTCTAGCATTAAATAAGTAAATATTGGGGCCGGCAAGTGGCATGGTGGTTAAAGGCGCTGGACTCCCCCATGGCCGACCACGGTTCAAGTCTCGGACCTGGTGGCTTGCTTCCTCACTTCCTCTCTCTCTCCGTCTCTCTCTGATCAAACTGAAAAATAATAATGATAATAATAATAAATAAAGTTAAAATTAAAAATAAAAATAAACATTTTTAAAATAATTGAATAAAATAATCGATCAATACATACTGATGGTTCTTTTCCACCATCACCTATTACAGAGCTTGTGCTTTCTTTTTTTTTTTCTAAGGTTTTTGCTATAGGGCACATGTGCTCACCAGAGAGAGCAGAGAGAGACAGAGAGAGAGAGGCAAAGTGAAAAATCACTCCCCAGGGATAAAAACGAGTATTGTTATACTGATTAACAATGATAATTAAAGACATATATATATATGTATTGGTATAGGGTACGTGTGCTCACCAGAGAGACAGAAAGACAGAAAGCAAGAAATCACCCCCTGAGGCAATGGCCATTCCACAATCCCTTCTTCTCCATTCTTCTCTCAGGATCTTGGGCACACACACACACGCACTCAGTGTGAGTTTTAAGCCATCAGGTCTGAGACTCGAACTGTGGTTAACTATGTGGGAGTACAACGACATAACCATTATGCCATCTGCTGGTCCCAAAGACCTATATGTTTGATGGTCAGTCATAAATGATCCTTTTGCTTTCCAGTATCGAATTATAGTCATCTGGAAAGACAAAAAGTAAAGCCTGAAAAAACAAAAAGGAGTTTTCTAGACTTTCAAACTTACTCCTTTTCCTAATGAAAATAACAATGATAAAGTTTAATAAAGATACACATATTTAAAATACTTTTACATATATTTTATTTTGAACCCGAAAAAATATTCACTGAAAATGAGTGAAATGAAAAATTAGAAATTTTAGAAGTTGAATTTACCCACAATGCTGTCATTCTGAGGTAACACCTGCTACCATTTCAGTGTAAATATGTCCAGTCTTCTCTTATACATATATGCTTTCACAAAATTTAATTTATATGTTCTTTGTAAGATTCTTTTTCATTTCTTTCACTTACTGTCATATGGTGTCACATATAAAGAAACTGACTGTAAAATGATGAAAAAGGGAGGAATGAGGTAAATATAACTCATTTTATTTAGGATGTTATCTGGAATACCTGCATAGATTTTTCTTCTCTTTTTAGGTTTTGCCATAGGGCGTAAGAGTGAGACAGTGAGAGGAAAAGTAAGAAATCCCTTCCTCCAAGGTTAGGGGATGGCCATGCCACAGTCCCTTCTTTTCTATTCCTGATATTTTACACACACACACACACACACACACACACACACACACACACACCAGCATGATTCTAAACCCATCAGGTCCAAGACTTGAACTGTGGTCAGTCATATGGGAATCCAGTGCCTTAACCACCACACCACCTGCTGCTGGCCCCTAATCTTTTTTCCCTCAGAAACAGCGTTTTTCTGTTTTGTCCAGGCTGGCCTTGAGTTTTTGATCCTCCTGTCTCAGCCTCCCAGGAAACTGGGATTACAGGCATGTGCCACCACACCTGGTTATGCACAGCTTTACTTTTCTTTTTTTTTTTTTTTTTTTTTAAGGTTTTTGCTATAGGCACATGAGCTCACCAGAGAGAGCAGAAAGAGACAGAGGGAAAGAGGCAAAGTGAAAAATCACTCTCCAGGGTTAATGGCCATGCCACAATCCCTTCTCCATTCTATGTCCGAATTTTGGGCATGCACACATATGCACCTGGCATCATTTTCAACCCACTGGGTCTAGGGCTGAAATGGTGGTCGGTCACGTGGGAGTCCAGTACCTTAGCCACTGCCCCACCTGCTGGCTTCCATAGTGGCTTTTCAATAGCAAAATTTCTTCAGGGACTAAGAAACATTAAAATGTGCCATTGCAAATACTTGATATAGTTTAGTTGAGGATGGTGGTCTACAAAATGGGATGAAGCCCAGTGAAATCAAGAATGAGTGACCATTAAAGGTGACTTTAATTCCAATCTAAAAGAAGCACTTAGTGGGGTTAGAGCAGATCACACTTTGATTTATTCTGGACTGTTCAGGCTATCCTACCCATTAATCTTATCTTCTTCCACTCAGCAACATTATCTTCCAGGCAATTTTCTCCTTCTCTTCACCTCACCTTCATAATATTCATCTTCCCAGAACTCTGTGATCATGATAGAGGAATTAAAGGTCTTGGGACCAACAGGTGGCATGGTGGTTCCAGCACTGGACGCTAATAACGTCAACCACAGTTCAAGTCCCAGATCCCGCAGCTTAAATATCACTGGAGGGAGCTGGCAGGTGGTGTGGTGATTAAGCTGCTGGACTTTCACATGGCCGACTGTGGTTCGAGTTCTGGACCTGGTAGCTTGCTTTCTCTCTCTTTTTCTCTCTCTGGTCAAGTTAAAAATCAATTAATAATTCTTTTTAAAAATTCACTCTGGGTGTGTGTGTGTGTGCATGCCCAGAATCCCAAGAGGAGAATGGAGAAGGGGTTGCAGTGTGACCATTTCTCAATTTCTCTCTCATTCCCCGTCTCTCTCCAGTGAGCACACATACCTTATGGGAAAAATATATATGCTTTCCTAAATGCATTTAAAATTCTGTTGTCTTTTTAAAATTATTTAAGAGTTTAGTTTAATTTTGTGAACTGTAGAAATGTAGAAAATTGGGGTCCCTGCGTCGCCGGCTTGAGCATCCTAGGACACATCAGACATTTTGCAAGGATGCCTGAAATAAATACTGACCACCTTGATGGGAAACAGGTACAACTCCTGGCAGAGATGTGTATTCTTATTGATGAAAATGACAATAAAATTGGGGCTGAGACCAAGAAGAATTGTCATCTGAATGAAAACATTGAGAAAGGATTGTTGCATCGAGCTTTTAGTGTCTTCCTATTCAACAGTGAAAAAAAGCTCCTGCTACAACAGAGATCAGATGCTAAAATTACCTTTCCAGGTTGTTTTACCAATACTTGCTGTAGTCATCCATTAAGTAACCCAGGCGAGCTTGAAGAGAACGATGCCATTGGAGTAAAACGAGCAGCACAGAGGCGTTTACAAGCCGAGTTAGGAATTCCCATGGAAGAGGTTCTGCCAGAAGAAATGAATTATCTAACACGAATGTACTACAAAGCTCAGTCTGATGGTATATGGGGTGAACACGAAATTGACTACATCTTGTTGGTGAGGAAGAACGTAACTTTGAATCCAGATCCTGGTGAGATTAAAAGCTACTGTTATGTGTCAAAGGAAGAACTGCAGGAACTTCTGAAAAAAGCAGCCCTTGGTGAAGTTAAGCTAACTCCATGGTTTAAAATTATTGCAGATAATTTTCTGTTTAAATGGTGGGATAACTTAAATCATTTAAATCAGTTTGTTGACCATGAAAAAATTTATAGAATGTGAAAGCATAGATGAGTGATTACTGAAAATATTCTCTACTTAGTAAATTTAGAATGGTTTTTGTTTTAAATTTGGTTCCTTTAGGAGAACTTTCATATAATACTTTATAATTGGAGTTTGTGTAGGAAAAAAACAATTGACTTGTAATTTTGTATCACATACTGCATATATATGTGCTACTCTTTGTAAAAGACATTTATAAGAAATACTGTAAAGTGAGAGAGAACAATAAAAATTGACCCTGTCCAAAAAAAAAAAAAAAAAAGAAATGTAGAAAATTGGCTGGATGTAAGCAACTTTTTCCTATTGCCACCTTTCTAAGAATCTGGGAAATACACCTGCCACACAGAGCTTATCATTTCTAGCATGATCCTAGAGCTTATTATTCATGCCAAAAGCTGTCTGAGTCAACCAGTTCTACAAAGGAAACAGAAAATTCCCTTGATCCAGAATTTTCAGAGTGTAATGCTGTGGCTCACTCCCTCATCACAAATGGATTTAGAATAGGAAAAAGTTAAAAGCTTAGGATATTGGATCACTTACTTTCTCTCAACAAAGCTATCAGAAACCTATAATGTGCTTTTGAGTTTGGCAGTTTTCCCTTTTACAGTATCAGCACCCTTCACAGCATGTACTTTCTTTTTCACATAGAGCTGAGGAACGTTCAACAGATATTTTCTATAATAATTCCTGTCACAAAGCCAGCTACAATTTGGCTCCTGCCCTCAAAGAGATCATTCTCTAGAGAATGCTAGCTAGACATAGATAAACAGACAAGTACTATGACAGAGTTAAGTCAAAAATGCAATGGAAAATCAAAAGACACAGGGTTGCATGATCGGCCAGTAAGATTTCCTGGAAGTAATGCTATACAAGCAAAATCTTGAAAGATGATCAGTAGTTAGCCAGGCAAGGAAGGTATGAGATAGGATAAAATTTTAAACAAAGTAAAAAATGAGCCAAGGCCCAAAGGTTTGAAAATGGTATAAGTACAGTAAATTCTGGAAATTACATATTGTCCCGTATTGCCAAAATAAGTGTCAGGGAGGTAGGCAGGCCTAGGTCATTGATTACATTTTTTCTGGAGATGACTGGGAGTTATTATATGGTTTTTAAAGAAGGAATGATCTGTGTCATGTTTTGTGTTTTAGACAATCACTCTATTAGGCTCTGGAAACCATACTGATACTGCTATGGAAAAGGCAAATTTGAGAAATGTTAGGAGTAAAGACTGCATAATCTTGAGGGATTAAAAGAGAAGAGTTAAGGTGATCCCAATATTTTGGCTCCTTACCCAGGTAACTGAGGTGGAAAATACAGGGAAAAAAGAGCAGATTTAGGAAAAAAATTAATTTGGTTTGACTTCATATGTTATCTAAATGCATACGTCCAGCAAGCAACCTGAAATATGACTTTGACTTAAAGGAAATGTTGGGATCAGAGACACATAAAGGTGATGCCCAAGAATGTGATAGTGGAAGAGAACTATATGGCAAGAACGAAAATGAGGGTGGAAAGACCGAGAGCATACAGGGTGAAAAGAGAATGAAGATAGAAGCCTGGGAATCCCAGCATCTTAGGAAAATTACAGAGGAAGTGGATCCAGTGAAAATACTGAGAAGAAATGACAGAGGTTGAAGGAGACCCATGAAAAAAAAAAGGAAATAAATCCCATTGCTACGTTCAGTTCTTAGCAAAGCAAATCTTTGGAAGGGTTCAGTGAGCAAAGAAGTGTAAAAACGGAACTGCTATAACCCATCCTTCTTCACTAAGCCCTACGCCAGACACTCTTTCTGGAATGCCTAGTCCAGAACGCCCACAGCTTCTTCAACAATGGATTTGGGAAGGAAAGGAATTCCCCCGTGTGAAGGAAGCAATATTAATTTATGCTGCAAGGCTTCTATAGAGAAAATAAAACAGCATTTGATTATTCATATACATTGGTTATATATGGCGTATGACTTCTTTTCATTTGTGAAACGAGAAGAAAAGCAGTGTACAATCAGATTAATATATCTCCCCCCCCAAAAAAGTAGAACAGTTTTGCTGATAATATAAGATAATGCCCCCCATGTAACTATTGTTCCAAAGTGCATTTTATTTTCATCTATATTGCCCGGCTTGGATGCTGGACTTTTTTTTTATGCTAATACTGGACCTTTTTTTTTATGCTTCTGCCATACAGCACATGTGCTCAATGAAGAGAGAGGCAAAGTGAGAAGTCACATGCCAGAGGGGATGGCCATACCAAAATTCCTTCTCCTCCATTCTCCTCAAGGAATTTGGGCATGCATACACACTTTCCTGGTGAGTGATTTTCAAGCCACTGGATCCCAGACTCTAACACCCCTGTTTTGTATCTTTACCATCTCTATACCAAAGTCTTTTTGAAGACAAGAATTGACCAACAAAATCTCTAGAGGGAAAAAATTGCCATGCTCTAAGTATTTTTTCCAAGTAATTTTTGAGCATAATAATAATTGAGGAATGAAATAAAAGGGAAATGAACTATGAAAAGCGTCAACATTTTCAGGATGCAGGAAGAGTTTGTTTGGTTTGATTGATTGGTTAGTTTTTATTAGAACCTCTATGGAAGATAAAGCAAGAAATAGGAAAATAGAATACAAAAATGTTAGGAAAAAAAATTATCACAGGGACCAGCAGCATAATGGCTATGTCGCTGGACTCCCACGTAGTCGACCACGGTTTGCATCCTGGACCCAGTGACTTAAAACTCACGCCGGGCGCGTGTGCGTACGTGCCCAAGATCCCAAGAGGAGAATGGAGGAGAGGGGATTGCAGCGTGGCCACCCCTCCGGGGGGGTGATTTCTCGCTTTCTGTCTCTCTGTCTCTCTCTGGCGAGCGCACGCGCCCTACAGCAAAAAATAACTCCAAAAAAATAATAAATAAATAATCACATAAAAAATAAATAAAGGACTGATAGTACAGTCAGCAAAATCCTGATACTGAATCTGAGCAAACTAAATTCAAGTACAAACCTGCACCAAGAAAACCCAACACACAGCTAAAGATCTTCACTAATGATACAGAGCTAAAGAGTAGACAGCAATTCTCCTGGTTAAGGAGATGATGTAATTATACTGAATGAAATAGAAAAACAGATGAAAAATTAACACATTTTTAAAGAGTCAGGAAATAGGTAAGTTAAAACATTAGTCAACTCTAAATTAAGCCTTAGATCTCTAGGACTTCAAGAGCTATGCTATTCAAAACTCAGCCTACTAGAAGACTTTTTAAATTTTTTTGTGTAAATGGATGCCATAAAATTTCTCCAACCAGTCAAGTAATTTAAACAGTGGGGGGGAAAGTATTTGACTTGAAAAATCAATAGAATTTCTTAAAATAGGATTATATGGTTTCCTGCCTTCAAAACATTCATGACACCATCTGCATCTTGAGGGTTTGGACAAGCATTTTTATTGCTTCTGTAGATGCTCCAAGAAAATATCACACACACACACACACACACACTCTACACCACACCACACACACATCCCTTTTCAAAACTGTTTTAATTACTTAGCCTTCCAAAATGAACAGATTAATGACCAAACGAATGAAAATAAAGTGGTGCTGAATAGAAAATCCAACCAACCAATAAAAAAATAATGTGCAGGAATTGGAAGCAAAACCTTTTCTTGCTCATGTGAAAACACAGCCAAAAAACTTAAGCTGAGGTTGGATTATTGTGTGCAAACAGTTCCTGACTAGTTCACCAAGTGAAACAAAAGTTGCAAATGTTTTTCTATTCCTCTTCTATCATTTCAGGAAAAGTTCCTGAAAGAAAAAAAATTAAAAGATTACTAATTTAATTAAATCACACACACAGCACAGGAACATCCTTTTTTTTTTTTCTCTTTAGGAAGAATTCAACTATTTGAATAATACCTTCTATTTAAATCATTTTTATTTCAGAAGTATAAAGTATCATTAATGTTTAAAGTAAAGAAGACTCTAAACACTGTAATGGAATCACTTTTACAGTAAGAAAACAAAGTTTGAAAAGTAATAATTTGAGGAAAAAACATAAAGGAAGCTGTGGCAATACAAGTAAAATATTAAATTTTTGTACTTTTTCATCTTAAATTGACTAAAATTTCCTCTTGTGGATAAAGTATTTATTGTTTATAAAAACAATGCAATATAAATTTTATTTATGTGTTAGATGATACAATATAATCAGTGAAAAATACATAACTTAAAGGATTATATGAGATAATTATTATATAATTTAGTATTTAGTTATTATTCAAATAACTAAATATCCTGCTATTATGATTAAATGCCAAATAATCTAAATTGTCATAATTCAAAATATTCAAACCAAAGAATAATGGTCAAATGATTTTTTTGAAATTTTTATTTATTTTCAATTATCCAGTTATAAATTTTAACAATCTTACTTTTTTAAGAGTTTTTTGTTGTTTTTTGTTTTGTTTTGTTTGTTTTTTGCTATGGGGCACATGAGCTCACCAGAGGGACAGAGACAGAAAGCAAGTCTCCTCTTGGGATTTTGGGTACACATACACACGTGCCTGGTGTTACTTTCAAGCCTCCAGATCCTGGCCTCGAACCACAGTTGACCACATGGTAGTCAAGCAACATAACCATTACACCATTTGCTGGTCCCAAATTTTAACAATCTTATATGCAAAAACTTATAAAATGGAAAACAGGTGTAAGAAATAAAACAAGGGCCAGCCAGTGGCATGCTAATTAAAGTGGCTGGATCCCACATGTTGGCTGAGTGATTCGAGTTCCAGACTGGGAGGTTTAAGAAACAATTTAGATGCATGTGCATGAGTGCCTGAAACCCTGAGAGGAGGGATTGGTGAAAGAGAAGGTATTGAGGCATGATCGTCCCTTCTGGAGCTGCTTTCTCACTTCCTCTTCCTCTCTCTCTCTCTCTCTCTCTCTCTCTCTCTCTCTCTCTCGTAAGCACATAAGCTCACTAGCAATTTTTAAAAAAAGAAAGAAAAGAAGGAAAGAGAATAATACAGAAATCTTGGGGAGAAGTTTCTCAACTGGAAACTAAGTAAAGAGAATGACAGAAAATGAGAAGCATGAAAAATGAATTTATTAAAACATATTATATTATTAAAATATGAAATATAAAAGGGTTAAAATTTATAATTACACATGCAAATTAAATAATATTAACACCAGTCACCATTATTACGTGTTTACTGTGTGAAGTTCTGTGCTGGGCATTTATTATAATCTCATTTAATCCTGTAACTATACACAAAGGGACTCACTAACCATTTGTACAGATAGAGTGCTTTTAAATGTTCAGGGAACATTCTTATAATTATCTCACATTATCTTTACATTATTCTTTACAATATCCCATGGAAAGCAAATATTAGCCCTATGTTAACTGCAGATAAAAAAAATGACAGAGATGAAAACTATAGGTTAAAAAAAATTATAGACCATCTTCTACCTTCTAACTCCAATTTATTATCCACTAAATAATATTAAAATCAGAGAGCTTTAATGGTCCTAGATTTCTTAGTAAAAAATTTAGCTTAACAATAATCAGCAAGCATTCAATGAGTTCTATATTGTATGAAGTACAGAAGCACTTGTGTGATACAAAAGAAATATAAAAAGAGGAGGAAATAGAAACAAAGGAAGGAAGAGAAGATTCCACTGAAGAACTAAGCACCTGGTGAGAAAAAAATACTACTTTTTACCATAACGATAAACTAGTTCATTATTAAGGGCATAGTAGCAGTTGTGAAGATTATCTGATGTAACTTAACTCTGCTTAACTCTGATGGTAATAAATTATGTATCTTTTATTTGTTTGAATTAATCAAATTCCAGAAAATCTTATAGAACTAATCTAATTCTTTGGATAAACAAAAACCCTATTTTACAAATTACTGCTACAAAGAAAAAGAACAACAGCTAGAGAAGACCTGGCAATATTTCCAGAAATTTCTGTTCAAATAATACTTGTTGTAATAGAATTTTATTTAAGTCGAATTTTTAGGTACCAATGTTTACTAAAACCCCCTCCAAAAAAAGCTATTAATAGATATGAGTTTTAAAAGTTTAGATTTTTAATTATCATATTTAAGATTTAAATTATGCAAAAATTGCTATGAGGGAGACCAAAAAAATGTTATTTGCTTATCGTATTGAGCTCAGAATATTATTTGAAGAATAGTAGTAAAAAATAAGTTAAAGTTTACAAGCTGTAGATATTAATTTTTAGGCAGATAACACCTAATCGAAGTGAAGCTCGACACACACACTTTCATACATAGAACAACAGGCAAAAGTTGCTATATGCTTGTGAGGTGATAGTTTCAAGATAAAATTATTGAAAAATTAAACTCCTCCTATAAAATCAATACTCATTCTGACTTTAAAACAGTGGGCTCCAAAAAGGTACAAGTAAGCACTTGATTCTATCACTTTTATAGAGAATTGACACATTGCTATTGTGTTTTTCTTAAGTGTAAAGTGACTCATTTCTTTTTATGTATGTTCCACCTCCATCTTCTAATAATTAATCCTGTTCCAATCTCTTTCAATAGCTTTATGCAGCCTTTATAGATAAACCTCATTGATACTGCAACATTTCTGAATCTAGATGAAGGAAAACTAAAACATTCAACAAACATTACTTGAATACCATCTATGCACTGAGAACAGGCCTAGGCACTGGGGAATAAAAGGTAAATAAAACGCCGTAATTGCCCTAAAAAAAACTATTTAGCTCAAGCTTTTAAAACTGCAGGCTATCACCTTCTGGACAGTTATGAATCAATTTAGTGGGTTTCTGACCAACTATTTTTTTTAAAGAATTACTTATTTACTTTTACCCATTTATTATTATTATTCAATTTGACCAGAGAGACAGAGAGAGAGAGAGAGAGGAAGAGTGAAAAAGCAAGCTGCCAGGGCCAGGACTCAATCCATGGTCAGCCATGTGGAAGTCCAGTGCCCCAACTATCATGCTCCCTACCAACAATTTTTAAAGAATAAAATAAATTAGACCAGAAGTCTAAAGATCTGTGTGCTTCACACGTAATAAGGTAAATACCGTTTCATGACAGTTTTGTTCAGTTACTTGTATGGGTACATGTGTATGGCAGTCTAAAATTTATTTCATACCGTGAGTCATAGTCAAAAGTTTTAAAAATCCCTTGTTTAAGAAAGTACCCACAAGAAATTTTCACAAAATTGTTCATTCTATAACGTCACAAACTGGTAACTTCAAATGTTCTAGTCTAACTTAACTGACAAGACTCAGTAAATGTCTTACAGAATAGGTAGTCAAGCACCAGCAATATCTCTCTTTTGAAAAATGTTATCTTTATTTAGATCTCCTTGATTAAAATGTTCAGCCATCAATCACAATACTATTCTGTTCCAACCAAATATTTTTACCATTAGTTAACAGATCATAAAGTGAAATAAATTTGATACTCCTCGAACACGGCTGGGATGCAGAAGAGAGTGACTGGGGCCATATTATCCCTGATGATATTCAAGTAGAAACATTATATTCTAAGTTGATTTGTAAGGGTTGGAAGTTTTATTTAAGGATGATAAACTACTTTCGTATTAATCGAGGATTGCACGGTATCAAAATATTTACATTAAGAAATGCTAAGTAATTTAAATTGTCCCAGCCAAATGTTGAATAGCCAGTCATACCACACTTTTAGAGGCTGATTCACTCCAGCTAAGCATATCTGAGCTCCATACAGCTTCTTACATTTACTACTTTTTTAGCGATTTTAAGTAAACTTTTAACTAAACCTCTAACAATTTAAAAAAAACTTCAATGCTTTGTATACACACAGTGATTATTCTTTAATTATTCATTTAATTTTATTAATTATTATTATTGTTAATTTGAGCAGAGATAGAGGAAAGTGAGAAAGCAAGTCACCAGGACCAGTTGGCACGACCAGGGTAAGCCATGTGGGAGTCCAGACCCTTAACCACCATGCCACCTGCCAGCCACCACAGTGATTATTCTTTAACGTATTGTTGGTATTAACTTATGAAATTTTGTTTTGACCAAAAGAGCTGATTCTATAATCATATATAATAAACTTAGATATTTCTACAAAGAAAGAGATATTCCCCTGATCTAAATCCATATGACCTATGTCCTTGCAATCCTTAAACAATTAAAACCAGTGTCACAGAATCTGAATCACAGAATAAAAGTTAAAAGACATCATGCCTTTCTCTCTCTCTCTCTCTCTCTCTCTCTCTCTCTCTCTCTCTCTCTCTCTTTTTAAATTTTTGCCATAGGGTATGTGTGCTCACCAGAGAAAGGGAAAGCTAGAAATCACCCTGGGGGCGGGGGGGGGGGGGGGGGGGGGGGGGGGGGAGTGGCCTGAGGCAATCCTTTCTACTCCATTCTCTCAGGATTTGGGGCATGCATGCATACACACCGGCATGATTCCCGAGCCACTGGGTTCAGGACTTGAATTTTACCCTCTTTAAAGATGGAAATTGCATCTCATAGATATTCAGTGATTTGCACGAGGCTGTGCAGATAAACTGTGCAGGGTTAGAACTAGAACTCAGGTTTTAGGATTTTCAGTGGTATTTTTTCCACTATAACACACACTTATTTTTCGTCTGCCTCCACTTTGACCTTTTTGCTCCCTATTCTGTACTAGGTGCAAAACACTGCCTAGGTGGTCTGGAGATTATAAAAATAAAGACTGTCCTTAGTATCAAAGTACTTAAAAACGCGTAAGTATACACAAAAATACACTCACAGATTTGTGGCGAGTTAAGTTTTTGCAAATTATTATAGTTGTTCAACTCAAATCTTATTCTCTGAAAAGTCATTCCTGACCACTGCAAACTGAAATACTTTCTCTCTATGGTAGAAAGAACACTAGATAGGGACATAGAGATATGAAACCTAGAGTTGTATCATGGTGCAAGCACAAACTAGATGTTGGAAAAATCATTATGGAACTTTGGGTTACTCGTCTGAAAAATAAGGAAGAAGTACAGGGTAAAGTGGCTCTTAAGACCCTTTGCAGTTCTAAGGTCTTAGGACCCGATTAATTATCTGTTCCAGTCCAGTCCAGCACTCTGCCCTAAATCAAAGCCATCTACTTATGCACCATGGGTTGCAGGTCTATCATCCTTGGTTGTGGCAACTGTCCAGGACTCTCACCCTTAATTCCTCTTTCTTTCTAGTGTCATGTTTGGGCCATATTTGGGCCATCTCTTATATCTTGATGACTGAACTTGGTTTCCCTGGTCTTGACGCTTAGTGTTCTCTGAAGTTCTTTGTTTATGCAGACATTCTGGTTCTTCTTATACACATCAGCAAAATATTCCTACTTCATCTGCCCCTGAGATCTAAGACTAAACACCTACCTATTTGCAATGAAACCCAAAAGAGACACTAGGACCCTTCAAACACTGGCAATTTTCCAAGTGCTGAGTTTAAATAATTCTACTATCTCAGTAATGGGTGTTATTTGAATACTTTATAATTTAACATTTTATATTTTATACAGATCCACAATCCTCAAAACTCTTGAGGTTAGGGCTTATTTCAGAATTTAGATTGTTTCATATTTCAAAAGGCAATATAGCACATATACTATGTAAAACTTTACAACATTATAATCAAAAGCATTACTATTTCTGCAATGAAACACCTGAATATTCTTCTTAAGTGGGCTAAATGTAGATTATAAACAGCATCATGCCAGTCGAAGTTAGGCCTGTGTGTGACTGTCTCTGGCTCTACTGCATTTATCACAGGGGCAGAGACAGTATGTTTCAAATATTCTTATCTCCAGAAAAATGCCTTGCACAACACTCAATAAGAACAGTCGATGTTTATTTGAAGAGTTCTTTATTGAGTGGTACACCATCTGCCAAAACTATGCTCAGGAGTCATGAGGCAATAAAAAAAATCTTACAACACATAGAACCTGACCTCAATGGTGTTACAGTCTCAAGAGGAACAAAGCATTAAAACAAATGTTAAAATGCAAGTATGTGATTAAGTGCCAAAACTAGTGAGTGATTCGGATAATAAGATGTCAAAATTGACAGTAGTAAGTTTAAATGTGAAAATGTAATATAGTTTAACAGTCAGGAGCTGTCAATATCTCACAACTGTCAAAATTGGCATAACAATTTATAGTCTGGAGAGAAAGTAGTGTGTAATTTGGTAAGAGCATTCTATTTGTCAGAAAAGGTCACAGTAATTCCTATAACTTTTGCTCTAGATACATGGCCTTATAGGCAGTTTCATTCACATTGACTGCAGAAGCATTTGCTCATAGTGATGACTTTACACCGTAAACATGAAGGCTGGTAGGACCATGAAGAATCAACACCCTCCCACTACACAGAGATACCATACATGGGTCTATTTAATTCTGTGCAAAGACCAAATTGTTTCTGACAAAATGAAGTTTCCACTCAACCTGGTTTTTTGTTTTGTTTTATTTTGTTGGTTTTGGTATTTTGTTTTGTTTTGTTGCAGGGGTTGTCTGTCAATTGAGCCTACTTTCAAAGGATTGATGGATACCGGTAAAGTTAGTATCTTCTTGAGTTCAGAATCAGAGAGGAATGAGAT
Organism: Tupaia tana; assembly: GCA_026018925.1. Lineage (NCBI taxonomy): Eukaryota > Metazoa > Chordata > Mammalia > Scandentia > Tupaiidae > Tupaia > Tupaia tana. Next base: position 53,694,332 of record JAKSZU010000008.1, on the reverse strand, counting down.
ATATTCATTCAGATCACATATTATCTGTAACTCACTAAGCAACTTTAAAGATATGAGTGACCTAATAATTGGTCATAATATCTTAAATTTATTTTTATAATAGAATTTATCTGGCATCTCTCAAAGCAAAATGGTAAATATTCCTCATAGGTAATAAATTTACTTATGCCCATTTTACAGATGAAAACTTGGTGGTATTGAATGGCTAAAGATCAGAGAATCAGTATAACAGGTTTTTTGTTTGTTTGTTTGTTTGTTTTTTAAAAGAGATGATGCTTGCTCTTTTATTTAATACAGAACTTTTGGACCAGTAGGTAGTGTGGTGATTAATGCAGCTAGATTCCATATGGACAGCTACGCAATTAAGAGTCCTGGTGGCTTAAAAAACATGCCCAAAATCCTGAGAGGAGAAGGAATTGGTTGTGTGGTCATCCTCCCTAGGGGAGAGGGGATTTTTCTCTCTCCCATTCTCTGACTCTCTCCAGCAAGCATGAGTGCCCCATAGTAAAAAATATTAAAAATTTAAAAAAAAGAAAAAATAGAATTTTTTTGCAGGGGGCTCAGCCATGGTGGCCCATGCTGCCCTGCTGTGGCTAGTCAGAGGCAAAGGCCACATGGGAGGCCTGTGTGTTTGGTTCCTCATGAGCTTGTGAGCCTTGCTGGCTGGGAGGCTGGGGCAGGGGGATCCCAACATGACTTTGTCAAAAATTGATCTCTCCCATAAATAAATTTTTTTTAACTTTTAAAAATAATCTTTTTAAAAATTGTAATTGACACAATAATTATATATTTTGGGGAATACACTGTGATTTTTGGTGCATGAATACAATGTGTTATGATCAAAATCGGATCATTTACATATCTGTCACCTCAGACATTTGTCATAACTTTGTATTGGAGTGTTTAAAATCCTCTCCTATTTTGAAATAATAGATTTTGTTAACTACAGACATCCTACTGTACCTATACACAGAACACCAAAATAGATTCCTTCAATAACTGTAATTTTATAACTATAACCAGCTTTTCTCCATCCTTCGTCCCCTCTAGCCTTTCCAGCCTCTAGTTCTCACTATTCTCTCTCCTGGTTTGAGATCATAAACACAAGAATCTTAACTCGAGCTTCACTAAATTAACTACTACCTACCAATAACCAAACCTAGACAAAGCAATTTGAAAATTCAGTGACCTTTTTTCCCCATAAATATGTCTAAACTACATCTAGTAGCCAAGGAGCCGAATGACACACTGATTGGTCTATACAACACTTCCTAAGACTTACTTGTCAATTCTTTCAATTTCTGGAACATAAAGAAGAACCAAGAATAAACAAACTATCAGACAAGAGTTAAAGTTCATTCTGCTTTTTCTTTTTCAACATAGTCTTAAAGCAATAACATTCCACTGTTAATTTATGAACCAAAAAATAATTTGTTTTAGATAAGATCATCGATTATAACAAAGAAGAGAATTCTTTGCATTATGACCCTCTTAAGGGGGCTAAATTCATTATATGGTATCAAGTGAATTGTAAAGTATTTTGAGAAGAAAGAAAAAGAAACATTCTAGCTGTCTGAATGGGAAGAAAAACCGGGCAAAGACTATTACTGGTAAAAATGAAAGAAAAGCAGCCTGTAAGTGATATCAGATGACATCGTCTATGGGGTTATTTTAGTGGTGATATCATCTGACATCTTCTATAAGGCTATTTAAGGTGAGTGTGACATTTTCTTAATGAGAAGATTAGGAAGTTGCCCTAAAAGAGCCTTATATAACGTAGAAGGCCAAGGAACATATGGATAAAGTGTTGCCGGAGAAGTGTAAATATGACTCTTGAAGTAGTAAATGAAGGTTAAACATAAACAGCTGGTCCAGGGGAAATGAAGGGGGAGTGGGGAGTAAGCTGTCTGTTTTAGACTGGTGTTTCCCTATATTTAAGTCATCTTTATCTGTTTTCTATTTCAAGTCACCTGGCCAAAATATATTGCATTTCAAAGTTTAAGGAAATAAACTTTCAAAAGTTGCTTTCATTTAGTTAAATGAACCAAAGAAGACGTTCTAGGGTTGTGACTTTGCATTTCAAGCTGCATAGGTTTTCTTTTTCCTTTTTCAGACAGAACTGGTTCAGCTATAAACCTATTACACTTCTACTTTTTAAAGACACACAGTTTAGACTTTTATATACTAAGTTTTAGAAACATCATCTTCTTATAGAAACATCATATTCTCCCAACACCTCCTACTTCAAAATCATATCAAAACTTGGCTTCGGCATCCTCTAGTTCCAAATCCATTCATTTGGTTTAGGAACACCAAGTTTTCTATGAAGTTTGGAAATCAATATATCACTGGTTGTAGACCAGCTGGTGGTGTGGTGTTTAAGACAACTGGATCCCACATGGTTGACTGTGTGGCTCAAGGCATACTGGGTGGTTTCAAAAACACACTGGGCAAATGTGCATGCACGCTCAAAATCCAAAGAGAAGAATGGTGGAAAAGGGACTGTGGTGTGGTCTTCTCTCTGGGGAGTGTGTGTGTGTGTGTGTGTGTGTGTGTGTTGGGGGGGGCTTTCTCACTTTCCTTCTCTCTTTCTCTGCCTTTCTCTCTCCAGTGAGAACAAGTTCCCTATAGCAAAAATTAAAAAGAGAGAGAGAGAGAATACTGGCTACTGTTTACTCCAACTGTATGAAGAGTTATTTGAATTAAATGTTAGAATCAAATGCCCCAGCAAATGTACTATTGAATATCATTCTTTTTTTAATACATTTTTAAGAATTATTTATTTAATCTTAGTTATTCGTTCAATTATTTTAATTTGACGAGAGAGAGAGAGAGAGAGAGAGAGAGAGAGAGAGAGAGAGAAGGAAAGTGAGAAAGCAAGCCACCAGGTCCAGGAATCAAACTGTGGTCAGCCATGTGGGAGTGCCCAGCACCTTAACCATGACACCACCTGCTGGCCCCTGACTATTGAATATTATTATGAAAAGCCACATATAGTACTCATTCTTCAGGGATATGAGATAGATAAATATATCTATCCCTGATACACTTTTGCTAGCAGGGTATATGTAAAACAATTGGTGTGAAAAAATCGAAAAATTTCCACTAAGACCAAAATATTACCAACTTTGGAAGCAGCATACAGCCAAAACACTGCTTTTGCCTCAAATTGTTTTAAAGCAGTAAAAGAAATGTTTCTTTTGACTTCATTTTTTTGAAAATCTTATCATTAAACTGTTCATTTGTTTCTAAAGTTGAAAGTTAAATTAATGTAGTAACACCAAATGTTAATCAGTGCTTGATCTCTGAAAAATATTTGCAATGGTCTTGTCATAGCATACATTTCTGTTCTTTATAGTCTGGAGAGGAAGAAGCTATAATTTGATAAATGAATTCTGTAGTCCTAAAAAGTTATACTGAGAAATCCTAGGAACTTTTGCTCTAGATATATGGTTATAATTTATAGTAATGCTAATGCTGATTTTATATCATAAAACAAAGCACTGTAGACTACCTTTATTGAAAAGTATTATGCTCACTAATGACTGTATAAGTTATTTTTCTAGGGAAAATGTATATTTGCTTATCAATTTTAATATAAAATTTTACTGTAAAATTGATAAGCAAATTATAGTCACATTGGATAGTACATGTAGCTATTAGGTTGTTGAGAAAATCATGACACATTTTTACATAGAAAATACGTCATGATTTTCCCAATGACCCAGTAGTTTGGGTTTTATTCAGTTGGTTAACATTACTGGATACACAGTGCAAAGCATTACACAGGCAAAGTGTCTCTGCCCACAAGAAGGGTACGATCTAGAAGGCAAGAGAAAATATGTACACAGATATCTGTTACACAACTGGAATATGATAACTGCTCTAGATGACACACATGAAAAGCATCATGAGAATTTAGAAGTGGGAGAGATCAGAGAAGAACTTCACAAAGTTTGTGACATTTTAATTGGGCTTTGAAGGATGGGTACAACTTCCAAAGAGATGAGATGGAGGAGCATCTTTTTTTTTATCATATGTTTATTATACCCACCACATTCCAAGACATGTAATACATGGACACTTCATTGACTAAAAGGATGGATAAACATATTGTCAGCACTCATGGAATTTGTAGTCCGGTGGAACACATACACACATGCTAAACAAAGCTAATTTGTGTGAAGCCAATAACCACGAACAGAAAGGATAGTGCCAAATTATACTTATTTAATGTAAAGAGAATGTAACTGTTGGTTGACTCAATTTTTTGAACCTGCATATTTGCTACATTGATAGCATTCACCTTCATGGTTTTTTTTTTTTAAGTAAAATAGATAACTAACCATTTTTATTATAAAGTTTTAAGACACAAAAAGAGGAAATTTCCACCCATATCTGGGGTTTGAGGTATTCTTTTTCCTTTTGACCACACTTTACTAATGAGTCTGTCTCTCTCTCTCTGGTCAAATTAAAATAAATGAACGAATAACTAAGATTAAATAAATAATTAATTCTTAAAAAATGTATTTAAAAAAAGAATGATATTCAATACTACGTTTGCTGGGGCATTTGATTCTAACATTTAATTCAAATAACTCTTCATACAGTTGGAGTAAACAATAGCCAGTTCTATCACAAACTATGTGAACTTAAGCCCACTGCTGTGAGTCTCCGTTTCTCTGCCTATAAAACAACATACAGGTATCTACTTTGGAAGATTTACTCTGACAATCCAATGACGTAAATGTATAATGCAACATAAATGTAAGGTAATGTAATTATTATCTGTTTAATTTCTCATGTTATTTTACTCAATAAAACAACTGATCTAAATTACCTACCAAGCCAAATCCTACTAAATAAAAAGAACTATTCTCCCTACTTAGGGCTAACCTGCTCAAAGAAGAGGTAGACTAGCCCTCTCTCTGAGAAACCTGCATGCCAGGTTTAAACATTGTGCTTCAGCAAAACTGGGAAAGACCACTTAGCCAGGTAACAATTAGCATCTGCTTAAACCATAATTATTCATTTCCCAAAAAATGCATGCAGATGTTAAGTTTAATGTCCTGAGGTCCTGAAATAATAGTTACTTGTTCACTAAAATAACATCAATTTCAAATCACACAAGTTTCCAAAATGGCATAAATTACTTTTGAAAAGTAAAGTCTAGGAGCACCAACTTTCACCAGGCGGTGCCTCTCTCTAAGAATGAGACCGCAACCTCTGGGGCAACTCCATTTAATCCCACCGTGGCCCCCAGCATTATGTACAATTCCAGAGTCTAAATCGGACACACGTACAGTGGATTTTTGATTTCTGATCAGAGTTTCAGAAGATTACTCACTGTTATCGTTTGATCCTACACTTAAGTGTAAAATAAGCAATACGTTCCATGCACAATCGCTTTAATCAGTGGATTCATTAACTCATAGACCACAATAGTTCCACAAATCACAGAATTTTTAGTTCGATAAAGCCTATCAAAAAACACAGTAAGGGGACCAGCAGGTGGCGTGGTGATTAAGGCGCTGGACCCTCCGACATGGCTGACCACGGTTCAAGTCCGTTGATCTGGCGGCTTGCTCTCTCTCTCTCTCTCTCTCTCTCTCTCTCTGTATTTGTGTCTCTCTCTGGTCAAATTAAAATGAATAAATTTAAATTTAAAAAAATACTGTTAAAAAAACACACAGTAATATTATAAATACATTGGAACCACAATTATATGTTGTAATTAGTTCATCTTGCTCCTCTTACTCAGATGATCTTTTCGCAGACAGCAATCAACTGAAAGTCTTGTTATAAAACTATTTCAATTTTAAAAATTGACCACATCTTACTAATGAGTCTGTCTCATAAAACGGGGTTGATAAGTAGCCTCAGAATCTTTAATGAACAGTAATAATAGGCCAGCCCTTTGCAGAAGATTCAAAAATTAAAATTTCTGCCTTACACCTTCCTTTTAAAACGCCAGGCCAGCAAATCTGAAATTTTAAATTCCTAATTTGAATCTCTTTCACTGACATTTCATCCCACTATTCATATCTCTCTCTCTCTCTCTCTCTCTCTCTCTCTCTCTCTCTCTCTCTCACACACACACACACACACACACACACACACACAGACGAGGGAGGACGTGAAGTTGAAGTAGACCCGAAGGCCCGAATAGGGTCACCCAGCTGAAAGAACAGAACTGCAGGATGCGAAAACACCTTTTTCTTTCTTCATTCGTCCGCGCAGCGCCTCCTGCTGGTCCCGAGGGCGCGGGGAAGGACAGACGCCCAGGACGCGCGCTTCGCCCCTCCGCCGGGCAGCGGCTGCGAGCTAAGGGCTGGACAGCGCGAGCGGCCTGTGCGGCGAGCAAGCGTCCGACGACCGGCCGGGACCCACCTGAACAGGCAGCTGAGTCCCCACTGTCCCACCTGCTCTCCGGGTACCCCGCGTCGGGCGCGGATCCAGGACGCCCGCAGCCTTGACGTGACCCTTCCTGCGCCTACCAGCGTGGGGCCGCGCAGGTCTGCAGCCCGGACCCAGCCCGGCGACCCCGCCCTCGGCCGTGCGCGCCCCGCCTTGTGTGCTGAGCCGAGGGGGCGCTATTCTGGCCCGGGATCCCCCACGCACCGCCCCTGCTTCCGGCGCGGCGGCGCGGAGCAGTCTCTTCTCTCCCTACCCCGCACCTCTCCCGGGCGCGGCCCGTAGCGTGCCCTTTTGAACCCCACAGTGCGCTCATCTGTGAGTGAGCGTCCAGAAGTAGCTCCAATGAGTGGGCCGTCGGAGGAGGAACTGGTCCCGGCCTTCGGTCCGCAGGAACCCAGAGCCTCTGCAGGCTCTGGGACCTGCGCCTGGTGTCGCGCAGAAGCGTCCTCCCCCGAGCTCCGACCCCAGACCACACAGCCTAGCCAGGGGTTCGGGCTTCCGGGGGGAAAAGCGGACAGTAAGTTGTCGAGGTAGGCGACAGCGTCAGGTGCAGGCGAGGAGCCTGTGGGGGTCTCCAAATTGGGCGAGGGCTGCGGAGAGGAGCGGGACGTGCGCGGCCGAGGGTGGTCACGTGCAGGGCGAGGCCAGAGCCTTTCCTGGAGGGAATGTGGGGTTTGTGAAGCTTCTAGTGGAAGTGGGAAATATAGGCAGACCTTGTAGACGCCACTAGGCCTCCCTCCCCCTTTCCTACGCCATCCCCTCTCCGCTTCCTTCTTCTCTAGGCTAGGGTCCTGTTCCCTACCCCACCCCCGCCCAGTTGTCGGTCTCCCATCTCACTTCACTTCCCCTCCCCATTTCCCACCCCCACCCCTACCCCACCCCCCCACACACAGACACGTCTTCTCCCTCCTCCTTTCATCTCTCTCCCAACCTCTTTCTCATCTATGGGAAACATCTCCTAAACTCGTTTCTGGGCTTGCTGGCTCTGTCCTGGCGCCTGCGTGTCCCTGCTCTCTCCTTAGAGCTATGTGAGCTCACCACCTTCCAACCTGTTGGTTTCTTAGTTTATGTGGAAATAAGCTGTCCCTGGGTAGAAGACAGATTAATCATTTCACCCACGGCGCAAAATGTAGTTTCTGGTGTATAAATGGCGCTGCATGAATATCGAATAAACTCTCAAAAGGAAAGGAAATCGATCTTCATGCCGAGTATTCCTCTTTGATCAAGTCAAAGGTCCTCGCTCCCTTTTGGTGAACCAGTAGCGATTTATATACGTTAGCCTTAAGACAAAGACCATCCAGTCGCCTGGAGATTGGGACAGGGCCGGGCTGCCTCTTAGCTCCGCGCTGGGACTGAAAGCCCCTGGAGCAGGGGTCGGGGCTGGTTAAGTGCTCTGTCAGAAGCCAAGAGCGCCCAGGCCACCCGTCAGCCCGCGCTGGGAGCCCCCCTCCAAGTCCCGAAGCTGTGAGCCCGAAGGCGAGGCCGGTTCAGCTCCCTTGCTGAACTATCCCTTCTAATTGGCTCTAGAAGTGGCACTAGGCACTGGAGAAGGGCGCGACTTGTCCAGTGTAGCTCAGGCCGCCTGCTGCTGCTTCCCCAGCAGATGCGGCCTTGGCTTTCCCTCTAAGCGTCAGCTGGTTCTTTGGAGAAAGGCTCTGACAAACGGTAGTTCAGTACAGCTGCAGCCTGGGGTTCCTCCACAACCCTGTTGCTCCTCCAGGGCTTCAATATAGACCCACCCCCAGTCGACCACGTGGCCTCTTTCTACTCTCCTTAGTGCATTAACCTTATGCATTAAGCATTACATATACTTTGTTTAAATTATATTTATCTTTTTTTTTCAGTTTGCTTCAGGGCACATGCACTCACTAGAGAAAGAGGGGGGTGGGAGTGAGAAAGCAAGCTGCCAGGTCTGGGACTCAAACCTCAGTTGACCATGTGGGAGTCCAGCATCCTAACCATCACACCACCTGCTGGCCCCACATATACTTTAGGTATAATAAATATATTAATACCGGTTACCAGGGTTTCACAGAGCGAAGGTACTCGCTGTGGGCACAGGTAGAGTCTCCAAGGAAAATGAGATGGCAAAGACTGAAACTCTTTTTTTGGGGGTGGAGTGGGGGGATAAAGAATTATTTATTTAATTTGACCAGAAAGAGACAGGGGAAAGTGAGAAAGCAAGTCACCAGGTCTAGGACTTGAACCGCTGGTCTAGGACTTGAACTGCTGTCTGCCATGTGGGAGTCCAGTGCCTTAACCACTACACCACATGCGGGACACCAAAGTGCAGCTCTTGCTGTCAATTGGTTAAGTGGTTTTGGGCAAGTTACTAACCCCCTCTTTGACTTCATTTCATCATTTACTAAATAAAGTTGTTGGATGATCCTTAATATCTTTCCCTTCTCCCCAACAAGAATTTTTAAAATTCAAATTGCTTTTGAATTCATTGATTTTGCTTTTCTTTGTTTTAACCTTGTTTATTACACTCAGATAAAAGGATATGGGAAATACTTTTAAAACGAGAAAACAGAGAAGCCTGAAAAAAATGGGAAAAGAGATCAATTAATGTAATAAAATTGTATCCAGTTTTCCCATTGGAAATAAAACCAAACAGCTCTTCAAACAGCTGCTTCAGGTTTACACAAGAACACCGAAACTCCAGTTTGTACCAGGCACAATATCTTACCTCCCTAAGCTGCCAAGTGGAATATTCTGGCTCTTAAATGTTCCACAAAATATAAATGTGTCTTAACATTCCTAGGGTGAGTGGTAAAAGCTGGCCACTAGTCAAGTGGAGAAGAGGGGCCAGCAGGTGGTATAGTGGTCAAGGCACTGGGTTCCCACATGGCCGACCGCACAATTGGAGTCCTGGACTGGTGGCTTGAAAATTATGCAGGCACGTGTCCATGCAAGCTCAAAGTCCAGAGAATGGAGAAGGGATTGCAGGGTGGTCATCCCCACCAGCCAGTGATTTCTCACATTCTCTCTCTGCCTCTCTCCAGTGAGCACACATGTCTTATGGCAAAACCTTTAAAAATAAAAATAAAAAAGTAAAGTGCAGAAGACATGAGTAGGATAGAGAGAAATGAGATTTAAGGGAATCTCCAACAGCAATGTGCCATTTTAACGCAAGACCCTGCATTTCCCTTAGCTTCTGAGTTTCTACACAGCATAAAACTCTGTTCCTGAGTTCACTCTATTACGTTGCAGGCTGCAGAATGAGATAGGCACTGGGTATTACATGCTGGGAACACTATATAGAATAAAGTTTAGCGTCCAATTTACAAATGACTGAGAGGGAAGGATAGACTGAAAGTGCTATTACATAACAATACATGGATGTCATGGAAGCATGAAGGAGATACACCAGAGTCAGGATTAAGGAAAAGCTCTCCAGAGGAATGCCCCTTGAGCTGGGCTTAAAGGAAAGAGTTGAAAGGGACAATTAGGAGGATAGGTGGGCACCCAAGGAAATGCCTGAAGGCCCAAGGCTAGAAATAGCTTCCCTTGGAGAAGCCCAAGTAATCCTTCAAAGCAGGAACAAATTATACAAATGGAAAAATAAAGAAGTAGTGGGAAATACAGTGAATGCAGCAGGAAAGGTCTGTTTGCTGATGTTGAACTTTATCTTGAAAGTCATGGAGAGTTCTTGAAAGGTTTTAAGTGGGAACTGTATGATATGATTTGCTTTGTAGAAAGTTCATTTTGACAGTAATACTGAGGGCAAATAGGAGGGTTGGGTAGATTGTAGGGAAACCAGTTAGGAGACTATTACAGTAACACCAGATAGAAGTGATGAGAGTGTGAATTTAGGCAGTGGTATTGGCTGTGGAAATGAAGTTGAGGGAGGACAGGAAGAGAGGGAGGGACCGATGCAAGAGATAATAAGAAGGGAGACATGAGAGAACTTGACTCATTGAGTGTGACGGGTGAGTGAGAATGATGAGTAAAGAAAGATTCCCAGGCGTCTGGCATAGGTATCTGGAGATTTGATGATACCACTTACTGAAAGAGAAGCTAGGATTGGAACAGAAAGATGACGTATTTGATTTGGGACATACTAAGTTTAATGTGAGTCTGAGATGTCCAAGAGGAGGTGTCAGATGAATAGATTGCCAGGTCTAGTGTCTGACAGTGATCAGGGCTGAAGCTTCAGATTTAGAAGTCACTGGCCTAAAGAAGTACCAAAGTCCTGAGTTTGGAAGAAGTCACTCAGGAGAATTTCTGCCTCTCCCTCATTCTCCCCTCTCTCTCTCTGTGCTTGTGCACATGCTCTCTACCACAGAAGAAGGAGGAGAAGAAGGAGGGAAAGGAGGAGGAGGGGAATGGGGAGATGGTGCAGGAGGAGGAATGGCTACAAAGGCAGAAGGAAAGCAAGGATAAGCACCATGGTGGAGCTACCTACTATCTTCCAGTCAATGGCCTAGAGTCTGTATATACATTATTTCATTGAATCTTTACAGCAACCCTAGAAAGTAGATGTTTTCAAACAGAAAAACTATTTCTGAGAAGTTCAGTAATTTGACTAGAGTATGTTCAGCCTCTAGAGTCAGATGAAACCTAGGTTCAAATTCCACTTCCCAATAGCTATGGAACATAGGCAATTAGTTAATTTTTCTCAGTCTCAGCCTTCTCATCCACAAAATGGGACTAATAAAACCTGCTCTTGAGGAATGTTATGGGGATTATATGAGATAGCAAATGTAAAATGTCTGGCACAGAGTTCATAACTGATGGTGGGTATCTTTAGTAATAACCATAAAGACATATTGCTATGTTACCTTAAGTGGTACCATCTTTTCTTTAGCCCTTTGGTCCAAACATGGACTCCAAATTCTTACCTAAGATCCCTAGTGCACAATTAGGCCAGTATAAAGTATAATGACGAGCCTTTACTAGAGGTTTGAGCATAACCAGATGAGAGCGAACATATAAAGCCAGGTAATCTAAAAGTTTATCACTTTAGTATAACCTACAAGGTACCAGCTTCCTGTCTAGCCCCTGAGAGAAGGTCTCTTTCTCATACCACAGGACATCCTCACAGGGTCTGTCTACCTGGAAGACCAGCAAGAACATGATCACAGAAGTCAGAAGTTGTTGCTTAAGTCCAATACCTACCTCCTAAGATCCTATTACCTGTCTGGAGACCTGTCCCTTCCAGACAGTTGATATACGGAATGCTTGTTTGCTTGTTTTGGCCCTTCTTTCCTCCCTCCCTCCCTTTCACCTTTCCTTTTCCCTTCCTGTCTGCCTTCATTTCATTATTCATGATAGAACATGTGCACAAACACGTGAGAGAGAGAGACATCAGTATCCTCCACAGGGTTGGGTCACACCCCTTCTTCCAGTCCTTCAGGGTACCTGGCATGTGCTGGGCTGACTGAACCATAGTTGCCACACGGGATCCAGTTGTCTTTAGCAGCACATTACCACCATGGAGCAAGCCCCCATATTTTATTCAAGTCTACCTCAGGAATGACCTTACATTATGAGCTCAACAGAAGAATATTATTAGAATACAAAATAAGCCCAACCTTCATGTAAGGGTTACATACTTTTCATTGTTTCCAGAAAAGATGAGAATTTTCTTAGGAACTTCTTGACCCTTAGGTCTTCTTCTACCTAAAAGTCGCTGTAAAAAGTGTTAAAGCCAGAAACGGACTGTAATCTGACTACAAGAAGACATTATTGCAAAAACAACCTACCATACTGGGGGCCAGCAGCTGGAGTTGTGGTTAAGGCCTCTGGACTCCCACATGGCCGACTGTGTGGTTCAAGTCCCAGACCTAGCGGTTTACTTTCTCACTTTCCCTCACTCTCTCTCTTTCACTCTGTCCCTCTCTGGCCAAGTTAAAAAATAAGTAAATAAATCAATAAAGTTAAAATAAAATAATTCTAAAAAAAGAGAAAAAAAGAACCTACCAGACTTAAGGTAAGAGAAATACTTGGTCAGTATAACCAAGGGAAAAAATAAAAACACAATACTTATATTATCATAATTAAAATGTCTAAGTTGATATAGAAAATAATAAATTATCGGTTAGTGTTCACTCAAGTGTTTTTAATCCTCTAATATGATTAGGTATTTCAAAGAATTGAGACTTTTGATCATGGCTTTAGTACAATTCATAATGGCAGTTCTTTTATTTTTTTTTTCACACTTGTTTCAAGGAATGTAGAGAGACATATTCTGCCCTAGGGCTGTAGTCTCCTCACCTCTGAGATGAGGCTCTTATGCAGATTTTTTGAGAGCTAGAAACAGAGTTCAGTAAGCAAAAGACTCCAAGTCACGGGCTATTTTGCCCATTCTAAAAAGTCACCTCCATCAATCATTTTTATGGTGATAGTAACCCGTGAAACATGGAAAAGCTGAATATATTGTTAGAGCTTAAATTTCATTGACCTGTAGTATCTATTTTTTCTTGTGATATTATCCTTTTTAGGTTAAGGATGTTAAGGGCATCTTTCAGCATGCCAGTAGGTCTTCTCTCAACAGAAAAACAAGAAGATCATGGTCAGACAGTGTGGGAAATCCTGAGTTATATTTTATTAATGAAGTTTCCTTGCTCCCAGGCTTCTCAGAGACACTAGTTGTTACTGTGCATTGGGAAGTTTCACCTGTATTTGACTATAAAATCCTTTTTCTCAGGGCCAGCAATTGGCATGGAGGTTAAGGTAGCTGGATCCCACATGGCCAACTGCGCACTTTGAATCTGGGACCTCATTAGCCAGGTGCCTGTGAGTACATGCCCAAAACCATGAGAGGAAAATGAAGTGGAAGAGATTGCAGCATAGCCATCCCCTCTGGGGAGTGAGTTCTCATTTTCCTTGTCTTTCTCTGTCTGTCTCTCTCAGGGAAGTGCATGCACCTTATACCCCTCATTAGTAAAAAAAAAAAAATAAATAAAATCCTTTTTTCAGAATGTCTAGAAAGACTTGTGTTGTGGATTATGCTTGGTATAAAACTGCTATTTGCTATTTCTAGTGGATCATAACCAGGATGACATACTTCTTTCTGTTGAAGAAAGTCATTGGAATGCTCTCTCACCATTGAAATCATATTTACTTCCTGTAGTGAGTCTTCCTTACCCCTTTCCTTCTCCCTCATGACAGAGAAGCTGTCTACATATTTCCATAAGAGCCTGTAGAATTGCCTGGAAGGTGGGACCAGCAAATAGTTATAATGGTTACGTCACTGGAATTCCACATAGTTGACCACTGATGGAGTCCTGGACCAGGTGGCTTAAAACTCATGGCGGGCATGTGTGGGTGTGTGCTCAAAATCCAGAGAAGAGAATTGAGGAGAAGGAATTGTGACATGGCCAACCCTCCGAGAGGTGATTTCTCACTTTCTGTCTCTGTCTCTGGCAAGCACATGCCCCCATAGCAAAAATCTCTTGAAAGAAAGAAGAAAGAAGAAAGAAAGGAAGGAAGGAAGGAAGGAAGGAAGGAAGGAAGGAAGGAAGGAAGGAAAAAGTTTTTTTTATTAACTGAATGATCCCAATGGTGAGCACACAGTTGTCAAGAGTACCTGTTTCACATTGTTTTGCCTAATAACTAATTTGGTTGCAACTTCAGATATACTTGGATCGTAATATATATATTTCTTTATTCATGTTTTTCTTTTTCTTTGTTTCTCACACTAGATTTTTACAGTGCCTAGCACATGGAGATACTCAAATATTTCTTGAATGACTATCAAATGAATGAGAAGTATTAGAAAAAATATAAATACAACCAGAAAAATTTTCTGGTTACAAATCTGCCCTGGGATTCCTTATAGGATGCCCAGGGTTAGAAAGATAAAGAAGTATACCCTTCTCCCCATTGGCACACCTACTAGGCAAACACCTATTCCACATGCCTTTGGTCCAGGCAACCTTAATTATTACCAAGAGCTCCTGTGAGTGGAACCATAGCTGTATAATTCCATTGGATTGTTTCCATAAGGTTTTAGCTCCAGAGAGAAAATATGACCAAGGAAAAGGAATCCTTAATTACATCTTAAAAATATGATCAAAAGCAACATTTAAGAAAAGTGTTTCCAGGGAAGAGCTGAGGATGACACCCGGTTTATAAGAATTCGTTTTCCCAAACCTCAGAGCATATGATCAAAGCTGATATACATTATCTCAAGCTTAATACCAGGGTGACTTTTTTTTCCTTACTTTTTTTGAAAGTTATTATTTAGAAGAGTAAATAGATAGGATGGGCCAAACCAGGGCCAGCCAGGTGTGGATGGATGCTAAGAGTCCTGCTACATGATTCTTATCTTTTTTTTTTTTTTTTTTTTTTTTCTTTCCTCCCAAAATAAGGAAGCTGTGGCCTTTGGCAGCTTGATGTACCATCCTACAGTTCAGGCCCTTTTGAGTCAAGATGGGAACATAGCATGTCAGAACTTGTAAGAAAAGGACAATGGCGCCGCCTCATTAGAGGTGGAGGAGGTTGCTATCAGATTAGTTATTAGGCAAATCAGTGTGATAAGTACCCTTGACAACCTGTGTGCTCAACATTGGGATCATTCAGTTAATCTGGGCCAGAGATTTAAGAGAGTCATACTTGGTAAAGCTTCAGCTCAAACCACTTAATCCTCCTTCCTACCGCACCACCAAAGAAGGAAATAAAAGTATGAGCTTCTAATTCCTTCGCTCTCCTCCCATAAGGTGTGCTAACATTGATTTGTTAGTAATTGTTGGCAGATCTCCCAGGGAAACTGAAAATTTGCTGAATTCACTGGCATATTTAGATCAGAAAGATGAAAACGTTCTAGTTTAGATTCTAAAGGAATAGCAATGTTGTTTTCAGAGGACCTGATGGTGTGGTGACACCATTCCCTAACGATTTTAAACGTTGTACAAAGTTCAACTCAACATCTTACCTGTTTTTTATAAGAGGAATTCTCTCTGTCCCCCAAGTTCACAGTTTAGAGAAAGTAGGGTGAAGGATTAGGGCCAGTGAGTGAAAGGAACAATGAGATCTATTTTTGATTGTGCATAACATTTTTTTAATACTCAGGGTTACTAACAATGGTACCTACAGTTTCACAAAATAGTTCAGTGTTCCTCGTTAGTACTACTGTATGAACAAAGACATTTTTTAAAGAATTATCTATTTAATTTTATTTATCATTCTTTTTTTTTCTCTGATACAGGTACTCACCAGAGAGAGACAGTGAGAGAGAGAAAGAGAAAGTAAGAAAGCAAGCCACGAGGTCCAGGACTTGAACAGCCATCTGTGGGAGTCCAGTGCCCCAACCACCATGCCGCCTGCTGGCCCCAAAGACATTTCTAAAGTTCCTTCCAATTCAAAGATATTGCAATTCTCAGAACATAATAAAGGTCACAACTTTGAAAATATTCTAGCTGTCCTGACTTCACAAACTAGTGACCAATCAGATCTGTACCTTACCTTATTTTATAAGTAATGTTTCCTTCTTCATTGTTCTTCATTGGCTAAATTGGCTCCTATCGGCTCCTACTTCAGGCATAGCCTGAGTTCTTTTAGTCTTCTATTTATTTATTTATTTTTAATAATTTTTTTTAGAGGTTTTTGCTATAGGGCGCGTGAGCTCGCCAGACAGACAGAGAGAGACAGAGAGACAGAAAGCGAGAAATCACCCACCAGAGGGGATGGCCACGCCGCAATACCTTCTCCTCCATTCTCCTCTCGGGATCATGGGCATGCACACACACGCTCCCGGCGTGAGTTTAAGCCACCGGGTCCAGGACTCGAACTGTGGTCGACTACGTGGGAGTCCAGCGACATAGCCATTATGCTGACTACTGGCCCCCAATATTTTAAATTTAACTTTATTTATTTTTTTAATTTGACCAGAGAGGGACAGAGAGAGAGAGAGAGAAAATGAGAAAGCAAGCCACCAGTTCCAGGACTTGAACTATGGTGGGCCATGTGGGAGTTCAGCCCTTAACCACCATGCCACCTGCTGGCCCCAGTTCTTTTAGTTTTTAAACCTTATACTAATATGCATGACTTGACTCTATCAATTGCACTTTAACTTTTTTTTGTTTTTTAACATTTATTGGATACCTATTATATGTGGATAGTCTGCCAGAAGCTTTCCCATAAACTGTATTTGAATAAATACTTCTAGGGCAGTGAGTTAGCAGAGGAAAATAAATTATTATTTTTTAGGAAGGATTCAGAGAATTTGTAAATCTAAATAATGCAATTATAATGATAATAATGCTGAGTACCTAGGGTCTTTATTATGGTTTAAAGTTTTCAAAACACTTTTATATAAATTCCTTTACATTATGCTTTTTTTCTATTTCACTGTTTTCTTTTGGTACTTTTATATTATTATTATTATCATCATTATTATTATTGCTGAAGGGCACATGTACTTATCAGAAAAAGAGAAAGCACTCCTCAATGGGAGTCCAATCATACCACAATCCTTTTCCCTTAATTTCTCCATTCCATCAGGATTTTGGGAACCCATACACACACACGCATGCAGACACACACACAAACACACATATATACTCAGTGTTTTACTTTAAGGTTTGAACTATGATTGGTCATTTGGGATCTATCTCCCAATCCAGAGTGCTTAACTACTGTGCTACAGGGCTGACCCACTATGTGTTTTATAATAGCTTTATTGTGATATAATTCATATATCATACTTTACTAATTTTTAAAGAATCATTTATTTAATTTTATTTATTATTATTATTGTTCCATTTGACCAGAGAAAGAGAGAGAAAGCAAACTACCAAGTCCGGGGCTTGAACTGTGGTTCACCATGTGGGAGCCCAGCACCTTAAATACCATGCCACCTACCAGCTCCACTGATTCTTAATCTTATTTAAGTAGTAAGAGATAGGCTTGATGTTAAAGAACAGAAAAAACCTTAACTCTAAAACAAATTAGCAACTCTTCAAGAGTTCATGTTTCACTAATATTTAAATTTAAATACTTAATAATTTAAGAACAGATGAAAAAGAAGAAAATATTTTGAGGCAAGGTTAGAAAGAAAGACCAATATGAGGAGAATATAAAGCCATCTAAAAAAAGAATGTAAGAGAAGTTGATGATATAGTATGTCTATATCAAGTGGGTGGAGAGTTGACGCCTGAAAACTAAGTTTAGTTTGGTAAATATCGAGAGGCTGGATCAGGGCTTGTGAGAAAGGATGGGAAAGATTAAGAGACTAGCCAAGTTAATTTGGAAGCCAGCCAACTTCACATATAATAAGCTAAAGAACTGTCTGAGAGGATAGGTAATTCAAGAAGGTGGCCAAGGAAGGCTTGCTGCACGAGGAACAAAGATAAAACGAAGTACACCGATGTCTGAAGTTTAGCTCAAGGGGGAAAATACCCTGTAGATATTCCTGTGATATAAAACAAAGACAAGTGGCAGATAGCTTATTACTCAAAGAATCGTGTTGTGTTTTTGCATTCTGGATTTTGATTCTGTGGATGATTCACCAGGAATACAACACAGAAAAAAAAAAAAAAAAGCTGTTAGTTCCATGTATATGAAATGCTCTATTTTTAAAACCAAACTTAATCCAAGAATCCAGTTAAAACAACACTTCTAAAAAAACCACGAGCATAGAAAAAAATTAACATATTGTTCTTGAATTTGAAATATGAGCTCTTTAAATTTTACCAAATGTTCCAAGTATAAATGGAACTAGAATTACTCTAATGATGATGAGATTATTTGGTATTAATTTTAAATGTTACAAAGCTTAAAAATATCCAGCAGCTTTTTCACATCAGAATTTATTTCACTTATTGTTCTTTACCAAATGAGATTGCTGTTTTTACTCAGAGTGGATTTGAATCACACTATAAATTAATTCCTGCCACTTTACTATCATTATAGTATAATTAATTACCCAAATGAATAGAAAACATCATTACTGAATGTAACAGAAAATTTTTAAGCTGCTTTGTTTTTTACTACTTCGTACCACCAATACAACATATTTTCACTTTTCAAACAAATTACTCTTTTATGTTACTTTATGTTAGGTTTTTAATAAACCTTGTTAGAGCAGAGTGTGTGTGTAGGTAGACTTACTCATAATTGAGACTTCATACATTACAAAAATTCTGATCATTTGTTAATATTTTAAAATACAGTACACCTTACTAGCATTTAAATTTTGTATACATTTATATATGTTATACATTCAATATAAAGAAAAATTTGGGCCAGCTGTTTGCTTAGTGATTAAGGCAGCTGGATCTCTGGCTGCAGTCCTATGGCTGACTGTGAAGTCTGAGGACTGGGCCTGGCCACTTGAAAAACACACTGGGGGACCAGCAGATGGCATAATTGTTATGTTGCTGGAATCTCAAGTAGTTGATTGCAGTTCGAATCCTGGACCCAGTGGCTTAAAACTCACACTGGGTACGTGTGCATGCATGCCCAAGATCCCAAGAGGAGAATGAAGGAGAAGGGATTGCACCATGGCCATCCCCCTCAGGGGTGATTTCTCACTTTCTGTCTCTCTGTCTCTCTCTGTCTCTCTAGTGAGAGACAGAGCACCTTATAGAAAAAATCTCTCGAAGGAAAGAGAGAGAGAAAGGAAGGAAGAGAAAGAAAAACATCAGGTGCATGTGCATGCATGCCCAAAATCCCAAAAGGAGAACAGAGGAGAAAGAATTGCAGCATGGCCATTCCCCCTGTGGAATGATTTCTCACTTTCCCTCTCTATCACTTTCTGTTCTCTGTCTCTCTGTCTCTCTCTATCCCTCTCTGGCAAGCACATACACCCTATAGCAAGCTAAAAAAAGGCAACATAAAACAAAATGAAAAACTGAAAAGTCTTCTTATTCTGATACTTAAAAGATTTAAAGATACCTAAATATCGGAGCCAGAAGGTGGCATGGTGGTTAAGGGCGCTGGACTCCCACAAGGCCGACTGCAGTTCGAGTCCTGAACCTGGTGGCCTTCTCACTTTCTCTCTCTCTCTCTCTCTCTCTCTCTCTCTTGCTCTCGCTCTCACTCTGTCCCTCTCTGGTCAGATTAAAATAAATAAACAATAAATAAAGTCAAAGCATTACAAAAAAGAAATACCTAAATATCAATAGTAAGCCAATATTTCTTAACCTCTTTTGAATCACAGATGTTTGAAAATCTGGTGAAAGCTATAGTTTCCTCTCTGATGGGCAGAGGTGAGGGTGGAGGAAGGGGAGAACACACGTGTATATATGCACGTGAAATTTTGCTTACAATTTCACAGAGTTTATGGACTCTCTGAAGTCTACCTATGGACTTGCTAAAGGTTTATGAACCCTGGGTTAAGAACCTCTGCAATAAACCCACACTTTATTTTGGCAAGATGGAAGACTATTAGAAAGTATGACTGTTTAAACTTTTATTCTTTAGGAGCATGTGTCTGAAAGGAATAATTTTTTTTTCTCTTTTAATCTCCTGCTCCCTAAAAATCTTTGGCTCAGTTATCCCTCCTGTTTAGCTTTAAAATGAGGACCAATTTCCTTTGGGTCAAACCCCAAACTCTTAGTGTCTTGACTTTCTAAATGCTTGACAACTATAGACACTTTAATGAAATCCAAATGGGTGAAATTCAACACTTCATTCTGATGCTCTTTACAGATGTTCTTAATAAGGACATTGAAGAAGTCCTTAGAAGCCTAGCTTCACACATCAGCCAAGGGAAGAAAGAATTCATTGGAAAATGGAGATAATAAGTAATTCCGGAGTGTTCCTGTATCAGCCAATATTGAATACTTGCACATGAACCTATAATCAGCTGTGTAGGGAAGTATGTGGTATACAGGGGTAAAACCTGTTGAGAGACTCCTGAGGAGCAATAGCGTTAGACCACACTGCTTTCTGATGTTGGATATTTAAATTCTGCT
Source organism: Tupaia tana (assembly GCA_026018925.1). Classification (NCBI taxonomy): domain Eukaryota; kingdom Metazoa; phylum Chordata; class Mammalia; order Scandentia; family Tupaiidae; genus Tupaia; species Tupaia tana. The sequence continues at coordinate 53,674,050 of JAKSZU010000008.1, read as the reverse complement.
CAGAATGAGTTTTCCACATCAGGATTTCATTGCTACGAGTGACTGTTTCTTTTTGTAATGAACTCAGGAGGATGGAACTGAAACAATCACCTTCAGCTATCACAGTATCAAAGCAATTATTTTGATAGCTAGAAATAAAGACAATGACTGTAATAGAAACTTTCATGAATGTTAGAATTGTGTAAGAATGGATGTCATAACACCGCCTAGGTAGATTAGGCCACTGCACTCAGCTTGTTCTCCTACTCCCTTCCCTTGCCAACAGTGGCTAAAAGCTCACCAAAAATCTGTCTTAGGAGCCGAGGAGAACAGTTACAGTCTGGGAAATCATTTTCCTGACCATTCCTTCAGACCATCTGGAGAGAAGAGTTTGCATACTTCAATAGACATAAAAACTTACATTAAACATTTTTTTACCAATCAATATGCAACTTTGAAGGTAAAAATAGTACTGTTTATCTTACAAGATATTAGAGCCATGGACCCTTTTCTTACCATTTTCAAAAGAGGCTTTCCAGAAATGTGTGAAAGTGAGGCACACTCAACTGATAGGGGAAATCAGAAAGAAAGGCACCTAAGATTTTGCATTAATTAATCAGAGTTCCAAATTCTGATCTAGAACCTGACACTCATACTTCCTTCAGAGCCTTGGGCAACTAACATACTTTACCCCAATCTTCTTTCCATTCATCTCTTTCTTCATCCATGAAATGAAGATAATGTTGACCTAATAAAAAGGTTGTATAAATTTAATATCATGTTCAAAATATTCCAGTCATTTTAATGCTATTTAGTTAAGTTTTAGTATTTGATAAACTCATACCTTATTCCTTATATCTTAAATTAGAAATGGTGACAAAACAAGTAAGACGCTATCAATGTGTTTGTGCCTAAAACCATCAATAATTAGAATAACATAAAACTAGAGAGTGACCAGGAGAAAATAGAAGCATGTGAAAGGACAGAGAGAGAAGGCAAAATTCTAGAACTAGTTTGCACTTTGAAAAAAAATCACTCAACTTTTCTGAACCTCAATTTCCTCATTCTCAAATAAAATGAAATGTTCTGTGTGGTCTTTATTAATATCCTGTTGATTTTTTTTATTTGGTCTTTTTCCAGTAGAATGAACGCAGTCAAGGTGAGACTGTCTCTCACCTTGCACTAGCGTATCACAGAGTAGCTGCTCATTAAATATCCTAAATCAAATGTTTCCAAAAGCCCGTTCTGTTCTAATATCTGATTCTTTTTTTGAATTAAAAAAAATGTACTATGAAAACTTCAAAGCATATAGAAAAGTATAGAGACTTACATCATTAACACCCTTCCACATCTCACTTGGTTTTGTGAAGTCTTAATTTCTACATTTGTTTCAGATATCTTTTAAAGAAATATGGTATCATAAATACAATTGAAGACCCTGCCCAATGTGTATAGTCCCTCATTTCTTTCCTTTTCTTCTCTAAAGATAACGCATCCAGGGACTAGCAGATGGCATAATGGTTACGTTCACCTAGTTGAGCATGGCTCGAGTCCTGAACCCAGTGACAAAACTCAGGCCAGACGTGTGTGTAAGCATGCCCAAGATCCTGAGAAGAGAATGGAAAAGGGATTGCTTCATGACCATCCCCGCTAGGGGGGGAGAGTTTTCTCACTTTCTGTCTCTCGAGCAAGCTCACGTGCCTATGGTATTTATTATTTCTAAGAACATTTTATGCTTTCACTATATATAACCACATATCTTGTCTTCAGACTTAACATATGTGACATATATTTGTCATTCTACAACTTGCTTATTTCCCACACAACAAAATGTGCTTGAGATTAATCTGTACTATAATACTAATCTGGTTATTTTAATTGATATTTGGTATTCCACTATGTGAATATTCACAGTTTATTTATGCATTCTCCTGCCGAGGGATACTTAGGTTCTTCAGAGTTTTTCTCTATCACAAACAGTATTACAAAAAATATTTTTGTCTATGTCTCTTCTTTGCAGATGTGCTCAAGTTTCTCCAGTGGAATCATGGAGTTGAAGGAATACGTATCATCAGCTTATTAACCTAGGCCACAGTATATCTGATTGGTTTGCCTGTATTCTTACTGAGGTGGCTGGTCAAGTTACTATTTTTTTCTTTTCTTCTGAACTGGGCAAAAAATGAAGTGTTAATTAAGTTGACAAGAACATCATGTATCTATTTATTACCTTTGCTATCTCTAAACAGATAGAAATGGGGCAGAATTCTTTTAGAAGTCAAGAAGATTAACATAAAATAAGGAACTTGCAGATGGCTGTAGATCAGAGCCACATAAAAACACGGCCATGTCTTGTCATCACATTGTGATATTTACAACATAGCATTGTCAGGATGCGATGTTGCAAAAACACAGTGCCACATGGGAAATATTGCAGAGGCCTGTGAATAAGTCCTGAGAGCTTATGACTCTTTGTGACCCAGTTCACAAAGGAAATACTTCCTAGGGTAGAGAAACACTAACTTTTCAGACTAAGTGGGAAATGTTAAATTATGACCCAAAATATCAACTGAGCAACCATTTTAACGCTATCCTTAAATATGCAAAATATCTATTAGTTTAATTTGGTCTTCCAAATGCTAAATCTTGTGCAATGACTTTGTAGTTCAGATGATCTATTTGGAAAGGTAGGTTATGTGAAAAGTGTCTTAGTCTCTGCAATTAAACAGCTGCTGTTTCCACATATGAGAAAGGTTCAAATATGTAATAGACAATATGAGAACATTTGTATTATCTACTTAGTGTGGTTTCTTTTTCCTAGATTAATTTTCTTCTTTAAATAAAAGGTGTAGGTCACAAACAGTACTGTTTCACTGCCTAGTTCACCTTGGTAAAAAAGACAGGAGCTATTACATTCTATCTTGTCAATGATCCATGAATAATGGGTCACCAGGGGATTTAAGAACTGTATCTTTCAGTTCGTGCCAGGGAGATATATCAGTGTGCACTGATGTGAACCATAATATGACACACCTTGAAGAATCCTCCAAACCCTTCAGGCACTCTCTCAGCTGCCTTCATGAAGACAGGGGACAAAAGGTTGTCAGCAAAAGATGGCATTTCATAAAGAATTTCAGTAACAAAATTAATTCCCTGTTTCTCCATGTTAAGTTCTAATGAATAAGAACTAATTCTCAGGCTTAAAAGTCCTTAATGTGTTTTGCTTTGTTTTATTTTTATTATATTAGAGGTAGATCTATTTATACTGGTATGGAAAAATTAGACCCAATATATAATTGTTTTACTGTTAAGTGGTAGGGAAAAAGCAAGTGGCAAAATACTATTATAGTATGATCCTGTTCATGTGCATATATATGTTTAAGTAGACACTTATATCTGCATATCCATTACAAAACATCTAGAAAGATATACCAAAAATATTAATAGTGACTACTTCTGGGGGGTGAATTAAGAGGGTTCATTATGGGAGGTGAGAGGATGTGATAGGAAACTTGATACATTTCTATACTGCTTGATTTTTTTTTAACAATAAACATGGTTGTTTTTATCATCTGACAAAAATGCATCTAGTTTTCAGTGTAAAAACACTACTTTTAATCAACAGTCTCTAAAATTTCAACAGTTTAAAAAAACAAATTGACAGTTTCAAGTAAAGATGACATTTCTTTGTATTGCATTAATAAAAATTTTTATGGGACAGAAGTTATGTAATTTCTTGATATTTTCTAGTTTTGTGAAGTCAGTCAGTAAAACTTTTCTAGAAATATTCCTCTTTGAGAACCATAAATCTTACAAACTAGAAAGGATGTTATACAAGGTTTAGTGCAAATTCTTATTTTACGGATGAGAAACTAGTCTTAAAGAGGTTAAGTGTTTTATCTACAAACAGTTCTAGGACTTAAAAAATTAAATTTGGGGCTGGCAGGTGGTGTGGTGGTTAAGGGCACTGGACAACTACATGGCCAACCATGGTTCGAGTCCTGAACCTGGTGGCTTGCTTTCTCACTTTCCCTCTCTCTCTTCCTCCCTCTCTCACTCTGGTCAAATTAAAATAACTAACAAACTAAATAAATAAAGTTAAATAAAAAATAATTCTTTTAAAAAATTAAATTCATCTAACCTCTTGTCCATGGCTCTTCTTATCACAAAACAGCCTACTGCTCTGAAATTTTAGTGTGATAATTTCAAGAATCTAAGAAACAATTTAGCTTAACTCTAATCTTAAAAACAGCATACACCTACACCTTGCTACATAAAATATTACTCAGCAAATGAATGTTCATACAGAAGCCAAAGTAAGAAATTGTTGGTGAAATTATTTCGATTAACAAATTGAAAATTATTTTTGCTCTGTGATTTTCTCAATTATTACCCTGTCTTTCATCCTCTGTCTGTGTAGTGAGTGGGTTCATAGAACAAAGAAGAATAAAGAAATATCATAGAAAGCCAAAAATGTCTACAATATGAAAAGAAAAAAACTTATTAGGTTGGAAGCAGAGTCAGGGGAATTGCAGTTACAAGACCAGCCGGGGCAACATAGTAACACCTTGTTTTTAAATTTAAAAACAAACAAATAATGTGTTTACCTTTTTTTAAATTAAAATTTGGGATAGCAACAATAGAAAAGGAGATGGGAGAGCCCACAGAAGAACAGTATGAATCAAAGCAGAGGAAAATCTGACAACTTCAAGGACGATGAGTAAATAAGTAAAGCAAAGTGGGTTGAGACTTGTTTCATGTTTATTACGGTAGGCACATAGTAAATGGCTGATGGATAAGATAAAGGGAATGATGGTGTCAAAGGCTAACACAGAAGTTCTCAGTCTCCAATACACATAAGAACAATCTGAAATGTTTGTTTAAAATACCGAGTCCTTAGTCTTTATCACCAGAAACTCCAATTTACCCACTGAATTAGGAAGGACCCAGAAATAAGTACCTTTAGTAATTCGAATGCTTACACTTTGAGGAAGACCAAGCTAGAGTTATTGAAACTCTCCAAAGAGAGAAAACATTCAACCTGGACAAAGAAACTTAGAGAAAAGAAAGAAAAATACCTGAATGGAAATAGGAAGAAAGGAAGGGAGGGAGGGAGGGAGGGAGGAAGGAAGGGAGGAAGAAAAGAAGAAAGAAAGAAAGAAAGAAAGAAAGAAAGAAAGAAAGAAAGAAAGAAAGAAAGAAAGAAAGAAAGAAAGAAAGAAGGAAAGAAAGAAAAGAAAAGAAAAGAAAAGAAAAGAAAAGAAAAGAAAAGAAAAGAAAAGAAAAGAAAAGAAAAGAAAAGAAAGAAAAAAAGGAAAGAGAAACTAGAAAGTCAAGTTGTAACTAAATTAGGCAAATGGTTCAGTGGTTTGAAGCAGAGTTTATATGGGTGTGTATAAAAGAGACAAGCAAAGACTGGTCAGAGGTAACAAATTAATGACAAAATTAAAAAAATATTGAGCAAATTAAGGCTTTACCTTATATTTTTAAAAATAATATATATATTTTTCCTTTTTAGAAGAATTACAAACTAAGAAAAATGTACCCTTAGTTTTTCACTCATAAATTGCTGCTATTAATATTTTGGTATATTTTCTGCTAGTTTTCATTTTGTCTTACTCTTTGGAAGGTTTGTTTGTTATATATAGTTGAAATAATGCTGTATATACTAATGAATAGCCTACAGATAGCTGGGCATCCTGAGTGCTCTCATAGTCTCAGCTACTGGAGAGACTGAGGTAGGAAGTTGAGGCAAGAGGATTGCAAGTTTGAGGTCAGCCCGGGCAATATAGTGAGAACTTGTCTCTCTCTTTTATTTTTTGGAGAGGTTTTTACTATAGGGCATGTGCTTGCCGAAAAGACAGACAGAGGGAGAGAGAAAGAAAACGAGAAATCACCCTCCGGGGGAATGGCCACACCGCAATCCTTTCTCCTCCTTTGTCCTCTTAGGATCTTGGGCACACATGCACGTATGCCTGGCATAAGTTTAAGCCACCAGGTCTGGGACCTCGCGGTCGACTACATGAGAGTCCAGCGACATAGCCATTATACCAACTGCTGGTCCCGAGAACTTGCCTCTTTAAAAAAAAATTCTGCATCTAACACAATTATCTTCTAACATGTTATTAATAGAAACTTCATTTTAAACATCTGCCTAATATTAATAATGGCCAGTTCTCTTTTCTTCCTTGTGGAAGAACTTAGGTTTGTTCAGGCAATCAAAAGCTTCAGGGAAGGTTGCTTCTACTGAGTCATCAGGAAAGTCATGGTGCATTTTTGCATAGAAAAACATAGGAAAATATGTCATGGCTTTCCCAACTACCTAAATATTTCTGTGATTTTTTACTTAGGTCAAGCTAATCATGGTATTCTATTCTTTTTCTCAATCTATGGCTGAGGAAAGAACAGGTAACTTACTTCTGGCCAATAAGATATAAGGGCTATTGCACAGGCTGGATTTGTGGGAGAGATTCTTAGTTTTCAAAATGTATAATAATATGAGGAAGAGATAATCCCCTTCTTCTACCCATGGACTATGTGTGACAAGGAAGCAGAGGAGCTATTGTTTGGAGGTGTAGCAGCCATTTTGTGGCCATGAAGGGAGCCCAGTCTATATACTACAGATGGAAGAACAGAAGAGTAGGGAGAACTGGGTCCTAGATGATCTTGTCACTCCAGTAATTATATATCCCTGAACTCTATCTTTCTTGAGACTTCTAATTATAAGAAAATAAATCCCCTGGGGCCGGCAGGTGGTGTGGTGGTTAAAGATGCTGGATTCCCACATGGTCGACCATGGTTCGAGTCCTGGACCTAGTGGCTTGCTTTCTCACTTTCTCTCTCTTTCTCTCTCTCTCTCTGTCCCTCTCTGGTCAAATTGAAATAAACAAATGAATGAATAAAAAAGTTAAATAAAATAATTCTTTAAAAAAGGTTAAACTTTTAGGAAAAAAGAAAAGAAACCCCCTATTATTTTTTAAAAGAATTATTTTATAGGGACCAGCAGTTAGCATAATGGCTATGTCGCTGGACTCCCATGTAGTCGACCACGGTTCGAGTCTCGGACCCGGTGGCTTAAACTCAGGCCGGGCGCGTGTGCGTGCGTGCCCAAGATCCCTAGAGGAGAATGGAGGAGAAGGGATTGTGGCATGGCCATCCCTCCCTGGGGGGGGTGATTTCTCGCTTTCTATCTCTTTATCTCTCTCTGTCTGGTGAGCGCACGCGCACTGTAGCAAAAACCTCTCAAAAAAAAAAAAAAAGAATTATTTTATTTAGCTTCATTTGTTGGTTTTTTTGTTGTTGTTGTTTGTTTTTTTTTTTAATTTGACCAGAGAGAGGCAGAGTGAGAGAAAGAGAGGACCAGAAAGTGAGAAAGCAAGCCACCAGGTCTGGGACTCAAACTGTGGTTGCCATATGGGAGTCCAGTGCCCTTAACCACCATGACACCTGCCGGTCCCCTAAACTCCCTATTATCTAAGCCCCTTTTAGATGAGCTTTCTATTTCTTGCAGTAGAAGGCATCCAAACATATAGCATTGTAATTTATTTAACAATTTTCCTCTGTGGGCTATTTAAGTTGCTTACCGTTTTTTACTACCAGGTTTTGCCTTGGATATTTTTAAGGAAAAAAAAAAAGTTACATGGCTTAGGTAATATAATTTTTTTGAGGGAAAAGAAAAGAAACAGAAATGCACTTGAAATATCTCAGGTCATCAAAGCTTAATTATTCTGAATTTTCATTCCTGTTATTGCTCACTGCCATCAGCAGGGGTAGTTATCACTGGCAAGTTACATTTTAGAAGGAAATGTTGGGAAATACTGTCAATATAACAGACTAACCAGGTTGGACACAAATAATCCTCCAAAATACAAAAACCATTCATTTTGTTTACAATGTGTTTTATGGCTTCATCAACTTCCGGTTTTTCTTTATAATATTGATAAAATTATTTTGGAAATAAGAAAGGCAACTGGGACCAGCAGGTGGTGTGGTGGTTAAGGCACTAGACTTCCGCATGGTTGATCACGATTTGGGTCACAGACCTGGCAGCTTTCTCTCTCTCTGTCTCTCTCTCTCTGTCTCTCTCTCTCTCATCTCTTCTTGGTGAGCTCACATACCCTGCAGCAAATTAAAAAAATAGTAATAATGATAAATAAAATTAAATAAACCATCCTTAAAAGAAAAAAAAAGACAACTATTATGCCATGGTAATACCTTTCTTGTATTAAAATTTGCTGTAGATTCTATAGTGTTCAATCCATCTGCATGTAGTCTGTCGTGTTGGTAGTATTTAAAAACCGTTTCCCAATTACCATCTAGAGGTAGGCTGTCCCCTCATCAGAGTTGGAGTGCACATCTGATTGTACATTACTTCGTGAAGAGATTCAAATGATTATACTAACCTAATCTGACTAATGAACAGAAGAAACTCCTAGTAACTGCCTCTGACTTTATCACTAGTGGTATTGGGCCTATACATAATTTTAGGTTTTAGATTTATTGTCTTTTCAAATATTTAGTTGTCCTTGGGACCAGCAGTTAGCGTAATGGCTATGTTGCTGGACTCCCAAGTAGTTGATCGCAGTTCACGTCCTGGACCTGGTGGCTTAAAACTCACGCCGGGCGCATGTGCGTGCGTGCCCAAGATCCGGAGAGGAGAACAGAGGAGAAGGGATTGCGGCATGGCCATCTCCCCCCCGGGGCGGAGGGGGATTTCTCGCTTTCTGTCTTTCTGTCTCTTTCTGTGTGTCTGGCGAGCACATGCGCCCTATAGCAAAAACCTCTCAAAAAAAAAAAAATTAGTTGTCCTAGAGTGAAATTTTGGAAATACCTCCTCATGCAAAAGAGGATATGCCTGTGCAAAATAGCATCTTAAATTAAACTCACAAAGCACTACTATGACAATGACCTACATTTCAAGATTAGAATCAGTAAATGTACCTAATGTACATTCATCACTTTACATTAATGACAGATTACAATGTAATTCATTTTAGAAATTATTTTTAAGGGGCTAGCAGGTAGTGTGGTGGTTAAGTCACTGAACTCCCACATTACTGACCACGGTTCAAGTTCCAGACCTGGTAACTTGCTTTCTCACCTTCCTTCTCTTTCTCTGACTCTCTCTCTATCTCTCTCTCGTAAAATAATAATAATAATAATGAATGAAATTAAATAAACATAATTTTTTAAAAAGAAATTATTTTTAAAATCAAACACATAGATTACAATTAAAGTCATAGCTCAAGAATAATACTTAACACTCCCACATGGCCAACCATGGTTTGAGTCCCGGACCTGGTGGCTTGCTTCTCACTTTCCATCTGTGTGTGTGTGTGTGTGTGTGTGTGTGTGTGATCAAATTAAAATAAATGAATGAATAAATTAAAAATAAATAGTAAGATAACTTTTTAAAAAAGTAATACTTAACTGTTATTCATAAAGTTCTTCAGCACTGTGGTTATGACTCATGATACTTTCCACTCCTGGTTTCTCACCAGGAGTATTGATTCATGAGTTGACTATGGTAGAAGACATAAGAAAAACAGGCTAATCTTGAACTCCAATAATGACTCTTCTCTGAACAAAGCAAAACAAAAACCAGCAGATCAATTTCCCAAGTTACAAGATAACACTTTCCCTATGATGTCTCATAAGTTTATCTCACGTAAGATTCATTTCCCATATACTTGGACATTCTAATGAAGAATGAAACAAAAGCCAGAAAGAATTTGGAGAGGCATCCCTTGTTCAAAAGCTCACCTGAGATCATGAAGAGTGTGTAGAAAGAATCTACTCTGACAGATACTAGATCCTTTCTGAGCCTACATGGACATTGGATTTAATAGTTTAGATTGAGGGGAACTGTTAAATTAAGCCCTGTTGTAGATTTTTTAATTATATAAGTAGTCATTCCAAAAAAGTGCCCCTCGGCAGAAACTTTACCATGAAAAATCACTGGAACTTAGCATAGGACTTGGCACATAAAAAGAACATAATAAACTATTAAGTTAATGAATAAATAAATTAGCCTTAAGTTTTGAAATAGTGTATGTATGAAAAGAGGACTTGTTTTCTCCACTTTCTCTTCTGTTCTTTCACTTCCAATTCCTTTTTTCAACTAAAAAGCAGAGGGAAAGTACTCCAACCTATATATCCCTGTAACAAGGACTTCAAGGCTAGGTCTACAGATTGATAGTGAGCAAGGGTCACTCTTTTATAATTGGGCTGAACCTGTGTGATGGACCCGTGGTGCTTGTGGTCAGATGGGGTGGGTGGGGCTGTGAGGCTGATTACTGAGAAAAAGCCTGCAGGATTAGAGGGGGCTCTAGGGACAGTCAATATGTAATCTTGCTCTAAAGTTTCAAGTCTTCTGTGCTGAGATGGGCAGGATCTTAAGAGAGTAAGGGTAGAGAGGTCACTGAGTTAATTCTGTACAAACAAGAGAAAACAAACAAGAGTTTCATTCTTCTACATACCACACACACACATGCACTCCACACTCCATCCCTGCCCCTTCTCAGTGAAGCCTTTGGGCTCATCTCTTGCTGGAGAATGCAGTTATGTGAGTGTTAAACCAATGAGTAGACATTTTGTTGGCGAAAACAGCTCTCTGATGAGAGACTGAGTGACTTCCAGCCAGGTCCCCTGAGAACAGAATAAGCAGTGAGTCTGAGTCTAGAACACTTTTTTGAAACCTCCTGGTAACCTTGGTAACCCCCTTGTATTAACACTGGTGAAAAATTTTGAATATAGCGCTCAAATCTCTACCTTTCACTCTATATCACCCTAAAGGTGCAACATGCCATCCCACACAAATACACGATCTTAAAAAAATTGGAGATCTGTTGTTCAGTGATAAACAGTTTGTGAGAACACACGGACCATGGGGTCACAGATTCCTCTGGCATTTCAAGTTTGTTCATTTTCCTTCCAGACTGTAAATAATATGATTGTTTATCTTCATCCAAAGCCATCCATCCAAATCCTACACTGTACTTCAGGGTTGTCATTATTCTAATATAATATTCCCCAGGGACCATTTTGGAAGGGTTGAAACTCCCCAGAAGGTGATTTCATATTTGTCATGAGCTTGATACATGGAGTAACCTGTTCTGACATTTTCCCAGGGACTAAAGGCCAACCAGCGATGGAAACCCTGCTAGTAACCTAACTCAGTTTGCTTTGTAGAGAAATTCTAACCTCTGAGGAAAGGATCTCCGCCTTTGGGGAAAAAAATATCTTGTGCGAACATAGCTAAATAGTTTCTCCCTTCTCTTCTCCTCATCTTCTTGAAGGTTGTATCTTCCTGCACACTCTCTGTAGGAGGATTTTAGACTTCTTCCCTGAAGGCAGGATAAAGGCGGTAGTAATAACTCCTAGTGTTCAAAGTCTAATGGTAAGAGAAGTTGCCCATCATAAACTTTGACAACAGGTCAAGGACTTCTAAAAAAATGAAGTGGTAAAAAGATCCCTCTTCCTTTGCTTCTTCCCACCCTGGGCTTTCAAGGAGAGCAACCTAGAAGCTGCAAGTTATTCATAGTGATTTATATATTGCTTTTATTTGAAGGAATAAATACACGAGGAATTGGTATAAACAACAGTGGATAAAACCTCAGAGATATCAATTTTGATATCTTTGAAAAAGAAATAGCACCATTGTCCAATTCCACAATGCCACACCATAAAAAGGGAAGGGCTGAAGTTTCAGGAAGAATTGTGAGAAGCCTTATTTTTTAAACCTAGGAATAATGAATACCTGCTCTCAGTATTAAATTTTTTAGAGGCAGCCCAGTCTTCTAGAATCCAGAGGAAAATCAGAAGTTAAATAGCAACACACTTTTACAGGAGTGTTGAAACAAACAAGAAAAAGTTTTATTTTGAAAATACAGTCTTTAAAGATAGATTTGGCTTCCATTTCCCATATCTAGGTGCATCCAACAAGATACAAAACGAAGACCCACGACATTATGTACAGAGCTCTAAAATGAGCTGTGAATATCTACAAGACATTAGCATATGCTCTTGGTGAAGGGATGTAGTGTGTGGCTTTCTACAGTTCTCAGTCCTCCAGAAGAAGAGTTAACTCCCTGGAGCTGCAGGTGTGTCTGCAGCGAGGGATGAGCTGGGGTCAGTGAAGGGTTGGGGGTGGGACTCCCGGGTGGGAGGCGTAGAGAGGTGTCTGGGGAGGGGAGCAGCGGCGGCACGGGGCAGATCCTGGGCTTCTCTAGAAGTCCTGCCGCGGGGTGTGAGTCAGGCTGTGCCGCCGCAGATCACAGTTTCGCCTGAACACTTTGCCGCACTGCTCGCAGCTGTAGGGCTTGATGTCTGTATGGGTGAGAAGGTGAGTTTTCAGATTACTTCTCTGATTAAAGGTTCTTCCACATGTGGGACATTTGTGTGGAGATTCCTGTTCAGATGTGAAGCAAGCAAAGGATTAATCCTTCACACCACCACTGCACCCTTCTCAATAGTTCCTGTCTTATCGGTATCACAAGTGTTAACATAACAGGCGCATGACAACAAAAGAGGGGACCTGCAGAAACAAATCTGTGCTCCTAATCCTCCAATCACGAAAACACGTGCAGGCGCTCGCAGAGGCAGGGGCCGATTACACTGATAAGTGCCGCGGCAGACCCGGCCACCGCATGGCGGGCTTTGTGATTCCCAGCTCTTCACATTTCACCACCATGTCACAAGCAGGAAAAGGAGGGGAAGGAAAAACTCTAATCCTCTCTTAAGGAACGACATTCTCCCGGGTAATAAGGCTCCTCTTTGCTGGAAAATTAATCTATTCCTCAATGTCCTGAAAGCTACAAATTATGAGGCCCCTGGGAAAGACAGCGTATGGGATTTCACCATGTCTCCATTATCAAAATTAGCTTTATTTCCTCCCAAACACAAAAAGCTTTAAATGCAGGGCAGATTGGATGAAAAAAATAATAATTCTAAAATTAGGGTTTACTATAATGAAAGTGTCCTGTCCTCTAGGAAAAATATAAAAATGATTTATGTTAGGTAGGATTAATTTTATGTATTTTTTTCAAAATCAAGAGTACTGCTTTTCCCCACCTACAGAGCTAGTCTAAATAGAGCCTTTTAAGAGAAAAGTCCTGTCACCAAAATACCCTTTGTAAGGCAATAATAATAAAACAAACCAGTCACTAGTTTTAAGGAAGAAAACAAACTTACCTGCATATGTAAAGTTTTGTGAACGGCTAGAGTTCTAGACTGACAAAATCCTTTCCCACACTCCTGACATTTGAAGGGTTTTTCTTTGGAATGGATATACCTGAAAATTAATATAAGGTTTCATTGAAATGGTGTTAGCCCTAAGGTGAGGCATTTCTTTTGACAATTATTCAAAATGAAGTCGTGAAAGAACAAAAGAAACAGGATTTTCATTATTTATATTTCTAGATTGTGTTTTTTTTGTTGTTGTTCTTTCTGTGTAATTCTGTTTATGGTTAACCTCAACTAACACACAACTAACAGACTTTTCAAAACATTCACCGGGCTGGTGGCTTTATCTACACTTGATCGCCCTCTCTAGCCTATTCTGGAGCTTGAAATCCTGCGGGATGAGTCCTTCCTGACCTCCATGGTTTTCTTTGGGATTTAAACTGGTCAAATCATGATATAAGCAAGGCCGAGTTTAGGGGGACTGATTTCAGCAAATCCCTTAAAGAGGATGGGTACAGAAGTCCCACCTCAAGGCAATAGCAGAGACTGGAAAGGACCCCCTCACCTCATCCCCTGGTAAGTTTTCACCAGGTAAAAAACATATATAGTATTTTCTTTAGTTGTTGTCTCTCAGTAATGTATAGATTAAGGTCCTGGCGGGAAGTTGGGAGCTGTTTCTAAATTCAGCGACCTCATGATCTCCTCAAATACAGCTTAAAAGAAGGGTCTACAGGCAGGATTTGGGTTGCGCCTGGGAAAAGAGGGAGAGGAGAGTAAGGGAGAAGAAACTCAGCAAAGGTGACCCAAATAGATTTCCAGAAACGGTCCTACTGCAGCCAGGACCGGCACCTGTAACAATAAGGGCTTTGGGGTCTCTCAGATTTTCCAGCCTCCAATTCTCCACAATGACTGGGGCTAGGGTTGCAGGGTAACCTATCTCCAACTAAGGTCAGTCATCCGTCTTTCTCTATCCAAGTATGCCCCTAGTAAGAACCGCAGCACCACCCCCCAGCGGCGGTGGAGGGAGAGTTGGGGGAGTAGATGTTGGGGCTAGCTGGGGGGCCTTTGGGGATATAGTCTAGATGGGGCGTTTCAGTGACACTTGGAATGCCTATCAGAACCCTCTGTTCTGGACAAACTTCCCTGCCCTCTCGGCACCCTCCTTCCCCACCTTACCTGTGATCCCGCAGGTGATCTTGCCTCCGGAAGGCCTTGTGGCAGATGTCACATGTGTACGGTCTCTCGTCCGTGTGGGTCCTCTCGTGGATGAGCAAATTGTAGGATTTGGTAAAGTGTCTGCCGCAAAACTTGCATATAAACTCTTTTTTCGTTTTGGAGGGCAACCTCCCTCGGGAAGGCTTTCTGTCTGGAGTCAATTTACTGAGACCCGAGATGGGGCTACCTAGCCCGGGGCTCAGCTTGGTCAGGTCTCCCATCTTAGGAGGATCCTCTTGTGTGGCAGCCACGGCCAGGTTGGCAAAGTCAAAACGGGGCCGGTCCTTGTGCAGGGCTGGGAGGACGTGGGCAATGGCCCCCTGCTTGGGGTGGAATAAGTGAGTGCTAAAGGGCAGAGCCGGGAAGGAGAAGCGGGCGTCCACCAGGCCCTGCGCCGCCGCCATCTCCGTGATGGTGGAGCGGGTGATCTCGTGCACGTTGGGGTACCCCAGCGTCCAGTGGTTCATATGCATGGTCTGCACAGCGCTGAGGCCGTACAGGCCCTGCAGGTGGTCCACCGCGGCGGGGAAGGTGTTCACCGCCTGCAGGAAGGAGTAATTGGTGAGCTGCAGCGACGGGTGGAGCGGGATGGGCGCCGGCAGGGCTTTGCTCCCCATTTTCCAGAATGCTTGGGGCCGGAGAGAGCCGCACCTTTCTTCCAGGACTGAGGTGGGTGGGCGTGGGGCTCCGGCGGAAACCCAGAGACACAACAGCACGCAAAGAAAGCCCTAGAAATGGCAAAGGAGAGAGGGAGAGACGGTGACTATTCAAGCCGACACGAGTTACCGCACCTTCTAATCCTCCCTCCTCGCTCCAAGACCCCCCCAAGGGAGGAGTTGCCCATGAAATTGGCACGGAGAACGCCCGAGCTGGGGCAAGAAAGGGCTCTCCGCGAGCAGGGCGCCCCAGCAGGCCTCCTAGGGGCCCAGAAGAAGGCCGGATTCAGGAATGTCGAATTAGGGAGAAAGATAGGCGGGCAGGGAGCTCCTGTGGGGGTAGCACCCAGCACAGTCCGGCCACTCCCACCCTATGCCCTATGGAGCTGAGCAGGGTCAATCTCAACGACCCGCGACACCAACACCTACTGGCGGGGGACGAGCTTCTGCCACTGAGAAGTCTGAGCTCCCTGAAGAACGACGGGACAGGTCATGGGGCCCACCCGGCTCCAGCGCCAGCCTCAGTCCCCACGCGCACCTCGGAGGGCCACCCCACCCTGCGCCGCCTTTCCCGCGCTTCCCCAGGCCCTGCCGGTGTCCTCCTGGGCCCTCAGGCCCACGGAGCGGAGCGGAGGGGCCGCTGCGCCCCGAGCTGACCTCAGAGGTTTTCGTTTTCCTTCCTCTACCTCAGTCCCATTTATCAGCGGTGACGGCCCGAAGGAAAGAAAAGTGACACCTCGGGGGTTGGATTCGGCCTAGAATCACCCCCTCCTCCTTCCCTGGGGCTGCCCCACTCCCAGCCCCCCACCGAGATCCCTTTCAGTGGGTTCAAGTTCCCAGGAGGTGGGGCAGAGGCAGAAAACATCCCAAGGCTGAGGCCAGGACGTTTTTCTCAGACAGAACCCCAGGGAGGCCTGGGTGGCTTCCCAGCCTAGCACGAAAGCAGGACCCTAGAGAAAAGAGGAGAGGAGAGCGTTCCCGGGGGAGGCACAGGGAAGGAGGCTGGAGAGCCACAGCAGGCCGGCAGCCTCAAGGAACCCTGCTTGTCAGCTCCAGGCTGTGCGGTGGCTCCTGCCCCCAGAAAGCTGGCCTGGGCCGGAGCAGGAGCTAACCGGCTCCTAGCATCCCCCACAGCAGCTGAGCCGCCTGACTTCAGCCCTGGTTCTCAAGAGCACCTCACCTGCTCGCACTGGGCTCACCGTCTCCCACAGCCAGCACCTTCGTCCAAGCAGGTTCTGCTAACTAGGCAGACCAGGGCCTTCTCCCTAAGGACGGCCTCCAGGTGGAGGACTCAGAACTAAGGGAACCCCTCCCTCCCCGACGCCACCCCCACGGTAGGCAGGCCAGTCTGTGCCACCAGTTTTCCACCTGGCTTTTAAACCCAGGTGGAAAGTAACAGAGCCTGTCCAGTCTCCCCTCCAGACACAGCCCTTTCTGAGCCTGAATGTTCTCCTTCAGTGTTAAGAACTGTTGTCTGTGGCCACATCTGAGAGCAGACTTAGGGGGCTGCGCTAATGACAGCTCTGGCAAGGCAGAATCCGGCTGCCTTCGTGGGGCCCACACCTTCCTTCTCGGCTTGGAAGGGTTGGGAGACAGATTTATTAAGGAGACGCTTCTGCCTGGTGGTATGCAGTCTGGGAGTTCAGGCTGGGAGTTACCGAGAGGTGTGTAACAGTCAGAGGGTCTCAGTCAGACCATTCAACCGAAACTGTAAACCTCCATTAGTAATAAACTTTCCCACCACAAATCACGATTCATTTCTGTTCAGCCTCAAGCCTTCTCTTAGGGAGGTAGGACAAAAGGATTCTACCAACGTCCCTAGTAATTTATCTGCTTATTTCCCCTTCAATGAAAAACATGTAATGCATTACACAGTTATTTCTTTCTGTTTGCATAGTGAAGATTTTCCACAAATTCAAAATATTATTTCCCCCTAGTGTTGAAAAGCAGCCTCTTCTCCAAAGAGAAGAAACCAAAATTATTATTTGGATGTACTTCTGGACTAGATCTTTTTAAAAATAAATACAGTAGGCAAAGCACAACTCTCACCATGTGTGGAGGGGGTGTTGTCGAGTGAAGGTCTATCGCGACCTGTGATTTCGATTCCAAATGCATCAACTCTGCCCTAAAGGTTCCACCTTAATGTTACCAGCACAAAGCTGAGTGTCCCCTTCCTTCCCCTTTCTCCAAATGGTTTATAACACAGAAATTAATGACCCTATTGTAGTTCAGATTCATGGTGGCATAAAAGTGCTATTTCATAGTACAGTATTCCTTTTCACTCGCAGTGCGGATAGTTTCTTCATAGAGGAAGAACAAACCCCTGATGTCTTCTGAAACCCTTCTACAAACGGAACAGCCCTAAATATCTGCCAAACGCTTTTGCCATAAATAATAAGGGAGTTTAGCTTTCTACACTCCTGCGGATTTGCTGGAAATGTGCTTTAAAAGATACTTGAAGTCAATGCAGAGATCTAACATACTTTCGTTTTGTCTAGAGCTGAGCTTTGTAGTTCCCACAGTCATTTCAGGCAATACGGGGACCATCATATTCTGCTGTCATTTCTCCATCATCCTGTCTTGGATCATTAGTTACTTTTAATTTTACAAGGAAAGAAACTCAATCCAATGAAAAGGCATAAATATTTCGGTAGAGCTGAGGCTACTTTTCTTTCATCAGTCTTCTTCACAGGAATTTCCAGGCATGTACAGAAGTTTTGCAAAATTTAGTTCACTGGCTGTCAACAACGGAGATGTGTGCATATTAATTTCAGTCCAGCGAAGCTTTCAAAACATTGGAGAAAAAGGTACATGGTAATTTCACACGGAGTCTCACTCTCTGGTAATGGTGTTATTACACTGAATTATCTAAAAGCAATATGCACTGGGATCTCTGTGAAAATTGTGCATTGGGATCTGAGAGAAATGACTGATGGATCCATAGGCTCACTGAATTTTAGCCCACACTACAAGAAACAGTTACATTCATCAGACAGAGGATCTAAGGAGATTGTTTAAAAAAATTTTTTTTAATAAAAAAAGAAAAAGTGGACTGGATCAGGTGGATAGAGAAAAGCGGCTTCGAAGTTCCTTCCCCTTCACCGCGCCTCTGCCTTCCCAAGGAGTTAATTAAATTAAGATGCTTTCCGCATAATCTGGGTTCTATTTCTCTCTGCTCCCTCGCTCCCCCTGCGAGAGTAATTTTCTTGTTCTGTGCAGGACTGCAGTTTGTTTAGCAGAGAAAGTAGCTGTCTGCAGCCGCTCTGCCCCGGGAGCCAGCCCTCTTTTGTTCTCGGCTAACAGGTAGGGAGACGGACCCAGCGCTCCCTCCACAAACACCTTTCCTCCCTCTTCCTTCTTACAACAGAATCTCCTTTCTGAATAGCCATTTCTCCAAATTCAAGGGATAAAGCCCCCTGGGGAGTTTGCCTTCTATCCCCTCCAATTGGCTGCTGGGTGGGAAGAAAATCTGAAGGCCCGCATAAAGTTAGAGCATTACCTATGGTTGAACTATTAATATTTCTCTCCTAGAGCGCGCCTTCAGCGTCACCGGCTGGGCAAGCTCAGCGTCTGGGCCCATCCGTGCTGCGCTGCCGCAGCTGCACCGGGACAGGTCGACCTGTGCTTTCTACAACAGGGGCAGACACATCACAGGGTCGTAGAGTTTGATCACAGCATATGTCGATCAGCTTCTATAAAAAGTCTTGTTGAAGGTTTAAATTAAACGCACCCAAACAAAACTAAGAGTACATAAAAGCGTGTGTGTGTATGTGCGCGCGTAGTTGGTGTTAGCTGGGAGTCGCGTGCCAGGGATCCAAGGAAGTGAGAAACATGGTGCCCGAGGATTGCATCCATACGGTTTCTTTGCACAATAACTGAACTTGTGGCACGCCAGACTGAGAATCTGAGCGTCCACTGCACCCTCTATACCCTTCTTTCTCAGAGCCGACACTCACCTCCAGCAGAAGGGTCCGTCTGGGCAGCGCTGTTCAGACCAGATCCAGGCAGCGAGGCGCCCAGCTTGGAAAGGTCACTGAGTCCACGCCGGGCAAACTTCTTTTTCCGCGCGAAGTCCCGGGAGCCGCGGACATGATCTGGAGGATAGCGAGTAGCGAAAGCGAGAGCAGATCCTCCTTTTCGTAAGTTGTGAACGCTGAACGTGTACGGACTCGGGTGCTCGGGGACGGCGCTCAGCGCTCGCCCAGAAGCCCGCGCTTCCGCCAGCCTCTCGCCGCCGACTCCGGGTGAGGTCGGAGCCCGCAGCCTCGCAGAGCCATCACCCTCCAGCAGCTAGCGCGCGAGCTCCGTCCCCGCCCGCGTCCCTCCCCAGGCTGCCCCCGGCCGCGAGTCCTGGGCTTTAGTAGCGGCCCCGCCTCCCCTTCGGGCGGGCGTCCCGCCGCCGCGCGGGGCGCTCTGCGGCCTGGCTCCGCCTCCGCGCCCGGCGCCCGCTAATGGTCCACTCTGTTTACTTGTGTTTGGATAGCAACTGAGTCTTAAAGGCACAGGTTAGCTCGAGGTTTCCCTGTTAGAGACCGAGCCGAAGGTGACTCAGTTCAAAACACTCACAAACACAATGCTCACCCTCTTCCTTCTCGACGCCGCTTGTCCTCGCACTGTTAGAAACCCAACTACCGGTTCTCTGCCTCCCAGAGACCCCGCAGGGGATCCCAAGGGGCATTTCGTAGTTCTACTTGGTGCGCTCACCGGCTTACAGTTCAACAGTTCACATCGTAACACATTTAACCCAACCATCTACTCCGTAGGATAAAATCAACCAGTTCTATCTAGATTATATACCATCCTTCCCCCCAATTTTAAATAGTCGTATGCATACTTTTGGACAATTGGAACTATATGTGTGATCTGCTTTCCCTTGCTGTTTTCAAAACGAAGTTTATTCACAGAGGTGACAATTGACTAATTTCGTAATTACTGCAAAGACATGTGGAATGTCCCAGGGGAAATGTCTTCCAATATTTAAGCTTTAATCAGCCAATGCACATTTCACAAGCAGTTAACCAACTTGGTTAAAGGGGTGGGCATCTGTAAGCCATTGGCGAACAATAAAGAACCCATCTGGAATGGGTGAAAAACAATCGCTTACAACATTTAGGAAAATAGTATTCTAGCTTCTCCAAACATGTACCTCTCAATTCCCAGCAAGAGTAGAGTTCATTGTTAAGTCGCCAGTAAAGTTCATCGAATTTGAAGTGCGGTGACACATTTTTCAGGTTCCTGTAAAAGTTTGGTCTTGTGTGAGTGTACTTGCAGAACCGCACTCAGTCACTCTGGAATAGGATGACCAAGTGACAGAAAGGGAATGACACGCACCCGGTTTAAGCAGCTTTTCAGATGAGATCTGCGTGATCAACACTAAGCAAAACGCCCTTCGTCCCAGACGAGTCGCCAGAGGGGATTTGTGTTAGCCCACGGCGATCCAGAGCTTCGAGAAGCATAGCTTTCCCAATCAGGAGGCCACACAATTCACAATTACGCCAAAAGCTGGTTTTTCATGAACCTCCCCAAAGGACAATTAAAATAATCCCAATTGTACGGGGGAGTGGACAAACATTAAGTAGAAGGCTAAAAACCATCAAAAGGTGAAACAGTGATTGGGGACCCAGGCAAAAGCTACAAGATATTTTGTTAAGATAAGACTGTTCCTATTTTATTTACGCCGAGGTGGGTAGAATTTTTCGTTCCTTTGGGAAACTATAATTCAGGGAAAACAGATATCCACTCTCCCTTCTTTCTAATTTTAAATTCGCAAAGATTAAAACGTGAGTTTTGAACGAAGACCTGTGTGCTTAATATCCTGCCATGCTTAAATGCTTCAAAGTGGATTTGGTGAAGAGCATGGTGGTGGCAGAAAGCCTAGGAGTTCAGGGAGTTTTAAAACACATTTTCCCTAGGGGGTTCCATAGGGGTGCTTTCATTTTAGCGCTCAGTACCGAGCCTCAGCTGCGGGGATGCCTGCGGTCCACTCTCACCAACCGCCTCATTCCTTCAGCAGCTTTTCTCAATTTGGGAGATTTGGAGGGCGCTTTCTCTTCTTTTAGACCCTCCAGGACACACATTCACAGAGTAGTGGCCTGAAGTACTCCTACGCTTCGTTTTTCCTTTTCACCAAAGTGGACACAATTCTTCAGCTGTGGGCTTCACACCTTTCCCGCCCTGAGAATGTGTACGTTGGGTGCGGAGCCGCCTTTTTTTTACCGCGGGGTAGACAGACTTTCCAACCACCCACGATTTGCGCCCTCTTTCCGCAAACCTTCTGAGTCCGGGTTTTTCCATAAACTTTTTTCCCTCGCCCACCCCAGCCTGCGAAGTTCCAAAATGGAGTCCGGGCCACCCCGGCCCGAGCGCTGCGGTCGCCAGAAAGGTAGGAAGGAGACCGAGAGCTCTGAGCTTTGGAGGAAGCCGCGTGGCCAGAGGGCGCCTCGGCAGCCTCCCGGCCCCTTTGCCGCAATGGGCAGGTGCGTGCAGAGCGCCGGGAGCCAGCCCGAGGCCGAGCGCCGCGCAGCAGCGCACACTGAGCGCCCCCTCGCCACTTCCGCGCCCACCCACCACAGGCCCTGCAGTTTCTAAGTGCTCTGAGCTGGCGAGCTCCTCGCCCGGCTGGTGTGTAGGAGCATGCATTGCGAGGGCCCACCCACGAGTTGCTCACCGGTAACAGCGCCCGGTACAAAAGATAGGCCACCGGGTCCATGGGCCAGTTGTGGGGTCCGGGTATGTGGAAAGAGAAGTCCTGGAGCCTGCTGTGCCTCGGGGGGCGGGGGCTGAGTCTCTGAGGAGCCACCCCACTCCCTCTGAGCCCGGGGAGTTCACTCTGAAGTTTCCGCGGACTCGGTCATCTGCTGTCCTCGCAACTCTGAGCTTTCGACACCAAGGACGCTTCCAGGGAAATGGCTAACAGACCAGGGGAATGCGAGCAGTTGCAGCCCGAACCCCAACCGCTTCAAGTTTACGCCCCTGGAGGCAGGGGTGTAGGGCTGGGAGAGGAAACGCGGAGGAGGGGGCTCGCAGGGCTGGCGCCCTCCCCACCCTGGCCCACCCAGGAGGCTGTCAGTTACGCATTGAGCAGGTGTCAGACACAGACTTCCCTGGAGCTGAATCCGAGCCTCTCCCATTCTGCCGACATCCTAGAAACTTTGACCCTTTAAAACGCCAAATTACGGAGCCTTATCTTTCTCCAAGGATCCCAGTGACTACTACCTCTCGAAAACTCGCTTCCCTTCTCTCCAGCCTTCCCCTACCTCTGCAGAGCCGGGACCTTTTGCATTTGAACTTCCCGCACAGTTTGCAGTTTTTCGCCCTAGCCTAGAGGAGTCGAGAGCCCTACTCGGTTCCGGGACGTGCACTCCGGTCCCAGAGTAGAGAAACACAGAGGCGGGTTACAATGCAGTATGCTTAGAGTTGAGGGTGCGGAGGCAGGAGCCAAAAAGCATTTTATCTTTTAAAACAGCGCGTCTGAGCCCGCGCTCTAACAGGAACCGGTTGGAAAAGCGCAGCCGCAGGCGGTAGCTCAGCAGCTGGCGGAAAGGGCCGCAGCGCCCCCTGGAGGTGCAGGCCGAGCACTGCGTGGCTCGTGCTCAGAGGTGTGACTACTCCAGCGGCCGGCTCCCAGGTGTAAGTGTGTGTGGTTCAGAGACCCCGCTGGCAGCACGGTTCCCTGCATCTGGACCCAAGACCCTTTGCAGAGGAAGAAAGTTGTACCCGCGGCAGGGGTGCTGTGGAGGTGGCCTAGGCCTGCTGTCAGGGCCAACACTGCTGGGGCCTTTGTGGGGGCCTTAAGGCTTTTCCCCCCAGCATCTTTTCTCGGGGCGGCTTTCCTAGACAGATGATATTCTGGCCTATGACGCCACTCCGGGTTATCTGGGGTTAGGGAAAAGACACTCATTCTGACCCCAACGCAAGCAGTTTGCAGGCGGTCCGGTGCTGGTACACTCCGGTTCCGCAAGACTCCGAGGCCAGGGATATTGGGAGGGAGATGCAAGAGGCGTTTGGGGGGGGGAGGGTTAGAGCAGAGCAGAAAGCTGTCCGACCCGCAACCTACCCCTCACCCACCCCAGTATTTGAAGCCTTGTGGAGAATGGATCCATGGGCTGGCTGTGATCTCCTGAAGTCTGAGACCCAGAAGAAGCCCGTGGTCAGGTGCGCGGATCCCGCCAGAGCCTCCCGCAGCTGCGGCCCTGAAGACCGCTCCAGGATCCAGCGGTCCGGTCCTCCAGGCCAAGCACTCGCAGAGTGGGGCCAGGGTGGCCAGCCTCAGGCTCCCGACGCCTGGCCTCTCCTCATCAACTCTTCCACAGGCCCAGGGAGAGGGCGCGGAAGGCGCGTTGGGTTTCAAACTCTGTCGGTGTGCCTGCGCCGCTCGCTCTGCTTCATTCCGCTGGGCACCGAGTCACTGGGAAGCGGGAGCGGCGTGGGCTGACTCAACACTGGGGGGTGGGGGTCATAGGGAAAGGTATGGCCAAGTCTGGGGACAGATCCTTGCTTGAGCACGGGTCTATGCCGGGTTTGGACTCCTCAGCGAGGTCCCTAGCTGCGGGCCATCCCCGTGTCCCGTTAGTTCCTGGCGAGCCTCTGCAGGTGTAGCAGCGGCCCTGGAGGATGAGAGCCACCTTGATCCCTGATGCTGCCTGGGGTCCAGAGAAGTCTCTGGAAGCCAGGAGCCCACTGAGCGGAGGGAGGGCTTGCTCCTGCACGTGCTGCCTGTGTCCCGCTCCGCCTCACTCTGAGACTGTTGCCTGGGACTTCCAGGGTCCATGGGGACAGGGCGCGATTTCGCCCTCCACGGTCCTCTGGAAAGCGGGTCCCCTGCAGTTTGCCTTGTCACAGGAAGTCAAGTCAACTACTACTACTCTCGCCAAAGGACAGCTGTGAATTCTGGGTGCTTTTCGGCATCGGTGAGGAAGATCTGGCTTCCAGAAGACACCAGCAGCGGACGGCAAGACCGAGGGCTCTGCGGATGGTGTCCGTCTGGGGCAGCCCCAACTGCCCAGCGTGGGACTGGCCCGCTCTTGCTCTGGATCATCCTCAGAACCCCCTGGGGCATAGTGTGTGAATCTGTGCTCTTATTATACTTTCATGTGTGTTCTAAACGCACTTGCCGACGCTGAAACACGGAGAAAATTCCAACGGTAACTTGGATCTCCAAGGCAGCGAGTTGGCTGGAGCCGAGCAGCCCTTCTGCTGTCCCTTCGGTCTGTTGGTAAATGCTGGACCCGACATCGAAGAGGAGTTTCCAATTCCCTCGGCAGCGTTCCTTTCTCTGAGCTGCTGAGATTGGTCCAAAGTTATCCTTCAGAGCAGCAGTTCTCAAAGTGTGGTCCAAGCACCTCAGCAGGGTCTGGAACTCGTTAGAAATGTAAATTTTCTGACCCCTCCTACTGAGTCAAACTGGGAGTGAGGGGCTGGCGATCTGTTTGAACAAGCCCTCCAGGTGATTCCGTTGCTTGATCCAGTTTGAGAACCACTGGGCTAGATCAACTTGACATTTTGGGGCAGTCACACAGGATTTATCTTTGAGGCTTTCTCACATTTTCCCTCTCTCTCCCTTTCGTCTTCTCTACCTCCCGAGCAAGCACAATAAACATCTGGCCTAGGGCAGCTTATTCATATTTGCTCATTCATTCGTTTACTCACTTACTTAGCTATCGGACTTCCCAAAGCACCTCCGAAATGGCTGGAAACTAGCTGGAGATACCACTAGGTGTGAGCCACTGCCCCCTCCACCCAAGAATCCAAACTGGATGTTTATGGGAAGATCAAGGCAGGGAAGACAAGGTGGGCGCCTTTCTCTTTCATGGCCAGGTGTTGTTATTGTTGTTAAATATTAGAATCTAATTCTAGATTTCATTTGATGTCAGGGAATGTCCTTGTTAGGGATCTAAGGAACAAGGGACATTGCACCTCATTGTACTCTTTCTAACCGTTTGGAACCCTGCCTCATCACATCACCTCGTCCAAACTGATGTATTCTCTTAATATTTTCACCACATCCTAGGGACTCTGTGTTGCATGCACTTTCAGGCATGCTGTCTGTGCCCTGTCTGCTCTTCCTGTATTGGATCAGAGTGTGTGGCGCAGGGGTGAGAGGTGAGAGTGCCGCAGCCCAGGGGGTCCTGTGTGGACCAGGGCTTGGAGCTTCTGTGCAGGAAGAGTTACTGTGAGGCTATGTAGGTCTAAGGACAGCTGAACCTGACACAGGTTGTGCACACTGACTCTCACCTGGACCTGCCTGCCTTATGCTGCTTCAAATTGCCTCACTTTTGGAGATGAGTCATCTGGATTCCAACACTGAAATCACCATCCTGGACCCGCAGACCCATTACCTTAATTTTGGATAAAGTTCCTTCACTTTTTCTAGGGAGTACAAAATAGTCTTTCTTCTAGAGTAACTACAAATCCCAATGAAACTCACACTTTTAGTCTTTTTGTGACAAATAAAGCTGCCTTAAGATTTCACCTTGCATTTTCTCTCTAGGACCTTGACTCCAATGTCTGCCCAGAGTCAGCTGAAGAACTGCCTCTGCTGAACTATGTATTTGCTTCTCTCCCGGATTTTCTGGTTGTGAGCAGTGAGAACAGTAGAAGCACTTTCCCTCAAGACAGTGTCCAGTCCCTCAAAAATCCAGTCTAGCTAGAAGCCTTTTGCCTCTATTTTCTGATTTAAAAAATGGAGGGAGGTCATTTTAGTGAAGTTCAGGTAAGCCACTGAAAACACGTAAACAAAAATGAATTTTCATTTGGATCATACTCATAAATTGTACAAAAATACTTGTCTCCACTTTAATCAAGAGTTGCTATTTTATTTATTTCTCTTATTAAAAAAAATATTATTTTAAATTTGCTACAGAGCACACATGCCCACCAGAGAGAGACAGAGGAAGAGAAAGGGAAAGTGAGAGAGCAAGTACCCAGGTCCAAGACTGAGACTCAACCCACGGTTGGCCATGTGGGAGCCATGAGGGAATCCAGAGCCTAAACCACAATGCAACCTGTTGGTCTCAAGAGTTGCTATTTTTAAATGACCTTATCTTTCTTTTCTTTTTTTCTTTCTTTTTAGAGATTTTTTGCTATTGGGCATGTGTGCTCGCTGGAGAGACAGTGAGAGACAGAGACAGAAAGCAAGAAATCACCCCCCAGGGTGGATGGTCATGTCACAATCCCTGCTCCTCTATTCTCCTCTTGAGATCTTGGCCATGCATGCGCGCATGTGCACACACACACACACACACACACGAACACGCACACGCCCAGTGTGAGTTAAAGTGACCTTTTTAAATGGGGATTTTCCAAATATAAAATGTATAATGTTTAGAAACATGATCATCTCTTTACAGTTAGTGATCATATTTCTAAGCAGGAGTTTGCTTCTCAGTGCAGATGGTTTGACATAGTAATATTCAAAGCAGCTAGCACTTGCTTAAGAAATGCCAAGGCCAGTATTTGAATGCAGATTCAAGTTTTAACAAAGGAAAATGTATATCCTTGGAGCCTATGCCTGTGAATATTCCTGAGATGATTAATATTCTTGGATCCAATCCACATTAGCAAACTTTAAAAAATCTATGAGGTGCCAATTCATAAGGTACCTACAATTCCTTTCGACAAATATTTTTGCGTGTCTTCTATGTACCAGTTCCTAGGCTATTGTGTTGCTGCTTGAAATCCTGAACTTTCATTCTGACTTGGGAGGTGGGGCAAGGAAGGTGGGATTTTTAAGGCTGGTTCCCCCTGGTTTTGTTAAATTGTTAAAGTATTTGTACTTAACAATCTTTAAAACATTTATTGAATTCTCCCTTACAATTTTAGGTCATTTTTACAAGTCAAGGAGAGAAAGTCAGTGTTTAAGCCAGCTCATTTATTGGAAAGCGAATGCCAGCACAGGCTTAACTTTTGGATTTCCAACTGGAAGACAGCATTTTACAATAATGTTATTTCACATGATTCCAGGTGATAATTTGGCTGTGGATTCCTTATGACTGGTGACCATAGCTCACTCAAGCCTCTTCTCACCGCCTGATTATGTAAGGAGCCACAGAGAGAAAACAAATCTTTCTTCCTCTGGCACCCTTGCTGAATAAAGGAAGTGGCTGATGGTTAGACTGGCCTCATCCTCCTCACAGTTCCTTAGGAGAACTTGGAGCAAGACCAGCTCAGATTCCAAGCTTCAGAGATTCTGGGTTTTATGAGAAGTGATGAGCTCTGTTATCTTCCCTTCTGGGGCCAAAACATAGCCAACTCCAATGGATCCAGAGACACACCAGGATGAAAGGTTGAGAGGCCCCCCTCCACTCTTACCCTATGCGCTGTATGTAATGCCTGGTTGCACAGCATGTGTTAGCCACATACTCATTTTATAGTTGCCCTACCCCATTTTCCATGTCTCCCTCCCAGCCAGCCTCCCCTGTCCATGGTTGGCAAGAGGGCTTGCCTCCAGGAATCAGACTGGGTGGATGCTATGATGTCAGGACACCAAGCAGCGGCATTTATAACACGTGTTAGACCACAGTTGCCTTTTCCTTTCCCTGGAAAAGTACACAAAGTGAAAGTTGTCTCCCAGGCTATGAGGCACATATCCAAATGCCCTACGTGGTTGGCCCGCCCAGGCCCAGGAGAGTGTGGAGGAGAACATGAGTCTGAGTATGTCATATGGGTGTGTTCACTAGTCCTGCTCCCCTCTGTCTCATCCTTGACCACAATCTCGACAGGCCATATGGGCTGGGAGTAACCTTGACTATATTAAAAACATTGTCTTGTAGAACCTTTGCAGAGCAAGGGAGCAATGGCAGAGTGGGATTTCAGACTTGCAAATTCCAGTCCTTGTTAGCAGGTATTTATTGAGGCTGTTCAGTGTGGTAGGCCTTGTGGTAGGTGCTGAGAATACAGTAGTGATTAAGGAACAACAGTCTAGTGGGGATATGGATAAGTAAATAAGCAATTATGAATCAGAAAACATGGATCCACGCTCCCTAATTAATAAATCTGTTATGTTGGGGAAGTCATGCTTGTCGAAGTTTCAGTTTCTGTACCTGCATATTAAGGATATTCTAGGGTTAAATGATGGACTCCTATCAATGCTCTTAGCATTAAGGAGTCTTTCTTACCCATTAATATGAACTGACCTAGGCTGCACAAAATTATTCCCCCTGCCCTGAAAGGACTTGGAGAAGAGACCAAAGGGAAGAAATTTGACCTAGTGCTTAGTATCTAATCATCAAAAGCATGCAAATTAAGTCATTGCAACAAGTATGAGAGAAAAAGTCTAACATCATCTGCTTTGACAGATAAGTAGCAAGAGAAAACGT
The DNA here is from genome assembly GCA_026018925.1 of Tupaia tana. Taxonomy (NCBI): domain Eukaryota; kingdom Metazoa; phylum Chordata; class Mammalia; order Scandentia; family Tupaiidae; genus Tupaia; species Tupaia tana. Next base: position 53,645,705 of record JAKSZU010000008.1, on the reverse strand, counting down.
CTCTATTTTTATTGTTCACTGAAAATTAGTATTGTCCTGTGCATTACATTTCACTGTACTCTTGTTTCTCTGGCAGCTAGAGAACATATGGGGTGAACCTATGAAAAGATTTTAGGCGTCACAACCATTACTTTTGATGTTACTCTCTAATGAGACAATGATGCAATTAACTTATGACTTATAACTCATTGACTTATGAGGCTTTAAGGAAGGAAATTATATTATACAATTGAGCTGTAAGTATCGGAAAATTAAAGTTAACATGCATTTAAACAACAAAAAAGCTGACTTCTCTCACACATATAGAAAAGCTGAAGTCAACACAATAGAAAGCTCCTTAGTTATCAGTAACTTGGGCTCTTTCTATTATTAGTAAAGTCGTTTTACTAACTTCAAGATGTGACTTTTAGGGGACCAGCAGTTAGCGTAATGGCTATGTCGCTGGACTCCCACGTAGTCGACCGCGGTTCGAGTCCCGGATCCGGCGGCTTAAACTCACGCCGGGCGCGTGTGCGTGTGTGCCCAAGATCCCGAGAGGAGAATGGAGGAGAAGGGATTGTGGCGTGGCCATCCCCCCTGGGGGGTGATTTCCTGCTTTCTGTCTCTCTGTCTCTCTCTGTCTGTCTGGCGAGCGCACGCGCCCTATAGCAAAAACCTCTCCAAAAAAAGAAAAAAAAAAAAAAAAAAAAGAAAGAAAGAAAGAAAACTCACGCCGGGTGCGTATGCGTGTGTGCCCAAGATCCCGAGAGGAGAATGGAGGAGAAGGGATTGCAGCGTGGCCATCCCCCCTGGGGGGTGATTTCTCGCTTTCTGTCTCTCTGTCTCTGTCTGTCTGGTGAGCACACGCGCCCTATAGCAAAAAACCTCTCCAAAAAAAAAAAAAAAAAAAAAAAAAAAAGAAAAGAAAAGAAAAGAAAAAGATGTGACTTTTACTTTATGGCCCAAGATGTCTGCATTCTGGCCAGCAACAAGGAGGGAGGAACTAAAAAAAGAGCAAGCTTGAGCCAGCTGGTGGCATGGTGGCTAAGGCAGCTAGATCCCACATGGCTGGCTGCATGGTTCGAGTCCTGGACCCAAGTGGCTTGAAAAACACACCAAATGTTGTGCATCTGTGCCCAGAATCCCAAGAGGAGAATGAAAGAGAAAGTATTTTGGTGCCATCCCTCCTGGGTGTGTTGGGAGGGGAGCTGCTTTCTCACTTTCCTGCTCTATGTCTTCAGCAAACATACATGCCATGTGGCAAACAAACAAACAAACAAAAAAAGAGCAAGCTCCCTCTCTTTAAGGAAACTCCACAGAAAGTAGAATCTAGTTACTGTGTATATCCAGAGTCAAGGAAAGCCGAGAGTGATCATGTGCCCAGCTAAAATTCTGGCTTCCATCATTAACTGAGAAAAAGAGAATAAATACTGATGGACAACCAATGTTTTCAGCTCTAGGATATCTAGACCTAGTTCTTGGTTCTTGGTGTTGGCACTGTCAGCATTATCATTGATTCTAGAATATTACTGTCCTTTTGCTGATTTTATGGGTTTTAGCATTATGGGGGGTCTTCAAAAGTTCATATAAAAATAAAAATATGATTTTATTTTAGTGCAAAAAAATTTGAAAACTATGTATGTGCTTTTCACAATATGCATTTTCCACAAATTTTTGAAGATTCCTCTTAAATGCATTGGTAGGATTCTATTTTGAAATCTGAGTGTATTACCACTACTAAGCCCTTCCTTATTCACTCTTTTTTATTTTTATTTTTTTAAGTTAGAGTTAGGAGAGAGAGAGAGAGAGAGAGAGAAAGCCAAAGGGAAAGGGAGAGGGAAGAGAAATAGGTATTTTTGACAAAGTCTCGCCACGCCACTATCCTCCTGTCCCAGCCTCCCAGTTAGCTAGAATTACAGGAATGCACCGCTGCCTATAATTTAGGTTGGTCTGGGACTGAATCAAGGCCTTCCACATGGCTGGGCCTCTTTTTCACTCAAGATTGTAACTGCTGACTTACAACTATCTGTTTAGAATGGGAGGTGTGAACAAAGCACGTGAGTCAGGTTGGAAGAGAAGAGGTGTCAGGATCCCGGCTGGGATGATTTCAGGGAGATTGTTAGGGAAGGGTCCTTGTACCAGAAGGCAGCATTCCTTTTGTCAGATGAGTCTTGGCTGTCAGGTGGGCCAAGCAATTTAGTCTCCTGTAGAAGCACTTTATTTTTGTGTTAAAAGATGGATGAGATATAAATAAATAAATAAAGTTAAATAAAATAATTCTTTTCTGGGGGGGGGAAGGTTTTTGCTATAGGGCGCGTGTGCTCGCCAGAAAGACAGAGAGAGAGAGACAGAGAGACAGAAAGCCAGAAATTACCCCTGGGGGGGAGGCACGCCGGCACACGAGCCCAGCGTGAGTTTAAGCCACTGGGTCTGGGACTCGAACTGTGGCCGACTACATGGGAGTTCAGCAACATAGCCATTATGTCAACTGCTGGTCCCAATAAAATAATTCTTAAAAAAAGCAAACAAACAAACAAAAAACAGGGTCAGCAGGTGGTGTGGTGGTTAAGGGCACTGGACTCCCATGGCCGACCGTGGTTCAAGTCCTGGACCTGGTGGCTTGCTTTCTCACTTTCTCTCTTCCTCTCCCTCTCCCCCCTCTCTTTCTCTCTTCTCTCTGATCAAATTAAAAGAAATAAAGTTATATAAAATAATTCTTAAAAAAAAATTAAGATGGATGAGAAGTGAGACTACATGCTAGTGGAAAAGTTTCTGTATTGAAACCCTGGATGCTTCCTGGCCCCATTGCCATGCAAAGCTGACTTGCAGGGGTGGGGGTGGGGGTGGGGGGGGCACTTGCAAAAGCCAGGAATGACCTTTTTACAGCCTGTGTAGTCAGAGCTGAAAGAAAACAAAAAAAGTGGAGCTCAGGTTCCCCAGAGAGGCAGTCAAAACTCCAAGTAGACCCCACACATGGTGCAGGGAGGGTCTTACTCTGCTAGAGTCCAAGGACAATTGCCAAAGATAAGTGTGGAGAGACTTAATTACCATTTAAAGCCACCTCCCCTGATTCTTCTGCCTGGTGGGTTAACTTTATTTCTGAGCGTGTTATCTCGTTAATACCTCCGGGCTCAGCAGGCCTATAGTGCAACACAAAAGAAGTGGGACCCCACGTGGCTGTCCAGGGTTAGAGTCCCAGCCCAGACAGTTTACAGCTTACATACTGGGTATGTGTGTGTCTGCACCCAGGATCCTGATGGGATAGAGAATCAGAGGAAAAAGGATTGTAGCATGACCAGCCCCACTGGAGAATGCTTTCTCTCCCCCCCTCCCCCACCGTCTTTCTCTCTCTCTCTGTCCATGCACCAACTGGCATAATAAAAGAAAAAAAAAAAAAGACACAGGCTCTATTCTCCCCTAGAAGACCAGGAGGGTACTTAGTGACATGACTTCCAAGTATAGAGGGATGGGGGAGTAGGAAGGACCTGTGGCTCTCCAATCTCACCTGGAGTCGCCCTACAGGATGATGCTAGACTTGGGGCAAGTCTGAGTATGGCGATTACTTTCAGGGTGTTGATGCCAATGTGCCAGGAGAGGGATTCTTTGCAGAAACATCTGGAGTGATACTGAGGACATATTTATACACATTTACATGAGCCCTGGGGGGATTCCCATGCCTGAGAGAACTGGTTGGATAGTTCCTACTACACATTTATTTCCTTAAAGGAGGTATTTTATATTCTACCCTGTAATTCAATTCTTTTGGCTCCCCATCCTGCTAAAAAGGAAAAGAACATACAGTCCAAACAATTTTTAAAACCCAGTTTTTTTCTCCTCCAAATAGTAAATGTACACAATTTGTGCAGATTTACACACATCTGTAAGCTATGACTTGTTTACATCAGCCCTTACAATATTTTAAAAATAAAGTATAATGTTTTTCAGTCTGTATACAACAACATTTTTTTTATCAACCCCCCACATACAAATGTATTTTCCCCTTTTAGGGTGTAATTACATGTCTAAATAGTAATGTATACAACTGATGTATAGGAAGGACATGTATGTTTTACAGCAAACATACCAAAAGATGTAAAGAACTCATGCTGATTCTCTAAAACACAGTACCTAATAACCTGCAGAGTTTGAAGAGGCCACCTAAGTTGGTCTGACCTTATTCTATGTTCTGGGCTTGGAGGAGTCAGCACCAAGGAATGAGAAAATATTTTAGAGACAATATAATCTGGCCCACTCATTTGACCTCTGTGGCCACAGAGGGTCAGGAGGAAAACGCTTTTCTCAAGCTAGTTGTGCATGTATGTTCACTTGAGAGAGACACAGAGAGAAAGAAAGTGAGAAAGTAAGCCACCAACTTTGGGACTAGAACTGCAACCGACCATGTGGGAGTCCAGTGCCTTAACCACCACACCATCTATTGGACTGGGGCTGAGACTCTTGCTTTCAGTTGAGAGCTCTTTCTGTTTGGCTTACAATCCCATCTAGATTGGAGCTGGAATTTGGTTCCAGGAAAGATGCTGACTTGAGGTCAGCAAAATATTGTGTCATACCAAGATCCCTTGAGTACCAGAGCTCCATGCTCAGCTGTTACCCGAGGCTTAGCTTTTCAAAGTATGGTTCCAGGACCACTAGCATTGGCTCGCCTGGTTAGAACTGCGATGAGACCTACTGAGTGAGAAGGTGCATTTTAATAAGGTAGGTCCTAGGTAATTAGCCTACAGGGCTTTTTTAAAATTTTATTTCTTTATTAATTTTGGAGAGATTTTTGCTAAAGAGAGTGTGTGCTCACCAGAAAGACAGAGATAGACGAAAGCGAGAAATTACCCCCTGGGGGGGATGGCCACATTGCAATCCCTTCTCCTCCATTCTCCTCTCGGGATCTTGGGCACCCACGCACATGAGCCCAGTGTGAGTTTAAGCCACCAGGTCCAGGCTCGAACCTGATAGACTACATGGGAGTACAGCGACATAGCCATTAGGTCAACTACTGGTCCTGGTAATTAGCCTAGAGTTTAAATTTGGGAAGAATCACTCCAGACCATTGTGCCTCTACTGTCAGATTATTTCCTTATGACCTTTTACACCATTTTCCTCTGATGCATTAAAACCTATACTGGGCCCAGCCTTGGTGGAACAAACAAGAGGGTGCTGCTGTGTGTTGACTGAGGCCTTATGGGAGGCCCAAGTTCAGTTCTTGGCTTGGCCTAGACAGCCCTGAGCATGGTGTGCACCTGTGGTTCTGGGAGGCTGCAGGAAACTGCAACATGACAAAAATCCCTCTCTCTCTCCCTCCTCCCTCTGGTTGCTGTCTCTAACAGCAACAACAACAAAACCCAAAAACCTCCCAAAACTCTAATGCCTTCCCATTGCTTATCTTTTCCTATCCAAATGTTTTGAAAGTCCAGTCTCTATCTAGCTGACCTGGGGAGTGTTATTTTTCTGGTCACATACTGGCCTATGTATAGAGCTAGATCTGGAAATGTAGGCATTTAAAGAACTCTCCAGGTGGTTGGACCAGCAGCTGGCATAATGGCTATGTCGCTGGACTCCCATGTAGTTGACTGCAGTTCAAGCTCTGGACTCGGTGGTTTAAATTCACGCTGGGTGTGTGTGTGTGTTTGTGTGCGTGCGTGCCCAAGATCCCAAGAGGAGAATGGAGGAGAAGGGATTACGGCATGGCCATCTCCCCTGGGGGGTGATTTCTTGCTTTCTGTCTCTATGTCTCTCTCTGTCTTTCTGGCGAGTGCATAAGCCCTATAGCAAAAACCTCTATCAAAAAAAAAAAAAAAAAAAAAAAAAAAAGAACTCTCCAGGTGGTGAGCCTTCATGGGTCCTCAAATCGGCTGTTTGAGACTTTTTGATCCAAAATGTTGCTTAGAAATAACTACAAATAGGGGGAACCAGCAGTTAGCGTAATGGCTATGTCGCTGGACTCCCACGTAGTCAACCACGGTTCGCGTCCCGGACCCGGTGACTTAAAACTCACGCCGGGCGCGTGTGCGTGCGTGCCCAAGATCCTGAGAGGAGAATGGAGGAGAAGGGATTGCGGCGTGACCATCCCCCCTGGGGGGTGATTTCTCGCTTTCTGTCTCTATGTCTCTCTCTGTCTGTCTGGCGAGCGCACGCGCCCTATAGCAAAAACCTCTCAAAAAAAAAAAAAAAAAAGAAAGAAAGAAATAACTACAAATAGGTAAGTCCTGGAACATAGCAAACAGTACTCCCTGCTACCTTTTTCTCAGATGCCAAATCAATAAAGCTGTTTTCCTACTGATTTTTATTTCCCCCTTTCATTAGCCCCTCAGTTGTTCCTAATTTGAGAAGATCAACTCTGCGTGATTCCCAAATTACCTCTTCCACTTGCTCCTATTAATTATTATTACCAACAGGAGTGAACTACCTAGAGGCCTAGTTAGATCAGAGACCCAGGCCTTGGGCTGATCTGGCACTGATATCTGACTTTCCACTGATTAGCAGGATTGATTTGCCTAATCTGGTTTACTAAGTGCAAGTCTCCACTTCCCTCATCATTCCACTAAAATCTCTACTGAAATCGTGCTTTGGTCAAAGGGAGCGACATTCCTGGAGAGGAACCATTCATTAGTCAAGCAAGGCTAAATCGATGAAAGACCTCCAGTTTTATGTTTAAGTTTGCTATGGGGCATGTGCACTCACCAGAGAGAGGGAAAGTGAGAAGTCACCCCCCAGGGGGATGGCCATGTATAATCCCTTTCCCTCCATCCTCCTCTTTGGACTTTGGGTGCTCACGCACGCGATCCTAGCATGATTTTCAAGTTACTGGGTCCTGGACTCAAACTGCATAGTTGGCTATGTGGGATCCAGCTGCCTTAACCTCCACGCAACCTGCTGGCCCGAAGAGTAAAAGAAAGTGTATTTAATCACAATTCGCAGCTTTTAACTCACGCTAACAGAGCCAGAAAAGGAGATTGCTGTATACACCAAAGGGTAGTCTTGTTCGGTGTGATTGCTGTTGTTCTGACAGGGCTCCTTGCTCACAGGCAGTGATTTAGGGAGGAGCCAGTCAGCTGGGGTTTTTTTTTTTGTACTTATAAAAGGCTGTTACCAAAAGCCAGTGCCTCTCCTGACTGTTCACTATTACCTCCTGACAACAGTGATGTTATCTGTTGAGTATCTGGGTTTACCACTGACCACAGTAGAGGTCTGGACATTATTTGCTCAAATGATCTTCTTCTCTTCCTTTTTTTTTTACGAGTTAAATATGTGCAAGATGGATCAGACTGGGGCAGGCAGGGTGGGGGTGGGGGTGGGGTCGTTGTTCCACTGAGGACAATGTGTACTTTTCAGCATTGTACTAATTCCATAAAGTAGACTTTATGAGCCGTACGCTTGCATTTTTGTTTTCTGACTTATTGTTCTCTATCCTACAATTGTTCTATTAATTTGATAGTATATAGTTTCAGCCAAACATTTGTTCCAAATTCTGCCAGATTAAGGGGAAGTTTCCATACAAAACCCAGCTCAGGGGTCTTTCTAAATGAGCAGAAGTGCTTCGACCCATCCCCTAGCCACGGCACTGCCTCCTCAGGGGCTTTCAGGAGCTGAATGGGGTCAACACTGGACCTCGGCTCAGTTTATTTCAAGGATACTTCATCTCTCTGTGGCAAGGCATATCCACGGGCAATTCTGGGACCAGCTCAGTGGCAGAAACACAGGTCAGACAGAAGCAGTGGGTTAGGAACTTGATCCAAGTGTTGAGAAATGAAGTACAGAAGCTCGCAGGGTCAGTTCCATTCTTCCTGGGCTGAGCGTATTCCTTCAGGCCCTGGGCAGGCCGCCTCACCCCAGAATGACATTCACATTCCACTGGATAGTCTGCTCTTGTATTTCCCTGGGGATTTTCAGGAGTATAGAGGTCACTGTCTCTGACAATTAAGCTTGAGAGTTAATTCCCAAGATAAATAGAGCAAATTGACACCACTTTGCTTGTAATTTTTCTTGCTTCACATTCTAGAAGACAATAGTGAACCCACAGCCATACCCAGTTTCTGGAAATTCAAGAAACTTAGGCATTGTATTTTTTTTTTTACCTTTCTAAATGAGGCAATTTAGGAAGGACAGAAACAACAAAATCCATGTAAACGTCTTAATTCTGCAATTTTGCTTGCATTTCTGAGAGGACAGAGAATCATTGTTTCCATTTTTTTTTTAAAGCTACATAAGTAGTGGTTTCTTTTTAAACTAGAATGATAGAGGGTTGTAATCTTTTTAATTCAGACCTTGCAGCAGAAAAGCTGGGTTTACTTGTGAACTGTATTATTCAGTAACACGCTCTGTATGGAACAGGGAAAGTAAATAACTGAACACATACTTTATAATTACACGCGGGGGAAATTCAAAGCTGCAGTACGGGGAATGGAGATTGGGGACCTGGGGAAGCAGCTGCGGTTCTTGGCCTCTCCTTTAACCACCAAGGGTGTGGGGGAGAACAGGACCTGGAGGTCCCTGTAGGGCCCCTGTTAGTGAGAGAGCTGAGGTGAAGGACTCACCACTCTCAGCCTCAGCTAGCAGGAACATAATTAAGTTTTACAGAATAAAATGTGAGCCCAGGCAGGGACACTAGAGATCTATGTTTTCTAGAGAGTGCTCAGGACACCTCTAGATTTTATAATGTTTTACTGAGGAGAAAAGATTCCACTGTCAAATAAGTTTGAGAAAGGTTGTACAGAGGGGTCTTCAGAAAGTTCATGTTTGGGCCAGCCAGTGGCGTGGCAATTAAGGCATTGGATCCTACATGGCTGACTGTGTGGTTCAAGTCCAGGACCTGGCAGCTTGAAAAATACACTAGGCACAAATGTGTGCATGCCCAAAATCCTGAGAGAAGGACAAAGGAGAAGGGATTGCAGCATGACCATCCTCCCTGGGGAATGATGTCTCACTTTCCCTCATTCTCTGTCTCTCCCTATAGCAAAACAAACAAAACAAAACAAGAAATTCACATTTGGCCCACCTTCTGTGATGTGGCTGGTAATTTACTAAACTGCTGTGCTGGAAGCCAAATGGTCAACTGTGGCCCAATTGACCTGCAACATGCTGGGTGCCCATGTGCCTAAGATCCTGGCAGGCTAGAGGACTTGGAGAAGAGGATTGTAGGTGTGACAAGACCCTGTTGAAGGTACTCTCTCTCTGTTTCATGCATGTGCACATGCTTTCTACCATGACTGGAAAAAATAAACTTAAAAAACAACTTCCTGGGGGCTGGCAGGTGATGTGGTGGTTAAGGGCATGAGACTTCCACATGGCTGACTGTGGTTCGAGTCCTGGGCGGAGTGGCCTGCTTTCTCTCTCTCTCTCTCTCTCTCTCTCTCTCTCTCTCTCTCTCTCTCTCGCTCTGCCCCTCTCTGGTCAAATTAAAATAAATAAAGTTAAATAAAATAATTATTTTTAAAAATAAAACAAACTTTCTGAGGGGGCTAGATAGTGGTGCAGTAATAAACACAACACTCTGCAAGGGTGACCCACGTGGCAAGTTCTGGGTTTGTGTTCTGAAGAACTCCCTGGGTACTCTATGTGTGTGCCCATGATCTCGGGGTGGCTGAAGCTGGGGGTGGATTAAGGCTTCGAGACCCTTAGTGATGGAGAGTACTGTCTCTACCTGTCTTGTTCTCTCTCATAGAAAAATAATTAAATAAAATTTATTAAAAAAACCCTCATGACAAATGCATATTATGAAAAAACTATGGAGAGATTTCAAAAAAGTTCTTGCACCCAAATAAACTCATACATTAATTCCATATTTCCCAAAACTTTTTGAAATCTCCTTATATACTGTTGATAGATCGCCAGTGGAACAATAAAGTTCTTGTACAACCAATGCTATGAGAAGTCATAAAATGAAAATGTGTATTTTACCTTTTTTTGTGTGTGTGCCAGAGAGTGTATGTGCTCACCTGAGAGAGACAGAGAGTGTCAGGCTGTCAGGCTTTTGGGCTTACATACACACACAAATGTGTGCATGCCCAAAATCTCGAGAGAAGAAAGGAGGAGAAGGGATTGCAGCATGGCCATCACCCATTGGGTAGTGGCAAGCCACTTATGCCTGGCATATTTCTCAAGCTGCTGGGGCTGAGACTCAAATCGCCTGGTTGGCCATCTGGGAATCTGGCTCCCTTAACTACTAGGGTCACAGGATGATCCAAGACATCTGCTTAATCCAGTCTTCCTTGCCCTTAATTGATTTCTAAAGCTCCTTTCAACTACAAAGTTATAAAGATTCTTGTTGACCAACCACTTTCTTCTTTTCAAGCTAGTTCATCTAATGACAGGAAAAGTGGATAATTATTAATAAATCAGATGTTCAAAACCAGATTATAACACAGTTGAAAAGCATAGGGGTTTAATGATTCTCACTATCAATGCAGACCAAAAAATTGGCACAATTTATTTGTGACAACCTGATCTTATAATTGCAACAGTATTACTCATCAACTATATCACCCTGGGCAATCAGTTACCTTAGTTTCCCCAGTTTTGACCTTTGAACTTAAAATCATTACCAGCTATGACACTTGTCCACATGCAGGAGTATGGATTGGAGGTTTTTCTTTTGGTAGTGCATACAGTTGTTAAATCCTGCCCATTGATTTCAGCCCAAAATCTGTTATTGGGTTTAGAAATTACCTCTTGTTTATAGAGCTAGTTTTGTGGGGAACTAGTTTCTTTTTTTTTTTTAAAGGGGAAGTTTTTTTTTTAAAAAAAAAACTTTATTTATTTTAATTTGACCAGAGAGTGACAGAGAGAGAGAGAGAGGAAGCAACTTACAAGCTCTGGGACTTCAACCATGGTCGGCCATGTGGGAGTCCAGTGCCCTTAACCACCACACAACCTGCTGGCCCTGTGGGGAACTATTTTCAACTGAGGAGTTTGTTCTTCCTTTTGGGAGAAGTCAACAATTAATCATAATTTTTTTTTAAGTCTTTGCTACAGGGCACATGCACCCACCAGAGAGAGAGAGAGGGAAAGCAAAAAATCGCTCCCTAGTGGAGATGACCACGCAGCAATCCCTTATCCCCCACTCTTCTCTCAGGATTTTGGGCATGCATGCACATGCCCAAGCTGCTGTGTCTGAACTCAAACCGCATGATGGGCCATGTGGGATCCATCTACCTTAACCTCCATGCCACCTGCTGAATCCCATTATAAAATTGTTTTTAATTACAAAAGCAATACTAGTATTGTAGAATCTTTAGAAAACCAGGAAGAAAAAAAGAGCATTATGTTCAGTTAGTACTTACTACATGCCAGAGACTAGTCTAAGAGATTTCCCTGTACTGACCCAGGGTCAAGCCACACCAAACCCTTTGCTCCACAGTCCTGGGACCTACAAAGGACATTTGCAACTAGTCAGAGGTGGAACAAATATTAACCATATTTAATTATTTCTGAGGGACTAACCAACCAATCCCCCAACCTTTTTTTTTAGAGAGATTTTTGCTATAGGGCACATGCACTCTCTGGAGAGACAGAGAGAGAGAAAAAGTGAGAAACCCCCAGGGGGATAGTCATACTGCAATCCCTTCTTCTCCATTCCCTTCTCAGGATTTTGGGCACACATGCACCGGTGCCTGGTGTGAGTTTCAAACCACTGGGTCTGGGGTTATGAACCATAAACATCACGCCATCTGCAGGTCCCTAACCCCCCAACCTTTTAAAGAGGGCCTGAAGGTGTACTTCAGAGCACAAGCATTGCAGTTATCTTGGGTTTCACGGTTCTGCAGGTGTGGCCCTTTGTGTCCATCCAGCATTCTGCAGGTTGTTTGCTGTGTGCTATAAACCTAGACATTGATAAGGCAGATCAAACATTTTCTCCTGGTGAAGTGATAGCTCTCTATTGCTTTAACTTTAGACTCCTCTCCAGGGCCACCGACTGTGCCTGCAGAGGGACAGTCAGTGTATTTACAGATTGTCGCTGAAGTAGGGCAAATGGTAATGGACAGCCGGAGATGTGGAATGCCATAGCCATTCTCAGGCCATAAGATGCTCACCTATTTATAGCACATCCTGAGTCATTTCTTCTGCTCTCACCTTCTGTAGTCCCTCTAGTGCATCCCACAGAGAAGCCTGTGTTAGTCACAGCACTTTCGTTTGCAGGTGAGAAAAGCCCAACCTTAACTAGTTTAAGTAATCAAGGGAGTTTAGTGGTCCAAGTAACTGGCAAGTGTATGGTTCATAGCTTCAGGCACACCTAGGCCCAGGAACTTAAGCTACCATAAGGGTGTCTTTTTCTTTCTCCTTTTCTTTTTGGTTAGGGGGCATGTGCACTCACTCAAGACAGAGAAACAGAGAGAGAGACAGCGGACAAAGCACTCCTTTTCTCCAGCCACATGGGGAATGGTCAAACCACAATCTCTTCCCCTCCATCTCTCCCTTCTTTCAGAATTTTGGGCACAGACGCACATGAACTGACATGGTTCTCACGCCACTGGATTCGGGACTTGAACCTTGTGGTCAGCCATGTGGGATCTGGCTGCCTTTCACAGAGCCGGCCCCCTCTCTCCTTATAACACATGGCCTCCTTCCCCTCTGTTGCACATAACTTCCACCCTGGGCCTGGGAGGAGGAGCTCTCATAGCTCCAGCTTGTTTTATCCTTATGGTTTAGAATCTCAGAGCAGATAAGTGTGTCTTTCCCTGTATGTTAATAGCACAGGCCTGGGACAGGACTACCTAGTAACTTATACCACCTACTTGTGTGGTTTTGGACAAGTTGCTCTATCTTTGTTTCAGTTTCTTCATCAGAAAAGGAAAATTAACAATAGCATTACCTTATCAAATTGATATGAGGATTAAGTGAGATAATGTATCTGAAGCATTTAGAGTCGTTCCCACACAGGATAAATGCTAGTGCAGTCACCGCTCTGTATCTGCTGTTTCCACATCCTCTGATTTAACTGACCATGATCAAAAAATACTTGGTGAAAAAAAGCCGGTCGATTGTGTATGTGTGGAACACATATAGACTTTTCCCCTCATCCTTATTCCCTAAATGATACAGTGTAATAACTACTTACATAAAAATCATATCATATATTAGGTATTATAAGTAATCTGGAGATGATTTAAAGTATATGGAAAGATGAGTAGAAGTTATGTGCAAATACTATGCCATTTTATGTAAGAGACTTGAGCGTTCTTGGGGATCCTGGGCGTTATCCTGAGCATTACTCTTGGGTTTCCCTCAGATACTAAGGAATGACTGTAGTCCTAGGAGACCTTCAAAAGAAGAGTTGGCTAAACTTGTGGGATATTCCTGTGTCAAGATAAATCACTGTGGGAGGGGGAACGAAGTAATCTGGCCAGATCTGAGTCACAGTCCCACTCGTGTACTCAGAGGGCAATGCCCAAACCACATGGAGTCACCGAGCAGTCATGTTCAAAGGACGGACTGTTGAGCAGATACATAATATATGTCCGCTGTGGGGCCAGCAGCCAACCTGCACACAACACAGAAGAGATTAGGAGCCTCAGCCCGGCCCCCAGTGTGATTGGAAATGAAGTTGGATTGCCAGCATTATCTCACATTCATCAGTTTAGCCATGGGCCTAGTGTAGCCCTAAAGTGAAAGCACATCATCACCCTCATTCTCTCAGAAGGGGGCCCATCCAGACCTTTCGCCTCCAGCGTGGCTATCCAGCCTGGGACTCTTGGCTCTGTGGATAGCAGGGGAGCACTGGGAACTCTATATTGCATGGCTGTGGCCTTACACAGCTTGCTCTGGATTCTGGTCCCATTGCCCTGTGGTTCTGACTGACATCCACACTGTCACCCACTGCTGCTGTCTAGAGCCTCTCAGCACCTTGCCTCGCCTACTGTTTGGACCAGCTGGTATTGAACCATATCCCATGTGGCCGTGTCCTAAGATACCCTCCTTAGATATCCTGGGGCTGGTTTTCTCATGGTTTCACCTCTGTCCTGCCCTAGCTTTCTCCTTTGTTGGCCTTAATCCCAACATGTGTTGGACCCATTTTAACAAGGTCACGCTGTGCCTTCTTTTTCTTTTTAAATTTGCTATAGAGTATGTGCCAAAGAGACTAAGAGAGAGAGACAACCCCCCAGGGAGGATGATATAATGTAAACCCTTCTCCTCCATTCTCCTCTCAGGATTTTGAGCAAGCATGCATGTGTACCTGGCATGTTTTCCAAGCTGCCAGGTCCAGGTCTGACTGCAGTCAGTCATGTGGGATCCAGCTGCCTTAACCATCAATGCCATCTGGCTAGCCCCACATTATTTATTTTTGTTATTGTTATTTGTTTTTTTTTTTTTTTTTTTTTTTTTTTTTTTTTTTTGCCACAGGGCACCTATGCTCACCAGACAGAGAGAGAGAGGGAAAGTAGGAAATCACCTCCCAGAGTGGATAGCCACACCATAATCCCCTCTCCTCCACTCTCCTCCACTATCCTCCTGGGATTCTGGGCACACAAGCATCTGGCATGATTGCAAGCCGCTGGGTCTGGGACTTGAATCGCGGTCAGCCACGTGAGAGTCTAGTGCCTTAACCACCACACCACCTGATGGCCTATTTTCTTTGTTTTAAAGTTTATTTATATATTTCTTCGATGAGAGAGAGAGAGAATTGCATCAGACATTCCCAAGAGGGTCCTCATGCCGTGATTCACCCTAATCTCAGCCTGCCTGGATCTGGGCACACACACGTATGCCTAGTGTGCTCCCAGAGATCCCAGAATGCAAGCCAGGACCTTCCTCACATGGGTACAGCCGCATCACCACTGTGCCACCAGCTGGCCCCTCTGCCTTGCTCCTCGATGGCCTTGTTCTTAAGACTGCTTTACAAGCTGTCTTTTCTCTGCTGACCATTTTCTTAGGACTTTGGTTCTTACTTAGAAACCTTTTCTCATTTTCCCATCCCTATTCCTGGGTAAAACAAACAAACAAAAATAAATAAAAATAAAAATAAAAAACAAAACACACACACACACACACACACACACACTACTTTTTCTTGAAGAGAGCATTATTTTCCACATACTAGTCCAGTCATTAACACTGTAAGGGTCACTATGAGGTGTGAGAAACATGAATCTCCATAAATGGCATCTCAATTTGGGTAGAAAGTTCCAGATTCCATGTATATGCATGCATAGTGACCCAGTTCTGTAGCTGGCTAATAAATCACATTTCCATGTCCATGAGCAAGCTTTTATTTTACAGTGAATGATTCCCCAAATGCAAGATCTTCTGAAGAGGAGATAAAAGCAGCTGCAAATGCAATATAGGAATAAATATCAGGAAAGAAAAACACAAGCGGTCTGCAGAGTTCCAGCTGCTCTCCCCCCACACTTATCAGGGTTCTATGGTCAGGGGCATTTTGAAGTTGGAAGGCACATTTCCAACAGTCCTTGTCCTTATACATGACTCTTGAAATTTTGCAGACATTCTGGTTCCTATCAAAATAGTAGTCACTGTCACCAAAATTATTCATGTCCTCCTCATCCTCCGTTCTCCCTCTGGCCCCTCTTTGGCATCTGTGTCTTCCATCCTGATGTTTAAGATGACAAATCCTGATTAAGGGGAGGCTGCAACTTTAATAGGAGTTGAGCAGAGCCAAGGTTAGCCTGTGATTTATGTGATCATTCTACTCACTGGGACAAGCAAGGCTCTCATAATCCCATATCTTTAATCCTCGCCTCCTCCAAACCAGTCACATTTTCATCTTATTGTTGCAGCTGCAGGGAGTTCCTTGAAACTAAACTACAGTTTTCCAGGGATGGTAATTCCATCTTCCTGAGCTGATTCAAAGATTAAACATCGTGCTTTAGAGATTGCATTCTCAGCAAGCAGGAAGGGCAATCAAAAAGTGGTGTTTGGGCCAACAACAATACACATCTCAGATGGAAAGAGGGGCTGAAAAAAGTCTTTGCAATTAGAAATGCTGGAATGAGTATAGATTCTTGACATTGAAGGTTATGGGGCTGCCTTCTACATCATGGAGTTCGAAGGATTTAGTGTTTCTATTGCGTCAAAACCTGAGTCCCTCAGTAAGTGAATAAGTGAGGAATACGGTACCAAAAAAAGTTTCTTTTCAGTTCTGCTGCCAATCCGCTCTATGATCTTGAGAGTGCTAATGAACTTTTTATAAAATATTCACGTATTTTTTTTTTACATTTTTAATAACTGCCTTTTCTCGCCGTACATTGCTACAAGTCTGGATGACTAATCTTGTACTTTGTAATTGGGAGGTAACATCAACTCTCACTAAGCCTGGCAGAAAAATTAGAATGATTGAGCCAAAAAAGGACAAAAAACGTATCTTGGAAACTGTTAGGAGAGCTATGATCACCCAGTGCATGGAGAGAGGTGGCTGGCAGGGTCTGAGGGATGACCTTGGAGAGCAGGTGGACACCAGCCCACCCACTGTACCCAGTCACTCCCACCTTCCTGCAGCTACAGCAACACCACTCTCATTGCAAGATAGCCTTTCAGAGGGAATCTGTTTTGATTGGGGTGAGTAGTGTCTATCTTGGTCCCCTTTTTTGTCCCTAGCTATAGAACAGGTTCCCTATTTATGCATTTATATGCGGAATCTAGAACTTTCTACACTACCTTAGATACCATTTATGGAGATGGAAGTTTTTCACATCTCTCAGGGACATGTTAGTGCTCTGAACTCACACGTGGAAAATAATGCTCTCTTCAAGAAAAAATAAAGTATGTATGCATGTGTGTGATATATTGTTAATTTTACTGTTTTACCCAGTAATTATTGAATTCATTTATTCAATAATTACTGAGCTCTTACTATGTAAGAAATGTCGAAGTCAGAGAATTTTGTCTCTTCCTTCTGGTTAATTCCTACTGTGTCACACACACCAGCAACCATCCCGAGGTATTTTGTGGGCATAGTGCCCAGATTCCATTCCCATATGAGAGGGGGAAACTGGGTTTGTCCACATCCTCTGAACTCTCACAGCCTCCTTTCATCGCACCTACTGCTTCTACAGACCTGGCTTCTAATCCTGACTTTCTCTTTTTAGTTGTTTGATCTTGAGCCAGTAAATTAAACTCTGTATTCCTGAGTTCTGGCTTTTTATTATTGTTGTTGTTGTTGTTATTGTTATTATTAAGAGAGATTTTTGCTATAGGGTGCATGTACTTGCCAGAGAGATAGAGAGAGACAGAGAACCATAAAGCGATAAATTACCCCCCTGAGAGGAGGGTGCCCATGCTACAATCCCTTCTCCTCTATTCTCTTTTCAGGATTTTGGGCACACATGCACATGCGCCTAGTAGGAGTTTTAAGCCACCAGGTCTGGGACTTGAATTGTGGTTGACTACATGGGAGTCCAGTGATGTAACCATTACACCATCTGTTGGTCCCAAGTTCTGGCTTTTTACAAGGATTGTTGCCTATGTGGTATGCCTTCGAGTTCTTATCCGCAAATACAAACTCTGCCTCTGTGCCCCAAATCCAGTGTATAGTGAAATCGTTCCTTGGTCTATGCCCTTTCTCATGGATTTATTTTCTTTTTTAATTTAGAGAATCCTGGGAATAAATCCATTGGTCCCTTAATAGGTTGATGCAAAATGACAATAATGGCTCCAAGAGCCATCTGGGCCTTTGAAAGAAGGAAAGGTATACATAAAGCAGAAGCAAAGAAATAAACTTTACTGACTTCACAACTCTACCCGCGGCTGCCTGCTTACACAACCTTGTCATTTCTTTTTCCTGTGTATATAAAGCCTTTACATAACCAGTCGGGGTAAGCAGAAACTCAATTTAGCAGAGAAACAGAAGCAGATAATGTTTGTTTATTGACAAGGGAAGCAATCAGCCTTTGTTCACAAACGTATTAAACAGACAAGGTCCTCCCTGCTCTCCAAACTACAACCTAAAGAAACGGAGGCGGAGGAGGCCTGCAGAGGGGGGCAGAGCAGGCTCCAGGGAGTTTTCAGGAGCAAACATGGGGTCCTTGTTTTCATGCTTCTCTGCTGTCTTGACATGTACTCTCGGAGCCTTCCAAGAGCCGTGAACCTTTACAGAAGGCCTGACAACTCTTTCAGGGCACCAGGGATGGTTTTAGTGCTTAGGGTTTTCTTTTTTCTCATACTAGAAATCTAAACAATTTCCACAGGAAAAAAAAAAAAAACAACAAAAAACAGAAAAGAACTGGCTGGCTCAACATGAAACCATTGACATGATTCCAGATTCTCTCCCATCACTGTCAACACACACACACACACACACTTTTTTTTTTTTTTTTTTTTTTTTTGCAAGGCTGTAATGTGTGTACACATAGTTTTATGCTCTTTTTTTTTAAACTTTACTTTATTCCATGTACGTACACATTTCCATGACTTGGCTAGAACCCTGGACTTGAAGATTTTTAATGGCTACATTGGGTTTCATCTGGTCCATAGACCTCAGGCTGTAGGACCATTCATCCTACTGTGGGCCTCTAGGTCACTCCAGCCCAGGGGGAATCTAGCTTCCTGGGCTTGAAGAAATGCCCTTGGGGTTTCTCAGTCCATTTTTTTACAAGTAGTGCTAGATTTTAGGTTTATTTAAAAAAAATTTTTTTTAATGATTTCTTTGCACAGTTCTCAATTTATGTTCGTGTGAGGATGTTATTTCTGGATCTGGTTGCTTTAAAGAAAATATTCATCCTTGCCAGCTATCAGTGCATTTGTTCTGAAATGCAATCAAGGCCCACTCTGAAAAGCAAACAATACAAGTGTTGCCACCTGTTGATGGAAGATGTATTACTCTTGTTTCACTTAGGCTCTGATGAAGAGCAAGAAAAAGAAAAAAAAATTATTGTAATTTCCACACACTCAATCTCTGGTATTATTAACATAATATTTGCATTATTGCTATTCTTTTTGTTATTTCAGACCTCTTAACGTGGGTCACTGACTGTAAGCTAATACAAATTTTGCTTCATTACAATTTGTATTAGATACATTAAAAATCTTTCCATTTGATCAAGACTCCACATTTTTTTTCAATTTAAAAGTTTCAAACATCAAACATTTTTGAAAACCCATGGATGAGATATATCCAAGTGCTCTAAATGAAATGATGTCAGCAAATAGCCAGAGTTTGACAATCCTTAGCGGAACCAATTTTAGCTAATTTCAAAGAAGAAAAATAGTTTCCATATTTCATAGAAAGGATTCTGCTAATAAACATAATGGAGGAACACAGAGGAACAATTACTTTTCTCCAAGCTTTAAGAATGAATGAGTGGGAGCCAGCAAGTGGCACGATGGGCAAGGTACTGGACTCCTACATGGTTGACTGTGGTTCAAGTTCCAGACATGGAGGCTTGAAAATCATGCTGGGCACATGTGTGTGCATGCCTAAAATCTCAGGAGGAGAATGAAGAAGTAGGGATTGTGGCATGGCCATCCTCCTTCGGGGGGTGATTTCTCACATTCCTTCTTGCTGTCTCTCTGTTTCTTTATGGTAAGTGCATGCATCCTACGACAAAAACCAACCAACCAACCAAACAAACAAACAAATAAGTTTGTGTACATTTTTTTAAAAAAGCAACTTTGATAAACCATAATTTATATAAATCAAAGAGCAAGACCCAAGAATTACAGTAGTTTGTAACCAGTGACTTACACATTGTATAGTTCTAAAAATATTCAACTAAATAATACATTCTAACAACAGTCTCACTCAGCAACCATCAGTGCCTTGTATATAAGAAAAGCTCGGTAATGAACTTCTGAAGCCTCTTTTATTGGTTTCCTGGCTCATTTGTTTATTTATTCAGTAATAATTGAGCTCTTACTATGTACCAGCTCACTGCAGATCTAGGTGCTTGGGAATAACAAGGCAAATAAAACACATTCTCTGTCCTATCTACCCAGTGTAGAAGCAAGAAAGTACCAGTTGGGAAGTATTCGAATGCAGGTAACAGAAAACAGAATGAGACCCAGCTACGGTGGCGTGTGCTGCTAAGATACTGTGCTCTGCAGGATGCGACCACATGGGAGGCCTGTGTGGTTTGATTCCAGGTCCAACCTGAAGGCCAGACACAATGCCTGTGCCTGTAATCCCAGTGAATAAGAGAGGGTGAGGCAGGAGGCAGCCTAGTAACAAAATCCTGGCCAAAAAAGAACTAGGTGTGGTAGCACTTGCTGATGCTTCCAGCTGGGAGGCTGAGGCAGGAGGATTGCCACATTGCCACACAGTCACACTGTGAGAACTTGTCTTTAAAAAAAAAGAAAAAGAAAAGAAAATGAGACAAATTGCAAAGGAGACATTTCAAATATTTATATTATCTCACTTAAGAAGTTCAGAGGTAGGTTAGGACCTGAGGACTCAGTGAAGTCCCAGGACCCAGATTATTGTTATTTGATTTAGATTGCTATAGGGTACATGCACTTGCCAGAGACAGAGACAGAGAGGAGAGAGAGAGAGGGAAAGTGAGAAGTCACCTCCAGAACAGATGGCTATGCCACAATTCCTTCTCTTCCATTGTCTTCTTGGGATTTTAGGCTTGTACGCATAGGTGCCTGATGTGTTTTCTGAAGCTGCCAGGTCCAGGACTCAAAACACACAGTCAACCATGTGGGATCTGTCTTCTTTAACCTCTACGCCACCTGCTGGCCCCAACCTACACTACTTTTACATTTCTGTTTTACAATCTTTAGATGTTGCCTTTTCCTCCTCAAGTTTGTCACTACTGATTGCAGGATGACTATCACAGTGTCTGGCTGTACAGTCTATATCATAGCAAAAACACAGGAGAAAGGCAACATCAGAAGGTTCTCTTTTGTCTGATTTTTTCCCCTTTTTTATTATTTATTGCCAGAGTGAGCATGCACTTGCAGGGATGGGTAGGAGGAAGAGAGAGAGAGAGGGAGAGAGAAAAAGAAAGCACCCCCCCCCCCATACACAATGGTCACACTGCAATCCCTTTTCCTCCATTTGTCTATTCATGAGGATTCTGGAAATGAACACACACACCCAATATTTTTAAAGCTGCTGGGGCCAGGATTCAAAGCACTTGGCTATGGGAGAGCCAGCTCCTGATGCACAGAGTTGAACCCTGAATTTTGAAAATTCAGATATTTTAAATTTTTTAAAACAAGTGACCTTTACCAGAAGAACCCCAGCAGGCTCCCTTTTATGGTTTATTGGCTAGAACTGTGTCACCTGGCTACCCCTAGCAGCAAGGGCACTTTGCAACATCTGTAGTTGGAGGGAGGAAGGGAGAAAGTGGTAGGAAATATCTCTGGGTACCCAGATAGCGACGGCTGCGATGAGAGACCTAGTGCAGTGTGAGATGACTCCAGGCCTGCAGTACCTGGAGTCATTGCAACTTAATTAAACACTCAACGTATTTACTCATTGAATAAAAACTTATCTGAGGGCTTTCTCTGGACCAGACCCTGATGATAGAACAGTGAATCAGAGACACAACCCTTTACCCCTTTCTTTGAAGAACTTAAAGTCTAGAAGGGGAAAAATTTAATGAATTTATTATTATCAGTTACTAATGACCCTGTTAGATTTTAACCCCAAATCCACTTGCACCAGGTTCCACTGATCTGCAGCTCAGAAACCCAGAAAGGACCTTCCTGACTAGATAAAGGAACTCTTTTAACTTGATACAGCCACCGAGCCACTCGAACTACCAGCCAAAGAAGGGTGTATTTCAAACACAGGCATTAAAATTAGGCTTT
Organism: Tupaia tana; assembly: GCA_026018925.1. Taxonomy (NCBI): domain Eukaryota; kingdom Metazoa; phylum Chordata; class Mammalia; order Scandentia; family Tupaiidae; genus Tupaia; species Tupaia tana. The sequence continues at coordinate 53,624,015 of JAKSZU010000008.1, read as the reverse complement.
TTATGCAGTTTCCCAGGTTTGCCCTTGGAGGGTGATTTTTCAGCGGGCACCTCCCAGCTACTTCCACTGTGTTGGAACCCAGTCCCTGACCAGGCAGATCAAGCCGTTTCTCAGGGTGAGGGGGGTAACCCTCTGCTGTTGTAACTTCAGCCTCTTGCCCTGCCTCTCCAAGGGCCGGAGGATGTGGCCGGCAGTTAGTGTGGCTGCAGGCCAGCACAGGAGCCTGGGGGGCTTGCTCAGCATACGCGGGCAACATTTGGACAAACTGCAGCTTCTGGAAAAATCAAAGAGCAAAGCTCCAGCCTTGAGAAAAACCGTCAATGGACTCCGCCAGGCCCCAACAACGGCTGGGCCACTTGTGGCAAACATAAAAGGCCAGCGTCCTGGCCATGAGTAATATGCTCTTGGCAGCTGTTAAAAGGGGCCTAAAACCCCACTGGCTCCCAGACCCAGCCGGACGGGCCAGGTGCAGGCTGACAGGAGAGTGTGTTGATTCTAAAGGCCAGAGATGTTATTTTGAGGTTTGACTGTTTATGTCTCATTACTGCTAATTTCCATGAGTTTGCAGGCCTCTTCTGTCAACCCCATCCCCTGGTGGAGAAATCTATCTACACATGAAGGCTATTCACTAACCTACCCACCCCCGATTTTTTGTTTGATGAGAATTGTTTCTGGGAACACAACCATCTTCATGTGGAAGTTTCTTAAGTAATTTAAAATTTGGGTTGTGGATCCTTCTGCTCTGAATTCTCTCACTTGGTTTGAGCAGAGATGGCCTGGGACATATTTAAACCAAGTTTTTACCTTTTCATTTTCTTCCCCACAGAAGTCTTGCAGCTATTAAGACGGTGGCCTGTATAAGTAGAGAAACTAGGTTTCTTTTACACACTTAGGAAATGCAATGGGAAAACATCCAATTCATATGACAAAGAAATATGCAAAACATAGGATTAAATGTGACAAAAAATGTACAGGAAACAAAGGACTCTCCTCCCCGTGCATTTTAGTCTTCCTTAGACTGCCCTTTAGCTCTGGGGGTCCCTTTCTGGCCCCTTGTCCTACTTTTCCTGCTCCTGACAGAGACTTTCCTTAGCACTTTATTATGAAAATGTTTAAATATATACAAAGTAAATTGAAGAGCAATGCACTCTCATGTACTCATCACATTTTTCCATTTCTTTTTCTTTTTTTAGAAAAAATAATTATTTTATTTATTTTTACTCATGATTATTATTTTTTAATTTGACAGAGAGAGAGAGTGAGAAGGCAAGCTATCAGGTCCAGGGCACAAACTATAGTAGGCCATGTGGGAGCCCAGAGCCCCAACCACTACGCCACCTGCCGGCCCCTACATTCTACCATTTCTATACTACTTATAGCTCTGCTCACCCACTACTTATCTTTCTTACAGTTCATTAAGATAAAATTTATATACATCAAAATACACAGCTCTTAGCTGTACAGGTTTGACACATGGTTACATCACCCATGTCATTTATACCCCATCACATACAGAATTTCCATTTCCCTGGTAAGTTCCTATGGACCTTCCCAGTCAATTCTCCTAGGCAACTATTGTCCTACATTTTTTTTAACCTCAGATTTCTTTTAAGAATTATTTAGTTGTATTTATTATTATTATTTCTTATTGGATCAGAGAGAGAGAGAGAGACAGAAAGTGAGAAGCAAGCTGCCAGATCTAGGACTTGAACTCCAGCACCTTAACCACCATACCACCTGCCAGCCCCTTACCTCACTTTTTTTTTTTTTTAATTTTAATTTTAATTTTTATTTTTTATTTTTTTTTTTAGGGTTGTGTGTGGCTGTTTTAGAACTGATGAAGTTTTTTTTTTTTCTTTTGTTTTTGAGAATTTGTGTGTGTGTGTGTGTGTGTGTTTCTTTTCTTTTCTTTTCTTTTTTTGCTATAGGGCATGTGTGCTCTCCAGAAATACAGAGAGAGACAGAGAGACAGAAAGTGAGATATCACCCCCCAGGGAGGATGGCCACGCCGCAATCCCTTCTCTTCCATTCTCCTCTCAGGATCTTGAGCACTCAAATAGTGTTCGACTACATGGGAGTCCAGTGACATAGCCATTATGCCAACTGCTGGTCCCAGATTTTTTTCTTATTGGTATCCTCTCTGAACTCTACTTTCAGTTTCTTTTTAAAAAAAACATATTTGCAGGAACAGCAGTTAGCAGAATGGCTATGTCGCTGGACACCCATGTAGTCAACCGCGGTTCGTGTCCCGGACCCGGTGGCTTAAAACTCATGCCGGGCGCGTGTACGTGCGTGCCCAAGATCCCGAGAGAAGAATGGAGGAGAAGGGATTGCAGCATGGTCATCCCCCGGGGGGTGATTTCTCGCTTTCTGTCTCTCTGTCTCTCTGTCTGTCTGGCGAGCACACGCACCCTATAGCAAAAACCTCTCCAAAAAAAAAAAAAAAAAAAGAAAAGAAAAAAAAGGTATTTGCTTTCATTTATTAATTATTATTATTTAATTTGTTATAGGGCACATGTACTCACCAGAGGTAGACACAGACAGAGAGAGGGAAAGTGAGAAAGCAAGTTGCCAGGTCTGGGACTCGAACTGCAGTTAGCCATGTGGGAGTCTAGCACCTTAACCACCACACCACCTGCTGGTTCCTACTCTCAGTTTTTTAAGACAAGAGCCAGCTTATATGCTGAGATAATATACCCTCATCTACTCGTAGGTGCTAATGGATCATGTGTTACTCCTCTCAAGGCAAATCTTAGCATTTCACAGAGGTCTTTAGAGGTAGAGACATTAGATTCTTCCAAGGTAAGGTCTTAATGGCCAGGGAGACTTCCAAGGGATCTCTCAGATCTTATCCCTGGTGGTGGGGGGGGGGGGGGGGGCTGTTGCCTATGCTGCCAACCAGGGAAGAATATAGGGTTCATACACGGTTACCACAGGCAGGTCTTGGTTGAGAAATCTTGGCTATGAACACTCTTCTTCCTTCTCTCTTTCCCAGGGCTTATTCTCACTGTTTTGGGCCCATCTATCTAAACCAGATTCTATGACCCTTTCTTCTGCTTGGCTGGGACACTGCTACTGCCTTTCACTCTGAGGCTAGTCCTGGCATGGCTGGTAGAGGCACTAGGCCTCCTCATCTTCTGATTAACCTCTCCGCTGAGGCATGGGTTTGATTGCAGGATGCTGCCCCAAAGAAGGATTTTGATTTTAATTTTCTATGGTTGATATTAAATGGTTTTCTCTGAGGCAGAACAGCAACCTTTTAAAGTAGCTAGTGGTTTGACAGTAAAACCATGCCTCAGAGAGAAAAGAATAGTAATTGAGCATCTATTGTATGCCAAGATCTTAACTAGCCTCTAGGTGAAGTTAACAGCAAAAAGTACCCTAAATAACTGACTTCTGTAAGTCACTCAGTGGGGCTTTGACCTTTTAGATAACTAGAACTTGGCTTCAGTGAGGGAGACTTGCTAACATCATTATCAGTATAGCTGTAATATGTTAGACACCCACCATGGACCAGGCAATTTATATCCTGTCTCTCTTCGAGTGCCTTTGAAGGCAGTTGTTTTAGTCTTTAGAGGAAAACAGAGAGGGAACAACCATTTATTGTGCATCACTTTACACCTGACTTCCCAGGCTGTGAGGTATGTGCTCTTTTTATCTCCTCTACAGGAGTAAACGGGTTATTACACGGAAGGTCTTTAGAACTGTGCCCAGCCCACAGAGTGCACTATATAAGCAATTACTGTTATTCTCATCAGGTTATTCACCTAACTAAGGCTGCACAGCTAGTAAGGAGCAAAGAGGCCTGGAGTCTAATGGCACCCTCCAGAAACGGTTTCTGTGTCCTGAGACCTAGAAGACATGGCACTGACCGTGGGATCGTGTCTGGTGTTTGGCAGGGAGTTGGTCTGGAATCCACAAGAAAGGAGAGGTTTCTGCCCAGAAGAAGAATGTCTTAGTCCTTTGGGACTGCTATCGCAGAACACCATGGATGGGGTGGCTTATAAACAAAAGAAATTGATTTCTAGAGCCTGGGAAGCCCAAGATTATGTGGCCATCAGATTTGGTGTCTGGCGAGGCCCTGCTTCCAGGTTCTTGCCTGTGTCCTCCAACAGAGAAAGGTTCTCTGGAGTCTCTCTCTTGCTTTCTCTTAAGTATGTAGGTGTAAGTTACAGGGCAAGTGAACTTGCCAGAGAGAGAGGGGGAAAGTGAGAAATCACCCTGCCCCAGGGGAATGCCCATGCTACAGTCCTTTCTCCTCTAGTCTCCTTGGGATTCGGGGCATGCACGCACACACTTTCAGTGTGAGTTTCAAGTTGCCAGATCCAGAACTTGAACCATATAGTCGGCCAAGTGGGATCCCGCGGCGTAACCTTCATGCAGCCAACCTGCTGATCCCTCAGAAGTCTCTTTTATAAGGGTACTGACATCTTTGGGGCTTTGCCCTCATGACTATCACCTCCCAAGGCCCCACCCCTAAATGCCATCACATTGAGGCTTACAATTTTTTCTTTAAAATTGCCAGAGAGTGCATGTGCTTGTCATGATATAGAGAGAGAATGAGAGAGAAAGCACTCCTCCACGGGACGTGGTCACATTGCAATCTTTCTCCTCCATTTTTCCTTCCTGTTGGGAATTTTGGCATGCTTGCACGTTTTCGAGTCGCTGGGGCTAGTATTCACACACCAGCCAGCCATGTGGGATCTGGCCCCCAGTGCACAGCACTTAACCACTGTGCTGCAGGTGGGCGCAGGGGCTCAGGATTTTGACATATACATTTTGGGGGTGGGGAATACTAACACTGGGCTGGAAGCTAGGAGTTCTAATGTCCCATTTGAAGAAGCTTGCCTTTTTGAGCTTTGGAAGGCTTATGTCAAACCAGGGGGTGCAAAGTGCATTTGAAATAGTGCCTAAGGGCTTCGCTAAGAGCCTTCAGTCAGAAGTGTTGAATCTGCTGCTGCCTTGAGGATTTTTGAAACAGAAAGAATGTTCTTCCTCCTTCCATGGTTTCTGGAAAAGCTATCCTCAAGTAGAAAGATGGGTAGAATGACCCTTTAATCTTTGATTTCTGTCACTAGAAAAGGAAGTCTGAGGCAACTATGTCAGCCTCGTGGAGGAGGGGGGGAACTGCTCCTTGAAGAACTGAATATATATTAGGGTGTCTCCAAAAAAATTCATAGAAAATGTCTTTTATGAAAAAGCTATGCATCAATTTCAAAATTGCTTTGAACTGAAATAACTCATACTTTAATTCTATTTTTCTGTGAACTTTCTGAAGCCCCCGCTGTGGTCAGAGCTGGGGGCAAGGTACAGGATGGTGGTGGCAGGTATTTTCTCTTAGAGCGATGGGTGCCATATGTAACAGAACGGTGACCACGCCAGAGCCAGGTGATGGTGCAACAGTAATGCCATTGGACCCACATGGGGAAGGTCCTGGTTTTGGGTCCTGGGACCTCCCTGGGCATGCTAGGTGCACATGTACATGCCTGTGATCCATGCTGGCTGAGACCACGGGTAGATCATGGCATAGAGACCCTGCGGGGGTGCCTGCGTCTCTGTTTCTCTGTCGCTCTCATAAAAAAAAGAAAATAAATATACTTAAAAAAAAATCCTGACTATATCCTACCTAAGAACAATTTTTATAAGATACAGTTGGTAAAATAACATACATACACACACACACACACACTGTGTTAATTATCATTTGCATTTCTAAAAGATCTCTCAAATGATAAAACAATTATTTTACTATCCAAAGAACTTTGAATATATTAGGTACTACTTGGGGTTGTTTTACAAACAGTCTCATGTTCGATCCCACAAACTGCCCTTTCCTTTCAGACCGGTGTTTCAGAGGGGAAACGAAAGCTCAAAGAGAGGGTAGAAGAAACTTACTCACGGTGTTACCCAATAAAGCTAGCGTTCTTTTCAAATTGTAGACTGAAACAGATAACACATTTATTCACCCTCAATTTTTCAGGAATTTTTCCTTCAGTCAGCCACGATTTCTTGTCCTTGTGTCATATCCATCTTTCAGGCCTGCATTCAACACATCAGGAGTTTAGCTCTTACATGCCCCCAAGCAGGTGGCGCTGGCTCCACTATCCTGTTTTGAGGACCCATGTTTAGAAATCCATTCTGCTTAAAGAGAGATGAGGACAGTTTGAAAGGATGAAAAACAACCTGGTACAATTAACATGTCAATAGCGGCTACATGAAGCACAACGTTGAGCAATTTGGGCCTGTGTGAACAAACAATTGAAATAATTTAAGCACCTTACTTTGTGAGTGGAGTGTGTGTGTTTGCACATGCACCGACCTTACAGATTCTTTTAAAAATTGTCTTTAACTGGTATGTGATCATCTCTGAAATAATTTTCACCTTAATTTACCAGTTTACCCTAAGAATGTCTAGATAGAAAGAAACTGAAGAATCATAGAATTTCAAGGCAGTTCCAGGCTGATAAATCCAGCCTCTGTATTTTTGAGATAAGGAAATAGAGGATGAAAGAGGCTCCAGGAGGCTCAAGGTCTCTCTGTAAAGAGAGAGCTCAGCACCTCGGCCTATGGCTGCTGGACGCGATTGCCTTAGAGGACACTGTTCCTACTCCTGGGCTTCTGTTCGCTCCTGGTCAGAGTTCGTTAGTACCTGACCTGGAAGATTCTTTCCGTCACATTCTGTCACATCACAGGGTGGAAAGGGGTTTAGTTTAATACCTGAGTGGGCAAATGTGGTGCAAGAGGTTTGAACACTGAAATACCTGGGTGAAAATCTTACCTGGCATCTCCTTGGCCCACTCAGATGCCTGTGGACACCTTGTCCCAAGGATTCTGGATGGAGGCCAGGGTCTTGCACAGCCAGTGTGGGTGTTGAATCAACATTTCTGCTTATGACTCTCCAGGGACTCTTCTTTGAAGATTATGCAATTCTAGCTAAGAGGATGGGCTTTCCTTACCAGCTTTACACACTGGATTAACTTTTTAAAAACAAACAATGGCTTCTTAACTCTCTTTTAGAGAAGTTTTTGTTTCTCTGTTTCTGGCTAAGCAGTATTTAAGGAAGGGAGAGAGAATTCTACTAGACATGATAACGTTGTCCTAATTTTTCATTTAATTTACAAGCCTCTTTTAATTTGTGCAAAACTAAAGGAGCATAAATCAAGTGAATATATTATTGTATTTTTTTTCTTTTATTCATGAGGAACTGTGTGTAAGAGAGAGAGAGAGAAAGTGCCCCTTCAACAGGGCTTGGTCATGCCACAGTCCTTTTTCCTCTAATTCTCCATCCTATCAGGATTCTGAACAAGTGTGTGCATGCCCAGTGGCACACCAGAGCCAGGATTCAAACCCCAGGTGGCCATGGAGGAACTGGTTTTCTCTCTAAAGAGCTTAACCATTATGCTATAGGACTGGCCCATCTTATTCCTTTTTTTTTTTTTTTTTTAAGATTCTTCCCATGAGGCACATGTGCTCCCTGGAGAGAGACAAAGAGAGACAGTGAGAGGGAAAGTGAGACCTCTTCCCCCAGGGGAGATGGCCATACAGCAATCCCTTCTCCATTCTTCTCATGGCGTCTTGGCACTCATGCACACAGGTCCAGGGTGATTTTCAAGCCTCTAGGTCCAGGTCTTGAACTGCAGTTAGCCACGTGGGAGTCCAGCACCTTAATCACTATACCACTTATTACATGTTTCAATAAGAAAACTCTTATTTCTTTTTCAAAATACAAGGAATTTCTCTGTTTAATAATTAGTTTTTCAGCATTTACTTGACACCAAAACAAATTTTTAAAAAATTTTTAGTTTTATTTTTCTGTGTGTGAGGGAGACAGAGACAGAACTCCCAACAGCCAATCCATTCCCAGCTTCAGCCAGCCCTGGAAAATGGGTACACATGTGCCCAGCGTACTCTAGAAAGTCTCTAGGCTTGAATCTGAAACCTTTGTCATATGGGTCAATCTCGCAGTGTCATAGCTTATTGTTCCACAGTCCAGCCCCTAACCCCAATATTGTTTTATTAATTCAGTTTAAAAAATAGTTAAGGCCCAGCCACAGTAGTGCATGCTGGATGCTGATGCTCTGCAGGCTAAAGCCACATGGGAGGCCCAGGTTCAATTCCTGGCCTACCCTAAAAGCCAACTGAAGTGGCATACACCTGTAGTTCCAGCTACTTAGAGGGCTCAAGCAGGAGAACTGTGACACAGTGAGACACTGTCTAAAATACCACATGTATACACACACCCCTTCCCAGAAAAAGAAGGAAGGAAGGAAGGAAGGAAGGAAGGAAGGAAGGAAGGAAGGAAGGAAGAGAGAGAGAGAGAGAGAGAGAGAGAGAGAGAGAGAGAGAGAGAGAGAAAGAAAGAAAGGGAAAGAAAGAAGGAAAGAAAGAGAGAGAGAGGCAGGATGGAATGAAGAAAGAAGAAAAAGAAAGAGAGAGAGAAAAAGAAAAGAAAGAAGATAAAAGAAAGGAAAAAAGAAAAGAAAAGAAAGGAGAAAAGAGAGTCAAAACTATTTCTTAGTATCTTACAACCCTGGTTATCTGACTGAAGTTGTTACCATTTATTATTATTGCAGGTGGGTCGCGATTCTTCCTTTCCCCTGGTCTCACAGTTCTCTGTAGCAGACTTTCTTTTTGCTAACCTTCCTGGCCTCTACCCCTTGACCTCTGATTTGTGTCTGGAATTAAGAATTGGGTATATTGGGACCAGCAGTTAGTGTAATGGCTATGTCCCTGGACTTCCACGTGAAGATAGAAAGCGAGAAATCACCCCCAGGGGGGATGTCCACGCCACAATCCCTTCTCCTCCATTCTTCTCTTGGGATCTTGGGCATGCACGCACATGCGCTTGGCGTGAGTTTAAGCCACCAGGTCCGGGACTCGAACTGCGGTTGACTACGTGGGAGTCCAGCGACATAGCCATTACGCTAACTGCTGGTCCTGAGAACTGTTTTTTTTTTTTTAAAAAAGAATCATTTTACTTCACTTTATTTTATATATTTATTTATTTTAATTCGACCAGAGAGAGAGTGAGAGAGCAAGACACCAGGTTTGGGACTCAAACTGTGAGTCCAGTGCCCTTAACCACCACACTGCCTGCCAGCCCCTATCTAGAGAACTTTTAAAAGAAATAATTATTTAATTGTATTACTATTATTATTATTCCTATAGGGCATGTGCACTCACCAGAGAGAGAGAGAGAGAGAGAGAGAGAGAGAGAGAAAGTGAGAAAGCAAGCTACCAGATCTGGGACTCGAAACATGGTTGGCTATGTGGGAATCCAGTGCCTTAACCAACATACTACCTACTGGCCCCTCTAGAGAACTTTTTAAACTTAGAACTTTAGTAAGACAATAAAGTGATTGTTAAGAATGATTGAGCCCATCCTTTGTAAAGAAAACTGAAGTTTACTTACTTGATTATATGCAAAAAACTACCCAAAAAAAATAATAATGGCATCTGAGTCCAGTCCCTGCTTCTTCCTCACAGAGAAGTAGTGACATCCTTTTTTAGTGTGGGCCTCTAGCAGTGCACACGATGGCGGGCTGCCTGCTGCCTTGCTGCATATGGGTCTCCCAGGAGCCCTGGGATGCTTCATCTGTTCCTCTGGCTGAGTGCAATGGCCAGCACTAAAAGACTGAACCCTGTCCAGTCGGCTATACAGCCATTCATGCTTTCCTGGGGCAGTGATCTCTCCACTCTGTTGGTTTTCTCTTGGGCACTGTAACTATGGGAGGGACATCTTAAATGCCTTTCAGTGGAAAGACTCATTTCCTCTGGAGTCAAAATTCAACAAGGATACTTTCACAGGCAGGAAAGTGGACTATGTTAAACACTTCCTGTGTGATATCATTTAATACTGCAATCCCCTACAATCCAGCAGCAACTCAGAGGAACTAGTGATTAATCATGCAATAATGCAGGTTACATGGAAACAGGGCTTTATTTTAAACCACAGTTGTAAATTATGTGCTATATAGATCCAATAAAAGAGTTTTTCTGGAAGTATTCCTCAGAAAAGAGTCTATATACATATATACATACATATATATATATATATATATACATATATATATATATACATATACATATATATATATATATATGTATATATATATATATATATATATATATATATACACACACACACACATACACACACACACACACGTTTTAATTTGCTATTGAATGCATGTGCTTGCTGGAGAGAGACAGAGAGAGAAAGTAAGAAAACTCCCCTTTCCCAGGGAGGATGGTCATGCTGCAATCGTTTCTCCTCCATTTTTCTCTCGGGATTTTGAGTGCTCATGCACAAACACCTGGAATGTTTTCTAAGCTCATGGGTCCAAGTCTTGAATTGCACAGTCGGCCATGTGGGATCCAACTGTCTTAACCACCATGCCACTGGCTGTTCCCTTATCTTCAAGTCTTGACACAGTCTATCATATTATAAAAGAGTCTTCCTCAATTATTTTGCTTTGAATAAAAACTCATTGTTTGGGAAAGACATGTTAGCTTGGAAAACTCTTCAGTCAATGTTATTTTTTGAGATCTCCTGGAATTTAAAAAAATCCATTAAAAAACTAATATGGAGTTGGTAATTCATCCCTGAGTTTATAATTACACAATTGTAAGTATAGGTTGTATTTTTAAATAAATCTTTTAAAGATTAATGTAAAAAGCGTAAGCAGGGACACCTCTGTGGCATCGTGGTAATATACTGCTCCAGAGAAGCCGGATCCCAGGAGGCAACTGTGGTTGAGATTCCTAGGCATGTGGGGAGGTGCCCACAATCCAATGGACTGGAGGAAGAGGACTGAGGCAAGGCCCTGTGAAGGGTGCCTTTCTCTCTGTCTCTTTCTGTCTCTGTCTCTCCCTCTCTCTCCCTCTCATGTGCATGTCCTCTGTAATGAATACAGAAAAATATTATTTTAAAGGATAGGTGGGGAGCCAGCAGGTGGTGTAGTGGTTAAGGTGCTGGACTCTCATGTGGTAGACTACAGTTCGAGTCCCAAACCCAGCAGCTTGAAACTCATGCTGGGTACATATGTATGTGTACTCAAAATCCCAAGAGGAGAATGGAGGAGAAGGAATTGTGGCATGGCCATTCCCCCTCGGAGGGTGACTTCTTGCTTTCTGTCTCTCTGGCGAGTGCGTGTGCCCTATAACAAACTGTAAAAAGAAAAATTTTTTTTTAATTTGAGAGGCCAGCACATACCCTAGTTTTATGTTTTTAAATGATCCTAGTTTCCTTGTGAAGGGTTTGAGGAGATAATCTAGCTGGCTATCAGAAGAGAAGACTTGGGGGACCAGCAGTTGGCGTAATGGCTATGTCGTTGGACTCCCACATAGTCAACCCCGGTTCGCGTCCTGGACCCGGTGGCTTAAAACTCATGCCGGGTGTGTGTGCGTGCGTGCCCAAGATCCCGAGAGGAGAATGGAGGAGAAGGGATTGCAGCATGGCCGTCCCCCCCCCCCCCCCCCCGGGGGGTGATTTCTCGCTTTCTGTCTCTCTGTCTGTCTGGCGAGCACACGCACCCTATAGCAAAAACCTCTCCAAAAGAAAAGGAAGAAGAAGAAGAAGAGAAGACCAGGATAGTGATGGAGTAGGGGGAGATGCAAGAAATACCATAGAGAAGGAACTGGGAGGGATTTGTATTAAATTGGATGGGGAGGAAGAGGAAGAGTCAAAGATACTCCTTGGTCTCAGGTATGTGTGAACTCCTGATCAGATGGAAGCGACAGATTTACTAAGAGAGGAACAGCGGATGAAGGAACAACTCAGGAGAGAATATATTGAGGGTGTTAAGATAAAGTGTTTGGGACACATTACGTTACAGAAGATTTCTTTTTAATTTCATTTGTTGTCATTATTCTTCTCTTCTAGCCAGAGAGAGACAGACAGGGAGAAAGGGAGAGTGAGAAAGCAAGCCACCAGGTTCAGGACTAGAACCGTGGTCAGCCATGTGGGAGTCCAGCATCTCAACCACCATGCCACCTGCCGGCCCCAGTTACAAAAGATTTCTGAAGGGGAACCAGCAGTTAGCGTAATGGCTATGTTGCTGGACTCCCACATAGTCGACCGCGGTTCGTGTCCTGGACCCGGTGGCTTAAAACTCACGCCTGGCGCGTGTGCGTGCGTGCCCAAGATCCTGAGAGGAGAATGGAGGAGAAGGGATTGCAGCGTGACCATCCCCCCGGGGGATGATTTCCTGCTTTCTGTCTCTTTGTCTCTGTCTGTCTGGTGAGCGCACGTGCCCTATAGCAAAAGACTCTCAAAAAAAAAAAAAAAAAAAAAAGATTTCTGAAGCATCTTAGTGGAGATTCGTATGCCCATGATATTGGATACATAGACTGGTCTACAACTCATAAGAGAGGTCTGAGCTGGAGATAAAAGTTTAGGAGTAGATGACAAATTATGGAAATGGATGAGGTCACCTAGGGAAAGAGAAAGTTCAGAAAGAGGACAGGGCTTGGAGCCATGCCCTGAGGGACTCTGAGGTTAAGTAGAGGAAAAATGGCAGACAAAGGAGGGTGAGCTGGAACATCCACAGAAGTAGGAGAAAGCCCAGGAGAGGATGGTGTCATGGAAGCCAAGAGGATAGTGTTTTACGAATGAGAAGGCTCAACTGTGTGGAATGTTTCTGGAGTCTTCCGCGCGCAGCAAAGATCATCTTGAGAACTGCAGGGTGAGTGGAGTAAGGAAGTGGCGTGCACATGTGAAGTCAGTCCTTTAGAGAAGGGCTATAGTTGACCCTGTGTCCTCTTTACTGCCCTTTTTTTCCAGCTTGCCTATTAATGATTTATTTGACTCACAGCAGTTTCACATTTCTATGAAGGGATCAGCTCTACTTTGAAAAGGCTGAGGATTTCAGACAACTGAGAAGCTCTCCCAGAACACAGAAAGCTGCCCTGCTCTCCGCAGCTGCCTCCATCCCAGGCCACAGAGGCTTTGGTCATCCCGAGGGAGCCAGCAGGAATGAGGCTGCCGTGAGGGAGCAGGTGGGCACAGCCCACACAACCCAGCAGTGACCAGATCTGCCCTGTGAGCAACCTGGGAATGGAATTCCAGCTGGGAACCCCCGCTGCTCCTGCAGTTGCAAGAGTTGCAAGAGAAAGGCTGAGGCAGCAGGATGCACAGTCGGAGCAGGGGCCTTTCAGCTCCCAAGTTCTCCCCTCTCTCTTTTTCACTCCCTTTTTTTCTTCATCTCTTAAACCAATGTCATCTCTAAGCATATTTCCATAAAGCCCTAGATTAACTGAAAACGTGAAGTAATGACATTTGGATGGGGAAGGAGAAGCAGCTTGTAGTCAAGAAGAGCTGTAGTTGGCCCAGCTGGTGGCAGCATTGTGGTTAAGGTGACTGGATCCCACCTGGCCATCTGTATGGCCTGAATCCCAGACCTGATGACGAAAAACATGCCAGGCACGTGTGTGTGTGCTTGAAATCCCAAAAGGAAGGAGAAGTGGAGGAGAAGGGATTGTGGTATGACCATTCTCCAGGGGGGTGCTTTCTCACTTTCATTCTCTCTCTGTCTCTCACCAGTGAGTGCACACACCCTCTAACAAATTAAAAAAAAAAAAAAGATAGCTATAGTTAATAAAAGCTTATAATGAATCATAAAACATAAGGGCCTATATGTATTACTTCACTTAATCTCTACAATAATCTCACAATGTTTATCCACATTTTACAAATAAATACACAGAGGCTTAGAGAATTCAGAACTTTCCTGCAGTCACAGGATGAGAAAATGGTGGAGCCAAGGATTCTAGTCTAAATTTCTCTCATAGGTGCTTCATACTTTTCATCACTGTGGTCAAGAGAAGAATGTTTCAGAATGGTCCATCTATTTGTAACTAAAGATGACGGTTATGAATACTGTGCAGAATAGAGTTAGGTATTACTTAAAACATATTCATAACATTTTTGACAACATTAAATGAAAAAAGCAGAATACAGAACTATAATGACACATTGGAAAACACCAGGAGAAAGTATAGAAGAGGCCAACAGGTAGTGTGGTGGCTAAGGAGCTTGATTCCCACATGGCTAACTCTGCAGTTCAAGTCCCGGACCCAGTGGCCTGAAAAATCACACTGGGCACATGTGCATGCATGCCCAAAATTCTAAGAGGACAATGAAGGAGAAGCAATTGTGGCACGGCCATCCCCCCGGGGGGGTGATTTCTCACAACTCTTCACTTTTACTCTCTGTCTCTCTCTAGGGAGCATATGCACCCTATGTTAAAAGCAAACAAACTAAGAGTATAAAAAACTATGTGCAGTGAACATATATATCAAAACATCATGTTGTGTACTAAAATACATGCAATTTTTATTTGTTGATTATACCTCAGAAAAGCTTAGGGAGGGGAGTGGATATGTGTGTGAGATGGGATTTGTGTGATTTTATATTCTCACTCTATATTTTTTATTTTTGGTGATATTAAATTTAACATTTAAAGAAATACAAAAAAAATAGATGAACGCATCAGACTAGAAATCAAAGAAACTAGTTTTTGGCCTAAAGATCTCCTTGTGACAACACTCTGAAATCCAATTTTTTATTTGTAAACTTATGTTACTATGTAACATTTATTGAGCACCTACTATGTTCCAGGCGCACTCTTATAAATGGAACAGCATTTAAATCTCCCTATAATTGTCTAAGGGAGGTATTATTGTTAACCACTCTACAGATGAGGAAATGAAGGCTCAGAGAAGATGAACAGGAGAGGCAACCGATAGCCTCAGACCTGGCTTTGAATCTTGGCTTCCATCTTACTAGTTTGCTGTGTGTGGGGATATACAATCTCAGAGCTTCGATCATTTCTAACTTCTGGGAGCTTAAGAGGAGTGAACATGATCATGTGTCTCCATGCCTAGGCACAGAATAAAGCAGTTGATGAACAGTATCTATCAATATTATTAATATCAAGCCCCTTGCAAAAGGTTTTGCAAACAGGTCAAAGCAAAATAGGAATTAATTCCTAAGGCCATACGAGGATGAAGCTTAGTCCCCTTCCGCCTGAAGAGCTACCTGGATGATCCTATAGCTGCCTCTCTCCTATCTACCATGTCTAATGATTTGCGATCCTGACAGTTTAGCTCTGCTTTAGAAATGATAGTTGGTTGAAAAACAAAGTCACATTTTTTTAAAATTTCTATTTATAAAAAAGCAGTTGTTGCCAAAGGCCTTGGACTGAAGGACCAACTTCTCATCTCTCTGCACACATGAGATGCATAAGTACACTCCAGCTCCTCTGGAAAGCAACCTGGTGAGTGTGTATTTGTGTGTGTGTGTGTGTGTGTGTCCCAGGACAGGGCAGTTGGGGGCTGGTCTCCAGGCTGGAGAATTTGTCACTGCTGAGACTGAGCACATACCAGGCAGGCAGTGTTTGAATTAGCTACACGTCAGAAGGTTAAAAACCACTTTTACCCTCTGTGTCCTCTTTAAAATGTTTGTTTATTTCTTTAGCACTGCAGGAATACTGTATTATGTTGAAAGGCTGTGGGGTCCCAGAAAGTCTGCGAAGGAACTGATTTTATGCATTTGTGTAGTTTGCCTCTTCTCTAAGTCTGCTTCCCAAACTTTCTTCCACTGCACAGAAAGATTAAGTTACTGCTAATTGAATAATGTGCTCTTTCATGCATAATGTGTGTTTCTTAATGCTTTTTCACGATGATTGGCAGTGTACAGTGAAGTCATATAAAACAATTTGGAAATGAGAGAGAAGAGTTTATGGAGTCCTAGGTTTGTGCCACACCTGCAGCCCCTTTTCTTTCTTTCTCTCTCTCTTTCTTTCTTTCTCTCTCTCTTTCTTTCTTTCTTTTTTTTAGGAGATTTTTGCTATAAGGTGCATGTACTCATTAGAGAGACAGAGACAGAGAGACAGACAGTGAGAATGCACCTCCCCCACCCTGGAAGGATCACCATGCTATAATCTCCTCTCCTCTATTCTCCTCTCAGGATTTTCAGCATGCACACACATACTCACACCCAGTGTGAGTTTCAAGCCATTGGGTCTAAGACTCAGACTGTGGTCAACCACTTGAGAATCCAGCACCTTAACCACCATACCACCTGCTGGCCCCTGTACCCCCTTTCTGAGAGTGGTGGCCCAAACTGGTTCTTTCCTACACAGAGCTGTTTGTGTATTTCCTGGGTGAAACCTACCCTGGTACCTTGGCCACAGCTGATGAGACCAGGGTTTGGAGTCCAGGCCAGAGACACTTAAGCTGCATATATGGGAGGTTCAAGGTTTCTGACAGAGTTTGCTGTGAAATCCTGCCAGCCTGCCGGCCTGCTCAGCAGTCTGTTGGGTCAGGAAAAACCAATGAAGAGTTCACACAGAGAAGGGTAGTCAGTCACGAGCTGTGAGAGGATCTATTATTCTAGTTCTCCATGAGGCCGACATATGGCAATGGCTTGGAAGTCCAGGGACCTGGAGCACTGCTGGGCTCATGGAGATGTGCCCAAGGCAACCTGGTACTCTGAGTGCTTCTCTCCAAGAACTTGAAGAACATCCCTAACATTGACCCCCAGGAATAATTTAATCAAGTCCCCTTCCTACAGAAGAGAAAAACAGGCCCCGAAGGCCAAGTGGCCGCAAGATGAATTAGCAGCTCTCGTGGGCAGAGGAGCTCAGATTTCTTGATTCCTAATATGGTTCTTCAAGCTATAGTGCTGCCTCATGTTCTAACATGCTGCAGGGATCATCTAAGCATGCTTTAGAAGATGCAAGTTGGAGACCAGCAGGTGTGGTAGTGGTTAATGTTGCTGGATCCTACATGGCTGATTGCATAGTTCGAGTCTTGGACCTGGCAGCTTGAAAAACACACTGGGTACATGTGCATGTGTGCCCAAAAATTCAGAGTAGAGAACAGAGGTGAAGGGATAAAAAATGATGCAAGTTGGTATTTATCTTAATATTTGTTCATGCTGTGGGTATTTATTTAGTACCTACTAAATGGCTAGAACTGGGCTAGAAATTGAGGGCAGGGCAGAAATGTAAGCCTTACTCTTCACTCATTTCTTGGTAATAATGTGAGTCACTAGAATGACAGAATGAGGGCTGTATTTACTACAGGGGGATAAAGGGACATTTCTGGCCAGTCATGATGACCCAGACATAATATTACACTTCTTGATGCTGAGGCCATAAGGGGATGTCCCAGGTTCATAACCTGAGGTGTCCCTGGGCCTGGTGGGCACATGTGTGCCTGAGTGCAAGTCTGTGGTCCTGGCTGGTGGAGGCTTGGGATAGGATCATGACGCGAAGACTCTGTCAGGGTGCCTCTCTATCTCTCTCTCTGTTTCTCTTGTAGAGGAAATGGACCACTGTACTAGAAAAAAACAAGTACTAAGCACCTAGTATATTGTACTAAAAGGTACTCAATGAGTTCTTATCTATCCATTCATTCACTTATTCCACCGATTTTTGTTTAAGACATATGGTACCTGATACTATTCTAGAATCTGGATATGCAATAGTGAACAAAGCATTCAAAGTTCACCACTTCGTAGCACTTGAGTTCTAGTCAGGAGAGTGAGGTGTTTTAAATTATATTATTAGGTCATCAGGAAAGTCATGACATGTTTTTCTGTTTTTCTATGCAAAAATGTGTCATGACTCTCCCAACAACCTAATATGTGTTATGTGTATTTGTGAAGTGAATGAATTAATTCAATAAATATTTATTGATGCCCTACAGTCTGTCAGGCACTGTTCTAGACACTGGGATAAAATCATTAAATGAAACATACACAAATTCCTGTCCATTGGTGCTTATATTCATTCTAGTGGGGGTTGAAAGAAACTTATAAATGAAAAGATAGTAAGTAAATCATGATGTTAGAAAGTGATAAGCAAATGCCATGGGGACATTCAGTTGCAATTTAAATTTGGTAGTCAAGATGGGCTTTATTGAGGATGTCACAGTTTATGTTCTAAAGGGGGGACTGAAGTTTTCTGACATGTGACTGGAATATTGGTGGTGCCACTGGAAGAAGTAAGATGTTGAAACTCTGATTCAATTTCCTTCCTCCTTCCTTCCTTCCTTCCTTCCTTCCTTCCTTCCTTCCTTCCTTCCTTCCTTTCTCTCTCTCTCTCTCTCTCTCTCTCTCTCTCTTTCTTTCTTTCTTTCTTTCTTTCTTTCTTTCTTTCTTTCTTTCTTTCTCCTCCTCCTCTTCCTCCTTCTTTTTTTCCCATAGGGAAAGATTACAAATTAGTTTGAACTTTTAAAATTGGAGCTCTTGGCGAGATATCCAAAGGAAAATGTCTTATAGACAATGAAAAATGTGGGCCTGAAGTCTGCTTATGAGGTCAGGGTGAATGTAAGAGATTTAGTCATTATTGCCTAAATCTAAACCTCAGAGCCATGACAGAGAATTGGTTCACCAAGGAAGGACACCAGAGGAAAGAATCAGGAGCTCATGGCTCACCCTTGGAGAACACCCCAGTCACAAAAATGTTTTTGCCTTGCCTAGAAACACCACTGAATGAATCGAGTCAATAGTAAAGCAAACCAACATTACATAGTATCCTTTCTCTATCCTTATTATAGAGACAATAGTTCACTTGGGGAAGGAAATACATGAAATATAGACTGGTAAAATTCTAATGCTTCTCTGAAAGTTCATGATGAGTCTTAGTCATAGCCATTTGTGTCTAGACAAGTTCAAATGGGTCAGGGTGAAAGAGGTGTCTAGTCCACTCTGCCTTCCTGGTAACTTCTCCACAGGAGAGCTTGGGAAGAGAGTACAGTCATTGAGCCAGACCTAAGTGACACCACTGGACCAAGTGCAGGTCCCTCACTGCTCAGCCCATGCTGTGGAACCAACCGTTCATTGCTGGTAGCCTCAGAGACAAAATCAGGGAAGAAACTCAAGTTTGGTTGTGATTTTCTTTTTACCCATGAAGGGGACTTCTTACATTTTCCAATAGTCGTTATTCTTTCCCCCCTTTTCAATGCCTTTCTCTCTTGGCTAACACTGTCTTGATTCTGTAGAATCAATTCTGCCTTTATTTTTTTAACCCTCTGAAACCGAGTCTCAGAGAGCTATAGTAAGGAAAATCTACAGTCTGTAAGGCACTGTTCTAGACACTGGGATAACATCAGTGAATGAAACAGAAAGATCACATGATGGGGCTGGCAGGTGGTGTGGTGGTTAAGGGTGCTGAACTCCCACATGGCTAACCATGGTTCAAGTCCTGAACCTGGTGACTTGCTTTCTTATTCTCTCTCTCTCTCTCTCCTCTTCTCTGGTCAAATTCTAATAAATAAATAAATAAATAAATAAATAAATAAATAAATAAAGTTAAATAAAATAATTCTTAAAAAAAAAAGAAAGATCACATCATTGCAGTTGCAGTGTGGAGAACAGACTGGAGACACAGAGACAAATGAGGACACTAAGGTCATCTTGGCAGGAATCAACAGTGACCTGAACCATTGTATCATCAGAGGGAATGAAGATAAAGGGACAGAGTCAGGAGCTGTGTAGGAGGGATTTGTGATTGATTGAATGGGGTTGGGAAAGGAGAGAAAGGAGTCAAGGATGATTCTAAGTTTCTGACTGGGGTGGAAATACTCCCTAATGGCAGAATTGCAGGCATCCGTGACCTGGGTCTGTAGCATAGATATTTTTGTGGGTGGAGTGAGTGCTTGTCACGCATAAAATCACATTATACAAACAGCTGCCTATCCCAAATATTTACCTTTAAGGATGGCTTTGGCACTCATTTTTATTTACTGGCATAGAGAGGTCTTTTGTGGTGCTGGGACTGGGAGTGTTTGTGGCCTGAGTATTTTCAAAGTCTAGTGAAGGAACACAGAGTATTGCCTAGAATTATTCAGGTTATTGGCAATGTTCACCTACATGATGACTCCAGTCCAACTCCCAGCCCCTCACTTTATGCAGCTTCACCTTTATGCAATCTCTTTCCCTCTGGATCCCATTCTTCCCACCTCCTGTTTATAGTAGGAGCAGTTGACAGCTGGAAGTCTTTTAACAGCATGACATACCGAATTGAATCAGCTTTCTTTTACTACTGTTTATATCTGAGCAACATGTATTAGGCATGTGTGTGCACACACACGCTTCATTTTTTTAAAAGTATGCATGGCTTATAAAACTTTCTTAAAAAGAATTACTTTACTTAACTTTATTTACTTAAATTTGATCAGAGAGTGACAGAGTGAGAAAGAAAGAGAGAGAAAGGGAAAGTGAGAAAGCAAGCCACCAGGTCCAGGACTCGAACCACAATCAGCCATGTGGAAGTCCAGCACTCTTAACCACTATGCCACCTGCCAGCTCCTGGCTTACAAAGCTTTTAACAAAATTCCAGGTGCCCTAAGTTGCAACTCCTGCTATGTCTCTCAAGAGTGCTATAGCAGAGATTTTTCACTGCTATACATCTGAAAGAATGTACCTAGAGAGATAATTAATTGTTGTTAATGGTGTCCTCAGAATTTATAAAGTAACCAAAGATGGTTCATGTTGCACATAAAGAGTATTAGAGCCCTAAATAAGAGTACTTGACAAAGCAATGAAATTTAAAAAGAAAATAAGTGCACCTGGTCTGCCTTCCATACTTTTTAAAAGAGTCTTTCAGGAAAGCTGCTCTAAGTGAATTAAGTCTCTGTTTCTCTGGAGCTGCCAGCACTTTCTGTGGCCAATGCAACAGCTGCACCATGCGGTGCTGAGCTGCAAAAGGCTCAGCACGTGGCCGTGGTTGCTGCCCCAGCGCTGGCAGACTGACCGGCCGAGGCTCTCAGCTGGTGCATTTAAGAAGTGTTAGGAAGTCAGACTGCTTAGTTGTGCAACGGCATATAAAACCCATATGCTCACCACAGTCCCTTTTAACTGAACAAAAGGCATTTGCAAGCTAGCCACATAGTCATCTTTCAAATCAGGCCTCTCAATTACTGCCTTGATAACGTACTCAAGGCTAAGACAATAAAATGGGACCGTTCTTCAATTCAAGGACAAACACAATGCTGGGCCGAGTGGTGTTTAGAAGATGGATCTTCGCAAGAAGAATGGTTTATCTGTGTATCTGTGTTTTCAGATAATGGATCATTGTGAACCCTGGCCTAAACTCTGAAAGGGTTTCACTTCTCTGGAATTATAAGAAGACTGGTTTTTTTTTGGGGGGGTAGAGGTTTTTCGCTATAGGGTGCGTGCGCTCGCCAGACAGACAGAGAGAGACATAGAAACAGAAAACAAGAAATCACCCCCCAGGGGGTATGGTCACGCCGCAATCCCTTCTCCTCTCGGGATCTTGGGCACGCACGCACACGCTCCCAGCATGAGTTTTAAGCCACCGGGTCCGGGACGCGAACCGTGGTCGACTATATGGGAGTCCAGCAACATAGCCATTACGCTAACTGCTGGTTCCCAAGAAGACTAGTTTTATAGGTGTTTTCTTTTCTTCTTCTTCTTTTTTTTTTTTTTGAGAGAGGTTTTTGCTCTAGGGCGCGTGCGCTCGCCAGACAGACAGAGAGACAGAAAGCGAGAAATCACCCCCCGGGGGGACAGTCACGCTGCAATCCCTTCTCCTCCATTCTCCTCTCAGGATCTTGGGCATGCATGCACACGCGCCCAGCGTGTTTTAAGCCACCGGGTCCAGGATGCGAACCGCGGTCGACTACGTGGGAGTCCAGCGACATAGCCATTACGCTAACTGCTGGTCCCTTCTTTTCTTCTTCAAGGGACTCTAGTTGTTAAATTATGTGTTGTAACAAAGTCCATGGTGGAAGAGGATAGATCTGTGAATTAGAAAAGTCCAGTGGGAACTTCATTATTATGTGATCTCTGGTGCCTAGTGGGAGTGATTGGTGTGTCTAAACAACTTTTCCTAAAGGCTGATTTCCTTATGATAACAGAGGAGCAGGTTGGTGTCTAGGATCTGGTTGGCATTGCCTAAGATTCTATTGATTGCTTGCTGTCACACAGAAAAGGTAGATAGAAAAGTAAATAAGTGGTTCTATGTTCACTAATTATCTCCCAAATATTGTAATCAAAAGTTATCATGGTTATTGGCTGCCCAATCGTAAAGACCTGTCAAGCTAAAATGGCACTGAAGAAAGGAGAAGCAGAATTGGGATTTGAGCAGAGAACATGACAAGGTGGGAGCCAGCGGAGAAACTGGTATGAAAGAGAATCGTGTTGGCTTGCTTGTCCCTTTCCATGCCCACATGTCCCCATTTTATTCTGGTGGTGGCAAGAGCACCCAGGTCACACAGGGTACCTGGGTTCTTTGTCTCTGCACGATCCTGGATTCACAGGGACACTGCGCTGACTGATTCTATGCCTGAATTTCCTCATTGGGAAAATCACAGTGTTGGGCCAGGCAGTGCTGGTTTCTGGATCATGCCAAGGTAGCTGTGTGACATTTTACCCTTCTCACCACTGCTAGAGAAGTCTAGGGTCTTCATTTCTACTAGTTCAAAGCTTATAGAAACCAGTAACTGCGGGGACCAGCAGATGGCGTAATGGTTACCTTCCTGGACTCCCAAGTGTTCAACCGTGTGTGTCTGAATCTGGCGGCTTGAAACCCACACTGGGCACGTGTGTGTGTGTGTTTGCAAAATCCTGAGAGGAGAAAGGAAGAGAGGGAATTGCAGCATGGCAATCTCCCCTGGGGATGTGATGTCTCACTTTCTATCTCTTTCTATCTCTCTCTGTTTCTCTGGTGTGCACACACACCCTATAGCAAAAATCTCTCCAAAAAAAAGAAAAAGAAAAAGGAAATCAGTAACCATGTGCATGTGTCCCCCAAAGATTTGGAATAGGCTATGGCAGTGGTACTTCAAGTGTGACCCAGGGGCTGGGCTGTAGCATAGTGGTTAAGGAAGCCAAATCCCACATGGCTGACCACAGTTCGAATTTTGGCACTGGTAGCTTGAAAAAAAAAGCACGCATTCCTACAATCCTGATGGGATGAAGAAATGAACAAAAGAGGACTGTGGCATGATCATGCCCCATTGAGTTACTTTCTCTCCTTCTGGCTGGTAATTTAAAAAAGAAAAAAAGTATTATCTAGGACCAGTGGATTGGCATCACCAGGGAACTTGCTAGAAATACACATTCTTGGGTCCACTCTTTAGACCTGCTGAGTAAGAGATTATGGGGACAGAGTCTAGCAGTCCAAGCGTGTGTTTTCGTTTTGTGGTATCACTCCCCATAGCGGGTGGTAATGCTGCAATCCTTTCTCCTTCATTTGCCTCTCTGGATTTTGGGCACACATACCCCCAGTATGTTTTTCAAGCCAGCGGATCTAGGATTCCAACTGTGCAGTCAGCCACATGGAATCCAGCACCTCAAGTACCATGCCACCTGCTGGCCCTATGTTTTAACAAACCTTTCAGGTACTCTGGCTCAGGCTGATGTTGAGAACCTTTGCTCTAACAGAAGTGTAATGCCTACATTGGGTATAAAGAGCACTGGACTCTTGTTCTAGTATGCTGCGCTGACCCGGGTAGAGTGTAACAGTTTGGTATTTTTATCTTAAAAAACATGCCCAAGGGCATTGGTGATAAGAAGGGATTTTAAATTGGGTGAGTCAACTCTGTATGTCAAAAATTGTCATATTTAACATTTGTACTTTAAAAATAAAGTTTATTTAATTATTTCTTCCATGAGAAAGAGATACAGAGAGAGGGACAGAGACAGACACTCCAGCAGGGTCCCCACAGTGATCCACTCCCAGTCTTGTCCAGTTGGGATGACAAGTAAGTGGGCAAAGTGGGCATGGGCCTAGAGTGTGCAAGGAGACCTTGGGGCAGGAGCTCAGAACTGTCCATGTGGACACAGCATCGCAGAGCACCGTCTTACTGCTACATGACTTGCTGGTCCCCACATATATATATATATGTGTGTATACACACACACACGTGTATGTATGTATATATATATATATATATATATACACAGTAGTTTAAAATGTAGCCTGAGGCCTATGCAAAGAGTATGCTGGGAAATGTAGTTTATTTATTTATTATAAGCGTGCTTGGTAAAAGACAGGGGAAAGGGGGTTTCTGGGAGCAGTCTCCCTGGGGAGGTATAACGTTTTCCAGGGCACCCCAGACTTGGCTGAAAGAGAGCCATTTCTGCTGTCACTGTAGAAGCTCTCAGGCAAAAGCCCACTGCATTTTATCTTTGCGTGTTTGTTTGTTCTGCTTGTTGAACACTGGCTTTCATACCATCTTGTTCTGTAATTCAAAACTGACTTTATAATTAAGTCTGAAAAGAAATGGTTCCCAGGCAATTCCTTCATGAAACTGGTAAAGACAGTTGCGCTCGCTTTGGCTTGTTTTGATGTAATTTGTCTGAGAGCGCTGCAGGGTCGCTCTGGTTTAAGTTATATTGGGCTGGCCTCTCTGTGTGTTTGTAGTGGGAGGGGACGAGGGCTGAATTCTGCTCTTGGGAACGTCGTACAGATGAGCAGAAGATGCTGGCAGCCCTCTCTCTTTCATCTTTGGACAGTAAACGTCGAATCGGTTCACGCATTTAAGCCCACCTGGCTTCAGTTTAGCTGTTTGGCCAGAGGAAAAGGTTTAACCAGCTAAATTACAGGGGCCGCTGGGGGCTGCCTAGAGAGCACACTGAAAACAACCAGGCATGTGCTAATTCAAAGTTTCCCTTTTTGGATTCCAGCTAATGGAGACCTGAGATTCTGGTTGATTTGCATACTTAAAAAATTGGGGTTTATACCCAACTTCTCAATAGAGAAAATTATTGCTGCTTTTGTGAATTCCTTTTTGTTTCAGCATTTGGGTTGGGACTATTAGGAGGCTGGGGTAGGGGAAAGGAGGCCCCACCTGGCAGGACCTTGGATCTGCACCTCTGCCTTCTGCTAGGGCAATGCTGCTTTGTTTTGGTTGTTTACACTTTCAATTAAGAGTTCATTTAGAGAAAATGTTCCATTGCTCCAAAACGTTTGAAAACCATTGGTTTAGACAAGGGATATCCAGTCCAACCCCGGTTTTTATAAATCATGTTAGTTCACCTGCCAGTCTGCAAAGCAAGCCTCAAACACAGGAGGCACTGGGGAATCCCTTTCCTCGGCCCCCCCGTGCTGTCTGCCTGCCTTTTCTCCATCTCTCGGACTTCAAACTCACCTTCAGCTCCATACCCAGCTGCACCCTGTTTCTCCCCAATCACATGGATACTCAATTCTTCAACCTTGTTAAAGGTTCCACCTGCCCACCTGGTCGCCAGCTGTCACACATCTAGTCAGATTGCCAGCACCCGCCTCAAGGTCAAGTAGTCCTCTTGATCTGCGGCTGCTTGGCTTAGCGGCAGTTTGTCCTGGCCCACGCGGTGTGGTGCTCTTCTCTCAGAGCCTCTGTGCAGAAGGGCGTCCTCTGCCCACTGCCCCTTGCCCTGGAGTCCTCTCTGCTGCTACGATTTCAGAGAGCCTGACGTTAAGTAGTTCTCCTTTGTCCATCTGTTTTTTATCGCTAGGTCCCAATTAATTTTTTTATTTTTATAGTCTCTTATACGGTTTCCAACTGTTGGCTGTTACAAATAAATACATTGCTTTTCTAATAAATAAAAGCCAAAAACAAAATTCAAAGAAGCACCACAGAAGCTGAAGATGAAGAGAAGGATATGGAGCCAGTAGATGACATGGTGGGTAAGGCGTGAGACTCCTACATAGCCCACCACAGTTCGAGCTCCAGACTTGTTCGAGCTCCAGACTTGTCAGCTTGAAAATCATGCTGGGGGTGGGGTGGGGTGTGTGTGTGTGTGTGTGTGTGTGTGTGTGTGTAAATCTCAAGAGGAGAATGGAGGACAAGGGATTTGTGGTGTGGTCATCCCCCTGGAGGGAATTTCTCACTTTCCCTCTCTGTCTCTCTTCAGCAATTACATGTGCCCTATGGCAAAAAAACTAAAATAAATGAATAAATAAAAGAGAGACATTTGGGTTCAGCCAAACTTTTCCTAGTCACTGGTAAGTTCTCGGTCTGAAGCCTCCTTTTATCACTATTAAACATGAAATGTAACCTGAAATCAGTGCACATCTGTGCTGGGCAAGGAGGCAGGCCTGGTCTTGGTTCAGTTAATTACCCAGTGATTTTACACCCCTGGTAAGACCAGGCTCTGGCATATTATGAGAAGTTTGTTCAAGTCCCTAAGGCCATTCTCCGTAACGACGTGGCCAGTTAGAACTGAGTTAGAGGTAATTTGTCTAACACATTCCTTGTTGTTAATAGGGTAGTTCAATTGTTTGAGACTTATTTAATCTCTTTTACAAAACCAGGCTCAACTATACAGAGAACTTGGAAGAGGACATGGC
Organism: Tupaia tana; assembly: GCA_026018925.1. NCBI lineage: Eukaryota > Metazoa > Chordata > Mammalia > Scandentia > Tupaiidae > Tupaia > Tupaia tana. The sequence continues at coordinate 53,597,706 of JAKSZU010000008.1, read as the reverse complement.
AGTATTTGGATTTTTAGGCAAAACTAGTTCTTTTTTACAGTGCTTCCCAGCATCAAAAAAAAGTTTTGAAAGGACTAATTTACTAATTTGTTTAATTGATAAATATTTATTGACTAAATTGGGAATAAGTATTGGGAATATAATGGTGATCCCCAAAAAGAACATGGCTACTGCCCTCATGAACCTTATGTTTTAGTGGGGGGGAATCATATTAATAAAATAATCACAAAGATAAATGTGGAATTTCAACTAGGATAAGTTCTACAGAGGAGAAGTGCAGAGGGCTATGAAGTTATATAATGGCCTAATACTTTCCTAAGGCCCTCCCTCCTAATGCCATCACCTAGGGAGTTAGGATTTCAACATATGAATTTTGAGGGGGACAAAGCATTTAGTCCATTGAAATTTAGAGTTCTTATCTTTGGTCACCAGTTTTTTGTTGCTTGTTTTCAGTTTTTTGTGATAGGGTGTATGTGCTTGCCAGAGAGAGACAGAGAGAGGGAAAGGGAGAAGTCATCCCCCACTCCAGGGAGGCGGACCACACTGCAGTCCCTTCTCCTCCATTCTCCTCTTCGGATTTTGAGCATGCATGCACATGCACATGGCATGGGTTTTTAAGCTTCCGGGTCTAGGACTCAAACTGCAGTCAGATGTGGGAATCCAGCCCTTTAACCATAATACTACTTGCTGGCACGATTACCAGTTTTATCAGATATATATTTTGCAGTTTTTCTCCCTGTCTGCAGCTTTTCTTTATTCTTAATAGAGTTTGTTATTTATTCTTGATTCTTCTTCCCAAAAAATGAACACCAGAGTTTGATAAGAATACATTTACCAAAATAATACTATGCCTGCTGTGATACTACTCACTCCATAAATGATCTAAAAATGTAGGAACACATTGTATTACATTTTTACAAGTATTGAGAAAACAGTTAATTGATTATCTTGCTTCTTATTTACAAATAACATTATAAAATTGATGTATCCATCAAATTATATCAGTTTCATCTTTTTCAGTAATTTTTTTTAATTGCCAAATGATCATGTACTTATGAGAGAGAGAACCCCTTTCCTGTAGGAGGCGTGGTCATGCCACAGTCCTCTTTCCTCCATTTCTCCATCCTGTCAGGATTTGGGGTACACAAGTACATGCACCTGGTATGTTTTTCAAGCTGCTGGGGCTGAGATTTGAACTGCAGTCAGTCAGGCCTAGCCCTTTCACTAATCTTATATGCTACTTTCCTGAAGATATTTGTTTTTTTTGTTTTGTTTCAATGTTTTTAAAATATAAATTAACATACTGATTTGAACTGAAAAATCAAATTGGGCTTTTTGTGAACATAAAAAAGGCAGACTAGATGACAAAGATATTTGGAAGCTATTTTTCATAATTTGGATATGCTATTTCTTCAAATGTAAGTTTTGAAAAAAGTATACTTAAAGCTCTGTTTATTAAGACATTTAGCTGAAAAAAAAATTGAATTAGAAGGCCAGCCGGTGCTGTGGTGGTTAAGGTGACTTGATCCTACATGGCTGAATTTGTGGTTTGAGTCCTGGATCTTGCAGCTTGAAAAACACCCAGGACTTGTGTGTGTGTGCATGCTCAAAATCCCAAGAGGAGAATGAAGAAGGAATTGTGGTGTGGTCATACGCTTGGGGGGTGAATTTTCACTTTCTCTCTCTCTTTCTCGAGAACACATACATGCTATAGCAAAAGTAAAGAAAAGAAACGAGAAGAAAAAAGAAATCGAGTAAGATTGATACAGTTTTCCTAACCCTGTTAGAGATACACATTTCTCTTAAAAATTACTTTCTCTGGGACCAGCAGATGGTATAATGGTTATGTTGCTGGACTCCCATATGGTCAACCACAGTTCAGGTCCTGGACCCGTTGACTTAAAACTTACACCAGAAGCGTGTGCATGTGTATCCAAAATTCCAAGAGGACAATGGAGGAGAAAGGATTGCAGTGTGGCCATTCCCCCGGGGGGTTGATTTCTCACTTTCTGTCTCTCTGTCTCTCTGGCGAGCACACACACCTTATAGCAAAACTCTCAAAAAGAAATTTTACTTTATCTTTAAAATTTATTTATTCATTTTGTATATGAGCAAGAAAGAGAGGAAAAAAAAAGGATAGCATTCCCAACAGGGTTTTAATGCCATGATCCACTTCCAGTCTCAGCCAGCCCTGGATTATGGACACATGCTTGCCCTGGGAAATAAAGGAAAGTCTTGGACATGAACCCAGAACTTTCCCATGTGTACCAACTTTGCAGAGGAACATTGTCTAGTCCCTCCAATTACTTTTTGTGTATAATACTCTTTAATCAAATATGGAAATATATACTAGTAAAAATGATAAATTAAAGCATTTTAACAACTAGAGAATTACAGTAATACAAAATAAGATAAAATTTACAATTTATATTGATAATTTTTGTTACAGATAAATATGATAGAGTGATTAATAAAATATATTTTTAAACAAAAAATAAAAGGCTATGGTAGGATAAAATCCATGGAAATTTTTTTTTCTTTTAGAGAGATTTTTGCTATAGGGCCCATGCGCTTGCTGGAGAGACAGAAAACAACTCACTCTCTGGGTGGATGGCCACACCACAAACCCTTCTTTACTCTCCTCTCAGGATTTTGGGTGTGTGTGCACATGTACCCAGCATGAGTTTTAAGCCGCTGGTCGGGGACTTAAATCACAGTCAATTACATGGGAATCCATCTGCTAGACCCAATGGAAGAACCTGAAGGAAATGGAAAGATGTCAAAATTTCAAATGTTGGGGACCAGCAGTTAGTGTAATGGTTATGTCGCTGAACTCCCATGTAACCGACTGCGGTTTGAGGCCCGGACCCGGTGGCTTAAAACTCACGCCGGGCGCGTGTGTGTGCGTGCCCAAGATCCTGAGAGGAGAATGGAGGAGAAGGGATTGCGGCATGGCCATCCCCCTGGGGGGTGATTTCTTGCTTTCTGTCTCTGTCTCTCTCTGTCTTTCTGGCGAGCGCCTGTGCCCTATAGCAAAACCTCTCCAAAAAAAAAAAAATTTTTTTTTCCCAAATGTTAAAGAAGGGATTGTTTAGGCTTTTGTTTTTGTTCTTAATGAATAATGTATAACAGCAACCAATCATTGTGGTATTTATATTATTTTAGGTACATTTAAATTTGATATAAACATTTTATTTTAGAATGTCTATATTTCTAATATGTCACAAATTTGATTACATAAACTTATGGTAAGAAGTTCCTTAAAAGTGTCTTTACCAAAATAGCTTAAATATCATTGCTCTAGGAGGTTCTGATATAAAAGACCATAGTTGGATTTTAGGTCAGTTCAACCCATTTCTGGAATATTTTATGATCTTTTTTTTTTTTTTTTTTTTTTTTTTTTTTTTTTTTAAGATTTTGCCATAGGGCATGTGTGCTCATCAGAAAGAGAGACACAGAGGAGAAAGGGAAAGTGAGAAATCTTTTCCCAAAGGAAGATGGCCACATTGCAATCCCTTCTTCTCCATTTTCTCAGAATTTGGGGCACACACGTACGCGTACCTGGTGTGATTTTCAGGTCTTTGGGTCTGGGACCCAAACTGTGCTCTCCCATGTGGGAGTCTAGCACCTTAACGACTACACCACTTGCTGGCTCTGATGACTCATTCTAATTAGATGCCCTTTTTTTTTTTTTCTGGAGAGGCTTTTGCTATAAGGTGCGTGTGCTCACCAGAAAGAGAGAGACAGAGAGGCCAAAAGTGAGAAATCACCCCCCTAGTGGGGATGGCAATGCTGCAATCCCTTCTCCATTCTCCACTCGGGCTCTTGTGCATGCATGCACATGTGTCTGGTGTGAGTTTAAGCCACCGGGTCCAGGTCAACTACATGAGAGTCCAGCGATATAGCCATTACACCAACTGCTGGTCCTTTCTTTTATTTAGTTTACGCACTCAGGTACCATACCTTCGAGTTCATCTATCATAGGTTCAAAGTGTATCAATTTCATAATTATATAGACCCTATGATAATGAGCAGATACACAGTAAGAGGAAGGATGTGCTTGCACACATACACGAATTTATAGTAACCATCTTTCTAAAAGAATTTCTATCAGTATACTTTTAAAATTATTTTTTAAAGATATATTTATTTTTAATTATATTTATTATCATTATTCTTCAATTTTGACCAAAGACAGACAGGCAGAGAAAAAGGGAGAGTGAGAAAGCAAGTTGCCAGGCCCAGGACTTTTTTTTTTTGGAGAGGTTTTTTGCTTTAGGGCGCATGCGCTCGCCAGACAGACAGAGAGAGACATAGAGACAGAAAGCGAGAAATCACCCCCCAGGGGGGATGGTCACGCCGCAATCCCTTCTCCTCCATTCTCCTCTCGGGATCTTGGGCACGCACGCACACGCGCCTGGCGTGAGTTGTAAGCCACCGGGTCCGAGACGCGAACCGCGGTCGACTACGTGGGAGTCCAGCGACATAGCCATTACGCTAACTGCTGGTTCCCCCGGGCCCAGGACTTGAACTGTGGTCGGCCATGTGGGAGTCCAGCACCTCAACCACCACACCACCTGCCGGGCCCACTATAAATATACTTTTAAGAGGAGGGATGTGCTTACACACATACACCAATTTATAATAACCATCTTTCTAAAAGAATTTCTATCAATATACTTTTTCTAAGTTAATGTATTATTTTAAAAATTTGCTATAGGTCGTGTGCACTTGCCAGAGAGAGACAAAGAGAGAAAGCATCCCCTGGAGGGACTACCACATTGCAATCTGTTCTCCTCCATTCTCCTCTCAGGATTTTGGCATGCTTGCACATTCACCCTGAGTGTTTAAGCTTCTACGTCCAAGACTTGAACAGCAGAGTCAGCCATGCGGGATTCAGCCTCCTTAATGATCATGCCATCTGGCTGGCCCTCAGTAGACATTTTGCCACAAGTTTGGGCCTGATTTAGTAACCCCAGTTTCACCCAGCCTTCTGGGTCTGTTTCTTCTTCTGTGAAATCAGATAATCAATTATTTGTCTTTAATCATAGGGCATTAGTTTCCCTCATGCTCTGTAATTCTTTTGCTTTACTGTTGTCTCAAAAATATCTGGAGGGGGGTCTAGCAGATGGTGTAATGGTTACATCCCTGAACTCCCATGTAGTCAACTGCAGTTCAAGTCCCAGACCTGGTGGCTTGATACTCACTCCAGGTACATTTGTATGTGTGCCCAAAGTCCTGAGAGAAGAATGGAGGAGAAGGGATTGAGGCTTGGGCATACCCCCTGGGGGGTGATTTCTTGCTTTCTGTGTCTCTGTTTCTCTAGCAAGCACATGTGCTCTATAGTCAAAACAAAAACCTCTACTTAAAAAAAAAAATGTCTGTGGGATCAGAGGTAGCATGGTGGCTAAGGAGCTGGACTGCCACATGGCTGACCACGGTTTGAGTCTCAGACCAGGTGGCTTGAAAATCACACTGGATATGTATGCATGCATGTGTATGATCCCGAGAGAAGAATGGAGAAGAAGGGATTTCAGGGTGGCCATTTCCCCTAGAAGGTGATTTTTTTAAAAGAATTATTTAACTTTATTTACTTATTTTAATTTGATCAGAGAGGGACAGTGAGAGAGAGAGAGAGACAGGGAAAGTGAGAAAGCAAACTACCAGGTCCAGGTCTTGAACTGTGATCGGCCATATGAGAGTCCAGCACCTTTAACCACCACGCCACCTGCTGGCTCTGGAATGTGATATCTTACTTTCCCTTTCTCTCCAGCAAGTTCACACATTCTTTGACAAAAACTTAAAACAAACCTGAAGTACAGTGGTTAAGTGCTGGGCATAGAAAACCACATCGTGGGACCAACAGTTGGCATAATAGCTATGTCACTGGACTCCCATGTAGTAGACTGCGGTTCCAGTCCAGGACCCAGTGGCTTAAACGCACGCCGGGCCTGTGTGCATGAGTGCCCAAGATCCCGAGAGGGGAATAGAGGAGAAGGGATTGTGGTGTGGCCATCCCCCCTGGGGGGTGATTTCTTGCTTTCTGTCTCTCTTTCTGTCGAGTGCACATGCCCTACTGCAAAAACCTCTCAAGAAAGAAAGAAAGAAAGAAAGAAAGAAAGAAAGAAAGAAAGAAAGAAAGAAAGAAAGAAAGAAAGAAAGAGAGAAGGAAAACCACATCCTGTATGGCTGACCTGTTTGAATCTATCCCCTGTGACTTGAAAAACACTCCGAATACATGTGCACATGTCCTAAATCCTGATGGTATGGAGAAATAAAGGGAAAAGGATTATGGTGTGACCATACCCCATTCGGGGGTGCTTTCTCTCTCTCTGGCAAGCACTCATGCCCTCTGGCTTAAAAAAAAAAAGTGTCTGAAAAACATTTAAAAAAATTTTATGCTACATAGTCATTACTGCAATATCTTTTTGGTTCATGGAATAAATTTATTAAGATAGTATTACTGCTAAAGTTAAAAAGTGAGCCTAAAAATGGTCTAATAAGTCCAGGGAAGGCATTGTTCTAACATCTTAAGCTGTGAGGTGGGAGCAGACTGTAGGTACTGACTCCTGACACAGTATGGAGGGTGTCGGCCTGCCTCTTTAAATTCCAGATTCAAAGTTGATAGATTATAATTGTACTGTAAGTACTGACCTTATACTTTATTATCAGAATGTCCTTTTGTATTTAACCAGGGGTTGAGGTGTCATTCTATAGCCTATCTAAACCTTAAAAGACCTATTTAATTTGAATCTTTTGATTAATGCATATTGTTTCAAAAATTCCCTTTAGAGGGAACCAGCAGTTAGCGTAATGGCTATGTCGCTGGACTCCCACGTAGTCGACCGCGGTTCGCGTCCCGGACCTGGTGGCTTAGAACTCACGCCGGGCGCGTGTGCGTACGTGCCCAAGATCCCGAGAGGAGAATGGAGGAGAAGGGATTGCGGCGTGACCATCCCCCCTGGGGGGTGATTTCTCGCTTTCTGTCTCTCTGTCTCTCTCTGTCTGTCTGGCGAGCGCACGCGCCCTATAGCGAAAACCTCTCCAAAAAAAAAAAAAAAAAAAAAATTCCCTTTAGAATAAACATTGTAATTTGCGATCGCAGTTATCTATCTAATCTATTCTAGCTAACAAAATTTATGAAATGTGTACAAATTCTTAGATAACACTGCAAGGCTATGTTAGAGTTTTGACAGGATAGCTAGGATCTTTTTGTACTGGGTAGAATGAGATCTTTTTGTTCTGTACAGAATAAAAGTTTCTTTATTCTGTAAGGAGTTGGCAGTTTACTCAAGGGCATTTTTAACTTTTCCAAAATGCAAAGTTACAAGCATATTGCCTACATTTAAAAACACACGTATTTTTCTTTTTGGAACTTCCTAATAATTCAACAGACAGAGGTGGTGTTGTGGGTTACATTTTGGAGAGGCTGAAACAGAGTCTGAAGGCTTCTTGCATTCACACAGCTTTTTAGAGATGATTATGCAATGAACTTCACTAACCTGTTCAGCATGAGCAAGTCATTGTCCCAGGCTTAGAAGCCATACGTCTGTCTCCAGAGACTTTCCCTGGACCTAGGAAGCCAAGGCTTTGTAGAGCCCCAGGGGAGGTGACAGTGTTCCTGTGTCGTCCTTCCCATTATAAATGCCTCTCCGTGACTCCTGGTCTGTTGCCTTTGGTCTATTGTTGACATTCCTGGGCCCTACTTGGCTTGTTAGCTTTGCTAATGGCAGCTAGAGATCAGTAATTTCAGATTCACGTGCAAACTCCAAAGTCTGCGTTTTAGAGACATAATGTGGTAGCTAGATCCATTGACAGATTAATTTATGTTTCTTAGGGTAAGAAAACATGAAAACAATGAAAGGAATTTTCTTCTCTTGGTCCTTGACCCAGTCCTTCCAGGCACCCAGTGAGCCTGAGTGGGGATCCTGCTTCTGTTCCCTGGAGGAATTAAAAGCCTTTTCTTACCCTGAAGTCCCAAACCCTAGGTTCTTAGAAGTATTGGTGGTGGGTGCATTGGGCCCCAAAGGCTGAAGGAGGCTGAGTAGACCAGTTGTTCCCATGTCGTACTCCAGAACAGGCTGGACTTTAGATGGGGCTGGAAGCAGTGGTGCTGGGGGACCACACTGCGTCTTTGGTGCCACAGTGAAGTTTTCTATGACTCTCCTTGGGACTGAGAGTGTCGGAGAGAGTAGACCTGTGTACTTTGGTACAGACCTTGCAGATTTGGTCAATGAGCATATGGTCTTGTGATGGCCTGAGGAATAAAGGTTCTTCCATCACTTTCCAAGTACCACATTAGCCTACCCCATCCCTCCATTTAACATATGCAAAGGAGGAGGACAAAATTCATACCCACCCTTCCAGACCCAAGAAATACAAAGGACCCCTAATAGAATCAACCCAAGAAGATCTTCTCCAAGGGCACATCATAGCCAGACTGGCCAAATCTACAGACAAAGACAAGATATAAAATTGGCAAAAGAGAAACGTCAGGTTACTTATAAAGTTTATGTAGTCGACTTCAGACCTCTCATCAGAAACAATGCGAGCAAGGAAAGAATGGGAAAATATATTCAAAGTGTTAAGTGAAAAACAGTTTCAACCAAGAATACTATACCTGGCAGGATTATCTTTCATATGGAAAGAAAAGATAAAAACATTCTCAGATAAACAAGACCTGAAAAAATTTGCCATAGCAGACCTACTCTTCAAGAAGTTCTGAAAGGAGTACTCTACTAGGAAGACTAAAGACACACATACACAAATAAGAGAACAAAAGGCAACCAAGAAAATGACCAATTTAATGCTCAGGACAAGAAATATCAATAATAATGTTGAATGTTAATTTCCAGGATTTAAATGGAAAGATTGGACCACAGTAACACTGCATATTCAACAGAAGAGAGTTTGAACATAAGACTGAAATCATGAAACAGAATTTTATGACTTTTGAGTTAAACATTACTGATTTTTTTTTTCACTATGCTTTGTTTTCCCAATTTAAACATTTTGCTTTCTTTTGAGTTGTTGATAGGTTCAGCAATTTGTTAAAGTATTTTTCTTGTTTGTTTCTTTAAATGAAAACTAACTTTTTTTCCTTCCTGACCCCTCTTGAATTGGAAATATTTGGGAGTATTCTTATTTTCTGAAAGAAGGGTTATTTGCATAAGTTCAATAATGCTTGTTGCATTGAATCAGAAATTAGAAATACTCATTATTGGACAGGGCTTTGACTGGAATGTCATACCTGAAGATTACCTTGTATGCTGGGCATTTGCTTTTCAACAATTTGAGTAGTTGACATGTAAATATTTTCTCAAAAATATTTAAAATCATATTGTCTTCATTGTTATAGAGTCACAGACAAAATTATACAAAATTATAAGAAATATTTTGAATGTTATCTTTAAAATTCAATAGTTGGAAATTTTGAAAGTTTATTAACTGTCGAGAACTATGGAGTATGGGGAACCAGCAGTTAGCGTAATGGCTATGTCGCTGGACTCCCACGTAGTCGACTGCGGTTCACGTCCCGGACCCGGTGGCTTAAAACTCACGCCGGGCATGTGTGCATGCCCAAGATCCCGAGAGGAGAATGGAGGAGAAGGGATTGCGGCGTGACCATCCCCCCTGGGGGGTGATTTCTTGCTTTCTGTCTCTATGTCTCTCTCTGTCTGGCCAGCACACGCGCCCTATAGCAAAAAAACCTCTCCAAAAAAAAAAAAAATATGGAGTATGGGCAAAAAATTTTTGATATGTAAAGTAAATGTGGAAAAATGTAAAAATAAATGAAAAAAAAATTAAAAAATTCATACCCACCATATCATTGATGATAGCTATGATTCACCAAGATTAATTAAATGCCTGGCACAGGTGCTTATGAGCAAGAAGATCTATGAAAAATTTCATGTAACAGAACAAACTTGATTATGGAATTAGCTGTATCTTGTGTTCAAGGCTATAGGCTCATGGGCAAAGAATGAGAGGAATTTTTTCATATCTCTTCCAACAAAGGAGCCTAGACATTGTGTTCTGAATCCTAGATTCCCTTTAACCTCTGGAAAGAACGAGATGGCCTTTATTTATAAAGGTCTAAATCACAAGTGGAAACCTGAAGGACTGAGCTTCCGTGTTTTATTTGGCTGGAAAAATCTTTTGAGAGAATTTGAATGAGATGTGCACAGTTTTTTTAAGAAAAAAATTGCTAGAGGGCACATGGGCTCACTGGTGAGAGACAGAGCTCCAGAGAGGGAAAGTAAGAAAGCACCAGCCGTGGGAGACAGTCATGATGGAATCCCTGCTCCTTTATTTCTCTCTCTCTTTGAGATTTTGGGCACATATGTACATATACTCAGTGTTTTTGTTTGTTTGTTTGGTTGCTTTTTTTTATTCCCAGTCTGAAAACAGCCACTGTTTATTTACTGACCAGATTACAGAAATAATCATGGTGGATACCTTCGTTCATCCTTCTAATAAGTCTGTTGATATGGTCTTCCCTGTTGCCAGCATCTCCACCTTCTACAAAATGGGTGTCATGTGTATTTTCTTTTCTTCATTCCACCTCATGGAGAAGATAATTTGAAGGGCCACAGGACGTTATTTGCTTCTTTGAAGCGTTTTCCAATAGTATAGATTTCATGAATCAGATCCTCCATGCAGACGATGCCGAATTTACCAAGAGATGGAGCAATCAAAGAGTTATCTATCAAAGCAATTCACTTCTTATTGATTTTGCCATAACCACATTTGTAGATCAGTTCATTTACTGACTTCAGGTTCGGGTACCCCCATGCAATATATGGTTCCACAATTCTCAGCATGTTAATTGAGGCCTTGTTGAGTTTAACAAAGGTGCCATTGAAGATCTGGCGAAGATGAAGAAGGTGCAATACCTTTTGAACCTTTGGGCTCACTCCACTGATACAAGAGGAAGGATCTGGGGCACGTCCACACAGGTGTATGTATAGGTGTAAAGCCTTCTATTTCTTCTTTCAGAAAAATATGTAGAGCAAATGCTTATGGACAATGGATAGTTGTCATGCATATATATTTTTTTCTTTATGAAAGAGAAAGAGAGGAAGAGAGAGAGACAGAGACAGGGTTTTTGTTTTTTTTTTATCTTTTTTTTTTTTTTTGGAGGAGTTTTTGCTATAGGATGCGTGCGCTCGCCAGACAGACAGAGACAGAGAGACAGAAAGCGAGAAATCACCCCCCAGGAGGGATGGCCATGCCGCAATCCCTTCTCCTCCATTCTCCTCTCAGGATCTTGGGCACGCACGCACACGCGCCTGGCGTGAGTTTAAGCCATCTGGTCCGGGACTCGAACCACGGTCGGCGATGTGGGAGTCCAGCGACATAGTCATTACGCTAACTGCTGGTGCCCTGGGTTTTTTTTTTTTTTCTTTTTGACAGGGTCTTAATGTGTTGTGATCCTCCTACCCTACCCTCCTAATTGGCTAGGATTACAGGCAGGTTCAACTACACCAGGCAAGGTCAGATTAGTCTGGGAACTGAACCTGGGCCTCTCATGTGGCATTCAGCCTCCCAAGTGGTGGCCTTACCTGTGCTGACTATAGCTAGGCCATCATGTATTGTTTTAAAATAAGAACTGGGTCACATTTTTCACACCTTGCATTTTAATTCATTGAATTTATTTGGTTGTTGTGAAAGTCATGATCCATTTTTGCATAGAAAAACAGAAAAATATGACTTTCCCAATGACCTAATATTTCAAAAATCACAAATATCTTCAAGACCAGTACAGATATACTTGTGGGTTGTATGAAAAACAATGAAACAGGATTATATATTAAGTTGGTCAGTCTTGGAGTATTAGTTTCCTGTAGATGCTGTAACAATTTGACTCAAGCTTGGTGACTTACAATAACAGAATTTTGTTCTTTTATTGTTCGGGAGGCCAGAAGTCTGAGATGAAGATGTGAGTAGGGCCTTGATCACTCTGAAAGCTATAGGGAAGAATCCTCTCTGGCCTCTTTTAGCTTCTCAGGGCTCCAGACATTCTTTGGCTGTGGCTGTAGAACTCCAGTCTCTATCTATATCTTCACGTGGTCCTCTCTATGTGCCAATCTTCTTCTGCCATTGTCTTATAAGCACATCTGTCATTGGATTTAATGTCCACCCAGATTATCCAGGATGAGCTCATGTAAATTTCCTTAATTTAATTATATCTGCAAAACCCCTTTTTCTATGTAAGGTCACATTCATAGGTTCAGATGGACATACTTTTTGGAGAATCACTATTTAATTCACTACGTTAGGTGAATATTAATATTATTATTTTAAGGTTTTTTCCTTTCACGAGTGAGAGAAGGGAAAGAACAAGCACCCCACAACAGGGTCTCACAGCATAACCCCCTTCCCTACAGGCTTTCCAACCAGCCAGGATCATGTGCGCATATGCCCAACAAGGACAGGCTGCCTGGAAAACCACACCTGTGCTCTCCATATAAATCTAGCATTGTTTGAACAGCGCTTGACCACTGCACCACTGAGCCCAGTCCTTAAAAAATATTTTTTAAAGAGTGGTTGATTTAAATTTCTGGGTCTTTTCTTTCCAGAGAAAGATTGTTGCTCTCAGGCACCTGCAATTGCCAGAGAGACAGGGAGAGACAGAGACAGAAAGCAAGATATCACCCCCCGGGGGGAAGGCCACACTGCAATCCCTTCTCCTCAATTCTCCTCGAGATTTTGGGCACGCATGCACATGTGCCTAGCAGGAATTTCAAGCTGCTGGGTCTGGGACTTGAACCATGGTAGAGGGGTAGGTGGTAATAATATACTAGCCACACATCTAAGAAACATGCACTGAGGGACCTGCAGGCGGCATGGTGGTTAAGGCACTAGACTCCCTCATGGCCAACCGTGGTTGGAGACCTGGACCTAGGGTTTGCTTTCTCTCTCTCTCCTTCTCCCTCTCCCCCTCTCTCTCTCTCTTTCTGATGAGAGTGGAGGACCTATAAAAAATTAAAAGAAAATAATAAATACAATTAAATAATTCTGGATGGAAGGAAGGAAGAAATGAAGAAAGGAAGAAAGAAGAAAGATGAAAGAAGAAAGAAGAAAGAAAGATGCACTGAGGGTTTAACTACCTGAGTTTTGCATCCCGAGGAAGTGGTGGTAAAATTGCAGCAATAAGGTTAATGATCTCTCTCTGTGGGTTGTGAGAGTTGGATTACAGAATTCAACAGAGGCTTCCTGGAGACTTTAACAGCTTTCACTGAGGCACTGTCCAGCATGTCTAAAAAGCTGACTTCAATAAAAGGTATTTTGTTTGGCAGACAATAAAAAATCTATTTTAACAGCTCTCTTATTTATTCTGCCTCTAGGATTATGTGTTGAAAGTTTAGGTGTGGTTCCCACTTAGTTTCCTTTCATATTTTGGAGTTGCCCTGACCATCTAAAAACTGGATTCTTGATATATCTAGGTGCATGGAGAATCTAGAGCCTTCCTTGGTGATGGGGCTATGCACCGTGTCCAGGGAGAGGCAGCACTCTTTGGGAATGGCAGACAGGCTCAGTCTAATCCTAAAGAGAGCATTTCCTTTACCACCCAAAGAGTTACCATTAGTGGGAATATTCCAAATGTAGCTAATGTTTACACCCAGCATGCACTGCCTTTATTCTTTGAAAATAATTATTTTTATTATTATTGTTATTATTTTTAGTTTTTTTTGCTATAGTGCATGTGTTTTCACTAGAGAGAGACAGAGAGAGAGGGAACATGAGAAAGCAAACCACCAGCTCCAGGACTCGAACTGAGGTCAGCCATGTGGGAGTCCAGCACCCAACCACCATGCTATCTTGTGACCCTGCATTTATTCTTTTATTTAAACTTTATAATAACTATGTGAGGCAAATACCATCATCATTTTCATTTTATAAATGAGGAAGCTGAGGAAAAGAGAGGTTAAATACTTGCCCAAATTTTATAAGCAGTGAAACTGAGATTCAAAGCCAGTCAGGACAGCTTTGACATGGCTGAGGTTGTCTTCAGGATTCCTTCATCCCCTTCCCCCTTTTCCGTTTTGTTCCTTTCTGAGCCAGGGCAGTGTAGTAGAGAGCATGTGTATCTTTTTGGTCAGTCTGATCTGGGTTTGAATCCTGGCTATGCAAACCTGCATGTTAGAAAACCCCTGTGAGCCTCAGTTTCATCTTTTTTTTTTTTTTTTTTTTTTTTTTTTGGAGAGGTTTTTGCTATAGGACACATGCGCTCACCAGAAAGACAGAGACAGAGAGACAGAAAGCAATAAATCACCCCCCCCCCCCCAAGGGGGATGGCCATGCCACAATCTCTTCTCCTCCATTCTCCTCTTGGGATCTTGGGCATGCACACATACACGCCCGGTGTGAGTTTAAGCCACTGGGTCCGGGACTCGAACTGTGGTTGACTACATGAGAGTCCAGTGACATAGCCATTATGGCAACTGCTGGTCCCCCTCATTTTTATTTATTTTCTTTTTTACTCATAATAGAATGTATGTGTGTGTATGAGAGACAGATAAAAGCACTCTCTACAGGGCTCAGTCATGCCACGATCCCTTTCCTCCAGCCCTCTAACCCACCAGGGTACATGTGTTCATCCACCTGGAATGTTTGCAACAAACATTCACTCAAAGACTGACAGGACTGGAGGAAAGGGATCATGGCATGACTGAACCCAGGACTGGTTCAGGCCTCTCCGGCACCCACCTCATCATTCCACTCTTTCCTCTGCCCAGTCCTGCCTCCTTCATCCCTCTCAGGTATTGGTGCTAAGGTCACTTCCAGTAAAATTTCTGCACTCTAATCTCTACCCCAGAGTCTGTTCTCTGGGCAACCTGATCTGTAATAGTCAATGTATATACAATGTCTGACATGTAATGCACATTCCATAAATTCTTTGCAGGGTTCCTACTCACCTTATGTATTTCCCATTATAATGTCTCACTACTCTGGAGAGCTCGTTGTGTCTTTGGCTACTTCTAGTTCATCAAAATTTAGCAATCCCAAGTCTCACTGCCACGGGGAAGCACCTTATCCAGAGCTAGTCGGTCATGGGTCAATGAATGTCTCTTCACCTGGATGAGGGGCACACAAGCTCCTAGACTGCATTAAATGGTCACAGGATGAGAGCCTGACTATAGAGGAGACTCAATTATATGACATAGGTAGCTGCCCCCAGCCCTAGACATAACAGCCTTTGAGTGAATGTTATCAATGCTGTTAGTCTGTTACTAACCCTGAAGAATGAACACTCAGTGTGCAGATTCTAGACAGACAGTATAAAAAAACTAAACAGGCACACAACAGTGAGCACTTTGAGAACTTTACAAAATATGGAATTTCTACACCATCAGCAACGTGCCTGAGAAGTCTGCATGCCATGATCTAAAACTATAGCATATAGACAGAGCAGGAGAGGGAGCAACAGTTAGCAAGTGGGCACATGGGCTGCACCTGGGAACCTGGCTTGCAGAGACTATGCCCTTTCAAGCTAAGGGGCCGTGTGGCCAGGAGAGAGAATCAGTCTGGGGCAGTCCTGTGGAAGGCTCTTGTCCTTGCAGAAAAACTACTGGGCTATTCTACAGTAACAGGGCTCCAGGGAGCCTTGCTACTCCACTGTTTTGCCAGGCAATGTCAAGATGAACTTTGGGCAGCATGTAGCACAGTGGTTAAGTGAAGTGCATAGGGAGCTGAATTTCACATGACTGACCGCAGTTTGAGACCACCCTGGTAACTTTAAAAACATGCTATGTATGCGTGCATGCCCCAGATCCAGATGGAATGGAGAAGCAGGAAAATGGATTGTGGGATGAATACACCCTGTTGGGAGATGCCCTCTCCCTGTTTCTCTCCTTCTCTTTGCCTGGTGAGCACATGCACCCTCTAGTAATTATCTATCGATATCTACATATATGCAAATATGTACATTTTCCAGACTAGTGTGACAATGATTGTTCTCCCAATAGTCATTTTCCTCTTCTTCTATGATAATAAATAATACATGGGTTTTCCAGGTTGCCAAAAAACTGCCTTTCTCACCTTTTTCCACTTTCTTGCAGCTAGATGTATGTGGTTAG
This sequence comes from Tupaia tana, assembly GCA_026018925.1. Taxonomy (NCBI): domain Eukaryota; kingdom Metazoa; phylum Chordata; class Mammalia; order Scandentia; family Tupaiidae; genus Tupaia; species Tupaia tana. The sequence goes on along the minus strand of JAKSZU010000008.1, from coordinate 53,581,624 downwards.
ATTCTGGCAGATTAGAAGAGAGCTGAACTGATACTTGCAATGACTGGGTCATGCTCTGAATGAGGGGGAGCTTGCCTTTCCCTTCTTCTTCACTTCCTTCTGACTAAAACGTGTGTGACGGACGGTACTGAAGCAGCCAGCATGGATACAGAGAGCTACTTGTTGAGAGTGGAAGTAGCAATAAGACAATAGAATCATCCAGAGTTCTCCATCTTAGCCTTGAACTGCTAATGCGCCGAGTGTTAATATGACAGATACTTGGGACCAGCAGATGGCATACTGGTTATGTTGCCAGACTCCCACGTAGTCCACTGTGGTTCAAGTTCTGGATTGAGCAGCTTAAAACTCATGCTGGGTGGGGACCAGCAGAAGGCATAATGGTTATGTTGCTAGACTACTACATAGTTGACTGGGGTTCGAGTCCTGGACCCAGTGGCTTAAAACTCACAATGGGCACATGTGTGTGCATGCTCAAAAATCCCAAGAGAAGAATAGAGAAGAAAGGATTGTGGCATGGTCATCCTCCCTGGGGGGTGCTTTCTGGCTTTCTGTCTCTCTGGTGAGCACATGTGTCCTATAGCAAAAATCTCTATCTTAAAAAAATAAAAATAAAAAAATTAAAAGCTCATGCCGGGTGTGTGTGTGTATGTGCATACATGCCATGATCTCATGAGGAGAAGGGATTGTGGTGTAGCCATCCCCCCTGGGGGAAGTGACTTCTCACTTTCTGCTTCTCTGTCTCTCTGGGGAGCATACATGCCCCATAGCAAATATCCCTCTCTCTCTGAAAAAAAAAAAAAAAAAAAAGATGGATATTAACTTTCGTATCATTTAAGCCCCTGGCATTTTGACTTTTGATGTGGCAGCTAAACCAGTGTTTTACTAAAATCCAAAATCTCAGAAAGCGTGGTTGTGTACTTTGCTCATGAAGTTACCTGTGATGGATTCCACCAGCACAAGGGAATCAACCGAGAAAGAGGAAGCCATGGGATCAAGGAAACAGAGGATTCAGTTAGGACACAGACCGTGGGAGCACTCCGGAATTGAATTTGCTTATATAAAACAGAAATTCGATTTTTTTCCCTAAAAATTTGTTCTTGTTTCTATTGATTCACTTGGATTTTTAAATGACTCGTAATAATTGTACGTATTTTGGGGATGTTTCTTTTCATTTTTAGGTTTTTGCTATAGGGCATGTGGACTTACCCGAGAGAGACAGAGAAAGGGAAAGTGAGAAATGACCTCCCTGGTGGGGATGGCCACACCTCAATCCCTTCTCCTTTATTTTACTCCTGGGATTCGGGGCATGCATACACACATGCCTGGTGTGAATTTGAAGCCACTGAGTCCAGGACTCAAAATCATAGTTGGCCATGTGAGAGTTCAGTTTCTTAACCACCATGCCACCTGGTGGCCCGCATAAAGTATGTGTTTATTTTATTTTTTCTTTTTCAGAGTGATTTTTTCTATAGGGTATGTGCACTTGCTGAAAAGACAGAGAGAGACAGAGAGACAGAAAGTGAGAAATCACCCCCCCCCCCGGGGGATGGCCACGCTGCAATCCCTTCTCTCACATTCTCCATTTGGGACCTTGGGCATGTTAATGTGCTGGGCATGAGTTTCAAGCCACTGGTTTTGGGACTCGAACTGCAGTTGACTACGTGAGAGTCCAACGACATAACCATTATGCCATCTGCTGGTCCCCAGTCCATGTTTCTATACATGCATACGATGTACAATCATCAGTTTAGAGTATTTATAACATCATTATTGAGAGACCATTCAAAAACAGTTTCTTGTAGCTATTTTTTTTTTTTTTTTTTTTTTTTTGAGAGATTTTCGCTATAGGGCACGTGCGCTTGCCAGACAGAGAGAGACGTAGAGACAGAAAGCGAGAAATCACCCCCCAGGGGGGATGGTCACGCCGCAATCCCTTCTCCTCCATTCTCCTCTCCGGGATCTTGGGCACGCACGCACACGCGCCCGGCGTGAGTTTTAAGCCACCGGGTCCGGGACGCGAACCTCGGTTGACTACGTGGGAGTCCAGCGACATAGCCATTACGCTAACTACTGGTTCCCTCTTGTAGCTATTTTGAAATATTTATCATTGTTAATTACAGTCAACCTTCTGTGCAAAAGAACACTAGAACTTGTTCCTCTTCTCTGTAATTTTGAACTCATCGACCAACCTCTCCTATCCCTTTCTACTCTCTCCCATTTCTAGCTTGTGGTAACAACCATTCTATTTTCTATTTCTCTGAGGTCAACTTTTCTAGATTCCTCTAATGAGCAAGATTATTAGGTATTGGCCTTTCTGTGACTCAGTTATTTCACTTAACATAATAATCTTCAGATCTGTCCATGCAAAGATTCCATTCTTTTTAATGGCTGAGTAGTGTACCATGCACAAATGTATATTTTCTTTATTCTATCTATTGAGGGCTCTTAGGTTGATTCCTAAGAGAATCTTGGCTTTAGTGCTGCAATACATATGAGAGTGCAGAAATCTCTCCAACATGCTGATTTCATGTCCTTTTGATATACCTAGTAGTGGGATTGCTGGGTCATATGGTACCTCTAGTCTTAGTTTTGTGAGGACTCTTCATACTTTTTTCCATTATGGCTTTACTAATTTACATATCTGCGAACAATGTGCAAGAGTTCTTTCTCCACAATCTTGCCAGCATTTATTTTTTGCCTTTTTTGGGCATTCTTACTGAGGTGACATGATATCTCACTGTGGTTTGATGTGCATTTCCCTAATGATCAATGATATTGAGAATTTTTCATATACCTGTTGGCCATCTGTATGTCTTCTTTTGGAGAAATGTTTGGTCAAATCTTTTGCCCATTTTTAAATTGGATTATTTGTAAAATAGATACTCTAAATAGCTAGCAGATTCAACAGGAAGGATTTTTCTCTGACTAAATGACAAGTCTGGCAGTTCATGGCTGGTACAGCTTCTCTATAAGGCCCCCAGAAAATGAATCTTTTTCTAGTTTCTTATTTCATTATCCCTATAAAGTGTTTTTATCCTCAGGTTTATGTGATGGTTGTTGGAACTTTAGCCAATTTAGGTACAGGAAAAGGCTAGTAGTCTTCTAAAAATATGTTTTAGATGGCAGGAAAGAGAAAGGATTGATGACAAAGTGGTATAAAACCCAGCCAATTCAGCCTTCTTTTTAAGAAGCCCCATCAACAATGTTCATTTTCATCTTATTGACAATAGATTACTCACATGATCCATCTTATTTACAAAGAAAGCTAGGAAATATAGTCTGCTAACTACAGCAAAATAAAGATAACATTAATAAGGAAGAAAGAAAGAATAAATACCGCATAGGCAAATGGTTTTTCTACCATGACTATCTTTTTAAAAAATTGCTTTAATTTAATTTTATTCATCATCATTAAAAAAAAAATTTAACCACAGAGTGACAGAGAGAGAGAGAAAGTGGGAAAGCAAGCTGCCAGGTCCAGGACTTGAACCATGGTCAGCCATGTGGGAGTCCAGTGCCTTCAACACCACACCATCTGCTACCCCCAACCATGACTATGTTATACTTCTTTCCCAAATGTTTCTATTGCTTACAGATAGTGGGAATATAAACATTGATGAGTTGTTACATATAATATGCATAAAATAATAATAGCTAACTTTAGTATTTACTATGTTAAGCTATGCTAAACATTTTCAGATAGGAGGGGACCTCAAAAAGTTTATGGAGAATGAAATTATAGTATGAATTTATTACCCCTTGTATATATATTTATGAATTCCTCGAAGTAAATCTTTACTATCATAACATTGTTATCTCTATTATATATGTGGGGAAACTGAGGCACAGGAAGGTTAAATGACCTACCCATTTAGCAAATGGGAGAGCCAATGTTCAACCCTAGAGAATCTGAGAGTCTATCCTCCACGTCAAAGTTCTACTGCCCTTCCTAAAAAGAAATTAAGCAAAAAGAATAAACAAGATGGAAAATGCTCCTGATGTTGATGACACCAGTCTCATTATTTTTTGCAAAGACAAAAATCTGCAATGCGAGCATCCTTCATATTATCTTGATGTTCTCCATGCCAAGTAAGATCCCAGGCTAGGGTTCTTCTGTACACACCACAAAAAAAAAAAAAAAAAAAAAGGAACCGTATTCTCTTGAAATCAACTGTGTCCCCACCCAGGGGCAATAGGCTTGGGCTCTGCTCACTTTTAACTACATTTGACATCCTTGGCAGCCCTGGCCATCATCAATATCACTTAACATACTTCCAAGGAGTCTGGCATGTTTGGGAGTGCCTCCTTGCCTCAGACTAAATTGGCCAATCCACAGGGTGAGTGCCTGACTCTCTGCTAGGCTGGTTGGAACCTGTTCTGTGTACATAAGAATGAAAAATACTAGAATCTGTCACTTCATCCAATTAAGTCCTACTTTTAGTTTATTAATAGAACTAAGAACCCGGCAGTGGTCATCAGACTCCTTCTTCAGGAGATGCCATTTGAATAGATTTTGCAGTTTCTCTGATACCAGTGTTCTCATTTCTGTCTTCCTAGTCCTTGAAATGATTGCGTTAACCGAAATCGCATGAGCTGAAATTGCATTGACTGTGACTGGTGATATTTAAGAGTTCTTATGCCTCCAAAAAGCTCTGTGCTGTCTGGCACTGAGCCCTTGCCAAATGAAAAACCCATTTTCCTGGCGAGAAACAATTGATGTGGACCTAGACTGACATGGTGTTAAAGAGGCCTATGAATTTACATAGCTGAAGATTGTCTGCTAGAATCCCAGACCAGGCAGCATAAAAAATGTTTTCCCTCATTGGATATACTTACCAAGGGTTGATTTGAGCTTAATTTAGTTTAAATTTTGGCAAGTGGAATGGGTGGTTCTAATGTTTGGATTTTGTTATCAAAATCCTGGCAAAAAATTTTTAGCCCTATTATATTTTAACACCCTTGAAACCAATGTCTGCATTAGCTTCCTGCATTAAGAAGGGGAGAAATGCATCACTTCAGGAGTTCCATAGTTCTTCTACTTAGAATTTTTAAAAGTTTTTGGTAATAAAGCTAGATTTTATTTTTCATGCTTATCTCTCCCCCTAGAAACTTCTCATGGCTTTGCCTACTGTCTGCCCTTTTTTCCCAGGGTGTATGATCACCTGTTTCCCACCCGGACCAGGCCTTCCCGAACACCTCCAAATTTGGGCCATACATTTGAGTGGGAAGGACAGACTCTTAAACATTTATTGAGTCTAGCAATATCTGGTTAAAACTCTTTAACAGGGCTAGCCCTTCAGCCTAGTGGTTGAGAGATGTATCCCACATGGCCTACAGTGATTCAAATCCTGGCCTTAGGAGCTTGAAAAATACCCTGACATAGGTGCGTGCATGTCCGTAATTTCAACAGGATGGAGAAATAAGAGGAAAAGGGACTATGGTGTGACCAGGCTCCATTGGGGAGTATATTCTCCCTCTCTCTATCCCCCTAACTCTCTGCCACTACCTGGCAAATTCACATGTCCTTGGGCAGTTACAAAACAAAACAAAATAAACTTTTTTTAAAAAGAAAACTCCAGGGCCGGATGGTGGCTTGGTAGTTGGGGCAGCTGGAACCCACATGGATGACCACATGGTTTGAGTCTCAGACATGAAGGCTTGAAAAACATGCCAGGCATGCGTGGCCAAAATTCTGACAGGAGGGAGAAATAGAGGAGAAAGGACTGCAGCCTGACCATTCTCCTTGGGGAGCACACTCTCTCTCTTTCTCCAGCAATGCACATGCCCTCTGGCAAAAACAAAACAAAAACAAACCTCTATAATGAATCTCTTGGGCTGACATTCTTTAAGATGAGGAGATTAAGATTTTACATAATTAAGTAATTTTCTTCAGGTCCCACAATGAAGCAAGTCCATGGACTTAAAAAGATTATTATCAAAGGACTCATGCACCCACCAGAGAGAGAAGGAGAAAATGAGAAAGACAAAGAGAAAGTACCCTTTAATGGGGCATAGGCACATCTCAATCCTCCCTTCTCCACTCTCCTTCCCCTAAAGATTCTGGGCATATGCACATAGGCACCGGAACTTTGAGCCTGACTCCTAAGACCCTCTCTGCTGCCTTCCTAAAACCATTTCTTTGCTCTGTTCTGATTCACAGCTACAAATGACACATTAATATCTCTCGCCTTATTCTAAAGATGGAAAAGCTATAACCATGAATAAAAATCCATACTAAGGGGCTAGCATTCTTGGGACTGCTTGAAGATTACACATACAAAGGAAGGAAGCAATGTGAGGTAATTAAGTGTAATGTGTTTCTTCTCCCAGACCTCTTTGTATTTTACTTGGACAAAAGCTTAAGTCCCAAGAACAAAACTCTGAGTTTAGTCCTGAAAGGTTTCTGGTGGAAAGTAGGTGGGCTTGATTGACTTGCTGTGGCCATCACCACCCTGCAGTGTGTGCGCTCAGTCTCCCGACTTTTCCCCAACCTTGGCCAGTGTCTTCTTTGCTCACTCCTGCTGCTTCTGCTCCTACAGGTAGCTTACCCTTAGCCTGCATCCACATTTTGTGTGTTTGTGGTATCTTTTTTCATGGGCCCTCATCCTCAGCTTTCTGCTCCTTGTTATTTCTGAAAATATAATAACATATCTTTTACTTTTGTTTCACATTTAAAGGAAAATCAATGTCTCCCTCTCTGTGTGCATTCCTCATGTTATCTCATAAGTGCTTACATGACATCTTCTCTCCAGTGGGCTGGGAAGGATCTTCAGAGGGAAGAACCAGGTCTTTGCTTCAGCCTTGTCTAACTTCTCCAGGCTCTCTGAGCTAGATAGCTGGTCTTCGTTTCTTAGGAACACTAAGCTCCTTCCCACCTCGGGACCTTTGCCTGTACTGTTCCTTCTGCCTAGAAAGCTCTTCCTATACATCTTCATCCAGCAGGCTCCTCATCAACAGGTGTTAGGTCAGAGGCCACCTCTCTGAGAGACTTTTTCTGACATCTCATATAAAGAAGCCACCAGCCTCCAGCCTCTCCATCACATCTGTTTCATTTTCTTCATGGCACCTATTTGATTTTTGTTATCAGCTTCATTTTGATTCCTTAAGTAAATCTATCTTAACACCATGGGAACAGTGACTGTGTCTTATTCTCTGCTACATTCCCAGCACCTGAAACAGTGACTGGCAGACTGTAAGCAGCAAATAAATATTGATGTAATACATGAATGGATGGATAGTGGTATTCAATAAATGTCAATTGAATGAATGGCAGTTTGGTTTGCCCTTCCTCTGGACACCCGCAGTCATTCCTTCACATAGCATAGTTGCCATCGCTCCCATATTGTGATTGTTTCATTTCTTCAGGTAGACTTGGAGTTCAAGTAGGCAGGGTCACTGTCCTATTTTTCTGTGTGTCTTGCTAACATCTAGCAGAGTGCCTTTCACATTGTAGCCTCTTGGTATTCTAAGTCAATCCTTCCATTTTCTGGTGCCTAACAGAGCTCAATAAATGGCACTAGACTCTTACCAGTGATGCAGCCAACCCACACTCAGTCTTTATGGCTAAGCATGTTCCATTGCCAGGGTAGAAAAGCTTAGCCTGCACGGTCAGCTCCTATCCATGTTTTGGGTCTCAGAACCATGTGCTGTGAGTGGTCATGATGGCAGAGCTGCTCATGAGTAGAACAGTCAAGTGTCAGTTATCTTGTTTCTGATACCTTGTGCTGACCTTTTGAACTTTGACAGCACACGGAGATATCTTTAAAGAATAGCCTCAGTGATGCCTGGATCCCTGTGCCCCATCATGACTGAGCAATTAAATCTATCTATAACTAGAGCTCGGATAGTTTTCCTACTAACGTGTTTGTTAACTTCTACTTAGGCCAAAATACATCTGCCATTTTTGCTTTGCATAGCTTATCCCTGTCATTTTGGCATATCACTTCCTATAAAAATTTAGTATCATTTTCAAATTTAGAGAATTTACTGTGCACTCTCTTTTCCAAAACATAATAAACCATTAAATCAGATTGACCCAGGACTGATTCCACAGGAAATACCACAATTTACACTTCACAATTTAATAATGTTGTTGCCTTACTATTTGTCATTAATTCTTTATCCACTATATACCCCTCTGCCTGATCCTAGGGTAACTCAGTTAAGAAACAGCTATTGGTGTGAAAAATTGTCAAAGATTTTTTTCCAAGAATAAAATACGTTCCTGATTTCCCCTTTCTCCACAAATTTCTTTTCCTTCTGAAAGAACTTTTAGGTATTAGTCAAGCATGATTTCATCTTAGAGAAACTGAGTTTGTTTCCCTCTAACTGACGAATATTCAGCAATCCTGTTTTTCATTTGTGTTTCCACTTATGCACAAATATCTTCATTTTGGAGACTCTATCCCCTTCCATATTCCTTCAGACTGGGCAAATAATGATGAAGTCCAGAACCTCAATTTTCAACCTTTCTTTGCTAACCATAGAAAACAAATACAAAAGAATGTTTTGAAAAATAAATTAGATCTACATTATTATTATTTTTAGGTTTAGCTCCTTTGAGAGAGAAAAACAACCACCCTCAACAGGGTCTCACTCTGTGGGTCCCCTCTAGTCCCCTCAGCCAGCCGAGCTCATGTGTGTGTACCCAGAGTGGACAGGTTCACTGGGGAACAGAACCTGTGATCTTCCTTATGGATCTAGCATTGCTTGAGCAGCATGTTACTGCTGTGCCACCAAGCTGGTCCATTTTTAAAACTTACTTTATGATAAAAAATATAATTAAAAAAAATGTTGTCCAGGGCAATAATTGGCACAGAGGTTAAGGAACTGGATCCTACATGGCTGACTGAGCAGTTCGAGTTCCAGACCCTGTGGCTTGAGAAACACGTTGGGTGCATGTATGTGGATGTCAAGCATCTCTCATGTGCTCATTATATCTCTTCCTTGGAAAAATGTCTGTTTTAAAAAGCCATTTGGCCATTTTTAAACTGAGATGTCTCTTTACTATTGATTTGTTAGAGTTCTTTATACACAAAATAAAATGGAGGAGAAGAAATTGTGGTATGGCCATCCTCCCCCCCCGGGGGGGGGGGCGATTTCTCACTCTCTCTCTCTTGTTCTGAGGTGAATGCACATGCTTTATAGAAAACAAACAAACAAACAAAAACAAAACCTAAAAAAAGGCCCATGTGCACATTTAGCCATTAGCAAACATATGGGAAAATTAGTTAGAAAATGATCTGATCAAAATTACCACATTTTCTAGCACTCAGTTAAATATTTCATACATGCCTTCCTTTCTTTTTAAAAAATCTTCCAGAGAGTTCACCGCAAGAGACAAAGAGAGAGAGGAAAAAGTGTCCTCAAGTGGGGCATCATTATGCCACAATTCCTTATCTTCCATTTCTCCATCCTGTTTAGATTTTTCTGCACACAAGCACATGAGCCTGGCATGTGCCACCAGGGCTGGGATTCAAACCACACTCTTCCCTGGGTGGGATTCAGCTACCTTAACTACCAAGCCACACATGCTTTTCTTTTCATTTTCTCCTTTCTCTAGTTTTGCCTCATAGTTTAGTCTGTTATCATTTCTCTATTAGATAGTGTTACAGTCCCTTCCTCGGGATTTGTATTTTTTTCTTTTTCTTTTATCCCTAATTCAATAACTCTGTATTTAGTTTCATTGCTTATAACCAGTGGTAGGTCTAGCAATTATTTTTAACTTGAAATACTCACTTAGCTTCTACTTTATGGTCATTGATGTCACTCTTAGAAGTTTTAAAAGGACTGGAATGCATTATTCTTTTTTAAGAACTTGAAATGGCCGTAACTCATAAAGAAGTTTGAACCTATCTATTCTTCACTAGCATACTTTTCCAAACAATGAACAAATAAATTATTTAATCTTCTCTCTTTATTCTGCTCTCCTTAATAGAAATTTAGTACTCTTGGTTTGTTAATTAGGCAAATAAATTGTCCTTTGAAAGACGGGACAGGTGCTGTACTTGTGGTAAGAGTCACAACTAGAAATTCTAAGTCCCAAGTAGCAGTTTTTGAGAATGGTCCTTTAACTTCCATTAATTGCAAAATAAACAATTCCATGAAGCTAAACCTTCTGGAATCTGTACTAGATGTTCAAAGTTCTTTAGTGTTTTGATAAGTCACCAAATACATCCTTAGATGGATTTGGTTATTGTTTGTTTGCTTGTTTTCAACAGCTTCATTGAAATCTAATTCATATACCATATAATTCACCTCCAAAGTGTACTATTAGGTGGCTATTAGTACATTCACAAATATGTGTAACCATTACCAGTCAGTTTTAGAACTTTTTCATCACCTCAAGAAGTTCCCCATTCTTTTTTTCCTCTCGTCCCCTCCCCTCCCCTCCCCTCCCCTCCCCTCCCCTCCCCTTTCCTTTCCTTTCCCTTCCTTTCCTTTCTTCTTCTTTCCCTTCCCTGCCCTTCCTTTTCCTTCCCTTCCCTTCCCTTCCCTTCCCTTCCCTTCCCTTCCCTTCCCTTCCCTTCCCTTCCCTTCCCTTTTATCTTTTCTTTGCCAAAGTGCATGTTCATCAGCAAGAAAGAGATAGAAAGAGTGGAAAGTGAGAAAGTACTACACAATGGGATATGGTTACATCACAATCCCTTCTCCTCTGTTTCTGCACTCCGTAGAGATTTCAGGTATACACACACACACACACACCCAGCATGCATTTTTTAAGAATTATTTTATGTATTAGTGTTATTATTTTAATTTTAACAGAGAGAGACAGAGCAAGAGAGAGGGAAAGTGAGAAAGCAAGCCACCAGGTCTGGGACCCAAACCTTAGTCGACCACGTGGCAGTACAGTGACTTAACCACTACATCACCTGCCGTGTGTGTTTTTACCTTTTTTTTTTTTTTTTTTTTTTGGAGAGGTTTTCGCTATAGGGCGCGTGCGCTCGCCAGACAGACAGAGAGAGAGACAGAGACAGAAAGCGAGAAATCACCCCCCCAGGGGGGATGGTCACGCCACAATCCCTTCTCCTCCATTCTCCTCTCGGGATCTTGGGCACGCACGCACACGCGCCTGGCATGAGTTTTAAGCCACTGGGTCTGGGACGCAAACCGTGGCCGCATACGTGGGAGTCCAGCGACATAACCATTACGCTAACTGCTGGTTCCCCCCGTGTGTGTTTTTAACCAACTGGGGCAGATATTCCAACTGCACGGTTGGCCTTGTGGGATCTGGTTGACTTAACCACCAGGCCACGGAACTGGCCCAAGAGGAAGTTGACTATTCTTTTGCTAGTCCCTCCTTTACCTTCCACTTCTTTCCCCCTCCCCTAAGCAACCACTAATCTACTTTTTAAAAACAAATTTCTGTATTTTGGACCTCCATATAAATGAAATAATAGATATGCGGCCTTTTGTGAGTGATTTATTTCCTTAACCTAAGAGTTCAAGGTTTGTCTGTATTATAGCAATATATGAATATTTTGTTCTTTTTATGACTCAGTAATGTTCCATTACATTGAACAGATCACATTTTATTTACCTACTCATTAGTTAATGGACATTTGGGTTGTTTCTACTTTTTGCTCTTGTGAATAATGCTCACATAAAAATGTGGGCAGAAGTGTTTGTGTGGACCTATATTCTGATTTATCTCGGATATATATGTAGAAGTAGAATTTCTGGGTCGTGTGGTAATCTCATGTTCAATAGTCTGAGTAACTCCCACTCTATTTCCCCAAGGGGCTATACCATTTTATATTCTCACCAGCAGTGCGTAAGAGTTCCAATTTGTCCATATCTTCACCAACACTTACTATTATCTGACTTCTTGATTTTAGCCATCCTAATGGATATAAAGTGGTATCTAATTATAGGTTTCATTTGCATTTCCCTGGTGATCAATGATGTTAACCATGTCTCATGTGCTTGTTGTATTTCTTCCTTGGAAAAATGTCTATTGTCATTTGCCCATTTTAAAGTTGGATTATGTTTTAATTATCGATGTGTAGGAGTTTTTTATACACAAATGTTTTATTTATTTATTTTTAAAGAGAGACTTTTGCTATAGAAAGTGTGTGCTCACCAGAGACAGAAAAAAAGAAATCATCCCCCAGGGGGAGGCCACTCTGCAATCCCTTTTCCTCCAGTCTCAGAGGTCACACACACACACAGTCATCTAGCATGTTTTTCAAAACACTGTGTCTGGGACTTTAATTGCAGAGTCAGTCATGTGAAATCCAGTGCTTTAACCTTCACACCATCTGTTGATCCTTGTTTTCTTAATTTTATTTCTGGATTGATCATTGTGAATATATAAAGACACTATTACTTTTTCTGGAAAAGAATTCTTTTAGTTTATTTATTTATTTATTTATTTACTTATTTAAATTTGACCAGAGAGGAACAGAGCAAGAGAAAGAAAGAGAGAAAGTGAGAAACCAAGCCTCCAGGTCTGGGACTCCAACCACAGTCAGCCATGAGTCCAGCGCCCTCAACCACCAAGCCAAAAAATACTATTACTTTTTTTTGTTTGTTTGTTTTGGAGAGGTTTTTGCTATAGGGCGCGTGCGCTCGCCAGAAAGACAGAGAGAGGCAGAGAGACAGAAAGCGAGAAATCAACCCCCAGGGGGGATGGCCACGCCACAGTCCCTTCTCTTCCATTCTCCTCTCGGGATTTTGGGCACGCACGCACATGCGCCTGGCATGACTTTAAGCTGCCGGGTCCAGAACTCGAACCATGGTCGACTACGTGGTAGTCCAGCGACATAGCCATTACGCTAACTGCTGGTCCAAAAAATACTATTACTTTTTACATATCAATCTTGTATCATGCAGCCCTGATGAATTCAGTTGTAATTCTAATAGTTTTTTTTTTTTTTAAATGAAGTCCTAAGGATTTAAGTCATGTCATTTAAAAAAATCGTTTTACTTCTTCCTTTCCAATTTGGATGCCCTTTACTTCTTTTTCTTGTCTAATTGTATACATAGTCATAAGAAATATTGGTCCAGGGGTCAGCAGGTGGCATAGTGGTTAAGATGCTGGACTCCCACATGGCTGACTGTGGTTCAAGTCCCAGACCTAGCAGCTTGAAAATAGTGCCTAGCACATGTGCACCTATGCCCAGGATTCTAGGAGGAGAAAAGAGAAGGGGATTGTGGCATGGCCATCCTCCTGGGGGTGATTTCTCACTTTCCCTCTCACTCTCTCTCTCTGTCTCTCTCCTTTCCAGTGAAAACCTTAAAAAAAATTGGTCTGTAATTATCCTTTCTTCTGATATGTTTTGGTTTGGTATCAAGTAATAACTGATTTTACTTTTTTAGAAGAATTTATAAAGACTTGGTATGAATTCATTGACTTTTTGTAGAATTTAGTGAAGATATATGGGCTTGGGTTTGTCTGTGTGTGTGTGTGTGTGTGTGTGTGTGTGTGTGTGTATTTTTAAAAATACTGATTTAATCTCCTTACTTGCTATAGTAATATTCAGATTTTTATTTCTTCTTGAGTCAGTTTCCATAGTTTCTGTCTTTCTCTTGATTCCTGGCTCTTTGCCTGTTCTTCCCCACTTGATCGTCTCTAAGAACTGGCAGCAGATATGATGAATTAGCACCAGGATTGTGGACCACAAATGAGTGTGGCTGGATACAAGACTTGGATGGAATAAAAAGCAAGGGTCAGCAACCCTTGTCCCATTTGGGGGCAAGAGAAACCAGAATGAGCATTAGCAAGTAAGTCGTGAACAGCCATGAAATAGATCCAGTGGGAGACCAGACCCTCACAGAAGGATAAACAGGAGGTGTGCAAATTTGGGAAGAGAAAGCAACAACAGAAACAAACACCAGACCAGGCATAGGCCAAAAGACACAGACCAGCAGTAGAACAGAGTTTAATGTCTGGTACTGAACCAACCTCTGCTTCAACCCAGGACCTTTCTGAGCTTGTAGTAAAGGCAGGACCCACTCCCTGAGCTTAGGGCTGACAGATTCATAGTTGCAGACCAGGGAGACTATCTGATCCCACTGAGAATGAGAAAGAGAGAGTTGAAATAATGTGGGACTCCTGAAAGGATCTTTGGAAACTGCTCAAGATATACTCAAAACTGAAATCTTGAGCCGTGACAGAGACATCCCAAGAACAATTAATTTAATTTAATATTAGTATACATAATTTAAAACCTATTCTTGAACTACATATGACTAAACAATGCACATTTATACTGACATTTTATATGTCCCATGAACAAGAAATTATTTTCTCATATTTTGGAATATAAAAGCTGAGCCTTTATTCCAAATTAATTCTCTTCCAGAAAGAATGGGTAACATGAATCCATTAAAGAAATAAAAGAAGTAAATGGAAAATATTTTGATCACATATTTGATTAAAATATTTAGTATTATGTGTATCTGGAAAAAGACAATCCCTCAAGGAATACAAATTCCAAGTAAGATGGGGTTTACTTTAAAGAGAAAAAGCCACAGCTATGCTAATAATCCCTTTTAAGATTCTGTGGATAACATGAGACCCACAGTAGTATCTAACATAAACATGTAAGGAGATTTAAGAGAAACACAACAAAAATAAACTGTGAGAATCACCCTACAAAGTTTTTTTTCCATCCTCTGGCTCTTTTAAAATCTCAAGGAAAGAATAAGAACTCCTCAAAGATCAAAAGAGAGAGAAAAAAAAAGAAAAAATTAGAAAAGCAAATTGGTAAACTGTGTCCTTAAAGAACATGATGGTAGGTGTTGAAATAGATTTTTAGATTTGTTATTAACTGAGTTTGGACTCTTTCAGTTAAAAGTCCAAAAACAAACATAAATTAGCTTAGCTCCAAAGGTTAGTCGGTTCACAGAATTGCAAAGTCTGAGAGATGAGGTGTAGTGAGATGCTATTGACTTTCCATTTCTTGGCTCTGCTTTCTTCCTCCCTTTTCTCCTCGTTTTCCTTCTTTCCCCACTTTTTTTTTACCCTTTGTTTCCTCCTCCTCCTCCTCCTTCTCCTTTTCCTGCTTACCTCCCTTCTCCTTTTCTTTTAACCCATGTTGCTTCATTCTGCAGATGGATTCTTCTATGTGACTGGGGAAGACTGCTTCTAACAAGAATAAGATTTCATACTCCTAATAACTAGTGAACGCACTTCAGGCCAGTAGAACTATAGTAACATGGAAGGCAAGATAAGGGGCCCCAGAGAGTGGTCATCCCTGAAGATCCCTCCACTCCATGATCTCTGTCCTTTCAACCATGACCCCCACCATAAGAGTCTTTCTTGCCATTAGCCTGGACCTGAAGAGCTTCTGCACAATGATAAAGACTTTAGTTCATTGAATAATCATCCACTAACCACACGTGCTGAAGCTCCTGCTATGGAGGGTTCTGAGGTCAGTGAGCTGGATGACGTCCTTTTCCCTCACAGAAATGATATTTGAGTTGTGTATGTGTGAGGGGTATTGCTTCATTAGATAAGGTGGCCAGTGAAGGCCTCTTTGAAAATGAGACACTTGAATCACTACCTTAAAGAGTAGGAGGCTTTAGCCATGTAAGGAACATTTTCTTTTTTTCTTTTTTTTGGAGAAGTTTTTGCTATAGGGCGTGTGCTCGCCAGAAAGACAAAGAGAGACAGAGAGACAGAAAGCGAGAAATCACCCCCCAGGGGAGATGGCCAAGCCACAATCCGTTTTTCTCCATTCTCCTCTCGGAATCTTGGGCATGCACACACACGCGCCCGGTGTGAGTTTAAGCCACAGGGTCTGGGACTTGAACAGCGGTCTACTACATGGGAGTCCAGTGACATAGCCATTATGCTGACTGCTGGTGCCGTAAAGACCATTTTCTATTAGC
The DNA here is from genome assembly GCA_026018925.1 of Tupaia tana. NCBI lineage: Eukaryota > Metazoa > Chordata > Mammalia > Scandentia > Tupaiidae > Tupaia > Tupaia tana. Next base: position 53,565,787 of record JAKSZU010000008.1, on the reverse strand, counting down.
ACAGAGTAAATCTCCAAGGAGGTGCCTTCTGCTTTCATCACAAGGAGCTGGTCACATACAGGTCACAACCTGCCACACTCATAGTCGAGGCCCTTACCACCTCTCACTTGCAGCTGCAATGACCTCTTGAGCAATCTTGTATTCTGAAGGGTCCTTTCCATACTACTTCCAGAGCTGCTTTTCTAAAAATGCAACTCTGATCATATCACTTTCCTGTGCCATTGCCCCCAGTCCTGATCCAAACCCCCAGGCCCACAGCTGCAGTGTTATTTCTGTACCTCACCAGCCTTATTTTTGCTGCTCGTCGCAGGGCATATACCAGGGACACTGAAGTCATTGGTGTTTCTGCTCCATGGTGTGCTCTTTTATGTCTTCATGCCTTTGTACATTCTGCTCTATGACCTGAAATTCCATTCCTTCTTTGGTCTCCATTTTCTGTCTAATACTCTTAACTTTTTCCCCCAGAGGGCATGTGCGCTTACCAGAAAGGGACAGAGAGAAGGAGAAAGTACTTCCCTGCTGGGGTGTGGTCACAGCACAATCCCTTTTTCATTTCTCCATCTTGGGATTTGGGGCACACATGCACGTGCATGTCGTGTGTTTTTCCAGCCTCTGGAGTAAGGATTTGAACAACGCAGTCAGCGATGTGAAGTCTGGCTTCCCCAAATGCTAAGCCTTGGGCTGGTCCTAAATACTAATCCTTGAAAGATGTCTTCTCCTTTAGGAAACCTCTGAATCCTCCCAGGCTGGGTTGGATGCCCCTGCACTGTGTATTTCTAAGCACCCTGAGCTTCCTTAATCATATTACTTTACCCTAATTTCCTGTTTATTTGCTTTATTCTCTACTAGACAGTAACCTCTCTGAAGACAGGGTCCTGGTCCTAACGTACTATCCAGGGAAGAGTAGATTCAAAACATATTTTGAAAACATAAATCATATTTAAAAAATGACATAGAGGGTCAGCAGGTTGTGTGATGGTTAAGACACTGGACTCCCATATGGCCAACCACAGTTTGAGTCCTGGCTGGCTGCTTGCTTTTTCACTCCACCCCCGCCCCCGGTCAGATTAAAAAATAATGATAATAAATAAAGTTAAATAAATAATTTTTTGAGAGGCTTTTGCTACAGGGTGCGTGCGCACGCCAGAGAGACAGAGAGAGACAGAGAGACAGAAAGTGAGAAACCACCCCCTAGTGGGGATGGCCACACCGCAGTCCCTTCTCCTCCATTTTCCTCTCAGGATCTTAGGCACGCATGCACACGCACCCGGCATGAGTTTAAGCCACCGGGTCTGGGACTCAAACCATGGTTGATTACATGGGAGTTCAGCAACATGGCCATTACGCTAACTGCTGGTTCCAACAAATAATTATTTAAAAAGAAACTACATAGGGGAACCAGCAGTTAGCGTAATGGCTATGTCACTGGACTCCCACATAGTCGACCGCAGTTCGCGTCCCGGACCCGGTGGCTTAAAACTTACGCCAGGCGCGTGTGCGTGCGTGCCCAAGATCCCGAGAGGAGAATGGAGGAGAAGGGATTGCGGCGTGACCATCCCCCCTAGGGGGTGATTTCTCGCTTTCTGTCTCTATGTCTCTCTCTGTCTGTCTGGCGAGCGCACGCGCCCTATAGCGAAAAACCTCTCAAAAAGAAAAAAAAAAAAAAAAAAAAAAAAAAGAAACTACATAGATACTATAAGTGAAAAGAGGAAAATTAGACTTGACCTTGCAGAAAACTAAATAAATGTAGGCAGCAAATTTAAGAACATTTCCTATAACAATGAAAAAATTGATAAAGAGATAAAAATGAAAAAGCTAAGACTGAATGTATTAGGAGGAGGAGGGACTGTGGTGTGGCCATCCCCACTAGGGGATGGTTTCTCGCTTTCTGTCTCTATGTCTCTCTCTGTCTGTCTGGCGAGCGCACGCGCCCTATAGTGAAAATCTCTCTCTCAAAAAAAAAAGTAGAGCTTGCCTCTGGTTTACAGTTTTTCAACACTATTTAGACTCCGTACACTGCATTCTACTGTATCTGAAGTCATATGCCAGAATCAAATTCCCCCTTTATGAGAGACTTAACTTTTTCTTTCCTTTGCAATTATAAGATACATATTAGTAACTGAAAGTAGAATTTAGCAAGTGTGAGGCCCTAACATGCAGAACTGGCTGAGATGAGGTGTGGTAAGTGATAATGAGGATTCTTCTGTCTCCATCTGAGACCTGGGATTTGAGTTATAGGGGAACCACAAACTAAGGTGTTACTTATTGTATTTTGGAAAATCTGATCATGTTTCCCCTATGAGTAAATGCCTAAGTGACTTGTTAAAAATGTCAAGATATCCGTGTAGTTCATGATTTTTTTGATGCTTTTAATAATGTTGAGAAAGGCAGGCACGGTTACATAGGCCTGTAATCCCACTTACTCAGGAGGCAGGAGGATTGCAAGTTCCAGACCAGCCTGGGCAACAAAGTGACACTGTCTTTAAAATAATAATAACAATAATTTCCAGAAAATGAAGGCTTTGTAAAGCAGTTAAGCAGAGTTAGCATATGGTCCAGCAATTGCATCCTTAGTTATTCTAATAGAAAGGGAAATATATAACCAGATACAAACTCATAGATGAATGTTTACAGAAACATTGTTCATAATAACCAAGAATAGACAGCAACCAAATGTTCATCAACCGATGAATGGATAAAGAATAATAGTATATCCACACATGGAATATTATTCAGCAATAAAATGAGACAAAGTCTGAAACATGCTACAGTGCAGATGAACCTTGGAAAATATGCTAAGTCACAAAGGACCTTATATTATATTATTCTATTTATATCAAATGTCTAAAATAGGCAAATCTATGGAGACAGCAAATAGATTAGTAGTTGCCAGGGGCTGGGAACAATGGGGGGATTGGGAGGTGAGTGCTCAGTGGAACAAGATTTCTTTGGAGTAATGAGAATGTTCTAAAATTGATTATGATGATGGTCATTCAGCTATATGAATATATTAAAATGTGGTTGAACTTTATACTTTAAATAGGTGAATTGCATAGTATGGAAATTATACCTCAATAAACCTGCTAAAAATAATGAAGGGTTGATCTCAAACCCCAAGCAGAAAGGGAACGGCATATAGCTTTGCTGAAAGTCTCTTTCTGTCTATAATCAGCAATCTGAGATACCCGAGAGTCAGCTAATCATGTGCATTTGGAGAAGTCTGAGATGATATTTTCTTCTTGAACCTTAAGTTAAAGTTAGTTAAGTAAAAGGCAGGGAGGTAAGAATACAGAAGATAGAACTGATAGGGGTAGGCTTGGCCCACCTGGGCCTTACCCAAACGCCTTCTGCTGCTACTTCTCAGCAGAACAAAGGTAATAGTAATTCTACTGCTAAAGACAACACTGAGATGTCGTCCGACCAGAGAAGGATTATTGAGTCTTCATCATGTCACACTTAGGGGCAAAAGTCAGGAAGAATACAGCTATACCAAGAACTGGGGGGATGGGCAGAACATCAAGATCTGTGGCAAAGAGAAAGCCCCTGGGCTAGTGGTGTAGGTTCAAGAATCAAGATCGGCCAGCTCTCTGGGTTTGGTTACCAGTTCACACAGTTTAAAGGCAAAGGAAGTCACGCTGCTGCCAGGAAGGATCTTGTTCTTTCTTCCAGCACCGTAGGTGTACAATGTAGAGTGGTGGGCACTGGAGGTGGGATTCCTGTCTCCCAATGAGTTTGTATTGTGCCTTATGTATTGAAATATTGAATATGTTTGGGGTTAGTTATATTTGTTATTTACCCATAGATTGTTAGAGGCTAAGGAGTCATATTCAAACCAAAAACCCTGGACTTTGGAACATAATGTAATGACGGATGAGTTTTGTGATTTCTTCTTTTGGGGGGGAGAGAGCATGTTTTTATATATGGAAAGAAATTTTGCACTGTCATAGAGAAAAACACTTTTAAAAATGAATGTATGAAAATATGTGTGTGTGTGTATTTGTGTAGGATCCTGGGTAGTTTAGGGATGGAATGGAATAGACATTAACTCCGTCTTTGTCATTTCAGCACCTTTTCAATTTGGAAACAGCCTTTCAACATCTGGTGGACATATGTTAAATCCCCCTCAAAACGCTGATTGGTCTTGGGTGCATCACATAATAAAACCAATTAGAATCTTTTACTGCATAGAATTTATATGGATTCTGAGGGAAGAAAGCACTTTCTATTTGTGGTGTCTCAAGAGCTGTGAAGCCCATAGACTTGCAGCTAATAGGAGCCATTTTTTGCCGACATTTTCAGAGAACCTGCCAGAGAACAAAGCTCTCACAGAGGAAAATAAGCACCAGCAGGACAAAGGCTTTTGTGTGTATTGTTCACTATGCATCCCAGCACTTAGAACAGTGTCTTCAAAATAGTAGGTGCTCAGTACCAGCAGATGACCTAACAGTTACAGAGCTGAACTCCCACATAGTTGACCATAGTTTGATTCCCAGACTCAGCATTGTAAAATTCACGCCGTGTGTGTGTGTGTGTGTGTGTGTGCGCGCGCGCGCGCGCGCACGCGCGAGCATACCCAAAATCCTGAGAGGAGAATGGAGATGAAGGGATTGTGGCATGGTCATGCCCCTTGGGGGGTGATTTCTCACTTTCTGTCTGTCTCTGTCTCTCCGGCAAGCACATGTGCCTTACAGCAAAATTCTCTCTAAGAAAAAAACAATAGTAGATGCTCAATTCATGTTAGTTGCATAAACAAAATCAGAACTTAAGAATAGGAAGAGAGAAAGAATGCTGGTAACATGGTTTCAACTTCTAGTTCCAGTTGTGTTGGGAGCTAGCTCTGCCTCTTGGAGTTCCCAGGAACATGAATCTTTTAATTAGTGTGGCAGCTATTGCAAATTCCCTCAGTACCACTCTAGTCCCATATTGACATGACTTTGTATACCCAGAGGCTAGAAAACAAGTTTACATTGTTCATATGCCTTTGCAGGGAGGATTTCTGCATGTGATATAGAATCCACCAACTAGGTGCAACTGAATTAGATTTTGAAAGGGGTTCTGGACATTGCAAGGTGGCTCTTTTGGCAACCCAGTGGCAGAGGCGTTTTGGTAGTTTTGTATCAGCTATGTCAGAAGCCCTCATGTCTAGTCAGGCCCTAGGTCTATGTGACCAGCAATGACACAGCAACTTCTTCTTTTTTTTTTTTTTTTTTTGAGAGGTTTTTGCTATAGGGCGTGTGCGCTCGCCAGACAGACACGAGAAAGAGAGACAGAAAGCGAGAAATCACCCCGCAGGGGGGATGGCCACGCCGCAATCCCTTCTCCTCCATTCTCCTCTCAGGATCTTGGGCACGCATGCACATGCGCCCGGTGTGAGTTTAAGCCACCGGGTCCGGGACTCGAACCGCGGTCGACTACGTGGGAGTCCAGCGACATAGCCATTACGCTAACTGCTGGTCCCACACAGCAACTTCTGAGTCTGGCATTTTTCTTGACCATGGCGGAGGCAGCACTGTCTAAGGTCAGTAGTGGCACAGCAGCAGCAGCAGCAACTTCACGGAGGCGAGATTTAGATGTAGGTCCACGAGTTGTTCCTGCAAGTCAAGCCTCCTACAACAGGTCTTCCCACCATTCTGTAGCAAGTTCATTCTCTTTAGTAAGTATCTCTCTGCCTAAATTGGTTGGAGTGATCTCTTTTGGCTACAATGGAACTCTGACCAAAGTAACTTAACTTAAGTTGATTTTCTGTCTGTAGTAACCACAGAGTCCAAACTAGCTCTGTAGAACTTCTGAAGCTAAAAACAACAACTGAAGCAGAAATAATAAGAAATCATCTGAGAAAACTTCCAAGAATATTAAACAGAAAAATTATTATTTTTCAGTGAAATACTATCAGACTAGCCTTAAACTTCTGTGTAGCACCAAATACCATAAAACAATAAAGCCATGTCCATAGCAACTTGAGGGTGGGAATGCTATAATTATGTACCATATCTAAGAAATGTCATTCTCCGATATAAAAGATTTTGGAATTAAGCCATCTACATATCCTGTCTGAAGAATTTCTCAAAGATGGGCTCTGATACATTGAGAGATTCATCAAAACTGAAGAATTAATGAATCAGGGAGGTGGGGTAGAAACAAACTGCTGACATGTAACAAAATCAAATAAACATAAAAATAAGATTCATAAACATATTACAAAAAACAAATGCAAAACAGTAACCAAAATAAGAGAAATATGTGGGGTTTTACAGAAAGGGCTACCTATTAGATTTATTTTTAGGCAATAGAAATAAACTCTGAATTACTTAAGTGAAAAATGAAACTTACTAGAGATCTATGAATTAGCCACCGAATTGAAAGAAAAACTAAAGATTCAGATCTCAGAAAGGGTAGGAACGAGGACAAGTCTAGAGGTCAGAAGAAACAAATTGATGGGACCAGCAATTAGCATAATGGCAATGTCGCTGAACTCCCATGTCGTTGACCGTGGTTCGAGTCCCAGTGGCTTAAACTCACACCAGGGTGCATGTGAGTGTGTGCCTAAGATCTCAAGAGGAGAATGGAGAAGGGATTGTGGCGTGGCCATCCCCCGCTGGGGGGTAATTTCTCACTTTCTGTCTTTTGGCCAGAGCATGCGCCCTATAGCAAAACCCTCTCAAAAAAAAAAAAAAAAAAAAAAAAAAAGAATAAGAAGAAACAAATTGACAATCTCAAATTATCGCCACGGAATTGTTCTGCTCTAACAATGGTCAATTTTTTTTCACGTGAAGGGCAAGTACTTCTCGTGTCCTATGCTTATTAGAAAGTAGAACAGAACATCTCCTGGCTCTGTGTCTGTATTATTAGTGAGTAAGGCTGCAGCATTTTGCCCCAATACTTATCTAGAAGAGCAGCTACAATGAGAATCACCATCTGATCATGCCAGCAATAATAACCCATTGTCATTCTTCAAGACTGAGTCACGATACTTGCAGCCCCCCAGCAAGCTTTCTTCTCATCTCATCAACTAGAATGGCATCATAATTCCACGTCAACATGAATTAGTGAAAGAAGAACACAGTTATTTAGATTTAGGCTTAGTCTAATTAAGATTCATCTTTGGGTACTGGGGAGAAGTTCAGTCCCCTTGAAGCCTGGGGTTCTCTCATAACTTTATAATAAAAGGGAAATTTTGTTTAGTGAGTAAAAACTACTGGGTAGATCACAAACAATAACCTTAATATTTGAAATTCCCCGAGGGCTATAGCATTGCCTTTGGTTTGCTATTTCACAGGGAAAGGAAACATTGGTGTCTTCCATTCTGTTCTTTCTCCCGTAGTTGTCTGTCTCATAGGGGGAGTATCTGGGGATTACGGACCACTGAGAATGCTTTATCCAATACAGAACCTGGAAAAAATATACAGAATAAATGCATTATTTACCTGACTTGGAAAGGTCTTCACTTTGATAGGTGGGTCCCATTGAATTTCTGTGTGCCAGAAATTACTATTAGCTTAGAGTATCTGTTTTTAAGAAGCCTTAATTATGTCTCTATTCCTAGGACACAATTATCTTATTAAATTGCCTGTAGGAATATCTAGGAGTAATAGTCAAAGAATGAACCTTCAGTATTGTATTAATAATAGAGTACCTAGTCTCCCACTCAAGCAAGATGCTATGAATTTGTAGATTCGGTTCTAGAAATTTCATGAGAGGACCAGCAGTTGGCATAATGGTTACGTTGCTAGACTCCCATATGACCAACTGTGGTTCAAGTCCCGGACCCAAAGGCTTGAAACTCATGCCAGGCACACGTGTGTGCATGCCCAAAATCCCAAGAAGAGAATGGAAGAGAATGGAGGAGAAGGGATTGCAGTATGGCCATCTCCGGGGGGTGATTTTTCACTTTCTGTCTCTCTCTAACACTCTGGCGAGCGCATGCGCCCTAGAGAAAAAAAAAAAATTGGATGAAAAGTCATGACTTTCTATTGCCTTCCTTTAGGTCAGCTCTTTGTTAAACACACTTAGAGATTTTGCTTATGCAAATCAAATATGACTTCAGTGGGAACTCAGTGTTCAAGTAGGCATACCCAGGGATCTCTGAGGGTGAGATCATTCTGATTACCAAGCTGATCTTCCAACCTCATGTGCTCATACACACTTGTCTGTGATTATTGAGAGAGGCTATCTCATTTCTACAACCCCAAGATTTTTCCATCTAAATTTAAACTAGGAGACACATTTCAACTGCAGCATTTCCCACCAGCAATTTCTATCATTCAGAAGATAGGGAAGCTTTTCTTTCTTTTTCTTTCTTCTTTTTTAAGATCCTGAAATTCCCTCAAGAGGGCATGTCTTAAGACCTTGGGAAAGGGATAGTCTTTCCAGTCTTTCTTGGGGCAAGAGTTATGGGTATTCAAGCAGGACACTCACAATGGAGCTATTCCAGCATTCCTATCTCAAAGAATCTTTCATTTCCTTCCTGTATATATGCCAAAGGATTTTTGGCATCTCTACTTCCTATAATGAGGGCCAGTGTTTGAGTCTGATTTGCCTTATTCAATCCAGTTAGACACCCAACTGCTTGAGCCCTTACTCTGAATGTAGCACTCATTCATATTGACAAATTTAGCCAAATCTAAAATTATGTCTCATTCTTCTTGGTTGAATGCTTTCAAAATATATCACCCCCCCAAATTCCAAGAGTTTGTTTATTTAAAGTAGCAAATCCCTTAAACCCCTATAGTGTAAAACCTCCTCTTAGCAAAAGGGCAGTCCAGGTCACATATCTGAAGCAGATGTTATTTGCCTGTTCTTGGCCTTTATGTAGTGTGGCAAATTGGAGGACCCAATGTATTTAAAGTGCCAGGAATAGTGTGGACAAAATCTGATAAGAGGAACTTCTCAAAACCATTTTCCAATTGTTCTCAAAAAGGCTGGGAGTTGGAAGTATTAAAAATACATAAAGATCCTTTGCCAAATGTACATGCCTATCTCTATCCTAAGAGACAGCAAAATGGTGGTGAAGACCAAGGTAGGCAGATCACGCATATTGGCAAAGCTCTCTAGATTTTCTAATATGCATCCTCCCACATTCACAGCAAATGACCCCCAGAACTACCACGATACATGCATCATTACTGTGATGTAGTATAAAAGAGGGAATAAAGCTGCTTGTTTCCGATTATAAGGAGGGTAGCTCTTCTTATGTTGTAATCAACTGTGTTAATGTTTCCGGCTATCCCCTTTTCTCTAAGAGGATAGAGGATACTTCCTACCTCATTTTCTGGGTTAGCCATATGATTTGGGTTGATAGGCGATGAGAGAAGTGACAATGTGTCAGTTCCAGCAGGAGCCTAAAGAGGCAGTATGTGTTTCTGCCCACTCCTTTGCTTTCCTCGCCACTGTAAGAATGGCATGTTCCTCTGGTCCTGTTCCCAGAAGGAGAAGACACAGCCATTAGAGCTGCAGCCATTGACAAGTACTGTGAGCAAGAAATAAATTCTGGTTTTTGGAAGCAATAGAGATTTCAAGTTGTTTCTGCAACAAATCTGACTAACATAGATAATATTATTTTTTTTTTCCTTTTTCTGAGTACCTTCTTAAATGGTTTGGTTAGATATATAAAGTGACACTAAAGCTTAAGTTTAGGACTGTGAATTAGAGAGGGTAAATTTCTTCATATAGTGGGCCATCCATATTCACAGGAGTCACATCTGTAGATTCAACCAACCACAGATCCAAATTATGTGAAGGAAAACAAAAACAAACAAACAACAACAAAAACCAAAAACAGGGCCTTCCTCAGTGGTGAAGTGGTAATGAACTGCTCAGGAGAAACTGGATCCATAGTTGTTCAGTTCCCTGGCTGACCTGTACACACCAAGCACAGGTACCCGTAATCCTGGCGAACAGTAAAGGCTAAGAGGATTGCAGTGTGAGACCCTGTAAGGGTACTTGTTTTTTTTTTCTCTGTCTCTGTCTCTCACTCTCATGAAAGAAATAAAAATACTTTTTTATTTTTTTTTAAAAGGAAACACCAGGTTAGTCCTGTAGCCTGGTGGTTAAGGGAGCCAGATCCCACATGGCCTATAGCATTTCAAATCCTAGCCTAGGTGGCTTGAAAAGCATATTAAGTGCATGTGTGCATTTTCAAAATTCCAACAAGATGGAGAAATGGAAAAGAGATTGTGGCATGAACAAACCCCATGGAAAAGTGCTTTCTCCCTCTCCCTCTCTGTCTTTCTGTGGCAAGCATATATGCTCTCTGGCAATTAAAATTTTTTAAAAAATTTAAAAAGGACACTTTACTGTGGTTTAAAAAAATCTTTTAAAATGTCATCATAAATCATTTTGGTGAGAAAATGTGTAACAACTTTCTTCTGGAAATTTTATCCAACATAAAAAGACAGAAAGCAGAAGAAATAAGAATTGTGAATGTTAGAAAATGACCGTCCCCAAAAAAATAGTTGCCAGAGGGTGTATGTACTCACAGGAGGGAGGAAAAGAGAGGCAGAGAGAGAGAGAAAGTGAGAAAGCACCCTTTCATGGAGGGTGGTCCATGCCACAAGACCTTCACCTTTGTTTCACTTTTGGGATTTGGGGCATGCACACACATGCACCTGGAATGTTTTTCAAGCTGCCAGGTCTGGGACCTGAACCACACTGTTGGGTGTGTGGGATCCAGCCATCTTAACAACCACACCACCAGCTGACCTGACAGCATTATTAATATTTATAGATAAAATGATAGATCCGAAAGGATTGTGAATAATATTACCAAGATAGTCCTGCATAAATCAAATTGATAGTGATGGATGCACACTATTCCTTTTCGGAGAAACTAACAATTCTCTTTCTTTTTCTTTTTAATTTTCTAAGGGCCACATGCACTTGCCAGAGAGAGAGAGCGAGAGCGAGAGTGAGAGAGCGAAAGTGAGAAAGCCCCCTCCAATGGGGGATGGCCACGCCTCAATCCTTTCTCTTCCAGTTCTCTCTTTGGTTGAAATTTTTAGAGGAAAAAAATCCCATGTACATCCATGTTTTTCATGCTGCCAGGTCCAGGACTCATACAGCTCAGTCATGTGTGATCCGGTTGCCTTAACTACCATGCCACTGACTGGCCCAAGAAAACCTGACCATTCTAAAGATGTCAGCATTTTCCGAATTAATATATAGTTTTACTTCCAGTTTGTTTTCTTATTTGTTATTAGTTGTTTTCTTGTTTGATTTATGGGGATTTCACAAAATGATTCTAAAGGTTGTTTCCAATAATGAGCACATTATGATGGCAAACAAAAAGATGAAAATATTGAGTAATGAGAGATCACTTATTCTGTCAGAATTAAAACAGTAAAGATAGAAAAATGCACAGTGAGAGTAGAAGGAACACATCCAGCAAGGTCTTAACACCATAACCCAAACCCAGCTTCAGTTGGCCCTGGATCTTAAGCAAGCCTGTGCTGACATAAACAGAGAGATCTGAAGTGAATCTGGAACTTGTCTGTGCAGGTCAGCTTTGCAGCACGTCGTATTTTACCACTACACCACCATCTGGCCCCGTAGGTTGATTTTTAAAATGCATCTTAGACAATTACGTATATATAATCACCTTTTAAATAAATGAAATTATTCTATCTATTGGTCATCTATTAACTTTTTCCTCTACTTCACTCTCGAAGAGATCCTTTTTTAAGTCAATCATCATTTCATTCTTACCAACTTATATTTTCCATAATACCATTGGTCATCACATAATTTGTTTGACCATTTTCCTTTAGGTTTTTTTCCCAGTTATCTTCCTAATTAAAACAGTGCTAAAACAAAATGGTTTACATCCATATTTGTGTATATATTTAAGTATTTTTGTTGGAAAAATTCCCAGAGGTAGGGTTGCTGGCTTAAAAAATATAAGGATTTTTATTTCAGATGATTTTATCAAATTTTCCTTCACAAATATTTACTAATTTGTATATCCAAATAAGTATAAAAATATTTCTTGTGAACAACTTTTGATTATAACCTTTAAAGTGTTATTTGTTTCAGTAAGTTTGTTTATGGACCTTTATCCAAGAAAATAATTCTGAGATAATATTAGGTTGTCAGAAAAATCATGGCATATTTTTCTGTTTTTCTATTAAAAAAAAAATGTGCCATGAGTTTCCTGCAACCCAATAACATAATAATATGAAATAAATTCTGTACAAACATATGCTTTGACATATTATGTATAATAGTGAAAACCGGATATAAAATGCATCAAAATAGAGCAGATAAATTATTATAAGCTGCTGTGTACCAAGTAAAATAATGGTTATAAAGACTGTTTAAATAACATGGGACTACTTGTGATGTTACTTGAAAATGGCAAGATTTAGTTAAAAATTTAATCAAAATGTTCAAAGTTGGGGCTGGCAGGTGGCATGGTGGTTAAGGTGCCAGACTCCCCAATGGCTAACTGTAGTTTGAGTCCCAGACCTGGCAGCTTGCTTTCTCATTCTCCTTCTCTGTCTCTCCCTGGTCAAACTGAATAAGAAGAAAAAGAAATAAAATAAAATACTTTCTTTTAAAAAATGTTCAAGGGAACCAGCAGTTAGCATAATGGCTATGTCGCTGGACTCCCATGTAGTCGACCGCGGTTCACGTCCTGGACCCGGTGGCTTAAAACTCACGCCGGGCACATGTGCGTGCGTGCCCAAGATCCCGAGAGGAGAATGGAGGAGAAGGGATTGCAGCGTGGCATCCCCCCGGGGGGTGATTTTTCACTTTCTGTCTCTCTGTCTCTGTCTTTATGGCGAGTGCTCGCGCCCTATAGCAAAAACCTCTCCTAAAAAAAAAAAGAAAGAAAGAAAGAAAAAAAGGAAAAAAATGTTCAAAGAAATTATTTTCTTTTCTTTTCTTTTTTTTTTTTTTTAGAGGTTTTCACTATAGGGTGCGTGTGCTCGCCAGACAGACAGAGAGAGACAGAGAGACAGAAAGCGAGAAATCACCCCCCAGGGGGGATGGTCACGCCGCAATCCCTTCTCCTCCATTCTCCTCTCGGGATCTTGGGCACACGCGCCCGGCATGAGTTTTAAGCCACCGGGTCCGGGACGCGAACCGTGGTCGACTACGTGGGAGTCCAGCGACATAGCCATTATGCTAACTGCTGGTTCCCAGCAATTATTTTCTTTATAAAAATTTATTATTTCTTCCATGAGAGAGAGAGAAAGAGACAGAAACACAGAAACAGAGAAACTGGCAGCTCGAACAGTATCCCATGCCACAGTTCACCCTCAGTCCCAACCAGTCAGATCGCATGCACACCCAGCGTATTCAAGGAGGCTCCAGGATTCAAACACAAGACCTTTCTTATGTGGGTCTAGTTGTGTTACTACTGCGCCACCATCTGGCCCCAAAACAATTTCATTTTGAATGTAACTGTAATTATGTGTTGATATTACAATCTTTTACCTTACCACTTTTTATAGTTCCCAGATTTTCTTATGTGAAACCATTTCAGTCCATTTGAGCTGCTTTAACAAAATACTATCAACAACAGAAATTTATTTCTTATAAGTCTATGGGCTTGGAAGTTGAGGAAGAAGGCAGATTTGGTCTCTGCTGAGGGTCCTCTTTCTGTTTCACTGATGGTATCTTCTAGGTGTGCTCTCATATAGTGAAAAGGACAAGAGATTTCTTTCCTGAGGGCCCTAATCCCTCTCATGAGGGCTCTGTTCCCATGAACTAATCACCTCCAAAGCCCCTGCTCTTAGTGCCATCACCTCGGAGGAGAGGACTTCATCATATGAACTTTGGGTGGACACGAACATTTAGACCACAACAGGGAACTATACTTTTCTAACTAAACAAACTGACCCAGCAGTAGCGTCACATGCTTCTGTATAATACTCCCTCACACGGGAGGCCTAGGTATGGATCCCGAGATCATCTGAACAGGCCAGATGCACCTGCATGCACTAGTGATCCTGGCTGACCTGGAAGGTGGGGGAGAGGGTCACGGCCTGGTGGGGCCCTATCAAATGTGTGCCTGTCTCTCTCTCACATGAAAAAATAAATTAAAAAAAAACAACTTAAACTTTCAATCACAGCACCTAAGAAAGTATTCTTGGCTGGCACCATGATGGAGTGATTAAGCATTGTGCCTTGGGAATAGGAGCCCACATGGCCAACCATGGTTCAAATCCCAGACCTGGCGGCTTGAGGAACACATCAGTTGCATATATGTTCATGCCCAAAATTCTGATGGGAAGCAGAAATGGAGGAGAAAGGATTGTGGCATGGCTGTGCCCCATTGTGGAGTGCTTTCTCTCTCTCCCTGGCAAGCACACACACTCTCTAGCAATTAAAAAATAATAAAAGTTCTGCACTTGTTAAATATTCAATAGGTTCTTTGATGACTCTCCCTGAGGCTTTTTTTTTTGAAAGGTGCTACTTAAAAATGCAGCAAACATTTTGGTCTCATCATACTTGGAGGCACACATGTATTGGGTAGTCTGCAAAGTCATGATGCATTTTTCTAGAGAAAAGAGCACCATGACTTTTCTGATGACCCAATAGTTTTCACGTTAAACAAAATCATGAGGTAAAGAAAATCTGTTTTTGTTTTCCACTTTTCATGTACCTTCTTTTCCTGTAACCTAGCAAAGGTTTATATTCTGTGTTCTATACCTAAAAACATTTGCCTTATGATCATAGCTACTGTGTAAACTGGTAATGGCATCTAAAAGTATTTGCATTTTAAAAAAATAAGACACTTAAAAGTTAAAAAGTTAATGGCCAGACAGTGGTACAACAGTCATACAATGTTCTGTGACTCTCTGCCCACATGGGAGGATCCCAGGTTTGCATCCTGAGCCCTCCCTGCAGGTTCTGGGCACATGTGTGAGGGCTGGGCTGAGGCTGGCGGTGGAGTGTGTGGTGAAGACCCTGTTGGAGGTGTCTGTGTCTAGTCTCAATCTCACTCTTTCTGCATGTCTATCTGTCTCTCTCTTATGGAAGAAAATAAATGAAATAATCTTATAAATAAAAAAATTCATGTAAAGCTCTCAGCAGAATCAGTATTAAGTAAGTGTCATTGGTGACATTAGTAGTAGTGATAAGGATTATGACAGTGACCATCAAGACATATTCAAGATTAAAATGGGGCTTTGTGGGACAGAGCTGTTAGTTTCCATTGTGACAATTCCAAAATATTTACAGCATATATTGAATACTGCCCATTTGAAGTGCTTGAGACCAGAAGTGTTTCAGATTTGAGATTTCAGATTTTTGGGATTTGGGGATATTTGCATATACAGAATATCTTGGGGGTGGGACTCAAGTCTAAGTATGAAATTTATTTGTGTTTTGTATATATCTTATACATACAGTATGTAGGTAATTTCATACAGTATTTTTGTATTGCAGCATTTTGACTGTGATCTGTCACATAAAGTTGTCAATGATCAGAAAGTTTTCAATTTTGAATCATTTCAGATTTCATATTTTTTGAGTATCCAGGGATTCCTGGATACCTAAAATGTCCTTCTCCTTAAAAAAAAAAAAAAAAAAAAAAAAACTTCATGATGAATCCATAATCTGTAATAATACTGAAGACAACTATAAATGATAATAATACTCAAATCCTTCTAAAATTTGTTCACAGTTTCATCCCTTATAATTGCTTGGATTAGTAAATTCCTGTTATAAAACATTAGTACTTTCTTGTAGTAATATTAATATTGTCTCTGTGAAGCTTAAAAGGTCATCCTCTCCTGCTAATATTTTTACATTTATGGAGTAAGTTTTTATGAACCCAGTCCATATTTGATGCTTGCCATTACATTGTAAGCTACAACATATGAGGCTATTTATTTCCTCTTGGGCACCATGCCTAGAATTTGGTGCCTCCAGGTAAATGGTTGAGCATAGACATGGCTGTATTCAAAAGGCAAGGTTTCTTCAGCTAAAGTTTACAGCCTAAACTTTTCCACAATGATTTTTTTTTTCTATAAAAGCCACTTTTTAAATTGAGAAAAAATACTAGCCACTGACTACTGGCACTTAATTTTAAAGAAAAGTTTAAGACAAGTTTAAAATAGTGCCTAGTTGAGGGTAGCTGGTGGCAGAGTGGTTACAGTGGCTGGATCCCACATGACTGACCACATGGTTGAGCCCAGATCCTGTGTCTTGTAAAAGATGGTAGGCACATGTGCCCCAAATCTGGAAAGAACAGAGAGGTGGAGGAGGAAGGATTGCTGTGTAACCGTCTTGTATGGGCGGTGCTTTCTCACTCCCCGATCCCCCATTCCTACACCCTAGCCTCTCTCTAGCAAGTATGCATACCTTCTGGCAAATGACAGATTTAAACAGATATATAAATACTTCCTAGCCATGAGTCTAGTGTCTTCTTGAATATACTTCAATAGAATGGCAGTCATACCATTGAATTTTTATTTTTTTAAACTACTATTTAATTTTTATGTCTTCTTATTTATTATTTTTTAAAATTTGCTATAGGACACATGCACTGACTAGAGAGAGATACAGAGAGAGTGAGAAAAAAAGAGGGAGAGAGAGAAGTAAGCTGCCAGGTCTAGGACTTGAATCATGGTCTGCCATGTGGAAGTCCAGTTCTTTAACCACCACATCACCTGCTGGTCCTATACCATTTTATTTTAATCCTTCACTGAATCTCTTCAGGATGCAAAGAAATTTAGAACTTATATAAGATTTTCAGTCCTGATTCCAGCTCTCTCTGGCTGCATAGATATTGTTAATTATAGAGCCAGTCTTTGGTGCCATCTCCCAAAGAAACTTATCAAGATTACATTCTTTCCCAAAGGTTGCAATGCTTTGTGTTCTACCTCACTAAATTCTGTTTTATGGTTTGCAGCACAGTTAATAACATGTCTTTCAGAGGCTTTCTGAAGTCTTCAGTTATTTTTCAGCTTAACACTTTTCCAATTGACCAACAGATGTTTCTCTCCATGTCAATTACATAGTCCCCCTACTGCTATTTTTTTTCCTCTCCTCCACTCCTCTCCTCTCCTACTTTTCCTGTGATGATTTTAAAATCTTGTGGCTACTTACATTTGCATTTTTCTGATTATTATTGAGGTTGAGCATCTTTTCATGTTTACTGTTGGTTTGCATTTCTTTTCTTTTTCTTTCTTTCTTTCTTTCTTTCTTTTTTTTTTTTTTTTTTTTTTTTTTTTTTTTTTTTGAGAAATTTTTGCTATGAGGTACATGTGCTGGCCAGAGAGACAGAAAGCAGGAAATCACCATCTCCCTTGCCAGGAGAGATAGCCATACTACAATTCCTTCTCCTCCATTCTCCTCTCAGGATTTTGGGCACGTACCCAAATGTGCTTGGTGAGAATTTCAAGCCACCAGGTCCGGGGTTTGAACTGTGGTCAGCCATGTGGTTGTCCAGTAATGTAACCATTTTGCCATCTGCTGGTCCCTCGTTTGTATTTCTTCTACAAATTTGTCAGTTTAGATTCTTTACCCATTTTCCTATTTTGGCCATCTTTTCTTAATTAGTTTATTTTATCTCTTTATACAGTCTATCAGTAGATACGAATTCTTTATCTATTACATAGGGGCATCTTCAAAAGAGTTCATGGAAAATGTGTATTATGAAAAGACTATGCATGCATTTAATTTTTTTTGCATCAAAATAAACTCATAATTTCATTACAATTTTTTTTTTGAGAGAGATTTTTGCAATAGGGAGGATGGCCATGATACAATTCCCTTCTCCTCTATTCTCCTCTTGGGATTTTGGGCACCCATGCATGTGTGCCTGGTATGAGTTTCAAGCTACCAGGTTCAGGATTTGAACTGCGGTTGGTCATGAGGGAATGCAGCACCTTAACCACTATGGCACCTGCTGGCCCCACCATTCTAATCTTTTTTTTTTTTTTTGGAGAGGATTTTTTGCTATAGGGCGCGTGCGCTCGCCAGACAGACAGAAAGAGATAGAAAGCGAGAAATCACCCCTCAGGGGGGATGGCCACGCCGCAATCCATTCTCCTCCATTCTCCTCTTGGGATCTTGGGCATGCATGCACACGCGCCCGGTGTGAGTTTTAAGCCACCGGGTCCGGGACGCGAACCACGGTCGACTACGTGGGAGTCCAGCGACATAGCCATTACACTAACTGCTGGTCCCTCCCTAGTTTTTTTTTTTTTTTGTTTTTTAAAGTTCTGTTCAGTGCTCATTATTCATTACATAAGCTGGGTCTTCAAAAAGTTTATCAAATGGTCTGCTCTGTGGCATAGTAATGTGCTGCTCCAGAGAAGGTGGATCCCATGTGGCAATCACAGTTCGAATCCCCGGTCCAGTCAGCCTGAAGCACACAGTGCTCATGTGTGAGTTCCCAAACTCTGACAAGCTGGAGGCCTGGACAAAGGGGATCATAGTAAGACTAGCCCCTGAAGAGAGTGCACATGCTTCTCTCTCAGTCTCTCAAGCACACGCGTATGTTCTCTCATGAGTGGGGTAAGATAATAAAAAAACAAAATTCATGAAAAATGTATATTATGAGAAAGTGTATGATTTCACATATTTTGCACCAAAATAAACTTGTACTTCAATCCCATGTTTCTGTGAATATTTTGAAGCACCTTCATATATTTTCCTATTTCTAAATTGATATTATACTGTTCTAATTTATAGAGTTTTATCATATGTTATGCTAGCTGCCAGGACAAGTTTCTCCTTGTTATTCTTTTTTTTTTAAAATAATTATTTATTTTATTTTATTTATTCATTCATTCATTCATTTTTTTTTTTTTTTTTAATTTGACCAGAGAGAGACAGAGGGTGAGAGTGAGAGAGACCGGAAGTGAGAAAGCAAGCCACCAGATTCAGGACTCTAACCCTGGTCACCACGTGGGAGTGTCCAGCACCTTAGCCACCATGCCACCTGCTGGTCCCCCTCCTTGTTATTCTTATTCTCAGAAAATTTTTGGCTCTTTTTATGCATGTTCTTTTCTATGTGATCTTAAGAATTAACATAATAATTCCATAAAAAGTCCTTCTGAGATTTTTTAAAAATTGGAATTATGGGACCAACAAATGGCATAATGGTTACATCGCTGGACTCCCATGTAGTTGACCACAGTTCAAGTCCTGGACCCTGTGGCTTGAAACTCATGCTGGACACGTGTGCGTGTGGGTATGCATGTGTGTGTCTATGATCCCAAGAGGAGAATGGAGAAGAGATTGTGGCATGGCCATTCCCCCTGGGTGTTGATTTCTCGCTTTCTGTCTCTCTGGCAAGTACACACACTTTATAGCAAAAATCTCTCCCTCAAAAAAAAAAAAAAAAAAAAAAAAGAAAGAAATTATTGGGTTGTTGGAAAAGTCATGACATATCTTTACATGGAAAAACATACGAAAAAAAGTCATGACTTTTCTGACAACCAATATAATAAATTTATACATTAACTCAAGGAGAATTAAAAAACATTAAATATCAGACCAACCCATGGTGTGGTGGTTAAGAAGGCTGGATTCCACATGAGAACCACTGTAGCAGAAAGGTAATTTTTTCCCTGATTGCTAAAGTCCTATTTTTTTAAAAGAGGTTTTTGTCTTAGGGCCCTGTGCTCACCAGAGAGAGAGAGGCACAGACAGTGAGAGGAAAAGTGAGAAATCAGTCCCTGGGGGGATGGCCATGCTGCAATCCCTTCCCTCTTCTCCCCCTAGGATCTTGGACACCCACCCACATGTACCCTGCATAAGTTTCAAGCCACTGGGTCCAGGACTTGAACCATGGTCGACAATGTGGGAGTACAGCAGTGAAACCACTATACCATCTGCTGGCCCTTGAAGACCTATTTTATAAAAAAATTTTTTTCTATAGACAGTTTTTAAGAAGTTTTTTCTTCCATGAGAGAGAGAAGAGACAGAGACAAAGAATGAGACAGAGAGACAGGCACACCCAGCAGGGTCTTCCAGTGGCAATATAGCACCAGGAACAGTCAGCTGAGATCAGCACATGTAGAGTGCTCAGGGACACCCTGGACATGTTACCTGTGTGTCCCCACCTGCCCCCATCTTTTCTTAGAATTCTTAGTGTGAAATGGCAAAATTATAGAAATAGTTTGTATTTTAGAGAACTTCAATTTTGCAAAGAGGTAAAATAATGCTATATATATATATTTTATAATTATTTTATTTTTTATTTTATTTATTTATTTTAATTTAACTCTGCCCAGGGACAGAGTGAGAGAGAGACAGTGAGAGTGAGAGAGAGCGAGAGCGAGAGCGAGAGAGAAGGCAAGCCGCCAGGTCCAGGACTCAAACCATGGTCAGCCATGTGGGAGTCCAGTGCCCTTAACCACCACACCACCTGCTGGCCCCAAATAATGCTATATATTAAAAACAGTCCTCTTGAGATATAATGGACATAAAAGGTACCATTGCATATGAAGTGTAGCATTTGATCCTTTTTGACATATATATACACTTGGGAAACCATCCCCACCATCAATATAGTCTATTCATCAACCCCAAAAGTTATCTCCTGGCATTCAAGCCTTATGTAATTCTTTCTACTTGAGTGTGGCTTGGACCCAGTAAATTGTTTCTGAAGATAATAATATGAATAGATGGTACTTCTGTGATTAAGTTGCAAAACCCTGTTCCTTTCAACTCACTTGCTTTCTCTTTTGCCTTCTCTCACTTGCTCACTTTGCTGAAGGCAGCCTTCATTATAGCTGATGAAGGCAGCCATGCAGTGAGCTGCCTTCTGGAGAGAGCCACATGGCGGGGATCTGTGTGGCCTCTGGCCAACTGATAATAAGGAAGAGAGATCTAGAGCCCAAGACCCTTTGAGGATCTGGATCTTGCCAACCACTGAATGAGCTTGGTAGTGAATCCTGTCCCAGTTAAATCTTAGGGTTGTCATTGCCCTGGCCAACATCTTGACTACCGCTGTGATTGCAACCTTTTGAAAAACAAAAGACTGAGCTGAGAGGTCCTGCTAAGATGCACCCATTTTCCTGACTTATGGAAAACCAGGAGATAATAAGTGTGTGTTGCTTTAAGTCAGTAAACTCTGGGGGTAATCTGTTAGATAGCAGTAGCTAACTAATACAGACAGGAATTAGTACGTTATGTTTGTTTTCAATGATCTCTCTCTCTCTCTTTTTAAATTTTTTGTTCATTTTGTATTTTCTTCCATATAGGAGAGAGAGACAGAGAAAGAGAAAGACAGAGACACAGGCAACCCCAACAGGACCTGTGTGCTGCAATCCACCCCCCAACTCAGCTGGCTTGGATCACATGCATTCCCATGGAGTACAGGAAGAATCTTTCCCATGTGGGTCAAGTCGTGTTACCACTGTGTCACCACCTGGCCCCCAGTGCTCCTACTCTTGACAGTCATTTCAGTTTACCAAGCATTAATCAGTGGTGTTCAGAATCACCTCTATGACTCTCCCCCCTTACTTACGGCTAAATATAAAGATAATACATCATCCTCTCTCAATGATGTTTTATAACAACCGATTACATGGCAGTCAGATCTGTTTTTTTTTTTTTTTCAATTTTGAATTATTCAAAACCCTTGGATCATGATTTATTAGCAAGGTGTCCATATACTAACTTTTCCTAATATCTTTGGTTATTTATTTCAAACTAAATGATAGAAATCATAGTCACCTTACCCTTTCTCTCACTGAAGACTTAAATTGAAATCATAGTTTGAATTCCTGAGGGAAAGTAACCATGTAAAGTTATTCCATGGAAAAGGTTTGTAAAATAATCACTCCATTAAGCAAAAAAAATGTCTTTTGTAAGGGCACCACTCTCTTTGGAAAGAAATTCAAAAGAAGTAAGGGAGATGGATGATGAAACAAATGTACAGAGCAATTGTGAGGCTGACTGGAAGGTTCTGGGTTCATGTTGGAAGACCTCCCTGAGTATGACAGGCATGAATGTGCCCACAATTCAGGGCTGAGCCTGGGACAGATCACAGCATCAAAACCCTGTTGGGAGTACTGTTTCTGTCTTTCTGTTGCTTTTTATCTCTCCCTTTCCTAAAATAAAGAAACAAACTTACAGAAAAAAAAAAAAAAAAAAAGGCCAGGAGAAACTTGTAATGGGAAAATCTCATAGATTCAGGGCAGGAACTCATGCATTACTGTCTGCGTCTGGCAACATAATAAATAAATAAATAAATGTTGATTAAAACAATTTTTTTTTTCTTTTTTTGGAGAGGTTTTTGCTATACGGCGTGTGTGCTCGCCAGACAGACAGAGACAGAGAGACAGAAAGCGAGAAATCACCCCCCAGGGGGGATGGCCATGCTGCAATCCCTTCTCTTCCATTCTCCTCTTGGGATCTTGGACATGCACGCACACGCACCCACCGTGAATTTAAGCCACCGGGTCCGGAACTCGAACCGCGGTTGACTACGTGGGAATACAGCGACATAGCCATTATGCTAACTGCTGGTCCCTAAAATATTTTTTGAGAACAAAAATATTACATTTGAATATCCAATCTTTTTTCCTCTTGTTTTTCCCACCCACTTAAGGAAGGATCCTCCACTTCTTCACATATTGCAGGAGCCGGACACTGTTGAAGCTGCCCATGCTGCAGTATCTAGACAAGCAATCCTGGCTGCAGGAGCCTGTGGAGGGAACACATACCAACCAGAAAGAACAATTATTTTCTTTTGCAATGACTCTCACCTTCTATTGACAAAAGTTAACATACCATCTGTAAAGAAAAATACCTGAAGGACCTAGCTCCATTTTAAAAGAGCAGGCAATGAAGGATGAAATTTGGAGTTGAGGAAAATAATATGAAAATGGCATACTCATTTTTCCTTAATATAGAATTTATGGGGGCCAGCAGGTGGTATAATGGTTAAAGTGTTGTACTCCTACATAGCTGATCACGGTTCGGGTCCCGGACCTGGAGGCTTGAAAATCACGCTGGGTGCATATGTGTGCATGCCCAAAATCCTGAGAAGAGAATGAGGGAGAAGGGATTGTGGTGTGGCCTTGCTTCTTCTTGTCATAAGCTTCAGGGAAGATTGAATCCAACATCAACTTCAAGACTACCTCCATGGAATGAATCATGATTGATTTAAACAGATCTTGGTATTCCCCTTTCGTTTGCCAGCAATAAGACTAGAACAGTCTTTTGATCAATAGGACTTGAGGGAAGTCTACAGAAGGGCTTCTGTAATTGATATTTATACCATCTTAAAAAATGGTATTCAAGAGATTGGCAGATGGTAAAATGGTTATGTCACTGGACTCCCCACATGGCCAACCATGGTTTGAGTCTTGGACCCGGCTGCTTGAAACTCATACTGGGTTTATGTGCATCTTTCTGTCTCTGGTGAGTTTACATGCCCAACAGCAAAAATTTCTCTTAAAAAAAAATGGTATTCAGAAAGAAATAATTTTCTTTCATTGTTGCAAATGGTCATGTCTCTAGGTGAACCCTGAAACATTGGGGGCCATGTTGGGCTTCTGAGGGGAGTGAGATAGTTTGAAGAGATCCTTCTGTTCATAGCAAAGCAGGGAATTAAAGTAAAATGTGAGACTCATTTAAACCTAGAAATGTTGACTTCTAGGTTTCTTGTTTAAAAAAATAATTTCGTGTTGTTACTTGCATGCTAGATTCTTGAGATGACAAATATTAACATGATACTGTCCTTATTCCCAAGCCTGGTTAGAGAAACAAATAAATGAAATAAACATTTAAGATTTCTATGATAAAAAGAGGATAGTGGTCGAAAAAAGTAACATGTTCATTCCAGTCTTACAAAAGTATAAAATGAAGTATTAAATTAAGTTAGAAAAGAGAAACAATGTAAGAAAAAATAGTTTAAAAAAGTTACTTCTCAAAAGAAAATATTTTCAAAGTTCCCTGCAAATAAAAATATATACAGTGTAATATATTTGATCAGAGATTTCTCTCTTCCTCAAACTCTTCTTGGCAACAGTGAAAAAAAGGTTAACTAATAATATCTTCAAGCAAATATAAAAAAAAAGAGAAGAAATACAAAGTTGTAGTTTCAATGAGTAACTGTCACTAACATAACAAAGGAAAACATTTTTATCTTACTATCTTTCTACCCCCTAAAACAGGGTGGTGTACATATTCAGTTACAAAGAATATGCATTTTCTTCTTCAAAGGAACTGGTCCTAAACTGCAGATTTTCCCCACATTTTTCTTAGCGTACTCAATTGGGAATCCGAGTCAGCTATTTGCTTGTATAATTAAAGTGCATACCTAGTCTCAGTTCCAATTGGAACAGTTGGAAGCTGAAACAGATTACTTGACTTTCACAGTTAAGTGAAGCTGAGTGACCCTTATCTGCATCGCCAATGTTCCTGCAGTTTTCATTTGTTCATGAATGCTGCTGCCTCTTATTTGCAGGTTGAATGATGATTTCTACGCTTTCCTTCTTGGAATCTTCAAGCTGGCTTTCCACAGATAAATAAAAACAGAAGCTTGAGATTTTTTTTTTTCTCTGAGTAATTCAAGAGAAAAACAACTCCTTTTATATAATAACACACAACACACCAGGCACACTGCTGCCTTTTGCCTGCCTTTCTTCATGTTCTCTGCCTGTAGTTATCAGCATGGCTCTCTCTCTCCCTTCCTTGGTCACCCCCTTGTTGTGATCTAAATGACAGTCTTTCCCCTTCACTTTATAGTCCCCTTCCTCATTTCATTTTCCTCCCTTACCTGTTTTCAATATCTATCATTGCCTATTAGGTACTTATTTATCTTACTACATTTTCCCAACCATAATGTCAACTCCCTGACAACAGGAAGTTTTGTCTATTTGTCTAATTCTTCACTGATGGATCCCTAGCATCTAGAAGAGTGCGTGACATACTTTGGTGCTCAGTAGATATTTGTTCATGGACTTATGGCTAAATGAGGCCTGGCTTAGAGTCATGAAAGCCTGGGTTAGAATGCAGACTGTCTGTTTGGCCTGGGGTAATTCCCTCCATCCTTCCACACCTCAGCATCCTCACCTATGAAATGGAAATAACAACTAACTCACAAGGGATTTTTAAAGGCTTAATGAAATAATGTAGGCCATGCATCTGATCCTGTTGGAATCATATAATGATTATTAATCTTTTTCTTCCTAAATTGAGGGAAGACCTCAGAGATTTATTTTTGAATATTATTCCTTCTCCTTCCACAACCCTTTCTGGGTATCAGTCAAGGTTCCAGCAGGAAACCCTTCTGAGGGTACACTCAAATTTGGGTCAATTAAGGTGGGCTTATTTTACAAAGATTCATTTGAAGAGTGTGGAGGTATAGGGGAATGGAGGAGAAAGCAGAACACCACGCCCCTAGACCTAAAGGGGCAAAGGGAAAGGAGGAGAGTTGGTAGATTGTCTCACAGAAAGCAATGACCCCCTGGAACCTAGCTAGTTCTAGGTGACCCCACAGAAAAGGAACGAGGGAACAAATAGTCTAACCTCATGTTCCCCCAGATGATCTGCTGGTTCTCCCATATCAGACCTAACCATAAGCCAGAGGGCTGGGGAGTTCAACAATATTAGCCATAGAGCTTAGTCCTCAGGGCAGACAGCAGGTAGAGAAGGATAGAGAGTGAATCTGGTGAACACAGGCCACTGTCCAGCCCAGAGCCCTTACTATGTGCAAGGGATAGAGAGAATAAAGAAGTATTCCAGGGGCCAGCAGATGGTGCAGTGGTTATGTTGCTGGACTCCCACATGGCCCACCGCAGTTCCAGTTGGCTTGAAACTCATGCCAGGTGCATATGCATGCGTGCCCAGGATCCCAGGAGGAGAATGAAGGAGAAGGATTGTGGCATGGCCATCCACCAGGGGAGGTGGTAGTTTTTGACGTTCCCTCTCACTGTCTCTCTCTCTCTTTGGTGAGTGCATGTACCCTAAGGGGGGGGGGGGGGAAGATGTGGTCCAGCTCTCAATCCATTCACAGTTGTATTGTATGATAGTCCAGTCCAGTAAACGGAACTTTAATACAAGGTGGTGAATGTCATACAAACGGTAGCACAGAGCGCTGCAGGCACATACACGACAGAGGCATGGGCATCTCTTTCACAGCACAAATGTAGGACACAGTAAGAGATGGTACTAGTGTTTTGACTGGAAAAGGCTTCCTGGAGAGACAATTCAGGGTTTATTTTAAAGTATGATAATTTTTTTTTTTTTTGAGAGTATTTTTTTGCTATAGGGTGCGTGTGTTCACCAGAAAGACAGAGAGATAGAAAGCGAGAAATCACCCCCCAGGGGGGATGGACACACTGCAATCCCTTCTCTTCCATTCTCTTCTCAGGATCTTGGGCACGCATGCACACATGCTCGTGAGTTTAAGCCACTGGGTCTGGGACTCGAACCACTGTCGGCTACATGGGAGTTCAGTGACATAGCCATTATGCTAACTGCTGGTCCCAGTATGATGATTTTTTTTAAAAAAGATGAAGCTTCTCAAAACATTTTTCTGGTTAAACACAAAAAGATGTGAGTATGATGTGAAAGTAAGGATGGAAATGAAGAATAGAATGAGATGATTTCAGAAGTTTGTCCCTGTTTTAATGATTTAAGTTTTTGTTGACCTGTTACTTCTAAACGGACTCTGGATTTTTTTTTTTTTTTTAATAGGTCCTTACTATGTGAGACAGGGTTTCATTATGTCCTAAGCATCCTGCCTCAGTCTCCCAAAATGCTGAGATTACAGGTCCACACAACTGCATTTGGTCTTTAGGTTGGACTGAGAATTCAGCCCAGGCCTCCCATGTGTTCCCTGTTTTTAACTGTGCACCACTGCTGCTGGGACTGAGTCTCTTGTTTTTATTTTGCCAGAGAGTGAGTATGCTTTCTAGAGAGAGAGAGAGAGAAAGAGAGAGAGAGAGAGAAAGTGAGAAAGCACCCCCAGTGGGGAATGGTAACCTCTCAATCTCCTCCCTTTTCTTTCTCCCTCTTTTTTTTTTTTTAATCTTTTTTTTTTTTTTTTTTGGAGAGGTTTTTGCTATAGGGCGCGTGCGCTCGCCAGACAGACAGAGAGATAGAAAGCGAGAAATCACCCCCCAGGGGGGATGGCCACGCCGCAATCCCTTCTCCTCCATTCTCCTCTCGGGATCTTGGGCACGTATGCACATGCGCCCGGCATGAGTTTAAGCCACCGGGTCCGGGACTTGAACCGCGGTCGACTACGTGGGAGTCCAGCGACATAGCCATTACGCTAACTGCCAGTCCCCTCCCTCTTTTCTTGATGCTGGGTATACAGAACTAGTGTCTAGCATGTTTCTCAAGCCGATGGGTCAAACTGACTTGAACTACAGGGTTAGCCACATGGGATCCAGCCAACTTAATCAGTACCCCATAGACTGGCCCACGCCTGGATCTTTAATAAATGCAAACAAGTATAACTTTTTGTAATAGTCTCTCTTGTTAACATAATTTGACTTTAAGTTTCAATTAACAATGGTCTCAACAAACTTAAAGTAACTAAATTTATGGGGGTCTACCATGGTTTGAAAATAAATTGTGTAAGTTTATTACTTAGTGAAACAATGTATAGAGGACTAAACTCGAAACTGTTAGTAGACAAAATTAATTTCAGTTAATACTCATTTTATGCAACATTCTCTTCATGTTCATTGTTCTAATCTGCAAGGAAACCCTGTATCACTTTCACATCTTGACAATTTCTAACAAAAACAAGCAAACTCAATATACAGCAGCTGTGTATTGTCATAAGAAACATATCCACATATGAAATTTAAGGTTAAATAGTATACAATAGGATGTAGGAAGGGGTCTAATTACAATAGGGTAAGGGTATTAGGAGGTGAAGAAAATGAGAGGAGGGAAGGAAAGTTATGAGTGTTGATTTAGGCACCATAACTTGTGGTAGGTTTCCCAGGTTACCCAGTTGGACAGCTGGCAAGACCCCAGAGCACTGAATTTGGTGCACTGAGCGATCTCACTGCAGTAATTATTTTCTCTGTAATTAGATGTAATCATTGTGAGATGTAGTGAGAAGCGCGTCCCCATCAAAATCAAACAAGAATTTCCAGAAATATCTCCAGGACTCTACCTACAAATATCAAGTGGTTGGGGGACAAACATAACCAGTAATTATAAACAGAACTAGGGAGAAAAGCGTGGGCAGTAATACTTCAAACGACTTCACGAGATGTGTGGGACGTACCGTTGGGAGATCCAGAAAAATGAGACAAATACGGATGGGGCAAACACAGTGAAGACCGAGCAGAGCCCAGCCCCTAACCACCCTGGCGCGCATCTAGGGTCCCCTCGGCCCCGCCCTCTCGCTCCTCCAGTGCCCCCCTCCTGTTCCCCTTCCCGGTGCCATGGAGGCTCCGCCCCCACCCTCGCCCCGCCCCCTGCCCTCGGCCCCGCCCCCGCCCGGGCCGCCGGCCGTCTCCTCCCACTCTCCGCGGCGCGGGGTTCTTCCCAACCTCTCTGGGCCGCCGCCTGTGGCTGAGGGGCGGGGCGGGCCGGGAGGAGCCGCGCTCCGGAGCGGGAGGGAGATCCGCCGCGGAGTTACGGGAAAGTTGTTCCGAGTTCCTGGAGTTTCCCTCTGTGGTTCTACGTGCTCTCCCAGCCAGTGCCCAGCTCCTCTCCTCCCTCCGGTCTTCGCTGTCCACCTGGCCCGCTTTCTGCCCCCGGCCGCCATGGAGCAGCCGCCGGCACCGAAGAGGTAAGGAACGCGCGGAGCGGGGAGAAGGAGGGACGCGGCCGGCGGCCGCGGGGCGGGGGCGGCTAGGCCGGGCCCTACTGTGACCCTCTCCCGGCAGGCCCAGCCCCGAGCGGGTGCCCCAGCGGTGGGAGGCCGGTGCCAGCGCCCGGGTCTCTGCGTGGAGGGGCCGAAGGGAGTCCGGTCCTTGCCTGCGGGCGCCGGCCGGGCCTGGCGCGCGTGGGAAGTCGGGTGGGTTCCCGGTGCCCCGACCTCTTGGGGCCGGTGGGGCTTTCCCTCGTGGCAACTTCACGAAGCCTGGAAGACGTACAACTAGGAAATTACTGTTTTTTTCCAACCGTGTAGGCGATCTTGTCACATATTCTTCATACTATTGCTCTCTTTTGAGAGAGTGGGTTGTTTATTTACAGTTTAAAGAATTAAATATTAAGAGCTACACAGACTGGAAAACTTATTGCGGATATGCTGCGCTGACAGGTGTTCCTCCCCCTCCCCCCCTCGTGTTTGAAAGTATTTATGGATGCGAGACAGTAGCAATCTTAACTTAGAGCCCCTCCCCCCGTATAGTTTGGCATGTTAAAGTCATGATGCTTTGAGATAGTATCATTAGTTACTATAGTTACACTTAATATTTGATATATTGGAAATGAATGTAAACAGAGTAGATGTGTTTGAGCTAATATTTAAATGATTTTAAGAAGCTAAATCAAGGTTATTGATTAAACTACATAAACTACATAATGTGCATCCCCCCCCCCCCCCCCAAAGAGTGCATCAATTAATAGTTTGATGTTGGGGGCTGGCAGATGGCCTGGAGGTTGGGTTGCTGGACTTGCATGCGGCAGTTAGAGTCCTGGACCTGGAGGCTTGCTTTCTCACTTTCTTTCTTTCTCTCTCTCTCTCTCTCTCTCTCGTCAAAATTAAAAATAAAACAGTAAATAAAAGTGTATAAAATAATTCTTAAAAAATTGGATTTAACCACTATCTTTCGTTTTTAATGTATAAAATAAGGATACTGATCCATCTCTCATAGTATTGTGAAGATTACAGAGTTCATGTGCTTTGATACCTAGAGCTCTTTAGATGAAAAGTGTTGAAGCCAAGAACATGGAGTAATTAAAAGGATAAGAACTTTGGGAGCAATTGTTAACTGGTGACTAGCAATGTGTTCCTGGAGGCCTTGAAACCATCTGTTCAGGTGATAAAAGGGGGGTAGTGGGATTTTGGAAAGGGACAGACTGTCAGAGCCCTTGAAGCCCTTTATAGATTTTGTTTCTAGCATTTTGTACGGACCTATGTTGTAGTACTCACTTGGCACTCAGTTTTCATACTTTTAGAAGAAAATCTGGAGGTTTTTGTTCTGTTTTGGAAGCACTGGGGACACATAGGAGATAATGCCAAAGACCAAGTTGAACAACTTTGAATTGAAGTATAAACTCTGTTTTTAAAATTTGTTATTTCATGAGAGCGAGTGAAGGACCTTTAACAAAATCTTCACACTGCAGTCTTCCCCCTCAGGCCTGCAACTAGCCATGATCATGGGCAGGCACACATGCTCCCATTCCATGCACCTGGGGATTCAGGGAGACCTGAAACGTGAACCTGGCATGTTCTTATGTGGCTTCGAGCATCATGCAGCAGTGCCTCTACTGCCCTCGCCACTCTGGCTGGGCTGGAAGGTTGCATTGTAAGTTATCAGAGAATCCCTGCCCTTGCAGAGTGAGTCATTAGGCAACCTGGAGGAGTTGCGGTAGTGTGGACAGTTATTCCATGGTGATTTACAGTTTTCACAGTGGTGGTTGCACTTTTACCACACTTATTTTAAGCTCTCTTCATGGAGATTTATTTATTTATTTATTTTATTTTTGATTTTTGGAGAGGTTTTCACTATAGGGCGCGTGCGCTTGCCAGACAGAGAGAGACGTAGAGACAGAAAGCGAGAAATCATCCCCCAGGGGGGATGGTCACACTGCAATCCCTTTTCCTCCATTCTCCTCTCGGGATCTTGGGCACGCACGCACACGTGCCTGGCGTGAGTTTTAAGCCAGCGGGTCCGGGATGCCAATCGCGGTTGACTACGTGGGAGTCCAGCGACATAGCCATTACGCTAACTGCTGGTTCCCATGGAGATTTATTTTGATCCAGAAAGATATTTTTGCAGAATGGAAGACATGTGATAGTAATCTCTTATATTTGGTTATTTCTTTAAAATTTTCATAGCATTTTTATATTCATAATATTTAATACATGTAGCAAACCTTTGAAGTAGGTTGGATTTATAGACATAATCCTATTTTATAGATGAGGATGCTAACAGAGTTTGCCACATGGAGGGCTATGACAGGAATTACTGACAGTGAGTTTTCGAGTTACCTCTTTTGTTTTTTTTTAAGAGAGATTTTTTGTTACAGGGCATGTGTGCTTGCCAGAGAGCAGAGACAGAGACAGAAAGCGAGAAATCATCCCCTGGGGTGTATGGCCACATTGCAGTCCCTTTTCCTCCATTCTGCTCTTGGGATTTTGGGCATGCATGCACACATGCCCGGCATGAGTTTCAAGCCTTTGGGTCTCGGACTTGAACCGCTTTCGGCCATGTGGGAGTCCAATGATGTAACCATTGTGCCCATTATGCCATCTGCTGGTCCCTGATCATTATTTTCTTTCTTTCTTTTTTTTTTTTTTTTAAAACATTTATTTGTTTATCTATTCATTTGTTGTGATTTTTAAGCTGCTGGGTCTGGGATTGGAACCATGGTCCGTCATGTGGGACCCAGCACGTATGCACTATACCACCTGCTAGCTCTTGATCATTACTTTCTAATAATAAGGTGTAGCTACCATTTTTTTTTTTTTTGAGAGGTTTTTCGCTATAGGGCGCGTGCGCTCGCCAGACAGACAGAGAGAGACATAGAGACAGAAAGCGAGAAATCACCCCCCAGGGGGGATGGTCACGCCGCAATCCCTTCTCCTCCATTCTCCTCTCGGGATCTTGGGCACGCACGCACACGCGCCCGGCGTGAGTTGTAAGCCACCGGGTTCAAGACGCGAACCGCGGTCGACTATGTGGGAGTCCAGCGACATAGCCATTACGCTAACTGCTGGTTCCCCCATTTTTGAGGTCATAGTGTTTGCCAGGAAATCTAACTATACACTCCATTATTTAATCATATTAAGAAATAGCAATCCTGGCTTTGCCACTTGCTATACTAGATCTGCATTTAAATTTTTCATGTGTAAAATGAACCCCGGGTATTTAAATGAGGTCATATGTAAAGCACTTAGCACAGTGCTCCATGTGTTTGATAATGTTAGTATTTTTAATTTATGTTTTATTTATTAATGAGGTTTAGAGAGGTTAGCTAACTTGATTAGGTATAGAGGATGTTAGAACCCTGGATCTGATTGACTGTAAGGGCTGTAAACCCTCTCATGGTGTACAGTGATGCTTCTTTTTTTTTTTTTTTTTTGAGACGTTTTTGCTATAGGGCATGTGCGCTCGCCAGACAGACAGAGAGAGACAGAGAGACAGAAAGCGAGAAATCACCCCCCAGGGGGGATGGCTGTGCTGCAGTCCCTTCTCCTCCATTCTCCTCTCGGGATCTTGGGCATGCACGCACATGCACCCGGTGTGAGTTTAAGCCACAGGGTCTGGGACTCGAACCGTGGTCGACTACGTGGGAGTCCAGCGACATAGCTGTTACGCTAACTGCTGGTCCCAGTGATGCTTCTTTTTGAAACCTGCTTTCTTAGCATTCTATTTAGTGTTCCCTTTTTTCTCCAGTCTCCTGGTCTCCTTTGCTGCTCTCTCTTTTTAATAAAAATGTTATTTTCTGAGAGAGAGAAAAACGCAAGCACCATCAACAAGGTCCACACCATGATCCCCAGCCTTTTACAGGCATATGTGCAATGTGTGCCTGGTGTCTGCAGGTTGACCCAGAAACTGAATCCCTAGCTTTCATGTGGTCTCCAGCGTTGGAAGCCTTACACTGCCCCTGCACCACTTTGGCTGGATCTGCTCGTTCTCTTTGTACCCCTATAAGAAGGCCATTTTACTTTTTTACCTTGAATAGTTCATCATAGTGCTCAGACTCTTACATGATCATTCTTTGTTGCTAATGTTCAAGACTGTATGACCAACAGCAGCTACTGCTCAGGTGACATTTTTTATTTTTTCATGGAGGTATACTCTTTCATTATCCCATCTAGTTTATTACTGGATCCTGTCAAATTTTTCATTCAAGAGTCTGTGGATTAATTTTTCCCCCCATTTTAATTCCCAAGATTACTCCCCCATTCCTGGGTTTTATGACTCTCATACTTGGTTGCAGAATTACCTTCTAACCAAGCACTTCAGGAATTAAAATTATACATATATATATGTAAATATATTTATGTTTTAAGGTTTTTGCCATGCAGTACATGCACTTGCCAGAGAGAGATAGTGAGAGAGAAAGTGAGAAATCATTCCCAAGGGGGGATGACCACTCTGCAGTCCCTTCTCTATTCTTCTCCTGAGATTTTTGGGCATGCATGCACACACACGTGGTGTGATTTTCAAGGCCTGGGATCTACCAGGTCTGGAACTCAAACCATGATCAGCCATGTGAGAGTCCAGCACCTTAACCACCCTGCCACCTATTGGCCTCTCAAAATATTTTAATAGCAGAAACATTTTAATCACAGAAGTCCTCTGTAGTAGGTACTGAGCATCAGAATCTGATTTCCCAGTCCCTTGTCTCTTTGCTTCTTTGCTGTCCTTCTGAACCTCCTAATGCTACATAGACTACAGTTTGGTTTAATTCATCCTGCACATTTCTTCTGATTTATTTTTCTAAAAGATCACCTCAATTATGCTTCTCTTTTTTGGATTAGGGGCACACTTGCCTACTTGGCATACAAGGCCTTCATCACTTAGTCTCACCTGCTACTATTCTCCAAAATGAGTTTGTCCTCAGGAAGTTTGCCTATTGTCCTTTATTTAGGTTGTAGGGAGTGGGTACTCTCAACATTGCCTTTGTTTGCACTTTTGATTAGGAAAGTTTGTGTTATTTTAAAAGTATCTTCTGTGAGTATTTTCTAGCTTGAGCTATTTCTCTGTATTCATAAATGGTATTCTTTTTCATTACAAAATTTTAAGTATCAATAGATAATAGGGACTAACTTAATACTTATGTATCACCTCCCAACTTAAATGAAATATTATGAATACATTTGAAGCCTCCCATATGTATTTCTTCTCATTTGTATTCCCTTCTTGTCCCTCACAAGGTCATTGCTGTCCTGCATTGGGTATTTGGCCTTCTCATACATGTCTTCCTATTTTTAGCATGTTTCTATATCTCTGTCTCTGTAGCTCTCTCTCACATTCATGCATACATGTGTACACACACGTAGTGTTAGGCCTGGATGTTAGGCCTAGTTTTTGTCATTGAGTTTGACACTTACTCCTTAGGATATCATTCCCCTCTGAGCTGGAGGTACCTTTGTGTAGCCAGGTTTGAGAATAATGACCCAGAGTCCTAGACAATCTATTAAGACACCTCTCATCTTCACATTCATTGATGTGTTATCCCTAATATGGCTTGTGTTAAGCATAGGCAATAAACGTAGTCTCCAGTGTTGCTGACTTGAGGTACTGGAGTGGCATGTAGGTTCCCTCAATTTCCTTAACAGGCCTGTCACAGAGGTCTTCAGAAGTCCTTATTAAAAGGATTCTGTCTAGGAAGAGAAACGCATTATTAACATTTTTGTAGGTTGAGTGTACCAGATTTCTTTGTAGGAAACTTGCTAGCTGAGAGGAAAATGACTGTAGAATAGATAAGCTTATTAAATAGAAAGGGGAATGACCAGAATGTGTGCTCCTCTCCAAGTAGGACATTCGTGGAATGGAGGTGAGTCTCTATGATAGACAGGTGAGTGGCATGAGAACTCTGGTTATTGTAGTCTGCGGGTGAATTTTCATAGTCATTTGTAATGCTTGCCAAAGAAGGGATGGGATATCATTGCTGGAGAAAGATAGTTTATCAGAGAGCCCTTGCTTCTCAACTATAATAGATTCCAGGATTAGCAGTTATTTAAAATTTGTGTATTTAGGCATAGTTGAGAAAAAAGTTGGTGTGGAGTAGTGAAAACACTGGAAGCTACTAAATCATACTTGCAGAGTTCTTTGATTTAAGCTATAGTTGGATTCTGTGGCAAAAGTTGCTTTTTAAATAGTGTGAAAGGGTAGTTGGAGGCAAGTAAAGTTGAAGACTAAAGTGAAAATGTTAGGATTACAAAGTGCATTCATACAAATGAAAAGCGAAGATAAGAAAACTTAATTTCATAAGGGCAGATGTTGCTGTGGATGGATGGATGTTCAGTCAGAAGATATATTATTATGGAATGAAAAAGCAAGTTAAAGGGATGAAGGTTTGGAAAGGTAGAGTGTTCCTTTATTCTTCACGATGAAGATCCCTGATGGTAAACCGGGAATTAGGAATGGAAATAGCATAGAACTCTCAGCTCTCATGAGTGGAATTGGGAGGAACAGTGCAACCAATTGTTTAATCAGATAGTAGGATATGAGAAATATCGTGAAATATTATATGTAATGAGAAGACAATTAATTGCATTTTAAGGCTATATTACTAATATATGTGTCCTTGAAATGTCGGAAGGTAAAATTCTTGTGTGCCAATTATTGGAGATTCAACAAGTGAGTTAGAGTTGTGTTGGAGATAAACTCTAAGAATTTAAAAAAAAAAAAGACAGCAGAATCAGAGAGGGGGCCCTAGGAAAAGTTTCCAGTTTCAGAGGCAGGCAAACAGTCAAAATGTTTAACGTAGTCCAAGGGGAAAAGAACAAAGCAAAAAGAGCATCTCTTTGAATTAACAACTTGCTCCATAAAGCATATGCTCTCATCTCTTAGGCTTTTCTTGGTTAGGTGAGAGAGTTTGTTAATCAGCTTCATTAGACTTGGTTTAGGACCTGTGCATGAGAGCAGTCAGTTGGGTCTTGGAGAGAGTTTGACAATATAATCTGGAGTCAGCCTTCAGTTGTGTGTTAAGACAATAGAAAAACCCAGTCTGTAGTTGACTCTCAGCAGTGATTAAGTTAGCCATTGTTCTTTGAGGACTGAGATACAGAATATATTGGGTCATGGGAAAAGTCATGGCACATTTTTAGCATATAGAAACATAGACAAATAGGCGTAACTTTTTTTTTTTGAGAGGTTTTCGCTATAGGACGTGTGCGCTCGCCAGACAAAGAGAGATATAGAGACAGAAAGCGAGAAATCACCCCCCAGGGGGGATGGTCACGCCGCAATCCCTTCTCCTCCATTCTCCTCTTGGGATCTTGGGCACGCACGCACATGTGCCCGGCGTAAGTTTTAAGCCTTCGGGTCCGGGACACGAACCACGGTCGACTACGTGGGAGTCCAGCGACCTAGCCATTACGCTAACTGCTGGTTCCCAGGCGTAACTTTTCTAATGACCCAATACTATTACTGAAGAATTTGATAGAAATGTAAAGAAGGGCCAGCTGGTTGGGACCAGCAGTTAGCATAATGGCTATGTTGCCGAATTCCCGCGTAGTCGACCGCGGTTCGAGTCCTGGACCCTGTTGTTTAAACTCACGCCGGGTGCTTGTGCATGCATGCCCAAGATCCCGAGAGAATGGAGGAGAAGGGATTGTGGCGTGGCCATACCCCCTGGAGGGTGATTTCTCACTTTCTATGTCTCTGTCTCTCTTTTTCTGGCGAGCGCATGCGCCCTATAGAAAAACCTCTCCAAAAAAAAAAAAAAAAAAAAAAAAAAGAAAAGAAGGGCCAGCTGGTGACATGGTTAAGGAAGCTTGATCCTACATGGCCAACTATGTGGTTTGAGACCCAGACTTGTAACTTGAGAAACATGCTGGGCCTGTGCATGCGTACCTGAAATCTCAAGAGAATGAAAGAGAAGGGATTGTGCTGTGTCCATCCCCCTGGGTGGTACTTTCTCTCTCTCTCTCTTCCTTTCTGTTGTGGTATGCACACATACCTTGTATAGCAAATTTTTTTTAAAAAAGAGAAGAAAAGAAATGGAAAGAAAAAGGTAGATATATATGAAATACAAGCTAGGTTAAATTTTGCTTTTCTTAAGTATTCCATACTTGATCTTAGGCAAAAGCACTAATATTTCTCCAGTATTCTAAGTGCTGATTCCAGTACTATGTATCAGTAAAGGTTTGATAATAAATTATTTAAATTGAATACTTGTTTGGGTTGCAAGGAAAAAAAATTAATATTGATACTGAGATCCACATACATATATAAAACTGAAACAAGTTTCTTGAATGTGCTAAGTATGATGATTTCTGAAATGTTGATTATTGTCCACCAAATTATTTTCATGACCTATTAATGGGTTGTGATCTGCAATTTGAAAAAAAATTGTTGGTGTACATATTAGTGGCAATCAGGAAACCGATTTAATTTCCATCTCTATTCTGAGATTTAAAAGACATGTTAGCATTGCCAAAGGGATCCAGAGTGGCATTACTGTAACCTATACATTCAGCAGAGGTATTCTTTAAGGTTTAGGAAGATAAGAGTTGAAGGAAAAAGAGGCAACTAATATTTAAAAACTACTTTATTTTGAATCCTTTATATATGTACCAACTAAAGTATGGGAAAATGCAAAATAATTATCTGGGATGTCTGACAGAGTTCATAAAAGAAAATGTAAGATATAAAGATTGCTGTAAGGCCAAGACTCATTAGCCTTCCGGTGTAAACTGACCCGGTGCACTGGAAACATCCAACTCTAATTATGATGATCTCAATGTCTGATGCTCTACCAGCTCCACCCTTTCTAACAACCAGAGGTCTTTACATTTTTCTTCTCAAGAAAAAACTTCTCCTATCTGATAGAAACTTTTTTTTTAGCTTGCCTTGAGTTTCTTTTTTGTTGTACTTTGATTTGACTTGCCTCAAGTTTGTTAGGGTTATTCTAATTTCAAGAAGCTTTTAGCTCTTAGAACAAAGATTTTATAAATGTCTTATAACAACTTTTTTTTTTACATAGAATCTCAGGTTAAATAAATGAAAATAGCAAATATGTAAATAAGCATGTATGAGTGTTAAAACTAAGTTCATTATTTGTGTATATTTCCGAAAGTATAGCAAAGGATAGAGCTTGAAAAATGATTTCATAGTGAAATTGGAATTACAGAAGGCAATTAAAATTAATGATAATTAGTATAGGTAGTATTTTATTGGGTTTTAAATTGATCTATACATGTATTTGAAACCAGGTATCTTATTAAAGAAGCGAATTAGATAAATTTTTTAGATGTTTCTAGCTAGCTTGATCTATTTTTGTCCATCTGTCCATTCATTAATCCATTTCTCTCTCTCATATATCTCTCTCTCATATATATAGTTTTTTTTTTTTTTTTTTAGTTTGCTATAGGGCCCTTGTGCTTGCTGCAGAAAAAGACAGACAGAAAGAAAGGGGGAAAATGAGAAATCACCCCCCAGTGGGGATGGCCATACCACAGTCCCTTCTATATTCTCCTCTCGGGATTTTGGGCACACATGCACATGTATCCAGTGTGTTTTTTTAAGCCACTGGGTCCAGGATTCCAACTGTGCATTCAGTTATATGGGATCCACACTTCTTAACAACCATGACACTTGACTGGACCAAAGTTCTTTATTTATTCTGAGAGGTTTTTGCCTCAGGGTGCATACGCTCCTTGGGGGGCGTGAGAGACAGTGAAAAAGAAAGTGAGAAATCACCCCTCAGGGGCATGACCACCTCACAGCCCCTTCTCTATCCTCCTCCCAGGATCTTGGGCATGCATGCACACGTGCCTGGGTGTAATTTTCAAGCCACTGGGTCTAGGACTTGAATCGCTGTTGACCACGTGAGAGTCCAGTGATGTAACTGCTATTCCATCTATTGGCCCCAGTTCTTGAATCATGGTACACACACAGACACACACACACACACACACACACAGACACACACACTTATATAATTAGGGAAAATGTTGAGCATTTGTGATTTCAAGGATGGAGTCATTTCTGTGTTAAAAATATAGAGTATTCTCTGTCCAGATCATCTTTTTGCTTTTGAGATTTTTGTTTTTGTTTTTGAAATTAAGGGATTTAGAATACAATAATCAGGAAGGGAATGCATGTTAAAGTCTTTTTTGTAACTTAGGCAAACAATTTTTTTTTTTTGAGAGAGATTTTTGCTACATGGCACGTGCAATCACTAGAGAGACAGAGACAGTGAGACAGAAGGCAAGAAATCATCCCCCCGAGGGGGGATGGCCACACTTCAATCCCTTCTCCATTCTTCTCTCAGGACTTTGGGCACACATGCACACGTACCAGGTGTGAGTCTTAAGCCACTGGTTCTGGGACTCAAACCATGGTGACTGCATGGGAGTCCAGAGACGTAACCATTATGCCATCTGCTGGTTCCCAGGCAATACATATTTGAGGAAAGCATAAAGTGAATATTATAACTGATTTTCTTGGCCCTTTGTCTCTGGAGTCATGTAAGTTTCCTGTCTGTTGAGTTGCTTTGTTCTCCTGTTTCTTCTGAAAACTGACTTTCTTTACTTACTGTCACTATGCTTTGCAGTAGTTGACTGTCAGACTTGAGTTTATTTGCTCATTTATTCATATATTATTATTATCTATGTATTAGTAATTATTAATTAACTACCTTCCAAATTCCAGATGTTGTGTATATTGGTGAGTGAAACGGATGGGATCTTTGCCCTCATAGAACACACACACTAGTTGGAACTTCATCTATGAAAGATAAAAGTAGCATGTATGACAGAGAAAAATGGTGGAACCTGCTTAGTAGGACAGTTGGAGGAGGTTTCTCTGAGAAGGTGACATTTAAGTTGTGACATGACCTTGATAAATTGTCCATGTGAGTAGGAGGGGAAAATGTTCCAAGCAGAGGGAAAATCCTGGAGGGTGGGGAAAGAACTTAGTGTGTGGGAGGAATTGAAATGAGGCTGTTATGGCTGGGTTGTAGAATAGGAGAAAGTGGCAAGAGATGAGGTCAGAGAGATGGGCCAGGATTCAATTATGCAGGCCATGGAAAGGAATTGGGATTTAAATCAGAGCACCAAGGTTTGTCATAAAGGATTTTAAGCAGGATTTTAACGATGTGTATTTTTAAAAGACCACTTGGGTTACTTTGGGCAGAGTAGGTTATAGAAGGTTAAGAATAAAAGTAGAGAAACAGGTTAGGAGGCTGTTAAAATAGTTCATGGTTAGAGTGGTAATCAGTGGAGAGGGAGAGAAGTGGACAGATCTAAATTGCATTATGGAATTAGAAATGACAGACTTAGAGATAGGTGATATGTGGGGAAGGAAGAAAAAAAGAAGAATCAATTCTGGCTCCTGTATTTTTGTTTGAGCAACTTGGGGGATGGAGGGAGACTGGGAAAGGCATGGGTTTGGATACCCATAGTTCCTCATTCTTGGAATTCCACACTTCCAGAAAAGTGAATCTGATTGACCCAAAACGTGAAATTAAGTGATTTCCTTAGAAGAAATGGGTAGAGAGAGTAAATAGTAGGCACCGACTTTATTTTTATGCTGACTTCTTTTTTAATCTTTTGTTTTCACCAGATTAGAGAAGAATTAAAGTATGAGTTTATTGTTTGTTTGGTGCAAAAAATTTTGAAGCCCAAGTGTTTTTTTCATTGTACACATTTTTTTTTGTAGAGATTTTTGCTATAGAGTGTGTGCACTCGCCAGAGAGAGAGAGAGAGACAGAGAGACAAAGTGAGAAGTCACCCCCCCAGGGGGGATGGCCACACCGCAATCCCTTCTCCTCCATTCCCCTCTCGGGATCTTGGGCACGCAAGCACACATGTCCAGTGTGAGTTTAAGCCACTAGGGTTCACTACTAAAACCGCGGTCGACTACATGGTAGTCCAGTAACATAGCCATTACACCAACTGCTGGTCCCTTATTATACACTCTCTGAAGACCTCTCATAGACTTTGCCACCCTCTCTAGAAGGTGAATGCTTCATCAGTGGCCTTCCCCCTTAAGTAACCATTATCCCGACTTTTATAATAATAACCTAAATGTGCATTGTTACATACTCTAGGTTAGTCTTGTTGATTAAAAAGTAGTTTTTTTTTTGGAGAGGTTTTTGCTATAGGGTGCGTGCGCTCGCCAGACAGACAGAGACATAGACATAGAAAGCAAGAAATCACCCCCCGGGGGGGATGGCCATGCCGCAATCCCTTCTCCTCCATTCTCCTCTCAGGATCTTGGGCACACATGCACACGAGCCCGGTGTGAGTTTTAAGCCACCGCATCCAGGATGCGAACTGCAGTCAACTACATGCAAGTCCAGCGACATAGCCATTATGCTAACTGCTGGTCCCCCGATTAAAAAGAAGTTTTTTTTTTTTTTTTTTTTTTTGAGAGGTTTTTGCTATAGGGCGTGTACACTTGCCAGACAGACAGAGAGAGACTGAGAGACAGAAAGCGAGAAATCACCCCCCAGGGGGGACGGCCACACCGTAATCCCTTCTCCTCCGTTCTCCTCTCAGGATCTTGGGCACACACGCACACGCGCCCGGCGTGAGTTTAAGCCACTGGGTCCGGGACGCGAACCGCGGTAACTGCGGTAGACTACATGGGAGTCCAGTGACATAGCTGTTACGCCAACTGCTGGTCCCTAAAAAGAAGTTTTGAAATGAGTTGTCACTTTTATTCTTTAGGTTAGTCCTCCATCCTTTTTCTTGTCCGTTTCCTGTTGAAGCACTGAGGCTGTCTGAACTGTAGTTTTCTTCGGTCTGGATATTCCTGATTATTTACTCAAGGTGCAGTTCAACAGGTCGTTTGTATGAGGGGACTTCAAAAAAGTTTGTGGAAAAGGAATTAAAGTACATGTTTTATTCTGGTGTAAAAAAAGTTTGAAATTAATGCATAATTTTCTTATTTTATGCGTTTTTCTGTGATTTCTATGAAGACTTTCTCATATTTATCAAATAGGCAGCTGGATCCAGAGATGGATCAGACTCAGGTGTGATCTCAGATATTATTATAGGTGGAGTTTTAGAGGACTGTAGCAATCTCTCAGTGTCTAATCTCTTTTTTGTGATGTGTGGTTGGTGCTTATTTCTGTTAATTTATTTAGTGTTGCAAAATGGTGAAATTCAAAATACATGATTTTGTTTTCATTTATTAGCATGTTTCTATGAAGAGTTACTTCCCCTCATTTTCTGTTTGGTTACCCAGTGGTAATGATTATGAAGGACAGATGGAATAATCATTTTCTCTTTATCAGTTTTCAAGGTTAAGCATTAGTTCTGTATCTTCCTCCAAAGATGACCATTTCTTTTGTTTGTTTGTTTTAAATATCGTTATGATCTGGTGGATTTTTTTTTTTTTTGGAGAGGTTTTTGCTATAGGGCGCGTGCGCTCGCCAGACAGAGAGAGACAGAGAGACAGAAAGCAGGAAATCACCCCCCGGGGGGATGGCCACGCCGCAATCTCTTCTCCTCCATTCTCCTCCCGGGATCTTGGGCACGCATGCACACGTGCCCAGCGTGAGTTTAAGCCACCGGGTCCGGGACGCGAACCGCAGTCGACTACGTGGGAGTCCAGCGACATAGCCACTACGCGAACTGCTGGTCCCATGATCTGGTGGATTTTAACATAGCATTATTTGATGGATTTCAGTCCGCTGCAGTCACTCTTATTGAAGCTCGAATTGTTCCCTCTTCGATCTGAGTCTCTTTGGAATACAGCATGATCCTAATGATGTTTGATAGCTTCCTTACCACATGTGATAAAATATTTAGGGCTCATCCTATCCATTTCTAGCCCTCACTGGAGTTAACAATTTTCTGAGAATTTTTGGTTTCTTTTAGTGAAAGATGATGTTTCAAGTGCCTGACCTTGAACACTAATGTCCTATTGTTTTTGATGACATTTTATTAATGCAAGGGAGTCTTAAAAAATGCATATTATGGGGACCAGCAGATGGTGTAATGGTTATATTGCTGGACTCCCATGTTGTCAACTGCTGTTTGAGTCCCAGACCCAGTGGCTTAAAACTCATGCTGGCACGTGTGTGTGCATGTCCAAAATTCTAAGAGGAGAATGGACAAGCAGGGATTGTGGCATGGCCATCCCTCTGGAGGGTGATTTCTTGCTTTCTGTCTCTCTCCCTCAGGTGAGTGGATGTGCTCTATAGCAAAAATCTCTCTCTAAAAAGCAGATTATTAAAAAGCTACCCTTGGAGTTTAGATTTTTATTTTGCACCAAATTAAACTACTTTAATTCTGCTTTTCCCACAAATGTTTTGAAGTCCCCTCATATTCATAGATAGGAGAACTGGTTTATTCTTTTAAAACAGGATATTCTGTCAAAAAATGTGATGGCATTTTTGAATCCCTTTTCTGGATACTGTCTCTACCACATGTTTATTTTCTAAGTTTGAATCAGAAGTTGTATGTGTATAGGTTCAAACTATGTGTAGACTTTTTAAAAAGAATGATTTATTTAATTTTATTTATCATTATTATTGTTACTATTATTATTTTTCAATTTGGTATAGGGTACATGGTACAGAGAGAGAAAGCTGCCAGGTCTGAGGACCAACAGTTGGCGTAATGGCTGTATCGCTGGACTCCCATGTAGTCGACCGTGGTTTGAGTACCGGACCTGGTGGCTTAAAACTCACGCTGATGGCGTGTGCGTGCGTGCCCAAGATCCCGAGAGGAGAATGGAGGAGAAAGGATTGCGGTGTGGCCATCCCCCAGGGGGGTGATTTCTTCCTTTCTGTCTCTCTGTCTCTTTCTATCTGGCAAGCACATGCACCCTATAGCAAACTCCCCCCCCCCCCAAAAAAAAAAAAAAAGCAGTTAGGTTTCGGACTCAATCTGTGGTCAGGCATGTGAGAGTCCAGCACTGTAGCCACTATGCCACCACCTGGCCTTATGTATAAACTATTAAGAGTGGATTTTGGGGCCAGCAGATGGCGTAATGGTTACATTCCTGGACTTCCATGTAGTTGGCTGTGATTAGAGTCCCAGAGCTGGAGACTTAAAACTCGGGCTGGGAATAATCCCTAAAATAGACAAGTGGGACTATATCAGACTAAAAAGTTTATGCACAACAAAGGACACAGTAACAAGTGTGAACCGACAA
The DNA here is from genome assembly GCA_026018925.1 of Tupaia tana. Lineage (NCBI taxonomy): Eukaryota > Metazoa > Chordata > Mammalia > Scandentia > Tupaiidae > Tupaia > Tupaia tana. The sequence continues at coordinate 53,521,940 of JAKSZU010000008.1, read as the reverse complement.
CCCTCAGAATGGGAAAATATTTTTGTTAAATATGTCTCAGACAAGGGACTGATAACCAGAATACACAGAGAACTCAAGTGCCTTATGTGGAAAAAAAATGATTAACCCAATTAAAAGATAGAAAACGAGCTGAACAAAAATCTCTCTAAGGAATACATACGAATAGCCAAAAAGCATATGAGGAAATGCTCAACATCCCTCATCATAAGGAAGATGCAGATAAAAACCACAATGAGATATCACCTAACCCCCTGTCAGAATGGCAAAGATTAAGAATATAAAAAGTGATAAGTGTTGGCCGGGATGTGGTGAAAAGGGAACTCTCCTACACTGTTGGTGGGAATGTAAACTGGTTCAGTCACTGTGGAGAACAATATGGAGGTTTCTCAAAGATCTACAAATAGAACTACCATTTGATCCAGCAATCCCTCTTCTGGGTATCTACCCAAAGGACAGGAGAATGCTCAGTCAGAAGAGTGCTTTCACATCAATGTTTATTGCAGCATTATTCACTATTGGAACCAACCTAAATGTGGGCAAACCAATGAATGGATTGGAAAAGGGTGGCATATATACTCTATGGAATACTATTCTGCCATAAAAAATAACAAGACCCTGGCATTTGCTAGAAAGTGGTCAGATATGGAGGATCTATTGCTGAGTGAAGTAAGCCAGGCTATGAAAGAAAGATATTGCATGTATTCACTTAATATACACCGACTATCTGCACTCTATGGTAGAGAGTAAAATATTGGAGGACATAAAAGCAGTGAAAATACTTAAGGAGAATAAGAGAGTGTGGAATGGGGGGGGGGGTGAAGAGAAGAGGATGGAGAAAGATAGCAAGAGAACAAATAGAGAGGCATGACATTAGTGGGACGCAGATATGGCTTATTACCTGTTGATGATGACGTGTATAGTATTCTCAACTGGATTGGTCTGAGAAATATTTCATGATGGGTAAAGTCTTTTTACAAGCAAAATGAGAAATAGTGATTGGTTAAAAAAATAAATAATTGGAATAATAATAATAATAACGGGAAAAACAATGAAAAGATATTGAATGGTGAAGTGGGGATTTTAATGTCTCCATATTGACTGACATGTGTGGTATTCCCTATTGAAAGAGCAACGTAATACACTGTAAAGTTATATGCAATTCAATGTAATATAAACAAGATTATGATAATATATAAATAAATAAATTTAAAAAAAGAAATTCTTTCTTGTGCATGGTTCGATTTGCTGTTGGTGCTTTCCAGAGAGATTTTAAGTTCTTGCATTGTATTCTTCATTTCTAGAGGTTCTGTTTCTTTTTTTTTTTTTTTTTTTTTGCTATAGGCTATAGGGCAGGTGCACTCGCCAGACAGACAGAGAGAGACATAGAGACAGAAAGCGAGAAATCACCCCCCAGGGGGGGATGGTCACACCGCAATCCCTTCTCCTCCTGGGATCTTGGGCATGCACACACACGTGCCCGGCGTGAGTTTTAAGCCACTGGGTCCGAGACGCGAACCGCGGTCGACTACGTGGGCGTCCAGCGACATAGCCATTATACTAACTGCTGGTTCCCTCGGTTCTGTTTCTTTTTTCTGATGTCTACTTTCTTATAAAAACCTTTTTTTTTTTTTCTTAAAAAAAAAAAAAAACAACCGAAAAAAAAAACAAAAAACTCAGGCTGGGGTGTATATGCCCAAGATCCTGAGAAGAGAATGGAGGAAAAGGGGTTGTGGTGTGGCCATCCCCCCAGGGGGATGATTTCTCACTTTCTGTCTCTCTGTCTCTTCAATGGGCGCATGCACCCGATAACAAAAATCTCTCTTTAAAAAATAAAAGAGTGAATTTTTATCTTAATATTCTTCCTAAATGATCTGGTTGACCCCCTTGACCCACTATTACTTTTTTTCTTAAATGAAAAAGATCATAACAACAAAAAAGAATCTAAGACAAATAATCCCACCATTGGTCAGATCAGATTTCAGGTCTTATTTTTTAAGGTAGAACTTTTAGTCTGCTTTGTTTTGTACACATAAAAATGTATCTGTACAAACAAATGTCAAGGGCAGTTTATAGCTACTCTATAAATCTAAGCCTAAGTGACTATAGTATGATGATTTGCAAAATGAAACACATCCAGATAGTAAATGTTACATGTTAACCCATTATGTAGTTTTATATTAGTCCCTCTAATGAAGTTTTTTTGTGCTTTGAATAAATAAAATGAGGTATTTATCTCAGTAATGCAGTTGGTAATTTGCATTTGTGACTGACTCCTATCATTCTTTATAAAGAATTAGTTTTGGGATCAGCAGTTGGCGTAATGGCTATGTCACGGGACTTCCATGTAGTCAACTGTGGTTCCAGTTCTGGACCTGGTGGCTTAAACTCAGGCAGGCATGTGTGCGTGCGTGCCCAAGATCCTGAGAGGAGAATGGAAGAGAAGGGATTTTGGTGTGGCCATCTCCCCTGGGGGGTGATTTCTCACATTCTGTCTTTCTGTCTCTTTCTGTCTTTCTGGCGAGCGCACGTGCCCCATAGTAAAAATCTCTCTCTCAAAAAAAAAAAAAAAGGAATTAATTTTAATATATTGCTTATTGTGTTAAAAGGCATTGGGGACACATAGGTGTTGTGTTGGCTAAAGTGCTGACTGAATTCTCATGTGGTCGATCATGATTTGAATTCCATACCATTGTCTTGGAAATCACAACAAATAAATAGATGAATAAATAAATAAATAAATGTTAAAAAAAGGCTTTAGGTTGTACCTATAAATTGATGTGTGAATTAATCTGTTATCTTGCAACTAAGTAGCTGCTAGTAATGATTTTCTATTAATCAATTCAAACATTAATAATCAGTGATATTTAAATCATAGAGATAAGATAAATGATTGCTCTGAATAAAATTTATAGTTCATGTTTTTCCTAAAAAAAGTATAAGAAACAGTAGGCAAATTAAGCAATTTCAATGCAAATGAAAAATAAATGTACTAAGCTGGCTTTGTGGCCTAGTAGTAAGACAGCCACATGACCACATGACCTACTGTGTGGTTTGAGTTCTAGACCTGGTAGCTTGAGAAACATGCCTGATATGTGTGTGTCCATGTGCCCAAAATCTCAGAAGGAGGGAGATGGAGAAGTGATTGTAGTGTGACTGTTCCCCTTGGAGGATGCTTTCTCCTCTCTCTGTGTGTGTCTCTCTCTGATGAGTGTATGTACCCTCTAGACAAAACCCGAAAAACAAAACAAACAAATAAAGCTAATTAACCATTGGAAAGAAAGTATTTTGATGATTTTCTTTTCCTAGCAGATTTTTCTGTCAATGCACTTAGTCAATTTTAATTAATATTCATAAAAAATTCATGTGATGTGAAGGAGCCTGTCTACACAGTGAGTGGTACAGTGATATTTTTAAAGATATTTACCATTGGGCTAGCTCCATAGCCTAGTGGTTAAAAGAGTTAGGTCCTGGGACCAGCAGTTGGTGTAATGACTATGTCTCCGGACTCCCATGTAGTTGACCGTGGTTCGAGTCCCAGACCCTGTGGCATAAACTCAGGCCGGGTGAATGTGTGTGCGTGCCCAAGATCCTGAGAGGCGAATGGAGGAGAAAGGATTGTGGTGTGGTCATCCCCCCTGGGGGGTGATTTATCTTTTTCTGTCTCTCTGCCTTTCTGGCGAGCGCATGCTCCCTATAGCAAAAACCTCTCCAAAAAAAAAAAAAAAAAAAAAAAAAAAAAAAAAAAAAAAAAAGTTAGATCCCACATGGCTGACCATGGCTTGAAAAACATGCTGTGCATGTTTACATTTGTGCCTCAAATCTTGGTGGTATGGAAAAATGGAGGAGAGGGGATTGTGGTTTGACTGTGACCCATTGCAAGTGTTTTCTTTCTCTCTCTGTCTCTCTCTGTTGAGTGCATACATTCTCCAGCAATTATAAAGATATTTAGCACTATCAGGAAGTAGGGTGTATTACCTGATGGATTTTCCAGATAAATAAAGTAAACCACTTTAAGCATTATACTTTAAAACTTTTTTTGGGGGGGGGAGGGATTTTTTGCTATAGGGCATGTGCGCTTGCTAGAGAGAGAGAGAGAGAGACAGAAAGTGAGAAATCACCTCTCCCCCCAGGGGGATGGCCACCCTGCAATCCCTTCTTCTCTTGGGATTTTGGGCATGTGTGCACATGCACCTGGAGTGAGTTTGTATTTTAAGTCACCTGGTCCAGGATTTGAACCATAGTTAATTACATGGGAGTGCAGCAACTTAACCACTACACCATCTGCTGGTCCTGTTAAAACTTTTTAAAAACACTGGTTAAAACTAATTTTGGTGGAAATCATTTCAAAATGAAGACACATAATCTAGTCTTCTGACACAGATCCTTTGCTTTCTTGATTACTTAATGCTATTTTTTTGGGTGAATTTTAGCAAACTGAAACAGGCAAGTGTGCTCTTTTGTTGTGTGTGAAACTTTGTTGCTATGTACAGCAATTTTTTCCACCCTAAACCAGTCTTTTTCTTTTACTGTTATCTATCATTTCTCATTGCTATGTCCTCTGAACTGCTACTTATTTTAGAAATAGTCATCTGATCTGAAAGTAGCCCTCCCTTCCCCAAAGTTAAGTACATGTTCTTTGTGTCAGGTTTTGCTTGACCAGAGGACTTTTTCTCTTTGGGTTTCCTAGTTACATCTCGAAAATCACCTTTTGACCAAGAAGAACATTGTTATACAGTGAGGAAGGACAGAAAAAAATTAAGCTATATACTTTCCCACGTTTGTAGAATTTAGTATGAAATACAATTTTTTTTTGTATCTGGACCCACAAAATTCTTAGAAAAAATTTCTGCTTTTTGGAGCATTTCTTAGATTTTAAGGACTCATGTTATTTCCAAAGCTACTTGGAGTCTCATATTTATACCTGTACAGATATAGTAATGTTATAATATTTCTAATCTGTCTGGGTCAGGTATATAGGTTATTTATCTACCTTATGACTGTCCTTTTTAAAATCCCATCAGCTGAGATTTTAAAATTTTGTTTTTATTTCTAATAAAAACTAACAGGTAAAGTAGAATCTCAATTTAAAGAACCAGAAATTGTTTCCACAAGGCTCCAAAGTCAGGAGCTGTTTGTCAGTCTCTTCTCAATTTGTTTACACACAACAGTGAAATACTGAGAAATGACTTCATATGCACTGTTGCTGTGTAATCACATAGCACCAAGAAACCAAGCAAAATAACGTCCATCTGTTTAAACAGCTGGAAATAGCCATTACCTCCACAAGCCCTCATTTTTAAAAACTTATGAAACACTATAAAAACTAAACAGAGGTTAGAATATAGAACCCATTGAATGATAAACATATTTTAATATTGTCAGAATTCTACAGTTTTATTGATGTATTAATGTTTGTGAATGCTGCAGTTAACTAACTCTAGTATTTTTTTAGGGATGGTGTTGGGAAGTTGTTAGCCATGGAGACTAAATGCTCATTTTATCTTCAGACTTTAAGTGTTAGGAAATAAATGAGCAAGAAAATGCACAAGTAAATCCAGTTTTTAAATGCAGATAGTATCTTTGGCACAAACTGTAGTGCATTTTTCTATAAAGCTAGGTAGACCTTGGTAAATTTCATATAGAAGTAGAGTCAGCCCGTCCTGTCAGCAGGTCTTCATCCTCAGATTCAGTCAACTTTGGATGCATCCAGGTCTCTCCAGTTGTTACATAATGAGAAAAGAGATGGATCTCTGGAATAGGGTGGATGAACTTTTTGTGTTTCCCTTTTCACTTTTACCTGATTCTCTTTTTTTTTTTTTTTTTTTTTTTTTTTTTTGAGAGGTTTTTCGCCATAGGGCTCGTACGCTCGCCAGACTGAGAGAGACATAGAGACAGCGAGAAATCACCCCCCAGAGGGGATGGTCACGCCGCAATTCCTTCTCCTCCATTCTCCTCTCGGGATCTTGGACACGCACGTACACGCGCCTGGCGTGAGTTTTAAGCCACCGGGTCCGGGACAGGAACCACCGGCGACTACGTGGGAGTCCAGCGACATAGCCATTACGCTAACTGCTGGTTCCCACTTTTACCTGATTCTTACCTATACGTAAACTATACGTGATATAAAGTACAGGAGCAGGTGCAAGGTTATATGCAAATGTTGTGTCATTTTTTAAAAGGGACTTAAGTGTCTATAGAACCTCAGAGGTTCTGAATCCAATCTCTGAATACTGAGGGACAAACCTATTTTCTCCCTCCCCCATTTTTTAATTAATGGAAGAATGTTGCCTGTTTAAATTCTCAAATCTAGATATGGTTATAAAGACTTAAAAAGCTTTACAAGGAACTGGATTAAAATTTATGAGCTTTATAGGTCTGCATTTTTTTTTTTTTTTTTTTTTTTAAGGTTTTGCTATAGTGTGTGTGTTCTTGCAGGAGAAAGAAAGAGAGGGAATGTGAGCAATTCCCACCCACCACCCCTCCTTGCTGGAGGGATGACTGTGCCACAATCTCTTCTCTTCCATTCTCCTCTCAGGATTTTGGGCATGCATGCACATATGCTGGGCATGGTTTTCAAGCCTTTGGTTTTGGAACTTGAACCATGTTGGCCATGTTGAAGTCCAGAACCTTAACCACCATGACCCCAGTCTGCATATTTCTTACAAAATTATTTTTCATTTTTATTTTAGTAGGACATAAATATGGTGGAGTATTTTAAAGTCTGCTGTCTTGTCTACATTATTTGGATTTGTGTTTTTTGAATAATCATTTATTCAGAAAGTAAATGTAGTAACATGTCTTTAGAGCTACATAGAGAGTATGTTCCAGTGTTTGTTAACTTTGTATAGGTTTACTGCAAGAAAAAAAAGGAATCATCACTTTCCAGTTGATGGTAAGTGGAAAACATTTTTAGAAAATAAAAATGAGAGTCCAAGGGTGAAGGAAGAAGACATAATCTCAGTTTTTTTTCCTTTAAAGCTCTTTGCCAGGAAATTATAATTTTAGATACTTTTGGGCAAAGAGCCCATCCTGAGAGGAAATGGTAGATAGAGTTGAAAAATAAGACTTTAATTATAAATTGTTTTCTGACTATTACAGAACATCTATTTTTTTCTTTTTTTAAAGACCATAGATTAGTTTATATTTTTAAAATTTTAAAAATAATTATTTAACTTTATTATTATTATTTTAATATTTCCACAGGGAGAGACAGGGAAAAAGAGAAAGAAAGAGGAAAAGTGAAAAAGCAAACCCCCAGCTCCAGGACTCAAACCATGGTCGACTGTGTGGGAGTCCAGAGCCCTTAACCACCATGCCACCTGCCAGCCCCTAGAATAGTTTATTTTTAACACCCATCATGCCGTGAATTCATAGGGAATAGGTTCCAGAAGCACAGGCTCCTTTCACCAAGTATGGTTCTCTGGGTGGAGCAGGCTGGCACTTCACTTGAACCCATGTACTTTTCTTTGGCTTGTTTTTCTTACTATTTTCCTTCACACATTTTAGGAAGCTATCTCTGCTCTTAGAATGCTTACTCTGCTCAATACACACATTAATTCTCTTGGCAAGCATCTTGCCCTTAACTTGTTTGTTGACAACAATGCCAACAGCATGCTGGGTAACATTGTAGACTCTTCCAGTTTTGCCATGGTAACATTTTCCAGGCATTCCTTTTTGAGCAGTACCCATTCCCTTGATGTCTACAATATCATCTTTCTTGCAGATTTGCATCAATGTTGTCAAAGGAACCACACTCCATGTTTTCTAAAAGACCTACAGAACATATATTGGGTTCCTCTTTCTCTTTGTGTTCATCATTTTGGTTAGTTACTGGAAGATGGTGGTTCCTGAGAACATCTATTTTCTTAGGTGGATTCAGCTCATTACAGTGTCATAGTTATCTAATCCCCCCCCATAAGTTTAATGCTGTTTTGTAAAAGTAATATACTATGAGGTCCTCCAATTATACCAATAACATTTTATTACTCAGTGATACTAACCAAGGGAAGCAATTAATAGCAAGTGTTTTAAAATCAGATAGACCTTGGTTCCAATCTGATTTCTGCCATCTATTGGAATGCAGTGGTGGACAAGTTATTTAACATTTTTCTTTTTTCTCAAGGTTTTTGCCATAGAGCACATGTGCTTGCCTGAAAGAGACAGAGAGGGAAAGTGTGAAATGATAACCCCAGAGGAGATTGCTATGCCACAGTCACTTCTCCTCCATTCTCTTGGGATTTTGGGCTCACATGCACTTGCACCCGGCATGGTTTTCAAGCCACAGGGTCTAGGACTTGAACTGCAGTTGACTATCTGAGAGTCTAGCACTTTAATCACCGCACCACCTACTGGCCCCAAGTTACTTAACTTTTAAGTGTCAGTATACTCACTTGTGAAATAGAGGTAACAATAGTACCTTCTTGGGGCCAGCAGATGGCGTAATAGCTATGTCGCTGGACTCCCATGTAGTTGACTGCGGTTCAAGTCCCGGGTCTGGTGGTTTAAACTCATGCTGGGTGCATGTACGTGCGTGCCCAAGATCTTGAAAGAAGAATGGAGGAGAAGCGATTGTAGTGTGGCCATCCCCCGGGGGGGGGGGGGGGGTGATTTCTCGCTTTCTGTCTGTCTGTCTCTGTCTTTCTGGCAAGCACACATGGCCTATAGCAAAAAAGTCTCCAAAAAAAACCCCAAAAATAATAATAGTACCTTCTCTTTGGGCATTGTGAAGACTTCTCAGAACATGTGTATGCTCGTGATCCAGGATTGGCTATGAGACCCTGTTGAGTGTGCTGTCTGCCTGTCTCTTACTCATGAAAGAAAGAAAGTTAAAAAAAGAAAGAACTTTTTTTGGAACTATGGTTAAAAACATTATATTTATGATGGGATCCTGAGGTGTTAATGTGGTGTGTGTGTGTGTGTGTGTGTATGTATGTATGTACACTATTGACTTTTAATTGTGAGTTTTAAACTGTAAATATTTTTAAAGCAGTGTAAAAATTATTTAAAATTAAAAACCGAAGAGATCAGTTTTTTTTTAAAACATAAGAAAAAGAGGAAATAAAGAAAATGACCTAAAACATGAATTGTTTACCAAACTAAATCATATGCTTTCACTTGATGAATGCCCCAGAGACACTTTATTTGCCTAAGTTAAATTAGTAACATTTCAGTTGTTCCACATGTTGAGAAAATGAGTTATGTGGACTAATAGGAAATTCTGATTGGTTTTTACTGGATTCATTGTGAGGACCTATGGTTTATTTATTTATTTTTAGTGAACCAGATTGTGAGCTTGGTCTGAAACAAACTTTTGTAACTCTTGAAGAAATATATAGTAGATTCCTTTTGGCTTAATATTAAGGAGCATATAGACTCTGCCATATAGCCTCGGCGCGTAGTAGACTACTCTCCATGCTTTTGTAATATACTCACTATTTGATGATCACATGATGAAGTTGCCTAACAGCACATTTCTCTGAACACATCCCTGTTGATGCATGACTGTATTGGCGTCTTCCTTGATTTCTTTTAGCAGTTTTAGTTTCTATTGTACAGGTCTTTCACCTATCTAGTGAATATTTCATTTCAGATATTTTTTATCTTTTAAATACCCTCTTAGTGTTTCTCTTCCCATCTTCAGTTTCCTTTAACACATAAGAGTATATAGGGACATTTTATAACACCTTTTAATGGTATTTATCTGTTAATTTTACCATCTCTGTTGTTTTTGGGTCTTTTAAAATTATTTTTCTCTTTATGAATCATAGTTTCTCATTCTTCATATATCTAGTACCTTTTGACTATTTTTTAAACACTATTGAGTATATATTTGTGAGCACTGGACTTTGTTTTGTGTTAAATGTTATTGGACTTGTTCTCCTTGGCATTTAACTTGAGGATTGGTTTGAAGCTGTTTTTAAACTCTCCTAGGAGAAATCTAGAGTAGCCATTATCTTTTAATAATATAGTTTCCTTTCTAAAACAAGGCTGTTCTGGGTTCTCTATTGAATGACCTTTGTATTTAAGGAATTCTTTCAATTCTGGCTGGTGGGAAAGATTCTTAGCATTGAAATTGTGCTTATTACTGATCCCTGGTCATTCTTTTCCCCCTTAGGAAAGTGGTTATACTAGGCTTGAGGAGTCTTTTGTATGCATGTACAGATAGGCATTTAACTAAACAGATAAGGAAACCCCTGGATGGGTTGCTAGACTTTCTCTGCATATCTTTCTCCTCTCAGGTTCCCTAGTGCAGATTGTCTGTTTCCTCAGTTCAGTGGAATTGCTTGCCTCCGAGTTCCTCTTTTTTCTATGATACAGTCTGACATGGCCTCTATATATAAAGTCTGGGTGATGGTAGGGTTCATCTTATTCTCTCCTCAGAGATTTCAGTCCCAGAGTGCCTGATACTCTCATGTCTGAGAATAGTTGTTTCCTACATTTTGTTGAAATTTATTTATTTTTTAAATGTAATTTAATTATTATTATTGTTATTAATTTTACATTTTCCCCCACATTTTATTGATTCACAAAATACTTTTAACTAAAATTGTGGACAAGGCTAGAATCTAGTTACAAGTGCTTTGTAATTTTCTTCTGAAACTTTTTAAATTAATTAATTAATTTACATTCATTCCCTGAACATTGTCATAGCATACAAAATGCAATTTCCCATCCAAAATATACTGCATAGCGGCTTAATCATATAGGTTGACATAATTAATTTTCCTAGTTTCATATGTATACATGTATGTATATATTTTATCCCCGTTTCTCACCCTCTGCCATTTCCCACCCTCTTCCCACATTATCTTAGGTGTCTACAGTTGTTTTCCATTCCTTTTCCCCCCACATTTTATTGATTCACAAAATTTCTTAAGTAATCTAACTACTTTAAATAGCAAGTTTAGCTGGTATGTACTTATCAGTTAATACATGTCTGCCTTTAGGCATGAAACTGAGTAGAATGAATATACTATAAGCAGATCTTGCAAGAATTTCCTCACCTCCTGGAACTCCTCAGCTCCTTTCTCCCGCCTCTTCCGCAGTTCATTGTCTCTCTTCTCTTCCATCTCTGTTAACTTTGTCACTATGAATATTCTAAAATCCTTATCAGATATTTCCATGAGTTCCATTGTACTGTCTGAGGATGAAGAGGTGTTATTATTTTCCCTTGGAGGAGAGGTATTGTCTTGCTTTCCCATATTTCTTGTGATCCTGTGGTGATTTCTAGTCATCTGATGGACGATATATTTCTTCCTATATCTTGAAGTTCAATCTGAGCATTCAGAGGTGAGCAGAAGGAGGTGATGTGCAATCTTTCTTCTGTTCCATTTTCACTCTTTGTGCATCAGATTCAAGGTGAAGAGAGGAATACTCTGACCCTAATTATATTCAGATGATTGGAAACTGTTCACTTGGACCTGTCTAGACACTTAGTGCATAGAGGCTGATCAGAAAATGAAAAAAGATAAAGAAAAAAGAAAAAGAATTAAGGAGAGGAAAGAAGAAGAAAAAATAAAATGAAAAAGAAAAGAAGAAAAAAGAGTATAAAACATTCAAAAGATAATAATTTTAAAAAGCAAAAATGAAAACCGTGTGAAACCAATATTTCACAGGTGAAGTACGGTATCCATCTTAGGATAGGCCTGGCTTGGGTTATGCCTTCCCTAAATGAAGTGAGGAAAGGCACCAATTAACACAATAAAGTGGAGGCTTGAGAGCCCAGACAATACATTACCTTAAAAAAAAATTAAAGTCATAGGTAGACACAGTGAGACAGAGACAGACAGAAATGGAGAGAAAGAGACACAGAGCTACCCCTGCCCACTAGAAATGAGTCTGGAGGGGGAAGTCTCATCAGAAAATCATTATTTTTAGTCAAGGAAACCAATATTTCACAGCTGAAGTACGGTATCCATCTCCCATTTTGTTGAATTTAAAATTTACACTTGACACATAATTCTGTATCCTGCTGATCCCTGGTGGCTGAAATTAGGAATTATGTGACGGCTATTTAAATCTTTTAAGTTGTTTGAACTTTCAATAGCTTTTGCCGTGGTCAGATATTAACTATATGATCTCATTTAAAAATTATTGGTGTTTACTCAGTATCTGTTTTATCTTTGACTTTATGTTTTCTTAGAAATTTTCTTAATGATTTTGTCCCTTTCCATGGTGTTAGGCTTTATCTGTGTGTTGATGATCCCCAAAACTTTATTCCTGTCTCATATCTCTTCAAATTTATGTATCCAGTTGCTTACTGGAAATCTACATTTAGTTGACTAGAATTGAAGTGATCATATTCCCTTACATATTCTTTCTTTTTGGTATTCCCTAGTTTAGTAAATGACATTACCATACTCTCATTTGCTTAAGCCAAAGGCTTTAGAGATAGGCTCAAATCCTTTCTCTGATCCCCCCATATTTAATCAAAACACTGTTGATGTTGCCTTTTTAATATCCTGATTAGCCAATCGTTTCTCCATTCTTACTAGCAGTATTATATTTCATATTTTCAATCAACTGAAAATACTGATAATAACATTGAATGTTAATGGATTAAATTCTCTTATTGAGACACAGACTGGCAAACTAGATTAAAAATCAGAAACCCTCCATCTGCTGCCTACAAGAAACCCATCTCATGGATAAAGACATACCTAGACTAAAAGTGAAGGACTGGAAAAAGGTATTCCATGCAAATGGAAACCAGAAAAGAGCTGGAGTCGCTATACTAATTTCAGACAAAATAGACTTTAAGACAAAAGCTGTAAGAAGAGACAAAGAAGGGCATTATATAGTAGTAAAAGGGCTAATTCACCAAGAAGATATAACGCTTATAAATATCTATGCACTGAACTTAGGAGCACCCAAATATGTAAAGGAAAGACTGTGAGATCTAAAAGGAGAGATAGATTGTAACACAATAATTGTTGGAGATCTCAACACCCCCTTATCTGCTTTAGACAAGTCAATGAGACAAAAAATAAGCAAAGAGATCCAGGACCTAAATGATACCATAAATCAGATGGACATGATAGACATCTATAGAACTTTCCACCCAAACCCCACAAAAATACATTTTTCTCAGTCCCACATGATACTTTCTTGAAGATTGACCACATGATAGGGTACAAAGCCAGCCATTACAGATTCAAATGCATAGGAACTATATCCATTATCTTCTCTGACCATGATGGAATTAAACTTGATATTAATCTCAGAAAAACCCCTTGAAAGTTCACAAATACATGAAAACTAAATAACCTACTTCTAAATGACTTCATGACTACTGAAGAGATTAAGACTGAAATCAAAAGGTTCATGGAATCAAATGATATTGAGTACACACGTTTCCAACAAACAAGAAAACATGGATGAGATGGACACATTTCTGGAGACATATAGTCTACCAAGATTGAATCAAGAGGACATTGAAAGCCTGAATAGACCTATAACAAGGAATGAGATTGAATCAGTAATAAATAACTTCCCAACAAAGAAAAGTCCAGGTCCTGATGGCTTCACTGCTGAATTTTATAAAACTTTTAAAGAAGGGAACCAGCAGTTAATGTAATGGCTATGTCGCTGGACTCCCACGTAGTCGGCCATGGTTCTCATCCCGGACCCGGTGGCTTAAAACTCATGCCAGGCATGTGTGCGTGCGTGCCCAAGATCCCGAGAGGAGAATGGAGGAGAAGGGATTGCGGCGTGACCATCCCCCCTGGGGGGTGATTTCTCGCTTTCTGTCTCTCTCTGTCTGTCTGGCAAGCGCATGTGCCCTATAGCAAAAACCTCTCCAAAAAAAAACAAAAAAAAAAAAACAAAAAAAAAAAAAAAAAAGAAGAGGTAACCCCCATCCTACTCACACTGTTTCTAGAGATCCAGAAGGAAGAAACCCTTCCAAACTCATTCTATGAAACCTCCATTACCCTCATTCCTAAAATGGATAAGGATATAATAAAAAAGGAAAACTACAGACCTATATCTCTGATGAATATAGATGCAAAAATTCTCAACAAGATACTTGCTAACCGTGTTCAACAGCATATAACAAAGATTATTCATCACAACCAGGTGGGCTTTATTCCAGGAATACAAGGGTGGTTCAACATACACAAAACCATAAATGTAATACACCATATTAACAGGAAGAAATATAAAAACCATATGATCATTTCAATTGATGTGGCAAAAGTATTTGACAAAATAAAACATCCTTTCATGATTAAGACGCTCAGTAAAATTGGCATAGAAGCATTGTTTCTCAGCATAACAAAAGCCATCTATGGAAAACCTTTAGCTAACATTATACTGAATGGGGAAAAACTGAAAGCTTTTCCACTAAAATCTGGTATAAGACAAGGCTGCCTACTTTCTCTGCTCTGATTCAGTATAGTACTGGAAGTCCTAGTCAATGCGATCAGACAAGAGAAGGAAATAAAAGGCATTCCGGTAGTGAAAGAAGAACTGAAATTATCTCTGCTTGCAGATGACATGATTGTTTACATAGAAGATCAAATAGTATCCATAAAAAAAACTTCCCAAAGTAATAAATGCATACAGTAAATTGGCAGGATACAAAATTAACTTATAGAAATCTGTAACATTTCTATATACAAACAATAAGCAGACAGAGACAGAACTGAAGAAAGTAATACCATTTACCATAGCCACAAGAAGTATAAGATACTTAGGAATAAACTAACCAAGGATGTCAAAGACCTCTATAAGGAATACTATGAAAACCTTAAAAAGGAAATAAAAAAAGACACACAAAAGTGGAAGGACATCTCATGTTCCTGGATTGGCAGAATTAATGTAATCAAAATGGCAATCCTACCCAAATTAATCTACATATTTAATGCAACCCCTATAAAATTACAAGAGACATTCTTCACAGATCTAGAAAAGTCAATCATAGAATTTGTCTGGAATCATAAAAGACCCCATATTGCCAAAGCCATTTTGCACAAGAGAAGTGGAGTAGTGGGCATCTCAATTCCTGACCCCAAAATATATTACAAAGCTGTGATAATCAAAACAGCATGTTATTGGCCCAAAAACAGACATGAGGACCAATGGAACAGAGTAAAGACCCCAGAAATAAACCCCAAAACATACAACCAACTCATCTTTGATAAAGAATACCAGTCAATCCAGTGGGAAAAAGAAAATCTCTTTAGCAAATGGTGCTGGAAAAACTGGGTATCCATCTGCACAAAGATGAATCTGAACCCCTATCTGTCACCATTAACAGAAATCAACTCAAAGTGGATCAAAGATCTAAACCTAAGACTGCAAACTATAAAACTATTGTGGAAAACACTGGGGAAACTCTGGGAGACATTGGAGTAGGCAAAGACTTCTTAAGTAAGACCTCCATAGCCTGGGGGTCTTACTTAAGAAGTACAGGCTATAATTCCCAAAATACACAAGTGGGATTACATCAGTTTAAGAAGTGTCTGCATAGCAAAGGACAGCATAATTAGTATGAATCCACAACCCTTGGAATGGGAGAGCATTTTTGTTAACTGTGCCTCAGATAAGGGACCCATAACCAGAATACACAGGGAACTCAAGCAGCTTACCTGGAAAAAAAGATTGACCCAAATAAAGGATGGGAAAATGAGCTGAATAAACAATTCTCTAAGGAAGACATATGAACAGCCAATAAGCATATGAAGAATTGCTCATCATAAGAGAGATGCAGATCAAAACCACAATGAGATACCACCTAACCCCAGTTAGAATGGTGAAGATTTAAAAAAAAAAAAAGATAAGTGCTGGTGGGGATGTGGTGAAAGGGGAACACTCCTACACTGTTGATGGAAATGTAAATTAGTCCAGCCACTGTGGAGAACAATATGGAGGTTCCTCAAAGACCTTCAACTAGAACTACTATATGATCCAGCAATTCCACTCCTGGGTATCTATCCAAAGGACAGGAGAACGCTCAGTTGGAAAAGCGCTTGTACTTCTATATTCCTTGCAGCCTTATTCACGATTGCTAAGACATGGAACCAACCCAAATGTCCACAAACGAATGAATGATTGAAAAAGTGTGACACATATACTCCATGGAATACTACTCAGCCATAAAAATGAACAAGGCCCTGGAATTTGATAGGAAGTGGACAAATATGTAAGATTTGTTGCTGAGTGAAGGAAGTCGGGCTATGAAAGAGAGACATTGTATGTCTCAACATAACATATACTGATTTTCCACACTCTGTGGTAAAGACTGAAAGACTGGAGGACATACAAGCACTAAAAATTGTTATGGACACTAGAGACAAAGTGGAAAGAGTGTGGGAGGGGAAGAGTGCAGGAAAGGAAATTTGGGATAAAAAATAGAGAGGTGAGACATTTGTGGGACACAGATACTGTTTATTATTTGTTGATGAGGACATGTATAGTATTCTCAACTGGGCTGGACTGAGGTGTGTATCATGCTGGGTAAAGTTTCTTTACAATCTAACTGATGTATAACAATTAAATGTATAAATAATAGTTAAAATGAACAATAATAATAAAAAAATAAAATAAAAGACAAAGTCTCACCCTGTCTTGATCATCTTGTTGCAGCATCATCTTTGGGACCACACGTTTGTGTCATGACTTTTAACTTAGACTGAGGTTTGCCACATTACCTAGGTCCGGTCTTAAGTTTGTGACCCTTATGTCTTAGCCTCCTGAGTCACTGGGATTAAAAGTGCATGCCATGATACCATGCCGTTAGGTTGAACTGGGAATTGAACCCAGGCCTCCTATGTGGTCTTACCTGGTAGAATGTAGCATATTAGCAGTGCACATCACCATAGCTGGGTTGGGAGTGTTATCTTTTTAAGAGAGAATTTCTGAACATGGGTTCCAAGGCTGTGTTTAAACTTGACCCTACTTACCTGTGATACTGGTCTATTTAATTTTATGTGTCATTCATACTAAATTATTTTTTGTCCATTGTACATACCATGCATAATCTCTCTAATTTCTTCAGCATATCTGTGCATGACATTCAGGTGGATGACTTTTAAAAAGCAAAACAAAACAATCCCATTTCTGTATGACTAATAATCAAATAGACCACAAACATAAAAACCCATAAGAGAAGTCAAAGTACAAGTGAAAATACTTGTAACCTAAAAAAAAGAAGCTAATTTTTTTGCTTATAGGTAAGAAAAAGACACACACAAAAAATAAAACAGAAGAAAAATGAGCAAAGGACATGTTACTTGTGGAAGAATAAATTGGTACAAACCATATGAAGGGTGGCAACTTGTTACTATCCATTAATATACATATGTGTTTATATAACATTCAATTATGATCGGCAAAATATACAATATAATCAGTTATTTTCATAATTCCTATATAGCTATTATAAATGCTCTTATGATAGTAATACATTATTGAAAGTATATTATTATATTATGATTATATTGCGGTTATACTTACTGTATATATATATATACTTAGTAGATCTACTAGTATATTTGCATGTGTATGTATGTGTGGGTGTGTTCTTATGACATCACAGTTTGTCTGGGAGTTTATCCTATAGATACATCAGCACATGTGTGTGAATTGTCTTATGTAATTTTAGCATTGTTTATTATAACAAAAGAGAACCTAGATGTCCATAAGTAAAGAATTAGGCAAGTAAGATATGCTACATTTTTGCAATAGATAAGGACGTAGCTGTAAAAAAGAATGAGAATGCTTTCCTTATTTTGATGTTGAACAAAGGTTATATACTGTTAAGGGAAGATAGCAGGAACAAGTACAGCGTGTATAAAGAAGGGTGTGTGTAAAATGCTATCATGTGTGTTAAAATGAAGAGAAGATTAAAAACATGGATTTAGATAACAGTTTCACAAGAAATTAATATTAATAATAAAAGTGGTTATTTGGGGGATATTACTGGATAATGAGGGACAGGGCTTGAAAGGAGACTATATCTCTTTTTTTATTTTTAATTTTTGTGCCTCTGAACATACTGCCTATTAAAAAATAAAATAAAATTTGTGAAAGATCTTAAGGAAATTATCTTTTTTCTTTCTTTTTTTCATCAGTAAGCTAAAAAAGCTGAGTGAAGACAGTTTGACTAAGCAGCCTGAAGAAGTTTTTGATGTATTAGAGAAGCTTGGAGAAGGGTAAGTATAAAAAGTATGAAAATTATATTCAGGTAATGACAGAATAACTTAAAAAATGTGTTCTCTTTTTCACTATTTTTTAGATATGCTTACTTCAGACTATGTTTCCTAATTTCCAATTCATGTGGGATTTTGTCATATTGTAATTACTTTTTTTTTCCTTTAGAGAGTATTTTTTTTTTTTTTGGCTATAGAGTGCTTGTGCTCACCTGAGAGACAGAGAGAGACAGAGAGGCAGAAAGTGAGAAATCACTCCCTCCCCTCGGGGGGATGGCTGTGCCACAATCCCTTCTCCTCCATTCTCCTTTTGGGATTTCAGGCGCATGCACAGACATGCACCTGGTGTGATTTTAACCCACTAGGTCTAGGGCTTGAACTGCAGTTGACTATAATGGGAGTTCAGTGACATAATCATTATGCCATCTGCTGGTCCTGTAATTATTTATTTATTTATTTATTTTTTTTGGAGAGGTTTTTGCTATAGGGTGCGTGCGTTCGCCAGAAAGACAGAGAGACAGAAAGAGACAAATCACCCCAGGGAGGATGGCCATGCTGCAGTCCCTTCTTCTCCATTCTCCTCTTGGGATCTTGGGCACACATGCACATGCGCCCGGTGTGAGTTTAAGCCACTGGGTCCAGGACTCGACAGTGATTGACTACATGGAAGTCCAGCGACATAGCCATTATGCTAACTGCTGGTCCCCTTATTTCTGATTTAGTAGATTATAATCAGAAAATGTGACCTGTAAAGTTTCCTTTGTAGAATGTGTAATTTTTCTTTTACTAATGGTCTATGAACATATTACCACAAAAGGAGGACTGTAAGGGTATATATAAATAATATATAAATATAGGCATATAGTTTATGTATTTACATATGTAATGAAGTTTATTGATTATAGTGATTAATCACTCTGTGTCCTTTTTTTATTATATCTATCCATTTCTGAAAAAGATATATTAAAATCTTCATACAATTTTACTTTTATTCAATTCCTCTGATATTGGTAATAGTTGTGTGTATATATATATATATGTGTGTGTGTATATATATATACACACACACATATATACACACACACACACACATATACATACATAATAGATATCTATATGATAAATGTAATTATTTTTATGAAGCCAGTATAACTTTAATATCAAAACCTAGATGCATCCAAAAAGAACACTAATTCACCTTTGCTTTCCTATCTATTATGGTAACTGTACCTACCTTGTTTCAGGTAGATGAATGTTAATCATTTCTCTTGTCTTAGAATCCCATAATCTATTAAGTTGTAGGGGTACATTTCAGTGTTGCATTTCTTTCTTTCTGTCGTTTTAAGAATTATTTTTATTTAATTTGATTCATTCATTCATTGTATTTTAATTTGATCAGAGAGAGAGACCTAAACACACACACAAAGATTGAGAGAAGCGAGAAAGCAAGCCGTCACGTCCAGGACTTAAACTATGGTCAGCCATGTGGATGTGTCCAGTGCCTTAACCACCACGCCAACTGCTGTTTCCCCAGTGTTGCATTTCTGACCTCTTTCATGTGCTACAGAGCTTTCATTGATGCTAATCTTCTCTGGTCTCTCTCCATAAACATAGTTAGAGAGTAAGTAAGGAAAGTGCATGTATCAATATACATGAGGTCTTCAAAAAGTTTTGAAAAAAGACTGGCCAGTGGCCTGGTGGTTAAGGGTGCTGGACTCTCACATGGCTGACCGCAGTTTGTTCCTGGACTAGTGCCTTTCTTTCTTACTTTCCTCCCCTCTCTCTGTCTCTCTCACTCTGTCCCTTTCTGGTCAAATTAAAATAAATAAAATTAAATAAAAGAATTCTTAAAAAAATTTTAAAAACTGCATGAATTGAAAAAAAAATTTGCACCCAAATAAACTCATACATTCATTCCATTTTTCCGTGAACCTTTTGAAGTTCCCTATTAGCCAGGTTAGGTATCCCTAATCTGAAAATGTGAAATCAAAAATGCTTCAAAATGTGGAACTTTTTTTTTTTTTTGGAGAGGTTTTTTTTTGCTATAGAGCGCGTGCGCTAGCCAGCCAGACAGAGACAGAGAGACAGAAAGCGAGAAATCACCCCCCAGGGGGGATGGCCACGCCACAATCCCTTCTCCTCCGTTCTCCTCCCGGGATCTTGGGCATGCACGCACACGTGCCCGGTGTGAGTTTTAAGCTACCGGGTCCAGGACGCGAACCGCAGTTGACTACGTGGGAGCCCAGTGACATAGCCATTACGCTAACTGCTGGTCCCAAAATGTGGAACTTTTTGAGAACCAACATGGTGCCACAATTTCCATATCTGATCATAATGTGTATAGATGGCAGTTAAAACATTGTATAGGACTATTTTCTGGCTATATGTATAAGGTATGTATGAAACATAAGTGAATTTTGTGTTTAGACTTGGGTTTTGTCCTTAAGATATCTTGTTATCTGTATGCAGATATCCCCAAATCCATAAAAGCCCAAAATCTGGGGCCAGCAGGTAACGTGGTAGTTATGGCAACTAGGCTCCCACATGACCAACTGCAGTTTGAGCCCTGAAACTGGTGGCTTGTATATCATGTCAGGTACATATGCATGTGTACCCAAAATCCTGAGAGGAGAATAGAGGAGAAGGATTGTGGTGTAGTCATCCACCCTGGAGAGTGATTTCTTTCCTTCTTTCTATCTCTTTCTGCACCGTATGGCAAAAGCTTTAAAAAAAAAAAAAAGGCCTCAAATTTGAAATACTTCTGATCTCAAGTACTTCAGAAGGGATACTCAATTTGTGTATGTATTCCATATCCTATTTCTTTGAACCTTTGATCTTTCTCATTCATTGCATTCTGAGGGTTGCTTGGCATCTCTCTTAATATAGGCCATTGAATACAGGTTTCAGTTAAGTAGCTGAGCAAATTGTTAGGTACTCTTCGAACTGTTGGAGCTAACATTTTTTTCTTTTTAATTTTTAAGAATTATTTAATTTTATTTATTATTATTATTTAATTTGCTGTAGGTCACATGTGCTCACCAGAGGGGGTGGGGATGGAGGGAGAGAGAGAGAAGGAGAAAGAAAGGGAGGGAGAGAGAGAAGGAAAGTGAGAAAGCTAGCTGCCAGGTCTAGGATTTGAAGTGTGGTCGACCATATGGGAGTCCAGCACCTTAACCACCAGCTGGTCCCAAGCTAACACTTCTGAGTCTGTATTTTTTATTATTATTTTTTTTTATTTGTGATAGCATGTACATGAGAGAGAGAGATAGAGAGACAGAGAAGCAACCCAACAGGGTCTTCTCATGCTGCAGTCCTCTCCCCCAGCCCTCCAGTTCATCGGGATCTTAAATACACCTCACATACTGTCATGATTTCTGGCACACCAAGGGCTTTGAATCTCTGATTGGCTCTGTGACTTCCAGCACTGCAGTTCAGTTTGCTACTGACTACACCACCAGGCCAGACCAGGGTCAACATCTATATCAAACAAATTTCTCTGTCCCTAGAAGTCTTAGACTCCATTCCTATGTATATTCTTTTTGGTTCTGCTGATAGAAAAATGGCAAAATCTTACAAAAATAATTTGGTGTGAATAAGGTTGCCATTGGATTAAATTTTGTACTCATTCTCTTGGTATCTGTGGATTTGAGTAATTATGGGTCTGGAAGCAATGAGAGGTGGCAATGGAATAGTTTGGAGGAGGAACCAATTCTCTTGAAAAGTGACTGCTTCAGGTGAGGTCATTATAGGATTTTCAGGCATCGTGAAGGCAGGTTTGCTTTTGCTATCAAAGGGATTAGGATACTGAGAATAATAAAAATCTACCTAAATGTCAGTTCTCTGGGTACCCCTCTTTACTGCTAAATGCCTTAAGTTTAATATAGCAGATCTGGTAATGTTAATTCAATTTGTAGTGTAACTCATCTTCTAGTAAGATTGTACTTTGAGTTTGAGTTCCAGAAATCTCAGCCCCATGTTTATAAGAGTTAGATTCTTTTGAGGCATTCAGAAATTTTCTGCTTTTCTCAATTGTGGGTTTACTGTATTTGTTCTAGAACTTTTCCACTGTACCGTCTTTGTACACTCTTTTTGCTATACATTACATTGGTAAACCTGCTTGTTCTACAGCATTGCTTAGACTCCAAGCAACTAAGGGTGATAATTTAAATACTGCTTTGCCACTGAATTCCATAACAAACAGTATTCTGTTTGCTATTTGTATTGAAATTATTATTGCCTTCAAATCTAAAACTGAACTAATTCAAGATTCCCATCTTCAATTGTCTTCTCTTGGAACGTTTCTCTACCTAAAACTACATTAATGGCAGAGTATGGTTAGGAAAAGAAAATTTACTCCATATACTTTGGGTATTGAGGGTTTAGTGTGAACATGAATTTTGTAAAGGGAGGAATACAGAGGTCATGGAAGCTGCTGCTGAAGGCTGGAGAAGCCAGTTTTGAAGATCTAAGCCTGAGACACTGAAGGAGGAATTTCTCAGAAACTCTGTAGGAATCTGCTGGAATCCTGAAGAACCTTTAAGAAACATTCACCAATTATTTTAGTCTGTAGCAGTGTGGTAGTTATAGGAGGCTCAGCAGGAATCCACTGTCCATCTCATACCTGCCATGGTATCTGTTATATCTACATCTGGAGAATAATGGGTTCTCCTTAACTTTTTTCATTCAGATCTCATTTACCTTCTTCTCACTGGTAGACTTTTAACTGGGACATTCATGAAAGGAGAGTCTGGGAAATGGGATTCCCAGCTTCTCTTTAGCAGTGTGAAGAGTCATTAAAAAGCAGTGATGGCATTGGTTAATGGCAGTACATAATCTGGCACTGAACTGTGTGTTAACTTTGGAGAGAATGTACGCATACATATGGATGTATGGCTTTTGTTGGGATGCACAGACACACAAACACAAAGATGACTGGATATCAAACTGTATTAAATTACTTCAGAGAGTCCAAAGAAAACTAGAATAAAACTTTGTTGAAGTAGCTGCTTTATTACTTGCCAATTCTTTACTTATTTTGAAAGACTGTAAATTTGAAGGTGATTTTCAATATTAGGAAACATTCTTATATCTCCCATTGGCTTGCTCTTCTTTCTCTTCTGTAGAAACAATGTAGTGAAAAGAGCATGCTCTTTGGAGTCAGATGTATTTGAATTCTGAACTTGTTGGTTACTAATATCCAAGTCTCTGTTTCTTCATGGTTAATGGCAATAATAGTATTTTTCCTTAGAGTTTAGAGAATTGAGTGTAATAATGTATATAAAACACCTAGCATACTACCTGGCTTATAGTAAGAACTCAGTAAATGTTAGTAGTTTTTAACTTTGTTTTGTGGTTCATACTAAAGTACACATGACTTCCTCCTTACTTTTTAAAACACATGAGTGTTTAATTGACAAAGTTTCAAGAGTTGTAGCAAAGATCATCTGGGGAGCAGGTGATCACTAGATCCTACCCCTAATTTTATTTTATTTTTTATTGTTTGTTTCTTTAATTTTAAGTTTAATTATGTTCATTCACTGTACATCATTACAGTATACAAAATGAGATTTTTCATTTAGGATGCACTGTATATTGGCTAATCCAAGGATATTACCATATGTGTTATCATCCAAAAAATAATTTTCCATTTCTCTTTTCTTATATATTTTGCTTTTTTTTTTCTCTTGATTCCCTACCTCTCACCCTCTGCCATTTTCCACCCTCCTCCCACACTGTCTATGATATCTACAGTTGCTTTCCATGCCTTTAAAAAATTTTATGTTCACATTTTATTGATTCACAAAAGATCTTAATCTTCAATAGCAAGTGCAACTGATATATACATATCTATGAACACATGTCTGACTTTAGGCATAAACCTTAGTAAGTAGAATGAACATAGTACAAAGTAACACCTAGCTGGGACTAATAGCTTAGTGCTATTCCTCTGTTTCTCTCTCTCTGTTGTCATTAAATAGGTTTTTTTTTTTTTTTGGAGAGGTTTTTGCTATAGGGCGCGTGCACTCGCCAGACAGACAGACAGAGACAGAGAGATAGAAAGCAGGAAATCACCCCCCAGGGGGGATGGCCACGCCGCAATCCCTTCTCCTCCATTCTCCTCTCGGGATCTTGGGCACGCACGCACATGTGCCCGGCGTGAGTTTAAGCCGCCGGGTCCGGGACTC
Source organism: Tupaia tana (assembly GCA_026018925.1). Classification (NCBI taxonomy): domain Eukaryota; kingdom Metazoa; phylum Chordata; class Mammalia; order Scandentia; family Tupaiidae; genus Tupaia; species Tupaia tana. Next base: position 53,497,603 of record JAKSZU010000008.1, on the reverse strand, counting down.
GAACCACGGTCGACTACGTGGGAGTCCAGCGACATAGCCATTACACTAACTGCTGGTCCCATTAAATAGGTATTTTTTAATGCATTTTTTAATTTCAAGAAAGACAGTTTTAGTTTTAATAGATCAAAATCAAAGCATGTTAAGACACGTTTGCTTAAGGCTTAAAGCCAGGAAAAAGGTTAGGATTCAGTTCAAATAGATAGATGAACCTATCAGTGGCTCAAGAAAAGACAAAAATCCTTAAATTTGGAAAACAAAACATAGAAGAAAATAAGTAATGTTTTAGTCAAAAGTCATAAAATTCTATTTTACCAGTTCAGTCTCATGTAATTAATCTCTCTTCTGTTGAATTTACAGTGTTACTGTGGTCTGATCATTCCATTTAAATTCTGGAAGTTAATGTGGAACATTATTGATCTTTCCAAATTTGTCCCTACCATTAAGTTGGCTGTTCCCTTGGTTGTTTTTTTTTATACTCTTATTTCTGTATGTATCACTTTAGTTTTCCTGGTATAGCACTCCCTTCAGAAACTTCTTGGAGAGCTGATCTGGTGTTGGTAAATTCTTTCAAGTTTTGTTTATCTGAGAATGTTTTTGTCTTTTCTTCCCATACAAAGGATAGTCTTGCCAGGTATAGTATATTTACCTGGGAGTATGTAACTTTCTCTTGAGGAGGAAAAGATAGTGAAAGGAGGATTTGAGACCTTAGATCCATAACTCGGGAAGAACCAGATGGCTGAAGACTTCCTGTTTTTAAAACTTTGGTCTTATGTGATCCTCAGCTGAGATTTCAACTGGTTTTTTTTTTTTTTTTAATTTTTTCGACAAGGTCTTGCCACATTGTGATTCTTCTTCCTTTCTTCCCACAGCCTATTTTAAGGTTGGCTCAGAATCTGAGCTCAGCTGCCTTGTGCAGTGGTGTCTTAACCACTTGTGCCATCATGGCAAGGCCGTACCTTTTCTAAGTACTCTAGAGGTGGGATTTTGATATGCTACAGATTATTTTGCCTGAGGTCAGTCTTTTCTCCTAACTTGAGACTTGGCTGTTTTGAATCTACATTTTATTCTTTTAATTTCCGTTTATATCTTCTTAATGCTGCATTTGAATTCCCAAACTGTAAGTTTACTTCTTTGATTCGTGAGAAAAATAGCAACTCATTGTATATTAATTTGATGATTTTAAATCTGTGATTGAAGCAATAAAGTTAAAGTCTAATGCATTAACATTTTTATTGCTATTTGTTTACTTTGATGTCTTATTTTACCATTTAAATATTGTCCCAAATAGAAGTGACTGCACACAAAAATTCATTATACACTTTATATCCAATGGTTATGATGTTTGATAGGAAAAAATAATAATGTCTTGGTTTCTTTTAGGTCTTACGGAAGTGTGTTTAAAGCAATACATAAAGAATCTGGTCAAGTTGTTGCAATTAAACAGGTACCGGTTGAGTCAGATCTTCAGGAAATAATCAAAGAAATTTCTATAATGCAGCAATGTGACAGGTATGAAGCGATTTTACTTCTTTGTTCACCTTCATTTGATAAGTTTGCTAATGATGTATAATAAAAAGTATTCTTTGGTTGTCTGTTTTCTTTTTTGACTTTCTTTCAGAAGTGAGACTAATCCTTTAAAGAAGGTGAGAACAGTTTTGTAGGGTTTTCTTTAGGTCTTTATGGCTTTGTGCTTATAAAACAGAAATGATATTATAACATAAAGGAACATGTGGTGAGGAAAATATTCAAGCAGTTTTCCTATTTTCAGAACAAATATACGGGCAGAATTTTTTGTAATGTTTAAGTGTCACCTGGTCTGTATAATATACAATCACTTTTACTAATTAGAACCATGTTTTATATAAATCTGATTAAATCAACAAATATTGACTGAGTATCTCTGTTGGACAGTTATTTTGTAGGACTTAAGAATACCAAAAGAACTAAGATTCTCTTGAGCTAGCAAGTGGCATAGTGGTTAAGATGCTGGACTCCCACATAGCCGATCGTGGTTCAAGTCCTGGACCTGACGGCTTGCTTTCTCACTTTTCCTCTGTCTCTCTCATAAGTGCATATGCCCTTTAGCAAATTAAAAGAAAATAATAATAAATAAAAATTTAAAAAAAGAACTAAGGTACTTTTTTTTTTTTTTTTTTTTTTTTTTTCTTCTTAAGAGACTGGTGGTCTAACTGGTTGTCTCTCTAGCTTTTATATAGCACACTCACTATACTGACTGGTGCCTGGGGTGATGTGAGAATAAGAAAGCAGGGCACCCTCCTCAGTGGAGGCAGGAATCTGGAGTGCTGAGGAAGAGTTAATTTGGTAAAGGAATGGAGGTATGAGAGAGAAAGATAATTGTAGAGAGGTAAAAAACAGTTTATGTGCAGACAAACTTCTGACAAAGTTTAGATGTCTTAGAGTGGAAAATATGAGACAGATTATTGTGAAAATGAGGTTGGATAGGTAAATGGAGCTGATGACAAAGAGTCTTACATGCAACATTAAGTAACCTGGTCTTTATTCTATAAAGGATGAAGACGGTATGAATTAGGAATATGTTTAGCCTATAGTTGCTTAACCAAAGAGTGATTTATTACTTTTCCTTAACAGAAAGTCTGAAGGTAGGGGTTATAACAGCAGCAACAAAGTAAGGCTTCTTTTCTGCGCTGCCATCCTTAGCATATGGTCTTTAACTTCCCACTTATTGTCTTATGTCAACAAGAGGACTGCTCCAGCCCCAGCCTGGTATCTATCAATTTCAGGTAGGAGGGAGAAATGAAGAAAGGGGTTTTCTCAGATGTGTCTTGTTTGTCAGAATTGTTTCATATGGTAACTTAGAGTTGGTGACTTAGGGAGTCTGGTAGTATTGTCACCCCTAATTAAATCAGGCCCCTGTTAGTAAGAAAGCCATGGAATACTTTTTCTCCTGACAGTATGTAAGATCTCTGTATTATGAGTTTGGTTGGTAGGGGAGCAGAGAGTTGACCCCAGAGAACCCTGAGCAGCCCCACCGCCGCTGGCTTAGTTGCCATTACATCCCAGGAGGAGTGCAGCTGCCACAGCTAGCCCCAGTCACCGCCACCGTAACCATGAGCAGCGGGCCGAGAGCTAGCAGCGCCTGCCGTCCCGCCCTCAGTGCTGCCTATACCAAGCTGGACACCATGGGCAGTAGTGTGGGGAACGGTGGTCTCGGGTGGCCTCTCATCAGTGGCGTCTGCCGCTGGGACAAGATCATCCCAATGAAGATTTTGGAAACAGTAAAATGGTTCAGTGTAAGAAATGGATATGGTTTCATCAATAGGAATGACACCAAGGGAGATGTATTTGTGCACCAGACTGCCATAAAGAACAACTCCAGGAAGTGCCTTCGCAGTGCAGGAGATGGAGAGACTGCGGGGTTTGACGTTGAAGGAGAAAAGGGTGCTGAGGCAGCACATGTTACAGGCCGTGGGAGAGTTCCAAGTCAAGGCAGTGAATATAAAGTAGACCGTAACCATTATAGATGCCATCCACATCCTAGGGGACCTCCATGCAATTACCAGCAAAATTACCAGAATAGTGAGAGTGGGGAAAAGAACGATGGTTCGGACTGCACTCCTGAAGGCCAGGCCCACCAACGCTGGCCCCACTGCAGATGAAGGTTCCCTCCTTATTTAGTGTGGAGACCCTGTGGGCAGCAACCACAGTATTCTCACGCTCTTGTGCAGGGAGAAGTGATGGAGGGTGCTGACAACCCTGGTGCAGGAGCGCAAGGCAGACCAGGGAGGCAGAATACGTATTGGGGTTATAGACCACGATTTCGCAGGGGCCCTCTTTGCCAGACAGCCCAGAGAGGACGACAGCAAAGAGGATAAGGAAAATCAAGGAGATGAGACCCAAGGTCAGCAGCCACCTCAATGTGTTCAATGTCGGTACTGCTGCAACTTCAGTTGTGGATGCGGACGGCCAGAGAACCCTAAACCACAAGATGGCAAAGAGACAAAAGCAGCCAATCCACCAGTTGAGAATTCGTCTGCTCGTGAAACTGAGCAAGGTGGGGCTGAGTAAATGCCGACTTACCATTTCTGCCATCGTCTGGTTTAGACATCCAACAAGAAGTAAATAAGAAATTCCAGCAACAAGAAATGAACAAAAGATGGAGCTGAAGACCTTAAGTGCTTGCTTTTTGCCTGTTGACCAGATAACTAGAACTATCTGCATTATCTGCAGAATGGGGGTTTTTATTATTTTTACCTAAGGATGTCTCTTTTCAGTAATGACAAATGCATTTTTAAAAAAAGCCTGAATTTTCTCAATACACCTTTAAAGGTTTTTAAGTTGTTTCATATTTGGTCAAGTTGAGATTTTTAAAAACTTCATTTTTAATTTGTAATAAAAGTTTACAACTTGATTTTTTAAAAAAAGCCAAACTGCAAGCACCTGTTAATAAAGGTCTTAAATAATAATAATAATAAATCTATGTATTATAAAATCTTTGGCTAATGATGTGACTGAATAATCCTAGGGGAACTTCTCTACTTGGATCTGTTCAGTTTTGCTTTTCTTTAGATTATGTTATGTATTTATGTTTCACATTTTCCATAAAAGCTGTATAACTAGAAGTTCAAGTGTTTACAGGGGAAAAAAAAATTCCTTAGCCCCAGATCAAAGTATAGAATTGCAGAGTTTTCCCAGACCTTGCTGTTAATTGGGTAACTTGATGAGAATGTAGTTCCCACAATTTGATGTAGAAAAGTAAAGACTGAGCATGGCATTGTCCCTGATCCATCAGGCATGCTTAATAGTTGCCTGATGTCATTATTATTTATTACTATGGTTAAAAGTATCAGGGATTAGTACTGTACTTTATAGATTTTTAATTATTTCACATGGTAACTTAGAGTTGGTGACTTAGGGAATCAGGTAGGTAGGGTGTAGGAAAGGCAGGGTCTCAAATATTACTTATTATTTATCTCCCACCCCCCTTTTTTTTAATTGCCAGAGGGTGTGTGTGCTCACAAGAAGGAGAGAGAGAGAGTACCTCATCCTGCAATAAAACAAGATCATGCTGCAGTCTAATCTCCATTCTGTTGAGATTTTGAGTGCATACACAGGTGCACCTGATGTGTTTTTCAAGTCACAGGGCCAAGATTTGAACTATGGTCAGCCATGTGGGATCTGATTCTTTTAACAACCAGTCTGTGGGACTGGCTTCTTTCCCTAAGTTTTATGTTTGGAACCCATAAACCCTTATTTAGATTTTTGCAATAAAATGTTACTTGTTCACATTGTCTTGTAATTTTTATTTCTTCTGACCCATCTTCTTCCCTGAAGTAACAGTGATCTTTTAAAAATGCAATCGAATCAAACCATTTCCTGTTTAAAAACCTTAAGTAACTCCCTGTTGCCCAGATACATCTAGTCTCTACCTAAAAATGGCATATAGGCCCTTCACGTTCCACCCAGCACTTATGCCTCTGTATTTTACTGAGATTCTCTTTTAAGCACCTATTTACTCACATTCTCTTTCACTTGACTCTAAATTCCATGAGTTCAGGGATTATGTTTTGGTGTCCTTAGATCCTGCTACATAGTTGTTACTCAGATACAAATGAGTACTTCTAAATCATGTCTGGACAAGTGAACTGGAATATCTGAAGGAACTTCACATTTAACATTCTAAAACCAAATTTTTAATCCTTCCAGATGAGCCTATCAGATTTCTCTGTTAGTGGCATCATCATACAGTCTTTTCATCAACAAAACAATTTTTATTTCTTTTTTTGATACTTCTGAGACACTAAGTCTTATTGACCACTACAAACTCTGGGGTTTAAGCATTGCCTTCTTTTCCAAGGCTCTGGATTTTGTAATCCATGGCAACTCAGTGGAGGAACACATTTTATTAAGGCTTACCTATGTCTGCTTTAGAAGTTTTTTTAAATGTATTCCAGTGCTTCCCAATCAGGAGTTGTCAGGGAATAGATATATGCCATTCCTTCATATGAATTAAGGACAGCTTTATTTGCAGAAATTGTGAATGCAAATTAAAGTCATAGCCAGTTTATCTCATATCACCCCTTCTTTTCTTACTCTGGTTAGTAATTATATTTATTTGTGGGCTTACTTTCCTAATACCTCTTATTTCATGTTTCTGATTGCTGAATGAAGGTCAGAATTGTGTCTGTCTGGTTCACCACTGCAATTCTGAACATCTGGTCCAATTCTAGCCTAAGTAGAGGGTGAAGAAATGCTATTTTTAATAGTAGCTGCTAATAGAAAAATCTTTTGAGCAATTCGTCCCCTAAACATGCTATATGTGGTTTATCCTATTTGTGTGCCTTTGTTCATGGCCTTTTCTTTTCCTAGAATACTCTTTTCTACACACATTTTGTAGTTTTAACTTTTTCTCAAATTCTCATTTAAGGGGCCAGCAGATGGTGTAGTGGTTATTCCTTGGACTCCCACATGGCTAACTGCAGTTTGTGTTCTGGACCTGGCGACCTGACACTCACAGCGGCATGTGTGTGTGCATGCCCAAAATCCCAAGAGGAGAATGGAGAAGGGGTTGTGTCTTGGCCATCACCCCTGGGGAGTGATTTCTTGCTTTCTGTTATCTCTGTCTCTCTTTGCCTCTCTGGTCCCCCCTGGGGAGTGATTTCTTGCTTTCTGTTATCTCTGTCTCTCTTTGCCTCTCTGGTGAGCGCAAGCTCTTAAACAAACAAACTAAAAACCTCATATAAATCCCACCCTTTCACAAAGTTCTTTCTGATGACTCTACCATGGTCACTTCCTCTTGAGGTCTCATAGGATATAGGTTGTGTACTTCTGACATGCATGACTATAATGATATTTTAGGCAGTGAAAGAACATATATGATGGTAAAGGAGCATATAGGCTATACCATATAGCTTATGTGTGTGATAGGCTGTACCATCAAGGCTTATATAAAATCACCGTGATGATTACATAACAATGAAATTGCCTAATGACACTTTTCTGTGAATATATCCCATTGTAAATAGTGCCTGACTACTTAGTTTATCTGCCTTCTATTTTCTGTATTCTGTAAATATGGATTGTCTGCCTCTTTGAGTTGGGTAAGATGTTTTATACATCAGCATATGTGCACACCCTTAGTAAATATTAATGGTGATGGTCATTTATCCTTTTCAAAGTCTCTGTCCCCCCCCCCCCCTTTTTTTTTGGAGAGGTTTTTGCTATAGGGCGTGTGCGCTTGCCAGAAAGACAGAGAGAGACAGAGAGACAGAAAGCGAGAAATCACCCCCCAGGGGGAATGACCACACCGCAATCCCTTCTCCTCCATTCTCTCTAGGGATCTTGGGCACACACGCACATGCGCCCGGCTTGAATTTAAGCCACCGGGTCTCGGACTTGAGCTGCAGTCGACTACATGGGAGTCCAGCAACATAACCATTACGCTAACTGCTGGTCCCTCCTTTTCTAAGTCTCAGCTTCGCTGTATAAAGTTTATTCTACTCTGGAAGAGTAACACTTTAAATTGTTAATAATTCTAATTATTTGAACACAAGCAAATAAATTCAATTTTTCCTTAGAATTATGAACAAAATGAAAGAAAGGTTTTGGGCTTCACTGAAGTATGGAGTATTTTAAACTTGAGTGTTAATATCTGACTGAATGCAGAATCCTTTAGAAGATTTATATTTAAAATGCTTTAGTTAAAGGAAAATACTTTTATTTGTTCCTTATGTTCAGTCTTTTGCTAAAATGAAGACTTATTTCCTTGAGAGTCACTCAGAACATTTGGGCCTCCTCTGGTTTGTAATCCTGTTAAATTTCATCCATGAATTAAAGTCTGATTATGCACAGTTGGTGAACTGTAGATATAGACAATTTGATGTACAATAGACGTTTACTTATGAAGTTTACTTATTGGAATGCCATGGAATGTGAAAATACCTTGTATTTGGATTAAAAAAAGTATTTCTTTGGGAATTAACTAAATTTAATTATGTGTGTTTTTTCTGTAGTCCGTATGTTGTAAAGTACTATGGCAGTTACTTTAAGAACACAGATCTCTGGATTGTTATGGAGTATTGTGGAGCTGGCTCTGTCTCAGACATAATTAGATTACGAAACAAGACAGTAAGTATTTTAAAATTGTTTTGCTAATCTCATTTCTCAAGATTCATATTTTAGAATCTGAATAGGTAGTATTCCATTACAAAGAAAGTATTATTGTGTAAAAAAGAAAAGATTTTAAGCAGTTGTAAAAAGATCTAGTAGGTATGAGAACCAGCAACATATTTTTCTATGGCAAATTTAAGAATACGTGATTGTTTACTTAGTAGAGTAATTTTTGGTAAATCACAGAGAAACTACCATAGTACTCCTCTTCATTGGGAATTAGTGTGTTCTGTTTACGATTGTGATTTAAATAAATTATGACACAGTTTTATTTAAAGTTCCTAATATTTGTGGTATTTTCTTTTTTCTGTATTATAATTTATTGGCAGTAAACATTTGAAGAACTTATGATTCAGGATTGAAAAAGATGTTCATATTAATTTCCAGAATATTATCATGATGTATAAAAATGATAGAGCTAGGTTATATACACATTTAAAAATAATTTTGTGATGTCAGCTTAGTGAAATGTGTTATTTAATAAAAGCCTTTTATGGTTATGTTTTAATCCTAAGTAGAAGAACTAATTATAAAATTGCTTATTTTAGGCTAGCAATGAATCTATTAATAGTTTATTTGGACAGTTTATAAGGACCACAATGACCTTTTTAAATCTGTGATTGACTAAGAATTCTAAGAGAATATTCAAGGAAATATTTTGTAATTCTTTAGAACAGTAACTATCATTACTACTTGATAGTATGATATGTCAGACATATTTTAGTAAAATAACATTCAGAAAAAAAAACAAAACAAAACAAACAACTTAGGTACTTGAGTCAATTTGTGGTTAACCAGAATCATTTTAAAGTTTTGATTGGGGAAGTACATTGCAATTTTATCCTGTTATTTTTTTTTCTCTGTTAGAGAAAATAAATAAGATTTAAAGGAAGTGAAATGAAAGTTAAAATAATTCTTGTTTTGGCAGAATGGATTAACCAATCTGTGACATTTCTAATTATATATTTTAAAATTTTTATGATACTTAATTAGCATTTGTGTAAATCAGATAACTCTTGAGCAGAAAAATAGTGTTTTAAGTGAAAATAATAATACAGTAGGCTAGCAGGTGGCATGGTGGTTAAAGGTGTTGGATTATCGTATGACTGACTATGGTTTGAGTCCTAGACCTGGTGGCTTGCTTTCTCACTTTCCTTCTGTCTCTCTCTCCTCTCTTGCTCTTTCTTTCTGTGTCTCTCTGGTCAAATAGAAAAGTGATAATAAATAAAATGAAACAAATAATTAAAAAAGAAAATAATTATACAGCAGTTGGAGAAGCGTTTTTAAATAATTTCAGGATTAAGTTCAATGCATTTGGAATATAAAGTTATCAAGTAGGAATGTGAAAGTAAATCTGTATGAATGGAAAAATTTAAATATCTATTTTCTTGATTTTAGGTGTTAATATTACCATTTGAGCTAATAGGAAGTATTTGATTTAAGTAATTTATTTCTTGTTGCCAATAATTACAAATTGTGAGGGTATATTATAGCTCTTGAAGACAGGTATGGGTGGATTATTAATTATCCTTCGGTATCTCCCTTTTTCCAGTTATTTAAGGAAAGGTTTTATTTTTTCATATTCTTTGTTAGAAGACAAAATTCACTGAGCTTGCTGGGGAGCCATCCGTTTGGAATAGTCTAACAGAACAACAATTGCCTCTGGCTTGGCATGAGAAGAGTAATTACCATATGTGAAAAAGAACTTTGAGCTGCAAGAGAGATTGATTAGTAGTTTCCCTATATTGTCTGTGGGTGTTGCCCTGATGACAGCTCCTCTTAAATCTCAAGAATATTGTATCTTTCTTTTCAGCACAAGGACATTCCCCCCACCCGCCTCCCCACTTATTTAATATCTAAATGAGTACGATTATCAGGGCTAGCAGGTGGCATAGTGATTAAGGTGCTGGACTCCCATGTGGTCTACGTAAGTTCAAATCCTGGTCGGACAGGTGACTTAAAACTCAGGCCAGGCACATGTGCTTGCATGCCCCAGATCCCAAGAGGTGAACGCTGTGTGGCCTTCTACTCTGAGGGGTGATTTCTTACTTTCTGACTCTCTGCCTTTCTCTGTCTCTCTGGCAAGTGGCAAGTGCACGCACCCTAGTAAAAATCTCTCTCTCTCTAGAAAAAGTACCATTATCGTTTAAGATTAGCAATATAAGGATATATATCATACCATATTTCAATGTCTGATCATTTTAAGGGAATGTTCACTGGAGTTAAAATCTTGAATGAATTTCAGAGGTGTGACTATTATGCATTGGCTGGCCTTAAAAAATATGACGAGTGAGACAGTTGCTATTAATCTATTAAGCAGATGTTAAATTCACTCTAGTAGTTGTTTTCATGGTCACAAAAAAATCACTCTTCCTGAAAATATGGCAACTATTATTGTTATTTTAAAAATTTTTAGGACTTAATATGCTCTGTTGCTTCTTGTTATATGCTTTATTGTTTCTTTTATTTCCATATACATTTAAAATAGTACGAAGAATTCTTGTTATTGTTTTATATTGTCAATATTTTTATTTACCCATATATTTTTTTTTTCTATATTCTCTTTTATGTTTCCCAAATTGCCTGAAGAATGTCCTTTAGTATTTCCTTATATGTGGGTGTGATGGTGACAAGATCTTAGTTTCTTCATATGAAAAGGATGTTATTTCACTTTTTTTTTTTTTAAAACTTTATGAGAGAGAGAAAGGGAGAGAGAAAGAAAGGTGTGTTTGATAGGTTCTTGCTATGTCTGGATCTTACTACTCTAGTCTCCCAGTTTGTTGGGATTGCAGGCATTGTGCAACCATATCCAATGTGTTCAAGTAGGCCTGGGAACTGAACCTGAATCTTCTGTGTGACTTCCAGTCTCCCAAGTGGTGATGCTACTTGCATGCCACTGTGGCTGGCCCTGATTTTATTTTTAAGCAATATTCTTAGTAGGTTAGCATTGTGTGTTTGTGTGTGTGTGTTGTGATATCATTCCATAATTATGTAGTTTTCATTGCTTCTAATACTTTTTTTTTTTTTTTTTTTTTTTGGAGAGGTTTTTGCTATAGGGCACGTGCGCTTGCCAGAAAGAGACAGAGATAGAAAGTGAGAAATCAGCCCCCAGGGGGGATGACCACACCACAGTGCCTTCTCCTCCATTCTCCTCTTGGGATCTTGGGCATACACGCACCCGCACCCCGTATGAGTTTAAGCCATCGGGTCCGGGACTCGAACCGCGGTCGACTACGTGGGAGTCCAGCGACATACCCATTACGCTAACTGCTAGTCTCATCTGATACATTTTGCTGTTGCTTCTTTGAAGGTAATGTTATTTTTTTCCTTCTCTAGTTACTTTTTAGACTTTACCTTTTGTTTTAGAAGTTTTACTTTGTTGTGCCTACTTACGGTTTTCTTGGTGTTTATTACATGTAAAGTTCTTGTTGGACCTTTCTTCTAAAGCTTGTTATTTGTTATCAGTTCTGGAAAATTCTCACTTATTATCACTTCAAATAATGTTTCTAGGGCCAGTCTTGTAGTGCAGTAATTAAGGCTCCCACATGATCAACCACACTTTAAATCCCACCTTGGCAGCTTGGAAAACACACTTGGCATGAGTGTATGTGCACCCAAAATCTTGATGGGAGGGAGGAATGGAGGGAAAAAGGATTGTGGTGTAACTACTTCCCGTTGAAGGATGCACATGCTCTACTTTTCTTTCTTTCTCTGTCTTTGGTGAGAGCATATATCTTCTAGCTATTAAAAAAAATAATGTTTTAAGCCAGCTTGTGGCATGGTGGTTAAGTTGACTGGATTCCACACAGCCAACTGTGCTCTTTGAGTCCCAGACCCATTGGCTTGAAAATCACTCCAGGTTCTTGTGCTTGCATGCCCCAAATCCTGAGAGGAGGATGGAAAAGGGATTGTGGATGGCCATCTCCCCTGGGTGTACTCTCTCACTTTTTCTCTGTGTCTCTGGTGAGCACATGTGCCCTATGGCCAAAAAAAGAAAAAGAAAACTCATTATTTCACAGTATTTTAAACTAATTTTTAAATTTGGTGAAACCTCTTTATAGGCAACCCAGCTGTGATATCCTATATCTGGAAATCACATTTAATTAGTAAACTTTAGTGTTTGGGAAAAGAGTACTTGTAGTTGCCTTCCCTTATTGTAAGTTTCCCAAGGGCAGGGGTTTTAATATATTCATCTTGTGAAAATTCTGTATGCTAGAACAGGTGCTAAAACCTAACAGATCTTTCATAAATATTTGTTGAACTGATATAGCATCAGTTTTTTTTTAATTTTTTTAATTTTTTATTTTTTGGAGAGGTTTTTGCTATAGGGCGCGTGCACTTGCCAGACAAACAGAGAGAGACAGAGAGACAGAAAGCGAGAAATCATCCCCAAGGGGGGGATGGCCACGCCGCAATCCCTTCTCCTCCATTCTCCTCTCGGGATCTTAGGCACGCACGCACACGCGCCCGGTGTGAGTTTTAAGCCACCGGGTCCGGGACGCGAACCGCTGTCGACTACGTCAGAGACCAGCGACATAGCCATTATGCTAACTGCTGGTCCCTAGCATCAGTTTTTCTGCTGCTTATTCTGTGATTTTAAAATGACTCTACCCATCTATTTATTGTTATATTTTAATGGATAAGTTGTAATTTACGTGGTGACTACTGTTTGGTCTTAATAATACTGTTTTGTCTTAATTAAATATGGTTGTGTCCCAAAGAATGGCCTTAAAAGGTATGCTTACTAGTTATGTGTGAAATACCAGGATACGTTTCTACTGTTTCTACTAAAGTTATAAATGTTTCTGTGTATAATTTTTTCTTATCTTTAAAAATATATGTTTTATTTAATCATAGGCCTTTTTTGGCTCATGAAAAAGGAAGTTTTTTGTTTTTGTTGTTAGTGTAAGGTAGTGTAGGCATTATTTTTTTGAGCAGTTAAATGTTTTCTAGTTAAAAGGGGATAAAACATTCAGTACATTTCTGAGATAAATTTTGAAGTTTTTTTGGTGAGGAAATTTTAAAAAGTTAATTTGTATTATATTAAATGCCATTTAACATCTCTAAACATTTATGCATTTCAAATATATGCTACAAAGTTGAAATGCACATCTCTATGAAATTGATATTGATGCTTTATAAAGCTAGGTTATATTTTTATTAGAGGCTTTCACAATGATTTTATGTAACTGTAAAGCTGTGTCTTGACATATGGAAGATATAGAGTTCATGTCTTAGATGTTTATTGTGTACTTGAAAACATTCTAAGAAAGTGCCTAAGACTATTCTCTCCCACTGAAGCCCTTTTCCTTTCTTTTCTCTTCATTGTCAGAGTGCATGTGTGTTCACTAGAAGGAGAGAAAGTGAGAGAGAGAGAGAGAGAGGAAGAAAGCACTCCCCAATTGGGAGTGGTCACACTGCCATCATGATTTTGGCTCACAGGCACAACTTTCCAGTGTGTTTTTCAAGCTGCTGGTGCTGGGATTCATAGTACTGCAGAAGATGTAGGATCCGGCTCCCTACTGTAGAGGGCTTAACTGATGCGCTGTGGTGTCAGCCTGTGGTCAACTTTTTTATTTGACCACTTACTTTACTTCAGTGTAAGATATTAGAAATCATGTGAACCTCGGCTTTCAGAACTATTGGTTTTAGTTTTGGTTCTTCCACAAACTAATTTTATGATCTGGGACTAATCATTTAATTAACAAAGACTTTAGTTTTCTTATCTGTTAAATAATAACATTTGTATACTGCTTTACTTTTTTTTTTTCTTTTTTCTTTTTAGAGAGATTTTTTTGTTATAGGGCGTATGTGCTTGCTGGAGTTACAGAGACAGAAAACGAGAAATCACCTCCCAGGGGGGTTGCCCATGCCACAGTTCCTTCTCCATTCTCCTCTCAGGATCTGGGGTATGCATGCGTACATGCCTGGCTTGAGTTTTACGTCGCCAGGTCCAGGATTCAAACTGTGGTCGACTACATGGGAGTCCAGTGACGTAACCATTACACCATCTGCAGGTCCCAGTGCTTTACATTTTACTTGGCTGTTTTATTTGTGTTTCAATTGAATCAAAGAGTTTAAAACACATATATTAATCTAGGCCCAGTGGTCCTTACTAGAGGTATAACTAATAAATGTTGCCGTATTTGCATTTTCACTTTAGATGAGGTGATATGAATGTATTTACATAAAAATCTAAATTCAGTTCCTCAAGAAGAGTTCTTTAGAAGCAAAAAAGAAAGTATCATTGGTGAGAGAATCTGTTAGAGGATTCTTGGAAGAGTAGGGTCATCAGGTACAGGCTCCTAAAGCAAGGTTTTTTATCATTTTTTGTTCACTCTTTTAACTTCATCTTCTAGGATAGTGCCTGGTATGCAGGATGCTCAGTAAATATTTGTTGAAGGAATGAATGCACAAATCAGTGAATCAGAGAAGAGAGGGCAAAGGACATCTTGAAAGAGGAAACAATGATGGGCTGAAATTATATTTTTCTCTCTAAAAGTCCAGTGTCTTTCTCTTAAGTCACTCAAGCAAAATGTGCTAGTATCTGGATTAAGTGAACTTTTCTCACATTTAATCAGTTGCTTAAAATCATTACCACATATTTTTTCTTTATTCATGATAGAATGATGTGTGTGTATATGAGAGTGAGAGTGAGAGATGAGAGAGAAAGATAGATGAGTGACCTCCGAAAGAGTGAGATCATGCCACAATCCCCTTCTTTTAGTCCTCTAGCTTGTTGGATCTTGGGCATTTGCACACTTGTCTAGTATATTTTAGGCTGATGGACTAGGGATTTGAACCAGGGTCACCATGTGGAATTCAGCTTTTCTTAAGCAGTGCATTATTGTGGGGCCATGGAGCTGGCCCAGTTGTCATAGGTTGATTGATGTATGTTAGGGTCATGTTTCACATAATTTTTTTTTTCTGGGCTCGCTCTTTCTTTCTTTCTTCCTTTCTTCCTTTCTTCCTTTCTTCCTTTCTTCCTTTCTTCCTTTCAATTTTAAGAAAAGCAGCGTTTGCCATCTTTATCACTTTGCTAATGTCTTCTGGCTTCTTACTCATTTTATCTGTTTCTTGGAATGTATGTGATTCTTCTTCGAGAAGGCATTCTTTGGAGCTTTCTGATTTCTTGTCTAATGTGGACTCAATGCTTTTTAGGTCTGCTGTACAGCTGCATCCTTGGAATTTCTTTTCACTGGATTCCTGGGTTAGTGCTGCCATTTTCTTACATATTTCCTATTTTCTTGTTTTTCACCCTTTTTATATTCTTCCTCAACTATTTTCTTCATGCTTTGAGAATAAGGTCAAGGTTTGAGTCCTTGCATATCTGAAAATTTCTTTGTTTTGATTTTATATATGGTTGGTAATTGGTCTAGATAGAATTTTACATTGAAAGATAATTTTCTCTCAGAACTTTGAGATGCCAGTTAGTATCTTCTAGCATCTAGGTGCTAATGTTTTAGCTAATGCCTATCAGAGTCTTATTTATTTGTAGATTTCCCTCATCTCCTGGAAAATTTTTTAC
The DNA here is from genome assembly GCA_026018925.1 of Tupaia tana. Lineage (NCBI taxonomy): Eukaryota > Metazoa > Chordata > Mammalia > Scandentia > Tupaiidae > Tupaia > Tupaia tana. The sequence continues at coordinate 53,481,927 of JAKSZU010000008.1, read as the reverse complement.
TTTTCTTTTCACCATGATGTTTCTGATATTTTACAAAAGACAAGATATTTCATGAGAATGTGCCTCTTCTGCCAGGGCAGAAGGTGTGAGACCTTTTTATTAGTTATGCTTAGTATTCAGTAGTTTCTTTCAGTATAAACATTTGTCTTTCTTTAGCTTTGGAAAAATTCTTTGATGATTTCTCTCTCTTTTTTCCATTGGAAAAAGGGATAGAAAATCTTTGATTTTCTTTTTTTCCTTTTGATGCTGATACGTGGATGCAAAAGCTTTTTCAGTTATTCTGAGAATAACACGTTATTTTGAAAAGTTATTTTGTATTTCCTGAATCATCTTTGTTTCCTCCAGGTTGTTTGTTTGTTTGTTTATTTATTTTATATTTATCCTGGTCTTACCCTTGGGACAGGAAGTCTGACTAGCTCTCAACTGGAAGCATTGAAACAGTGCTTTTTGACTGACAGGCATAATGTTAGGGGAAATGAGTTGGGAGCTGGCTTGTAGGGAGAAGGGCCCACAATGGCTGTTTATTCACTTTTGTAACATAGGAGCCCTCCATATCCTTTTATCTTGTTTTGTTCTGGTTTTTTTTTTTTTTTTTTTTTTTTTTTTTTTTTGCTGGAGATAAATGCCAGAATGCATGTAGTCTGCATCTGTGTGAAAAGGGCAGATTGGGAAAAGAAAAAAAGCAAATGTTGTTTCAGTTTCCTCTTTTCTGCTTCCAGGGAAAAGAGAATTACCTTTCATCTTCCTTTTCTCTCACTCTTGCCTTCCCTACTCTGTGGTTCTAAGCTGGGCACCCCCTGAGGATTACTTGGTAGAGCTCTCCTTCTGTCACAGATCCCTTCTTTGCCTGTACTTGGCTGTGACTTTTGCCTTAGACATGTTCCAAAATTTATTATACTCGCCTGTGTTGATTTTCTTATTACTTTGTCTTAAAAATATTCTCTTATTATCAGTTTAATGTAATTTTTAGAATAGGAAAGACAAATAACTAACTAAATTAACTATAAATTTGGCTTAATTCTTATATCAGAATCAGTGGTATTCCCTTTCCCCATCCTCTGCATCATCTGATTTATGCTCTATATATTTTTATACTCTTGAGAGTTTAACTTTGTTCAACTACTTTGGGGGGGGAGATTTCATAATTGGTTAATAGTCATGTGTGCACTCTAGTATCCATCCAATGGTTTGCTTCCTCCTTCTGTACTTTTGAGAAATTGCAGCCCAGTTGTATCGTGAGACATATATAAGAATGTTGTCACAACAGAAAATTAGAAGCAAATTTAAATGTGGTTCAGTACTAGTCCCTGGACTAGAGGATCACTGTGGTTCTTTCCATCTCTATAATGGCACTCTTTGGTGAAGCCAACCTCTGAGGGTAGTATTCTAGTTGAAATATTTCAAAGTTCACTGTACTCAACTATACAGATTAGAATTGCATTAAAATACCAAATAGATTTTGTGTCTTAAAACTTAAATGAACATTCAGTTTGATGTATAATAGAAATTTTTAGTATTTACCTTTACCAGAATGAGATCTATTGTTGTGGTATTGAGTGGATGTGAAGGAACACAAAATAATGGAGAGAAAACTTCAGACTGAAGAGAACAACCTTTAAGTGCTTTGTATGTATTTTCCTGAAGCTTGATTGTAAGCTTATTATTTTATAATGGAAATAGTTGGGAAAGTCCAGTTTTCTTTAGTTGCTACTTCTTTATAAGTGTAAAAGGTATGTTGAAACAATTCTGCTTGGTAAATTCTCATTTATTGTTAGGTTTTTTTTTTTTTTTCTTTTTTCTTTTTTTTTTGGAGAGGTTTTTGCTATAGGGCGCGTGCGCTCGCCAGACAGACAGAGAGAGACAGAGAGATAGCAAGCAGGAAATCACCCCCCGGGGGGATGGCCACGCCGCAATCCCTTCTCCTCCATTCTCCTCTCGGGATCTTGGGCACGCACGCACACGTGCCCGGCGTGAGTTTAAGCCGCCGGGTCCGGGACTCGAACCGCGGTCGACTACGTGGGAGTCCAGCGACATAGCCATTACGCTAACTGCTGGTCCCATTTATTGTTAGTTTTTAAAAGCAATTCTCAACTCCAGTCTCAGACATTTGGTAGATGTCATAAGAGCGGAACTCAACTTGTGAGACGTAATGGTTACATCACTGGACTCCCACATATTTGACCGTAGTACTAGTCTTAGACCCAGTGGTTTAAAACTCACACTGGGCACATGTATGTGTGCCCAAAATCCTAAGAGGAGAATGGAGAAGGGATTGCAGTGTGGCCATTCTCCTGGGGAGTGACTTCTCTTTCTGTCTTTCTATGTTTGTCTGGCTAGTGCATGCACCCTACAGCAAAAATCTCTCTTAAAAAATATCTATCTATCTATCTATCTATCTGTCTATCTAAAAGGGCAGTAGTTATATGAGTACATTTCAAAAAGTTCATAGAAAAATTAAATGAAAGTACAGGTTTATTTTGGTGCAAGAAAAAATGTTGAAATCTGCATAGTTTGTTTCAAAATATGTATTTTCCATAAACTTTTTAAAAGAATTATTTTAACTTTATTATAGTAATTATTATTATTTTAAAATTTACTACAGGGCATGTGTGCTCACCAGAGAGAGATAGAGAGAGAGAACACTGTCAGGTTTGAGACTCAAACGGCATCCAGACATGGGGGAGTCCAGTGCCACAACTGCCACCACCACCTGCTGGCCTTTTTCATGAACTTTTTGATACTTGTTATATGCCAGGTACTTTCTTTCTTCTTTTTTTGGGAGGGGAGAGGTTTTTTCTTTAGGGTGCATGTGCTCACCAGAAAGATAGCGACAGAGACAGAAAGTGAGAAATCACCCTCCAGGTGGGATGGCCACGCCACAGTCCCTTCTTCCTCTATTCTCCTCTCGGGATCTTGGGCACACACACACACACACGTGTTTGGAGTGAGTTTAAGCCACCACATCTGGGACTCAAACTCCGGTCGATTACATGGGATTCCAGCAACATAGCCGTTACGCTAACTGCTGATCTCACCAGGTACTTTCTAAATTGTATGTTACTGCACTTAAGCTTCATATGAGAATTGAACAACTTTGTGAGGTAAGAACTATTATTGACCCCTTTTCCAGATGAGAGATGGAATCATAGAAAAAATAGGTTATAAGGAAAGAGAGGGTTGAAATTATACCTGATTGCTAGAATTGAGCTATAGTGGTTAAAAGTATAGCATTTGGAGTCAGATTGGCTGGGTTTGAGTCTAGGCTCTGCTATATACATGCTGTGTTCTCTCTGACTTAGTTTCTTCATTTGTTAAATAGGACAGGAAGACTACCTTACTTTGTTGAGTTGTTTTGAAGATTAAATATATACGAAGTGCCAAAACAGCAGCTGGCATATAAAATGCCCTGGCTATATTTGGTGTTGATATCATCATCGTCATCCTGTTATCTCTCTTAGATGGGAGTTTCTTTGCGTTGTGAATGTTACCTGTTGGGCATGTTTGGGTAGAATAATGCCAGTATGGACCAAGGACAAAATCTTAGCATTTACGTTGGTACTTTGAATTACTGTTGTTAATTAAGGAAGTGAAATTTATACTTCATAGAAGAGAGCTTACATTTTTCAGGTGCACTGAGTCTCTTTAATAAAATCAGGTAGTGGCTGTTCAAACTATAGTGGGATATTTTCTCCTAGTGCCCTTAGAATTAATGCCTTACACATAAGAGCCTTTATAGTAAACCTTTGGTTTGTAGTATTTTAAAAATATGTATTCTGCTTTGATGACTTTGTGTTAATTATGTACCTTTTCATATTCTGCTTTGATAACTTTACGTTAATTATGTGCCTTTTCAAACAGATTGGTGAAGGCATACCAAATTCTTATTATTGAGTATTAAGATTTATTTGTTGTATAAAAGTTTGATGTTATATCAGTATTAATAAAATATATCTTTTTGATATTTGTGGATTTCTATTCCATAAAATGCTTTTTTGGATTTATATGTGCCTCTGTATTTTTGGACTAACTCCTCTTTGACTTTTCTAATTATTTTGTTGCATGCTCTCCCTTTGTGTAATAGATACTATTCATACTAGATTTACAACTCCATATATATTGAGTGCTTTTCTGTTGTCTTCTGATCTCTTTTTCAGGACTCTTTTCATGTGGGAAAGGATTTTAAAATGTCTACCCACTGACCATTTTCACAGTAGAGTATCAATTCTCTTTCTCTGCAGATCAAGGGATTGTAAGCAGCGTGTATATATGTATATTTACATATGGTGTAAGTAGTGAAAGCTTTCATTTTGAATCACTAGTTGTGGGACTTTGTGATAGATTATTAATCTTTTTTTTTCTTGCCAGACATGTGCAATCCAGATTTCATGAAAGACAACCTCTTTCTGCCCTCTTGTATATAATAATGCTTAAAATATTCTAGTTATGTTTCCTAATGTATGTACTTTGTGTTGAACAGAAGATTTGTGTTTTTCTGAAAGAATCCCATAACGTTTTTATTGTTTAAAACCTTGGAAATTTTATACTCTCTACCTTTCTTTTTCTGAGTGGGGCAAGATGGAAAGGGAAGGAGGTGGAGTTGCTCAGCTGCTCTGCTATTCCAGAGTGTTTTCCTCATTCTGAAAACTTGAGAGGCTATTTAATGTATGTATTCTTCTTCCCAAGAGAGCAGGAGAGAGGGAAATTTAGGTTGTAAAGAAGTTGGAATATAAGGCTTGATGAATGTTCAGATAAGGTCTTACATATAAGCTTAAGTATTATTTATGAGATTAAAAGCATTTCAGAGATTGCTACGTACTCCTCAATTTTTTCTAAATGATTGATTTTTCAGTAAGGATTTTGTTCACTGTTGTGTGTGGTTATATCATGTATGTTAGAGAAACTAATGGACACTGAAGCATTTGAGAAGCTCTGTGAGATGAGAAATCTAAATACAATATTAAATTAATTCATCATCAATATATAGTAACTGAGGGAAGTGGCACTGGAAAAATGAAGGCAAAAGGAATATTTTTTTTAATGTTCATGTTCCTTTAAGAATACATGTTTATTCTAATTTCTCTGTCCCCAATTATTGTATCCCTTTTGTTTGGGGGCAGAAAATAGAAATCAGCTTTAGAGATTTCATGCTGTTATATATTTAGAATAAACATCTAGCATTTCTGGAGTTAGTCAGTGGTTTGTGCTTTTAAACAGACCTCTTTTCCAAGAACCTCCCCTTACTTTGGAAGTAACTTCAAATTTACTGCATCAGTTTCAACTCTTGGTTATAACTTACAAAAAATCCACTGTAAGCTGGTGAAAGTCAAAAAGGGAATTTTGTTACTCACACAACAAGAAATCTTTGCAGAGTTAGTTTCATGTATGGCTTGATTGTAGGTGAATACATAAATCTCATTGTTCTGATAGCGATACCTCTATAGTGATTCCACACTCACACAGGCTTCCCCTTCCTAGTTGTCAGGATGGCTGCCAACAGTTCCTCGGGTTATACTTTTAGTGTTGAAATTCAGCAGATTGCAACTAGCAGTAGTCTTGTGCCTCATTGCTTCTGAGTAGGCCATCTGCCTTTCTCTGAGTAAATCACTGTGGCCATTCAAGTGTGATATCGTCATTGGCTTAAACTAGGTTATGTATCCAAACCCAGAGCTGGGAAGGAGTTGGCTTCTAGAACTGTGTGATCTGAGGATGGGGTAGCAGTGATTTCCCAAAGAGAAATCAATTTGTTAGCAGGAAAGGGTTGAATAGGTGCTGGACTGGCAAATATAGCAGATGTTTCTATGTATTAACTGAATTAAAAAACAAAACAAAATAGGCCATGAGCAAAAAAAAAAAAACACACAAAAAAAGTCTCTAAAATAATTCCAAAATGAGTGTTATATTTTGGAAGAGGTATATAGTGACATTGAGAATCAAAGCTGTTGGGTCCCTAATTTCTTCTGTTATGGGTCAGTGAATGAGGCTGATATTTTTCAAGGAATCTGTTCCTGCTGTGTCAGCAGTAAAAGTTTTCTGTAAGAATTCTGGAAAGGGGCTGGCAGGTGGCGTGGTGGTAAGGGCACTGGACTCCCACATGGCTGAAAGCGGTTTGAGTCCTGGACCTGGCGGCTTGCTTTCTCACTTTCTCTCTCACTTGTTCTCTCACTCTGTCCCTCTCTGGTCAAATTATAAAAAAAAAATAGTAATAAATAATTCTTTAAAAAAAAATTCTGGAAAGAGGAGAATTTTAAGACCTTTGTTCTCTTTAGACCAGGATGGCTTGACCCTGGTATATTTTTCACCCTTAGCAGGTAACAGCTTTTCAGTGTTGTACTAGAATCTTAGGAGAATGAATGTTTTTGTATAGAAAGTGATACTTCTTGCTCCTTATTTGGTCTCCCGTGGAGTGAGAGTGAGTTCTCAATGTACTTCACACTTGCTGTTGAAGTTCCAAGCCACAGCATGGCCTTGCACAGTAGGGTTAGATGATAGGAATTTTTCATAGCAATCGTGTGCCCCCACGTCTTAATCTCTGACTGCATACATCAAACACATCACGCTCCATTACATCTTTTCTAAATCTTTTGATTGGATTATAAACACTTTATGATTTTTCCACATGACAATATAGTCCCCTAAATAGACTATCCCTTCTACCTTAGCTAAGTAAATTAATCTTACAAAGGTATTTTTTTGGCTTACCTTACTGGTAAATTGCCCAGTTTTCATCTTTGTTGCTATTCTTCTTGGCGATTCTCCCAGTTCTATTTCTCTGTCTTTAGACAAGCCCACCTTCATACACTTTATTTTTATATTCTACATTCTTCTCTAGGCACATAGCCTGTCACTGCCAGATCTGTAGTGAGTCCCTCTTTGTCATAAACCTGATCCATAGCATGCTTTAACAGTGGTTATTTGGAGTGATGTGGTTTAGTGGTGAGACCCTCAAATGTGGAGCCTAAAGACCAAGCTTTAGTGCCTGGGTTGTTACTTACCAGTTGTGTGACCTGGGTACATTGTGTAACCCCGCTAAACCTCAGATTCTTAATCCTAAAATGGATCTAGTATCTTATTACTTGCCTTACCCACATCAGTGTTTTCTTGTGAGACACAGTAATGACGAGTAATCTGGAAAGTTTCATACAAATGTAATTTGCTACTTAATTACTCTTAAGGCAAAAACTTTAAAAATACATTTTAGTTTTAAATTACTAATAGTTTAAGAAATTTCTGTTTGCTAAAATAGTGGATACTCCTCAGCATTAGAAAAACATATTAAAAGGTAATTGTGTCTCATCCAATAATCTTAGGAAATCAAGATATATATGTAAATTAATTATCTAGAAAATAGAAATTGAGCTTCTTAAGTGACAGATGTGTAATTTTAATAATTTTAGATGGAGATATTTTAAGGTTGTATTGTATATTATCTCTACTCTTAATCAGTGTGTAAACTCCCCAACCTCACTTTTTAAATTATACAAATAAAGAGAAAAAAAACCATGAGCAATTGAAAAAAGTTTAAATCGGGGACAAGCAATTAGCATAATGGCTATTTTGCTGGACTCCCATGTAGTCAACTGCAGTTCGAGTCCCAGACCCATTGGCTTAAACTCACGCTTGGGCTCGTGTGCGTGCGTGCCCAAGACGTGCCCAAGATCCTGAAAAGAGAATGGAGGAGAAGGGATTGTGGCGTGGCCATCTTCCCGGGGGGTGATTTCTCGCTTTTTGTCTCTGACTCTTTCTGTCTTTCTGGCTAACCCACGCTCACTGTAGCAAAATCCTCTCCAAAAAAAAAAAAAAAAGTTTAAATCGTACAAAAGGCTGTAAAAGAGGAAGTTAATGTCTCCACACCCACCTCTCAATTTTACTTCCTTAAGGTCACGTCAGTTAATTTCTTCTGGGCACTTTTGGCATACATACATATATATATATATATATATATTTTTTTTTTTTTTTTTTTTTTTTAATTTTTTTTTTTGAGAGATTTTTGCTATAGGCTGTGTGTGTTCACCAGAGAGACAGAAAGTGAGAAATCATCTCCCGGGGGGGATGGCCATATTGCAGTCCCTTCTCCTCCATTCTCCTTTTGAGATTTTAGGCATGCACACACATGGATCTTGCATGAGTTTTAAACCACTGGGTTCGGGACTTTGTTGACTACAAAGTCCAGTGACATAACCATTATGCCATCTGCTGGTTCCCATATATCTGGTTTTACGCAAGGGATTCACACTATATATGGTGTTCTACACCTTCTTCTTCTTCTTTTTTTTTTTTTTAACTTAACTGTCTGGTTTATCTGACATACCTTCCCATACTGGTGCATATATATTTTATATATGTATATGCAAAATGTATGTTTTCCAGTATTCTGGATAAAATGAGTTTCTACTTTTCAGGTTGTTGTTGTTTTTTTAATAATAAAAGCTTTAGGAAGCTTTTGTACAATGTATCTATATTTGTGTTGTGGTTATTGGATACATTCAGAGAAGTGGCATTACTAAATCAAAGGATATGCTCATTTTTAATAACAATTTTTAGAGAAGGAGTTGAGAGGATGCTACCTGAGCCATATATCTGTTTTTAGTGCTAAAGCAATTATAGTTGTGGGAAAAGACTGTAGGTAGATTGTAGACTCAGTCCTACCTAAATTATGAAACTGATACTGATTTTGCTTTTGGTGCCTTCCTGCTTCACTGGTTGCTCTGACTTCATCTTCTCTGATTTTTTTTCTAGTTTTGGTAAAGATGTTTATTATGAATTCAACCACAGAAATCTCCTTTGGGATTTTAAGCAAAGCTATATATGTATTAGCTACTAAGATAACTACTCCTGCTGTTATTACAAGTTATTTTGTTATTATAGTCTTCAACTCTTAATAGTTTTTCTACTTCTAGTCTCTGGCTGCAAGCCCATCAGTTTTCTTTTAATTTTTTAGGTATGATCATGTAATCTTTCCACTTAACATTTTGTAGGTGCATAAAACTGGCCCGGACCTTACTTCTCATTTCATACTTTCCTATACACATTGCATTCAAACACAAGGAACCGTTCACTGGTACTAAACATCATGTTTTTTATGCCCATTGTCTTTGTATCTGTCTAATATTTTCTTCCGTGTTTGGTCTGTTGAAATATATTGGGTCGTCAGAAAAGTCATGATGTATTTTCTCTGTTCCTCTATGCAAAAATGTGTCATGATTTTTCTGATGACCCAATACTTTGTTCATTCTTCAAGAGGTAGCTTAAAAGACATCTCTGTGAAGCCTTTTGTGTGTGGGGAGAATGATTAGATGAGATGGTCAAGACTTGGCAGGACTGTGTTAGAGTATTAAAGGTTATAGCAGATAGCTTGGAGTTTATTTTAAGAGTACTGGTTTTGATATATAATCAGCTTTCAAAACTACTGTCCTGGGTTTCTCCTATAACATATCACGTTGTTTGCAGGCACCGCTTAGTATTGTAATGTTTGTTTCTGTGCCCCTTCCTTCCCACCAAATTCTGAGCATTGTTAAGATGGGTAATTTAACAGACTTTTCATAAATTATTGTCAGTATCTACCTTCTATGGTTGTGTTTGGATATTAAATGTAGCATAGCTAATATAGTAAGAAATAAATATAAGCTACTATCCCTGGATAGATAAACCCTGAATTGACAATATAGGATAATTTCTTGAAAGAGGTGAGATTTGATTTAGGTCTTAAAAGACTAGGACCAGCAGTTTGCATAATGACTATGTCGCTGGACTCCCATGTAGTCGACAGCAGTTTGAGTCCCGGACCCGGTGGCTTAAACTCACGCTGGGCGCGTGTGCGTGTGTGCCCCAGATCCCGAGAGGAGAATGGAGAAGAAGGGATTGCAGTGTGGCCATCCCCCCTGGGGGGTGATTTCTCGCTTTCTGTCTCTCTGTCTCTGTCTTTCTGGCACGCACACATGACCTATAGCAAAAACCTTTCAAAAAAAAAAAAAAAAAGAAAGAAAGAAAGACTGTATAAGGCTTACATTGGTATCTGTTAATCTAGTGGTTTTCAAATCTTATACAAAATCACTGTGAAAATGAAACTAATAAAATATCTATAGTTTTCTATCTTTGTGTGATACTTGAAAGAGGAACTATGTCTAATTTTTTTATAATCCTAATATCTAGTAGATATATAATGTAAAATTAATGTAGTATTTTATATGGATAAGTAATTATATCAAAAAGGTGGAGTTTAGCTAAGATTGTAAAAGACATTTTTAGAAAATTAAAATTCTTAATTTTGAATGAACTTGCAAAGACTTCACTTGAATTTGTTTTTACTGACCAAAAAAATGTTAAGGCAGTGTGTGTATTTTAACCAAAAAAACGTTAAGGCAGTGTGTGTATTTTAATACCGTTTGTGTCTGTGCCCTTGAGACAAGTTGGTGGGTGCATTTTTATCAAAACCATATACACAGTGACATATTAAATGTATCATATTATTATACTAATCATATGACTCTAGAAACAAAAGTAACCAGAGGACTAAAGCCTATCAAAACCATCTTTTTGTTTTTGTACAATGAAATTCTTTTTAAATTTGCCAATGAATTCATACCAGTATTGAAACCAGATGTAGACTTCCGTCTTTTAGTGTATTAGCCCAGCTATAAAAGTCTTATTTCCATTCTTGATTGCTTAGTATTTCATTCATGGTTTATTATCTCTCTACTACCTCCCCACCCCCCTTTTTAAAATACAGACTATAAAATGTGATTTAAATTATGTTAAAGTGACATTGTCCCATTTGTACAGTGAAAGAAATGGAATTAAATCTCTAATGTGTTGAGGATAACCTAATTAAATCCACAAATGAAGTGTTCTTTTGTAAAATTTTTGTTTAAAGGGATTTTTAACAGATACCACTAGAAGAAATGTTAGCCGTGGTTTAAGAATGGATTTAAGATATGTTAGGACTGAAATCTTTTATTACCTCCTTCTGCCTGAAGTAGATCTTCTTTCAGTGCTTTTTATTCCTGTTTTCAGTAAACATCTGACCATTTTTCAATAGTTGGGTATAGACCTATCTCTGCTGATGAAAAGTCTTACAGAAATGAACAAGGTACTACATTTAATCTTATATTATAATGAGAAATAGTAATTCTCTTTGTTATTGAATAAAAATCTAGCAAACTTTTTTTCCAGGAATTATTGTGCTTCAAGACAGAAATTTGGCCTATTTACTTTTTACCACTTTTTTCCCATCTTAATGGAAAGAAGACTGGGCCTTGATGTCCAAGAGCCATTTTGTAACCATTATATTGAAAAGCCCAATTTTTGAGTTACTCTCTAGATAGATTTTTCTTTCTATGGATGTTGAACAACTTTTCTTTTCCAAAGCCTAATTTTAATGCCATGTCCTCTTTCCTTACCTAATTAATTGCTTTCCCCTGTGATTCCATTTCACTTTGAAAGTGCTTTTTAGAGGGACCAGCAGGTGGTACAGTGGTTATGTTGCTAGACTCCCACATAGTTTGACTGCAGTTCCAGTCCCGAACCCAGTGGCTTAAAATTCATGCCAGGTGCGTGTGCATGCATGCCCAAATTCCAAGAAGAGAATGGGGAAGGGATTGTAGTGTGTCCATTCCCCCCAGAGGTGATTTCTTGCTTTCTGTTCCTCTGTTTCTCTGTCTGTCCAGCCAAGTGCACATGCCATACCCTATGGCAAAAATCTCTCCGAAAAAGAAAATGCTTTTTATAATAGTTTGTGTTTTTATAAATCTTTCTTTGTGCTAGATCGGAGTCCCATGAGATTAGGTTACAGATTTTTTCCCCCCTTCTTTAACATAGAGCAGGTACTCTGTAAATGATTTTCAATGAATGAATGTTATCCAGGGTATTTTGGAAAATACTACTGCATTCTTAGGTCATTTTTACGTGAGTCTTTATACTCTGACACATGTATGCTGTTATGTTCAGCAACATTATAACTCCCTATGTTGGATAACTTTATTTTGATCATTCATTATTTTTAATTTGCTTTTGCTAGGTTATTAGTGCAGTTTAATATTTTCTATATATGTTAGCCAGCTCTTTTGTTTTCTGTATTACATATTCATTTCCTTGGCCTATTTTTATTAGTGGGGTTTTATTGTTTTTCTGAAGGATTTATGTAAACTCTTTATGTTCTAAATAATTCTGTAAACCAAATATCTTATGTATATACTGTGGCTTTTTTTTCTAAGTTTTCTAAGCTTGTCGTTTTTATCTAGACAAAGCTAATAAGCTCTTATAAGTGTTTCTTTGCCATCTTTGACTAGAAATTGTTCTTCCTGCTTTGTGATTTAAAACCTATTTTAATCTTCCATTTTTATTCAAATATTTAAAAACTTTTAAGTCAGTGATTCATATGTTTTAATAGACTTAAACATCTGTTTTTAGAAAAATACCAATATTGTTCTCAGGGTTACTTTTTAGGCCAGGTGAGTATGTTAATTCAAAGATTCATTAACAGTTGTACTTGTTTGGTTTGGCTGGCATATAATTTAAAAACGTTTAAATTTGAGTGCCAAATTGGAGCAGATACTCTGCCTGATATTCAAGGCAAATAGTTTTATTGCTGGTTTATGGCTGTCTTTACCATTGTTAACCACTGGTAGCTGTTATTATTTGATATGGCTGGCAACATTTTTTTTAACATTTTATTTATTTTTATTATTATTCTTGTTAAGCTTGCTGTAGGGCATGTGTGCTCACCACAGAGAGACAGAGAGAGAGTGGGAAAGTGAGAAAGCAAGCCGCCTGGTCTGGGACATGAACCGTGGTTGGCCATGTGGGAGTCCAATGCCTTAACCACCATGCCACCTGCTGGCCCCAGGCTGGCAGCTGTTTTGATTAGAACTTTCTTTTGCTGATTATCAAATATATATTTTTAATATCACCCTCAGAACAAGACTTGAAATTCTGTATTTTTTAAATATTTGTTTGTGATGTCTGTGATAGAAGGATTATTGACTGTAGAAGACAGGCTTTGATATTTTGCTTTTTGACGTCCAGCAGATCACTTAATCTCTCTGGATTTGTTTCTTTATCTATAAAAAAGAATGATAATGGTGCCAGCAGTGGTTAAGATGCTGGACTCTCACATGGCCAACTGTGATTCAAGTGCCAGACCTGATGGCTTGAGACGCATGTTGGATGCATGTGAGTGCATGTGCAAAATTCCCAGAGGAGAATGGAGGAGAAAGGATTGCGGCTTGGCCATGTCAGGGCAGGGGGTGGGAGGTGGAGTGCGGGGATAAAGTGATTTCTCACTTTCTCTCTCTCTCTCAAGCAAGTACACATGCTCTGAAGCAAAAGTCTCTTTTAATGATACAAAAAAGGATGATAATAAGAGTTTCTGTTTACTTACCTGAATGATTGTAAAATCATAAAAGAGCCTGTATAAACTGTAAAAGTATATAAAAATTTTAGACAAGATCAAGCTTCAATGTTCTAGATAGTATTTCATCTGATTATTGTTGTTTAAAATGATTTTTATTGAGGATAGGAACTTCTCCTTTCATAAATGAAGATGCTGCTTTTAAAATATATTTATGTATTTGTTTTATTTATTTTTATTTAGGTAGTTTGCAATAGGGTGGGTGCATTCCTGGCATGATTTTCAAACTGCTGGGTCTGGGACTCAAACTGCAGTTGGCCATGTGAGATCCAGTTGCCCTAATCTCTGTTCCATCTGCTGACACTAAGATACTATTTCTGAGCCTTAATGTCCAAATGGAGTGAAAAGTAATAGTTCCAAGAATTTAGTTTATTTAAATTGCCAGAGGGTGCATGTACTTGCCAAGACAAAGAGAAAGAGAAAGAGAGAGGGAGAGGGAGAGGGAGAGGGAGGGAAGGAGGGAGGGAGGGAGAGAGAGAACACCCTTCAGTTGGACATGGTCTTGCCATAATCCCATCTTCTCCATTCTCCATCTTCTTGGGATTTGGGGCATGTATACACATATAACCAGAGTGTCTTCTAAGCTGTTGGGGCTGAGATTTGAACCACAATTTGCCACGTGGGATTTTGGCTTCCTTAATCACTAGGCTTTGGGACTAGCCCACCACAAATAATTTAAATTAATCCCTATTCATAACTAATATGATGATTGGATTGCATTTTCTTTCCAAATGTATTTATCCCATGAGTGAGAGAAATAGGGATGTGTACCCACATACACCCACACACACACATCACCCCCACAGTGTCCTGACACCTTAGTTCACCCCCATCCAGCCTGAATCATGGGCACATGTGTGACCTATGTACTCAGGGAGGTCTCCGGACTCAAACCAGCAGCCTTTCCACATGGGTCTGCCTTGAAGAGTGTTATGTTTTATTGCTGCGCCACCATCTGGCTCCACATTGTTTTTAATTAGGGCAGGATATGAAGTAAGAGGATATTGAGTCCCTTAAGTAAGGAGAGAGATTTATTCTCAAAGGGAGAAAAACATAATGAAAGAGAGGCTGTATAAATTTTACAACATTTGATTCATATTTTCCCTCACCATCTTTAACAGTTCAGACCAAATTCAGGCTGTGTCCTCAGATATTTTTGTAAGCTGTATGAGGAGGAGATTGCCATTTTCCTCATCACTGTATACCTAACACCTTCATCAGTATCTAATTGTAATTGTTGAATGAACAAATAGATCGGTATCCAAATGACTGAGTAAATTAATTTATTTCTTAAGAAGAGACTATTTTCACATGAATATCTTATTATTTTGCTTTTTTGGATAGAGTGTACATGTGTACTTGTGTTCCTGTGTGTATGCACTTTCGAGAGAGAGGAGGAGAGGAAGAGAGAGCAAAAGCATCATTGCCATGGTCTCCTCATGCCATGATCACCTTTTCCCAGCCTTCTAGCTCCTCAGGATCTTAGGTGCCTGTGTGTGCTTGCTGTGTTTTCAAGCTACCTGGGGATCTGAACCCATGGTTGGCTATGTGGCTTCTAGCACTGCAATCTAGTACATTGTAGACTATGCCATCTAAACTGAGCCTTGTGTTTTGTTTGTTAGTTTTAAAAAGAGTCTCACCATGTCTTGACCTTCCTGCCTCAGCCCCCTAGCTAGAACTAGAGGCATGCACCACCATGCTGAATCTCTTTTTCAGACAGGCCAGCCTTGAGCTTGTGGTCCTTTTGTTTTACCTTCCCTGAATTTGGGGATTATATGAACATACCACCTTGCTTGGCTTTTAGGTTGGACTGGGAATCTAACCCGGGCCCCTCCTGTAAGTTCTAGCTTAGGGAGCTCAGTGTCTTAGCAATACATACCACCATGGTTGGACCTATATGAACATCTTTTGTTAATATATTATAGAATAATAGAGTTGGAATAACCTCTCAGATCATCTAGGAAAACCGGACCATGAATTGGTATGCTATCTCTGACAAATCTTCCTTTTAGTTTCAGTGTGGATTTCTTCAGTGGCTTTTTAGTAATGGAATCAGACATATCCTGAGACTTGAAGTACAGTGGGTGTATATTTAATTCTGAACTTTCCCTAGTATAACTCTAATACAAGAGAGCTGTTAAAAGGTCATGGAAAGGGACCAGCAGATAGCATAGTAGTTATGTCACTGGACTCCATGTGGCTGACTGCAGTTTGAGTCCTGGACCCGGTGGCTTAAAATTCAACACCAGTGCATGTGTGTGCATTCCCAAAATCCTGAGTAGAGACTAGAGAATAGAGAATAAGGGATTGCAGCATGGTCATCCCCCCAGGAGGTGATTTCTCACTTTCTGTCTCTCTGTCTCTCTGACAAGAGCAGGCATGCTATAGAAAAAAGCTCTGAATTAAAAAAAAAAGTCATGGAAAAATGGTACAAAAATATATTAAAATCTATGCATAGTTTTCTCATAACACACATTTTTCATGAACTTTTTGAAGACCCCTTGTACACAGGATAGAGGAACACAGACAATAAGTCAGAGGTAACAGTAGATTAGTCACTTATTTATTGGTTGGAAATAATCAATGTTAAGATGATAAAAGCTGAAGTCTAGCCACAGTGATGCAGTCAGTAGGGGTGCTGCTTCCTTGTGATGTGGCAAGCCATGTGGGACGTCTCTGGTTCTGAGTCTACCTGAACACTGTGTGCATGCCTGCGATTCTAGCTGGCAGTGGGCCTTGAGAGAAGATTGCTGTGAGAAAACTCTGCCAAGGATATATGCCTTTTACTCTTTCTCATGGAAAATGAATAAATAAACAAAAAATTGAAATCTAGGTAGCTAAAAAAGGTTATCACTGAAATAATTAATCAAAACAAAGTTTTATAGACTGGTGCTTTTGTAACATCCCAAATTGTTTGATCTTTATACAAGAAATGGGGAATGGGAGAGAGGAAAAAACCCAGGCTCATGTAACAGCACCCCCTGCATACCTGCAGTTGTGCAACCTGGTGGCCTTAAACAGCACTCCTCCCTCTCTCTCCCCACTTTGGCTGAAAACCACTGATTTAGAGAGCTTGGGAACAGCAGATGAGAATATCTCCATTCCTTTTGTATTGACAAGTCTGTACCTATTTGTTCATTACTCATGAAGTCCTAACTAATATGCCATGCATGGTTCTGAGCACTGTGGGTACATTAGTGAACAAAACAAAGATCTCTATTCCTACAGACCCTTTCTTAGCAATGCTGCCCAATAGAAGTGGAACATAGAACCACATGTAACCTTTAATTTTCTAGTATCCACATTCAAAAAGAAAAAAGGAACAGTCGAAATTATATTTAATAATGTATTAAACATAATATATAATACCATTATATATTATGAAATAACATATTTAATGTTAAGCATGAACATTCTATAATACAACATACTATTACTATATTAATATTATGAATATTCATATGTAAAATATTCAATAGGTAAATAGTATATGAGTTATTAATGAGATATCTTACATTCTCTTTTTTGTTTTAAACCTTGCTCTTTGGTGTATACTTTCCATTTATGGAATGTCTTGATTTAGACTGCCCAAGTTTCAAGTGCTTAGGATCCACGTGTGGCTAGTAGGGTCTGTGTTGGATGAAGCAGCTTTAGAGCATGGTGCTTGCTTTCTGTGGACTGTCGAGTTAGACCAGTTCATCTGAGGCAGAACATAAGTTCCTGCAAGTACCATAATTTTCAAATAATCCAGACTCTATTCATGGCCAGTAAAGCCTTACATGATCTGACTCTAGACCTCATCTAGAACTGGTTTTCTTCTGGCTCACTAAACTTTACCTTCCTTTAACTCATTCGTGGTAAGCTTTTTCTTCAATCAGGGTCATTTTTTTTTTCTCTCAATTTTATTTTTGTTGTGATAAAATACATATAACAAAATTTACTATCTTAGTAAGTTTGGAGTGTACAGGTCAATGGTATTAAGTAATATTCATAATGTTGTACACCCATCACCACTATCCATCTCCATAATGCTTTTTATTTTGTGAAGCCGATACTCTATACCCATTAAACACTAAATGTCCATCCTTCCATCTCCTGCAGTCCCTGGCAACCACTATTTTACTTTCTATCTCTATGATTTTGACTGCTTCAAGTGTCTCATAAAGTAGAACCATACAATATCTGTCCTTTTGTGACTGGCTTATTTCACCTAGCATAGTGTCCTCAAGGTTCATCTATTTCATAGCATATTATAGGATTTCCTTTTTAAGGTTGAATAACATGCCATTGTGTGTATGTATGACATTTTGCTCATCCATTCACCTGTCACTGTACACTTGTGTTGCTTCCACTTTTTGGCTATTGTGAATAATGCTGCTAGGAACATGGGTGTATATATATCTCCTCAAGATCCTGCTTTCAGTTCTTTTGGGTATTTACCCAGAAATAGAATTGCTGAATTCAGTCTTTAATTTTTTGAGGAACTGCCATACTTTTTTCCACAGTGGCTGTACCAGTTTACATTCCCACTGATAGTGCACAAGTTTTTCTCTATCTTTGCCAATGCTTGTTATTTTGTTTTTTGATAATAGCCATTCCTAATGAAAATGAAATGGTATCTCATTGTGGTTTTGATTTACATTTCTCTAGTGATCATTGATGTTAAGGATATTTTCATGTGCTTATAGACTGTTTGTACATCTTTAGAAAAATGTCTTTTTAAGTTATTTGACCATTTTTGAATTGAGTTTTGTTGTTGTTATAGATCAAGTTTTAGAAGTTCTCTATATATTTTGGATATTCATTTCTTACCAGATATATAATTTGTAAATATTTTCTCCCATTCTATGGTTGCCTTTTTATTCTGTTGATAATTTCTTTTTCTTCTTCTTCTTTTTTTTTTTTTTAACTCTAGCACATGCATACACTCACACAAGAGAGAGAACACATGTGAAAGCACCCTCGATAGGGTCTTTCTTGTCATGCTGTAATCCTCTTTCCTCAGCCCTTCAGGATCTTAGGTTCCCAGTGTATTTTTCAGGCTGACCAGGGATTTGAACCAGTTACTATATGACTTCCAACACTGCAGGGTGCTGACATAACTGCTGTACTATAGTAGTGGGGCTTGCTTGCTTGATTTATTTATTTATTTTTAAGAATAGAATCTCTTTGTCATGTTCTTCCACCCTCAGCTTTCCAGCTGGGACTACAGGTGTGTATTTCCATGCCTGGCTCTTTTTCAGACACAATCTCATTTTGTTGACCAGGCCAGCCTTGAACTTGTCATTCAACTTTTTCAGTCTCCCAAAGTTGCTGGGATTACATGTATATGCCACCATACCTGGCCTTTAGGTAGGACTGTGTGTTGAACCTGGGCCTCACATGTACTCCTAGTCTATGGAATATAGCATCTTAGAAACATGTGCCATCATGGTGTGGCCTGATAACTGTCTTCTAATGCAAAAACTTAAAAATATTCATGAAGTCCAGTTGTCTGTCTCTTTTGTTGTCTGTGCCTTTTAGGCCATATCCAAGAAATTTTTCCCAAATCCAGTATTACAAAGTTTTTACCCAATATTTTTCCCCAGAGTTGTATAGTTTTAGGTCTTAACATTTAAGTCTGTGATTCATTTTGAGTTATTTTTGTATAGGATGTAAGGTAAGGGTTCAGCTTTATTCCTTTTTATTTGTTTAATTTGCTAGAGGGCATGTGCACTCACTGGAGAGAAACTGGGGGGAAGGAGGAGTGAGTGTGTATAGTGAGAAAGCTCCTCCCATGGGAGATGGTCATGCTGCAGTTTCTTCTCCATTTCTCCTTTCAGGATTTTGGGCATGTAGGCACATGCACCTGTAGTGTTTTTATTTTATTTTATTTTTTGAGAGAGATTTTTGCTATAGGGCGCATATGTGCTCACTAGAGAGACAGACAGACAAAAAGCGATAAGTCACTTCCCAGGGGGTATGGTGGTGCTGCAATCCCTTCTCCTCTGTTTTCCTCTTGGGATTTTGGGCATGCATGCACACGTGCCCATCATGAGTTTTAAGCACTAGGTCCAGTTTTAAGCACTGTTGGTCCCCTATGTGGGAGTCCAGTGATGTAATCATGATGCCATCTGCTGATCCCTACACTTGGAGTGTTTTACAAGCTGCCAAATCTGGGACTCAAACTGCACATTGGCCATGTGGATACAGGTGCTTTAACCACTGTACCACATGCTGGCCTTCAACTTTATTCTTTGGCACATAGTTATCCAGTTTTCCCAACACCATTTGTTGAAGAGACTGTTTTCTCTCTATTTAATGTTCTTATTACTCTTGTTGAAAATCATTTGACCATACATGTAAATGTTATTTCTGGCTCTCTGTTCTGTTTTAGCTTCCAGCATTACACAGTAGTACTTCCACCACCTAGTCCATTATAGCTGGACCTAAGCATTTTAATTTTTTTTTTTTTTTGGATGCTATTGTAAGTGGAATTATTTATGTAGTTTCCTTTTCAGGTTACTTATTGTTAGTGTATAGAATGCAGCACTTATGTATGTTGACTTTCTTTCCTACTACTTTTACTTTGTTGAATTCCTTTATTTTAACAGTTTATTTTATTTTCAGTTGTAATCATATTTTTTTGTGAACAGAAATAATATTATTTCTCCTTTTCCAATTTGTATGCCTTTTCTTTCTTTCTTTCTTGTCTTCTTTTTTTGTTTTGTTTTGTTTTTGCATACTCTGGCTAGCACTTTCAGTACTATGTTGAAGAAAAGTGATGAAAGTGGCCATTTTTGCTTTGCTCCTGATTTTAGAGGAACAGCTTTCATTCTTTTACCATTCATTGAGTATGATGTTCATTTTGTGCATGTGTGTGTTTATACATGGCTTTTATTATGTTAAGATAGTGTTCTAGTCAGTTCTTTTTCTCTTTCTCTTTTTCTTTCTTTTTTCTTTTTGAGAGGTTTTTGCTATAGGGCGTATGCACTTGCCAGAAAGACAGAGAGAGACAGAGAGACAGAAGGCGAGAAATCACCCCCTGGCGGGGATGACCACGCTGCAATCCCTTCTCCTCCATTCTCCTCTCGGGATCTTGGGCACGCACGCACACACACGCTGCCTGGCATGAATTTAAGCTACCGGGTCTAGGACTCGAACTGCAGTCAACTACATGGGGGTCCAGTGACATAGCCATTACACCTTCTGCTGGTCTCTCTGATCAGTTTTTTTGCTAATAATAGAATTACCTGAGAGTGGGCAAATTTTGTAAAAGTAGAGGTGGTTTATTCAGCTCATTTGGAGGTCCAAGGTAGCATCTGGTGGGGGTCTTCTTACTGGTAGATAATGTCCTAGAGGCCAGGAACTAGAGCAGAGCAGAGTGTTCATGTGTCTCTGTTCTAGTCTCATTTCTTCTTTTTATACACTCATCTGGATTCAGGTGTGTGTGGGGGACTCTATCTGACAACCTTATCCAATTATAGTCACATCTCAAAGGCTCTGCCTCTTTTTTTTTTTTTTCCTAGAGTTTTTTGCTATAGGGTGCGTGCACTTGCCAGACAGACAGAGAGAGACAGAAAGACAGAAAGTGAGAAATCACCCCCCTCCAGGGGGGATGGCCACACCACAGTCCCTTCTCCTCCAGTCTGCTCTCGGGATCTTGGGCACACACGCACATGTGCCTGGCATGAGTTTAAGCCACCGGGTCCAGGACTCGAACCACAGTCGACTACATGGGAGTCCAGAGACATAGCCATTATGCTAACTGCTGGTTCCCAAAGGCTCTGCCTCTTAATCCCACACTCAGATTAAATTTCTGTCATATTAATACCTTCACAGTGGCTCACCAAATTTTACCATTAGTTTTGGGGGGACACATTCAAACTATAGCTAGTTTTCTTCTATTCTTAGCTTATTGTGTACTTTTGTTATGAAAGGGTTTTAAATTTAGTCAAAAAAACCTTTTTTTCCTGTTATCACTTGAGATGATAGTGTGATTTGTTTTCAATCATTTTCATTGCTTGATTTTTCTATGTTGAACCATCCTTGCATTCCAGTAATAAATTCTAGTTGGTTATGATATATTAGCTTTTTAAACTTGCTGAACTGGCTGTACTAGTATTTTATTGAGAACTTTTGCATAAGTGCTCATAAGGAACATTAGTCTGTAGTTTTCTTGTAATAAATATCCTTGTTAATTCTCACTGATATTATTGTATGTTACTTTGTTTTCTATCAAATCATTATCAGAGCCTATGGCTCAGTATTAGCACAGCTAGACCCACATAGGAAAGGTTCTGGACTTAAATATCAGGACTCCTTGAACTTGCCAGGTGTGTGCATCTGAGACTGCTGAGGCTGGGGGTGGATTGTGGTGTCTCATTCTGTCTCTGTCTTCCTCTCTCATGAACAAAATAAATAAATAAACTTTAAAAAATTATCATCAAATTATTCCTTCCCCTGTAAGCTCCATGAGTAGCTATCATTTATAGCTTGATGGTGGTTCCATCGCATAGGCATGATTGATAAAGTTGTTGGACATTAGGAACTAACTCAGTTTCTAATCCTTCTTCCCTCCCCAGAGGTGAGGGTGGAGGGCTGAAATTTCCAATCCTTTAATCACATGATTAAGTGGCTTGAGGCTATGTAGGGGACCAAGGGTCACCTTATTAATAGGATAGGCTTGGTGGAAAGGGGCTTATTATGGATAACAAAAGATGGTCATTTCATTCCTATTACAGTGGTTTTAAGAGCTCTAGTGTCAGAAACCTGAGAAAATGACCAAGTATTTATTTCTTACTAGTTCACACTGTCACACTGCTTTATAGGATGTAGTAAGGGAAAGTGACAATGCATGCCAAACTCTTAGTCCAGTTACTGATACAGCTAACAGTGGCTCTATTGCTATAGAATCTTTCCCTTCCCTTTTTTCTCCCTTTTTTCACCTCTTAAAGCCTTTGGTCTGTTTCCATTTTCCTCATCTTTTTCTTTGATTTGTGAGTTCTCAGTATTAGGTCAGAAATACAGGACTTGGGCGACCTGGGAGTGACCCGACTAAGCAGGAGTAAAGGCACTGGTACGAGTAGCTTGTTCAGGAGACTCACAGCAAACCACACTCCCTCATTCCCTTTCCTTCCTTGGGGAGGCATCCCAGGAAAGTGTCTGCAGTTGTGTCACCTCAGTGATAAAAGAGGTAGGAGATAGTGATTTCTTATGGTCATGCTGGTACTTAGATTATTTTCTGTCCTTCAAGAATGACACAGAAAAAAGAAAATTAATTCTTTCACCCATAAAGTGTGAAATAGAGTGACAAAGAATATTTGGTTGGAAAGAGAGGCTCTCAATTATTCCCCTTTAGCCTTTTCCTAGAGATTTAAAAATTATTAGACAGAAGTACTTGTTACCAGTGCACTCTTATAAGAGTTTATTTAATAGGGTATTTTAATATAAATTTAAAAATATTCCTTTCCAGTTAACAGAAGATGAAATTGCAACTATTCTTAAATCTACATTGAAAGGACTAGAATATTTGCACTTTATGAGAAAGATCCACAGAGATATAAAAGCTGGAAATATTCTCCTCAATACAGAAGGACATGCAAAATTGGCAGATTTTGGAGTGGCTGGTCAGTTAACTGTAAGTTAAACTTCAATATTTTTGGAAAAGTTTTGACTTATTTGTTCAAGTTTGATCGTCACTGTACTTTGGTAGCTTTTTTGCAGGGTACAGAAAGAAATGTGTAACTTCTTTATTCTTGAGAAAGCACTGTAATTGAGTCAAATTTGAGTATTTTATTTACATGTTAAGGGATAATGAGTATGAAATTATTTAAGTATTTGTCATCAAAATGGTTAAATATTCTAAAGGGGAAGCTACGTTGGTTCATTTCCGAAGCTTTTATCATTGTAGTACTATCTTTAATGATGATCTTTAATGAAGTAGTAGAGGTAAGTTACTTGTGGACTCTCAGTTATTTTAAGAATTCCTAAATATGTCATAACTAGTTGAAGTGTTAGGAAATATCAATTTCATATATAATCTGTGATATTTGAGAGTTTATATATGTATTTTTTTGAGAGTTTTTTTTTTTTTTTTTTTTTTTTTTTTTTTTTTTTTTTGCTACAGGGCACATACGCTTGTCAGAAAGAGAGAGACAAAGACACAGAAAGCTAGAAATCACCCCTCCAGGGGGAATGGCCATGCTGCAATCCCTTCTCCTCCATTCTCCTTTCAGGATCTTAGGCACACATGCACAGGCACCTGGTGTGAGTTTAAGCCACTGGATCTGGGACTTGAACTGCGATCGACTACATGGGAGGCCAGTGACATAGCCATTATGCCAGCTGCTGGTCCCAAGAGTTTAATATATTTATTTTTAAAGAGTATGTGGCATACAGATTTCCTTTGTGGTGGTATTTTTATATTGATGCCTGTGTAATGTTACTGCAGGATACTATGGCAAAACGCAATACTGTGATAGGAACTCCATTTTGGATGGCTCCTGAAGTAATTCAAGAAATAGGCTATAACTGTGTGGCTGACATCTGGTCCCTTGGCATTACTTCTATAGAAATGGCTGAAGGAAAACCTCCTTATGCTGACATACATCCAATGAGGGTAAGAAAATTATGGTTTGCTAAAAATGTTAACTTATAAAATGTTGCAGTTTTGTAATATCAGTATAATTAAAGGTAAAGCAAATTAAATAAGTTCAATTGAATTTAGATTTAGTGGAAAAAATATACCAAAATTATCTGTCAAAGATTAGTTATCATTTATTTCTCTTCTTCTTATATTCTTAATTGTGAGAAAATAAGTGAAAGTTATGTTCATCTGTGCAGTCACTGTGTTCTTTCCCCCAAAATACACCTGTGAAATTTTCCTTTGTTTCCAGTAAAAAAAGGTTGGTAAATCCATTTTGTTCTTCAATTGATTGTTTTCTCAAAGTAGAAGTGATAGAGTTTGAAGAAATCAATTTTCAGTTTTCCACTCACTCTATATAATTTCCACCTTTTTGTGTTTTTGTTTATTCCCTTTATCTTTTATTGTCTGTAGATGATATTAAGAAATTCAAATTTAGGGGCTGGCAGGTGGAGTGGTGGTTAAGCCCACTGAACTCCCACATGGCTGACCACAGTTCAAGTCCTGGACCTGGTGGCTTGCTTTCTTGCTTTCTTTCTCCTTCTTTCTCTCTCTGTATCTTGCTCTAGTCAAATTAAAAAATAACAACAATGATAAATAAAATAAAGGAAATAATTCTTTAAGAAAAGAAATCCAAATTTATAATATTACTGTTTACCTGTTAGGGAATTAAGCTTGTTTCTTTAGATAGTGTTTAAAGTAGAATTCCTTCTTTGAACACCATTATATGCTAACTCTTTTTCCAGGATAATTTTTGAGTTTGAAGTGTATATGTTGGATATTCAAACCTAATTACATATGCTTTAGGATTTGTGATGACAAGATTTGGATTTATTAGTATGTGGATCTTGATTCATCATAGATAAGTACATTTATCTTTGTATACTTATTGCCCTCTAGTGGCTGTAGGTACCTTAAGAAGGATATAGGAATGAAGTGAGAAGGGTGGTGTGTATGTGTGTGTGTGTGTGTGTGTGTGTGTGTGTATAGAAAAGAGAAGATGATGTCAAGATCATTAGAAAAATTGTGTGAAGTAAATAAATGATAGGAAAAAGAATGCAATATTTTAGAGTATTTGAAGAAGAATAAATTGGAAGTATGTCTTATATTACAGTGCTAATATAGGTTAAATTTCAGTATTATAGATAACAGCATAATATACTGAAAGTATTTAAAAATCTATTTGCCATAGTGAAATACTTTAAAGAAGGATTTCTTTGAATAATATATTTGTATATAATATGTTCTATCTTCTTTGTAAATATAAATTCCTTTTCCAAAGTGAAAAGTAAAAATAAATTGAAAATAACATGAAAAGTAAAGTAAGCATAAAAACAGGAACATGAATTCTTTTTTCTTCTCTGATTTTTAATTATCTTTGGTACTTTTAGTTAGGATATTTTTAGGGTAATCATCAAACTAGGCGTATTTTGAGTTTAAATTAGTAAAGAGAACTACATTATCCGAGGCAACATAGCTCAAGTCAGAACAGGGATTTAGTCAAGTGTTATAATATATGTCCACTTCCTGTGGTTAATTAATTAATTAATTTTTGGGAGATTTTTGCTATAGGGTGTTTGCGCTCACCAGAAAGACAGAGACAGAGAGACAGAAAGTGAGAAATCACCCCCTGGGGAGATGGTCACACTGCAATCCCTTCTCCTCCATTCTCTTGGGATCTTGGGCACGCATGTACATGTGCCTGGCATGAATTTAAACCACTGGGTCTGGGACTTGAACCGCAGTCAACTACATGAGAGTCCAGCAACATAGCCATTATGCCAACTGCTGGTCCTCCTGTGGTGATTTTAAAAATATAACCTGAGAGTTTGAATTCGTACATGTGAAAGAATAAAAATATACCTGAAGTTAGTTTTTCTCTTAAAAATGACGTATTTGTGTATTTATATATATATATATATATATATATATATATATAAATTAAAATAAACTGCTAGCTTGCCTTGCTTGTTTTTTTCAACCAATCTAAATCCCACGAAGTTCTTAACTCCCAACTCAGATTCTATTTCTGCATAGAGCCTTCTCTGACATCCACAAGCCAAGTAGATTTCTATTTTTCCTCATAATTTTATAGGTAATTCTTGACCTTATAGTTTTTTGCACAGTTTATCAAGTGTTGTCTTGTGCATTTCTAGTTTGAAATTGCTATGTAAATGATACCATCATTATTTAACCTTTTTCATGTTTAACACATTAAAGTATTGAACTTTAAGTATTGGGATATAGTCAATATCATGTAGCAGACCCAAGTTTTCCAAAATTTAAATCTTTACTTGAAAGCTCAAATTTTATCATTGGCCTCAAATGTTATCTGTTGTTTTTCTTGAAATGACAGGTTCACTTAGTTCTTTACTGGGGGAAAAAATGTCTCTCAAATACCTAAATCTTGAGTAATCTACTTTTTATGTCACTTATTCTAATATGAGTGTTTTTTCTTGGGTTAATGTTCCTTGTATGTAGGGAAATGCCTTATGTATATTTCCCGTTTGTCATATAAAATATTAAAAAGTGTATTTAATGGTGGAAATGTAATAAAATGACTAATTTTTACAATTTCATTAATGTTTATAGTATTTGCTGGAAAATGGGGTAAGGGGAACAAATAAACTGCTAGCTTGCCTTGCTTGTTTTTTTCAACCAATCTAAATCCCACGAAGTTCTTAACTCCCAACTCAGATTCTATTTCTGCATAGAGCCTTCTCTGACATCCACAAGCCAAGTAGATTTCTATTTTTCCTCATAATTTTATAGGTAATTCTTGACCTTATAGTTTTTTGCACAGTTTATCAAGTGTTGTCTTGTGCATTTCTAGTTTGAAATTGCTATGTAAATGATACCATCATTATTTAACCTTTTTCATGTTTAACACATTAAAGTATTGAACTTTAAGTATTGGGATATAGTCAATATCATGTAGCAGACCCAAGTTTTCCAAAATTTAAATCTTTACTTGAAAGCTCAAATTTTATCATTGGCCTCAAATGTTATCTGTTGTTTTTCTTGAAATGACAGGTTCACTTAGTTCTTTACTGGGGGAAAAAATGTCTCTCAAATACCTAAATCTTGAGTAATCTACTTTTTATGTCACTTATTCTAATATGAGTGTTTTTTCTTGGGTTAATGTTCCTTGTATGTAGGGAAATGCCTTATGTATATTTCCCGTTTGTCATATAAAATATTAAAAAGTGTATTTAATGGTGGAAATGTAATAAAATGACTAATTTTTACAATTTCATTAATGTTTATAGTATTTGCTGGAAAATGGGGTAAGGGGAACAAATGAAAGACCTATCCAAGAGAGGGAAAAAAAGATGGTTGAAGGCCCAGCAAGAATTGGAAAGGAGAAATCATAGTGTCATCAGTCCCTGTTGCGGGCCTTCCTTTAATGGTGCTCAGCTGTGAAGTGGAGTGCATTATGATCTTGATGTCTAGGGTTTGAATTTTAATGACTACATATATTGGAAAGAGGTGATTACAGGGAATTTAAACATACTATTGAGAGAGTAGAGTAGTTAAAGGTTTCCAATAGGGTACAGTCTGGAAGAAGAGGAGAGAGTATAAGGAAATGGAGTGATCAAGGAGCTAGACGGTGTTCTCCATTCTTGCTGTATAAAAGCTCCCTGGGAGCTGTGAAAAAATTATGATGCCTACTCCCTACCCTAAACTGATTAAATCAGAATCTTAGTCTTTTCATTGAGGTTAGAGAGCAGATAAAAATGATAATTAAGGAATGAGAAAGCTGTTAGGATATACAACTGTGATTAGTAAGTGAAATATTGAAGTTCTCTCTTTTCATGAACTAATTTTTAGTATGACAACTTCGTGAAAAAGTTCATCTTTATTTTAGTGGGTGGATTGAATGAAATGAATATTAAAAGGACTATGTGGTTAAGATGACACAGCTTGTCAGTGGCAGAACTGAGATAGGAGCTCAAGTTGGTCCATTTTCTTGCCTCGGCACCAGAGGAATATCTTTTGCCTTTAGATCTCAACTCTGTGCAAGTGGAGGAGTGTGTAGCAGAAACAAGAAATCTGTAAATCATAATCTCATCATCATAATTATTAATTTTAAATACAAACTTTTAAGTTTTCTAGAGTGGAAGGACATATGGACAGATTTCAATTTCTTTCTTATTCTCTACCCAATATTTTAGTAGCAGTATAGGCCAATAAGTAATATACATTTTCATGATGGGATAAAAATGTGATTGATAGAAAGTGCACCATAGCTTAAAGAGAAAAAGAATGCTAGTACTTTTAAGTGTAAGTTAATTTTAATATAATTTACTACACGCAGATGGCTATCTGTTGGGTCATTGGAAGAGTCATGATGTATTTTTCTGTACAAAAATATGTCATGACTTCTCTGATGATCCAATAGAACAGTAGTTTAGGTTAGGATGTGACAAGCAATCTTCCCTAGACAGTGTTGATTAGACCTGATTGGAGTGAGGATTCTATCCAGCCTTCTGAAATTCTCTATGGCCTTTTTTTCACAGGGTTCTGGCCTCTTCCGCTATATTTGCGCACCAGATGCAAATGATAGGAACACTTCAGAATGGTGGTGTTCACTTCTAGAATAAATGAATTGGGATTTGGTTTCCCAGTCATTTTCTCAGACACAGTCATGTTTTTGATTTTCAGTTATTGCCAGAGCAGGACCAGCAGATGGCGTAATGGTTATGTTCTGGATTCCCACATGGTTGATCACAGTACCAGTTCTGGATCTGGCAGCTTGAAACTCAGGCCTGGCCCATGTATATGCGTGCCCAAAATCCTGAGAGAAGAATGGAGAAGGGATTGACGTCCCTTCTGGGGAGTGATTTCTTACTTTCTGTCTCTCTGTCTCTCTGGCAAGAGCACATGCCTTATAGTAAAAATTCTCCCTCTCACTGGAAAGAGAGTGAGAGAGAAAGAGAGAGAGAGAGAACAAGAGTAAGTAAAAACACACCCTCTCTCCCATGAAGGATGGTCACACTGTAATCCCTTTCGAGATTTGGGGCACGTACACCTGGACACACTGTCATTTTAACATGGACTGCTTGTTACCTGTTATTGCTTAGGTCAGCAAAAATTACAGTGAAAAAAGGTCATTGAGCTTAGATAATGTAGAATGTAGTTGCTCCTGCTTAAGTAGCCACAAATTAATATTGTGGGTTTTTTGCTGAGTAAGGTTTTGGTAGGAAATATATTTGGAGTGTTATATGCCTGAGGGAATATAAAGAACTTAATGGAGTTGCCAAATTAGAAAATAAAGGTGATTAAAGTGGAAATTTGCCATTAAATAAGAATAGCCCTTTGAAGATGTTATGGATAAAGTTGTTTTATATAGTTTAGTTTATTAGTTATGATACATTATTTTATCAATCTATGAGAATGATAGAATTATAGGTATCTGGACTACAGATATCAAAGGAGGAATTTTCTAATGAGAAGAGCTATTAAAAGCACTAGATTTGGGAGCAGCAGATGGTATAATGGCTATGTTGCTGGACTCTCATGTCGTTGACTGTGGGTCGAGTCCTGGACCCGGTGGCTTAAACTCAAACCGGGTGCTTGTGTGTGCATGCCCAAGATCCCAAGAGAAGCCTGGAGGAGAAGGGATTATGGTGTGGTCATCCCCCCGGGGGGTGATTTCTCGCTTTCTGTCTCTCTGTCTCTCTCTTTCTGGCAAGCACACATACCCTATAGCAAAAACCTCTCCAAAAAAACAAAAGCACTAGATTTGTTGATGACGAGGGTTAACTAAATTGGATTTGATACAACCTTTTTTTTTTTTTTTTTTTTTTTTTTTAAAGAGCTATTTCTGCTATAGGGTACATGGTGCTTGCACTTGTTGGAGAGACAGAATGAAAAAGAGGTGGAAAGCGATGAATTGGCCCCAAGGGGATGGCCATGCTGCAATCCCTCATCATTCATTCTCCTTTCAGGATTTTGGGCACACGTTCACATGAGCCTGGCATGAATTTTAAGCCACTGGGTCTGGGATTTGAACCACATTTGACTCTTTGGGAATCCAGTGATCTAACCATTATGCCATCTGCTGGTCCCTATACAAGTCTGTCTTTCTTTCTTTCTTTCTTTCTTTCTTTCTTTCTTTCTTTCTTTATTTGTTTATTTATTTATTGGAGAGATTTTTGCTATAGGGCATGTGTTCTAGAAAGACAGAAAGAGACAGAAAGTGAGAAATCAACCCCCAGGGGGTTGGCTATGCCACAATCCCTTCTCCTCCATATCTTCTCGGGATTTTGGTCATGATGCACATGGGCCCGGTATGAGTTTAAGCCACTGAATCCGAGACTCGAACTGCATTTGACTACATGAGAGTGTAGTCAGTTACATTTAGTGATGTAGCCATTATGCCATCTGCTGGTCCCAGTCTTTATTTTTAAGGAAAGTTGTAGTGTATGCAAATCAAATCTTCACTGTGGAGCTAGCAGGTGGCGTGGTGGTTAAGGCACTGGACTCCCACATGGCCGATCATGGTTTGATTCCTGGACCTGGTGGCTTGCTTTTTCACTTCCTTTTTCTCTCTGTCTCACTCTGGTCAAATTAAAGAAAAGTGATAATAAATAAAATTAAATAAAATAATTAAAAAAAACTTCACTGTGGTAGATAAAAATAATGATGTAGTAAATGGCAGTGACGAAGAATATATTAAAACATATAAACCTGGGGCCAGCAAGTGGTACAGTGGTTAAGGTGCTGAAATCTCACGTGGCTGACCATGGTTTGAGTTTTAGACCCAACAGTTTGAAGTCATCATTCTGGACATGTGTGCGTGCATGCACAAAACATCAAGAGGAAATGGAAAGAGAAGGGATTGTGGAGTGACCATCCACCCAGGGGGGTGATTCCTCACTTTCCTTTTCTCTGTAACTCTGTAGCAAATGCAGATGTGCTATGGCAAAAACCTAAAAAAAACCCAAAGCTGAAAAGAAACAACAACCACAAAAAACATGTAAAGCTTTTTAAATGGGGGGCAGGGGAGAGGGGATACAAATGTGCTTATAAATTTACAACAAGCTATTAATGGGTAATGACAAATTGAAGTAAATCAGTTCAGAAGGTTAAGTAAAACAAAATTTTATCAAAATCCAGTTTCTTTTAAAAGGTTAAATATGAAACCACTGAATTAATTTTGGTTAGTAAAATAGATAAAAACAGTTTAAAGCATTTAATTTTAAACTTAGTTGACCACATACCTCTGGGGAGATCAGTCTTCTTTCCTTCTTAGCCCTTTAGGAAATAGAATTTTTTTAAAATCAGGAAATGAGTGAATAGTATCATTTTCCTGAATATCTATCACTGTACTGCTCTGTCAAACCTACTTTATTCCTTAGACAAAGCTAAGACTGAACTGATTATTTTTTTCTTTTTTCAGGAAGGTTTATTTTTTCCCAGGAGTGGAAAAACAGGGACAGAGAGTACCTCTAAGATTTTTTTTTTTTTTTTTAAGTTTTCTATAGTGTGTGTGTACTCACTGGAGAGAGAGAGAGAGAAGAGAGAGAGAATGCACGAGTGAGTGAGTTTACTCCCAGGGGAGATGACCACACCACAGTCCCTCCTCCATTCTCCTCTAGGGATTTTGAGCACCTATGCACTAGTGCCCCACTTGTTTTTCAAGATGTTCGGTCTGGGACTTGAACTGTGCTGTTGGCTATGTGGGATCCAG
Organism: Tupaia tana; assembly: GCA_026018925.1. NCBI lineage: Eukaryota > Metazoa > Chordata > Mammalia > Scandentia > Tupaiidae > Tupaia > Tupaia tana. Next base: position 53,450,202 of record JAKSZU010000008.1, on the reverse strand, counting down.
ATGCCTTAACCACTGTGCTACACCTAACCTAGCTACTCCTCCCTACCCCCCCCCCCCCATCAAGATCTTGATGTCATGATTCACCCCAGCCTTCAGCCAGCCCTAGATCATGGGCAAGTGTATGTTCTCAGAGAGATCTCTAGACTTGAAGGAACCTTCTCAGGTGGGATTGCCTCACAGGGTGTTGCATTTTACTGCTCAATCGCTGCTTGGCCCTCTGCTGCAACAGAGTGTCGACACTGAGATTTACTCAGTAATCTCAGCATGTCTGGCCTACCCAGGAAGGTCTCAGGGTGCAAACCTGCAACCTTCCCAGGTGGGTTAGTCTCCGAAAGTCACATTTTACTGCTGTACCAACATCTGGTCCCACCAAATTGATTCTTTCTAACATAGTTTTGATATACAAGATTTTGTGTTTTGTTACTCATTATACAACATAATGAAAGAAGTAAGAAAAGAATCTTTTGAGTCAGATTAAGGATAGAAGGAAATATGCCTAAAGATTTATTTATTTATTTAATTATGAGAGAGTGGAAGAGAGAAAGATTGATTGGTTGTTGATTTTTAACAGGATCTCACCATGTTGGAATTCTCCTGTTTCAGCTTCCCAGCTAGCTGTAGGATTTCAAGCCTGCCCAGCCTATTTAGGTTGGGCTTGGAACTGCATCCGGTCCTCTCATGTGGCCTCAGCTTTGTAGTAGAAGCGTCTCAGCATGTACTGCTACAGCTGAGCCAGCATCATGATTTTTGAATAAAGTGAGGGCAAGAAAATAAAAATCGATCTATGTCCTTTTAAAATAAGATATATAAATATATAGTGTATTTTAGGAAGATTTATGTCAAATGTGACTTAAGGAGACACTTGCAGACACTTAGATAGCAATTTTCTGGAAATTTAATTTATATAAACATGACAATCTCTGTTTAGAGTAAATTTCAAGTTATTTTAGACTTAAAAAAAGGTCTCTATGTCTTTACATGACCTATGAAGAAAGGAACTCTGTAGATATTTTTAAACATGGAAAAGTTCTGAATGATGCTTTTGAAAATAATATTGTCTTTATTATCGAAGAATCTTTTCCTTAGCCTTGCTTTATTTTTCATCTAGCTTCCTCTGCTCTCCTCCCATTCCCAGAAAAACAGAGAGAGAGAGAGACAGAAAGTGAGAAATCACCTCCCAGGGAGAATGGCCATGCCACAGTCCTTTCTCCTCCATTCTTCTCTCGGGACCTTGGGCATGCACGCACATACGCCCGGCATGAGTTTAAGCCACTGGATCTGGGACTCAAACTGTAGTCGACTACATGGGAGTCCAGCGACATAGCCATTACGCCAACTGCTGGTCCCAATCATTATTAGTTTTTTAATTTTCTTCAGTGCACACACACTTAGCAGAAAAAGAGAGAGAGAGAGAGAGAGAGAGAGAGAGAGAGAGAGAGAGAGAGAGAGAGAGAGAAAGAGGGAGAATTTGAGAAAGCAAGCTGTCAGTTCCAGGACTTGAACCATCGTTGACCATGTGGGAGTCTTACATCTTAACCACCATGCCACCTGCTGCTCTCTCCCCCTTGTTTTGAAAGACATGGCATTTTAATGAGTAAAATAAATGCTTCAATATATGTAGGCTAAAAACAGACATTGGTGGTGGTGATGATTCTCTTTATAGTGCATAATAAAAAATAAAGTATGCATCACAGTAACTTCCCCCACTACAAACCGCATGGCATTGGTTTTTTTCACAACTAAACATATTCCTAATCCACCATTATTTCTGGGGGGAAAAAAAGTAAAAAGGCCATACCAAAAAAACACATATATCCATATCTAAAAGAGTGGAAATTGAATGAATCATTTTTAAAAAAAGTTTGTTTAAACATTTGTCCTTGAGAGTGAGAGAGAGAGATAGTCGGGGGCCAACCCTAACAGAGTCCCCACACTTTGATCCACCTCTAGTTTGGGCCAGCATGAATGAAGGGCACATGTGTTCGTGCCCCCATGTGTGTATTGGGAGACCTTGGAACACAAAGCCAAGACCTACCCATCCGGGTCCAATCTAGCAGAGCATTATGTTATGGCCATGCCGCCCTCTGGACACCCATTTTAAAATGATTTAATCTCCTACATTAGTTGTTTTGTCATCTAGATATGGATGTTTACTTTTCTGAGTAGAAGTACCCTGGAAGTGTTTTCCAGTATGCTTTTATCACCCTACCCCTTTCCTCTATTTCCTTTAGAAGGAATAATTAGTGCACACCTATCTGTACAGTGAGCTTAAGGAAGTAGTGGTAAGCAGGGCGACGTGCTCCTGTGCACGTGGAACTTCCAGACAGTGATAACCAGCATTTTATTTTTAGAATTAGTTTTCCATTTTTTTGTAGGCAAGGTGTGAGGGGGAAGGGTAGATATATATTCCATTGTTTATAAAATCATATAACAACATTTATTCAGTTACATAACTCTTTGTATATTAAACATTTCATAGGATCATATGATTGATTATAGGATAGAATTTTATTATTTTGTTATTATATACTTCATTTGCTTTTTCTCCCTTCAACTTATCATCATCCTTTTTCCCCCTCTTCTTCCCACTGCCTCCTTTACTTTCTGTGTCCACTGACAGAGAGTATATAGTGCATGCTCACCCTCTGCACTCTGACACTCCTGGTTTTCTTTCTTTGTGATTTTCTTTATTTTCATACTGCTTTTCTTCTTCTTTCTTCCCTAATTTTTCTGCTTACTTTAGGTGATACCTTGATTCTATTAATCTCACTTCCAGATCAGAAATAGCTAAGGATCCAGAGGAATGGGACAGATTGGATCATTGGAGAATTCAGTACTACTCCAAGATATAGGAGTTATTTATCGATTTATTGATTTATTTTTATTCCATTTGAAACTTAGAATTCTTTTGTCATGTGATCCTGATACATGTGGAGGATACAAGGTATTCCAGTCCCTAAATATTAAAGTTTACTGCAATGACAATTTCAACATAATTTCCATCCAGTCAGAGTTACTGTTCTTGAAGAGATGAGTGAGCAAGGAAAATAGAATAAACAGATCTCAGCTTAACTTGGTTGAGGCTGCTGGCTTGGTATCCCTGAGGTTTACAAGGGAAAGGGGAATTCCCACTCTTACTCTGTATTCAGCCTTCCTGTTGGTGTTGCCAAGTGCTTTGTGAACACAATTAGTTTGGTAGCTATTGAGGAACCAATCATTATTTTCCTACCAACATGCAAATTACATGAATATTAGTTGTAGTTGTGTAGACATGTTTTGCTACAGTAAGAATTACCAAGAAAGAATTACACTGCAATCCATCTTTTTAAGATTTTAATTTGGGATGCTGACAAATACAGTGTTTCTCTATATTTTTGTGGTGTTAGGGAGTTGAAAGGAGAAAATTTAAGTTGATTTGTTAATGACTAAAAGATGCCATTTATACTTCAGACTTTTTTATTGTGCTCCACAGCATGAAATTTCATCTCATGTATTTCATCTCATCACCCTTTACAAACGTGTGTGTACACACACAGACACATACCCTTAAAACCAAAGATAGATGAAACAGGACTTTTTTATTGTTTTGATCCATTCTGATCTCTAGCCTGTCACAGTATTCTCATCTCTTCATTGCTTCTATTCTTCTTTATTCTTTCATTGAAAAAAATAGGTGGTCCAAATCCATTACATTTATTTTATGTCCAGGTAATGATTTATAATTCAGATTTGTGAAACAAGAATCACTGAGTCAGGATTTAGCAGATTGAATTTTTCCAATGCCCAATGCTTCCATTGTTGCTACCATAGGCACCTGGTGTGACCAGATGTTTGAGACATGTGTGTCAAACACAAATCACTTCTGTTTTGTGAATTAATTATAATGGCTGCTCATCTGTCCACTTCACAGAATTGTTTCTATTGATAAAATTCATTAATATTACAAGTGCAATACATGTAAAATGTCAAATACTATTGAAATACTAGGCAGGTTATGAAGGTTTTTTTAGGAATACAATATAGTTCAAGTTTTGACAGAGGGAACCTTTTAATGATATTTAATGTTGTTGCTTAAAGAACTTCTGGCTACGTGAAGCGTCTAGCAGTTGGTTATTATCACCTGACTTAGTCATAGGGCATTCAGTAGGATTGGAAGTATTGGGACGGTACATAGTGCCCAAAAAAGTGAACTGTTTCTGTTTCTGAACCTGCTGGGGAAGGTTGCTGAAAGGTTTTAAGTTTCTTTGCCTGTTGAGATGATTTATGTAGCCTTTGCTGGAAACACTATGGAAATAACGAACCCATGAGGACAGAGGTAATTTCTTTCCTTTCTAATAGTGGTAGATATACTTTCTACTTCTTCATTTTCACCATATACAAGCCCAGTGATGGAAATCTTGATTTACAAAGATTTCTGGGGAAGAGAATTCAGATTCAGTGGATTCCATGAAATTACATTTAAATATTGATGTTTGTGCAAATGTGCATTTTTTTAATGATAAGATGGTTCATAGTTTTCATTAAATGAATATAACGGCTCCTATAATGGTAGTGTTCTTTGACCCAAGATGAATGAGAACCGTGACTCTTAATAAGCAAGATAATTTCTTGTTTTATGGTACATTTAGAATGTTGTCTTGTTTACTCTTTACTTTATCATAGCATAAAATGAACTCTGCATTTTAATCTGGAGCCAGTAAGTATATTTATTCTGTATATGACCACAATCTTCCCCCCCTTCCCATATTCTTTTTAGATCTGTAAAAGTTAGTTTTAGGTCATTTTAGTTACTGTCAGAAGTTCCTCATTCTACTAATGAAGAATCTTGTGTTTGAATCCTCATATCACCTTATTCATAGTTTTCTTATGGCATTTTAAAATTTACTATGTATTGTCATAATTATTATGATGTATTGTCTTATTTTCCCTACTAGAATTAAATTTCAGATGCAGATATAGTTCTTCTCTGTGTGTATAATAGAGACTAGCAGAGTAACTTATACACTGAGAGTATCTAATATTATAGATATTTTTGAGGATTATGGGCTCAATTCCCTTTCCTATATCAAAGATACTTCTGTTGTTTTAATATTGAAATCTTGCAAGCTCAGATTCTTTCTCCTTATAGTAATAAATGTTGTACATATTAACTTGGGATTAGAATCAGTGAAATAAACTAAAAAATGGAGGTCATTAAATGCTAATCAACTGTATCTTAAAAGGCCTATCACCCTTATTGCTGCCTTTCATACTTTTGCTTAGCATAGTTTATTAAAAATTAAAATTTTAAATAATTTTGTTGTTGTTACTTTAGATCCTGTTTTATTAAATGAGATTAGAAAGAAGTAGTGAGCACCCTAAAATGTTGGCTTCTAGACACAGTAGCTTTGGTTCACTTTTGGGGATGTACTTGTTCAGCCTTGTTGAAGATTTATGTCTGAAGAATGTGTAGATTTACTGTATTGGTTTAGGTTTAGGGGTAGGGTTTACTGTATTGGATTATGGTTAGGGCTAGGGCTGGGATGTAAAATAAAGATTTACTGTATTTGATCATAGTTTTGTTTTAAACTAGTCATAGTAACTGCTTATGCTACAGACCTAAGTTTGCATTTATTTTAGAAGACGTAAATGAGGTGTATGTTCAGGTGTTGACTCTAATCTCAAGTATATAATACTTAAAAATTCATTATTTTTTTGAGAAAATGCTGGTTCTATCATGTTTGACTTTTAAAATTGAGATTTAAAAAAATGATGGTAGCAAGATGTACTTGACTTAAAGTAAGTATGCATTTTAGTTAAATTCCTGCAAAGCAGTATTCTTTAGCTGTCCTAGAGAACTGTAGTAATTACAGATTAATTGTTTGATTATGTTAAACTAATTTTAAATATAACTTATACATGAATAGACTCATCTTCATTACATCTGGGATCATTTAAATAGCATAATTACATGTAGTTTTACTATGTAATGAAAGGTAAGGAATAAATGATCAGAGGTGACTTTGTAAGTATTGCAGTAAGTGACTTATAAGCTGAAGGTCACTATTTTAATTAGAAGGTTTGTGAATCTTAAATTCTGAAATCAGATGAATGATATCAAAGAAAGAAGTAATTTAACATAACAATTGTGGCTTACACTAAACATATGTTCCTGTTAATAAGTTGCATTATGATCTTTAAGGACTTGTGTGTAGTTAGTACATTTTAGTTCATTTGATACCCACAGTTTTTCTTCATTTTTATTAGTGAGTTGTTACAGTGGTTAACAAGAAATACACAGATTTAAGTTGCAATAGTTTTCCCAGGGTTATATGATCTAACTTCACAAGCTTCTTGAACATATGTAGATGCTTTTCTATTTTGCTTTAGTTATGACATACAATTGATATAGGCAAGCATGAAAGCTTGGGCAAATTTTCATTGCTTTTTCTGGATCTTGCTCAGGTTCTGTGGTATTTATGTAAAGCACAATTTTGTTACTTGGGAATGCATGTTGAAATTATCATGCGCACTATTTTGCTGTAGGCCCGTTGGCACTGCCACAAAGGTAATACACTGCCAGTAGGCCATTTCCTTGTCGGCTGCATTTACAATTTAATAGAAATATTACATGACTTTTTAAACAAGTGTTTTGGCAGGGAGGAAATGGCAGATTCCATACAAACAAGCATAGCTTCCTTTCCTTAACCACACTCCAGCTACTCAAGAAATTGTAGTCGGTTTCAAGTTAGGGGGTTTAGGGGTAGAATGGGAAGTCAGGTTGAAATAGGAATGACATTGATATTTACTATAAAATAGTTATATATTTTTAACTGCTGGATTTTATTACTACATAGTTTCAGTTAGTGACAACCAATATATTTTTGAATTAGAGCTGAAATTGTTTTTATGCAGTTCATCTGACTGGGAATACCTGATTTTGATTGGTCAAAAAGGTCAGGACCACTAGATAACTGTAAGATAGGTAGGATTGCATTTTATAGATTTCTTGCAGCTTTGACTTTGCTGTATAAATTAATCCTTCAACACATTTGCATCAGCACTACTTTTATGTGAACTATGATTGTATCTTGAAGATGAATCACTTTGGGGGTTAGAGAGTGTAGAAAGGAATTTAGTTGACTCCTTAATGCTAACATAAAATGTAGTGAATTTCTATCACATCGTTTGGTCAGTCTGTTGTTAACCTTTCTTACAGCTTTTAAAAATTGAAAAGTCACATTTACATTTTTTTTAAATGTCTGTGTGTGTGCGTGTGTGTGTGTGTGTGTATATATATTAGGTTGTTAGAAAAATCACAACATGTTTTTCTATACAAAAATGCATTGTGACTTTCCTGATAACCCAGTAGATGAGAGAGAGAGAAAGTGAGAGAGAGGGACAGAGAGAAAGAATGAGTGAGCACATATTCCCCAGCAAGTGCCCAGTCCTTTTCCTCCAATTCTCCATCCTCTAATTCTTCAATTCTCCATCTCTATATGCACATGCCCAGTTTGTTTTTAAAAAATTGTGGTTGGCCACATGGGATCCAGCTTCTTCTGTACAATTTTTTCATTTAGAAGTTATTCTATCCTATTTTATTTAGTTCTCTGGATCGTGAATCACTTGCAAGTTTTGGATAAAATTCTCTCTTTAATTCTAAAGTATTTTATACTTTCAGAAACTAGCTATAGGGAAAAAATTGTTCTTTACTTTTCAGCCTTTATTGTGCACAGTTTAGATCCCAGCTTTTTCTTCTGAAGGGAAAGAGAACAGTTTATTGTCAGTTCTTTCTCCTTTCCTTTTCACATTGCATCTGACTTTTTCACCAGCTTACCTGGCAGCTATAGTAAGTTATGCTGCTGTGGTGTGGTAGAGACTGGCATTGGGTGTGTTCTTATAGCTAACATAGCATTGGCTTTTGTTATTTTCCATGTTTCAGTTTGTTGGTAATGGACATATGGACATCATATGTTCCACAGAGCACTGTACGAAGCCAATTTGAACTGTTTCCATTTGCCTCAAGTCCAATCATGATATTTATTTTTCCATGGCACTTACCCAGATTATCCATACCTCCTGCTTAGCTTGTGTCACTGCCACCAAGGACTGTATTTCTTCTGATTGCCTCCATTTTTTCACAGTATCTAATTGCCTTTTCCCCTTTAGCTCTCTTTGCGTAGCATTGATTGATGTTTATAAAAGATCCCAAGATTTTTCAGATAAAAGATGCTCAGGTGTACAGTAGTATGATATTCTGCTAGGTTTTTGTTTATACATAAGGAAAGTTTTATATCCACTCTCATAGATTGGAATTGAATATTCTAGTAAAAAAACTAGAAGAGTAACAATATGATTTTAGACAGTACTGCTTACTTTTCATTATCAACACTAATAGCAATGTGGTCTCTGAGTCCCTTTGATATATCAAATTAAGTCATAATTGTATTCCTAAGTTTTGAAAGTAAGATCCTAGATACTCCTTTTTAAGCTTGAGAAAACATAGCTCCTTTATTGTTTACCAACCATTCTTTAGCTCTCTGTTTAGACCTGTGTAAAGTCATTCTAGGTGTTGATTTTCAGAATATGAGTAAATGAGCTGCTTTCATTTCATTATATTCACAAGCCAACTGTTACCATGACTAGGGAGCTGCGACTTTGACTTGTGGACTCTCTGGGATGCATTGATTATTCACTTCTCCTTCATTCACATTTCCTGAGCTATGGACATATATGCTATGGACTGTTCTGGGGATGCAGCCATAGAAAAGTGAAAATTTGCCTTTACTGGGTTTATATTCTACTGAAGGAAAAAGCTAATACAGAGAAGAAACACATACAATATCTTATATGTTAGTACTAAGTACAACAGTAGGAAAAAATAAAGAGAAATGAGATAGGAAATCTCAAAGGTGAGGTGTGGTGGTTGAGGCATTGTGTTGGATTGCCAGTGAAGGCCTGAGGTTTTATTTTATTTTACCTTCTCAGTAAGTATTTAATAAAATCCTGAAAAAAAGCGGACACTTGGGCATATACTATACTAGGTTCAGGCTACTAGCTGCAAGTTCTATGGCACTGAAGTGGAAGTGTGCTCCTGGTCCAGATCTAAGAACCTCGAGAGTTAGAATTAGTGCTTAGGATTTTATTCTGAATAAAATGAGAAGTCACTGAGGATTTCTGAGTAGAGTATTGACATGGAAGTAACTTGAAGGAAAGTAAGGCTGGAATAACGGAATTTGTTCATGGATCAGGTATTTGAGAATACTGACAGTGTTACAAAGTCTCTTTGTGCAGCTTTGGAGGATGGTCTGTCAAAATAGCAGGTTGTCAGAAAAATCCTGATGCCTTCTTACATAGAAAAACAGAAAAAGTACGTCATGACTTTTCCGATGACTCAGTATAAGCAGAAGGGACTGGATGGTGGTGCAGGGGTAAAATGTGATGCTCTGACAGGCTGACCCATGTGGGAGGGTTTCTGTTTAGTTTCTGGAAACCTCCCTGAATACACAGGGCATGTGTGTGCCTGTGATCTAGGTTGGCTAGATCTGGGTGTGAATTGCAGCATCAAGACCCTGTCAGTAGTGTGCATATGTGCACTTTTTCTTTCTTGCTCATGAAAGAAATAAACTTAAAAAAATTAAAAAAATATATATAAGCAGAAAAGCAGAAATTGAATGGAATATAGAGTTTCTTCTTCCAGGAAATACAACCGTAAATATAATACTGTTTGTTGTGGAAAGAAAGAAAGGTAGAAAGGAAGAAAGTGATGTATAAAGAAGAAAATAAAAGTCTCTTGTACTACCTATGAATGTACAGTTAACATTGTGTTTGCTTTGCGTGTCTACCATGCTTGTGAGAACACACTGTTTTTTAACCAGAACTGGAATCATGATATTATATTGTTTTATAATTTTATTTTTTCATTTAACATTATCTCTTGATCATTTCCCCATATCCTTAAGTTTTTGAGCCTTAAAGTATTTTAAAAAATTGCTTAAATAAAAATATACATTCTACTTTAATGATAATTCTTTAAAATGAGTAGTTTCTTGGGAACCAGCAGTTAGCGTAGTGGCTATGTCGCTGAACTCCCACGTAGTCGACTGCGGTTCGCATCTCGGACCCGGTGGCTTAAAACTCATGCCGGGTGCGTGTGCATGCGTGCCCAAGATCCCGAGAGGAGAATGGAGGAGAAGGGATTACGGCATGGCCATCCCCCCTGGGGGCTCATTTCTCGCTTTCTGTCTCTATGTCTCTCTCTCTGTCTGGCGAGCGCACGCGCCCTATAGCGAAAATCTCTCTCTCAAAAAAATGAGTAGTTTTTTTAAAATAAAAAGGAATAACTTAGGTAAAGAAGCGATTACCTGTCATTAATCTTAAAGTGTATAATAATGTACTTGGTTTTAATTTTTCATATTCATAAATTATCCGTTAATTTTCCTATATTGTACTTTTTTAAGAATTTAAGTATTCTGAGGAGACAATTTTTAATTAAGGTATAGCATGTCAGTTCTCTATGGATTTCATTTTTCTGTTTCTATTCTACAAATATTTCTACACAAAATTTTAAAAACTCCCTTAAGAGAGGAAATTATTTTTTAGCCTTAAGAAACTCATATTTACATTGCAATTTATACATCCTATCTTTAACTTTGTATCAGTAAGCAGTCTTAACCAGCTGAATGATTACATCAAGCCTAAATAATTAACCATATCAGAAAACATGCAATTAATAATGAACAGATTGTTAGATACTTCCTTCTAGCCGTACAATCATTTTCAAAAGAAAACATTCTAAATGTTTTTTTCATTTAAAATGTATTTCACCTGCCAAAAAATACAAATGTGGTTTTCTTAACCTTGAACACTGATATATGCATATGCAGTAGAGAAGCATTCCTCTATTGTTGGCTACTTAGTTATTGGGTAGATGGAATGATTCTCTAACTACCTGACTCCTTCTAGTGCCTCTTGGGCTGAGAGCATTCTGTATTTATAAAATGTTTTGCAAAGTTTTCAAGAAGAGAAGTTCTTAAAAGTTCCTAGGAAAAAGAGAAATAAGGATGAAGGACAGAACAAGTACCAATATTTGGAGATTTAGAGGAGAGAGGTAAGAGAGGGGCCAGAGAGTAAGAGAGTTAAGAAAATTTGGTGATTGTAACAAGATAGGAAGACTTAATCTGATTTTAGTATGGGCAGTAGGACCAGCGGAGCTGCTTAACGACGTAAGGAGTTGGGGCCAAGGTTATAAATAATGAAACATGCCCTGGTCAGACAGAGAGGAGTGTGACTGAGGGGCTAAGTACACTTATCAGCTCTGGAGCAAACCAATTTGAAGTATATTCTGTTTATAACATACTCATATCCTGAACACCAAGTGCTGTGTTTTAAGGGCCCATTGCTTTCTGCTACAGAAGCAGTATAGAACATGTTATGTGGTTGCTAGACTTAGGTAGGGCCAGTAGGTTGAAGGTGGGCGGTAAGACTTTGCTAGGCAATAATTGGTATAGGAGTGCTGGCCAGCTATAATGATGGTTCAGTTGCTTACAGAGTGTTCAGAAGCCTCTTAATAACTATTCTGACCTGCTCTAAAAAGAATTCAGAGTGAGGCTGATTAATGAAAGACTCTGTCCTACTTCAAAAAAAAAAAAAAAGTTGTGGCTATTTGCATAAAAATTTACATTCACTTTATTTTACAGCCATCACTATTGTCAACCTCTCACCTCTAGAACTATTCATCATCCCAAACTGATGCTCCATGCTTTTCAAATAATAATTCTCCACCATTGCTATTTCTGTCTCTATAAATTTGATTATTCTGATTACTTCATGTAAGTGGAGTAACAACAATATTTGTTGTTTTGTATCTAGCTTTTTTCACATAGTATAATGGCTTCAGGTTCATCCAGACTGGAGCATATATCAGAATTTAATCACTTTTTAAGGCCAAACAATATCCACTGAATGTGTATATCACATTTTGTTTATCCATTCATTTTTTTTTTTTTTTTTTGGAGAGGCTTTTGCTATAGGGTGTGTGCGTTCACCGGAAAGAGAGAGACAGAAAGTGAGAAATCACCCCCCGGGGGGATGGCCACGCCACAGTCCCTTCTCCTCCATTCTTCTCTCAGGATCTTGGGCACGCATGCACATGTGCCCAGCGTGAGTTTAAGCCACTGGGTCCGGGACTCGAACCGCAGTCGACTACATGGGAGTCCAGCCACATAACCATTATGCTAACTGCTGGTTCCTCCATTCATCTTTTGATGAATGCCGAGACTGTTTCTACCTTTCCACTATTGAAAATGGTGCTACCATAAACATGGGTGTAACAAATACCTGTTTGAGTCCCTTTTTTCACGTTTTTATCTAGAAGTGAAATTGGTAGATTATATGGTAATTTTGCCTGTTTTCCATAGCTCACTCAGCCTATTTTTTTTAAAGACATGCAGTGAGAAAACATATAGATAGAACATGTAATATTTGTATTCAAAGATTTAAGGAACTCATGAGATGTATGAAAATCACATCTCAATATTTTAGGTGAATTATGTACATTATTTCAGAAACTAGTTGACTTACTTGCTTAAAGATCTTCACAGAAAAGATAAAATATTATATATATATATATTTTTTTTTTTTTTTTTTTTGAGAGGTTTTTTCTTTTTCCGCTATAGGGCACGTGCGCTCGCCAGACAGACAGAGAGACAGAAAGCGAGAAATCACCCCCGGGGGGGATGGCCATGCCGCAGTCCCTTCTCCTCCATTCTTCTCTTGGGATCTTGGGCACACACACACACGCGCCCGGCGTGAGTTTTAAGCCGCCGGGTCTGGGACGCGAACCACGGTCGACCACGTGGGAGTCCAGCGACATAGCCATTACCCTAACTGCTGGTCCCATGTATTTTTAGATAATAATTCTTGTAAATTTCTTTCTCATAATACATACAATATAATGCTAGTAATCTTGGCATGTATATTATAGAATCTGTGGAATGTTTTATTTTTCACAAACTTTGTTCATTGAACTATTTTTATTCATAAGGCATTTTATGTGAATTTTTCTTCACTTGTTAAACATTTTGCTGTTTTAATTTTTTAATTTTTTTTTTAATCATAGGGCATGTGTACTTGCTGGAGAGACAGATGGAAAGTGAGAAATCACCCCCCAACCCTCAGGGAGGGATGGCCATATTTCAATCCTTCCACCTCTCAGGATTTTGGGTATGCATACACATATGTCGGTGTGATTTTCAAACCACTGGGAGTGGGACTTGAACCACAGTCAGCCATGTGAGAGTCCAGTACCTTAACCACAATGCCACCTGCTGGCCCCACAATTGGCTATTTTAAGAAGCTTGGTCTAAACTCTGTGTTTTTGGATCAGTAAAGGTAACACGTGCCATGCCTCAATTCTTTGACTGATTTCAACATATAATATTTGAAAGTTCATTGTAATAATTTAATTTTATTAAAGTTAATGACAATTTTCTTTGGTGTTTATACATGTGGATTTGAAATAAAGTTATCATTCCTGACAGGAGCCTTTCATAAAATATTTAATGGAAATTTATAAGATAAACATTAGGCATGACAAAGAAAACAAAAAGATAATCTTTTTCTAACAGTAAAATAAATATATGAAGCAAAAAAGTGGAAAATACAAATTATTCTCTTGCAATTGGGATATTTTATGGTTTTTATTTTGAGGTATTAGTAGAAAGTGCCTTGTAGTTACTTCTAGAAGGTTTTCAGACTTGATATCTTGGCTGCTGTAATTGTTTGGAAGCTATGATTTCTTCATTCATTGACATATGCTTTCTAAACTATAGGATACATACTTCAATTTTGGTATATGGAATACTTCTTTCTACTGATACCTTTTTCTTTTTGCCTTAAAAAAGGAAAATGGATTTCTTTTTTCTTTTTCCTTTTTTCTTGGAAAGTGGATTTCTTTTTCTTTCTTTCTTTTTTTGGAGAGTTTTTTTTTTTTTTTTTTTTTTTTTTTTTTTTTTTTTTTTTTTTTTTGCTATAGGGCATGTGCGCTTGCCAGACAGACAGAGAGAGACAGAGAGACAGAAAGCGAGAAATCACCACCCAGGGGGGATGGCCATGCTGCAATCCCTTCTCCTCCATTCTCCTCTCAGGATCTTGGGCACGCACGCACATGCGTCTGGCGTGAATTTAAGCCACCGGGTTCGGGACTCGAACCGCGGTCGACTACTCCAGCGACATAGCTAGTACGGTAACTGCTGGTCCCAGAAAGTGGATTTCTGATAAATACAAGTCTAACCTTACGTTCTTTTAAAAGTTATATTCCCTAAGTAGATATAGTTCTTAATTTTCAGTTTTGTTTTCTTTTCTGAATTTTATTATTCATCACAAATCAAACCTTCCATTGAGTTTGTGAATGTACAAGTGACTCTTTTAGCAGTATTTGACATATTACATTATTTAAGCATCTGAATGAACCAAGATAATAAATACCAAAATATTTATGATTTGGGGAGGTTAAATTTACAAAACAGTTTGTGTGTGTGTGTGTGTGTGTGTGTATTTTTGTGTGTGTGTTAAATCTTCATGATTTAACTCCTTTTTTCCCAGATAATTTAAAACATAAGTACTGTATGTAAAACATAACTTAGGTAACACGCAGAAGTAAACATTCACAACAGTCCATACAAAAAAAAATTTTTAGTTGCCATTTTTCATGTGTATTTTCTGTCTTCTTTTGAGGAAATGAGATCCTGTAGATTAATTTCATAATTTTATGCTGATTAAAAAGAGTGACTCATTAAAATGAATACTTCAAAGTAAATGTGGGACTCCAAACCTATAAATTATTTTAATTTTTGAAATATAATATGATTTCTTATGCATTTACTTGTTCATATGACATGGACAGTTGTCATAGCTAATATTTACTGAACTCTTTCTATATCCCTACCATTGTTGTTAGTATTTTTTTGAAGCTGTCAATAAGTAGTTTATTACTTTTTAAAATTTAAGTTTATTTAGAAGAATTTCATATAAATAAAATGAGCTCTTCTAAAGTGAACAGTTCAGTAGCATTTATTTCATTCACAGTGTTGTGCAACCACCACCTGCATCCAATTCTAAAACATCCCATTACTCCAGCATAAAGCCCACTACCCATTAAGCATTTATCCCAATTTTTCCCTCCCTCCAGATCCTGGCATTCTACAGTCTATTTCGGTGAATTTACCTATTCTGGATATTTTATATAAATGGAATCATATAGTATGTGACCTTTTGTATCTGACTTCCTTCAGTTAGCTTAATGTTTTTGAGATTTAGCCATGCTTTCGCATATGTATCAGTGCTTCTTTTTATGATTTTTTTGTATTTTATGTATACTTACTTGATTCCTAAGAACCCTTTCATGTTATTACTTTATGCTACATTTATATTTGATAAAATTAAAGTGTAGAGAGATTAGGAAGAACCAAGATTATAACCCAGACAGTGAACTCTAGATCCTGTCCTTCTAACCTAGATATAAGGTAGTATTTTGTAAAATAGGTCCTAATTATTTACTGAACCAAATTGAAAAGTGAATTCTATAACTTGGAGACAATTGGAAAAAATTAGGTTATATAACCGAATGTCTGGGCTATGAGAATATTTAGAGACCATAGGTTAAAAAAATCAATTGTAGGTATTATCTTTCTGATGCTTTGATGTTTTTGTAGCAAAATGCCACCCAAAGTAAATAATATGTTAATTTTTTTTAGAAGCAGAAAAGTGTGGTAGCTTCTTCTTGGAACCTCTGAAGCATTTCATAATTACATGGCTTCTTTCTATATAACATACGAGCTTGCATAAAAGGTTCTTCAAGAGTGCCTTCTCCTCCCAAATAGTAGTGATGATCAGAATGTGCCAGAACTTGGCAGTGTCTCAGAATTCTTGTCATTAATCTTATTACCACCTAGCTTTCTACCTCTTTGAGAAAAGTTAAATCATTTTAAATAACCCTTCACTCTTAAATTATATGGTTTGGCTAATAGGAAAAAACATCCTTTTGATTTACAAAAGCAATTGCTTTGAAACTTTGGGGAAATAATTATGGGTTTCTTTTATAGGCCTTTACTCTTAGCTGAACTTTAAGTTATAGGAAAAACACAACAAAATAAAACCCAAATCTCTTTCTTTTCTAAATCTGCTAGTGCCTGTGGAAGAGATAGTGATGTCCAAGTATTGGGGTTGTCAGAAGAGTCATGATGCATTTTTGTATAGAAACAGAAAAAATATGTTATAAAATTTTCTAAAAACCCAATAATTAGCTTGATGACATGTAGATGACAAATTTCATGTAAACAATATATTTTTTTTGGAGAGGTTTTCACTATAGGGTGCATGCACCCTCCAGAAAGACAGAGACAGAGAGACAGAAAGCGAGAAATCACCCCTGAGGGGGGATGGCCACGCCACAATCCCTTCTCCCCCATTCTCCTCTTGGGATCTTGGGCACACATGCCCCATATGAGATTAAGCTTCCGGGTCCAGGACTTGAACTGTGATCGACTTCATGGGAGTCCAGCAACATAGCCATTACGCCAACTGCTGGTCCCATGTAAACAATTTTTTAAGCTTGTTTAATTATTTCTTCTATGAGAGAGAGAAACAGAAAGAGATACAGTCTCTCCCCGCCTCCCCAGGGCCTTTATACTGCCATCCTTGCTCAGTTTCAGCCAGCCCTGGTTATGGACACATGTACCTGATGTGTTCAGGGTGTGGTGTACTATGTTATTGTCAATTGTGTAGCATGTTGCTTGATTCTGTTGAAAACCCTGTATTCCCCTTACTTACTGATTTTGAGAAAAGTTCCTTGGCTATCTGTGGGAAATACCCCAAGAGAAATGGTAAAAAGTATATTTTCTCTAAAATGTCTACCTAAAAGTTTTGGAAGACTGCTACATATTCCTCAAACATACCTTAGATGAATTTGTTTCCTCTTCTTCCTTCTTTTAGGATAGACAAAGCATAAATCTTCCTGTATCTGAACTAAACACTATACATGTTTGAAAGTTAGCTAAGGGCATTTTGTAGGCTTGGTATTATAACAAATTAATGTTCGAGGAATCTTGCCAGGGTCACAGAACCTTGGAGATCGTGTATGACTGGGTTTCTGTGACATACCTGGTTCTAGCAGGAAGGGCAAAGCAAATCAAAATTAGAAATACAGGCAAACGGATTTGTTGTGCTTTTATGATATAGGTGGACAATGTAAGACAGTAAGACAAAAAGATTTTTTAAAAATTTAAGATTTCAGGGGCCAGTTGGTGGTATAGTGGTTAAGGTGCTGGACTCTCACATAGCTGACTATGGTTCAAGTCCTGGACCCTGTGACTAGAAAATTATGTCAGGCACATTGTGTGTATGCCCAAAATCCCAGGAGGAAAATAGAGGAGAAGAGATTGCAGAGTGGTTTGTCCCCCTTAGGGGGTGATTTCTCACTTTCCCTCTCACTGTCTTTCTCTAGCAAGTACACATGCCCTATGGCAAAAATCTTAAAAAAAAAAAAAAAAAAAAAAAAAAAAAAAAAAAAGCTTTAGAGTTCTAAAATTTGAAGAATTATTTATTCTTACCTAGTTGTTATTGTTTACGAGATAAACAAGCCATTAATAAATTGAGGCCAATTTGTAGTTATTTTTTGATTAACAATCTCTTTGATTTATGGGAACCAGCAGTTAGCATAATGGCTATGTTGCTAGACTCCCACGTAGTCGACCGCAGTTCGTGTCCCGGACCTGGTGGCTTAATACTCACGTCGGGTGCGTGTGCGTGCATGTCCAAGATCCCAGGAGGAGAATGGAAGATAAGGGATTGCGGCGTAATCATCCCCCCGGGGGGTGATTTCTCACTTTCTGTCTCTCTGTCTCTCTCTGTCTGGCAAGCGCACGCGCCCTATAGCCTATAGCGAAAACCTCTCCAAAAAAAAAAAAAAAATCTCTTTGATTTATTAATAGAATAAATTGTAAAATGCAGTATACCTACAAGAATAGCAAAATACCCAAATCTTATACTTTTAAATCTGTGTATATGAATCATAAAAAGATTAATTTGGCATGGGTAATCAAGTAGCAGAAGCATTTTGAAAGCTGGACACAATTGAAATATAACTGGAATTAAATAGAAAACATTTATTTCATATTTCTGAATGAGGTTTTAATTAAAGTAAAATTGACTCATCTTTTTTTTTTTTTTTTTTGACGTGTCTCTGAAAGGAAATTTGAAACATAATTCAGTTGATGGTTGGTTTTCTCTGACTTTGATTAATCACTTTCAAAGTAAGCAGTAGACCAGCAGAGTAATTTTATAATTATACACAAGTGAGATTATTTTGAAACTTTAACTAACATAACTGTAAAGGAATATTTATATTGGTCAACTTCATATAATACTGTATATTCTTTTATAATTCAAATACTTATAAGTGCAAAGATAATTTTTTATTATTTTTACAAATATAATTTAATGGGAGAAATGTTAAACTAGAAATATTAGCTTTAAAGATATTTATATATTAATACTAAAAACTAAACTTTTTTTAAAAAACTAGTTGATGAAACCCTGATTGTGGGAGTTAAGCATTGGAAAGGATCCAATTAATGGAGTTTACCATAAATTATGATTCCACATTAATGAACCGACTTGTGTTCCCTTAAAAATAAAACTTGGAATGAGCTGAAAGATTTGAAATGACAACAGAATTTGATTATTTATTATCAGAAAAAAAGAACTCTTGTCAGTGCAATATCAAATACCCCTACAAAGTTAAAAAATTTTCAAGCATCAAAACTGATACAAAGGGAAATGATTTTCTCATTAAATCAATGATACTGAAGAGTATATACCTCATCATACCTATGTATCTAGAGTCCTTCCTGGGGGCAGAGTGCTTAATTCTTGCTGAAAGACTTTTATAGCTATATCAGGAACATCAGCCTATATGTAACATCACCTATTTAAAAATCTCTCATTGCCTAGGCTAAAATGTTTAGCAGGCACAGGTGCAGGCAGTGGGACGCCACTGTGCAGTACTACGGCCATATGGGAGGCCTGGCTTTGGATCCTGAGTTGATCCGAACATAATGGGCGTGCCTCTGTGCATTGGTGATTCTGGCTTAGCTGGGAGGCTTGCAGGGGATTGTGTCCTGGCAAGACTCTGTCTCTTTCAAGAAAATAAACTTAAAAAAATGTTTTCTCTTTGATAAAGTGTTAAAGAAATAAGAAACCATCTAATACTGTAATATATTTGTGAATATTAATGACCTTTTATATATTAAGAGGCATCTTTTCATCTAAGAGTAACCAAAAATGAGTTTAATGGTAGAAGCCAAATACTTACATTCTTTCCAATACTAAAATAAGAAACAAAAGTTACTGGATTTTTTTTTTTTTTTTTTTTTTTTTTGTAGAGGAAACTTCATTTAGTGTTTAACAGATAATACCACAATTAGGTTTATGAGGGAAAGTTCAGCTCGTCATGTTATTGAGTAACATTTTCCTTATATGTTAAGCATTTAATTATCCTTTTTACTTGATTTCAATTTTTACAACTGCTTAGGCTCAAAACAAGGTCAGATAGAAAAGACAACTAAAATCTATACTTACTCTTTTTCCTTATTTTGACTTGCCTTTTATTATACATTCATTTCATTTAAAAAATGGTGGTGCATATTTAGTGGAAGAAAGTTTTTAAAAAGGAAGTGTTGCCAATCAGTCTAAATTTGTTACAGTTAAAATTTGATGGTCTACAGACAATTTATAATCCTTTTCTTGTTATAAAATATTGTCAAATTTATAGTAGTATCAGTTAGAAGGTTTATGGAAACGTTGTTTAAGGTGGTTTAAAATAGAACTAAATCTTTAATTTGAATTTGATGGCACCTGTTTTCATTTTGTTCCCCCGGCAACACCACTGGTACCACAATTGCCCAAAGACCACCCTGGTTTTTGAGAAGAATGAAATCATTCTGGTTTTTAAAAATTTCATCCTTTTACTGACTAAATATTTAAACAGAGTTATAAAACATCTGTCAGAGTTTGTGAACTCACTTTGGAGTAAAAGAGTTTAGGACACATAATTGGAAGTTTTGCATAAAAATCCCTGAGTAATTTTAGTTTGTCTCTCTTAGTTATGCTAAAATTTTTATTAGAATTAGAATTAAAAATTAGAAAAGTAACTACAGCAACAAGAGAAAAAAAAGATCAGGACTTACAAAATCATCTTGGAAAGCTACACTTTCATTCATTTACTAACAATTGATATTAAAAACAGACAGCATGATCCTCTTTTCTGGAATGTTTTGAACAGTCAAGTTACATGAATTAGGGTTAATACCATTGAGACTTTAGAGGAGAGAAATAAAGCTAACACAAATATTGCCTTTTTATTAGGGTCTGCATTTTTTCTTCTTGCTCAATCATTAATTCATGTATTTATTACATCATGAAATGTCATTACTCTACTTTTTTTTACCCGTGGATAGTTGAGACTTAGGTGCAATAAAATGAATGGTTGAAAATCCTTCATTTTCCTTGTCTGGAGACCAGAATTAAATGTTTTATAATAGGCAAACTAAGCTATATATGCTAGATTAACATGTATTCTTTTGGCAATTTTCTTTAAATTTTTTTATTAATATGTATAGTAATAATTGTACACATTTGTAGGGGTATAGTGTGATTTTACAGTATAAGAATGCAACTTGTAATGATTCATTGTGGATAGTTACCATAACCATTATCTCATTACTTATGCTGGGGACATTAAAAATCTTCCCTTTTAGTTACTTTGAGATACCATCTGTATCCTCCCTGCTGAATTTTATAATACGAGCAATTGTTCCTCTTATCAATCTGCAATTTTATTTCCATTAATCATCATCCCTCTATTCCTCTCACCCCTCATCCTTCCCTGCTTGTACTATCAGTCTTCAATCCTGCTGCTATGAGGAAGAACGTGTATTTCTCTTTCTATGCCTACGTGTTTTTTTTTTTTTTTTTAATGTGTTTTTATGTCTTCCAGGCTGGCCCATTTAACATCGAGTGGCAGGATATCATCTTTTTTGTTTACTGACTGAATAGTATTCCATTGACACAACAAACACCTATATGTACACACACACACACACACATATTCTTCATCCACTTGTCAGTTAATGGACTCTTAGATTCCTTTCATCTTGGCTATAGTGAATAATGCCACAACAAACATGAAGGGAACAGATATCTTTGTGACATACTGATTTACTTTCCTTTGGGTATATACCTAGTAGTGGGATTGTTGGACTATATGAAGTTCTTTTTTTTTTTTTTTTTTTTTTTAAGAGTTTTGCAATAGGGCACGTGTGATAAGTGGAGAGAGACACAGGGAAAGTGAGATATTACTCCCTCACTGGAATGGCCATGCCACGATCCCTTCTCCTCCATTCTCCTCTAGGAATTTTGGGCATGCATGCACTTGCACCTGGTGTGATTTTCAAGCCACCAGGTCCAGGCCTCAAGCTATTGGTCATGTGGGAATCTAGCACCTTAATCAGCAAGCTACCTGCTAGCCCCTAGTTTTAGTTTTGGATTCTTGGATGTTTCATAATAGTTATAGTAACAGTAATACCTAAATATGTACAAAATTTTTACAATGTACCAGGCACTATTCTAAGTGTGATATATGAATTCTAGTTCTTTTAGCAGTACTGAGGGAGGTCCTTCCCACACAGTGTTACATTACTGTACACACACACACATACACGTATATAAACACATACACCCGCATTTTATTTATCCATGTTTTCTTTCTCTTTTTTAATTCTGTTTTTAGTATAGATTATCTTTCTTTTTAAAATTTCTTTATGTTTTAGCTTATTTAGAGACATGAACCATTTCTTTGGAAGTCATGATATTGGTTTTATTTTCTACCTATTTTACAGCCATATTTCCGATTTATACATTGATGTATTAGTAACAGTAGGGGCCAGCAGGTGGCATGATGATTAAAGCACTGGATCCCTCATATTGTGGCTTGCTAATCATGCCAGGCATGTGTGCATGTGTGCCCAAAATCGCAGGAGGAGACTGAAGGAGAAGGGTTTGTGGTGTGGCCATCCTTCCTGTGTGTGTGGGGGGATTTCTCACTTTCCCTCTTACTGTCTCTCTCTCTCTGGAGAGTGCATATGCCTTATGGCAGGGAAAAAAACATCTGAATATAATACAGCTAGAGATCTTTGAGTTATTTCACTAGGTTCCTCAGATATTTAATAGATTGGAGGTTTTAAGAGAACTTGGGTCTTTGCCGGTTTAATAGTAATCAATAATGAGGATACTAAGTTCTTTTTCGATAGCATACAAATGCTATACTTCACCGGTTTAAATTATAGCATCTATTGCTGCCCCAAGGTTTGTGACATTTTAACTTGTCAAATGAGCAATGCTTAATTTGTTATGAAAGTGATAGAAAAGTTAAGTAATTCCATCAAAATTGGGCTGCTGACATCTGTTTCTGATAAAATTTTAGTAATATGATAAGAATTAAAAGCATTGTGTGATTACTGGTTTTTGATTCCCATAATAGTAAACTATAGATGACTTGTCTTTCTTTTGTGAATCATTTATATATGTGAGGTGTTATTAAGTCCAAATGTAGTGCTGAGGGACACTAAAGTAATAACTGAGTTTCTTTCTGACATTAATTCTTTTAAGATTACCCATTAAATTTATTAAGTAAATTATATGTCACTCCTTGAATTTTATTAAAAAATGAAAAAAACATGATTTTAAATATAGAGGATTTTTAAAAAAAGTAACATAGTAGTTTAACCTACACAGGTTGGTGTATTCAGTCCACTTTTTATAACTTACTGAATTATCTAAATATTCCTTAAATTGCAAATATTGGAAGAAGAGAGATGTCCTTGTGGTAAACATTTATTTGGAGATAGTGAAGATATTCACAAATGCTTTTGAAACCAAACTCTGGTGTTGAGAGAGAAGAAAGCAATTCAAAAGAGGATGCTTGATGAAGGTAATGGAAAAAAAGTGAAAAGGGAATAGGGAACAATTATTTGGTCTTCAAGGAAAATCATGACATATTTTTCCATAGAAAAACAGAAAAATATGTCATGAATTTCCCAATGACCTAATAGAAGAAAAATAGAGAGGGAAGAAAAACTGAGGCAGATAATCGAAGGTGAAGGTAGTATTTATTGAGAGAAAGAGAGTGGGGGTCTAGAACTTTGAGCTGGTTGCCTTTTGATCTGTGTGAACTAGGAATAGAGCCGGGTGTTTTAGGATTGATTCAGTTTGCTGTTGTTGCTGAGTGACTTTGTCACTGGCACATCCACAAGGGTTATCTCAAAAGCGACCTGCAGATACTAATCTCAGCCACGCTGCCTTTTTAGTTAACTCCCTAGGCTAGTCAGCTTGACATGGATCAAGCATTTTTGGCTCCAAAGCTCATTTTCTTTCCCCTACACAAGTCAACTTTGATAAGCAATTGTTTTTCTGGATTTACCCTATATCCTATAACTTTTCTGTCTTCATTTACTTCTGGAAATACATTGATGTTCTAGATATAATCATCTTTGGTCATTCCATCTGCACAAATTCTTTTTTAGTTTTTAGGTATAGCAAAGTGGGGAGTTTATTAAAGGAGAGGGAAGAACAGAGCTCTCAAGAAGGGAGGGTCCCAGAAAATGGGTTGCCCACAAATTCATTTTAACAGGTTTTATGAGATTTTGACATATAAAAATTGTATATATTTAAGGTGAGCAACATGGTTTATGAATTCACATTTTTATTTCTTTTCCCCCTTTTTTCCTATTACATGACTTTAAGGCATGATCCTGATTTTCTTTGTTTTCTTTGTATATAAAATGGATATATATTAATCACAAGCTTATTGTAAGGAATAAATGAGATTGTGTTTAGAAGACGCAGTACACTGTTGGTACGTAGAGGTAGTATACAGACCTCATAGTCTTTCTTCTTGAGAATGTGTATATTTCTTCATTTTGTATAATTCTAGTGTTTAGTTTCAGAAAGGAATATTTTTTTTATCACATTAAGATACTCTGAATACCTTTTTTTATTTTTTAGCATTTCATCCTGAGTATCTGATCAATTCTTTGCTCTCAGGATAATATACCTTAAACAGTTTTCTATAGATGTGAGGAATTGTTTCAGCCACATATTCTATGGTTGAATCTAAGGATATAATTCAGATATTTCAATGCAATTGAATTTTTTTTCTACAAGTCTTTAAGTACGCTCCTGTGTAGCCTTTGTTTGGCTGTTCCCTTTTGTCAGGAATTCTGTTCTTTCTTAAAACCCACGGCCCCTTCCCACCCTCATTTCCTTTCATTGTCTGATGAAATGCCGTTATCACCAGAGAAGCAGAGTAGCCTAATGTTCAAGTGCTGGAAAGCATGGCTCCATTATTTATTTGCTGTTATACTTTGGGGCTATCAGTCTTGCTGTGTCTTAGTTTCCTGAGTTGCTAAATTTTATTTTAATAATAACTTCCTCATAGGGTTGTTTAGTATTGAATGTTGTTCAGTATTTAGCAAATTACCTCACACTTAGAAATAAGCACTGTATATAGATTAACTGCTGTCATTATCATCATTGTCATCATCATCATTAGAGTAGTCTCTCCTGACTACTACATGTATGTAAGTGGTATTCACAAAAGTTTATGGAAACTGTGTATTGCGAAAAGACTGCATGGATTTCAAAATATATTTTCACCAAAATAAACTCATACTTTAATTCTGTGTTTCCATATACTTTATGAAATCCTCTTTTATATAAAACAATTACAATTCTAATCCACCACCAGTCTCTTCCATGTCTTATTTTCTTCTTAGTTCTTTTTTAAAAAGAATTATATGTTTATTTAATTCTGTTTGCTATTACTATTTTTTAATTTGACCAGACAGAGAGAGAAAGAGAGAAAGAGAGAGAGAGAGAGAGAAAGGGAAAGTGAGAAAGCAAGCTGCCAGGTCTTGGATTCAAATCATGATTGGCCACGTGGAAATCCAGCACCTTTAACCACCATGCCACCTGCTGGCCCCATCTCCTTAGTTATTATAACCACTTAATATTTATTTATTCATTTATGTATGTTTTGCCTGTCTCCCTCAACTGGAATATATATTCTTTTTTTTTTTTTTTTTTTTTTTTTTGGAGAGGTTTTTGCTATAGGGCGCGTGCGCTCGCCAAAAAGACAGAGAGCGACAGAGAGACAGAAAGCGAGAAATCACCCCCCAGGGGGGATGGCCACGCTGCAATCCCTTCTCCTCCATTCTCCTCTCGAGATCTTGGGCACGCAGGCACACGTGCCCAGCGTGAGTTCAAGCCACTGGGTCCAGGACTCGAACCGCGGTCGACTACGTGGGAGTGCAGCGACATAGCCATTACACTAACTGCTGGTCCCTGGAATATATATTCTTTAAAGCAGTGTTATTTTTTTTTCTTTATGATGTATTACATTTTGTGTGTGTGTGTATGTGAGTGTGTGTGTGTGTGTGTGTGTGTGTGTGTATTTTAATAGCATGTTTTATACACACAAAAGTGAGAGAAGCACTCCTGACAAAGTTTTGTCACCCTGCAATCTCCTTTCCTGAGCTCCCTAGGATTCTGGGTGTCCAGGTGTGTGCCCAGTATGTTTTCCAGCCAACCTGGGAGATGAACCTAGGGCCAGCCATATGGCTCCCAGCCTTGCAGAACACTTGTGTTCCAATTGTTGCACAACAGCTAGGTCTATAGTATAAATTTTTATTAAATGACTGAGCAAATAACTGACCCAGCCAGTATTCCATTTGCCTTGCAGAGTAAAAGATATTTTTAGATACAGATTGACAGATTTTTTTCTCTCATTTACCTCACTTGAAGAAAGTAATTGAGGGAACCAGCAGTTAGCGTAATGGCTATGTTGCTGGACTCCCACGTAGTCGACCGTGGTTCGCGTCCCGGACCCGGTGGCTTAAAACTCACGCCGGGCACGTGTGCGTGCGTGCCCAAGATCCCGAGAAGAGAATGGAGGAGAAGGGATTGCAGCATGACCATCCTCTCTGGGGGGTGATTGCTCACTTTCTGTCTCTATGTCTCTCTCTGTCTGTCTGGCGAGCACACTCTCCCTATAGCGAAAATCTCTCCAAAAAAAAAGAAAAAAGAAAGTAATTGAACAGACTCAGACCACATAGCAAATAAATCAGAACTAAGGCTTTCAAAGATTATGAAGAGAAGAGGAAGCTGTTATAAGCAGTGAACCTTTCCATATGTATTACCACATCCAAATGCATGATGATAGAATAGCTGGAAGTATGCCACATAAGAATTCTTGAAATTGAAAAAACATTCTCATGAATAACTTTTAACCGAAAGTAATTAACTGTGAATGGATTAAAAGATCAGTACCTATGAAGTTCATTAAGTTGAAGAAAGACTATTTCATGGTTTTATCAATAGATGCTGGAAAAGTATTTAATACAGTTCAACAGTTTTATTGTACATAAATACAATAATCTGTGCAAAAAACAAAAGCAAACATTATTAACATTTAGTGAAATGTAAAAGCTATTTCTGATAACAGGTATGCTCTTTGTTGTTATTATTAAGTGTTTTGTATATTCTGGAATGGTCACTAAGGTAAAAAAGTGGAATAATCCCCGTAAACATTAGAAATGAAAAGTTAATTTTGCTAATATTATTATGTGCTTAGAATATCGAATATCGAAAACTACCAGTGAAAATGTACTGAATTTAATAAGAAAATTTGGTAAATAACTGTATATAAGATGAATATATAGCAATCAGTAGCCTTTTTCAATGTTGATAATGTTATTAAAGAAAAATTGGAAACATTTAAAGGTACTAATTTCCAGAATTAGAGAATATTTAGGAATAAATTTAATAAGAGAAGTATACTTTTGAAAAAGAGAAGTATTTACTTAATTTTATTTATTGTTATTAATATTTTTTAAATTTGAGCAGAGAGAGACACAGATAGAGAGTGAGAGGGAAAGTAAGAAAGCAAGCTACCAGTTCCAGGATTTGAGCCATTGTCAGCCATGTGGGAGTCCAGTGCCTTAACCATCATGCCAACTGCTGGCCCTAAGAGAAGTATAATTTTGTATGAAGAAAGCTATAAAAATCTCAGAGATAATTACAGTGAAATAAAGAAAAGAGCATATGTCTTTATAAATTACATTTCTAGTTCTTTTTTTAAGAGATTTTTTTTTCCTATGGGGTGCATTCTCACTGAGAGACAGAAAGACAAAGCAAGAAATCGCACCCTGAGGGATGGTCACGCTGCATTCCCTTCTCCTCTATTCTCCTCCTGGGATTTTGGGCATGTATGCACATGCTCCTGGTGTGAGTTTCAAGCTGTGGTCTGGGACCTGTACCTCAGTCAACTACGTGGGAGTCCAGCAACTTAACTATTACACCATCTGCTGATCCCAACATTTCTAGTTTTTATGATATTATGTTGCCATCTAAAAATTATGTCCTGGAACCAGTGGATGGCATGGAGGTGGACCCACATGGCTGACTGCAATTTGAGCCCTAGACCTGGCAGCTTCAAAAACACTCCAGGCGTGTGTGTGTATGTGCATGCCATAATCCCGAGAGGAGAATGGAGAATGGATTGCAGCATGGTCACCCCCTGGTAGGAGGGGCAATTTCTTACTTTCTCTGTCTCTCTCTGTCTTGCTCTCTGCCTGCCTCTCTCTGGCGAGCACACAGGCCATATGACAAGCTTCAAATAACAACAAGCAAAGAAGAAAAAGACTATGCCCTAATTCCTGTTTACCAATTACAAAATTCCAAAAAAATTATTTTAGTTCTAATCAAAATCCATCATAGTTTATGTTGGATTTGGGTAAAATGATATTAATCTGTTGACCAAGAAAATTAAGGAAAAAAGTGAGATGTGAATAACCTTTCTAGATATGAAAATAAACTCTAAACCCATTATAATCAAATTGTAGGGTACTGACATATGGCTGTGAATATAGAGGCCAGGAATAGGTTTTAGTATATAAATGGAGATTTAGTATGATAAAGGTGAAAATCTGAACTTAGTGGGAAAATGACAATAATGCTGTTAGAATTGTCTGTTTATCTAAAAGAAAATGGAATTTTTAGTCTCTATAATACCTAAAGATACTAGATGTACTAAAGATATAAAAGAAGAAAAATGAAAATTCTAAACTTACATGTATGATTTAGAAGTTGGGGAGAAGTTCCTAACCAATACACAATGTGTGAAAGAAAAGATAAATATAATCACATAATTGTTGTATGGAATCTTATGAACAAATTCAATAGACAGTATGTTGGGGGAAAATATTTATACCTCAAATAGCAGCTAAATAGTTGATACTTAAAATACAAAAAAAATTATAAATTAGAGGCCAGGAGGAGACTTAGCAATACACACTGGTTTTATGGGATGCACACACAATTAAAGATCTAGAACTGTATCTGAAAAGGCATATTGGCTACAGTTCATTAAGGATTATTAACAATTTATTAGAGAGGAGGCATTATAGAATGATACCAGAATGTACTCCATTATATTTAAATATGCTCAAATATATTTTCATGTATTGAAAAGATTTTTATTTGCTGCCTACTCTGTGCCAGGTACTGTTCTAGGCACTTGGGATGTATCAGTATCACATTCTACTAAGGGGCAATAGACTTTTTTTTTGGAGAGGTTTTTGCTATAAGGTGTGTGCGCTCGCCAGACAGACAGAGAGACAGAAAGCGAGAAATCACCCCCCAGGGAGGATGGCCATGCTGCAATCCCTTGTCCTCCTTTCTCCTCTCGGGATCTTGGGCATGCACGCACACGCACCCGGTGTGAGTTTTTAAGCCACTGGGTCCGGGACGCAAACCGTGGTCCGCCACGTGGGAGTTCAGTGACATAGCCATTACACTAACTGCAGGTCCCCCGGGGCAATAGACTTTTAAAAACAAGTATAATGAGTAAGTAATTTACATAGTATATTAGAACGTGATCCATGCTTTGGAAATGAGCAAAATAACTAGAGCAATTAAGAAGTATGGAGAGAATTTGAGTGGACGTGTTTGCGATTTTATTACTTATTTATTTATCTACTTATTAATTTATTTTTAGAGAGATTTTTGCTATAGGATGTCTGCGCTTGCTAGAGAGACAGAGAGAGACAAAGAGACAGAAAGCAAGAAATCAACCCCTAGGGGGAATAGCCACACTGCAATCCCTTCTCCTTACTCTGCTCTTGGGATCTTGGGCATGCACATGCGCCTCGTGTGAATTTTAAGCCACCGAGTTTGGGACTCAAACCACGGTTGATTACATAGGAGTCGAGCAGTGTAACTATTATGCCATCTATTGGTCCCTGAATTTAAAATTTTAAACATGGTGGTCTAGGTGTCATTGAGATGATGGTGGAGGTAGGTCAGATCAGGAGTAATGCTTTGTAGGCCCTTGCCAGGCACTGAGTCACAGAGTGGTAATATCTGATAAAATTTTTAAAGAGGTTTATGCCTTAGGGCACGTGTACTTGCCGGTAAGAGAGACAGAGATAGAGATAGTGAGAGGGAAAGTGAGAAGTCACCACCCAAGAGGGATGATCACCTTGCAATCCCTTTTCTTCTATTCTCCTCCCAGGATCTTGAGCATACACGCACACACACCTGGCGTGTGTTTCAAGCCACCAGGTCTGGGACTCAAACCATGGTTGGCTATGTGGGAGTCCAGTGATGTAACCATTATTCCATTTGCTGGCCCCCTGGTGAATGTTTTTAAAGGATTCTGGTTTTGTTGAGAATAGACTGTGCTTGGTGGTGTGCAGTGGTACAAGCAAAGACACTTGGGAGACTTTTATAGTGATCCAAGTGAAAGGAGATAGTGGCATACATTAGGTTGGTAGCAGTGAATTTGATAAGACCTAGACAGATTTTGGATATATTTCAAACCCAGAACCAGCAGAATTTCCTGACAGATTGGATGAGGGGTGTCAAAGACAGAGAAGTTAAGTTGACTGGAGAGAATTATATAACAAAACAAAAAAGAGAGGAAAGGAAAGAGGGAGAGAGAATGAATGGGTTGTGGGGAGGAGTAAAAATAAGAATCTCAAGAAGCAGGAGTTTTGCACAAAGAAATGTAGAGCTGAGATTTTGCAGATGCTTGGGGAAAAGAGAGCAGGCTCGTGGTATGGTCAGGTTTTACACACTGTGAGGAGCACTGTTTTTTCTTTTTACTGTTAGGGTTCATAGCTTTCAGGGTTGAGACCAGGCTGAGTCAGGTGGTGGCAGGAATGCTGCTCTCAAGTGCTAGTGTCCCAGTGCTGGAGGTGACATGTCTTGACTTTAAAGTTGTTCAGTACTCCAAGAGCTGAAGCAGATCAGTGGCAAGGAGTTTGTAGAACAAGACTAGGAGCCAGCTGGTGAGGGGCTGTAGAAAGAACCATCCTGGGGAAAGTTAAGTTACTGTGTTCACTAGAAGGATCATGAGTGCCTATTTGGGTTCAAGGGGACCTTGCTTCTGAAGTAGCACATAAGTCTTACAGATATACTTTTTTTTTTGGAGAGGTTTTTGCTATAGGGCGCGTGCGCTCGCCAGACAGAGAGAGACAGAGAGATAGAAAGTGAGAAATCACCCCCCAGGGGGGATGGCTACTCCGCAGTCCCTTCTCCATTCTCCTCTCAGGATCTTGGGCACGCACGCACACGCGCCCAGCATGAGTTTAAGCCACTGGGTCCGGGACTCGAACCACGGTCGACTATGTGGAAGTCCAGCGACATAGCTATTACGCTAACTGCTGGTCCCTTACAGATATACTTCTTAACAAAAAATTGTTTCTTGACCTTTTTTCATACCCTTAGGCATGGTCACTAGAAGGAATAAAGAAAGACAGATAACCAAGGAGTTCATCACCATGATAGCATTATGTTATGTCATTGAAGAATTTAGTAGCACTCAGAGTAGGCTGACAGCCAGCTGACTGACATACTGTTTGTTTTTCACATGCCATCTACCCTTCTAGTATTGACTCTTAGGAGTTTCAGGTAGATTTAAACTTTGTTGGAAAGGTTCAATTTTTCTTTTCTTCAGATTGTCATTAAAAAGTAGTGAATCAGGACCAGCAGTTGGTGTAATGGCTATGTCACTGGACTCCCATGTAGTCAACTGTGGTTTGAGTCCCAGACCCGGTAGCTTAAACTCAGGCTGGGCACATGTGGTACGTGCCCAAGATCCCGAGAGGAAAATGGAGGAGAAGGGATTGCAGCATGGCCATCTCTCCGAGTGGGGGGTGTGATTTCTCGCTTTCTGTCTCTCTCTCTCTCTCTCTCTCTGTCTTTCTGGTGAGCTCATGTCCCTACAGCAAAAACCTCTCCAAAAAAGAAAAAAAGTAGTGAATCTGAGAATTTTTGAACCAGAAATCTTACTATATAATTACTTATTTTTTTTCCCCACTTGCCAGAGGTCACGTGTTCTTGCCAGGGAGAGAGAGAGAGAGAGGAAGTAAGAGAGTATTCCCCATTGAGGATGGCCATGCTGCAATCCCTTCACCTCTATCCCTCTTTTCTTTCAGAATTTTGGGCATGCATACACATGTGCCTAGCACATTTCAAGCTGCTTGATCCAGTACTTGAGCGTGTAGTCAGTCATGTTGGACCCAGCTGCCTTAACTACTCATTACTATTCCTTATGTTATTTTTACCCATTTATTTATTCAGTCAGTATTTACTGACTGTATTTTGGACCCAGCTACCTTAACCACCCATTACCATTCTTTATGTTATTTTTACCCATTTATTTATTCAGTCAGTATTTACTGACCGTATTTACTGTATCGGTATTTACAAACTCTATATGCAAGCACTGAGAACTCAAAGATGAATGAATCAGATCTGCTATCCAACATAAAGTAACTTATAGCTTATTGATAAGGTATGTGGCTATTTGCAAACACATCATTTTTTTCTCATGGAATTTAATATGAAAGTGTTTCTAATATACTGTAGATGTATTATTTAGCCTATAGTAGCTTTATACAATTAAAAACTTACTTTGCAATACCTGAGATATGTGGTTATTTGTTTTAAGTCAGAAGTCCAGATTTGATATATTTGTGCTAGACATTTATTCTAAAAATGTTTTGAATTTAATACCATCATGCTTCCACACTCCCTGCATCTTTAAAGGAATCTAGTGAAAAGGGGGGTGGCCACCCTGTTAAGACATTAGTGGTGATTTTTGATTAGAAGTCAATATTTAAATCTCGCATCTGGTTCTGTTACTTAAATTAGTTTGGTTCAACAGAGCAAAACAGAAATGAAATGTTTAAGTCATTTCAGTACCTGTAATTGTCCATAAACAATCAATTTCAACTTTATGAACTCCCAAATCTTTGGTACACCAAAGGTCGTACTAATAACTGTTGTAATTGGTTTTTGTGGCTGTCTGTTTAAATGTTAGAAATGGGACTTTAATATGAGCATGCAGTAAATCTTAACCACAGAGGCACACACTGATCCTGGGGTAATAGGGAGCAGGAAAGAGACACATGTAAACAGACATATTCCTCATCTTAATATGTGGAGCCATACTTCCATAGAACTGCATCCAGTGTTTATATAGAGAGAGCTGGCAATGAAAAACTGCTGTTCCTATGGTTTTACTGTGTATTTTGATCTCTAGGTTATTTACTTCTTCTAAATGTGTAGGGGTGGTATTAAAAGATACTAGTATCATCTAATTATTTAATTGAAATAATAAAAAGTTACATAGCTTTTTATTATACATGTCATTATTTACCTTAGGAGACGAAGGTCATTGTTGATGGAAAAGAAAAGATTTTTTTAAATAAGATAATAAGTAGTTTGGGATAAGAGTTTTTATGTTGTTGTTAAACATAAAAGACATGGATAGTTAAAGCTAAAGTATGATGTGGCATTATAATTTCTGTTATAGTTAGGACTCTTTACATCATGTGAATGTCTTATAATAAAATATTTGGCCACAGAAAGATTTATAAAGGAACTTAATGTTCTCAGAAACTTTTCTAAGTATCTAGGATATTAAACAAATGCCTTCAGTATAATGGATGTTGGTGCTCATTTAATGTGAGGGATTGTCATAAAGCATCAATGAAAAACTTAAATTTTAATTCTTAATCTATGAATTTCTCTCTCGAAAGACTGTTTATTAGTAACAGCTTATGGAAATGAAAGCTAATAGATGTGTCTATACAGCTTTGATTCTATTCAGACTTTAATTTTTAAACTCAAACCCTGATTTTTCTTCTTGTTAAAGTTTTAAAGAGCAATGAAAAAAGGTCATTAGCCAGGGTAAGGAGGGAAATGTTTTATAAAAAAGAAAAGTTCAACATCCCTCAAATAATAAAAACTAGGTTCTAGGAAAAAAACAAAAAACCTAATTGAACTTTGTAGCAGTGACGAAATCAGACTCACTCAATTCCTCTTTTGGTTCC
Organism: Tupaia tana; assembly: GCA_026018925.1. Classification (NCBI taxonomy): domain Eukaryota; kingdom Metazoa; phylum Chordata; class Mammalia; order Scandentia; family Tupaiidae; genus Tupaia; species Tupaia tana. The sequence goes on along the minus strand of JAKSZU010000008.1, from coordinate 53,416,708 downwards.
AAATAATAAAGTTTATTTATTTAGTCAACACATATTTAGTCAGTGCTAGGTACTGTTCTGTTGGCAAGAGATATAGCCCTGAGTGAAACAAAAATCCCTGCCTTTATAGTGTTTCTATTTTTAGTTGGAATAGACAGGAAATAAATGCAATAAAATATATTGTTAGATGGTGATTATAATTAGATGGGGAATGTGTAAATATGGAGGTGTGGTGTTCTTTTAACTATTTGTGATAGTGGAGGCCTTGTCACGAAGGAGATAATTTAAGTTGGAGCCTTAAGGACACAAAAGACTAAGCCTGTAGATATCTGGGTTAAGACTGCTTTGGTTAGGGGAGCAGACAGACTCTGTGAAGTGGGCACATGCCTGGGTCTTTGAGACTTAATAGGAGGTCACTGTGTTTGGAGTGAGCAGAGAGACAGTATAGAAGATGAGGCAGTGGAGGAGATAACATTGTTACAGATATCTCAAGATATATCTAGTTTTTCTTTAATTGTGCTTTTGGAAATAATGTCCGTCAAAGGGTTGTGCCACTTGGACTTATGAGAACACTGTAGAGTAGATTTAAATTGTTTTGGATAACGTTGCACTTGAGATTTTGTCATGTTTCCTTCTGTCTGTCTCTCTCTGGTTAGCTAGCTAGTTAACTAATTTATATGTGATCCTATTTTCAACAAAGACATAAACTGTTTTAGTTTAGTTCACATGTAATTCTATATATAGGATGGTTAAAAATATCATAGGAGAGGAACTAATATCGCTTAATAGTAGATTCTTTATGGGAGTATGAGATACAGCAAAAATATCCCTGATTTTGTGTTCAGACAGATTTTCTTTATATTCCAGCCCAAATGCTGTACAGACCTTTGGGCAAATTATACAATATCTTTGACTCTCAGTTTTCTCATCTGCAAACCTAGGGCATAAAAATACCTCCTGTCAATAGATAAACCTTAGAAATAATGTTCCATTGAAGGCTGTGCAGTGTGTCTCTGCTGGAGGCACTTAATAGATGCAGCTAATGTCTTCATATGAATAAGAGATAAGAATAGTAGGAATTGTTGAGGCCCACAGTTAACCTAGACATTTTATAGGAATTATTGTCGTCTTTACTTTACTCTTAACTATTAAAATGGAGTTATTTGAATGTTCTCTCCTTTTCCATTTCCTGTTGAATGCAAAGGGGCCATACATTATGAAGGTCAGGTCAGGTAGCACTTTGATTAACCTCTGAGAGAGATATCATAGAGTTAGAAGTACAGCTTTATTACTGTGCTGGAGATTTCTGTTCTCAGGATGGAGTGCCCATGCTTGTTGGATGCTGGCAGAGAAAATTGTGGTCCTCATCATGGTATGTACTCAGTTATATCTGAGAGAGGCTCCTTCCTTTTTGCTCCCTGGCCCTTTGAATATGCTCTTGCTACAACTTACTTACAAATATTTTAACATTATATGATAAATTACATTGAGGACTTTTGCTCTTGCCATAGTTAGATGAAATATTCTTTAAAAGAGAGACAGTGTCTTTACCTTTGTATTTTTGGCATGAGATATAGGGCAGTTTTGATTTCGTTTGCCAGCGTACTGCTATAGTAATAGTGTAGTTCTTGGCATGTAGTAGTTACTCAAGAAATACTTTTTGGATGAATGAATGTTGCATATAGCCCTAATACTAGGCTAGCTCCTTGTCTAGTGGTTAAGGGAGCCATATGGATGGCTCCCTTATGGATGACTGTGCAGTTCAAATCCTGGGTCCTGCAGCTTGAAAAATGTGTTTGGCATGTGTATGTGCCCTTCAAATCCTGGCAAGATGAAGAAATGGAGGAGAGGGGATTCCAGTGTGACCCTGCCCCACTGGGGAGGGGAATTTTTTCCTTTTACGTTTTTCTCTGTATGTCTTTGGTGAGTGCATGTGCCCTCTGACAAATGAAAACAAACACTTTTGTATTTAAGAATTAATTTTGGTATTAGATTGGATAGGATTTGACAAATGGCCATTTGTCAGGATTTGGTGGTATGGTAGTAAGGTGCTGAACTCCCACTTGACTGTAGTTCAAGTCTTGGACCTGGTGGCTTGCTTTCTTTTCCCCACCCTTGTCTTTCTCTGTTCAAATTAAAAAGTAATAATGATACATAAAATCAAAACAAATAACTTTTTAAAAACGAGATCTAAATATTTTATAAATTTAATAACCAGTCTATGATTAAGTAATCCTTAAATATTCTATATGTATACCCACTGGTAAAAAGAAAAAAATCTTTCTGTGAGAAAGTATAGTGTTGGGAAATTTGTGAATTTAAACAAAGCTAAAGTAGTAAATAAAGGAAATTAGAAAATATATTTGGAAAGTCAAAAGACTAAATTTATAGTATCACTATTATTTATTGATAAGATTGGTAAATAGTTTAATCATCCCTTCCATGCCTTTACAATGAGATAGATTTTGTAATTAAATTTCATTATTTGAATATAAATTTTCTTTCTGAGAATAAAAAAATACATGAAACTTGATAATACTCGTAACTTTATTTATATATGAATTTGTTAGATATTGTATATTGTATATTTATAGAGGGGGGCATATGAATAATTGCCCAGGAATGATTAAGTAACTTATGTTACACTGTTGCTTTCAAGGAGGTAATGGTTTCTGTTTTTTTTCCCACCTCTTCATGTGTATGTATGCACGTGAGGAGGGGCAAGGAGAGAGAGAGAGAGAGAGAGCAAGCACTCCTCATAGAGTGTCGTGTTGCCATAATCCCCTTGCCCTAGCCTTCCACTTCCTCAGGATCCTGGGTGTCCATTCCTGCAGTGGTGTGTTTTTCATCTGACCTGTGGTCGCCATATGGCTCCCAAGGTTGCAGGGCACTGGCATTACTGCTACACCACAATAGTTAGGCCTGGGGTTCTTAATTGGATGCCTCAGTAATTATTAATTATAGTAATGTTGCTTATTGATAACAATTAAAATGTCGACAATAAATATTTTTCACAAGAAGAATGGCATTGTAAAACTACATTGAAAATAAAATCAAAGTTTGTCAAAACAAATACCAGAAACCATCCACTAATACATTAACTATTGCATTTTTATATCACATTTTTACTGGATTATAGAACTACAAAAGAATAACATTCTTTCTTGAAAACTTTGTCACAATTTTGTGTGTAAATTTTTAAAGAATAACATGAATATGGAATAGCAGGAAAATTAAAAAAGGAAAGGTTATTAAGAATTCTCAAAAAAAAATTTTTTTTTTTTGGGGGGAGAGAGGTTTTTGCTATAGGGTATGTGCACTTGCCAGAAAGACAGAGCGAGACAGAGAGACAGAAAGCAAGAAATCACCCCTAGGGGGGATGGCCATGCCGCAGTCCCTTCTCCATTCTCCTCTCGGGATCTTGGGCATGCACACACACGCGCCTGGAGTGAGTTTAAGCCACTGGGTCTGGGACTCAAACTGTGGGCGACTACATGGGAGTCCAGTGGCATAGCCATTATGCCAACTGCTGGTCTCAAGAATTCTCAAAATTTTTAAAGCTTTGCCTTCTTCAAGAGACAGTCTGCTCCATGGCTCCTGCGATCTAGCCATTTTGGGAGAAAGGAAGATGTCCCACTGCTAACTGTGCCTCCAGCATACAAAACCCACGTGAACAACCCTTCTTCAAGAGACAGTCTGCTCCATGGCTCCTGCGATCTAGCCATTTTGGGAGAAAGGAAGATGTCCCACTGCTAACTGGGCCTCCAGCATACAAAACCCGCATGAACAACCCTTCTTCAAGAGACAGTCTGCTCCATGGCTCCTGCAATCTAGCCATTTTGGGAGAAAGGAAGATGTCCCACTGCTAACTGGGCCTCCAGCATACAAAACCCGCGTGGTAGGAAACCCCCTTTCAAGTCTCCTGTCTCTGAATCAATCTTTGTCTCTCTCTACCTCTGTCTCTGTCCTCTCCCCCCGCCCCCTCTCTTTCTCTCTCTCTGTCTTTTTTTAAATTTTTGCTTTTTAGAATTTTTTAAGGTGAGGCATTTTACAGGGCCCTTTGGCCCCTCCCTCCTAGGCCTTTATTTTGTTAATAATCCCCTCTCCTCCTCCCAGAACAGCCCTTCTTCAAGAGATAGTCTGCTCCATGGCTCCTGCGATCTAGCCATTTCGCGTGGCGTGCAAGCGTGCCGCGTGGTTTTCTAATTTTTGAGTTTTATTGAAATTTTTTGAATATTAATTTTTCTTTTTTAGATTTATTCAAAAGTTTTTCTCTTCTTTTTCTCTGTTTCTTGTCTGATTTTTTTTTTTTTTTTTGCTGTTGTTGGTATTGTTTCCCTCTCTCTGCTTCCTTTTCTGCACTCTCCCCTGACCCTCAGATTGAACTTCCAAGTTTGGGAAGAAACCGACCATCCACCAGATGACTAGAAATCGCTGCAGGACCACAAGAAATATGGAGAAGCAGGAAAATGCCTCTCCTCCAAGGGAAACGGATAGCTCCTCTTCATCCACACACAGTTCAATGGAAATCATGGAAATGTCTGATAAAGAATTCAGAACATTCATAATGGCAAAGCTAACAGAGATGGAAGAGAAGAGAGACAAGGAACTGCTTAAGAGGAAGGAGAAAGGAGTTGAAGAGTTCCAGGAGGTGAGGAAATTCATGCAATATCTAAAAGAGGAATTTCACACTTTACAAAAGAATCAGATGGAACTGTTAGAGATGAAGGCTATAATACAAGAAGTCAAAATCTCCCTTGAAAGTATTAAAAGCAGACTAGATCATACAGAAAATAGAATCTCTAATGTAGAAGAGAAAATGGCTGGCCTAGAAAAATCCACCATGAAGACTGAGAAAATGGCCCAAAAATTTGAGAATAATATGCGAGAAGTACTAGATACAATTAAACGTCCAAACATCTGGGTAATAGGCATCCCAGAGGGTGAAGAGACTCATAAGGGCATTGATAATCTATTCCATGAAATCCTGCAAGAAAACTTTCCAAACCTGGAGAGGCACTCAAAGATTCAGTCCCAAGAAATAGAGAGGACCCCAAATAGAATCAACCCAAGAAGATCTTCTCCAAGACACATTATAGCCAGATTGACCAAAACCACAGACAAAGACAAGACTGGTGAGAGAAAAAAGGCAAGTTACCTACAAAGGGTATCCCATCAGACTAATGGCGGACCTCTCATCGGAAACAATGCGAGCGAGGAGAGAATGGGAAAATATATTCAAAGTATTAAGGGAAAAGCAATTTCAACCGAGAATTCTGTACCCAGCAAGGTTATCGTTCATTTGGGAAGAAAAGACACGAACTTTCCCAGATAAACAAAACCTGAAAGAATTTACCAGCACCAGACCAGATCTCCAAGAAGTTCTTAAGGGAGTGCTATGTCAGTAAAATTAAATGCAGACACACAGAAATAAGAGTTCAAAAACAAAGAAAATGGGCAACTTAATTGTAGGGACAATGTTTGGAGATGAATATTATATCCCAGAATTCAATCTGGAAGATCGAACCTTAACAGAAGAAAGATTAAGTACATGAAACTGAACTGATGAAACAACATTCTGTGACTTGACTAAATTATTGCTGCTTTTCTCCTAAGCTTTGTTTTCTGGTTTTAAAGGATTTTTGTCCTGTCTTGAGCTGTTGATAGGTGCATGTACCTACTATTTGAACAGAATACTAACCTGTTTCTAGACTTTAAGTTTCAAGGAAATATCATTACCAGTTCAAAACTACTCTTCTTGAAATTACCTGCTGAAAGTAGTTAGATTACTTATGATATTGTGTGGTCAACAAAATGTTGGGGAAAAAGGAATGGAAGACAACTGTATATAGCAGAGATAGTGTAATAAGAGAGTGGGAAAGGGCAGAGGGTCAAACATGGGATAAAAAACATATATATACGTATACGTATGTATGAAAGTAGAAATGGGATATTATTGATGATAACATGCTTGATTAAGCCACTATGCAGTTTATTCTAGATGGGAAACCATATTTAGTATGTTGTGATGATGCTCAGGGAATGAATGTTAAGTAATTAAAAAAAAAAAGTTGCAAGAGAAAAAAAACGGTAAAACTGTTCATATCAATTTAAAAAAAAATGCATATTTGATGACTGCAGTAAGCTATATAGCCCCAGCTGGGTACTACTTTATAATATGTTCATTCTACTCACTGGGGTTTATGCCTAAAGTCAGACTTGGGTTCATGTATAGGTATATATCAGCTGTGCTAGCTATTGGATATATTTAGACTAATTAAGTTCATTAGCAAATCAATTAAATGGGGGGAGGGAGGCATAGAAAATAACCATGGATACCAGAGACAATGTGGGAGGAGGGTGGGACGTGGCAGAGGGTGAGGGATAAGGAATCAAGGATGGCAAAACAAAAAACAAAGTATACAAGACATAAGAATTGGAAAATTATTTGCTGAAAACATGTATCTTGATGTGCTTGATTGAGCCAATACACAGTGTATTTTGGATGGAAAATTCATTTGTATGCTGTAATGATGTATAGTGAATTAATGTAAAAAATAAATAAATTTAAAGAGGAAAAAAAAAATTTAAAGCTTTTAGCCGGAAGCATCCTTTTGTCTCTAAAATGAGGAACTGAAATTTGAAAATCAAATAAAGGCGTATCTTACTTTATTTCTTGCTCTGCAAAGTTAATAAAAAAACTCTCATATTAACCTTTAAAACCACTGAAATAGATATTAAAGATTACAGTGACAACAGGTAAAAATCTGCATAAAGAAACATAATGAACTATTATATGCCTATGATTGTGAAAAGCAAATGAAGAAAATAATAAATAAAATTTCCCCCAAAACATAAGCAGTCATGCATCTGATTGAAAGTAGTAAGCATTTTGACGATGTATTATACAAAGGGCTAAAAAATCCTGTGTAAGAATAAAACGTTAATAGTGTCACAGCATTTTCAACAAAGGAAGGACAAGTTGCAATACAGTATTGCATTTTAAAACCTTATCTGGTTCAAGAGGATTAATATCTATATTACAATTTAAAAAATACTATTTCTACATACTATTGGTTGTCAGAAAAGTCATGACACATTTTTCTATGTTTTTCTATTAAAAAAAGTGCATAAAGTCATGACTTTCCAACGACCCAATACTATAACTTGCATTTTCATAGCTTTATGCATAGATTTTATAACAGTAATCCTGTCCCATAACAAATGGTACTGTATTTCAGGCTATAAGCCCATTTTATGTATTGTCAATTTTTTATTTAATATTTAAAGTATTTGGTCTTTTAAAGAATTTAATTACTGCATTAAATAAGATTTTTTACATAACCAACATTGTACTGTAACATTATTTCCAAGTTCTTGGAAATATTTTTATTTATTTAATAGATGAGCAAGAATTCTCCTAAAATATTTGAGTTAACCTAGCATTTTTTTCCCCTCTTTTCCATGCCCATGTTAAAATTCTTCTGGCTACTTTTTTAAAGTTTATTTATTGATCTCCCCCATGAGAGAAGTGTTAGGTAGAAACTACCCTCCATAAAGTCTCTTCACAATCTAATTGATATATAGCAATTTAATATATGAATAATAATAAGAATATATTAAAAATAAAACAGTAAAGCTAAAAACAAAGAATTAAATAAATGAAGCTTTCAAAGTGAAGAAAAAATAAAAAAACTACCCTAAACAGGATCTTCATGCCATGATCCATTCCCAGCCCCAGCTAGCTGGGATCATGGGCTTCTGTGTGTGCACACATACCAAGCACAGGGAAACCGCTGGGAGCAAACCTGGGGTTTTCCCACATGGCTTCAGCATGATGGAGCACTGATTTATTGCTGTACTTCTGTGGCTCACCTCTTTTGACTATTTAATAAAATGAAGGTGTTTGTCCTCGTTAGTTCAGGCTGTTGTAACAAAAGAAGAGTGAGGATCTTCTCCCTGGCTTCTAGACACCATCTTCTTACATCTTTTTCACATAGTGGAAAGAGGAATCATCTCACTCGTGTCTCTTACCCCGGTACCATCACATTGGGGGTTAAGATTTAAACATTAACATTTAAATATATACATTCAGTCTGTAACAATTTTAAAGTTCAGTGTGATGAAATAAGTGGTCTTGTCTAATTTGTATCCCCCCCTTTTTTGGTCTATTCAGAAATCCATGAAGACTTCGGAAAGTTTGTGTGAACGTTAAAGGTTCTATCTATCTTTATTCATGATAGAGCATGTTGTAAGTGCATGTGTGTGTGAGAGAGAGAAGGGAGAAGCACCTTCTCGGACTAGTCACCTGGATGAACTTTCCCCATGGGGCAAAACTGGTCACTTGCCTTCCTTTCATAGTTCTGTGGTAGGGTGATATTGCCATTTCTTCTTAATCACCAGCTAATTTCTGCACAGGAGAGCAACTGATAATAAACATACTTTATTATCAGGGGATTTATTCTTACCAAATTATCTTCTTCTTTTTTTTTTTTTCTTAGAATTGTTTATTCCATTTTATTTATTCATTCATTTGTTTTAATTTGACCAGAAAGAGACCCACAGAAGGAGAGAGAGAGAGGGAAAGTGAGAAAGCGAGCCACCAGGTCTGAGACTTGAGCCGTGGTCGGCCATGTGGGAGTGTTCAGTGTCCACCTTAAGCACCATGCCACCTGCTGGTCCCCTTACCAAATTTTCTTCTAAAGATTGATCCCCACCCCCCGATTTATTCTGTATGTTGAATATAACATAGATAACATCCAACATTATTATTATATTACTGAACATAATAAGCAGAGAGTAGAAAATAATCTGTTGCTGTTGGTTGCTTTTGAATAAGAGATGGTGATTGTCTCTTATTTCATTCTGTCTATAAAAGTCACCTTTATTCACTAAATGCCTTCTGTTCCCATTTTGTTTCAGTAAGGCCTTGATTGGTTGTGTCACCTGTGCAGTAGTTGAAAATGGATATGAGTACACAATTTCAGGACCTCCCTGCTTTCTTGTAGATCATTTGGCCGTATGTAAGTGATTTAACAGTCATGCAGTCAGGATTTTTAGAGTAAATAATTCCCATCTCTATTACTATATCTTTGTGTTTAGGAACATAATATTCGTCAGTTGAATTTAGAGAACTTTTAAAAGTCAGGCTAGAAATAAGTAACAAAATTTTCAAAACCAGGCTAATTTAAATATACGGAGACTTCTATTTTTGTAACAATGATGGTGAATCATTTTTAATTTAATATACCAGCAACTGCTGAAGTAGAAATTTAGTGAGGAATTAATGTAGTTTTATTATATGAGTGCAGGCTAATTTCAAATAATGATTTTACAGACAATTTGTAGTTATAGGTTTTAAAAACCTATTTTCTAGGCAAAAAAATGTGTAAGAATTTAAAAGGAAAATAAAAAGAAAAAAAAAGAATTTAAAAGGAATCATAAACCAAGTTTCTTCACCCGATTGACTGTAAGAAAATGTTGAGTGCCAACTCCTAATAAAATATTAATAATAGTATTCCTTTTAATAATGAATATTTCTTCCTTTTACCCTGTTTATCATATACCTGATTTAATGGTGGTTCGGGTTGTCTCGAGATTACTAATGTTAGTGGTGAAACTTCCTAACCTTAGACCATCTTGTTTTTTATGTCAGCTAAATCATCAGTTTCACTTGGTTGTTTATAACTGTGATAAGTAAAAGACATCTAGTTAACAAATGATAAAGATTGACTTTTTCCCCTGGTTTATTCTGTATGTTGAATATAAATAGGTAAGAATCACACTTTTTTATTCAATATACAGACTCCATTTTAGTAGGTCCAGAATAAGACATTTGAGTTGAAGGAGGGGAAAACCAAAATTGGTGCAGGACTGCTGTCCTCACTTTCACCATAAAATGTATTTAAATTAGAATTTCTAAATGTGAGAAATCTGAAAGGAATAAACAATGCTGGTCCTTAATGTTAGCCGTATGGTTGGTGTTAGCCAAAATGAGATTCAGGCCATGGTACTCCGTAGCCACTGTATGACCTACCCAAAGGCAATCAGAACGCAATTTTTTCTTCCTTTTTTTCTTTTCTTTTCTTCCTTTTTAAAAAAAACTAATTGGCTCATGTTTAGTTTACCGAATGTCATCTGGACTCAGTAAAAAGCAAGTGACCTGCATTGAATTAGTGTAATTGTAATACAAACAGAATATCGCATAGTTTTGGTCTTATACAGGAAAGGAGAAAGTTGGAAAGATTTTTCTGTTTGATAAATAGAAACTGAAGATACGGGGATCCAGACCTGGTTCATACTTGATTTTACCTTTCATGTCTTTTTGTAAGATCAGTATTTGGACTTATGGCATTTTTTTCCCCTGTAAAAAATATGAGCTTTTCCTTTGAAATACTTACTATGAAAGACATTTTTTTTTTAATCTTACAACTATATTAATTCATGAATTCAATTCTTCTTTAATCATAAGAAAGTTAGCATTATCCAAAATGGAAGTACTTTTATGTACTATTATGGTTGTCAGGAACTTGGCATATTATTTTACCTTTATCATGATGGATACTGTAAGGACATTTCCAAATGCCATTTTCTTACATTTTGTTTCAGAGAGGTAGTAGCTATATTTGCCAAGGGAGAAAGGAGCTAAAGAACTTAAATGTTAGTTTAAATAATACGTTTTACATTTTAACTATGTGATTTTGATTTATAATTAAATACTTTGATTTTGAAAGTGTCGTTTTGATATAGAGTTACTTGGCATTCTTTTTATTTCTTTTATAAATTTATTTTTCCTTAAATTCATGATAAAGTGTGCATGTGTGTGTGATAGAGAGTGAGCAAGTGGGCGCCACAGGGCTCCGTCACTCTGCAATCCCTTTCCTGGGTTCCTGCAGCCTACCATAACCTTAGGCAGGCATGCACACGACCAGCATGTTTTCAGGCCAGCAGGGCAAGGGAATGGAACCATGGTCGTTGTGTGGCTTCTAGCTCCACAGTCGAGCATGCTGCTAACTGTGCCACTGCGGCTGGGCCTGTTTGGCGTTCTGTAAATTGGATTTTATATAACTTAATACTCTTTATTAGGACACTGAAGTACAATAACTACAAGTAGGTTGGATCCTCATATTTTAATCTCAGAGTACCTTGTACTTTCTGTCTTCAATACTTATTTATTGAAATTTCTCTGTGATTTTTGAAAAATTAATGTCTGTTTTCCCCACTCTTACCTGGTGGCCTTCAGTGCAGAAAACAATATCTGGCATATAATAGGCACTTAGTAATTAGTAGTAAAAAAGATTTAAAAATGAATAAGGAAGTTATTTAAATGAGTATTTACAAAAATATAGTATTTAAACACACTGTACTGAACAGTCTGGTAATTACAGTGGTAGAATCCTGGGTCTTCTACTTGCAGGTTTTATAACCTTGGGCAAAGTTATCTCTCTATATCTCACTTTTTCTCCTCAATTACAAAATGAGAGTATTTATGGTCTTTATTGTGAGGGGTTGTTATAAGGATTAAATAAGGTAATTCATGTAAAGTTCTTAAGGAATGCCTCAGAAATGTTGATTGATATTATTATCATTGTTATTCTTTTTCTTAATTGTTTTTTAAATGCTTTGGAATCATGGAAGGAATGTATGGCTTCACTATAGGGAAATTAGGGAAAACATGAAAAAATAGGTAATGTTCTAAAAGCATGATGAATAAATAATGGCTCATTGGGCGAAGGGGTCAGTAAGCCATGTGGTTTGTACTTTATTTTGTAAGTAATAGGGAAAGATTGTTTGAAGTAGAGAATAGTATATAGATTTACATTTTAGAAAAGCGGTTTTGTGAGCAGTGTGGAACACAGACACCAGAGGCAATCAGAATAGGCAGGCAGATTATTTTCAATTTAAAATGTCAAGTCAGTTTAATATTATCTTTGAGTGAAAGTTGATACAAAAACCTAAAATTATACAGATAATGAAGATGTTGGTAATCGTCATTATCATTATCTTCATTATCATTTTTATTATTAATGACTGCAGGTACTACTTTTTGACTGTGTACCACACGCCAGGTGTTTTTATATTCATCTCGAGCCAACTGTAAAGACTTACTGTAAGGTAGTACTCAAAGTATGGACCCTAGGCCAATAGCATCAGCATCATTTGGGTACTTGTTAGAATTGCAAATTATATGCATTGGCAGGTAGTATGGTGGTTAAGGGCACTGGACTCCCACATGATCAACCTGGACCTGGCGGCTTGCTTTCTTACTCCCTCCTTACCCACTCTTCTCTCTCTGTTCAAATTAAAATAAATAAGTAAATAAATAAAGTTAAATAAAATAATTCTTTTAAAAAATTGCAAATTATGATGCCCAATCTCAGGCCTATTAAATCTGAAACTCTGAGGTGGGATCCAGCAATCTGCATTTTAACAAATTCTTTAAGAAATTTTGATACATAGTAAAAGTTAAGAACCATTGTTATACTTATGTATCTAGATAGATAAGAAAATGTGTATAGTGATGATTTTAGTAGTGTTACTATTAATTATCTAGATTTTAAAATTTAATGTATTAAATATAGTCTCTTAAGTTTCTGATCAGTAAATTCCAGTTTTCTTCTATAACTGTCCTAAAATTATATATACTTCTTGGGACTGGCAGGTGGTTAAGGTGCTGGACTCCCACATGGCTGACTGTGGTTCGAGTCCCAGACCCTGGTGGCTTGCTTTCTCTCTTTCTCTCTCTCTTGATTGCTTTCTCTCTCTCTGTGTGTCTCTCTCTTTGCTCAAATTGAAGGATAATAGTAAGTAAAATTAAATGAACAATTCTTTAAAAATATTTTTAAAAAATACATGTATTTCATGACAGAAAAATATGTTGTCTGTGGATTAATTTAATAAACCAAACACACTCTATATTTACGATGAGGCATTATAACTTGATGATTAAGGACATGGGCTTTGGAGCTTGATTAGTTGGGTTCAGTTTTCAACTCTGTCCATTTTTTGTTGTGTATTTGAGGAGAAGTTATTTAACTTTACCATGCTTCAGTTTTCTCATCTATAAAACAGAGAAATAATTTCTCATTGCATTTTGGTGAGGATTAAAAGAAGTAACTCTTGTAAAGCTACTTAGTACATTGCTATGCACATAGTAAGTATGATATAGAGTAGATCTAATACTATTATAACAACAGCAATTATTATAGCATCAAATGTTACATAATGAAAAAATTTAAACGTAATGCTCAGATAACCTAAGCGCAGGATGCTTATTGCTAAAAAATACCAGTCAGATGGTTGTAATATGCCTGGATTTTGGGGTCTCATTTCCCTCTGTTCGGGCTTTTTGTTGTTATTGTTTTAAAGAGAGAATTTTGCCATAGGTCACATGCACTTGCTAGAGACAGAGAGACAGAAAGTGAGAAGTCACCCCCCCAGGGAGTATGGCCACTCCTCAGTCCCTTCTCTGGGGATTTTGGGCATGCACACACACACCTGGGATGAGTTTTAAGCAGCCAGATCTGGGACTTGAACTGCAGTTGACTACATGGGAGTCCAGTGACATAACCATCACGCCATCTGGTGGTCCCCTGTTCTGGTTTTAGTAGAAGGGTATGCTGCTGCCCTTTTTTCTTCTGTCCTCTAACCATTACTTATCTTTTCTCTCTTATGACCTTGACAGGCCCAGGTATCTCTCATTTCAAGAAACAAACAAGTTTCCTCTGGGCTGATCCTGCTCTCTACTTGCTGCCCTGTCTTGGACCTTTCTTTCAGAGTCACATATAAAAAGACTAATGGATATCTGCTGCTGCAATTTCCGTACTTCCCTCCCATTTACCCCCGAACAGACTTTGGCTGGCTTCCCCCTCTGTGCTAATAAAATTGTTGACAGTTTTACTTTTATTTTACTTTTATTTCTCTCCTCCTTAAATCTTTTATCTCTCTTGATTTCTAGGATATCTCTATTTCCTAGTTTTCCTCTGGCTTTTATCTTTCTCTTGAGTTCTAGATTAATTTCTAATTATCTGGTTAGATAATTATCTTTTCAATACTGTTTTGAGACACTTCAAATCCAATATATCCAAATTTGTTTCTACCTTTGTATTTCCTTCCCTGGCTAATGGCACTATCATCCAACCAGTTGCCAAGTTGAAAATCTGGAGAGTATCTTCCCTTTGTCCGATCCCCTGCCGTTACTCATTCGCTGTGTCCTGTTTATGTTGCCTCCTTTTCTTCCTGTCGGGCCTCCCTACCACTGAGCTAGTTCAGGTTTTTGTGTTCACCAGTTTCTATCCATGTAACTTCTTTAATATCTCTAAAAAACATCCCCATCTTTTTATCTTTATTATTTTAAATTTGAGACCTCATATTTATTTATTTATGTTTTGGATTTCTGTGTTAGTCTTCTAACTGGTCTAATAGTCGTCCGTCTCATCCCCAAAGTACTTTCTTGATACTGCTAGATTGATCATTCCAGATGAAGCACAAGTAATATTAATTCCTTATCTAATAACCTCCAATGAAAAAGAAATTTATTTCATTTGTCTCTATGTTAGGAGCCAAATTCTTAAGGGTATAATACAAGGCCTTGAGTTCTGCATACCTCAGTATTTATGTGATAACCCCCTTTTCTTCAGCTATGCTATCATTTGTAGGTACCTCCAGGTTCTTAACCTCTGCCCTCTGCTCAGTGTTAACTTTGTGCCTGCATTTTCTCTCATCTCTCTTCTATGCATTCTAAAATGGGAACTTTTCCTCTGGGCTTCTCTAGTACCCTGTGTATTCAAGACTCTAGCAATTACCACACTGTATTATAATTCATGTGACTGTTCCATTAGATTATGACTTTATTAACAGCAGCATGTGCAACTTTTTCTTGTCTTCAGTTTCTAATATAATGCTTTGTGATATAGGTACAAAATAAATGATTAATACATTTATATACAAATTTGGAGTATATATTTTCATTTGTATTTTTTGATGATTAGGAAGGCTGACGTGGATATGTCTATAGTATGTCACTATATTTGGATCAACCTTGAAGAAAAGGAGAACATTATCTCTTTTTATCAGTTAACAGCTTGAGTGCTACCATGTGTTCAACCTGGGTGAGGTATTGCTTGAATGAGGTCAGAAGACCTAAGAGAGAAGGGCTGGTGTTATAATTTGCTTACTCTTTGACAAACATTGCTTTAAATAATCCATTTTATATCATAATTTGTTACATTTTTAGTCTAGTTTAGTTTTGGGGAAATAAAATGGAAATCCTTTGGGTTAACATCTAAATGCTAATTTTGAACTTCAGTGACTATAGTATGGCACTTGTCCAATAGAATCTGTTAAAAATTTTCCTCTGGGTCAGATCTAAGTTGAGAAGAATGAGGTAACTTTAATGTGAAATCAGATTGTACTGCAGTCTGTCTCTCCAGTGAGTTGCCAAATTCACAATTCCATTTGTATCTGGAATTGGGGAAGCTGAGTTTAATATGGACGTTTGCCAATGATAGCAAATCTTGGCAAGAGAGCCTTATTCTCTGTACTTAATTATATAGTTTTATTATAAATTTTTTCACATGTTTATTTGTAGGTACCTTTTTTCTCTCCAGGTGAATTCAGTTGGTTGCCATCATCTCATATAAACTTTATTCTTCTGATAGTTAATCATTTACTGTCAAGTCTTCCACATTTCTGAGTAGAAATTGTTTTTATATATTACCATTATATTTTTATATATTGCCATTAGCTCTTCAGTTCTGTCTCTTTGCTTGATTTATAGATTTTTGAAGCTATGCAGGTGCAAATCCCTTGGAAAGGCTTTATTGAGTGCCTGCTCTGACACTGTTTTAGGCTCTTGATACAGCAGTGAATGGCACTTAGTTCTAGCCTTTAGGTGCTTACACCTCTTTCTCTTCCCTTGCCCTCAACTATCAGCTATAAGGTTTCTATTTCTGCTGCAGCAAATTACCACAATTTAGTGCCTTACATAACATGAGCGTATCATCCTAGAGCTCTGTGTGTTACAAGTCAAGCACAGGACTCACTGGGCTAAAATTGAAGTGTTGGCATTGCTGCCTTCCTTTCTGGAGTCTCAGAGAGAATTTATTTCCTTGCCTTCCCCAGCTTCTAAAGGCTGCCCTTGGCTCCATGGCCCTCTTCCTTCATCTTCATAGCAGCAGCTTTTGAAAAATGCTTCAAAGCAGACCAGACTTCTGTAGTCACTTCTCCCTCAACTCTTCTTCTGCTCCCTGTTTTACTTTTTTCAGGACCCTTGTGATTACACCGGGTCTGTCTACATGATTGAAGATAAACTCCTATCCCTAAATACTTAACACTATCTTCAAAGCCCCCTTTGCTAGGTCAGGAAACATATTTACAAATTCTAAGGATTAGAATGTAGACATCTTTAGGGGGCCATTATTCCCCATCGTTTCTTTCCTTAAAACATTTTCTTGTGGGACCAGCAGGTGGCATGGTGGTTGGGACGCTGAACTCCCACATGGCCAACCATAGTTCAAGTACTGGACTCAGCAGCTGGAGACCTACACAAGGCATGTGTGCGTGCATGCCCAAGATCCCAGGAGGAGAATAGAAGAGAGCTAATTGTTGAGGAGTGGGCATCCCCTTTAGGGGGTGACTTCTTACTTTCCTTCTCTCTGTCTCTGTCTCTCCAGTGAGCACATACACCCTATGGCAAAAATCTTAAAAATGATTTTTTCTTGTGGTTTTGTAATTTGTCATGTTTTATGGCAATATGTTCGTCTATTTTATTTATATATAGTAGTTTACTTAGCCATTCCTCAATTGTATGACATTGTTTGTTTATAGTTTTCTACTTTTAGGGAAATCAAACCATAATCATCTCTCTACTCTTTTGTTGTTGGTTTGTTGTTGTTCAAGGGTGTTGTGATCACCGGAGCCAGAGAGAGGCACCCCTCCCTCCCAGTGGTCCATGATCACACCACAATCCAGTTACCTCTGTTTCTCCCTGCTTTCAGGATTTAAGGTGTGCACACGCACACTGCTGGAGCCAGGACCTGAATGGCAGTTGGTTGTGTGGCATCCTGCTCCTTGTGCACAGAGCTTAACTGCTGCGTCACGGAGCTGACCCTATAATTCTCTCTATACAGTTACATTTCTACCTCTTTTCTGGGACTGGATCTGTGTTAACAGCTTTTATCTTGTAATAGAATTATCTGTGGCAGAAATGTAAGAGAAACAGAGGTTGTGTGAGGTGGCATAAAGGAAGGGGGTCAGATAAACCTGAGCTCTAATTTTGGCAGGCTCCTTTATAGCTTTCTCACTCCCCCCACCCCCTTCTCTCTCTCTGTCCCTCTCTGGTCAAATTAGAAATAAATAAATAAAGTTAAATAAAATAATTCTTTAGACAATGTTGTAATACAAAAATACTGTATACAATTACCTTCAGGCTATGTGTACAGGGTATTTAAGAAGCATAAATGAATTTTGTGTTGAGACTTATATCTCATTCCCATGCTATCTCATTATATATATATGCAAATATTCCAAAATCTGAACAAATTTGAAACATTTCTTGTCTTAAGTCCTTCAAATACAGGATACTCAAGCTCTATTTTTTAAAAATAAACTGCCAAAGGGACCAGCAGTTAGTGTAATGGCTATGTCGCTGGACTCCCACGTAGTCAACCGCGGTTCGTGTCCCGGACCCGGTGGCTTAAAACTCACGCCGGGCGCATGTGCGTGCGTGCCCAAGATCCCGAGAGGAGAATGGAGGAGAAGGGATTGCGGCGTGGCCATCCCCCCTGGGGGGTGATTTCTCGCCTTCTGTCTGTCTCTCTCTGTCTGGCGAACGCATTCGCCCTATAGCAAAAACAAAACAAAACAAAACCTCTCAAAAAAAAAAAAAAAATCTGCCAAAGAGCATGTGTACTCACCAGAGAGAGACAGAGAACAAGGGAGAGAAACTACCCCCCATTGGGGTGTAGTCACCATGATTCCTTTTCCTCCATTTCTCCATCCCGTCTGTCACACATGTGCCTGGCATGCTTCCCAGGCTGTGGAGGTTAAGATTTGAACCAAATGCTCAGCGATGTGGGCTCTTACTCCCCTTAATGACCAGGCCTAGGGGTAGGCCCTCAACCTGTGTCATTATTCCTATGCTAATATGTGGAAACAGTTCATAGTGGTGCTCTTATTGTTCCCAGTGCATCTAGAGCTGGCTCTGGCCTAGTTCTGTTACTCACTTTGTACTACCAGAGGAGTAGCTATACCTTCTCCCTTACTTCTGTTTCCAGGCTAGCAAATTGTCCTTTATTGGCCAGATTAATGATTACTGAGTAGAGCTGGACTGAAGTGTGAGTTTATGCTCCCAATACTTTAACCCTGTGCTTATTGAAGAAACTGTACCCTAAGAGCAAGGTTCACTTTAGATTTTTTTTATTGTCTTCAAAATCTTCTATATATTTCATCATTGCTTTTGAGGGAGTGGCAATAAAAATTTATACTTGAGTTTTACATTCGCATCTAAAAGACTTTTTTCTTTCCGTCACCTGTCACCTTTCCTTCCTCCATCTCCTTTCTGACTAACAGTTTAAAATTTGTCTTGCTAGAATTTTACTCATAGATTGCTCTGCAGTTAGATTTCCAGAGTCTTTTATACCCAAAGGAGGACCCGATAAACATCTAGTCCAATCTCCTCACTTGCATTTAAACAAAAAAGGAAACAAAGTAAAAGTATATTTAATTGACAAAAAATGAGAAGCAAAATGAGAAGCTATTTGCTGATGATAATATATATAGTATTATCTTTGTCTTGACTGATATGCTTGATATTCATGCTGAAAAAAAATGTACACTGTAAAGATATATGTGATTAAATGTAAATTTTAAAAACGATGTAAAAACAAAACAAAACAAAACAAAAAAACAAAAAACCCTGAGACTGTTACGTGAGGGGGCGATTTAGAACAAGAGCCTATTTTTCTGACTCAGGTCTAGTGTTTGCTTAATAATATTGTACTGTTCATTCTCTTATTTAGTGGTCTTATTTGTTACTGTATTTCCTTTCAGAATTTTTTTTTCTTTGACTCAGTAGCTTGCTACTTAAGTATTATGTTGGCTGTCAGGAAACAGCTGTTTTAGTTCTTTTTAGCTTTATAAAGTGCTTTCTCATCCTTTATCTCATGTATTTGTTAGGAAGATAACCTTTTGCTCATGTACCTGAGGTTCTTAAATAGTCAGATAGATTTCTTTGTTATTCTGGTATGCCCATTGCTCCAGTACCTTCAGAAATTCAGCTGCCTTAGCTTCAGACATATGTGTTGACTCATTCCAGTGAGATTATCAAGTCTAGGCATTGTAGCTTTTTGGTTCTAGCTTTTTTCTACATTTTCGGAAAATTCCTGGAGTCTAAGTTATGAAATTCCAGACATGAAGATAATTGTCTTAAGCCACCTATATTTCTTGGCTTCCTAAGACTACTTGTGATCAAAGAAGTTCTTTCTAAAACTTTAATCAGAGGTTCAATATGTAGTTAAGCAACACATTGGTGGGGAAACAAACATGAGGATAATCATATCGTTTATTGTACTAACATTCTTCAATCAAAATGGTGCTAGAGATAAGATAAATTATATGGCTGTGAGTGTCCCTGTGATTTGGTTGGTGGCAAAGGAGTGAATTGTTAGTCTAAGGCTAGCCACTGATTCCCAAAACTTTCTGTAGCAGGGATCTATATTACCTGATCAACTTAAACAAAACCTGGAGATCTTAAATAGGATCTTCTCTGACTCATGGTTAGGTTAAATTAGATGAACACAGTAAAGTCTGTGAGAAAAATCTTTTATTGGGTTGTCAGAAAAGTCATGATGCATTTTTCTGTTTTTCTGTGCAAAAATGCATCATGACTTCTCTGACAACCCAATAATTCGTTATTATCAAACCTTAAAAAAATTGAAAATAAAAGGTATTATGATTTTTCCAGGAGACATTTTGGTAGATAATACATTAAGACTTATTTGAACTGTGTGTTTAATTTTCATGCTTGTCCAGTGCTTATTTGAGAGTAGGATGTGACATTTTAGGTTCACTTTATGATAGCACTGGGTAAATAAGAGTTAGAGTTAAGCTTTTTAGCCTTGGATTTCTAATAGCTACTGCTGAGGTGAACCTTATATGTTAAGATTATCTGAAGATAACAGTGCAACTCATTGGCTCAAAGTTCAAAGGAGAACATTAGCTTCAAGGACATAAATCACTGAGTTGTTATCCACCAATTTGTAACAGAACCACAGATGAACAACATTTATCTAGACAATCTAGTATCAATTAACTGCAGTTAAGGGTCAGTCTGTATAGGGGCTTATGTAGGTCCTTTGAACTGTTTTGCAGAGATGAGAGTTCAATTTTTTTGTATTCTTTAATTTGAACTGACAGGTGGTTTTGTGTACCTTTTCCAGCAGCTGCTATTAACCCCATTTTGCCCATCCTGACAGCTATATCAAGGTCTGCCTCAACTGTGGATCTGTTTGAAATTAATTAGGCTGTGTACAAACAGAATTTCACTGTCTGGCATTCCAGTATTTTCTATTTGTTTTTTTTTTTTTTTTTTTTTAACAAGTAGACTGTGAGCTTTGTGGGCCATGAGATATGTATTCTATTTTAAAATTTGTAATAGCAGGCCTACAAAGTTAGATACTTAACGGACCATCAGGTAAAGAATTCAGTTGTTAGGAAAGTCATGATATATTTTTCTGTTTTTCTGTGCAAATATATATCATGACATTCCCAATGACCCAATGGATGATTGTGCCAGGCTAGGTGAGACTTAGATAAAAGGGAGAATCCTGGATTAAATCAGAGTAATTCCAGCAGATTCCCACTTTATGGAAATGGAAGCTCGATACTGTCTGAACAAAATATAGCACTGGTGTTATATGGCATGTGGCCTATCAGTTTACTACCTTTAAATGTCAACATCATGCTGAACACACAAAATGCTTTATAAAGAGTTGATTGAAATATGTGTATTGTTTTATAACACTAGCTACACTGCTTTCAAAGGACTATTGTAGATGTAATATGTGTAATATGATGTAAGATGTGTAAGAATGTTCTTATCTATTAAAAGATTTGCTCTTTTTAAAGAAGGTTCATATACTGATAAAGAGATTAACTCTTACCCTAGAATCAACAGACTTGGATTTTGAGTCTTCACTACTGTGTCCACAGAAAGTTTGAGTTACTTTTCAAATAGCGCATTGTAATAAATGTCTGCATATTCTGAAGGCATTCAAAAGAAGAATATAGGAAATTATTGTAATGCCTGCATGCCTTGCAATTAAGGTGTTTTTTTTTTTTTAATTTCTTGAATTCTGGAGTAATCTTTCATTTTTCCTTTGCCACTTTTCCTGAACAATATTGCAAATGTGTACTCTCTGTTTTTACCTTTGAAGTGTCTCATGCCTTGTTACTTCTATTACTTTAGGTCTTTGAACATTTGAGTTAATTTTTTTGCATATGTTATAATGTAAGCATCCAAATTAATTTTGTTTACCTGACTACATAATCTTCTGAGCTCCATAAATGCGTTTTCAAACCTCATTGATACTGGATTAGATGATCTTCAACTGATGGGCTGTCATGGTTTTCAGTTGTAGTAAGATTTTTTTTTAAGAGAGATTTTTGCTATAGGGCGTATGCACTTTGCTGGAGAGACAGAGACAGAGAGACAGAAAGTGAGAACTCACCCCCCAGCGGGGATGGCCACACCACAGTCCCTTCTCCTCCATTCTCCCCTTGGAATTTTGCACATGCATGCACACGTGCCTAGTGAGAATTTTAAGCTTCCAGGTCCATGACTTGAACCACAGTCGACTACATGAGAGTCCAGCCATGTAAACATGCTATCTGCTGGTCCCAGTTGTAGTAAGTTTTAAGGTGTTTCCTGTCACTACTTGATCTTAAATGCTTAAAACCTAGTTATACTGTTTTCCTTACTTGGAAATAAAGAAGGAACTTAGCAGATGTATACATTGAAAATAGAATCATTATTTATCATCTCTTCTATCCTTTCACTAAATGTTTGTTTAGCTTTAGTCCCCATATTTGCTTTGTACTCTACCTTTTTTGCTGCTTGAGACATGGTAGAAGCATTTGACTCCTTTGCAGGTCTTTCAGTGAGGATCCTTTCATAGGTCTGAAACTGTTTTAGAGTCACTTCCTCTCTCTGGGCCTTAGACTCCTTTTCTGTAACATGGGATGATTGAACTAAATGATCTATCATGTAGCTTATGCTGTAGAAATCTAAGATTCTAAGATACCTATGAATGACTTTTAATTAGTTAATATAAATTCTGTGGAGAGTATAACAGTTTTATTTATAAGAAATACATTAAAACCTGGAGAGGTAAGGCATTTGTGGGACATGGATATGGTTTATTATTTGTTGATGAGGACTCGTGTATGTTCTTAACTGGGCTGGACTGAGGTGTGTGTCATGCTGGGTAAAGTCTCTTTACAATCTAAATTATGTTTAGCAATTAAATGTATAAACAATAATTAAAATTAATAAATAAAAATTAAAATAAAAAAGAAATACATTAAAATCATTATGCCAAGAATATATTGTCTTTATTACTTTGCCTACATATTTGGTGTTTTCTCCAGATTAGTTTCTTTCAATGGTAAAAAACTTAGTTTCTAAATATTGTATTTTTTGGCATTACTACATTTATCTCCTTTATTCATTGAGGATAATGTGCATAAATTAATATTCATTAGTTTGTTTGCATGTGAATAGAGAGGACCACCAAAAAGCAGGTGAAAATGTGAGGAGAAAACAGACATAGACACCTTTCTTATGGAAAGTCAGAGAATTAATTCTGCAGCCTAGAAAGGGAATGTTTTAGACTCTATAACCCTTCCGTACATCTTTGAGAGCCTTGTGATTGTATGCTGCACGTCCCTGTTTTAAGATTACCGAAAAGCCTTTTTTTCTTATTCAACCTATTGTGTTGAATGTGTAATTATATAAACTTACCTATTAAACTTGAGTTTTAGTAACATGGTCTTACTAATTTTCCTAGGTAAAACTTTTTGCCATTGCTGTGTTTGCTGCTTGTTTTTAAAATAGCATTATGTGGAAATAAAAATGATAAAGCTAGTATTTACCAAATGTTTGATATATTTGTTTTAATGTTATTGTTTTCATATCTTTTTGAAGAAAATGAAGTTTTGGCTTTTTTTGAGAGTTTTTTTCTATAGGGCATATGTGCTTGCCAGAAAGACAGAGACAAAGAGACAGAAAGTGAGAAATCACCCCCCAGGGGCATGGCCATGTTGCAATCCCTTCTCCTCCATTTTCCTCTCAGGATCTTGGGCACGCACACACACGCCCCCAGTGTGAGTTTAAGCTGTGATCGACTACATGGGAGTCTAGCAACATAGCCATTACGCCAAATGCTGGTCCCCAAAATGAAGTTTTAATGATGTTATTTTATTAGGAACTATTCTAAATGCCCATGAGAGAAGTTAATTTATTATATATAGTAATTTTCTCAGAACATTAGAGATTAATTCTCTTGGTTAAAAATGGGTGACTTTTCAAGAAAGGAATTAAAAGCAGACTTATAACTTTTGAATTTTGAACCATCTGAAAGTTTTATTACTACAAAATTATTTGTACTGAATTATTAATAATAAAATTGTATATTATCTTTGAATTATTTCATTTGTAATCCTGACATGTATTTGAAAAGAAAAAATAAAAGTCTTGGCTCTATTAAATATTAAGTATTTGGCTCTATTAAATATTTCACACCATAGCAGTAATTTTATTCATATTAAATATTCAGGATTGCAGAAGCAAACTGGACTGCTACTAATCATTTTGAGTAGTAATACTTATATAAAATGGAAATGGGGTACTAGCAGATGGCGTAATGTTTACATCATTGGACTCCCACTTAGACGACTGCAGTTTAAATCCCGGACCAAACAACCTAAAACTCATACTAGTTGCATGTGCATGCATGCTCAAAATCCCAAGAAGAGAATGGAGAAGGGATTGCAGCATGGCTATCTCCCCTGGGGGGTGTTTTCTCACTTTTTTCCCCTCTGTCTCTCTGGAGAGCACACGCAAGCTGTGGCAAAAATCTCTATAAAAAAACAAACAAACAAACAAACAAAAAAACTGAAGTGGGAAGTAAATCTGGCATACAGTAGCAAAATTTGGGACTATATCTGTTTAAGTAGAGAATGCCCTTAGTTTGGTAAGAGGGTCATAAATGCAAAGTCTTCTTTGGAAGCTGATAAAAAATAATTGATAAAATAAAGAATGATATGCTCAATGAGCCACATTCAAATAGAGGAAATTTAATGGGAAATTATTACATTAGCAGTTGCTTCCTGAATTGCAATCTTACTGGAAATCCTGTAATAGTTTAAATTTGTTTTTCAAATTTAGTGTCTGATAGCGAGATAGATAAAGAGATTTGTATATTTTGTTGTGGTATTGTGATTCTTACTGTGCCTTTTGGATATTTTACTTGTTCTAGGCTATTTTTATGATTCCCACAAATCCACCACCAACTTTCAGGAAGCCAGAACTTTGGTCTGATGATTTCACTGATTTTGTTAAAAAGTGCTTAGTGAAGAATCCCGAGCAGAGAGCTACTGCAACACAACTTCTCCAGGTCAGTGTTTGTGCCTCTAAGGTGAAGATACTTTCTTTATGCCTGTTAGCTTTCTGATATTGGCTAGAATTGCTACGAGTTTTATAACTGATTTCCAAAAGATGTGAACCTCCCCAACAGTTACCATTCCTCTGTATCTCTCTTGATCTCAATTTTTGGTTCAATCTTCTACCATTTTTCCTTTCTTTGTTTTTTTCAATATTGTTAACTCTTTCTCATTAAAGTTGTTTTAAAACAAAATTTCCAAAGCATTCTCATTTCAGATACGAGGATGAGTTTTTAATCTCTATAGTTACTAATTCTTATGGTTTTTTTCCATAAGTCCTTTGACTCAGCATTTCTTCTTTGACATTTTTTCCACTATAAGATATGCAAATATAACATCCCTGAACTCCTTTTAAACTTTATCACACGTTGTAAATACTAGTTATAGGATTACATAAATGAAATGTTTTAGTATTCCTTTGGTAAGAAAGTAAGGTTTCTTTAAATCTGTCTTGAAATGTAATATAAATAGAAATAATTTAATAATTATAGTAAGAATTTGTGAACCTTTATTTTCCCAACATAATGTCTTTAGAACCCTCCTAAGTGTGTGTCACATTAACAAAACTTGATTTTGCAAAATGATTCTTATTGATAACTGACAAGGGGATTCAAAACATGTTTATGTGACTTTTCAAGGTTTTTTTTTTTTTTTTTCTTTAATTGCCGGAGTTCATGCACTCACAAAAGAGAAACAGAGAGAGAAAGGGAGAGAGCATCCCCCAATAGGGAATGACCACATTGCAGTCTTTTTTCCTCCATTTCTTCATCTTGTTGTGATTTTGAGTACACATGCACATGTGCCTGGCATATCTTTTCAAGCCACCAGGGCTGGGATTCAGACTGCAGTCTGTCATGTAGAATCTGGCTCCCTTATCTACTAGGCTGGTGTTCTAAGGGATTCATTGTTTTAAACAAAGCTTATTTATTTTTTCTATGTCTGAGAGAGAGACAGAGTGTGAGAGTGCACTCCCCAAATTTCAATGACATGATATACCTTCCAGCTTCTGCCAGCCCGGGATCATGGACACATACATGCCTAGTGTACTCAGGAGGTCTGTGGATGTGAAATCAGAGCCTTCTCATGCAGGTCCGCCTTGAAGAGAGCTGTGTTTTACTGTTGTGTAACTGTCTGGCCCCAAGGGATACTTTTTATATGGCTTAGTGGAGAAGAATGTCCTAGTGTGGCCCTCAGACTGCTGTGACATCACCTCAGTGTAGAAGGACTAGACAGCCTCACAATGGTGAAAGGCAAGACTCCCCACTCAATCTTTGCTGGTGGGGGTAAGGACATGTTTTATTCTGTGGTATTTGGCTGGAGTAGAGTTATTCTCTAAAAGTTGTCTTACTAGGCTGTTTCTTGGTCCTTTGACTTAAGAGAGTGGGCTTTTGTAGAGGCTTTTTTCATTTGTGCTCAGTTTCTGGGTTGCCAGCTTCTCTAGTATCTGATCTTGGATAAATGAGGTAAAAGAAAACCCATGGAACTCACAGCTGTGTTCCTCCTTGGGTCTACTGTCTCTAGCTAGTCTGTTGGTTTGTTTTGTGTTGTCTCATGTTTGTTTTAAAGCTCATATTCAGGGTTTTAGAGGTGTTTCAGTGGGGAGGCTACTTAATCTGTCTTGAAGCAGAACTGCCTTCTACAATTCACTTTAAACTCTCATTTTCTCTGAAGCTTTTTAGTAAAAGAAGAAATAACTTAAACACTGTCATTTCCGAAAGTGATAGTTCGTAATATGAAAGGAATTTAAGGAATTATTTCAGGTTTCAAAAGAATAAACATTTCCTAGGCACTTATACCACTCTGCCTGCCCTTTAGGTTGGATTGGGAATTGAATCCAGGGCCTTCCATATGGTCTCAGCAGAGTGGCCACTGTAGCTAGGCCAAGCAGTCTTAATATTTAAAATACATGATCAGGAATGTGATATGCTGGGGATAATAACTAGTTCTTTATGAATTTAAGTGGTTTAAAATCCTCACCTTACCCTCATCCTCTCAGATCCAGCTAGGTGGCCTAGTGATAACTGGATCCCGCATGACCAACTGTGCAGTTTGAGTCTTGGACTGGTGGCTTGAAAAATATGCTGGGCACATGTGCATGTGTTCCCAAAATGCCAAGAGGAGAGTAGAAGAGAAGGGATTGCAGCATGACCATCCTCCCTGGGGAGGAGGGGATGCTTTCTCATTTTCCCTCACTCTTTATGTCTTTTTCTATCCAGCAAGTTCATGCATCCTATAGCAAATTTTTTTTTTTCAAAAAGGGATAAACAGAATCCTCACTCCCTTTTATATTTTACTTTATATATATTTAAAGACTGTGAATCTTTATCATTTTTTTAGAATTGAATGCGTTGGGAACCAGCAGTTAGCGTAATAGCTATGTCGTTGGACTACCACGTAGTCGACCGCAGTTTGCGTCCCGGACCTGGTGGCTTAAAACTCACGCTGGGTGCGTGTGCGTGCGTGCCCCAGATCCCGAGAGGAGAATGGAGGAGAAGGGATTGCGGCGTGACCATCCCCCCCTGGGGGGTGATTTCTCGCTTTCTGTCTCTCTGTCTGTCTGGCGAGTGCACGCACCCTGTAGTGAAAACCTCTCCAAAAAAAAAAAAAAGTGAAAAAAAGAATTGAATGTGTTCATCTTTTTTCTTTTTTTTTTAGTTTCTTTTTTTTTTTTTTTTTTTTTTTTTTTGCTATAAGACGCGTGTGCTCGCCAGAAAGACATAGAGAGACAGAGAGACAGAAAGCGAGAAATCACCCCCTGGGGGGGGGGTGACCACGCCGCAATCCCTTCTCCTCCATTCTCCTCTCGGGATCTTGGGCGGGCACACACATGCGCCCAGAGTGAGTTTAAGCCACCCAGTCCGGGAATCAAACCGCAGTCGACTACATGGGAGTCCAGTGACATAGCCATTACGCTAACTGCTGGTCCCGATTTTTCTTGTAATGCTTCAGAAACCCTTCATGTAGTCAGCTCCTTGTCTGACATAAATATTAGAAATAAATTTTTTAGTTTCTTGCGTTTTTTTTGGCTATCATACATTTAAGTTCTGCATACTTCTTGTGTTTTATGGAATTGGGTTGAGTATGTAAATATTCTTCTATATTATGTCCTACTTCTTCCCTAGTTCTGTTTTCTTAACAGCTAATTCCATAATTTATCTGGAATTTATTTTGGTGTTTCTGTGGTAAAAGAGCTAGTTTAATCTTTCCTTTCCCTCCCAAAAGGCAGGCAGTTATCTTAGCACGATTTTAATATTTTCTTTCCTGCTGATTGAAAATACTCTCTTCATAATTTGTCATTTTCCTCTGTATATTTTGGGTTGTCAGGAAAGTCATGACACATTTTTTTCTATGCAAAAATGTGTCATGGCTTTTCCCATGACCCAATATAATCCATTTCTGGTCCTTCTATTCTTTATATTCTCATGGTGCTATATGCTTTCCTAGGCATTTAATAAAAAGTCGTAGCTTCTGTTTATTTGGTATAAAGTTTTATTTTTCTGTTAATCATTATATAATTTAGATGATTTTTTAAAAAACGTCTTATTATTTCTTTGATTCAGTTGGGAGATGAAAAGAGAGAGACACTCTTGGCAGGATCTTACCCCCTGTAATTCACACTAGCCGCGCTCCTTCTAGCCTTCCAGCGAGCCAGGATCATATGCACCCTGTGAGCATGTCCCACATGTGCAGGTTGACGGAGAGTCTGGGCCCAGGCCGTCTTGTGCTGCTCCATCATTGCACAGTGGTCCTCTGCCATCTGTGCATCTGCAGCTTATTTTTAATCCTTATTTATTTATTTATTGTTTGCTTGCTTGCTTGCCTATATGGTCTCTCAAATGAGTATTAAGTATCAAATTGATTTTAAAAAGAAGCACTAAGTATTAAAACTTATCATGTCTCAGGGAAACAGACATGTAGAACTTAGCTGGGCAGCTATAGGTTTAGTCAAAACTCTGTTTTACAATAGAATAAACGGTAACCAGGGATCTTTGCCACAGATATGCTACTAGGGTTTAATTTGTCTGGTGATGAATCTGCAACCATTATAAAAGAATTTATTGGTTTTTGTCACTGATTCTAGTGATTCTGTACCCTGATAAAATTCTTACAGTTTTTCCAAATGAAACATTTATCACTTTAAATACTCTTCTAAATGTCTGCAATTTCTTTAGCATTGAACATTTTTGTCTTAAGTATATTTTTGTACTTTGTTGATGTTTATTAAAATAACTCAGGTGGCTTCTACCTAACATTATTTACTGACATATAATTATGAACATTCCATTTTGAAGTTTGATATCTGCTTTGAAATATGGTTGCTTATCTAAATTACACTTACAACCTTTCCATCTACTTTCTTTTATATCTGTTTCTCTCAATTAAAAAAGTAATAAATACTCTCTTCTATTCTGATGATTTTCCCTTTGGCTTATCATAATTTTAGAAAACTCAGCTATTTTTAACTAGATCAGGGTGACATTAAAGAAAAAAGAAGAGATGGGTAGCCACAGTGGCACAACGGTGAAACCACCAGGGGAAGGGCTAAGGTTCAAGTTCTGTCCTTTCCCTGCACGTGACAGACTGTGTTCGTGCCTGTAATCCTGGCTGACTACAGCTGGGAATGGATCGTAGCATGGAGACTATGTTGAGTGTGCTTCCTGCTCCATCTTTTCCTCCTCCTTTTCTAATAAACTTAGAAAAAAAAGAGAGAGAAGTGATAAGTTGTTTTATATACAGTATATAAATGAGGCAATATTTATTTTCGATAAATATTTTTCTTTATTGGAAAAGTTTAAATTCAAGACTGAGGGGGCCCGCGGTTGGCATGGTTGTTAGAGGCGTTGGATTCCCACATGGCCAACTGCGGTTTGAGTTCTAGACCTGGCGACTTGTTTTCTTGCTTTCCCTTTCTCTCTCTCTCTCTCTCTCTCTGGTCAAATTTAAAAATAATAGTAATAACAGATGGAATTAATTAAATAAATAAATATTAAAAAATAAATTTGAGACAGTATAAGCTAGGAAACATGTAAAAGAAGTAACAAAATGGTTTTCCTCTTTTTTTGATCCCTGATTTTGACTGTCAGTTTATTAGGCTAATTCTATAACTCAGTACCAAAATGTTTGTCTTCTTTACCACAATATGTGCTCCCTTTGGACAATAAAAGACAAATATATTGTTATTGAGTTGTATTTGTGTGTACTTATTTTAAGATTTTTTTCTTAAGAACGAGTAAATCCAAAAACAAAATTGTTATTTCTAAACCAGCTGAATTATTCTCTTGTTAACCTGTACATGTAATTCTAGATGAAAAACCAGGCATTGACACCTATAATTCTGGTTAGCATTTACATATTGTTTTAGCATTCATTAGCAATAATTCAGAAAACTCTTTGAAATTTATATCTTTGAATTTTACTTTCTAGCACCCTTTTATCAAGAATGCGAAACCTGTATCAATATTAAGAGACTTGATCACAGAAGCTATGGAGATCAAAGCTAAACGACATGAAGAACAGCAGCGAGAACTGGAAGAGGAAGAAGAAAATTCGGTTCGTAATTATGTTCAAAGAGTTGATTTTTTTTCTTTTGAGTCATTTTTTAAAATAACTTTGTTCAGTTCCTTTAAATATATTAATAGTATATAACTGTTCTGTTACCTAAATGTAATATGTTCCTTCACAGTTTGAGATTCATTAAGTCTAAAACTAAATTTTGTTTTTATGAAATGTTTATCATCCTTTTCTGTGTCTTAAGAGTTAATGATTAGTGGAACCTAATGTTGATAGAATAGGCTACTACTATACCTAATATCTAGATGACACTAACTCTGTGTTCATTACAGAAATGTTGACTTAAACTTGGACAATTTTATGTCCTAGAACTTTTTAGCCTGATCACAAACCATGCAGACAATAAAGCATACTATGGTAGAACAGAGTTAACTAGAGAAAGCGGGAGGGACACTAAGGACCTACTAGATTAGATCAGTTTGTTCCATTTACTTTATATTGATGTCACTGCATTATAATAACAAAATGAAATAATTGTACTTTTATACTTCATTTTACAGTGTAATGCTTCTGTCCTTTGCTAATCATTTTTTCCTTGTGTTACAATGTTTTTGTGATAAAAGTATAGAGATAAATACCACTTAGTATTCAGTCAAAATCTGAAACTGTAGATACTTTTAAAATTTTTATTCATTGAAAATGTCTTTGACAACAACATATGTATTTTCCTTAGAAGTTTATCTTATCATTTCTGTATATAAATATCATTATTTTGCTAATTTGAATGCTGAAACTAAGATTGATTATCCAATTAGGAATTCTTTTGAAATTCTTTTACTCTTTTCACCATTTATTAAACTTTGTCTTATATGGTAGCCTGGGACAAGGAGAAATGTGCATCTTTGCAGACCTTATTTATACTTTTTTTTAGATGTGCAAGCTATTTATTTGGCTGTAATCATGAACAACCTAGTGAGACGGATGCTTTAAGCTTATAGTTAGATGTAAAATCTTTTACCAATGAGTTCAAACTAAAGAAAGCCTAACTTTTGCCCCTCTATAAGGGTGTCCTTTACCTTGGTATGCCAGTGAACCACCTGTAGTTATCTGTCACTGGCAGGTAATTATTTTTGCTTTGTTCTTATTTTCCATTATGATGATAAGCAACTGTTGACTACCTCAGATGATTTTTACTAGTTTTTAAGACCTTGCTACGGTATTTTGGGTTACTTTCTGGCACTTTTGTGATCTTTTCTTCATTCTTCTTTTTCTCTGAACTTAAGCCATATTAAGCTCATTTTTTTTATTTCTTAACATGCCTAAGATCTTTTTTTACTAATAGCATATGCTTACTCCGTCTGTTTGAAACATTCTTCTTTCCTAGAGGCTATTTTTTCCTTTTGGGTCTCAAGTTTTGATTATCATGTACCCCAAACTCAGCAGCTTAAAGCTATACATATTTATTACTTTATGGTATCTGTAGATCTGTATTTTAGGAGTGGCTTTGTTGGGTGTTCTGGCTCAGGGTCTTTCAGGAGGTTGCAGTATTAAGTGTTAGAACTACAGTTATCTGAAGGCTCGACAAGGGCTGGAGGACCCACTTCCAAGACACCTGATTCATGTGGTTGTTGGATCCCTCCATAGTGTTGTTTAGGATCATCCCAACATGGAAGCTCACATCTCTGAGTGAGTGATCTAATAAAGAGAATAAAAAGGAAATTTCAATGTCTTTTATGATGTAGTCTTAGAAATGACATACTGTTACTTCTGCAACATTCTGTTTGTTAAAAGCAAATCAGTGGTCATGAGAAATGGTGGAACAGAGAGCTCCTAGAATCTAAGTAATCATTAAGTTGGTAAAAAATGACAAACCGGGAACCAGCAGTTAGCGTAATGGCTATGTTGCTGAACTCCCATGTAGTCGACCGCGGTTCGTGTCCCGGACCCGGTGGCTTAAAACTCACGCCAGGCGCATGTGCGTGCGTGCCCAAGATCCCGAGAGGAGAATGGAGGAGAAGGGATTGTGGCGTGACCATCCCCCTGGGGGGTGATTTCTCGCTTTCTGTCTCTATGTTTCTGTCTGTCTGGCGAGCACACGCGCCCTATAGCGCAAACCTCTCCAAAAAAAACTGACCAACCAATTTTTTCAAAACTCTAGAATCTAATTAAAAAAAACAACAACAAAAAAAAAACTTTTAACATCCAGGGGAGTACCTAAAAGAAAAAAGACTTAAATTTTGTTTAAGAAGTATTAAGACATTTTTTGCTTGTAGGTCTACTGTGCCCCATTTTCTATCTCAGCAGCAGCTTTGGGGACATCGATTAATATTTTTGATGTAGCATGCTAATGACAAGAGGACAATCAGAACTTTGTTCTCAAAAAATTGTAGTTTTGCATTTTGACTTATCTGCTGGTTCCTTGGTTGTTCCGAAATTTGCTTTTGTTTTGGTTCTTTGAACTGGAATAGCTTCCTACGTGGCATTTCTCAAAAATATTTCTGTCTTCTAGTTAGTAAAGTTTCAGCGGATAAGATCAACACTCAGAACTCAGTGTGTATCTGTGTATTAGCAATGAACAATGTGTAAAAGAAAATTAAGAAAACAGTTCTATTTACAGTAGCATCCAAAAGAATGAAATAGCCAATAAATTTAGACTGGAAGGTTAAAGACTTATTCAGTGACAAGTATAAGACAGATGTTTAAGGATCAGGAAACTTAATAATGTTAAGATAGCAACATTCCCCAAAGCAATTCAAAGAGTAATCTATTCTCTATCAAAATTCCAGTGATTGGGACCAGCAGTTAGCGTAATGGCTATGTCACTGGACTCCCATGTAGTAGACCACGGTTCGAGCCCTGTACCTGGTGGCTTAAAACCCACGCCGGGTGCACGTGTGTGCATGCCCAAGATCCCGAGAGGAGAATGGAAGAGAAGGGATTGCGGCGTGGCCATCCCCCTTGGGGGGTGATTTCTCACTTTCTGTCTCTGTCTCTCTCTGTCTGTCTGGTGAGCGCACGCACCTTATAACAAAATCCTCTCCAAAAAAAAATTTCCAGGGGTCTTTTAAATTTTTTTTTCATAGAAGTGGAAAAATCAATCTTCAAATTCATTTGGAATTGCAAGGGGACCCAAACAACCAAAACACATTAAAAAAGAAGAATGAAGTACAAGGACTCATACATATTGTACTCCCCACTGTACCCTAAATATTCCTGTACAATATCAGCTTGAAGTCTGGTGTTTCGTGTTTTAAGTCACATTTAGATAGAGATATGAGCTTTATTGAGTCCAATTCTTCTTAATATGAAGACCTGTGAACTAAAGAGAAAAGTTGTCTGCCCCCCCCCCCCCCATATCTAATATATAGTAATGGGGCAGGCAAAAGATGGTATCACTGTAGAGTTTTGTTCAAAAAAGAGGGAATAAAGGAAGCATATGAGAGTCACTAGTCCACAGTAGGCTTGGAATCTAGCCAAACAAGTGTTACAAGTTCCATAATTAAAACTCAGTTCTATTTCTGCCTGTGGGTAATTCTTCATTGGTCATATATATATACCCTCTGATCTCTGAGCCCTTCTTTTTTCATGGAAGGTAGCTTGTGTTTTGATAGTAGTTTCTCAGCCTCCTTTACTGCCTGTAGAAGTTTAGGGTCCAAAGTCCTCTTTTCATTGTGTATATCTCTGCCTTATTTATTCCATTCTGTTGGTGTTCCTGCCAGAGTACATATGTGGGTCTCTTATTAATCTCATTGTAGTTTACTCCAAATAAATAGGTTACCCTCATAAATTTTGTAGCTATAATTGCTTCTCTGCCTTTGAGCTCTTCCTGAGGGACAATGCCCTTAAGATTTTTAGAAGTTGTGTTATTTGACTGAAGTATTGCTTTGGATTTTTCTGAAGTCCAACAAAGGATTTTATAGTCACCTCTGTAGTTTGATTTTCAGACTATGCTTTCCTGAATGTTCCTTGGATTTGAGGTTTACTTGGAAACTATTTTACAGTTGTTGCATTGTTGGCTGTGTATAGAGGTGGTGGATTTACAAAATCAGCAGGTCCTGGTTCTGTTTTTGAATAACTGTTTTCTCTTGAGATTATCTCTCTTTTGCATTTTGTTATAAGCAGCAAGAAGAAACCAGACAACATCTTAAGCACTGCCTGGAAATCTGTTTAGCTAGACTATTTAGTTCATGAGGTAGTTTTTGCTTTTCCTGTTACTACAGTTAACAGTGTTCCTAACTTTTCTGCCATTACTTAGTCTGCTGCAGCTTCCTAATATTCACTTTAGCTTCCTGAAACCTTTTAAAGGCCACCCTAGGCTTCTAACAGTTTTTTTTCAATACTCTTTAAGCTATTAATTAGCAATGTTTCAAAGTGCTTCCAACTTTCACGTAACTGTCCAGTTCTAAATTCAGTGATTGTAAGTAATTTTATTATGTCACTTGGTCCAATCTGTATTCAAAGTGAGAGGAATTAGATTTCACCATTGATGAGAGGACAACGAAAATACAATGTACAGATTTTAAAATCCTGTCAGATTTCTTATTTTTTTTTTTTCTAAAGAAGCATTCATTCGGGAACCAGCAGTTAGCGTAATGGCTATGTCGCTAGACTCCCACGTAGTTGACCGCAGTTCGCGTCCCGGACCCGGTGGCTCAAAACTCATGCCGGGCATGTGTGCGTGCGTGCCCAAGATCCTGAGAGGAGAATGGAGGAGAAGGGATTGCGGCGTGACCATCCCCCCTGGGGGGTGATTTCTCGCTTTCTGTCTATGTCTCTCTCTGTCTGGCGAGTGCACACGCCTTATAGTGAAAATCTCTCCTTTTTGGAGAAGCATTCATTCTATGGATAAATGCTAGAGTTTCTGATTGAAACTATTATGTTCTTTTGGAGAGGCTTTTTTTTTTTTTTTTTTTTCCCTTCACTATAGGGCGCGTGCGCTCGCCAGACAGACAGAGACATAGAGACAGAAAGCGAGAAATCACCTCCCAGGGGGGATGGTCACACCTCAATCCCTTCTCCTCCATTCTCCTCTCGGGATCTTGGGCACGCATGCACATGCGCCCGGCGTGAGTTTTAAGCCACCGGGTCCGGGACGTGAACTGCGGTCGACTACGTGGGAGTCCAGCGACATAGCCATTACGCTAACTGCTGGTTCCCCTTTGCTGTTCTTTTAAGTTAAAAAATTTCTTTTTTGTTTTTAAATTTATATTTGACTATTCCTTTTATGTAAAAGAGAAAGAGAGATGGAGGTAGGAAGGGAAGGAGGGAGGGAAGGAAACAGGCAGTACCTTTGGCAGCATCTCATCACATCATCCCGCCTTCCAGCCTGCCAGGCTCACAGACATGTGCCCAGTGTGTTCAGGTTGACTTGGGATCTGAACTACAGTTTTCCTTGTGGCTCCAGCACTGGAGTGGCGCCCTGCTGCCTGTGCCACCACAACTGGGCCGCTTATTGTTGTTTTAACTGAGATATTAGAAAAAAGTTAAAAGTCTTAACAGAATCAAACATTAAGCAACATTCAAATACTTTGCTTTAGATGATATTCTCTGGCATCTTGAGATCATTTTATCAGACTGTTGCCTTGAATATAAAATATGTATAAGTTCACACATACACACATAAGCATTTATGAGTAAAGTCATTCATCTACAGTCATTCATCTATAGCAGTTTTTTCAGGGAGTAGTCATTTTCTCTCAGGAACATTCATATCACATTGAAGTCTCAACATTTTTATATGGAGTTATCTTTATACTGTTATTCATTTGGGCCTCTTTTGCAAATTGGCTTAAACTGGATTACAACTGCACTTTTAAAATAAAACAACTAATTCCTCATAGAGTTATGTATCTCTTGAAGTTCAGTAGAAAGCCAGATTTTGACATTAAAATGATACTCTTTCATAAAAGTAAAGTATTTTCACAAAATTTATATTCATTTTTGACCAGATCAACACAAAGTCTGATATAGGTTGTGAATATAAATTGTAGATAAATAGGACTTTTTCTTGTTTTCATTCAGACTATACTAATTTATCTGTGGCAAGCATGTAGATTTGTAATTAATTATTTTAAAAAGCAGTATTCATTCTCATATAGTTCTCGAACTAACTGATTGGTTGATTTTTAAAAGACTAATTTTAAGTTTGCTGGTATGGCTTAATGAAATGTTATACAGGTACTTGGTGAATGTTTATTTACATAGTAAAAGAGTTACCATTTGCTGTTTTTAAATACAATAACAAGGCAAACAGTAATGCTGATGAGAGGATAGATGCCATTCTGACGTTTAATCCTTTGAATGTTTGGACGTGGAAGGCTTTTGGATTATCACATTCTCTCTGTTACTTAAAACTTTTATGGGGACCAGCAGTTAGCGTAATGACTATGTCGCTGGACTCCCATGTAATCGACCATGGTTCGAGTCCTGTACCTGGTGGCTTAAACTCACGCCGGGCTTGTGTGCGTGCGTGCCCAAGATCCCAAGAGGAGAATGGAGGAGAAGGGATTGTGGTGTGGCCAACCCCTGGGGAGTGATTTCTCGCTTCCTATCTCTCTATCTATCTTTCTGGTGGGTACATGCACTCTATAGCAAAAACCTCTCAAAAAAAAAAAAAAAACTTTTATGATAATGTGCCTTGGTATATACATATTTTTCTGTTCATTGTGTGGAGTATCTTTTGGCTATTTAAATCTGGAAATACTCTTAGTTCTATGTATTTTCGTTTTGCTGTACCTTGGTAATTTTTACTTTGTGTCTTTTTTCCCCCCTTACTCTTTCTTGAACTCCCAATACTTGGTTACTGGACCTCTTAGATTAATCTTTCAATGATCTTTTCTGAGTTTTTTCTTCTTTTTTCTCTTTTTATTCTTTCTTGGAGATCTCCTCAAGTTTACCTTCTAACATATTTATGAATGTATTTTTTCCTATCAAATTTTTAATTTCCAAGATATCCTCCTCTTAATCATTATTGTTACACTATCATTATAATTTTGAGTTTTCTTTCTCCTTTTCTCCTCATAGAAACACATAGTCAGGTAATGAAGAGAGGCTGGGGATGAGAGGAGCTGTAGGAAGAGCAAAGAGGCCCAGGGCCTGAGGAGACCTCCATAGACTGTCAGCACGTGCAGGGAACTTGTTTCCTTAGTGTTTGTTTTGATCTTTGAATTTTCATTTGTAATGTTCCAATGTCTAGTGATTATGTTGGAGAGAAGCACTAAAATTGCCTTCTGGAGGCTGTGTGTCAAAGAACAGAGCTAGTTGGCTAGTAAGTTTTGCTGGTAAAAAATGTTACGGTTCACTGTTTTGAGGCCCAAATTTACTCTTGTGACTTCTTTCCCGGCAAGCTTGTTTTGGGTGTTTTTGGTCAGCTGAGTTAGCCACTGCTTATATATGTATACGCTTATACACAATTCATATAAAGTTGGGAGTTTGTTTTCAAACTTTCATTTTTTTTTAGCTGCCAGGTTTTTTGACATCTCCTATTTACTGTTGACTCCTCCATGTTGTTTGTTTTTATGGGTTTATCCTTTTCTGTGTCTTTCTTGTAGATTAAAAGTGTTTTTGGGGAGGGATAGGCATAAACTCTTGTATTCTGTCATCCATTTCAATGAAAGTGCCTGCCCTTTGTCATTTCTTGGGTGTCCTAAAATTATAATCTCAGATAATGAGTGTAATATGATATTTGTTATGATTTTTTATAAACAAATCTATATAACCCTTCATATATTTCAGTGATTAAAAAAACACCTTGAGTACCCACAAATTTTAACACAGTTCAGAGTAAAATGATAGTATATTTAATTCTTGTTTATTCATAAATCAAAGTGATTTAAGCTGGAAAGGAGAAGTTCTATAAGGTATTATAAAAAATCAGGGTGGTTAAGTCATACCAAATTTGTAATTGATAAGAATCAAAGTAAATTATATCTGTCTTTTTCTGAACCACTGGTTCTTTTCCAAAGTGATTTTCTGTAGGTCATGAAGCAAAGGTGTACCTCTCTACCTCTGGGCCCTACCATATGAGAACAGTTATGAAATAATGAGCCATATCTAATAGATACTGTGCTTGCCTTAACATCTGTATCTGTGAAATCAAAGTTGTTGCTTGGCAACCTCATATTTGAATTTGCAACTCATCTCAGTTACCTTTGGCCCATAAACCTTGCTAGATTTTTGTTTGTTTGCTTGTTTACTCCCAGTTTGGAAGATTCTTTTGGCTGATCCCTGCTCAGTTATAGTACCAGGCACTGGCTGTATTTTAGAATATGGTAGAAGGTTTTGAATGGCTATTTTGGTCTCCTGTTTGTTTTCAGTGAGATTTTTCCTCAGTCTTCTTTTCCCTTGATTATTTTCACCATTGTGAGAGATGTATGTTGCCAAGTTTTGCTTCTGCATTTATTTTTAGCTGAGAGGACCTGTATTCTCTGGCAGCCTTTATTAGAGTTGTTTCTAGTCCAGATTCTGGATTGTTCCTTATCTGGTGACTGGCCTGTTATGACAAAGAGCCAGGTTTGCATTGCACTGTTGAAAAATTTCATAAAGCTAAATTTTGAGATAATGTAGATCAAATTCTTTCCTTGGTTTCAAAATTCCAGAAGTCTGAAATTCACCATACTGAACTACTATATTATGAGATATTTATATTTGATATTCAATACTAGTACTTTGATCCATTGTGGATCCTGCCTTTTCCATTCTGAATAAGTGCAATTTTCACAAAATTTATGTGTTATACCATTATCAACTTAAATATTTTCCAAATTTAATTTACTTCTATATAGATCAGCCTATTTACAGTTGGAGAAAAATTAGTGACCTAAATTGACATTTTCATCAACTTTCACTGTGGTTTTTGAAAAGGAAACACTATATGATAACCATTTCAAGAAGTGATTTCTTAAAAAGAATTAGTGGTATACACCTGTGTCTTGGGTAACTATTCTAAACAAAGCTCTGTATTTTTTTTTAAGTCAAGAAAGGTATGGAACATGATTGGAAATAGTACCTAGTGAATTTCCTTTTTATTCCTATCATAGAAAAGCTTGTCTGATGAGAATACACCTTGACAAATTGACATGTTTTGATAGGTGTTGGGGTAATTGTACAGATTTTAAAAATTAAACAAAATGTAAGCAGAGATTTCTGCAGCAGATTAACCCCAATATCAAAGTTTTTGTGTTAGTTTAAGCATTGCTAAATATGATAAAGACCTTAATTTTTTGACATGTCTGAGCATGCGATATATATTTGGTACTGAGATGGGTCAACTGTATTATATAGTAAGAAAGAATTTGTTTTCTGGATGTTATTAGTAGAGCATACTCTCTAACCTTTAGTGTGAGTTGATTAACATATCTATATTAGTTAAAACTTACAAATACCTGAATTGTCTATAAGAAGTCTACCTTTTAAAGAATATGTATTAACAGAATTTCCCTTCCCTTGCACTACAACTTTAAAACATAGTGTTTTGTTTTTACTAAGGAACATTCATAATAGTATCATGAATGTGGTATAAAACTCTTATTTAGCATAAACAAATAAGTGTTTAAAATATTTGGGATCAGCAAATAGCATAATGGTTACATTGCTGGACTCCCACGTAGTCTACTGTGGTTCAAGTCCTGGACCTGGTGGCTTAAAATACATGCTGGGTGCATGTGTTTGTGTGCCCAAAATCCTGAGAGGAGACTGAAGAAGAAGAGGTTGCGGCATGGCCATCCCCCCAAGGGGTGATTTCTTGCTTTCTGTCTTATCTCTCTGGTGAGCACATGTACCCTATAGCAAAAATTTCTCTTAAAAAAATAAGATCTTGTCAAGTAAAAGATACCATTATGAAAATAGGATACACTCAAGTGCATGCTTTTTTTTTTTTTTTTTAGATGATGATGATGATGATGATAATGATGATGGTTTGCCATAGGGCATGTGTTTTTTCCTGAGAGAAACAGAAAAAACGGGAGAAATCACCCCTCAGAAAGGATGGTCATGCCATAATCCCTCCTTCTCTGTTTTCTTCTCAGGATTTTGGGCATGCACATATACGCGCCTGGCGTGATTTTTAAGCTACCAGATCTGGGACTTAAACTGGGTTGGCCTTAATGGAGTCCAGCACTTCAACTACTACACCACCTGCTGGCCCCAAGTGCATTATTTTTTTAAATAGTACATGTTAAATTTGCTCAAATTATTTTTAAATTTTAATTTGCCAAAGGGTGTGTGTACTTACCATAGAGAGCAAGAAAGTAAGAAAGCACCCCCCATGGAGCATGGTCATGGTGCAGTCCCTTCGACATTTTCCCCTCCTCTCAGGATTTTGAACATACCCACACATCACACTCATGTGGTTTTTTTTTTTTTTTTTTTTTTTGGGGGGGGAGAGGTTTTTGCCATAGGGCACGTGTGCTCGCTCGCCAGACAGACAGAGAGAGACAGAGAGACAGAAAGCGAGAAATCACCCCCCAGGGGGGATGGCCACACCGCAATCCCTTCTCCTCCATTCTTCTCTCGGGATCTTGGGCACGCACACACACGCACCCAGCGTGAGTTTTAAGCCACCGGGTCCGGGTCGCGAACCGCGGTCGACTACGTGGGAGTCCAGCAATATAGCCATTATGCTAACTGCTGGTCCTCCATGTGTTTTTTAAGCCTCCAGGTCCAGGACTAAAATCAGCAGCTTTTCCCCTTGGTCATTTTTTTGGTGTTTAGAAACTCAAAATCAAGCTTAAGGTCACATAGATTTTCTTCTGCTTTCTCTTCTATAGATTGTATGGTTCTGCCTATTAAGGTCTGTAGTACATTTGTCTGTTTTTGTTTTTTATTGCATAAGGACATCCAGTTGTTTCAGCATCATTTGTTTAAAAGACTATCTTTTCTCCATTAAGTTGCCTGGGTATCTTTAAAAAAAACTAATTGACTACACTTGTGTAAAGTGCTTTATTCTGTCCCGTTAATATATCATTGATATAAGTGTCTGTTCTTTTGCCAGTACTCTGCTGTCTTGATGACTGCAGTGTTATAGAAGTTTTAAAATGGGACAATATGAGTCTTCCAACTTTATTTTTCATATTCAGTATCATGTTAGCTATTCTAGGCCTTTCCTTTTCCTTTCCATATGATTTTAGGATTACTTTGTAAATATTTACAAATTATCTTGCTCAAATTGTGTTGGGATTAAATCAGTGTTTCAAGTTAGGAACACATGACATCTTAACAATACCTCTTCTAATCCATGAATGTGGAATGTCTCTTCATTTATTTAGATTTTTTATTTGTTTCCTAAGTATATATAGATCCTGTACATATTTTAATATGTCAGACCTAAGCCAAGTGTGGTGGTGTACACTTGTAATCCTAGCTACTTCAGAATTAAGGCAGAAGAATTGCAAATTCAAGACCAGTCTGGACAGCATAATGAGACCCTGTCTTTCTTTTCTTTTTTTTTTTGAGAGGTTTTTGCTATAGGGCATGTGGGCTCGCCAGAAAGACAGAGTGAGATAGAGAGATAGAAAGCGAGAAATCACCCCCCAGGGGCGATGGCCACGCCGCAATCCTGTCTCCTCCATTCTCCTCTCGGGATCTTGGGCATGCATGCACACATGCCCGACGTGAGTTTAAGCCACCAGGTCCAGGACTAGAACCGTGGTCAACAACATGGGAGTTCAGCGACATAGCCATTACACCAACTGCTGGTGCCGAGACCCTGTCTCATAAAATAAATAAATAAATAAAAAAAATAAAAAAAATAAAAAAAAGTATGCTTATGTGTTTCATTTTCTTTTTCTGGTGCTATTGAAAAAAAATTTTTTTTTTTAATTTAAAAATACAGTTGTTTGTTGTTGGTATTTAGGAAAGCATTTGATGTTTGTGTATTGCCTTTGTGTCCACTGATCTTCCTGTACTCACTGGTTCAAGGAGTTTTTGTAGATTCCTTGAAATTTTCCACACAGACAGTTATGTCATCTGTGAATAAAAATAGTTTTATTTCTTCCTTTTAAACTTTGTAACTTTTATTTATTTATTTATTTATTTATTTATTTATTTTATTGTACTAGGAAGAACTCAAGTTTTCTTTTTCTTTAGTATGTATTTGTATCTTCATTTTTATTTTTTCTCTCTGTTTCAGGGGAGATGCCTTTTCTTAACTCATAAATTTAGAACAAATGAAAAAGACATAGTATTTGCCTACAAGAGGATAACAGTCTGGTAGGTGAGGCAGTGAGGAAACTGGTGACTGATCCTAATACAGTATAGCAGCTACTGCAGTGTAGCCGTGCATGAAGACTAGGAATCATTTTATTGCCCTTTATTTTCTAACCTTCCACTTTCCACAGAAGGCCCCTCTCTGCCTGCCTCTTCAGGTTAGCCATGGTCATTCTTTCTTCTGGGCCTTTCTCCTCAGCATAAAAATGTAGTTACCTTTTGATCGTTAAAAAAAAGTTGGGAAGGGACCAGCACTTAGTGTAATGGCTATGTCGCTGGACTCCCACGTAGTCGACCACGGTTCGCGTCCCAGACCCGGTGGCTTAAACTCACGCCGGGCGCATGTGCGTGAGTGCCCAAGGTCCCGAGAGAATGGAGGAGAAGGGATTGCGGCATGGCCATACCCCCTGGGGGGTGATTTCTTGCTTTCTGTCTCTCTGTCTCTCTCTTTCTGGTGAGCACACGCGCCCTGTAGCTAAAACCTCTCAAAAAAAAAAAAAAAAAAAAAAAGT
Organism: Tupaia tana; assembly: GCA_026018925.1. NCBI lineage: Eukaryota > Metazoa > Chordata > Mammalia > Scandentia > Tupaiidae > Tupaia > Tupaia tana. The sequence continues at coordinate 53,373,782 of JAKSZU010000008.1, read as the reverse complement.
TAGGAAAAAAATCATTCATACTCAAATTGTGTGATAGAATAGTCAGAGCCTTTGTTTTTCCACTTGGCCTACACTCCTTCGACTTCTTACACTGTGCTGAAATGCTCCAAGGTGACCTTTTGAGTATGGTGAGATCACTTTTGCAGTTAATTAATTGGTGATATCCATGGGTTCATCCAAGTCATTTTGTGGAGCGGGCTTTTGGATATGCAGAACTGAATCCCAGGGAATAACTCAGACCATTAGGGAAGCGATGCTTTCTGCAGTTGGTAGTTAAACCATGGGCATAATGAGATTGCTCAAAAAAATGTTTATAGGTTGTTGCTTTTGTCTAGGCATTCTAGCCATTGCTTCCTTAGCAGAGAGGGAAGTTTTCATGAAATATGTGTATGAAATTGCTTTATAATAGGTTTTGTCTGACTTTTACTCCTTATTGTTTAGTATAATCTCACAGACTATCATCAGCACAGAATATCTTTACATTTAAAAATCAATAAGGTACATACTGGTCGATACATGAAATTTTTTTCAGCAGTGTTTAAGTCAGACATACAATAAATATTTGGGGTGGGTTTTTTTTTTTTTTCCTACTCTGACCATCTTGGCTCATAGTTTCATTTATATCAGGAATTTTAATAATGTCAACTGTATGTGAAAATCAATATTATTTTCACGTGTTTCAAGCAAGCATCTTTGGTTTTGTATGTTTTGGAGGTTAATTTCATAAAATCATTCGTAATATTTCAAAGTTTATGAAAATGGCATTCTTCTCTGGTAAATGAGCATTTAAGTTTCTCTATGCTCTTAAACACTATGGAAAAGAAGAGGAATAAGGGGAAAAAAATGAATGAAGAAGAAATTATTTTTAAAGACAAATTTGTCCTTTGTTGTATAAACATAAGATGTATAACCATAAATCTTAAGAACAGTTTAGAATGTAGTGATAAAGTAATACAGATGTTTGTTATTTCCTGTTGTATTCTGCTGTCAATTTTGTGAAATCAACAACTACTCATTACACTCCTGCAATTGTAGGCAAGTCTTTGTGGAGATAGCCAACATAGAAGACACTCATTGTCCTTGAGAAATATAAGCATTGCTTAAATTAAAATATAATGACATAGAAGTGGTTATAGTATTTAAAAATATCTTACTTAAAAAGTATTATGGTCACTATCATATTTTTGAAAAAAATTCATAGTATGTAAGGAAATATAATAACCTATTTTTAAATCTACTTGTGTAGATTTCAACTAATGCAATTTTAGTCTTTTGTCTTTGGTGCCCTCTTGTGGAATTTTTGATAAACTGCTTGTAACAACAGTTTTTAAAGGTGTTATTTTTATCTTAAAGTATTTTATTTTATAAGTGTCTTTATATTTTGTTAATCCTTTAACATGCTTTTGGATGTGAGGAAAAAAGACAAGTCATGGTTAAGGTTGCTTTTACTTTTAAATTTTCTTTATTGTATATCAGTATTGTGCACAGGGAATGTAAGATAATCTTTTGTTTGGAAACTTTTATTACAATGCCAAGAACTTGTACAGTCTTGCATCATGAAGCCTCTGAAGTCCTGCCCATACGCTTTCTCACCATTTAGGCTTGTTGTACTGATGAACAAGTCTTTTATGACTTTTGGAGATCCTGAGAGCTTTGATGTAACTAAAACATGTCTCTGAACATGCAAAAAGTTAGAATCCATAAAGTTTCTGTTTGTTAAAGACAGGTATGTCAAAGACAGCAGCTGTATAAGCTATTGTGCTGGTTTTGCAGTAAAATAGAAGGACCACCTACTCATACAATGGGAAGAAAGTTCATTCTTTATACAGATTTCAGATACTGTAAATCTTAGTAATTTTTGATGGTTGAGTACTAATTTATTTTTTTCCATGAAAACAATATGAAGTGATACTTCAGGGCAAGTATTTGAGGGAAAATATTTTTGATGTTTTCTCAGTGGTCCTCTCTTAGATGGGTTGAACATGGTGCCGGTGAGACCAGAGTTAAAACCAGTGAAATCTATAGTGGGAGATTTCACTTTTAACATGGAAAAAATAAATAAGAACAACACTTTGTATTGATAATAAGGACATTGGGATGATTGATTAATTTTTTAAACACATTTGGAAATATGATTTTTGAAAGCTTTTTTGGGTCATTTCATTAATTTCATCTTGCTATAGAATATTTTGCTTTACTAGGGCTTTTCTATGATTTGAGACATACAAGCAATTGTACCATAGGTACTCTTTGATTTTTGCCCTTTCTAATTCAAGTAATTATTAGAATTAATTATTCACATATTAGCGTCAAGTAATTTTATATTTATCTCCTTGAAGTTGCTCTGCATGTACCTTGATTTCTCATTCAACTCTTACTATGAATTTGGAATTAGTTTTCAATTCCTCCATCAAATGCTGAATTGGCAACGTCCATTAAATAATTTTTGGTTGCAAATAGCTGCATTGTCTGTTTGGTTTTCTGTCTTCACTTGTTCAAACTGGAATCTTTCATGACCTTCTTTTTAGAGGCAATTTGGTGTCTTTAGGTTGAGAATATTAAAGTTATTTTTGATTCATTGTGTTTGTCTATGTAGAATGCTTCTAGAATACGTTGATTCTCTTTTCATGGTTTGTTTCTGATTACACTTGTCAGTTATGTTACTAGAAGACTCTTTTAGCACATGCTCTCATTAACCTCAAATCTGGATTCAGTAATAATGTTCTCATTCTAGTTTCTTTCTCCATTCTTGTCCTTCTCCAGTTCATCCTTCAGCTTCCTAAGTTGCTATTATTCTTCTGCCAGGCAGTTTACGCTGGCTCCTAATGTGTAAAGCATTCCATAAGCAGTAGGCCATCCCTTAATGCCATCAAACTCACTTAGTGCTTTTCATTCCAGCCAGAATATTTCTTGTGTGTGTGTGTGTTTTAAGTCTAGAATGTTGCTGTCTCTTCTTTCCTAATTTTTATCCTAGGAATTGACTTTCTAAGGGGACTAACTTAATTCTGAGAAATGAAGTAATCTTAATTCTTTTCTTTGTTGTTTCTACCCATTCTTCTAGTAGCTAGTTTGTTCATATTTTTATTTTGGGAGTTGCAACCTCTTCTTTTGCTGCATTTTATTTCTGAAAAGGATGTGAGTTCTTGATTGAGGGTTGAGTATGAGACCCTATAGGATGGATATGCATTTGTTTTCATCATTTATCTGGGGAGCTACCCTATTGGACTTCATTAGGTTAATTTCTCAATAGAAAGTTCCCCAGACCATGTAAAATTGAAAGCCAAACTCATTGTAAATTCTGGAGAGAGGCTTCCCTACTCCACCAATACCCCATGCATTTTGTTTATTTGTTTGATCTACCCTTTTACTAAGGATGTAGAAGTATAAGATTCCCAACTTTATGAAGGAGTTTCAATTCTATCAATACTTTGGAGAGAACCTAAAGACATCTCTTTTTTCCTTCTTTATCTACTAAGATATAAATATTTAATCACCAAACCCTCTTCCTCATCATTACATGTCCCTAGGACAGCCCTAAAGTCAGATTTAACTTACCACAGCTATTGCAGCTGTTTTGGGCTCATGGGGATTTATTTCCCTCACAATCTTGAAAGCTCAGCTATGGATTTATAGTATATTTGTTACATTATTGCTTGCCATTTTATTAGAGCCTCTAAGAGGTTTTAAAAATATGAGACCACTATAATATTGCAACTTCTCTCATTGATTCCCTTATATATGTTACACATTTTCCTGAGGAATGAATGTTTTCATACTATAGCAGAATGCACACTGAGGGATTCAGCTGAATAAAACTGTGAAGATCACTGCTCTTATCCTGACACTGTACTATGATTATGTTTGTAATAAAGAATTATTTAATATTTCAAGAAGAGAAATAAAATAATTAAAATATTCCCATTTAGAATAACTATTTAAGTAGTAGTCTATTCCATTAATGTAACAAATGACAAATATTTTCTATAATGTTTGTGTGGCTATTCTTAAAATCATTCAATTAGCAATCAAATAGTTAAAAAAAATCCTTGAAGGTGTTTGATATTACAAATGCTAAAATACCTAATGCAAAGTCTCTGATTAGTTCTCAGACTATCATAGCATAAATCTGTCCTAACAGTGGAGTAGGATTTCCTAATAATGTTTTCAAATATTTGTATTCCATGTGGATTTTATGATTCATAAGCTGGATTATCATCAGTACTCTGTTTTGCATTCCTGGCACATGATGGCCACTGATTGAAAATGCTATTGTATTCCTTACTGGAATTGGCTGCTTTCTGCAGTGGGGAAGCATCTGTTCTGCAGACCATTTTTCTGTAAAGTATCAACATGTTTTTCTTCTACTTTTTGTGAGGAATAGCGGAGTATATATAAGTGAGATGTATCAATAACTTTGAAAAAAATAACAGTGTAAATAACTATCTTATAAAAATAGAAAAAGCAAATGAAATTTTACCAGTAATCTAAAACATCAAGAATAAGTTTATTTTTTGTTTGTTTTTGTCATAGAGTGCATATGTTTGCTGAGAAAGAGAGAGAGAGAGGAAGGGAAAGTGAGAAATAACCCACCCCAGCAGGGGGAGGGGAGATGCCACACTGTAGTCCATTCTTCTCTATTCTCCTTTCAGGATTTGGGGCATGCATGCACATGCACCTGCCATGTTTTTCAGGCCTCTAGTTCAGGTCAGGACTTGAACCACTGAGTTGGCCATGTGGAATACCACAATGCCCTAACCACCACATCACCTGCTGACCCTAAGTTCAATGATCTTTAAAAAGTAAAAAATATTGCTGAAAAACTTTTGATATGAAGTTATTAGTGTTGGAATTTTCTAATTTCATATAATCTAGTTTCCATTCCAACTGTACTTTATTGATTCCCATTTGAGTGGTACACTCTCATTAGTGGATTGAATGTTTATGCTATTTTTATTGCTATTTATTTCACTGTCAATTTGTAAATTAGATTAGCATCCTTTAGCAAAATGACTACATAAGTAAAAATAATATACATTAAAAGCAATCCCTTCTAAAGTGGATTAAATGTTTTTATACTTTTAAAGGTTGAGACAATTTTGTGAATTCAAGGTACAAGCTTCATTATCCCTTTGTTGTAGATTCAACACCAGTGTAGGCTAATAAGGCTAAAAGTACTGTTTCATACCAACTAGATGTTATGTTTCTTGTTAAGTTTAATGGTTACCGCATTGAATCTTACAAGAATAAGAGACAAAATGACTCATACATATAAAAATAGATTTAGTGTTTTGGGAGTAAACTGGTTGCAACTATGATAAAATAAGATACTAAACTAGCAGATTTTAAAAGGGAACTGATAGAAAAATCAGCCTTTTCCTTGGTCCAGGAGGAAGAGTGCTGGGCTGCTGAAAAGAGTAAATCTCAACTTTTTTTAAAATTAGTTTTTTGACCAAGTGCAAATTAACCCATTTAAGTGTCATGTCAGTTTCTTTACCTCTTAATTTAGCAACATGAAACATGATCTAGTAAATGTATAATATATATTACATTGGGCTTAAGAAGTACTGTAGATAATTTAAAAATCTTTTATCTTTAGAACCCTTGCTTCTCCATTCATTTGTTTTATGAGTCAGGAAAAATTATTAAAATGATTTGAGCTTTGGAGTCTCACTGGTAAAAGGCAGGTAATAATAACTCCAGGGTCAATAAAATACTAAATGGGCATACTATTAAAAAAAAAGAAAAAAAAAACTTTATCATAATGATTGAAGAATGTGGAGGCCTGAAATAATTGAAGCCCTACAAGACTATGAAAATGAGTCTGTGTACAAAGCTTCATTAAACTTGTTTGAAAAGTATTTCTCTGTAGATGAAGAGGCAGATCAGAATGTTGTGCCCGAAACTACCTCTGATGGCTACACCTTCCAAGTGCAGGATGGGATGCCTGGGGCCTTTCACTTCTAGACTGCACAGCTGAGGCACAGAGGTGTTTGTCCTGTGCTATGTTTGATATCAGTTTGTCTTACTGTTTCTCTACCAAGAACTCTTTTTAAATGTGGTTGTTACTGTAGCACTTTTTACAACAAAACTATACTTTAACAGTTCCAAACTGTACATACTGTATGAAGCTTGCCCTCCAGATGAGTTTCTTATTTCTATGTAGAATTTCATACCTTGCAGTGTCCTGTAAATAAAATAAAATTCCACCCTTAAATAAAATAGACTTTAGGGACCAGCAGTTAGCATAATGGCTATGTTGCTGGACTCCCATGTAGTTGACCGCGGTTCGTGTCCTGGACCCGGTGGCTTAAAACTCACACTGGGCACATGTGTGTGCATGCCCAAGATCCTGAGAGGAGAATGGAGGAGAAGGGATTGCAGTGTGGCCATCCCCCCCTGGGGGGGGGGTGATTTTTTGCTTTCTGTCTCTCTGTCTGTCTGGTGAGCACACATGCCCTATGGTAAAAACCTCTCCAAGAAAAAAAAAATAGAAAAAAAAATAGGCTTTAGCATATTGCTTCTAACTCAGTGGTGATGACTGTTTTTGTCATTATTAAATGAATAATCAACTGTTAATACTATTATTTGTTAATACGATTATTTCACCTCCTATCATTTCTTCTATAGTCATTCTGTGTTCTATAGTAATAATTTGTTTAAATAAAGTTTTCCATAGACCCTCACATAACATTGTTCTTAGTTCTGTGCTTTGGCACTACCTCATAATGAGGGATTTCATTCATTCAGTAGATTACATAATAAGAACAGTGCCTTAGACCAGATATCAGGAATATAACTACAGATTTGATTATTGCCCTTACAAATTGTAAAGTCTGATGGGGGGGATTTGGACAAGTCAAGTGTATAGACAGTTAAAATATTGTGTAATAAGTATATGATCTGCATAAACTTAAGGTGCTATGGGAATACAAAGACATGACACCTAATTCAATCTTAGGGTATTTGTGCCAAAAAGTGATGTGTTTAAGTGTGGTTCTGATGTAAAAGGAAAGTTGTTATATAAAACACCCCACCCAAATTTATGTATGGATGTTACATGTATAGTCTCCTCATCCAAGGGCAGTCTCTGCTTTGAGGCCTTCTTCACTTGTTAAAGCAGAGTCAAAGGCTCTACCCTTGGTATTTCCATTATACTGTCAACACTTTTCTTCCTGCACTCAACAGATTGTCTTGTAATTTATTGTTCACATGTCACTAGATTTCTCTTTAATCTCAAACTCCATAAAAAATAAAATATAACAAAACTGTTCTTATTCATCTCTATATCACCTGTGCCTGATCCACTAGTTGACATATTACAAATGTACAATAAATTCTTGTTGAATGAATTAGTAAATAGAAATATAAATTAATTGATTAAGTATTTATCAAGGACCAGCTCTATGCCAAGTGTTTTTACAATGGGGCTTCAGAAGCTAAAAAGAAGTCTTTTGCTTTAATCCAACTTACATTCTAGTAGTAGAAAAGGCCAGGTACAGGCCATGACAAATACAGAAGGTGAAGGCATCAGTTTAGATGGACTGTCTGAAAAAATCCTCACTAAAGAGGTGACATTTAAGTAGAGACCGGAATTGAATAAACGATTGAACTGTCTCAAGAGAGAACATTCCAATCTGAACGAGGTCAGCCAGTTGAGAGGCTCCAGGAGGAATATGCTTAGAACAGCAAAGGGAGGCCAGCATGACTGGAGCTTAGTGAGCAAGAAGGAATGTGATAGGAGATAGGATTGACAGATGTTACTAGGCCAGATCCCATTTGGCCATGAGAAAGATTTTGTATTTTATACTAAGTGTGATGGGACGCCAAATGCAGAGTTTTCAGTGGGAGAGTAACTTGACATGATTTGTCTTTGAAAGGATCTACATCTGCCTGTTATGTGTGAGATCGAAAGGGTCAAGAATGGAAACGGAGAAACAGGAGACTTTTTTAATGGTCCAAATGAGGGAAGATGGTGGCATGAAGCAGATGAATTAAATAACTGTTATTGGACTCTTCAGGAATAGGAACTGATGACATAAACTGTTAAAAGTATAAGCCTACACATCTAGCACTTAAGTAGATAAAAATTTAAATGTAAGTAAGGTACAGGTATATAGTGAAATACAGGCTAAGAAATAAAATTACTTGATTCTTAGTTCCAGGCTTTATTGTTAAGTAGGTATGTAACCTTAGGAAAGTTTCTTACTTTGCATGGGCCTCCATTTAAAAGAAAAATTTTTTTTTTGTTTTATTGGTTTGTTTGTTTTAAAGTGTATTTATTCCATGAATGAGAAGAAGAATGATACAGTACCTCCCCTTAGCTTCAGCCAGCCTGGATCATGGGCACACATGTTTCTGGCATACTCATGGAGGTCTTCAGGAATTGTATTCTTTCTTTTCAACTGAAAATTCCATGATTTTGTAGTCTATGAAAACAGTGAATATATATTAAATATTTGCTATGTTTCGAATACTGAATAATAGTCTTTAATGGATTCAGAAGTATTCTATTACCCATAAGGTACTTATATTTATAAACGGGTTACAAAACCATTGTTTACAATATGAGAGCATAAATTTAAATGCAAAAGTATAAAAATATGGGTTGTAGCTTCCCCAAAAGTTGAGAAAAGAGGATAATTAATGGGCCAGCAGGTGGCGTAATGGTTAAGGTGTTGGCCTCCCACATGGTCGACTGCAGTATGAGTCCTGTAACCTGGTATCTTGAAACTCATTCTGGACACAAGTGCGGCATGCCAAAATCCCAAGAGGAGAATGGAGAAGGGATTGCAGCGTGAGCACCCCCTGGTGATTTCTCACTTTCTCTGTCTCTCTGGCAAGTGTATTCGCCTTATAGGAAAAAATCTTAAAAAAAAAGAAAAAGGATAATTAGCATAAGGCTGAATTAGCTATGGAGGTAATAGACGCTTGATCCTAGGACTAGGTAGGTTTTAATTTAAATGAATAGAGGGGAAAGACATTCTCAGTAGAGAAGATATGAGCAAAGAGGAAGTGTTAATGAGCCTACCATTATTGTGGGGTAGAGAGATTCAGTTAAGATCAGGCTGCCTATAATATGAACAATAGGGGAAATAGGATAGGCCAGGTAGACTGAGATAAGAATACAGAAGACATAAAAACCTAAGAAATACTTAGCTTTGATTTAGCAAAAACAGGGAGTCATCATGTATTCTTCAGTAGAAGAATAGTGTTCAAGAAAGACATTGGATTGTCAGAAAGTTCACGATGTGTTTTTTTCTATGCAAAAATGAGTCATGACTTTTTCGACAACCCAATAGTTTAGTGCCATGTACTTTGAGGAAGGTGTGAAACTACCTTAGTCCAGGTAGCAAGCAGGCATTTTGCATGCTTTGTATCTTTATAAATTGTAATATCAGGGACTAGCAGATGGCATAGCCTTTACATCACTGGACTCTCACATGGCTCACTGTGGTTTGAATCCCTGACCTGGTGGCTTGAAAATCACGCAGGACATGTGTGCGTGCATACCCAAGATCCTGGGAGGAGAATGGAGAAGAAGGAATTGCAATGTAGCCATCCCTCCAGGGAATGATTTCTCACATTCTTTCTCACTGTGTCTCTTTCTCTCTCTTCTGTGAGTGTATACACCATAAGGCAGAAATCTCTAAAAAAAATTGTACTACCAATAGAGAAAACTAAGTTCAGAGAAGTTAAATAACTTGCCTGCCAGTCTTATGCATAATAGGTGATTTGAGCTAAGATTTGAATTAATATCTGTCTGATTGTAGAAGGCTACATGGGAGAGTTTTCAGTCAGGAAGCATCACTTACAGTAACCGAAGTATTCAGTAGTGAGGAGTAATACACCCAGCAATAGTCGGAATGGTAAAGAAGAGATGGAACTGAGAGAGCACTTTTTTGTTATTGACTGATTGAAAGAAAGGATAAAGGTAAGAAAGTGCTGAAGTTTTGCTTTTAGGTAGCTAGGGAAGATTATTATGCTTTGTGGTGGTACTGGGAGTAGAGGCAGACAGGAGGAACTAGAGATGTGGGTGAAGTAAAATCTGATTTAGGAATGTTGAATTTTAGACACCATTAAGTGATTAAATAGTAAGTAAAGTCAAAGGAGATTTTAGCATTTGAGAGTCCTAAGATGAGATCAAATAGTTGAAAACATGAGAATGAGTAGGTCTTCTGAAAGAAGGAAAGTCATGAAAGAAGAGCAAAAGACTTTGTAATGTAATAACCAGGCTTATGTAGGTTTAGGAAGAGAGGTATCAAATAGTGTTCAATTGCTATTATATCAAATCCCGTAAGTTGCTGAGCCGAAACATTGATGTTTATGTTCTCTGCATTTGTATTTTGACCTTTGCCAGAATGAGATTTTGTTTTCATGCTTCTACGATGGAATAGATATAAATGAATTGTGGTGCATGATCAGGTTTTTCAAAACATCATATTCTTTGGTCTCTCAAACAGGATTTGTTAGTTTATTTTTATGACTCTATTCCAGTCTAACTTTTGGTGAATATTCTAAGCATATTTTTTGTTCATTATTTCATCCCTGACTTGATTCATCTGTAAAACATTGAAAAGCTAATGTCTAGGATAAGACAACAAAAGTAGAGACAAGAGGGGGCCAGCAGGTGGCATAATGCTTAGGGGCACTCAACTCCCTTGTGGCTGACCATGGTTCGAGTCCCAGACCTAGCGGCTTGCTTTCTCACTTTCCCTCTCTCTCTTTCTCACTCTGTCCCTCTCTGGTCAAATTGAAATAAGTTAAGTAAATAAAGTTAAATAAAATAATTCTTTTTTAAAAAGTAGAGGCAAGAGAAGAAAAAATAGATAAATCCAAATTTATCAAAATTGAAAACTTTTATGCTTTAAGGATACTATCAACAGAACATGTTTGCTCACCAGAGAGACAGACAGAGACAGAATGGGAAAGCAAGCCACTAGGTCTTGGACTCAAACTGTGGTCAGCTGTGTGGGAGTCCAGCACTTTAACCACCATGCCACCTGCTGGCCCCACAATACCACTTTATATCCATTAAGATAGCTATTATTTTAGAAAAATGGAAAATAGCAAGTGTTCTCAAGGATGTGGAGAAATTGGAACCATGTGCAATACTGGTGGGAATGTGAATGATATTGCCACTGTGGTAAACAGTTTGAGAGTTCTTCAGAAAATTAAACCTAGAGTTATATGATTCATGAATCATTCTTCTAGTTATATACCCAAAGAACTGAAAGCAGGGACTCAGAAAGTTTTTGTATACCAGTGTTCCCAGCAGCATTCTTTATATAATATATATGCACTATACATGTTATATATAATATATGTTATGTATTGTATATATCATATATGTTATATAGTATATAATGTATATACACATATTTTATATATGTATATTATATATAACATATAGATATATAATTGTGGATATATATATATATATATATATATATATATATATATATAAAACACAATTTAAAAGAAAAAGCTAATGACTGTTTCATAGGTTATAAACACTATTACGCCTATTGTAGAAGATGCCAATATGTTGTGTCTTAAATGTGCTCTCTTGTATGTTAAATCATTTTGTCATTGTGTCCTTTGTTACACATTTGTTGATAATTTACCTCTTTTAATCCTTATTTTAAAAGCAACTAGCAGCCTACTATTTCATCAAATAAGCTTTAAAAACTCAAGCTTTAGGTTATTTTGGATAATTTTGGTTCTTATGATAACATTTGTATGTTTGTCCTTATGTTGAAATTATTAGTAACAGCAGTATTTTTATCATTATTTATGTATAATGTATTCACACCATTGTTAAGAAACCCAGCCATGTTAGAAGAGTCTTTCTTCATTGCAGTGTTTTGCTTGCAGGATGAAGATGAACTGGATTCCCACACCATGGTGAAGACTAGCTCGGAAAGTGTGGGCACTATGCGAGCCACCAGCACCATGAGCGAGGGGGCTCAGACCATGATTGAACACAACAGCACAATGTTAGAATCTGACTTGGGGACCATGGTTATAAACAGTGAGGATGAGGAAGAAGAAGATGGAACTATGAAAAGTATGTGCCTCTTTCTCATTGAATGTTAGTTTTCTATTTTGAAACTATACTCACATAAGAAACTAGGATAGTTCTTTGTTACTTTTTATAGCTAATTATGGAAAAATTTTGGTTTTTGGCTTTATGTAACAATAAAAAGGAGTATGGAACAAGTAAAGTTTTAAAAATGTTATTAAGGCAGAGAGCAGCATATCTTTAACTTAGGGTCATGGGAGGAATTTTTTCTTTTTCTCAGAGTGGGTGTGTACTCACCAAGACAGAGAAAGGGAAAGTGAAAAAAGCACCCCCCAACCTCATGGGGAGTGGTCATGCTGCTGTCCCTCTCCTCCATTTCTTCTCCATTCAGGACTTTGGCTATGCGTGCACATGCATCCTGCCTGTTTCTTAAGCTGTCGGGTCTGATACTCTAACCACATGGTCAGCTATGTAGGATCCAGCCACCTTAACCACCAACCGTGCCTTACCACAGGGTTACAGGACTTTTTTGTTGAAGGCTGCTAACCCATAACTTAAATTGTAATTCAGAGATAAAAAGGTAGTAACATTTCCAATTAAAAAAGTGAACTTAAAATTCTATTCTAGTCATTACAATATAATATTATTTCATAGTGTCCAAATTATCAGTTAAGCCACAAAGACATGAGTACAAGCTATGGGAAAAAAATATGGGCTACGTTGGGAAAATAAACAGTACAAAGAAAAATTAAGAGAGAGGAATGTTCATATGGAAGAGTCAATTCTGTGTATATTTACTGCTTATCATGTGGGAGGAACAGTGCCAGGGTGCAGAGGCTAAATGCAGGGTCTAAAATGATTATGACATTTTCTCTGACCTTTGTTGCTCACAGAATGATAAAGACAATGATAATTTCACAGATTAGCATTTCTTTCTTCTTTTCTAAGTTTATTTATTTATTTCTTACATGAGTGAGAGACAGACAGACAGACAGACATCCCTAGCTGAGCCTACTCACTGCAGTCAACCTCCAGCCTCAACCAGCATGAATCATGGGCACACACCCCTAACATGTATAGGGAGGCCTCCGAACAGCATGTTTCCATGCACTACTGGTTGGCCTTCTGTTTTCTGGTTGGTTTGTTTTTCTGTAAATAGTTTTTTTTTTTTTTTTTTTTTTTTTTGAGAGGTTTTTGCTATAGGGCACGTGCACTTGCCAGAAAGACAGAGAGAGGTAGAGAGACAGAAAGCGAGAAATCACCCCCCAAGGGGGATGGCCATGCCGCAGTCCACAGTCCGTTCTCCTCCATTCTCCTCTTGGGATCTTGGGCACGCACGCACACACGCCTGGCGTGAGTTTAAGCCACCGGGTCCGGGACTCGAATTGTGGTCGGCTACATGGGAGTCCAGTGACATAGTCATTATGTTAACTGCTGGTCCCTGTAAATAGTTTTTGAAAACACTATAATTAACAAAGTAGGATATTGTAATTTCACAGTGATAGGAAAAACAGATTAGTTATGGCATCATAGCTTTTCCTTTCTCCCTACTGCCCTAGTCCTGTGTGTGCATGTTTCAGTACTAATCTGGTTTCCACTATACAGTGTTGATTCTAAATGGCAAACAAGCAGGATTACATGACTTCTGCTCTTGTAGAGAGAGCATAGAAAGTTGTAAATACTCAAGTGATTTTGCTGGTATTGCAAAATGGATAATAGATTTTCCTCTCTGACACTTCTCTTTTATTTTTGCCCACCCTTTCTTTTTGCTGCTTTCCCTGTGAAGTATTAACTCTGTTTCTAGATAGTAAATTTCAAGTCACTCTCTTTGTTTTTGCTACTTTATCCACATTTCCTATTACATAGCATGGTTCTATAGTTTGGAAGGGGAGGGTCATGAAGCACAGAATACTAACAGGTTGCTGTACGGTTAGTTGAAGGGGTAGGGAGGATATGAATTCTTTATCTCCCATCACTTTTGAGTCTCCTGAGCCTTTGCCCTGGAAAGCAGCTAAATCTTGAATTTCCTAGAATTCACAGCTGGACTTCTGACTAGAATATGCTTTCTTTATTCCTAACGTGTCTTATTCAACTGTACAGAATGGCGTTTTGGTTTCCAAAGCCAGCTAGTGTTGAGGTACAGGCCACTTGCACTGGAGATCAAATAGATACTGCAGTAAAACAGTTAATACATTTCCGATCTACATGTAGCATCATTTTCCACAATTTGATAAAATTCTTTTACTCAGACCTTATGATTCTTAGCAGGTCAGTTAGATCATTGAGTGCTGCTGTGTCTGGTGATCTACTGAGCTCTCTGTAGGATTATATAAACGACGTTTCCAGTAGACATACATACAGTGTATATGCAGTGCTTAAAAAAGGGAAAGTCTTTGGGGAATCCATGTTATACTGTAGAGATAAGGAAGTAGAGATAGTGATGGTGACTTATCAGACTTCATACTGTAAAATGGTACCACACATTTCCACATATTTGTGTAGTGACTTTTAGCTCTGGTAACCACAAACGTCAACATATGTTACAGTTTTATTGTAATAAATTATGAAGGTATGCCTTTTTGTCACAGAGGTTGTTTTTTGAAAACCCATTTTTAGGTTGAACAGATAATGGCTTGTGTATCTATAGTTTTAAAATATGCCTCAGCACATTTTATACCCCATGAACCAGTATTTTAAGTTTCTGCAAATTAAACATCTTCTATTATGTGGGATTCAGTGTTCACAAAAATCTAATCAGGTGATATTACTATATCCCCCAAGGATTATCTGCTGTGATGTAGCAATGGTGAAGAATATGAAAGTTATTAAGGGACTAGCTCTTTTTTTGAAACCGTAATTACTTTAGTTTTGTTTTTCTTGTGGTCTAAATCTTTTTACAGACTTCCTCGACTCATTGGTATGAGGTCTCAGCTTGTGTCACATCCGTCAAAGCTGCATTTGCTAATGTGTCTTTAGGAATTTTGTTCCCTAAAAAAATTATAGCAACATATTTTTGGTTTTCTGAATTCTCTAGAACATTACATTGTATGTTGAAGATTCTGATTTCCACCTCCTTTTCCTTTGGAGTTTCAAGTGAGCTGCCCAATTTAACATTCTTGTCCATTTAAATTACATTTATACTTTTTCTTTCATACCTTTATCCATGAAACTAGAAATTAGAGACCCATTCCTTACCTCTGAAAAATGTAGTGATAAGACTCCAAGAAGCAAAATTATTCAAAGACTATTTGAAGGGAGGTAGAGAAAAGCAACACAAAATATTTTAAAATTTGATCTGTTTAAAAGAGTCAGCATAGATTCTGTGGGCATGCCCCAAGAAGAACTTTCCAACCAGTTTTCAACATTACTTTTATTTTCTCACTCTTTGGTTCATGTATCTTGAGGACCCCATATTACTCATAGAATGTCCAGGCTTCAGTTTAGTAGCCAGAGTCTTTCACAGTTTGGCACCAGCTGATACTTATACATAGGTCTCTACTTCCTTTTGTTATACAGTAGCCATTACTAGTCTATACCAGTTGGAATTCTGATTGGTTAACTCTGGGAATAAACAGGTTGATTTTCATTTTAAAAAATCAACTTTTAGGACTTTCATTCTGAAGGAATCAATTGAGATCAGGTCAAGAAACACTGTCTTCAAGTTGATGGGATAGTAGCGTTGAGGGTGACTGGGAGAGCAGTTGCTTCAGCAAAGAGATCAGGGCCTTTACCATGTTTAGCTCAGATCTACTCTGTTCCATTTCTAGGTAGTTCTGGTTTTACAAAGCTGGGACAGGACTGGTTGCTCTGAAGGGAAACTTGCCGATATCCGAAGAAGAGCCATATTTTCCAACCAGGCTGTTAGGGTGTGTGTGTGTGTGTGTGTGTGTGTGTGTGTGTGTGTATGTGTGCATGTGTGTGGTTTCCTCTAATAGATTGTGAAGTTTGTCTTGGTAAAAATGCTGTATAAATCTCTTATGCTACATAATGCCTTTTTTTTTAAAAAAAAAATTATTTTATTTAACTTTATTTATTTTATTTTAATTTGACCAGAGAGGGACAGAGTGAGAGAGAGAAATGGAAAGTGAGAAAGCAAACCGCCAGGTCCAGGACTCGAACCTGTCAGCCATGTGGAAGTCCAGTATCCTTAACGACCATGCCACCTGCCAGCCCCAGTGCTACATAATTCTTGGGTTATTGTCTTCATGAATACATACTAATTACAGTATAGTCAGAGTCAAAAACGTTTAAGTATTCATTTTTTAGTAGGATTAAAGATTCATAACTCTAGAGCTAAGAGAACTCTCAGGTAGACCTGCCTTAGGAAGCTGTTACCTGGTAGCGTACTGCTTTCTTCTCAAGCATTCTACTATCCCCACCTTTCAGTTCATAGAGCAGACCCTCTGAAAATGGCTTCCTTAAGATACCTATATTCAGTGACATTTTCTGGCAGATATTTTAGGTTGTTAGAAAAGTCATGATGTATTTTTCTATATTTTTAATCCCAAAATGCATCATGACTTTTCTGACCACACAATAAGTAAGTTCCTATGTAATATAAAATAATCGGAAATATTGGGGAATTATCTTGAAGATAAATGAGTAAAGAACTATAAGCTAATAATCAATAAGTGTATTGAGTGCTCTGCAAGTAGTACAGGAAAAAATCCTGTTTAACAGTGTTTTTATCCAGGCTTTTTCTTAATTTGACCATGAAAAGTTTTAATGAGAAACATATCAACAATGAACATCTTAATATGGTTAGACTGAGAAGCACATTTTGGGAAATGCTGTCATATGAGCTCTCCAGTCCTTGACCCGTCTACTTTCTTTTTACTAGCTCAATAACCCTTCACCTCTCTTTTCAGTTTAGAGGCTGTGATTCATTGCTTCAGCCACTCTCTTACTCTAACTCCTTTCTCTAATGTCTTTCTTTTATTCCACTTTCTGGAAAACTGTGACTATGGATCAGTCTAATGGTCCATCTCCTCTGCATGTTCACCCTGGCTGCTGAGTGCTGCTGGAGAAAAATCACACATCTGTACAGATGAGAGCCACCAGTTCAAGACCTTCAGTCCCATTGGGACCCTCAGAACTTTCCTCAAGACCTGTGTTTTCTTCAGTCAGTTCTTTCTCATTCTACAAAGTGGCTATTTTAGACCTTAATTAAATTTCTTTCTGCCAAAAATATTAAACGTTACCATTTAAGAACCTAGAAAAGCGAGACCAGCAGTTGCCATAATGGCTATGTCGCTGGACTCCGATGTAGCCAACCACAGTTCGAGTCCTGGACCTAGTGGCTTAAACTCATGCTGGGCAAGTGTGTGTGCATGCCCAAGATCCTGAGAGGAGAATGGGAGAGAAGGGGTTGTGGCGTGGCCATCCCTCCTGGGGGGTGTTTTCTTGCTCGCTCTCTCTGTCTCTCGCTGTCCTTCTGGCGAGCGCATGCGCCCTACAGCAAAAACCTCTTTGAAAAAAAAAACAAAACAAAACTCAGGGATGGGGATGTTAATAAAATCAGTAGAAAGGCTGGAAGAGAGAGCGATGGAGGTTAGACCTCCACAGGTAACTCCCACGACACCACAGAAGTGAGCCTGTGTGGAGCTACAACTTCTGCCACAATCAGGATTGGTGTATCTGAGGCTGCCATTGGCACTGTGAGTTTAGTAATGCAGATGGAGGTCAACCCACATCGCTACTCAGGGTTTAGGAAGCTACCAGTACATTTGCAATCACCCCTCAGCACCTGTGAAGAGGTGCCTTGATGCTAGAATGCTGCTCTGAAAAACCTCTGGGTCTCGTGGGTGTGCTTTCCAGAAGGAAATCACTGAAATAGCAGGCACATGGCAAATGCTTACTTTTCCCTTTCCCCAGTTGTAGTTGTGAGGAGTTCTGGGAAATAAAGTGATTAGCTTTCCAGCTTCTGCACTACAAAGCATCACCAGAGGCAGGTAATAGTGGTTGATAATTTCATTCAGCCACAGTGTTGAATAATAGATTGTTATCAGCCAGAAGATTTCTTATTGTGTGCTATAGGCCTTAGGCCTCAGCCCTGGCTGGCAACATTTTTGTAGAAACTTGGATAAAACTATAGAAGAAAGTCCAACAGAATTACAAATGACCTGAAGTGGAGCAAAATAAAATATATTCTAAGATGGATTCAGGATCTTGAAAGAACTCCACAGGTTGGAGCAATGGGCTTATTTATAAGCTAAATTCTGTTCTTGGGTCTAAATAACCAATTTCACAAGTATCATAGCGGCAGCCCTTGAAAGATGGTTGTTTTTTAAGGAGCTGGACCTGGCTATCTCTAAAACATTTGCAAAACTTGGGCCAGTTCCATTGCCTGCTAGTTAAGGCAGCTGGATCCCACATGGCTGCCTGCGCTGCCATGAACCTGGCAGCTTGAAAAAAAGGTGCATGTGTGTGCATGTCCAAAATCTGTTGGGGAGTGCTTTTTTTGTCTCTCTCTCTCTTTCTCTGTCTCTTTACTATGGTGAGTGTGTGTGCCCTCTGGCAAAAAAAAAAAAAAAAAAAAAAAAAAAAAAAAAAAAAAAAAAACACTCCACAGATACTTTTGAAGTGCAACTAGGATGTTTGAATAACCGGGTTTTAGAACAATGATATAAACAGCTTTGCTCTACTGTCAGGGACCAGAACTCATCTGGAGTGTTGTGTTCAGAACTTATTGGGAATAGTTAAGAAAGATGGAGTCACACTGAACACATTCAGCAGAGTGAGTACCGGATGTTGACGTCTGGGGAGATCAAAAGACAATTTTTTATTTTTATGTTCCTTAAATGTTTTGCTTCTTTCTTTCCCCCCTTGATTCCCTTCCTCTCACCCATGCCTATTTCCCACCCTCCTCCCACACTGTCTTTAATACCTGCAGTTATTCTCCATGCTTTTATATCTTCCAATCTTTCAGTTTCTGCCATAGAGTGTGGACATTTGGTATAAATTAAGCGGGGACAAACAATTTTTCTCTTTCATAGCCTAACTTGCTTTGCTTAGTAGTAAATCATCCATGTTCATCCACTTTCTATCAAATGCCAGGGTCTTGTTTTTTTATAGCTGAGTGGTATTCCATAGTGTATATGTTCCACACTTTTTTGATCCATTCATCTGTTTGTGGACATTTGGGTTGATTCCATGTCTTAGCAATTGTGAATTATGCCACAGTAAACATAAACGTGCAAGTACTTTTCTGACTTAGTGTATTCCTGTCCTTTGGGTAGATTCCCAAGAGTGGAATTGCTGGATCATGTGGAAGTTCTATTTGTAAGCCTTTCAGGAGTCTCCATATTGCTCTCCACAGTGGCTGTCCTAATTTACATTCCCATCAGCGGTGTAGGAGAGTTCCCATTTCACCACAGCCTCTCCAGCACTTACCATTTTTTTACCTTTTTCTATCTGAGCCATTCTGACTGGGGTTAGGTCGTATCTCATTGTGGTTTTGATTTACATTTCACTTACGATAAGGTTTTTGAACACTTTTTCATGCTTTGTGGCTGTTTGTATGTCTTCCTTATAGAGTTGTCTGTTCAGCTCAGTTGCTCATATTTTAATTGGGTTGATCATTTTTTTGGGGGGTAAGCTGCTTGAGTTCCCTATATATTCTGGTTATCAGTCCTTTACCTGAGGCATAGATTACAAATACATTCTCCTATTCTGAGGGTTGTCAATTCACTGTAATCATTGCTTCTTTTTCCAAGCAGAAGCTTTCTAGCCCAATGTAATCCCACTTGTCTATTTTTGGGATTATTACCTGTGGTTTAGGGATCTTGTTTAAGAAACGTTTGCCTGCTTCCGTGTCTCCCAGGGTTTACTGTGCGTTATCCACCATTAGTTTTTTAATTTGAGGCCTTAGGTCTTTGATCCACTTTGAGTTGATTTTTGTTAATGGTGAGAGATAAGAGTCCAGTTTTATCTTTCTGCAGATGGATATCCAGTTTTTCCAGCACCATTTGCTAAAGAGATTTTCTTTTCCCCATGGGATTGATTAGTGCCCTTTGTCAAAAATCAATTAGCTCTATGTTTTGGGATTTATGTCTGGGGTCTCTTTTCTGTTCCATTGATCAATCCACAAGCCTGTTTTTGTGCCAGTACCTTGCTATTTGATTATCACAGTTTGTAATACGTTTGGGGGTCAGGGAATGAGATGTCTTCTACTCCACTCTTCTAGCATAGTATGGCTTTGGCAGTATATATGGTCTTTTATGATTCTGACAAATTCTGTGATTTTTTCCCCCCTAAATCTGTAAAGAATATCTCTGGTAACTTAATGGCAATTGTGTTAAATTTATAGATTAATTTTGGTAGGATTGACATTTTAATTATATTAATTCTTCCAATCTAGGAACATGGGATGTCTTTCCACTTTTTTATGTCATTTTCTTTTCCTTTTTTTTTTTTTTTTTTTTTTTTTTTTTAGTTTTTCATAGTTTTCCTTGTAGAGGTCTTTTACTTCTCTGGTTAGATTTATTCCTAGGTATCATAATTCTTGTGGCTATGGTAAATGGGATTACTTTCTTCAGTTCTCTCTCAGTCTGCTTGTTCATATATAGAAATGCTATAGGTTTTTCTACTGATTTTTTATCCTGCCAGTTTACTGTATTAATTTATCACTTCTAGGAGATTTTTTGTGGAAACTTTTGGGTTTTCTATATATATCATCATGTCATCTACAAATAGAGGTAATTTCACTTCTCTGTATTTGATTGCCTTTTATTTTAGTCTCTTGTCGGATTGCATTGGCTAGGAATTCTAGTACTATATTGAAAAAGAGTTGACAAAGTGGGCAACCTTGCCTTGTTTCAGTTTTTTTGTTTTGTTTGTTTTAGTTTTAAGAAATTTTTGACATAGAGCGCATGTGCTTGCCAGAAAGAGACAGAAAGTGAGAAATCACCCTCTGGGGGCAGGGCCATGGTGCAGTCCTTTCTCCTCTATTCTCCTCTCAGGATCTTGGGCACACATGCACATGTGCCCGGCATGAGTTTCAAGCTGCCAGGTCCAGGACTTGAACCGTGGTCAACCATGTGGGAATCCAGTGATGTAACCATTACTCCATCTGCTGGTCTCTCATTCTAGTTTTTAGTGGAAATCTTTTAGCTTTTCCCCACTCAGTATGATGTCAGCTATGGTTTTTACACATACAGCCTTCTATGCTGACTTTGCTGAGAGTCTTAATCATGAAGGGATGTTGTATTTTATCAAATGCTTTTTCTGCATCGATTGATATGATCATATGGTTTTTTATCCTTCTTTCTGTTAATATGGTATATTACATTTATGGTTTTGTGTATGTTGAACCATCCTTGCATCCCTGGAAAAAAGCCTACCTGGTCATGGTATATAATCTTTTTAATGTGTTTGGATACGATTTGCTAGTATTTTGTTGAGAATTTTTGTATCTATGTTCCTCAGAGATATTGGTCTATAGTTTTCTTTTTTTTGTCATATCCTTGTCCGTTTTGTAGATGATGGTGGTGGAGCCTTCATGAAATGAATTTGGGAGAGTTCTTTCATTTTGGAGCTTTAAAAATAGTTTCAATAGGATAGGGGTTAACTCGTCTTTAAAAGTTTTGTAGAATTCAGAATTGAAACTATCAGGATCTGGGCTTTTCTTTGTTGGGATTTTATTTATCACTGATTCAGTATCATGGCTTGTAATTGTTTTATTCAGGCTTTCCATGTAAGTTTAATCTTACCTAGGATATGGCAATAAAGGTGATAACAGCAAGCCACAGGTCCCTCTTGCATCTGGGTGCAAATATCCATAGTGTTTCTACATAGTAGAAATCCTCCATTTTTCACTACAGAAGTGCTAGGTGTCCTGCTAAGGTGTGGCTATGGTGGTTTGGCATTCCCTATAGGTATTGAAATCTGGTGGTGTATGCATCTCGGTTATATGATACCCCTTTAACAAAGCACAGATGAGCATATAAATATTAGTCATCCTTGTGCAAATGAAAATCTCTTGTAAAGGTCTCTGGAGAAAGAATTCCCATAGATGCACACAGTGGCTGTTTCATTGTTGATTAGTTGCAGAAGAAATCGTTCCTTTTGTTTAACTAAAATTCTTGGGCTGTAGTTTGTTTCCTTCTATTCTGCCCTCAATGGGGATGGAAAACACCTGTTCACTATTTTCTGTGCAAGAACCCTTCAAGTGTTCTTGGATACTTATTAAATTGTTCCCCAGACTTTTCTTTTCCTAGCTGAACAATTTTAGTCCTTTTAATCTTTGTGCGGGTATTATTTTATAATGTTTTTCTCTCTTTTATGAATAATCTCTAGACCTTCTCTATGTTATGTGTATCCTCCTTTGTTTTAAAATACAGTCTAATAAAGTCAAGAAAAAATTGATATCAGTAGTTTCTGTATTAACATCCTGGTTTTTATATGTATTCAGTATGCTCTTGGCAACAAATTAAAGGTCACATTTCTGAGATCATTAATCAGGTGGAACACCCACAACTTAAAATATTTTTAGAAGAACAAATTTGGTAGTATCCATAAATCCCTATGATGTTGACAGATATTATGCTAATGTTATGATTAATTGTTCTTTTATTCTCTACATTTGAGTATCTTTGTCGAAATCATGCTTAAGAAGTTAAATTTTAAATGAATTAACTTTTGTTAAAATATTTTTAAAAATCTTTTTGTGTAATTTGTCATAAGGACTTTCCACTTGTTTAGAATTCATGTGCAAATTAAGAAAGGTCTTCTTGAATAATTTGTGTGGACCGACCTACTTTCTAAGATATTATAATATATTGTACAAAACTTAGTCCATTCATAATGTTTTAGGGAATTCTTAAAGGAGATGAAACACAACACAATTCTTTAAAATCTTACATGCATAAAGGGAGTGAGTAGTGGGTGATTTTTTTTTTTTTTATTGCTAATAGGTTTTTAGTTCTACAAGCAAGTAGTTGAAAGAATTGAGGACAGCATTTGAGGAAGTAGGTAATTTTGAGCATGAAATTCATTATTAAGATTTTTTTTTTCATAAGCTAGGGTCAGAATTTCATTGCAACTGGAGAGAAATTTATGTCAATTTTATGTGATTATTCTTTGTGTTTTAAAAAAGTATTTGCCATAGCAACTGCAATCACATATGACAGTGGTTACTATCTTAAGATTTCCTATTTTATTCTCTCATAGAAGGGCCCAGTATTCCTTTTTTCTTTTAAATAAATTGTAAGTCAGAAACATCATTCTATCTGTCCCATTTCTGTGAACATGTACCTCCCTGGAGACTTGACTGTACACTGTGGCATGTGTTTCATATTGTATAGTTAAACATTACTAGCGGCTCTCTCCCTTCACTTTAAAAACAAACTTAACCTTTTTTCCTTATTAGACATTTTTTGTTTGTTTTTAAAAATTATTTTTAACCTTTCTTTGCATATAATAAATATATATTCACAAGTGTTAATACTAGGTCTTAAATTAAGCAGTGGAAAATATTTTGAATCCCAAGCACATACATTTGAATAAAAAGGTAAGTGTAAGCATATCTTAGTTAATAATATCTTGTCCTAAAGTCATCCAAAAAGAGAAATATTACTGAACATGTTGGTACAGTCGGTAGCAGACTGGACTGGAGTGCTGGAGGCCACATTACAGCCATGATTGAAATCCCCACATTGGCCTGAAAACCCACTGGGCACGTGGACAGAGAGGCTGGGTGACGTAACCATTACTACCACAGATGTGACAAGATCCTAAAAGGATGCCACCAAGTCCCTTGCACACACGTGTTCTATTATGAATAAAACAAAACTAAAAGAAATCTAATGGAGTACAGTCATTGCTTATTTAAATTGTCTTATAGACTTGTTAACTCTCAGAAGAATGTTTATTTCTATCTTGGAAATGGATTGTTTTCCAAAGTTTTGAGTGGGTTACCCAAAAGTCATTTACCATATAGGTTTTTAGGTTACCCTGTGAAAGACCCTTAAAACCATAACTCATCTGAAATTTTGTGAGAATTAAACTACTTTATATATTAGATTTCAAAGTTCAAATTGGAAGTCGCTGCTCCTTTGGGTCTTCCTTCAGCCTCCATTTGGGAATAGAAATCAGTTAGGAACTGAATCCAGTTCTATGGATGAGATAACCCAAATTGCAGTCATTTTAACAAAGTGAAATTATTTTCTTATATCGTGTAACAGATCCAGAAAGAGTGTGTTCTCACTTTACAGTGATTTCACGCTGTCATGAGAAATTCTTTCGGTGACACCATCTTTAGACTCTTAATGCTTGTCCTCCTGTTTACTACAGTGAAAGCTAGATCTCTAGCCATCAAGTCTGCATCCTAGACAGGGGGAAAGAACAAGAAACAGAGGGGTGGTACTGCTATCAAGAAAACAGAGCTCTCCTAGAAGCCCTTATTATATAATTGTCCAGAATTGTATCATATGGTCACCCCTAGCCACCAAAGAGGCACCTTCTCAGCAGTGAGAAGGAAGAAATCGACTAGACGTTAGATAAACAGTATTTTCATGTGCGACACTAAGGCACTAGTGATGACTCATAGAATTTGGGTTAGAAGGTCTTGACTGGGCTAGCGTTAGGAGCAGGCACAGAGCTGCTGGGGATAGAAGAATGGATTCCTGGGATGAAATATTCTCGTGACTTCACTGTCTTTTTCTTTTCTTTCTTTCTTTTTTGTTTTGTTTTGTTTTGTTTAGAGTTTTTTGGCTATAGGGTGCTTGTGCTCACCAGAAAGACAGAGAGAGGGAGACAGAAAGCAAGAAATCATCCCCCAAGGGGCCTGGCCATGCTGCAGTCCTTCTCCATTCTTCTCTTGGATTTCAGGTACACATGCACACACACAAGGCATGAATTTCAAGCCACCAGGTTCGGGACTCAAACCACTATCAACTATGTGGGAGTCTAGCGATGTGACCATTACTACACCTTTTTAAGTCAGCCCGAGGAATGGTCTGCTTGTGTCCTCTGTTGCTACCACTTATTTCTGATAGTTTTGACTTCTCTGACGCATTGCTGAAAATAATCCAGCTTTCCTTTCAGCCTTTTTCTTACTCTCCCAACCTCTAAAGGAAATGCCCGTAGAGCCCATCTTATCTTTTGTTGTGTTTTTTTTTTTTTTTTCCATGAAAGACTCAGGTTTTCCTCATTTTATTCTCTGTTGTGAAAAAGCAACTTTTAAGGTTTTATTTTTCACATTTTCTTCCCAATGCATGCTGCTGCTTTTAATATGTACGCCACAGTAGAGTAGATGCTCTATGAATGTTAGTTTCTGATAGGAAAATACTGTTTCCATTTACTTTCATAATATTTGGGGTGAATTTTCTCAGCTACAGGAGTCTGAATGAAGGAGCAGTCACTGATATATCAAAAGACCCATCCCTGACTGTTTTGTTGTAGCACTAGGGGACTGGTAAAGATTCTGGGAAGAAGAGTTCCTTACCTGCTAGTTGTGGAAAAAGCAAAGAAGACTATAACTAGTCTCTTCATTGTAATAGTGAAGCCCAGTGCTGAATGGAAGGAAAAGTAGTAAGAGCTGCCTGGTCCTGGCTTGCTGTGGACAGGGGAGGAAGGTTTGGAGGAGGACACTGTGGGGGAGTGCAGTTTTCTTCAATAGATTGGTGCTGCTATGTTTGGTTTTGTTGTTGTTTAACCAAAGCAACTACACAAACTAAATTTACTTTAAAGATTGTTGTCTATCTATTGTTGTCTATTGTATGCTTCAGTGAAGCATTCCTGTTATATTTGTCATATGCAGTTTATAATGGTGATCTTCATGTATTTCTTTATTTCCTAATAGTTAAGTCTCAAGAAATCAATTTCCTTTCTTCTCTGATTCTTTCCTATATAAACATTGATGACCATTACTATATTGATGTTAACGTTTTAGATATCTTTGTGTATGTGACCCATTTTATGGTTTTCTGATGAAAATCAGAACTTATAACTAAATATGTAATTCTAGTAGAATTACAATTCTCTTAAGGAATGAAAAGAATATTGAGCAAAGGATTCCTTTAAGAGATTATTTCCTCTCCTCCTCCCTTATGATTTGATTTATTCAAGTGTTTATAGAAAATTTGTGTAAGATGATCTACTCTTGTCATTTTTTTAACTTGTTCCCATAATGGGGCAGAAGTAGAGAATAACTTAAGTTAAATTTCTAGGCTCTATGTTGGAATAAAAAGTTGCCATGGGAACCACATTTTGTTCTGAAGATAGAAAAAATATGTCTTGTAATGATGAGGCCCAGAAACAAATCCAGGGCTCTTAATCTGTTAAACATTAATGGAATGTATGTGTCCCATCCAAATGTCAGTAGTGTAACCTTCTCAAATTAGCCAATTTCTGTCTTATGCGCTCTCTCTCTCTCTCTCTCCCCCCTCTCTCCTTCCTCCCTTTTTTTCTTCCTTCCTTTCTTCCTTCCTCCCTCCCTCTCTCTCTTTTTAAATGGGGATATTTCAGGGAACATAGTTGAAGATTAATACCACGAACATAGAATCTTTATTTTTAAAATACTTATCAATTATTAAAATATTATATCTTGTATATATGTATTTTTTTAAGGTTTTTACCATAGGGCACATGCACTTGCTCAAGAGAGACAGAAAGAGAGAAACCAGCCTCCGATGGAGGGTGGCTGTACTGCAGTCCCTTCTCCTTCGTTTTCCTCCTGGGATTTTGGGCACACATAGACATGCACTTGGGATAATTTTTCAAGCCGCCAGGTCTGGGACTCAAACTGCAGTTAGCCATGTGGGAGTTCAGCATCTTATCCACCACACTTCCTGTTGGCCCCTTGTTTCTGACAGAGAACCTAAAGGTAGCTTTGGCTGTTATCCTAATGAACTGCCCCTAAGAGGTTCCTTTTTCATGGGCTCTGTATGTGGAATATGAGAATGTTCTTTTCTTTCTTTCTTTCTTTTTTTTTTTTTTTTGCCATAGGGCGTGTGCACTTGCCAGAAAAAGACAGAAAGCAAGAAATCACCCCCTGGGGGGATGACCACACAGCAATCCTTTCTCCTCCCTTCTCTTCTTGGGATCTTGGGCATGCAGGCACACGCACCCGGCGTGAGTTTAAGCCACCAGATCCGGGACTCTAACTGCAGTTGACTACGTGGGAGTCCAGCAACATAGCCATTATGCCAACTGCTGGTTCCGGGAGTGTTCTAAAGATTTATCACAAATATTGGTATTTTATGCTTTCCTAATTTTTTTTCTTTTTTTGGAGAGGTTTTTGCTATAGGGCGCGTGCGCTTGCCAGACAGACAGACAGACAGAGACAGAGAGACAGAAAGTGAAAAATCACCTCCCAGGGAGGATGGCCACACCGCAACCCCTTCTCCTCCATTCTCCTCTCGGGATCTTGGGCATGCACGCACACATGCCCGGTGTGAGTTTAAGCCACCGGGTCCGGGACTTGAACCGTGGTTGACTACGTGGGAGTCCAGCGACATAGCCATTATGCTAACTGCTGGTCCCTGCTTTTCTAATTTTGATGTAGTGTCAGTATCTTTTCAGTGGGTACTGTAGTAAATTTGGCTCGCAGATATCTTTTCACACTTATTTTCAATTCATCCAAAGCCTGGAAAAATGTAATTGAAGAATGTGTTCCTAGATAATCAGTTGTGTTGAAAGTCTATTTCTATTTTTCCATTAATACATGCATATGCTAAGTATCAGATTCTTTTTGACTGCAGGTGCTCATTTTAATAATTGTAGTAGTCACAATAAATTTCTCAAACATATTATTACCAATATACAATTGCTTAAGTAATGAAATGCTAGTAACTTCTACTAATTCAAAAATAATGATAATGAAAAACCACATAACTTCTCATAGCTCCTCCCCGTGATCACAGGTACTGCACATTTGGATAGTCAAAACACTCATTGATAGAGTTCCCTTTTTTGTGAAATTAGTTAAAGGATTTAGATTCCTACATTAGAGAATTTATAGATCATGATAGATAAAAACAAAAACATTTAAAAGGCATAATTCATAGACTGAACACTATAAACATATTTTATTATTCATGTGTTTACATTGTATCATAGTAATTCATTAGATCACAGATTAGGCTCACCCATCAAAACATTTATAAGAAGGGGGCCAGACTGTGGTAAACCTGTAGTACGCCACATTTTGTGAGACTGACCCATGTGGGAAGGTTTTGAGTTCGTGTGCAGAGACCTCCCTGAGTGTGCTGGCCATGTCTGTGCCCAAAATCCAGGACTGCTGAAAATGGGTTTGGATTTATGGCATTAAGGTCCTGTTGGGGATGTTGTCTATCTGTGTCTCTTTCTTGTTCATGGAATAAATAAATTTTTAAAAGGAAAGAAAAATAGTAAAATTTAAAAAGGCCTCTGTGTAGATATTTAAGAATAAAGTCACTTGCAATAAGAAAAAACTTGGCTCATGTAAAAAACACATAATCAGAAGGAGTCTAAGAGATATTTGCATACCCATGTTCATAGCAACATTATTCACAATAGCCAAAAGATGGAAGGAACTCAAAGGTCCATTTGCAGATGATTAGATTAACAAAATATGGTGAATACATACAGTGAAATATCATCTAGCCCTGAAAAGGAAAGGAATTCTGGTACATGCTGCAAAATGAGTCAGCCTTGTGGGCACTGTACTAAAAAAGACGAGTACTACAGCGATTCTACTTACATAAAGTATATAGAATATTGAGAATTATAAAAGCAGAAAGTAAAATGGTGGTTGCCAGGGACTGGGGGAAGGAAAAAATTGGGAGGGTATTTTTTTTTTTTTTTTTTTTGAGTGGTTTTTGCTATAGGGTGCGTGCGCTTGCCAGAGAGACAGAGAGACAGAAAGCAAGAAATCACCCCATTTCTGCCCCCCCTCCAGTAGAGATGGCCACACTGCAATCCCTTCTTCTCTATTCTTCTCTCAGGATCTTGGGCACACATGCACACATGCCTGGTGTGAGTTTAAGCCACCAGGTCCTGGCCTCAAACCGTGGTCGACTACATGGAAGTCCAGCAACATAGCCATTATGCCAATTGCTAGTCCTGAAAATCGGGAGTTGAAAGACAGTTTTGCAAGATCAAAGGAGTTACAGATTGATCACACAGTAATACTACTGAACAATACATTTAAAAGTTTATTTTAAGATGATAAATTATTTTCCAGTTTTTTTACTGTGGTAAAATATACAGAATATAAAATTTACCCTTTTAATCTGTGTGTGTGTGTGTGTGTGTGTGTGTATGTATGTGTGTGTGTGTGTGTGGTGTATGGGGTATTTAGATAGGATCTTGCTGTGGGGTATTTCTCCTGCCTCAGCTTCCCTTTCTGGGATGAAAGTGGCTCTTTAGTATGGGCCTCTCATGTGACCTCAGCCTGCCAGGCAGCAGCATACAGCATGGGCTGTAGTGGCTGGACCTGAAACGTTTTTAAGCATACAGGTCAGTGAGGTTAAATACATTCATTATGCTGTGGGAACCATCAACATTTTCTGTCTCCATGACTGTTTTCATCTTGTAAAACTGATACTATGCACCCACTAAACACTAACTCCTCATTTCTTACAGATACTCTGTACCCATTAAACACTGATTTCCCATTTCTTACTCCCCCAGCCCCTTACAACCAGCGTTCTACTTTCTTTTCTTTCTTTTTTTTTTTTTTTTTTTTTGGAGAGGTTTTTGCTATAGGGTGCATGCACTCTCCAGACAGACAGAGAGAGACAGAGAGACAGAAAGTGAGAAATCACCCCCCAGGGGGGATGGCCATGCCGCAATCCCTTCTCCTCCATTCTCCTCTCAGGATCTTGGGCACGCACGCACACGCGCCCAGCGTGAGTTTAAGCCACCTGGTCCAGGACACAAACCGCGGTCGACTACATGGGAGTCCAGCGACATAGCCATTATGCTAACTGCTGGTTCCCCACCCCCCTTTTTCTTCAGGCACAGAATTCCATACTCTCTGAACCAACTTGTGAAATAGACATCAGTGGACATTGTGGCACAATGGCTTTGTAGCGCATTGGACTTTCAAAATAGTTGTCAGGGCAATTCATCATAACGACAAACGATAAAGGTTTTAGCATGCATTCTTTGGACCAAAATGACCTTATGGCATAAGCCAACAGTGTTACTTAGTTGTCGTAGTGTTAACTGTAATTTTAATTGGCCAGATCATTATGAATATTATGTCTCATTTGAAAGGAACACAGAGATGAATGTTTCCATAAACAAGTACAAAAGATGGTGATGAGTCTGAAAACATAAAAGGAGCTTGGGCTGCTTCATCTGAAAAACAGAAAGCCAAGATGGGAGCCATCACCTCTGTCTTCAGATATTTGAGGGACAAGTATATGAAAGAGGAGTTTATTTGGAACACAAGTGTAAATTACAGTAGAACAGATTTCCGTTTCAACCTTGAAAATGTATTTTTGTAACTCAGAATTGCCTAATAGGCTTTCATGGGGGGAGATGTATTCCTTACAGGAAATTTTTAAGAATATAGCTTTTTATGCAGAGAGTTATATGGAAGTGCCTTCTTGGTGGTCTCTGAGGTGTTTATTTGGAACCCTAGGGCTGTAAGGAATCCAGTGTGAAAACCACTGATCAAGACCATAACAGCCAGATTCCAAATGTCTTTCACTTTAATTGTTCAGCATAAAAAAATGAGGAGCCACTGAAAGATTCCATGTGAAGAATGGAATGGTTTGATTTGAATGTAGAAAGGTCGCTATGCTGACAGTATGGAAAATTCAAATCAAAACTGGGATTCTAGAAAAAAGGAGACTAGTTTGGAGGCTACTGGAATATGCTAGGCAAGAAATGATTAGAAACTAAATTAAGACAGTAGCAGTGGTGAATAGAGAAAACTAGATTTAAACAACTCTGTTGAGAGGTAGAAATAAAAAGATCTCGTGATCAGTTTAATATGATGGTAAGGGAGGGATCTGATTTAATTATTTAATTACTTTGGGGGCTGAGTAAATGATTTTGAGTTTAGCAGAGATAGAGCATATCAGAGGAGCTACAGGTTTGAGGGGAAAGATAAGTTAACTGGTAATGTAAACTTACTTCAGATTGAGCAGTCCAATAGCAAGCAGTTGCAAAGTCGAATACAGAATTTAGGAACAAGGTCTGGGCTGGAGAAATTGCATAGGAAGATACAGATATAAATATACAGGAAAAATCATGGAATTCCATGAGAAAAGCCCTTACAATTTCTTACAGTTGATAGTGTACAATGACAATAACAATGCAGACTTAAACGTTAAAAACGAATTTTAAAATTTACTTTGACAAATTTCAAATGCAAATGAAATGATTTTTAATAAAATTACTTTTAAGTTTTTGCTGAAATTCTGAAATTTTTCTATAGTTCAAGAATATTCTAGACCATTGCCTAGTCAGTTTGATTTTTATTTTAGTCTGGACATATATATATATATATATATATATATATGTGTGTGTGTGTGTGTGTGTGTGTGTGTGTGTGTGGGTGGGTATATATTATATATACATGTGTGTATATATATTATTCATATATATGTGTGTATATATATTATTTTATTTTACTTTGTTCTTCATGAAATGGGCTACTTTGGCCTTGAATGTTACTGGCACAAATTCATTATACGGCTCAATCATATTTCAGAGCGTCAGATGGCAGTAAAATGCAACACCGTGACTCTAACTCACATTGGAAGGTTCCGGGTTTGTGTCCAGAGACGTCCCTGAGTATGCCAGTATGCCAGGCACACATATGCCCATAATCCAGGACTGGCTGAGCCTGGGGGTGGGGGCAGGGTAGATCACAACATCAAGAACTTTTTAGGGGAGCAGTTTCTCTCTTTTTCTGAAAAAAATAAATAAACTTAAAAAGAAAAAAAGATCATATTTCAGGGCTAGTCCCATAACCATATGGTTAAGGAAGCTGGATCCTACATGGCTAACTGTGGTTTGAATACACCCGGCACATGTGACTAAGTTCCCAAAACGATGGAGAAGGGATTGTGGCTTGACCATAACTATGTTCCATTGACTGTGTGCTCTTCCTCTTTCTCTCTCTCTCTGTCTGTCTGGTGAGCACACATGCGCTCTGGCAATAAAAAGTCATGCTTCATTTAAAAATCATCCTTCTTTAAATATAAGAGCTTATACCTTCCTTTTGTTCTTTGTTTACCTAAGGAAATGCAACTTCACCACAAGTACAAAGACCATCTTTCATGGATTACTTTGATAAGCAGGACTTCAAGAATAAGACTCATGAAAACTGTAATCAGAACATGCACGAACCCTTCCCTATGTCCAAAAATGTTTTTCCTGATAACTGGAAAGTTCCTCAAGATGGAGACTTTGACTTTGTAAGTACATTTAATTCTCTCATTTGTTTTCTCCTTCTGTATTTTATCAGCATATTGTGAAACATAGTATATGTATAATATATGAACTGTTTGTATTTATAAAATTGTAGACTATATATTAATATTCAATATATAGCCATATATGTGGATAGTAGAATGGTGAAATTGTAGTTTGCATGTAGAAATATACTCGCAGAGGAATGTAAATAATTGCTGATAGTAGAATAATAATAATTGCTCAAATTTAGAGAAACACGTAAGTCTTTAAAACTATTGGGTCATCTGAAAAATCATGATACATTTTTGCATAGAAAAATACACCATGACTTCTCCGATGACCCAGTAAAATGACAGCTCTTTCAAAAAATGTTTTTAATAATGCAAATATGAAATTCTCTGACTATCAGTAAATTCAGTTACCAAAATAAATAATGCAAAAGTGTTTATGGCATAGACTTTGAGAAATTTGTATCAACTTTGGAAGTTAACTGAATAGTTTCTGCTTGATTAAGTGTTAATTCTACTTGGTTTGTCAGAAATAAGAGTCATAAATCCAGGTAGCATATAAATTTCAATATAAAATTGTGTTTTTTCCTTGTTTTGTTACATTTTCTTTTTATTTCTTTTGCCCTGCTTCTTATTTATTTCTTTTAAAGAATGCATGGAGTACAGATGAACTATTTATTATTTTTTTTTAAGAGAAATTTTTGCTGTAGGGTACGTGTGCTTGCAGGAGAAACACAGAGAGAGAGAGAGAGAAACAGAAAGTGAAAAACCACTCCATAGGGAAAATGGCCATGCTGCAGTTCCTTCTCCATACTCCTCTCTCAGGATTTTGGACATGCACACACACATGTCTGGCGTGAGTTTGAAGCCACCTTGTCTGGGCCTCAAACCATGGTCGACCATGTTGGAGTCCAGTGATGTAACCATTACACCATCTGCTTGTCCCCTCTTTTTTTGTTTTTCTTTTTCCTTAAGAAAGATTTTTGGTTTGGGTGTGTGTGCTTGCTAGAGAGACAGAGACAAAAATGTGAGAAATCACCCCCCTACAGAGGGATGGCCATGCTGCAATACTTTCTTCTCTGTTCTCCCAGGATTTGGGGCATGCATGCATTCACACCCAGTGTGAATTTTAAGCTGCCAGGTCTGGGACTTGAACCATGGTCGACTATGTGGAGTTCAGCAATGTAACTATTACGCTATCTGCTTGTTCCCAGATGAACTATTATAAAGCAGCTGTTTCCAGAACTTTAGAGAGTAAACTATCAAAATGAATTCTTTAATGGAATAAGAATTTTTATGGAGTAAATTGTTGTTTTATAATGTTACTTTTGCTTATTGTTCTGGAAGATTTTATTCTAAATAACTATAATCCTTTATGAGTATAGTAATAAATACATTTTTAAGTAAACAAATTTTAGATAAATGTATGTTTTTAAACTTTAAGTAATACTAAGTTATCTGAGACATGACTGTTAATACTTTGGTATTATGAATATTTTTAAGAACTTTTCTATTACTTGAGTTTTCTTTTTTTTTCCTTTTTTTTTTTTTTTTGGAGAGGTTTTTGCTATAGGGCACATGTGCTCACCAGAAAGAGAGAAATCACCCCCCGGGGGGATGGACATGCCACAATCCCTTCTCCATTCTCCTCTCGGATCTTGGGCACACACACACATATGCCCTGCGTGAGTTTAAGCCACCGGGTCCGGGACTCGAACCACGGTCGACTACATGGGAGTCCAGTGACATAGCCATTACGCCAACTGCTGGTCCCCTTGAGTTTCTAATAGATAACAAAGGTTAAAAATCTATCCCCTATAAATGTAGTACTAATTGCTAGCAAATATTAGCAATATAATTTACAAGATGGCCTGAAACATTAACTGTAGTATCTACATACTGTTTTTTCAAAGTTGGAGTAAAATATTAGAAAATAAAATGTGTATTTCTTTATACACAGTAAGATATCATTTTAAGCTATCTACTTTTTAAAAAATTATAAATTATTTAGAATGCTGACACTCAAGCTTTAAATCATTAATGAACACGATAAATAATGTAGAGTATTTAGCATCTAAAAACTCTGTCTTGTCTCATTTGGAATAAATCTTAGTAGTCACTGAAAAGCAGTTTGAAATGAACAACAAAATAATGAATAAATTATAGGTTAAGAAACAGCAAATAAAATTATTTAAAGCTGTTTCAGTTAGTCTTTGCTACTACCCCAAAACTTAATGACTTAAAGTAACTATTTTATTTGCTTATAATTTTGTGGGTTAACATTGTGGCTAGGTTCAGCTACAGCTAGGTTCTTCTAATAGTCTCGTCTGGAGTTTCTCAAATAGTTACAGTCATCATCAGTTGAACTGGGCTGAATGGTCTCTCTAAAATGATTTCACTCATGATGCAGTTGTACTGACTGTTGACTGGGTCATACAATCCCATCAGGCAGGCCTAGGGTTTTGACATGTCTGTAGCAGACTTCCAAGAAGGTGAGAACAGAAGCTGCAAGGCCTCTTGACCTCAACTTAGAATTTGTACAGGATCCATATACAATAATATCAGAAAGAATTAAATGCTGGGACCAGCAGTTGGCGTAACGGCTATGTCACTGGACTCCCATGTAGTTGACCGCGGTTCGAGTCCTGGACCTGGTGGCTTAGCTTCATGCTGGGCATGTGTGCGTACGTGCCCCAAATCCCAGGAGGAGAATGAAGGAGAAGGGACTGCAGCATAGCCATCCCCCCCAGTGGGTGAATTCTCACTTTCTGTCTTTCTGTCTCTCTCTGTCTTTCTGGTGAGCTCATGTGCCCTATAGCAAAAACCTCTCCTAAAAAAAAAAAAAAAAAAAAAAAAAAAAAAAAGAATTAAAATGCTTAGGTATACTCTTAACCAAGGAGGTGGAATACTTACATACTGAAAATGACAAAATGTTTCTAAAAGATATTAAAGAAGACTTAGCACATGGAAAGATATCTTATATTCATGGATTGGAAAGCTTCATATAGTTCAGATGTTAATGCTGCCCAAAGCACTCTACAGCTTCAGTGTAATCACTATCAAAACCCTAATGATGTTTTTTGCAAAAATAGAAAATTTCACCCTAAAATTTAAATGGGATTTTAGGGGGGGCTAGATAGTAAAACTTGAAAAAAGAAATACAAAGTTAGAGGTCTCAGATTTTCTGATACCAAATTTACTACAAAGCTACTATAATCAAAAAAATGTGATACTGGCATAAAGACACACATATAAACCTATGGAATAGAATAGGGAGCCCACAAATACCCTCATATCTGTAGTCAAATTATTTTCAGCAAGGATACCAAGACCACTTCATGGAGTAAACAAAAAGATGCTGATAAGACTGGGTATTCACATGTAAAATATTGAAGTTGAGTTCTTGCCTTCCACTGTATACAGAAATTAACTCAAATGGATTGGAGATCTAAATGTAAGAACTAAAACTATATACTCTCTAGAAGAAATATAGGGGAGGAAAGCTTGATGACACTGGGGCAATGATTTTTTAAGATATGACACTGAAAGCAAAAACAACAGAAAAAAACAGATAAATTGGACAACATCAAAATTTAAAACTTTTGTGCATCAAAGAACACTACAATAGAGTGAAAGACAACCCAATGGAATGGGAGAAGATGTTTGCAAATTATTTATCTAATAAGAGGTTAATATCCAGAATGTATAATGAACTACAACTCACCAGCAACACAAAAACAACCTATTTTTAAAATGAGCCAAGGACTTGAGCACATACTTCTCCAAACATGAAAAGTGAAAATGGCTAATAAGCACATGAGAAAAAAATCTAATCACTAGAGAAATGCAAATCAAAACTACAATTCACACCCATTCAGATAACCGTTCTCAAAAATCAAAGAACAGAAAATAACAAGTGTTAGTGAGAACGTAGAGAAATTGGAATCCTTCCTTATGTAATACTAGAAGGAATGGAAAATGATACAGTCACTATAGAAAATAGTGTGGTGGTTTCTCAAAAAAATTAAACATGGAACTTCACTTCTAGGTATATAGCCAAGAAGTGAAAGCAGAAATTTGAACAGATATGTATACATCTGTGTTCACAGAAGCATTATTTACAATAACCAAAATGTGAAAGTAGCCCAGATGTCTATTAGTGGATGAATGGGTAAACAAAATGTGGTACTAATGTACAATGGAATATCATTCAGCCTTAGAATGGAAAGAAATTCTGCAATATTATGCTAAGCAAAATAAACCAGTCATAAAAAGACAGTATTGTGGGAGCCGGCAGGTGGCGTGGTGGTTGGGGGCCGTTGTACTCCCACATGGCTAATCCGGTTTGAGTCCCAGACCTGGCGGCTTGCTTTCTTCCTTTCTCTCTCTTTCTCTCTCACTCTGTCCCTCTCTGGTCAAATTAAAATAAATAAATAAATATGGGGGACCAGCAGTTAGCGTAATGGCTGTGTCACTGGACTCCCATGTAGTTGACCGTGGTTCGCGTCCCGGACCTGGTGGCTTAAAACTCACGCCGGGCACGTGTGCGTGTGTGCCCAAGATCCCAAGAGGAGAACGGAGGAGAAGGGATTGTGGTGTGGCCATCCTCCCTGGGGGGTGATTTCTCGCTTTCTGTCTCTCTGTCTCTCTCTGTCTGGTGAGCGCACGTGCCGTATAGCAAAAAAAAAAAAAAAACTCTCAAAAAATTTAAATAAATAAATACATAAAGTTAAATAAAATAATTCTTTTAAAAACAGAAATAAAAAAAGACAGTACTGTATAATTCTACTTACATGAGTTACCTAAAGTAGTCAGGTACATAGAGACAGAAAATATTTGGGTGGTGGTTGTTTAACAGTGTAAATGTACCTGATCCCACTGAATTCTACACTTGAAAATGATTATTTTTTATGTTATATATATTTACCACAATAAAAAAAAAGCATAAGAGGGGAAAATAATTTTCATAGAATCAACTTTGCCATATTCTGTTAGACCAAATATGTCAGGTCAGTCCATCTTCAAGGGTTCTAAAAATAGCTTCACCTCATCATGGTAGGAATAATGAAGTCATATTGCAAAGCCTTCAAAGAATGGAAGGAATTGTTGCAGTCATCTTTGCAAATAATCTACTGGAAATTTTGATCATTAAAATTCAACAAAAATTGGGATATTGAATTTAAGAAATTGGAGGTTATTAGTGATTTTGATAAGGGCCATTTCAGTAGTCGTCATCTTCTTTCTCCTTTCTTCTTTTCTTTCTCCTTCTTTCTCTTCTTTCTTCTTTTTCTTCTTCTTTCTTCTTTCTTCTTTCTTCTTTCTTCTTTCTCCCTTCTTCTAGGTATTTTTGTTATAGGGTGCATGAACTTGCCACAGAGACAGAGAGAAAGTGAGAAATCACCTCCTAGGGAGTATGGCCACACAGCAAGCCCTTCTCCTCTCAGGATTTTGGGTATGTGTGCCTATGCACCTGGTGTGAGTTTCAAGACTCAACTGCAGTCTACCATGTGGGAGTACAGCGATGTAACTATTACACCAGCTGCTGCTCTGCAGTACTCTTAAAATTTTCACACACATACAAGTTTTTTTTTTTTTTTTTTAGCAGAAGTTTTATTTTATCTAACTTTTTTAACATGGTTTTTCACCAACTCACCTAGGTTTATTTTAGTTTTGTGAATTATTTTTTTCAGTGGCTAGATCTTATATGTAAACTTCGGTAACACATTCAGCTCATCATAGATTTTCGTCTTTCTATCTGGGAATTCCAAAATTTGTTATACATCGTTAAGCTAATTTAACAAATGTTTTGTTTCAAAATTATTTATTTTATTTATCATTATTATTATTTTAAGTTTGGTCTAAGACACATGTGCTCACCAGAGAGAAAGAGAGAGAGAGAAAGTGAGAAAGCAAGCTGCCAGGTCCAGGACTTGAACTGTGGTTGACCATGTGGGAGTCTGACACCTTAACCGTGATTGCATCTACTGGCCCAACAAATGTTTTACTATATACTCTGTATTAAACTAGGCACTATGGGCAGAAATTATTTTTATATAAATACATATAAAATTCAGTATATTATACTGATCAAATACACACACACACACACACACACACACACACACACACACATATATATATATATTCTGAATTATTAAGAAGACAGAACACAGACTAATGAAGTATTAAATTGTAATCCAGAACAGAATCAGACAGGCTTGTGGTTTTTGGTTTGGGATGAGATGAGGACTTAGTGACTATTGAAGTAGTTTAGGACATTATAATGTGGAAGGTGACTGTCTAAGCTATAAAAGATACTATAGGTAACCAGAGGAGGGAAGGCAGGCACTACAAAGAATGTGTGTAATAAAAAGCTTAGAGATAGGAAAACATAAGTCTGTTGAGTGACAGTGAAGTAGAGACTTTTCAAGTCCATGGCGATTAATTTGGAACAGTGTGGGA
The DNA here is from genome assembly GCA_026018925.1 of Tupaia tana. Lineage (NCBI taxonomy): Eukaryota > Metazoa > Chordata > Mammalia > Scandentia > Tupaiidae > Tupaia > Tupaia tana. Next base: position 53,334,935 of record JAKSZU010000008.1, on the reverse strand, counting down.
GATAAAAATGGAAAGATATAGGTCTGGGTCAGATGGGAAAAGTCTTGTAAGGTTGCAAAGTCCTAATTTTTATTTCATTGACAGTGGAAAGCTGCTGAAGGTTTTTAAGCTGGAGAATGACCTGCTGAAAAGTGTTTTTAGAATATTCATGTTAGGCCAGCACATGGCGTGGTGGTGAAGACTCCATATTTCCACATGGTTGACCATGGTTCAAATCCTACACCTGGTGGCTTGAAAATCATGTGGGATGTGTGTGTGTGCATGCCCAAAATTCTGAGGAGAAGGAATTGAGGCATAGCCATCCTCCCTGGGAGTGATTTCTCACTTTCCCTCTTTCTGTTTCTCAGTGTTCCCCCTTGTCTTTCTCCAGCAAGCACACACACTCAAACTACACACACACACACACACACACACACACACACATATAATGATAATAGATGAAATATATGACAATTTTATTAAAAAAAGAATATTAATTGCAAGCTTAGCATGTAGATCTGCTTGATGGGGAATACTAGAGGTAAGAGGAATCAATTATGTGGCATGAGATTGAGATAATATAGTGATAAAATGGGAAAGAAAACAAAAACAGGAATAGATGTAAAAGACATTAGGAAAGATTAAGCAACAGAAGCAGCCAATTTACTACATTGAAGAGTATTATTTTGGTTAAGGTGTAAATATAACTGGTGAAAGTAAATACAACTACTAATAAAGGAAGATACCCTCACAGTAGGAAAGAGTCTTCCAGGGATCCTCGGACTGGGTCTGTGCAGAATTGTTTCTGTAACTTATACAGAGAATGTAGCCTCAAAAAGGGAGTGGGGTGGAGGACTAGAACAGTTCTTCCTTCCCCAGCTTTTATTACACTTGTAATTTGGAACTGCTCCACCCTTGCCTCACTTTGAAGAAAGTGGAAAATGTTGGTAATAGTCACCGAGGGAATATGAAAGGTAATAAATAAGAGATGAATAAAGGAAGAGTTGCCAGAAGGTATATGAAGAATTGCTAAAGGAGTAGTGAGTGGGTAAAAGACAAGAAAAAGTATGTAAGAGGGACAAGAACAGAGCAGTTAGAGAGGAAGAGTAGGTGGGGCACCTATGATTTGGTGAAATTTGGAATTTGGTGGGTTTGGTAAATGATTTGGTTGGTAGAATACTTTGTTCACAAAGTAGAGAAATGGACTAAAAGTAAAGGTAAATTACCATTTAAGAAGCAGCTGTTAGGGGACCAGCAGTTAGCGTAATGGCTATGTTGCTGGATTCCCATGTAGTCGACCGCGGTTCGCGTCCCTGACCCTGTGGCTTAAAACTCACGCCGGGTGCGTGTGCGTGCATGCCCAAGATCCCGAGAGGAGAACAGAGGAGAAGGGATTGTGGCATGGCCATCCCCCCTGGGGGATGATTTCTCGCTTTCTGTCTCTCTCTGTCTGTCTGGCGAGCACACGCGCCCTATAGCAAAAACCTCTCAAAAAAAAAAAAAAAAAAAAAAAAAAAAAAAAAGCAGCAGCTGTTAATGATAAGGGAGATTGGGTTTATTCATTTCTTCATCTGTTAGGTACAGAATGTTAAAAATGTGACTCATCAAAGTATAAAGTGTGCTTAGGTTTATGTGTTTGTCTTTTCTCTTTCTGTGTATTTGTCTTTATCTCTTTTTCTGATGTATCAGAGAGATCAAAGATGCAATCCCTTCTCCTCCATTCTCCTCTCGGGATCTTCCAGAAAGAGAACTCCAGGGCCATTTTGCTGGTCCCTGGTTTCTATATCTGTTTATTGGAAGTTGCTTAACACAAGCCCATGATGTTTTTGACCATATTTTCAGGACCCAAGTAGCTTTTCTTTCTGCCTTGAGGAACAGGGGTTTCAAAAACTAAAAATAAAAGAGAACACTTAGTTGTCTCTTGAGGTGTTCCAATTAGATTCCTAAAGGACAAAACTTACACAGAGAGCCACCTGCTAGACAGATGTTAAGTGTAGGAAGCCTGAATGCAATATAATTTGTATATTTTCTTTAAAACTTTTAGACTTTGTCTTTTGTATTTTCTGTGAATTGTTTTGTGTTATGTCCCTGGATATAATGAGATTATTAGAGAATTTATGAGGTCACCAATTTGGGGGCTTTAGTATAGATAGGAGACAAAATAGATTAGGGCTAATTGAACCGATTATTCTAACTCCACTAAAGAAAAGATTCTGCTTTGGATGTGCCTAAAGATTTCTAAAACAAATGTAAAAGGCAAATCTGTTTATTACAGTGCCACTCTAATGTTTCAGTTTTTGTTAGAATTATTTCCAAACAGCCTTAGCATCCAGATTGTTTAGTGTTAAATAGAGCGCGTGTAGATCATGTTGTGCAGAAATTACAGCATCATGTTTAAATAGATATATTTTGGGTAACATAAAGATTTTGGAATAAGAACAAAAACTTTAAAAGCCATCTGTTAATCCACTATATTGGTTCCAAATATAAGAAAGAAAGACATTAGGATTGACACTATTACTAGTATAAGAGGAATTAGGTAAATCAGTCATTTTTACTTTTGAGTCAAAGTGAACTGTAAGTTAACATTTCTTGATTATTCTGATTCTTAACAATTAATTTAATTTGTCCACAAAAACCCTCAGGGCAGTGCTGGAGAAGTCATAATAGTTGTGGCAAGACAAAAAAAATATTCTCTCTTCCAGTGTGAACTTGCCTTGGGCTTTCCTAGGTTTTCTACTAGCCTACCTCTGATTCCTGGCTTGGCAAGTCAATATAGTTATAGGAAAATAGATGTCACTGCTGTAAAATGCAGAACACAGTAAGCTCAGAGAAAAACCAGCCCTGCTGCTGGATCTGCCATGGGCATTTTAGGAATCATCATTTGTTCTGGAGACATGATTCTCTCTTAGAGGCTTACTCTCCTACACAGCCAGCAGTGTGTGAAGGGGTCATAAAAAAACTAGAGACGGTGGTGGACTACAGGAACCCATGAGTTCATGTCCTTTAGATATACACCTAGTAGTAGGATTGCTGGATCATATCTAAAATATTTAAAGAACTCAACTCAATAGGAAAAAAGAAAGAAAAAAAAATTAATAAATGAGCAAAAGACATCAATAGACATCTCTCAAAAAAAAAGACTTACAGATGACCAGTGGGTATGTGAAAAAATGCTCAGACCAGCCCTGTAGCCTGGAGATTGAGAGAGTTGGATCTTACATGATTCAGCTCTGGGTTAGAGTCCCAGCCCCAGTAGCTTTAAAAACACACCAGGTTCATGTGCGTGTGTGCCCAATATCCCGATGGGATGGAGAAAAGATTGCGGCTTGAACACTCCCCAGACACTGAGAGGATGCTTTCCCCTACTCTCTCTTGCATTCTCTCTCTTTTTCTGGTGAGCACATGTGTCCTCTGGTAATTAAGAAGGTTTATGGAAAATGGAATTAAAATATGAGTTTAAAAAAGAAGTGCGCCCAACATTACTAGTCATCAGGACAATGCAAATCAAAACCACCATGAGATAACATCCTATTCCAATTAGAATGGCTATTACCAAAAAGACAAGATAGCAACTGTAGGTGAGGATATGGAGAAAATGGAACCTTTGCATGCTGTTGATGGGAATGTAAATTAGTATAGCCATTATGGAAAAAGTATGGAGGTTCCTCAAAAGATTAAAAACAGAACCCTACCATATGTTACAGTTAGGAGAAATAAGTTCCAGTATTCTAATGCACAGTAGGGTGACTATGTACTATATTGTATATTTCAAACTAGCTTGAAGAAAGGATTTTTATTTTATTTTTTCTCAAACAATTACTTATTTAATTTTAGTTCTTCTTCTTCTTTTTTAATTCACCAGAGAAAGGGAGAGAGGGAAAGTGAGAAAGTGAGCTGCCAGGTCCAGGACTTGAACCATGGTTAGCCATGTGGGAATCTAGCACCATGCCACCTGCTTGCCCCAAAGAAAGGATTTTGAATGTTTTTACCACAAAGACATGATAAATGTTTAAGCTGATGGATATTTAATAACCCTAATTTGATTATAGCACAATGTACGTATGTATCATCACATTTTACCATACATACACACATAAAAATACACATATATATGCACACATACACGTGTGTGTGTGTGTAATTATGCGCCAGTCAAAAACAAAGTTAAAAAAAAAAAAAGCACAGCTCTTTAGAGAGCTCTCAGAAACACAGGCCCTATAGAAAGCCTTTAAAGTAAACACTTAAGCCAGCAGCAGCTATCAGCTTGTTTGTTAATTTTTTAACCAGTGTAGCAGTATGTTACTATCTGCTTTGTCTGTTTAAATACGGATGAAGTTTTTGCTTTTCAAAAAGAGATTTTGGCTGAAAGTTTCCCTTGTAGTGTGCTCCTTTAGTCAAAGAACTGGTTGTTCTCTTCAGTCCCTAGTTCTGTGAACTAAGGAAACCACTTCAGTTGAGTGAAGTATTAAAGCATATTGTCATCAATTAGCTTTGCATTAATTAAATGATTATTGTCAAGTATTTCCAGATGTTTGCAAGAGTATTAACAAAGTATGAAAAGATAACTAGATATTTTATATTTATTTCTTCTGGGGTAAAGAAGAAATAAACACACAAAATCCCAAATGTTTCAGTGAATAGCCCTGGATAAGAGTTTATGATTACAGGTGTACATGTGGCATGAACTTGAGTGTATGTGGCACATTGTGCTTTCACTACTCACTCATTCCTTGTAGAGCCAACAGGAAATTAAAATTAATGAGAAGCCTGCACTTTGAAATACTTGCAGAATTCTTGACTATTTCAGTTCTTTGCCAGCTCACGAAATCTGTGCTGGCAGTCATAGGCAACAGATGGTGTGGCGTGTGCACAGTTGTGTCATGTGATTGTCTAGGTCCATGTAGAATTTTTACAAGGTTTTGGCCATCAATCTACTAAGGCATTTAAAACAGCCATAACCTTTGTTTAGAAAGGAAAGTAGCCTGCTTCAAAGATAAGTGTTCATGTATAAGTAGAAAATAATGTTAATAGTTAGTCAACAGGCAGCCAAACTAGATTTAATTGATTCTGTAATGTTAAAGACAACAACAAAAAAATTGTCTCTGAACTACTACACTGTTTTTTTCCTTTGGTGTAATTTAATTCATTCAGCTACCTGAAATGGAATGAGCATTTTGCTTTCTTATTCCTAAATATGTGTTTTAAGGCTTCTGTGTTTTCTGAAATTTTTATTTAGTGATTGTATCTAGGCAGAGTCTACGAAAACATTAAGTAAATTCTGTGTATTTAGGTAATTAATACCTTAAGTTAAAAGTAATTATCATTTCCTTTAAGCGGGCATGTACTTATTGGATTAATTAAGATAGAAAGCACAGGTGCAGTATGTGGTTTCTTGTCACCATGTTGGAATTTATTAAGATGTTTAAAGAACATGGCAAAAGAAGAATGATTTACCAAAAATTCTAAAAAGCACAAGCTTTCCTCATACTCACTTGCCCTTTTTTTATGAATGTCATTTATTTAGAAGGTTATGTTAAAAAAATTGGCTACTTTACATTTTAAAACAAAGATATCGTACTCCAAGCATATGTTATGTCTAATGTTGATGTCTGAAAAAGTTATTTTGACTACATGGACCCTCTGTTCATAACCTCATTTTGGATATTTAATTAGTAAGCATTGGGACTGTTGAGATGATTCCATCAAAAGAGCTATTAACCAATAGGGGAATTTGGGATCAGAGAATAGACAATCTAATTTATTATTTGTTCATTTAAGACTAATGACCTACAGTGTTTACTGCTTAAAGTAATTAAGCCGTTAGATTTCAAATAACTTGTTAGGTTTGATTAACTAGTAATATGTATATCAGGTTGTGTTTTGATAATGGAGTAATGTTTTTTACTGTAACTGTCATAAATGAAATGTCTTTAAATATGGAATTATTATTATAGTGTTATAATTAATTCAGGTTTTCAGAATTTACATAATAGTTCAGTATCATAAACTTGTCCATAACTGACTTCCATCCTACTTCCTGATGTGTGTCTTTCATCCTGAGAAGTCATTCTTTTGTTGGCCTTGTTGAACTAATGCTGGTCCCTTTTTCTTCTCTCCTGACATTAAGTAAGCAACCTTTCCCCTCTCATTCACTCAAATAGAAAGCCATCATTAGACTGGATTCTTCATGTTGGAAAAGGTTTCCATAAAATAAAATTTTATTTTCAATATAAAATCTAGGTGTCTTGATTCAAAATCCAAATAGTCTTGTTTTATAATTTTGTCCATCACTAGTTGTTTCTACTAACTAGAAGCATCTTATCAGAATTATGGACAGATCATAGATGGTAAGTGAACAAGGAAATGAAACTACTATTATGTATTTTAGCATATAAAAATATTTTTGAAAAAAATTTATCTTAATTTAATTGATTGTTTTGAAGTATTGGTGGCTTTTTTATTTGATTTCATGACCAACTATTGGATTTTTTTCTTTTTCTTTCTTTTTTTTTGGAGAGGTTTTTCGCTATAGGGCACGTGCGCTTGCCAACAGACAGAGAGAGACATAGAGACAGAAAGCGAGAAATCACCCCCCAGGGGGGATGGTCACGCCGCAATCCCTTCTCCTCCATTCTCCTCTCGGGATCTTGGGCACGCACGCACACGCGCCCGGCGTGAGTTGTAAGCCACCGGGTCCGAGACGCGAACCGCGGTCGACTACATGGGAGTCCAGCGACATAGCCATTACGCTAACTGCTGGTTCCCATCTTTTTCTTTTTAATTTTCAGAGAGCCTGTGTGCTGTCAGAGAGAGATAGGAAGCACTCCTCAGTGGGGTGTGGACACACCACAGTCCTTCTGTTTCTCCTTTCCATTAGGATTTTGAGCATGCACATGCACATATACATGCATTTTTTTTAGAAAAAGAATTATTTATTCTATTTTATTTATATATTATTATTCATTTTGACCAGACACACACACACAGAGTGAGAGAGAAAGCAAGCCGCTAAGTCCAGGACTCGAACCACAGTTGACCCTGTGGGAGTCGAGCACCTTAACCACCATATCACCTGCTGGGATTGAAATTATTATTAACGTGTTTATACAAGGCTCAGTAACCTGGATTAGAGTCAACCCAGGCCTTTAATTTAGTTTTTAACTCTCTGTATTTAATTCCACTGACCTTAATTTAGCTTTTAACTCTTTAATGTGAGAATGCAAGTGCAGCTACATAATAGTATAGAGGCTACAAACATGTAAATATAAAAAAGCTAATAGCCATTCATATTCTTGTACCACGTTGTAATCAAGTGACATGACTAGCCAGTTGTGGATTATCTTTGCTAATGGAAGAAAGAACTAAAACAGACACTTTAGTGATTATATTCTTTCGTTAAAATAAATTTACTATCTATGTCCCTGGAAGTTTAGTGATGGCACAAAATTGCTGCAATTGTGTTACTTTCAGTTTTAAGCATTTAATCATTCCTGTCCTAACTATGAAGATTGAAAGATTTTCCCTTAACATATCCTTAAATTAGGTGCTATAGGAAAGGGTGCAGATAAATTCCTTCTTGGTTTGCAGAAATCAGAGAATTGCAGCTAATGTTTGCAAATTCTGTTTTTCCATTTTCTCTTATTACGCAATTATAGGTATGATCTTCCAGAAGTATTCTTTAAACAACTGAGTTAAGGAAATTATTGAGTTATTGTGCAATCCTTACCTGTCTAGTACTCATCATTTAGCAGCACCTCTTTCTATATGCTAGAAATTCACCCTTTTTTGTTATCAAATTTTTTGTGTAAAAAATTCTTTCTTGAAGAATTTTTCAGAACTTAGTCAACCTATGACTTTATGTATTTTACATCAGGTACCCTCACTTTAAGTATTTCTCCCTTGTCTGTAGTCATTAACACTTTCTCTTGACTCCACATTTAAACTATCAGACTTTCATTAATTTGGGCTACTGTGCCACATTTTGATGTCACTCATGATCGAAAGCTACTTTAAATTTGAAACTTCACCATCTGAAATTGTTTTTCTAACTAACCAGTTATTTATGTTTAGAGTGCTGTGTGCAATTTTGTGCATAATTTTACGAGTCAGTGTGTCCTATCCTTTTGTTTTGGCTAATAAGCTAATAAGTCAGTAAAAATAATATCAGTAGCTAACACATATTGAGATCTTACTGTGTTCCTTTTCAAAGCACTTTCCTGACAGTGCAGCAAATCCTTTGCAGAAGGTACTATTGTAGTCCCATTTTCACAACTGAGGAAGCTAAGGCACAGAGAGATTAAATTTAGTGCTCAAAATCTTGTAGCTTGTCAGTCGTAAAGGCAAAATTTTAACCCAGGAAATATGACTTCAGAATTTACCTTACAGTACTTAATAATTATACTATGACTAAACTTTAGTGAAGAGGATAACTTGAGCCAAAAGGTAAAGCCATTAATCAAGGGGGTAAAAAAGCTCATGGGCAAAACAATGGCACTGAACCTGCCTGAACTCTGTGTAGCTGCAGGACTGAAGATCTGTAGAATGAAGTGTGAGTTCAGACATGGGGCCGACAGAAGCGTAGGATCCAGAGTGGTGGGCTTAGCCAGTGACACAGAATGCTTTTCTGCACGCTTCAGCAGGGCCGGAGAATAGCTCCTAAAGGCAGCAATGTCTGCTAAACAGAGTACCATTGGATAGGACACAGAAATGGCCTCGGTTGTTAAGGCTTTCACTGCCAAACTGAGGCTTCGAGCATGTATTTAGCCCTAATTCTGTAGTCAGTGGATAGCTAGCGTAAAACTTTCATCAAGGGAATAACCCTTATCAAATTTGTTTTTTAGTGCCAAAGTAAAGCACAGGTAGGAATTGGAGACACTGAAGACCTAGGAGAACTGGATTAAGGACTGTTGAAATTGTCAAAATTGAGAAGGCAAAAATAATAGAATTAAAGAAAAGAGGCTAGATTCAAGAAATTGCCTAACTTAGATTATTAAGTCAGCCGAATCTGATAATCAGTTGTGTGTAGGAGATTAGGGTGAAGAAGGTTTCTGATTGAGAATTAGATCGATGACGTTGCCTTGGTTGAGATAAAGAATAGAAAAAGAGGAAAGAAAAGGTTTTAGAGGTTGAGTATGGAGGGTGAACTAATGAGTTCTGTTGTGAACGTAATAAGTTTGTAAGGTAAATTCATGCTGTCCCAAAGATTATAAAATTCATGTTGGCTCTGGGTTCATAGAAGCATACAGTTATGTAGACAGATTTCGTGCTAAGGAACTTCGAAAAATTCAGGCCAGTCAAATACCATCATCTTCATTTATGGTTTTACTAATCTGAAAGTAAAAAAAAAAAATCCATTTTATATACTAAAGGCTGTTTTTAAAAATAATATATATGGGATTTTTGCACTCCAGTTTGTTTCAGAACTAAAAGTTTAAAGACAATACCATGTCTACCAGTTTAGCTATTGTTAACAATTTAATCTATATTTTTAGTGCTAAATAAATATTTCTTTAAAGTCATCTTTCTTTTATAACTTAGGGTAAAAAGTCTGTTTTATATTACTATTGGAAACAAATATCAGCTATTAAAATCACCTTCTAAGGGCAGGAAAAGTACTTTTAATACACTTGATCTTTTTCTATTCAGGTTCTATATTCAGATTGATAATTTATTTCCAGGTGAACATGCATGACGTTTATGTATCCACATGCTTGCCTGAATTGCATTTAGGAAACTACTAATTCATGATAAATTCTAAAAGAAACGGTAACAGTATAAGAAAAGGCATTCAGGAATCATACCAGCTCATCCTTTTACTCAATTTAATATTAATGTACTTAACATTATATTTAGCTTCTTATAATTAGACTAGCATCAATTAGCATTCCTTTAAAAGAAAGTATTATGAAACACTTAAGGGTGACTACATGTTTACATTCTCTTTTTGATTTTTAGGATAGGAATTTAATTTTTTGTCTTTAATGTTTGTCACAAATTAGAAATATTACATGTAAGAAGGCATACAAAATTTATGATAGTTACCTCCTGTTTTCAAGATTCAGTATCTTACACTGTTATATTTTGAAAGTTATAAGATATATAAATAGTGATTATGAAGCATTACATTTGAAATGATTTACATTCAACAAATATAAAAAAACAGTTATCTTACTAGATTTTATTTATTTAATAGCCTCTTTTTGTTTTAATTAATTTAATTAATTTCCTAGAACACTGGAAAATACTAATAAAGTTAATATTGAGTTAGGGTATATTATCTTCATATTTTTGAGATTTACTTGAGATTAGTTTATTTAAATACAAATTAATATTTAATATTCTAGTTTTAATTGGTTTTGCTAGAGTAACATACTAACAATTAAATCTCCTTTTCAGGACCAGCAGGTGGCATAGTGGTTAAGGCACTGTATTCCCACATGGTTTATTGTAGTTCGAGTGTTGGATCCCATGGCTTGATATTCAAGTGGGCCACGTGTTTGTGCATGCCCAAAATCCCGAGAGGAGAATGGAGGAAAAGCCGTTGCAGTGTAGCCATACCCCCAAGGGATGATTTCTCACTTTCTGTCTCTCTGTGTCTCTACAGCAAGTGCATGCACTCTATAGCAAAAATCTCTCCAAAAGAAACGCTCCTTTTCAAGTTTTTAATATTTTATTTATTCTGCAATAGTATTTTAAGTACCCTCTTACGTGCCTTTTTTTTTTTACTGTGTAATTCCTTTTTTTTTTTCATATTAGTTCTTCACAACTACAACAATAACATAATTCCAAATACTGTACGTTTTAGTTTTTGGAAGATCACAGTCTACAGACTCATTTACTTAGACAAGATTAACTTCATTCAAAACTTACTATTTGGGACCAGCAGATGGTGTAATGGTTACGTTGCTGGACTCCCACGTGGTTGACCACAGTTTGAGTCCTGAACCTGTTGGCTTAAAATTCACGCCAGGTGCATGTGCATGCATGCCCAAAATACCAAGAGGAGATTGGAGGAGAAGAGATTCTGGTGTGGCCTTCCCCCCAGGGGATGATTTCTTGCTTTCTGTCTCTCTGTTTCTCTCTGTGTCTCTGGTGAGCACATGTGCTCTATAGCAAAAATCTCTCTTTAAAAAAAAAAAAAAAAAAAAAACCTTACTGTTAATAAGTTCACATAAATACAGAAATTGATACAATTAAACAAAAACTTCTGGATTTTATTATTTAAAATTCTTAGACTGTAGCTTCTTCTGTGGGATATAATTATGTTCCATAATTTTACCAGTAGTTATGATTCAATTTAATTATATCAATTATAAACCCTTTATATCCTTTAAGAAAATGTTAAGCGAAAATTATCATTTCTTAGCAAAGGTTTAGGGTTTTCCAAATTTCAGATGTTTGCTTCCCCCCCCTCTTTTTCAGACATTTCAAATAAACTAAAAATAACATCTCACTGCAATATTGAATAGCAATCACTTGATATATAAAATTTTAACTACATCCCAGTTATTTTAATTTTTTCTTTTTCTATTTCAAGGCCCCAGTTGTTTTAATTCACACACACACAAAATGGCCACCTACCAATATGTTTGTCACAAGTTAGAAATACTGCATTTAAGAATTAACATGAGGGCTTCAAGTTTCCTCCAGTTTAGGTATTTATACCTTTGTGTTTATTTTGTTTTAAGATGTTACTGTAGCATCGATATTTGTATAACCCATTATGTACCTTAAAATGTAATAATTTAAAACACTAAGAATTATGTTTATGGTAGAGCTTTGGGAATTTTAAAAGTCAAACAAATGTTCTTAGATGTGTTTATCTGCTTCATTTCTAGAGATACTTGAAACTGAGTGAAACAGAACTTTGTAATTCAGTTGCATCTTGAATTAAAAAACCCTTTTGCACTAGCAGGAGCCTACAACATGGCACCTTTTCAAATCTGCTTTAAGTATAATATTTGTCAAGAATTTTACTTTGAATAGTTGATTTTCCATAGCCTTATGCTTCTCATACACCTTTGGTTAAAGGTCCGTTATACAATATAGCTGAATAATGAAGGGCCAGTACTGTCCAACTATACCATGATACTCCGCTCAGTTTTGGAGCGTTCAGATACCCTCATAGCAAAATTCACTCTGCAGTTTCCTGTATAGTGGCTTTGCCGTGTACAGTTCTGAAATACCCCAAGTTTAATTCCTTGAGGATTGCTAAAATTCATCCTCAAGGCTCTATAAGAACCAAATGCTGCGTTACAATTCTGTATCAAACATTAACATTTGGTTCAAAATATTATCATAGTCGTATCAATCTAGTTACTGGTCCTAACCAGCTATCCAAGTAATCTTACTATGATCTGGGTATCACCAGGGAGCATACTGCTTACTCTGGAAGAAAAGTAAGTTTACATTCTTGTCATCTGTAGGTTCTTTGTCTAAATCCTACTTCCTTAACTGTCACCCCAAGTCTACACATCATTCATCCTTCACATTTCCTTCCCTAAAGGGGGAAGTGTACTATTGAACCAACAAAATGTCTGGTTTACTATTTGAATGAATTAACACTACAAATAAAATTAAATATCCTTTTTATGAAACACTTTTTCCCATGTCCTAACTAATAGAGATGTGGATCACTCTTCTATTAAAAATGACTTATTTCAGCTTAATCAGTTGCTGTAATGTGAAAACAGGAATGTTTATTTTCCAAGTAGATAAAAGGTGCATAAAAAATATCTACAAATATTTCATCTCTATGTGGCATATACTTTCATTGCTCCATTTTTTGGAAGGAGTCTATTTTTAAAGTTAAAAAAGAGAGGGAACAGCAAAGTTGCTAACCTTATAGTGAAAAAAAAAACCTGTGTTCTTGACAGATTGCACTTTTATATTTTTCACACTGCATTAGCTAAGTTAGGGAGAACTTGGGTTTTACTATCATTCACGCATGATGTATGTTTCAGAACTTAATAGCTGACATTTCAAAGAACTTCTTACATTACCTGTTTAACATACTGATGTGCAACTGGAACATGTTATAACAGTATTACTCATTATTTGCCACTTTGGGCTAAATTTACTATACTGGTCTTAGATATAAAAGGTCACATTTGAAATTACTAAATTAGAATTCATTAGAAAGGGGAGAGAAGGCCTTAAATATAAAAGACATACAGCAGTTGATTAAGCAATAATTTTCAGTTTACTAGATGAAACAGATTTGTAACAAAATCTGCATGAGTGTGAAATAAAGCATCCACAGCGAGTAATGAGGGAACTAGGCAAAAAGGATAAAAAGCATACATTGGGGGTGGGGGGAAGATGCTCTTGAACTAGAAAAGTAAACCATTACTATAATGGACTTTACTAAGAACTGCTGTATATCTCCCATCCCATTTACTGGAAGTCAACGAGAACATCTAGTACTTTGTGTTCATGTCAGCTATCAGATGAGAACATCCTAATGCAAAACCAAAAGAAGAAAAGAAAAAAAAATAAACTAGTAAAAAACCCAACTCTCCCAAACCGTAGAGTAACTCCAGAGTTCAAATTCAAGAGAGAAGTGGCAATTCGAAGAAGTGACGGTGATGATAATCCTCTGAATGGGTTTTCTGTTTCTCTCCTCCTGGGGGATGGATGAAGAAGGCCCCCAAAGTATGGGAAGCTCATGAATTTGTGTGTCATCTTGCTCCGAGACTGTACTAATCTTCTCTGTATTGTTCCAGTTTTGGTGTATGTGCTGTCAAAGCGAGCATCTCGTGTGCCTTTTTACTTCCCTTTTAGAAAGTAACTCTGTCAAAGGAACCACTTGCAAGATAAAAAATTAAGTTAAATTTAAAAAAATTTTAGAGAAATTTTTGCTATAAGGTGTGTGCACTTGCTGAAGAGACAGAGACAGAAAGATAGAAAGCAAGAAATCACTCCCCGGGGGGATGGCCACTCAGTAATCCTTTTACTCCACTCTTTTCTTGGGATTTTGGGCACATACATACAAGTGCCCAGCCATGAGTTTTAAGCTGCCGGATCCAGGACTCAAATCACAGTCGACTACATGGGAGTTCAGTGACATAACCATTATGCCATCTGCTGGTCCCAAAAATTAAATTGAGTTTTAAAGGCATTCCTGTGTTACTGTTTACTCCTTCCACCTTATTCAAAATAAAAACTATTCCATTTTATTTATTTTATAGAGCTGTTAAATTTTTAGGGTCAGATTGATAATATAAAATGGATGGTATTTATGTACCCGTATATTTCCCTATGTTTGGTCATCAGGTTTGCCACCCAGTCAAATCAGATGTTTGCAAAAATAAATCAAACACTATTTCTCCCACCCTGAACTTAACAAAGAATTAATCATTTATAAGAAGAATTTAAAATTTGATATGATTACTTTCAGTCCTATTTGGCATTTTCTTGTTCAAATGTGAATTCTATTTTAAAAATTATATTTAAATATTTTGTATAGATTATTAATAGTTCAAATAGATACTAATTCATAATGTCATTGAGAGCAGCTATGAATGAGTATTATTACTAGAATTTATTTACAGTATAAAAAAAATCCTCTGGGGACCACAGATGACATAATGGTTACATTGCTGGTCTCCCACGTAGTCAACCTCAGTTCGAGTTCCGGACCTGGTGGATTAAAACACACTGGGCACATATGCGTGTGTGCGTGCCCAAAATCCCAAGAGGAGAATGGAGGAGAAGGGATTGCGGCGTGACCATCTCCCCAGTGGGTGATTGCTCGTTTCTGTCGCTCCACCTTGCTCTATCTCTCTTGGTGAGCACATGCGCCCTATACCAAAAATCTCTCAAAAAAAAAAAAAAAATCTCTGATGTTGCAGGGGCTAAAAGAAGAGGGAAAATTGGGAGTGGGATGAGGTGGGGAATATGAGACGATTTGACCTGGTAAAAAATTTGTAATTTATTATAAAGCTGATTAAGAAATTAGAAGGAGAAAAATAGCATACATAAATCTGACATAGACAAAAATAGGACTTGCATATTTGTGGTATGCCTCTGGATTAGGCATTAAGTTGAATTTGACTACTAAATGATACCTAGTAGCCACATAAGGAAGTGGCATCTAATATCCCTAGTAATCCTTCTTCACAAAGAAATTCAATATAGATTACAGTTATGAGTACCAAAATCATTCTTTGGTTTTGCCAGTTTTTGCTTTCATTTATATTGGTGTGTAACCTGGACATCAGCAGCAACAGGATTCTTTTTCAAATCTAGTACTTCACTTTTTTAAACCTTTCTTTTGAATTTTCTCTGTTACCATTGAACAAAATACCCTGATATTAAGTCATATAAAAGTTCAAAGTAAAGAACTTGTTTTTTTGAAAAAGAAGTAATTTCAGTAAATGTCAATGAACACTAGATATTACATTTCAAATAAAATCTTAACAAATTTAAGAAATATAGAATTTTTGAAAGACTACGGAATTGTGACTAATTTTAATGTATAGGTGAATCAGTTAATATTGGTAAACTTTAGGTTAATTTGCAATCTTGTTGAAAGATTGTTAGTCATAATACTTCTCACTTTGCTTTATTCTCCAGTGTATATTTTGATTTATGATAAATTTAAGGTTTATCTGTCATGAATTCTATGCTTAGGCTTGTGAGATCATTTTATTTTATGCCCTTGTTGCTAAAAGAGCTGTTTAATTACTAGGTAGGATTCTTTCAAATCAAAGTTTAAAGTATATCAAGGTAATTCTTTTTAATATAATTTCATTATGATGTTTTATTAATTTTACCAACCTCTTAGTAATAGTCCCCTAAGTGAAACATATTTTTATTCACAAGGTAGTTTATATAAATACTGTAAGTATTTTAATGTTATGAGTTGAGGTTTTTAAATGAATATGTATTTTATACACATTGTATTCAAAATTATTAAAAGCATTAATTATATGTGTACTTTTTAAAAGGCTTAAAAGTAAATAAAACTTACATTGGTTTACCAACCTTTTGAGTGTTTAGGAAAAAAGAGATTGCCGTTTAATCCTTTCTAAACATATTTGTACAAGAGGAGGAAAGATATTTTGTTCCTGTAATTATTTTACTTTCTCTAAACTCCATTTCATATGCTGAATCTAATAAGTTAGATCATTAAGCAGACCTCTTAGATTAAAAAAAGTCTAAGGTGTATGACTAGAGAAATAATAGTTATGTGATTGGACAAATTTGGAATGAGTTTTGGAAAACTTTTTTTTTTTAGATCAGTTTTCCTGAGCTTTATTTACTGGCTGGTTTTTGTCCTGCCAAATCTAAGGCTGGAGTTCTCCCTGAAGTAGGGGCAGAGGAGTTTCCACAGGGGTCTGCCTTTCCCCATATTGCAAGAATCCAAAGCAAGAAGTACTAAACTCCCAGCTGATCACTCCAAAGCATTTATTAGGGGAATTTACAAAGTGGACTGCAGTGTGTCCTTGCAAGAGGGAGTGAAAGACGTTCTGCCTAGCTAGGAATGTCCCCAGCATAGGGGTCAGGGTATGGAGTTTACATGAGAACTTAAGGAATTTGTCTCAGGACCAGGGCCAATTTCTTTCAGTGTTTTGGGCAACAATCTAAACACCTTTATCAGTACCTGGGAATGTTCAAGGCCTGCTATGGGCTTAAACCTGAAAGAGAAAAGTAGGTGGTGGAATATTGGGGGTCCCTACATTAGTTCATAAAGTACATCAGAGTACATCATCAGTGTATGGACTTTCCTAATTCTGTACCTTAAAAGAGATCAAGGTTATATGATTAAAAGATTTATTTGAATGCTTTTTTTAGTATATGTGCTCCAGTAAATATGTTTGCATAATTTTTGTCGAATTGGGACAGTTATTCTTTTTTTTTTTTTTTTACTAATTCTTAATCCTAAATTGTTAACTATATTTTAAATTTGCTTTTCCATAACTCCCCCCAAATTATATCTTGTTTCTTAAACCAACCTAAAAGATAATTAGCCACAACTATTTTAAAATTTTTATAGCGGCTTTATCGAGATAAAGTTCATAAACTGTATAATTCATCCATTTAAAATGTACAATTCAGCAATTGCTTAAGCCATATACAGTTATGTAGTCAGCACCATAATTTTAAAATACTTTCTAAAAGAATTATTTATTTAGTTTCACTTATTATTACTTAATTCTCTATAGGGCATGTGTGCTCACCAAAGAGAGAGAGAGAGAAAGTGAGAAAGCAAGATACCAGGTCCAGGACTCAAACTGTGGTTGGCCATGTGTGAGTCCAGTGCCTTAACCACCATGCTGTCTGCTGGCCCCTTTAGAATACATTTTATCATCACCCCCAAAAAAAGACTTGTACCCATTCGCAGTCACTTCTTATTTCCCCACAAAACTCTTTCCTGGGACTTCTGAGTTGATAAAATTTAGAGGTTTTGGACATTGAGTTGGTGCTGAAACGGATTGGAACTTCTGGGGATACTGGGATGGGTGAATTTATTTCATACATGGGATGGATGTGAATCCTGGGGGACCAGAGGGCAGACTATAGTAAGCTGCATGATGGTCCCCTAAGATGTCTGCATGCTGCTCCCTGAAACATGTAAATGTTATTATACTTTACATGGCAATGATTATGCAGATGTGATTAACTTAAGGATCTTGAAATGGGGAGATTATTCTGGATTACTTTAGTAGGCCCTAAAATGTAGTCACAGATGTCCTTATAAAAGGGGGGCAGAGAGATTTTACATAGAAGAAAATGGTCATGTGACAACAGAAGAGTAAGAGAGAAAAGATGCTATACCACTGACTTTGAAAATGGAAAAAGGAGCTATGTACCAAGGATTCAGGTACAGCTCTAGATACTGAAAATAGACCTTTTTCTTCTTCCTATATTTGTGGTCACATTTAAGCCTTGCCCACATATTAAGAATGATCTCCTTGTCTTTAGGATTTTAAGTTAAGATTCTTAATAACGTTTGCAAAGGTTTTGTGTCACGAGGTAACCGATGTGGTTTCAGTGTGTTTTGTCCCTACCAACATTCATTTCAGGCTTGGGCCCCAATGTGATAGTGTTTGGAGGTGGGTCACTAGGGATTAATGTTGCGCTTGCAGGAGCATGTTGAGTCTCATGGTTAGTTACCACAAGAGTGAGTTGTTAGAGAATCAAGCCTGGCACACTCTCCCGTGTCTGGCATATATGCTCCTCTTCCACACATGGCCTTTCCCTTCTACTTCTCTTTCATAACATGGCACTGCATGAGGCCCTCACCAGAAGTGTGAGCCAAAACAGACATCTTCTCTTTATAAATTACTCAACCTCAGGTATTCTGTTATAACAACAGAAAATGGAGACGGTAACATTCCACAGGTTCCAGGGATTAGGATATGGTATCTTGAGGGATCATTATTCAGCCCACTGCAGAGCCTAAGGACTGATCTTTAACAGTAAGGAACTGAGAAAAAGCCCTGGAATCAACAGAGGGGACTGAGAAGAAACAGTCGTGCAGTAGGAAGGAAAACCAGGAGAATCTATTACCCTGAAAGCTAAGTGAGGAAAGTATTATAAAAGGAGAATGTTCCTCGTGTTCAAATTCTACCAAAGCTCAAGGAAGATGAGAACTGGTAATTTACTACTGTATATTTAGCAACAGAGTGGTTATTGGTGATCTTGGTAAAAGCTGTTGAGGTTCATAAACTCCTTAAGTACATGTTTCTCCCTAATACTCCAGATAATAACAAAACACTGTAGTAGCATGAAGTAATGATCTGCTCATGAACAAAATCTCTTGGCGAGCAGGGCCACATCATGCTTTATGTAGTACTTGCCACAAAGAGACGGATTTCACCTCTTCTGTTACTGACAGTGGAGATGACGTATTACTGCAGAATGGAACACAGGAGCTATACTTGGGATCTCTGACTAGCAGCTTGCTTACAGTTTCCCCCTTCTTCCTCTTGCCTGGTACCACCCCACAGCCGCTGCATCCAGGCCAGAGATGCAGGGAAGACCTTGATACCGAGCACTTTTTCTGTCCCTGCCTCAGTGTAGATCTTCCCATGAGGGTTTGAAGACACAAACATCTGAGATATTTTTTCACATATTTAAAATAATTCCATTTTGGGGACCAGCAGTTAGTGTAATGGCTATGTTGCTGGACTCCCACATAGTCGACCGCGGTTCGCGTCCCGGACCCGGTGGCTTAAACTCACGCCAGGGGCGTGTGTGTGCGCGTGCCCAAGATCCCAAGAGGAGGATGGAGGAGAAGGGATTGCGGCATGCCATCCCTCCTGGGGGGTGATTTCTCGCTTTCTGTTTCTCTCTCTCTCTTTCTGGCGAGCGCACGCGCCCTATAGCAAAAACCTCTTAAAAAAAATTCCATTTTGTACCTTGGCTCTCCCTAACTGCTATGCCTTTCTGGGCCGCTCTATCTAAATGATGTTACTACCCATATTTTGCACACAACTCTAGACTTACTCTTAGGAATTTTAATCACCCACGTCTCGCTTTAAGGAACCTACATTTAAGATTTTCATTTTCTTAGGCTGAAAGCACCTGATGACAGTCTTGTGGCCTTTTCTTACTCAGTAAATTCTTTGGTTGTTGCTACCATTATCTATATGAGCATTTCTTTTGTTAAAAAGTTTATTATTATCATAATTTTTATATTACATTTAATCACATGGATCTTTACAGTGTATTACATTTCTTTTTCCAGCATAATTACCATGCATTTCAGTCAAGACAAAGACAATACTATCCACAAAGACAATACTATCCACATCATCATCATCAAATAACTTTTCATATTTTTTTTAGGTTATTCTTATTCTCATTTTTTAAAACATTCAGTCACTATATGTCATTTTGCTTGTAAAGAGAGCATTTCTAATATTCTATATTAGAATTTCTAATATTCTAATATTTCTATACTATTATAACTTTTCCCCTTCTAAAGTTGTCTAAGTACTTAAGAAAAATTTACTCCAAAACTTTAACTACTTCTTCCTCAATTATTTATTATCATTGAACCACAGTGCTTATCTGAAGACAGTCTTTAATTATCTGTGTTACAGTATGTTTAAAGAAGAAAATAACTTTTCAATGAGGAATCAGGAAGATAATTTAGGTATGAAGACATTGCAACCTTTTACTTTCATATCATTGCTGCTTTCCCAGGAACATACTTTTGGTCATTTAACATTCTAACCATGGTGTGTGTGTTTAAAAGCTTTATAGAGATATAAGTTATACTCCACTCACTTGAAGTATACAATTCAGTGACTTCTAGTATATCCATACTTGAGCGTCCATCACTACAATCAATTTTAGAACATTTTTATTATTCCCAGAACTATTCCTAGCCATTTCCTTCTAGCTGCTCCTTTCCCCTCCTATCCTCTGCCTAGGCAATAACCACTTAGCTTGGAATTATATCATTTGTGGGGTTTTTTGTGTGTCTGATTTCTTTCATTTAGAGTAATGTTTTCAAGGTTCATTCATGATGTAGCATGTATTAGCACTTCATTCCTTTTTTTTTTTTTCTTTTTTTGGAGAGGTTTTTGCTATAGGGCGCGTGCGCTCGCCAGACAGACAGAGAGAGACAGAGAGATAGAAAGCAGGAAATCACCCCCCAGGGGGGATGGCCACGCCGCAATCCCTTCTCCTCCATTCTCCTCTCGGGATCTTGGGCACGCACGCACACGCGCCCGGCGTGAGTTTAAGCTGCCGGGTCCGGGACTCGAACCGCGGTCAACTACGTGGGAGTCCAGCGACATAGCCATTACGCTAACTGCTGGTCCCACACTTCATTCCTTTTTATCACTAAATAATATTTCATTTTGTTATCCATTCATCAATCAGTGGATATTTGGATTTTAGCTGTTATGAATAATGCTACTGTGAACAGTGTTATACAAGATTTCATGTGGACAAATGTTTTTGTTTCTCTTGGGTATATACCTAGTAGTATAGCTGTCAAATCATATGGTAGTGCTATGCTAAAACCTTTTGAGAGCTCTTAGGATGTTTTTCTAGGTGACTGTACCACTAGCATTCCTACCAACAGTATGTGAGGGTCCTAATCCTTGCAATATTTGCTGTTTTTTGTCTCCTTATTGTAGCAAACCTTGAGGGTATGAAATGGTATCTCATTGTGGTTTTGATTTCCTTTTTATTTTTTAAGAGGTTTTTGCTATAGAGCACGTGTACTTGTCAGAAAGACAGACAGACAGAAAGCAAGAAATCACCTCCCGGGGGGATGACCACACTGCAATCCCTTCTCCATTCTTCTCTCGGGATCTTGTGTACACACGCACATGTGCCCAGCATGAGTTTAAGCCACTGGGTTCAGGATTCGAGCCGCGGTTGACTGCATGGGAGTTCAGCAACATAGCCATTATGACAACTGCTGGTCTCTTTATTTGCATTTTCTTAATGGTTAATGATGGTAAACATGTTTTTGTTTGCTTACTGTCCATTTGCATCTCTTTGGAGAAATGATTATTCAGATTATTTGCCTTTTTTTTCTTTGATGCAACAGGGAGATAGACTGACAGAGATAGGGTTTTTTAACAGAGCTTTGCTATGCCATCACTGCTACCCTAGCCTCTCAATTAGCTAGAATTATAAGCTCATACAGCCATGTCCTGCATGTTCATTTGGCCCCAGGAGCCAAACCTGGTCCTTACATTGCATCTTCTGCCCTCCCAAGTAGTATGGTCTATTATAGTAGATAATATGTATCTATTATTATGTACTTATTATATGTACATATATATGTCTACTATATATACTACTGTAGCTGGGTCCTTTGTCCATTTTAAAGTTGAGTCATTGGAGTTTTTTTATTGAGTAGTAAAAGTTACTTATATCTTCTAAATACAGTATCAAATTTAGAAAAAATTGTACTTGCAAGTATTTTTTCCCATTCTATGAGTGGTATTTTCACTGTCTTGATGGTGTCCCTTAAAGCACATTATTTACTGGGGACTGGCAGGTGGCATGATAGCTGAGGCACTGGACTCCCACGTGGCCAACCATGGTTTGAATCCAGACTTGGTGGCTTGCTTTCTCACTTTCTGTCTGTCTCTGTGTCTCTCTGGTCACATTAAAATAAATGAATGAATAAATACTTCTTTTTCTTTCTTTTTTTTTTTGGAGAGGTTTTTGCTATAGGGTGCGTGTGCTAACCAGACAGACAGAGACAGACAGAGAGACAGAAAGCAAGAAATCACCTCCCAGGGGGGATGGCCACGTCGCAATCCCTTCTCCTCCATTCTCCTCTCGAGATCTTGGGCACGCATGCACATGCGCCCGGTGTGAGTTTAAGCCACCGGGTCGGGGACTCGAACCGCGGTCGACTACGTGGGAGTTCAGCGACATAGCCATTACACTAACTGCTGGTCCCTGAATAAATACTTCTTTTAAAAAAAGCACATCACTTACTAAATTTTATGAAGTCCAGTTTATGTTTTTGGTGTAATAGTTAAATTATTATATAATCAAAGGTCATAAAGATTTCCACTTATGTTTTCTTCCAAGAGTTCTGAAATTTTAGCTCTTACATTTAGGTCTTTGATCCATTTTAAATAAGTTTTTGTCTGTGGAGTGAGACGGGAGTTCAGTTTATTCTACTGCATGCTTATATCCAGTTTTCCTCGCACCATTTGTTGAAAAGACTGTTCTTGCTTCCATTGAGTTGCCTTAGCGACCTTCTAGAAAATCAGTCGACATGAAATGACAAGTATTTATATTTGGGCTGTCAATTTGTTCCATTGATCTAATGACTATTCTCATGCCAGTATCACACTGTCTTAATTACTATGACTTTAGTAAAATCTGAAATTGCTAAGTATATATCCTCCAACTTTGTTCTTTTTCAAGATTTGTCTATTATAGTTTTTTTGATAAAAAAACATGACATAAAATTTACCATCATAATTATTTTAAGTGTACAGTTCATTAGTATGAAGTATTTTATGTTGTTGAGCAGATCTCTAGTAATTTTCAACTTGAATATCTGAAACTCCTATAGCCATTGAACAACAACTCTTTTTATCTCCCTCCCCAAAGCCCTTAGCAACTACTATTTTGCTTTGTTTCTTATAATGTGTATATATTAGATACTTCACATTAGTGGAATCATGTAGTGACTATTTTACTTAGCATAATAATATTATAGCTGTAATAGGATAGTCTTCTGTTTCTATGGTTGAATAATATTCCAGTATATGTTTTGGCAGTTTGGGATTCCTTGAATTTTCATCTGAGTTTTAGGTTTAGATTGTCAATTTCTGTAAAGAAGTTAACTGATCCAGTAGGATTACACTGAATGTCTAAGTTCTGTACATCAATTTACGGAAGATTGCCATCTAATAATAAATCTTCTATTCCATGAACATAGGATATGTTTCATTTGTTTGGTTCTTTTAAAATTTATTTCAACAATGTTTTGTAGTTTTCAGAGTATAAATTTTACACTAGTTTTATTAAATTCATTTCTAAATATTTTATTGTTTTTTGTTGCTATTATAAGTGGAATTGTTTTTCTTAATTTTATTATTTATTTATTTTTTGCTTTTCTATAGATAGTTGATTTTTGTATCCTAAAACTATAGAACCTATTTACTGGTTATAGTAATTTTGTTGTTACTTTTTTTTTTTTTTTTTTTGTCGAATTCCTTAGGATTTTATGTATATAAGATCATGTCATCTTCAAATCGAGACAGTTTTATAGCATTGTGTTTAAATATATTAATTTAGCAAATATATCTCAGGACCTTCCCAATATCAGGCATTGTGCTCCATGTTGGGAATATAGAGGTTAAAGGCATAAACTCTACTTTCATGAGATTTTCAACCTCGTTAGAGGACAAATCCTTAAATCAGTAATAATTCAACATTATAAATACTGTGATTGAGAGGTCCGTAAGATGCTATGATAGTACAGAGAGAGCTATTAATTCACTAATTTATTTTATTTTAGGGGGAATGCCACACATGAGTTTTTAGAGTTCTGTATCATTTTGTAAATAAGTAGCCATGGTTACGGTAACTTGTCATTTCAAGGCTAAAACGACTTTGGATATTAAGAATTATTGTGTGGTATAAATTTTAGCGTTAAGATTTTTGGGGACTATCAAAATTAAGCAGATTTGGGTTAATACTGAGACAACACATCGAATTTTCAAAGTATATACAGATGTTTGATTATGTAGTAAATCTGTTGCTATAAAAGCGTATGATCACATTTGGAAAATTGCTATTGCATGTCTTGGCAGTTTGTTAAGAACTGAAAACTTTTAAAATTAACTGGTGTTTTGATAGATTAAGTTCAAGGCCACCTTTTGTTTAAATGATGTTTTGTTTTCTGTAATTAGACCATGCTAGGTGAATTAAGTATGTAATTAAAAACAGAAGGTTTGGCTAATTCAGAGTAAATGAGTACAAAATACAAGGTCATTATCCATCTCTAGTGAGACTCCAGATGAATAGTGCACATGGAACTATTTATAAAACATTTTGCATGGTCAGAGCTCTTCTAGGTTGCTGCCCATGGCTTTTAAATTAAAGTATCCACAGACTTTCAGAAAAATGTACCTGTAATATAAAAGTATGATCCCACTTACAGTGCTCATCTGAATGGAAAACCAAAAAAGATTAGAATCTAATCTTCTGTCCCAAATAAAAAGGTAAAATGCATTCCTCGTGTTTCAAACGTGAACATTTAATATGTTGCTTGGCACACTGAGTTCATGGTTAGAACTGTGATAACTTTGGAGAGTTCGTAGTCTCAATTGTTTTCATTTTTTCATTTTCATACAGCCTAGAGATGTGCAAGTGAGACATTTAGTCTGATTTAGTCTGTTTCTTACATGCTTCGTCACAGTAGGTGCCACAGTATGGACTTTTTTTCGGAGAAGCCTGGGAAGTGTTTTATTTGGAATATATTTTTCTTTTTATGGTACAGGAATGTGGAGTCTTTAGAAAACAGGTGTTTAATTTAGTGGCTTGATTCATGGAGAAAATTTGAATCAGTTGCTAGGAGTACAGAGCTTAAACTTCTCTTAGAAGTCCCTTCGCAACTTGGTTCCTGGTATCTCTCCAGTTTTTACTATTGTTGTCTCTTACATGTTATCTGTGGTTCATTTTTGCTGGGCTTCTGTAGTGTCACCATCCCCGTCCTTATCTGCCTGTCCTTTTCCTGTTCTTCTAGGCACTATTTAAGACTGGTTTCTTTAAGGGAAAAAACGTTTCCGTAGTCTCTTAACAAGTTCTCATTATATACTTTAGGAATTACTTTTTTTTTTTTTTTTTAAACTATCTTGGCTATTCTCCACTGTCCTAAGCACTAAGGACGGTTTCTTGCTAATAGTAGTTGTTCGAACAATACTTGTTCAATGAAATGTTTCTTGGATAACTACTACAGATATTTAATTAAAATTAGATTTAAATAAAATATAATCCATGTATTAAACATTTACTGCGGGACTGGCCCCCAGTGGCCTGGTGGTTGGGACAGCTGAATCCCACATGGCTGAATGCATGGTTTGAGTCCTGGACCTGGAGACTTGAAGAAATATGCTGGATACATATGTGGACATGCCCAAAATCCTGAAAGGAGGGAGAGATAGAGGAGAAGGGATTATGCCATGACCATTTCCATAAAGGGTGCTTTGTCTCCCTCTCTCTTTGTCTCTCTGTCTTTCTCTGGTGAGTGCACATGCCCCATGGCCAAAAAAAGAAATTACTATACACTAGGCAGTGGTAAAACAGTAGTAACTGTGGTCCTTTATTCTTTAACCTCAAATAGCTTAAAATAATTAATATACCTTTCTTTCTAGACATATATTGTTATAAAACTGTCTTAAGTTAGAATAGTTTGACAGTTCCCAATCTGGGATACAATATCAATTATAATTTTCTTATCTAAGCCAGTTAAGTAGTTAAAATGTTCATGCAAACAATTATAATGCTATTGTTTAATGGAAGAGTCTTCAACACTATAGTTGAGAATATATAAGAAACACCAGAGTACATCTGCTAGAGAAAGTGGATGCTGTTGGAGAAGTTAGCATTTAAATAGATACCTAAGACTGAGTAAGAATGTACCAGATGAGTGGAGAAAATGGTGTTGTGCATGTACAGAAGAACTGGACCCAGGAAAGCATGTTTAGCGTTGCCAGAGCATGAAATTGAGCTGGGAAGTGGTGTGAATGAGGCTGGAGAGTGGGCAGTTGCATTTATGCCACACAGAGAAGTTGAGAATTTAGCTTATTGATAATTGAGAGCAAGTAAAAGTTTTCAAATAACTAATTTTTCTCTAGAAACTGGATTGCAAGGGACTGAGATTAGAAGTAGAGATATCATTAAGGAGACTGCTGAAATATGACAAAATCCAGATGAGAAATGAAGGAAGGCAGTGGAACTGCGAGAAGGGGACAGTTTTGAAAGAATCTCTGGTCCTTAGTGATTAAATCCGGAGGGAAAAGAGAAGGAAGAATCTCAGATGATTCCCATATGTTCGAATAACTAGGGGGTAAGTTAGGAAGAGTGAATGGGGAGGGGGCAATGGGTCATTCAAATTAAGGGATAGTACCTTTATTTTTAATTATGACTTTGGGTTTACATATAGTCATTGTACATCTTTATGGGGTACAGTATAGTTGTTCAAAGCATCCATCCAGTGCACAATAATCGAATCAAAGCTATAGACATATCCATCTTATTTGACATTGAACACTACATTATGTGCACATTCAATAATAGTTCTACTAGCTATTTTTTAAGTATGTATTGATTGTCAACACCATTTTCACTCTGCTGTGGTATCCTTTCCATAACCACTTTTTCATATACATTCTTGTGTCTGTTAATCATCTCATCCCATTCCCCCCTACCTCTCTGCAGCTTCTAGTTGGCTACCATTACTCTCTTTTTCTCTGTGCCATAAAGTACTTCAGTTTCTGCCATGGAATGTGGACCTGTGGTGTATGTTAAGTGGGGACACACAATTACTTATCTTTCATAGCCTGGCTTAATTCACTTAGCATTGCCTTCTAGGTTCATCCACTTTGTGTCAAAAAACAGGGTGTCCTTGTTCTTTATGACGAGTAGTAGTCCATGTGTGTCACACTTTTTAAATCCTTTCATTAGCTTTTGACACTTAGGATGGTTCTGTCTTAGCTATTATAGATAATGCTGCAATGAACAGGATATGCAAATGTGTCTCCATAAATGATTTTGTGTCCTTTGGATGCATACCTAAGAGTTGTGTTACCAGGTCATATAGCAGGTCTATTTTTAGATTTTTGAGGAACCTCCATACTGTGTTCCTCAGTGGCTATATTAATTTACATATTTACAGTGGTGTGCAGGCATTCCCTTTACTCTGCAACCACACCAGCACTTCTTATTCTTTGTTTTTGTTTCTGGTTTTTTTCCTCATAGCCACACTGACTGGGGTTAGGTGCTACCTCATTGTGGTTTTGATTTACATTTCCCTCATGATAAGAGATGTTGAACATTTTTTCATATGCTTTTTTAGCCATTTGTCTGTCTTCCCTTGATAGTTATGTGTTCACATCAGTTACTCATTTGGATTAATATGTTGTGTGTGTGTGTGTGTGTGTGTGTGTGTGTTTTTTTTTTTTTTTTTTTTGCAGATGAGCTGTTTGAGTTCTTTATATATTCTGATTTTCAATCCCATATCTAAAGTATAGTTTGCAAATGTTTTACATTCTGTGGGGTGTCTATTTATTATTTCCTTTGGGTTACAGAAGCTTTTTATCTTGATGTGTTACACACTTGTCTATTTTTTGTGGTATTGCCTGTGCTTTAGGAGTCTTATTTAAGAAATCTTTGCCTTGGGGGTCAGCAAGTGACATGATGGTTAAGGCACTGGACTCCCACATGTACACCACAGACAGTTTGAGTCCCAGACCTGGCAACTTGCTTTCTCACTTTCTCTCTTTCTCTCTCATCAAATTAAAAAAATAATAATTAATAAAATTAAATAATTCTCTAAAAAAAATTTCTTTTGACTACTCTAATATCTTGATGTGGTTTCCCTGTGTTTTCTCCAAATAGTTTTATAGTTTGAGGTTTATGTTTAATTCTTTAATCCATTATGAGTTTGTTTTTGTAAATGGTAGGAGATGAATCTAGTTTCATTCTTGTGCAAGAGAAATCCAGCTTTCCCAGAACTATTTATTGAAAAGATTGTCTTCTTTCCATTAGATTGTCTTTTGATCTCTATCAAAAATCATTTGGTTCTATGTTATTGGTTTACCTCTGGATTCTCTGTTTTGGTCCTTTGGTCGATCAGTTTTTGTCCCATTACCCTGCTGCTTTGGTTTTTAGGACTTTGTAGTATATTTTGAAGTCAGGTATTAAGATACCTCCAACTTTATTCTTTTTGCACAGTATTATTTTGGCAATATGGAGTCTTCTGTTATTGAGGGATAGTTTGGGGGTTTTGTTTGTTTGTTTGTTCTATAGGGCATGTATGTTTGCCAGAAAGAGGAAGAGGGAAAGTGAGAAATCACCTCCAAAGGGGTTGGCCACACCACAATCCATTTTCCTCCATTCTCTTCTCAAGATATTGGGCATGCTTTGCACATGTGCCTGGTAGGATTTTCATGCCACTGGGTCAGGGATAGTATCTTTTTAAGGTGGAACATAATGAATCAGTTTGGGATGTTAAGTATTGTCAGGTACTCAGAGCTGTTTCTTAGATATATCCAGATTTGGAGCTCCATAAATATATTCATCCAGGCTAAAGATTCAGAATTTTGGGTTATTTTTAGCGGATACAGTTGAAGTCATGAATATAAAGGGAGAGTAATATCAGAGGGAGTGAGATGGATCCCTGTGGGGCAACAATAGAGAAAGGAATGTGAGGTCTTAGATGCTGAAAGAGGAGAGCATTTTAAGAAAGAGAAGGTAAATGTGTTAAAAAAAAATAGCTCCAGCTAGATTAAATCACATGAGAGCTTAAAACTGGAGATTGTATTTGACATTCAGGATGTCAGTGTTGCTTTTAAATTAAGCAACCTCTGTGAGATGGTGAAATCTAAAGCCAGATTGCTTCAGAGTGAGAAGGAAATCAAGGGGAAGAAGTAACTTTTTAGAAGTTACTTATAAAAAAGAAGAGACAAAGTTAAAAGGGGACTTAAGGTTAAGGAAGCTTTTTACTTTATTTTATTTTGCTTTTAGATATGGAGGAATTTAAAGATTTTGATATGCTTAAAAAGAAAAAGCTAATGGTAAAAGTCGGAGGACTGACTGATTATCAATGGAATTAAATCCCTAAGGAAAGAAAAGGGGATGGGACCCAGAGCACTGGTAAAGAAACCAAGTCAGTAAAAGAGGGAGAGGCATTATTCTGCATCAGAGGAATCAGGTGATAAGAGTGGGTACAGGAGGCCAGCAGATGGTGTGGAGGATAAAGCAGCTGGCTCCCATATGGCCAACTGTATAGTACAAGTCCTGGACTCGGTGGCTTGAAAAACATATCAGGTGCCTGTGCATGTGTGCCCAAAATCTGGAGAGGAGAATGGAAGAGTAGGGATTGTGGTGTGACCATCCTCCCTTGGGGGTGATTTTTACTTTCCCTCTCTTCCTCTGTCTTTCTTTGTGCTTCTCTCTGATGAGAGCACATGCTGTATAACAAAACCAAAAAAAAAGGAGTGGGTACAAGGAGGTGGTGCAGATGCCACTAGTAATTACTTCCTTGTCCTTTTATCAGTCCTCTTGCCAAATATCTAGCAATTTCAGGGCCTGCAAGTGGTGTGGTGGTTAAGGGCACTGGACTCTTACATGGCTGACCACAGTTCGAGTCCCAGACCTGGCGGCTTGCTTTCTCACTTTCTCTCTCTTTCTCTGTCCTTCTCTGGTCAAATTAAAAATAATTAATTAATTTTTTTCTTTTAATGGAGCGATTTCAAACCAGAACTGCCTTTTAGATCTCCTTGATTTCTCTACTCATAAAATCCATTCCATTTCCACCAAAAGAAAAAAACAAACACTATTTTTAGGATCATTTTCTTTAACCATCTCACCAAATATTCTTTCTTAAGATGATTTTTTAAAATTATTATTATTTTAAGGATATTTGCATTTGCTTATGGAGCCTTTCTCCAGTTTCACACCTCTTCTAGATTAACTTAGGTACTCACCGTGTTCTTTTTCACATTCCAACCTCACAGTATTAAATGTACTTCTTACAGACTCTCAACAGGCAGGAAGACACCATTTCTTAAAACTGTTTTCATCCTTTCTGTCCAGAAAGATCCCTATTGAGTGAATCAGAAATTGCATCTCATTTCATTTTTGATGGGAAAAGATACCTTAATTTGTTTATTTTAATTCTCTACCATTCTCACACTGTCTTCTAAATTTTAGTACTGGAGAATTTAGAAATATTCATTTTCACTGTTTAATAATCACTAGTATGGGGACCAGCAGATGGCATAATGATTCTGTCACTGGACTCCCACATAATCGACCAGGATTGAGTTCGACTCAGTGGCTTAAAACTCACTCCAGGCGCATTTACTTGTGTGCCCAAAATTCCAGGAGGAAAATAGAGGAGGAAGGATTGCAGCAGGGCCCTCCCCTCTTGGGTGGGGGGGGAGATGATTTCTCATTTTTTGTCTCTCTGTCTCTCTCTGTCTCTGTGGCAAGCACACATGCCCTATAGCAATAATCTCTCTCTAAAAAGAAAATAATAATCATTAGTATGTTTCATTGAGCTTCTTGGAGAAGCTTTTTGAAAATTTGGGAATAATAAGCAAACTGTGTAGTGATTTCACCAGAATCATGGCTTAGTCTTTTAGAGTATTATCTTTTTGTGTTAGCTCTTAATTTATATTCATTATTAGCAGTTTTATTTATTTTTTTTAAATTTCAGATATATTCAGTGCTATCTTTTTCCACCCTATCTCTTATGATGCCTTTTATGCTTTGTTAAAGCATATAAGCAGAGGTTAGTTGAGCCTTAGTTTTGCTTTTATATTAAAAATGGCTTTTATCTAAAAGATGAATAATAGTTAAGGATATTATTTTTGTAGTTTTTAATTACTTTATCAGTGTAGAAAAGAAAACTTTATATCTCATTTTTAGCCTTCCTTTATTAACACTGTCCTCCTTTAAGATACATTTCATAGGGACCAACAGATGGCATAATGGTTATGTAGCTGGACTCCCACATGACCGACTTTGGTTGGAGTCCTGACCTGGTGGCTTGACACTCAAACGGGGCACTTATGTGTGTGTGCCCCAAGTCCTGAGAGGAGAACAAAGGAGAAGGGATTGCGACCCCTGGGGAGTGATTCTCCCTTCTTGTCTCTCTCTGGTGAGTGCATGTGCCCTATAGCAAAACCTCTCACAAAATAAAAAAGATGCTTTTTGATCTCTGAACCCATATCCTTTGATATGTCGACTTTACTTCTAGTTTTAAAATTTCCTGAGTTTCTCAAAATGGTTCTTTATCTAAAGAATTTAAAATGGGATGGAAATGTTTTCATATTCGTTGTTATTTTAAGATTTGCAATAGATGAGAAAACAGATACTGGTTTTCATTTTATTAATAAGTATGCCAAATGGCCCTGAAAGCAGGTTTCATCATCCATTTGAAAAAGTAACTTTTTTTTTTTTTGGAGAGGTTTTTGCTATAGGGCCTGTGTGCTCACCAGACAGACAGAGAGAGACAGAGAAACAGAAAGTGAGAAATCACCACCGAGGGGGGATGGCCACGCCACAATCCCTTCTCCTCCATTCTGCTCTTGGGATCTTGGGCACGCACACACATGCGCTGGGCGTGAGATTTAAGCCACCAGGTCTGGGACGCGAACTGCAGGCGACTACGTGGGAGTCCAGCGACATAGCCATTACGCTAACTGCTGGTCCCAAAAGTAAAGTCTTTTAAACACACTACCAATTACAAAATAATGAGTTTTCTATTAGTTTGTTTTGATTAAAAAAAAAAAAAAAAAAAAAAAAAAACTGTGCTGTCTCTCAAATGCTCTTTTGTGTTTATTTTGTGTAAGCAAGGAAGGGGGTTTGAAAGGATATCACTAGGCAGTTTATTAATGACTTTTTTTTAGAAGATAACAGAGAGAGGATTAGCTTTTACTTTATATATCTCATTTTTCACTTTTGTATATTGAAAGTATAAAATATGAAAAATGTAAAGAAAAAACAAAGCAAAACTCTGATCCCTTCTTTGAATTTGTAGTTTGTAAATGGTCTGTGGAACTTACTTACTTACTTACTTACTTTTTTTTTTTTGTGGAAGAGATTCTTTGCTATAGGGCATGTACACTTGCCAGAGAGACAGAAAATGAGAAGTCACCCCACAGGGGTGATGGTCATGCCATAGTCCCTTCTCCTCCATTCTTCTCTTGGGATTTTGGGCATTCACGCACACATGCCTGACATGAGTTTTAAACCACTGGGTCCGGGACTTGAACCGTGGTTGACTATGTGGGAATCCAGTGATGTAACTGCTATACCATCTGCTGGTCCCAGAACTTCTTTTTTTTTTTTTTAAAGCTTCCATGTGATTCCAGTGAGCCACTAGGTTTGAGAACCACCACTTAAATTATATTTCCCTATACAAGAACTGTGCCAGATACTATACTGATTTTAATGATTACAGAAATGGTTTTTGCTCTCAGGAAACTTACAGTCTAGTTGGGATTTGGAGATGTAAAAAAGGATCAAAAGACTGATATGTAGTACCAACTGTTACGTAGTATAGAAGGGGAAAATGTCCTAAGAAGCAAAGTCAGAGAACAAAAAGATAAGAATGTCAGTTATTATCTTTAGTTTTTTTTTTCTTTTACTTAATGTTCTGAAACATGTTCTTACTGTCTAATGCAATAAGACAAAAAACAAAGTGAAATATAAATACTGCAATGAATGTGAGAAATACCATCATTTGAAACTGATGTTATTATTGTCTAACTAGAAAACCCAAGATAATCAAGTAACACAAATGAGCGTTATGAAGATCATTACCACTAAGATGGTCAATAAGATAATTTTGACAGCACTATTTAATAAAATTCAGAAATTAATGTTTCCTCTGCTTTCTCTGCCCAGACAAGTATATGTCTTAAGGTATTACTTGTAATAACAGAAATGTGTGTAAAACATCTACATTCATACTTAAGAAATTTACTTATGAACTTAAGTAAGCTTCACAAATAACCATACAAAGTAAACTGTAGAACCTAACTGAGAAATACAAAAACAATTTAATAAATGGAGAAACAGTCTATATTTGTGAGAATGATGGGAAGAGTTAATGTTTTTAAGTTATGCAATCTCTTCCCCCCACCTCCAAGTTGATGTTCATCATTTAATACAAATCTTAATAAAATTTCAAGTTTTTTTCCCTTTTTCCAGGTCTGACAATGTATTTCTAAAGTTCATGTTGGAAGTATAAACCAAACAGACTTTTGATAAAAAAGAAATGATGTGAATTACTTGCACAAATATATTCTAAAGCCACATAATTCAAATAGTTTATTACTAATTCAAGAAATCAGAATAAATAAGAATGGAATTTTTATAATGACAAGAGGTTTAATAACATATTGAGTCATTGGAAAAGTCATGATGCATTTTTCTATGCAAAAATGCATCTTGACTCTTCTGCTGATCCAGTATGTTACTTAATGTATTGAATCTGGTGTTGGTACAATTAGCTAAATATGTGGACAAAATAAATTTCATATGGATTAAAGGTTAAGTGAAAGTGAAAAAGTAGTAGAAAAATATAGGTGAATATGTATGTATCTAGATATGAGAGAAGGCTTTTAGTATTGATACTAAAGACAGAAACCACTCTTGAAATATTTGGTTGGAGTACATAAAGATTTGAAGATTCTGTACAACAAAATAATAAATTAAATTGAAAGACAAATTAGGAAGAAGTATTTATAGCATGATGTCCACACCCTTTCTATAAAATGAGCTCTTAGAAATTGACGATGAAATGAAATGAACTCTTTCTACTGGGCTAGGAAAGCAGGGAGCACACGTGAAAGCCACTTGGACCATAT
Source organism: Tupaia tana (assembly GCA_026018925.1). Taxonomy (NCBI): domain Eukaryota; kingdom Metazoa; phylum Chordata; class Mammalia; order Scandentia; family Tupaiidae; genus Tupaia; species Tupaia tana. The sequence goes on along the minus strand of JAKSZU010000008.1, from coordinate 53,300,901 downwards.
GTATGGAAAGCTTTAGAATGTTTTCATATCCTTTTACTCATTTCTAGTAATATCTAAGGAAGAAGACCTGTGTAAAAGGTAGTTTTAAGATAATTTTGACAGCATTATTTAATAAAAACTGGAATTTCTGTGCCTAGAGACCTGCTCTTTACAGCTCACCACTCATCAGGATGCTACTCTCGTTTCATAGTTAAAGGTAGAGGGATCTTTATTTGGGCCTGCAGGTTGGAGAAAGGAACGAGAAAGTTGTGCCCAGTCATCAGTGAGGAAGGTGCCGAGAAGCTGCCATGTAATGCTGGCTGGTAGTCTCGTGGCCACATTTTACTGTAAGAGAGACTGCAAAGTGTTGTCTTTATTCTGAACAGTGATACGCCCAGCTAAAAACATTGTTTCTCTGGAGGACCAGTTATTGGGGGATAGTGACTGTCTGCCACAGTGCCTCTCCTTTGCCTTTTCATTTCCCATTTCTTACTTTTGCCTTTACTTAGAGGATACTCAGTTGGCCTCTACTTCCACAAACGTTGTGCCTAATCTGTGGGTCATTTGGGTGAGTCCTTGAATACTTTCTCATATGCTGGAGCTATATGTCTACCTTGAGTATCAGTCACTAAGTTCCCTGAGAGTATGTCATTCCTTGAGACATGATGTATTTTCCTATCCAAATATGGGAAATTAGTTGCAGTGCCTAGCAGATGAGGTTATTGCTACTAAACACTACCAGCTGGTTTATTACATTTGAAAATAAGAAAAAAATCAACTCTAAATCTTCTGTTCTTCTTTTCCACTCCTTTCCCACTCTACCCAAGTAACTAGGAAACACAGTAAGCTTTGTACTGCATTGTTTTCGAGAACTTAAGACCATAGAAAGTCCCTGGGCCATATATATATATATATATATATATATATATATATATATTTTGTCTTTTAATACATTTAAGGTACTGTGCAAGTTATAAAGCTGTATCTGAATCCTACTGTTGAGGATACTTCTTTCTAATTAAAAAAGCATATTTAAAAGGCATACTTGGTGCCAGCCCAGTAGCATTGTGAGTTCAGGCAGCTGGATCTTACATAGCTGACTGTACAGTTCAAGTCCTGGACCTGGCAGCTCAAAAAAATCACCAAGCATGTATGTCTGCATATCCAAAATCCTGAGAAGAGAAATGGAAGAGAAGGGATTGCAGTATGGCTATCCCCATAGGAGGTGGTCTCACTCTTTCCCACTTTCTCTCTCTCTCTCAAGTACACATGCTCTTTAGTAAATTTAAAAAAATAAAAAAGGCATATTTAGGACCAGCTCTGCAGTATAGTGGTTAAGGATGCCAGATCCCCATGGGCAACCACAGTTCAAATCCCAACCCAATGGCAAGCTGCTAAGCACAGGTGCGAGCATGCCCAAAATCTCAGCAGAATGGAGAAATGGAGGGGAAGAGATTGTGACATGGCCACAGCCCATTGGGGGAGTACTTGTTCTCTCTCTCTATTGCTCACTCTCTCTCTTTTCTAGTGCATGACTCTCAGGCAGTTTTTTAAAAAAGTGTTTTTAAATCACAGGAAAGTTATTTTAATATTTTATCTCAATAAAATGACTGTACTTTATCTGCATAGGTCACGATGAAGCCATGTGTTACCATCATGTATAGGTTATGTGATAAAGCTGTGCTACCTATCTTGTTATAAGTATTTCCCAGCTGTCAAAGAAGTGGGGAAGACTGCGGAGTAGAGGTAGAGGCTCCTGTCTTTTTTAGTTTTGTAGTTTTCCTCTCAAATGATTTAGTGCCAGCTTAATGTATATAGAGAGGCTCTGGTATTCTGACGTTATACCAATTGGTACCAAGTTGTACCAGTTTTCTATTATAGCTGTTACCTTTTGCATTGAATGGGAGGCCTGAAGGCCATAAACATCTCCATTGTTTAAATGAGCACATAGATTATATAAGTAACTAATTTATTCATGATATCACTCCTAATGAATGTTGACATTCAGTTACAAATCCAAGTCTAATTTCAATACTTGTTTTCCATCCACAGTAATATGTATTGGGTTGGAAGTCATGATGCATTTTGCATAGAAAATGACTTTTCCAACAACCTAATAGTTACTCCCTAATAATAGAGACATGTTGTCTTCATATATGAGAAGAATGGTCTTATTGCCACAGGATTCTATTTGTTCTCTGTAGTGCCAGAGGAAGCCACTGGTTAGAAATGAAGGCTTGTATTAACTGTTAAGAGGAGGCCTTTAATTCAGAAATGGATTGGAGTACCTTTTGAAATCGTGTTTGTACAGAGGTCTTCAAAAGATTTGTGGAAAATGTATTATGAATAAACTAGGTAATTGTTTCAATTTTTTTCAGTACCAAAATAAATTCATACTTTAATTCCATTTTCCATGAACTTTTTGAAGTCTCCTTGTATGTTTCAGAATAGTCACCCTGAGGGCTTGGGTGAGACAGAGTGAAGTAGTAGAAAGTACTGGATTTGTAGCCTGGAGAAATAAGTTCAAATTTCATCTTTGCTTGTAATATCCCATTTAACCTTGAATTAGCTATTTAAGTCTCTAGGGTTTCATTTTGTAGTGAATTAAGTGAAGAAATTGGACTAAACCCCCTCAAAGTCTCATTGCACTTAAGCTAGTGGCTTGCATGTTGTATATGCTTAGTAAGCATTTGTCATGTGAATAGTACATCCCTCTGTCCAGTGTCAGGGCCACATTCCCAATCTTCCTGGATTACAGCGATCTCCTTTTTACCAAGTGGTATTTTATATGTACCTCTCGCTGAATGTATAACTTTCTCCTTTAGAGTGAACTTATTTATGAGATTTAGCGCAAGAAGTGACAAGGTCTATATCATATTATGTTCACTTTTATATCCCCTGTGTCTTAAACAGTAAGCATTCAATAAATATTTGTTAAATAAATTCAATAAAATTACTTGCTACGTGAAACGATTTTAAAAGTAAATATTTTCCGCAACCATGTTTTTCTCTCACTTTCTCAAGAAAAAAGGTTATTTTGGCTCTTATCAGCAGTAGACAAATGCATGGGAACAGTCTAAACAAAAGTGTGTATTCGTTGGCTGAAGTTACATTAAATCTTGTGCAGACAGGGCATTGATGCTGACAGTAGCCACCTCAACTCAGCTTCACTGAAAAAAATCTACTAACCAGCACCTGGAACTCATTATACTCATTCATTTGAGTTTTGCTGCCTTGACATTGTATCATTCTAGGATCTAAGAATTACCTGGCTTTCTTTCAAGTATTGTATCTTGAGAAGGTATTTGCCTAAATTTCATTCATTTTCTTCTAACCTTTCTTCCTCTCCCTTTTCTCCCTTTTTTCTCCTGGCCTCACCTTTTTTCCCCACCGCCTTCTCTTCTTATAACAATTCTTTTACCATTTTTACACAATCATTAGTGCCTTTACACACACTCTTCCATGCTTCTCCCAATAGAGGTCTGATCACATCATATTATTGTCACTTCAGTTGTATGTGTGTATATGTGTGTGTACCTGTTTCCCCAACCAGTCATGGACTGCATTTTATTCTTTTTGTTACTCTGTGGTGTTGAATAAATAAATGCATGGACATGATTTATCTACACCTAACTTCCCATATTTTTCTCATAATTTTTTCACATAGGCAGGTGCATTATTTCTGTTTTATAGATGAGGAGCCTATAACTGAAAAGAGTTAACAAGCTTGCCCAACACCAGAAAAAAAGTAGTTGGTTGAGGCATAATTCAAATCCAGGACTTACTGGAGCCCCAGCTCTTTTCCCTATGACATTTTGCCTCCAAATTGTTCTCTCTGTCCGCTGGGTAATTTCCACTGCTGCTATCATTAATCAACTCAACATTACCTCTTCTTTGGGGCTTTGCCATGCTCACTGTTCTGTCTACCTGTTCTTGTCTCTTTTTCCATTCCAGCTCATGCATGATCTAATCATGTCATTCTCTGAGAAACCTTTGATGGCTCCCTGTAAGATAAAGGTTGAACTTTTTAGACTGTTACTCACCTTTCCCATAACCTACTCCCATCTACCTCTCCAGCTTTACTTCCCGCCCTTGCCTTCCCTGTGCACTCTAAACTGTAGCCCTACCCTGCCCCTTCACTGTGCTCTCCGAGTACAGAGGAGCCTCCTACTTTGCCTTCACTGTGCCTTTGTCTGTGCTATTTACTTGTGCCTGCTGTGCCATTTTAGAACACTCTTCATCCCTGTGTTGCTAGTTGAAATCCTATCAGGTTTAAACCTATCTCTTCCATTAAATATTCGCTAGTTCCTCCTGGTGTAATTAATGCCTTTTTGTGTGTGTGCTGTCTTGGGATTATAATTATTTGTGACTTTGTAGACCTTGATAATAACTTTGAAACCCTTTGAAAATAAGGACTATATCTTCAACTGCCTATTTTCTAAAGCTTCTTACAATACTTTGTCCATAAAACTTACCACATAAGATTTTGGATGACTGAAATGAATATGGCTTCTAGAACAACAGGAATGAATTGAAATTGACTAATTTGTGTATGGGTTGTCTTCTGGCTTGCCATCAAAGCATCAGATGTAGAAATAAAATGCTTCTAGATGAATCAAATGACTAAATTTACTCTTGTCAGGAATGACAAGATTAATGACAAAATGATGAATTTTATTCTTTAGTATTTAGTATGTTATAATGTATAGTTTATGTACATGTATGCATAAATGGGTGCCTAAATATATGTGTTGCATATAGGCACATATAGTGATTCACATTATAAAAAAAGATGGCCTTGAAATTCCGAATCTTATGTTTTCTATTATATTAGTATTTTCTAGCTCACTCATTAATCGCAGTATTGAAAATCTAGCTCCAGTGTTATTTTCTTTATATTTACTATGAGATAGAAAAACAAATAGTGAAATCATTCATTTACATGGAAAGTAAATGTTGGTGTAAATTCTTCTCAAACTTGTATTATTATATTCTAGTTTAATGTGTACAGTCCACATACTTCCTTTCCTAACTCTTTCTGGTTTTGTTTATTTAATTTAAAAATTTAATGCCATAGGGCACATATACGAGAGAGAGAAAGAGAGAGAAAGCACCCCCAACAAGGTATAGTCTTACTGTACCCCTTTCCCCCCCCAATTTTCCATTCTGTCAAGATCTTACATACATGGATATGATGTGGTTTACAAGCTGTCATGACAAGACTTGAACCCTTGGTTGGCCAAGTGGGATCTAGCTTCTACCGCTCAATCCTGAACACCTGTACTACAAGGCCAGCCCTACCCAGCTAACTCTTATCTCTAGCCTTCAAGACTTAGCTTAGGTGCAACTACTCTTTCAGTGAAACTTCCCTAACTGTCCCCATGTATACTTGAAGCACCTGCAGTTGTTCTTCCCCCTACACCCCGTAATGATTGTATTATGCCCCACATAGCACTACCCCTGAAACATACATTCAGCAAAGGTTTATCATGAATGAACAAATGAAGGAACTTAGCGATTAAATGTGTGTATGTGGGGGGGGAGGGGGCGGTGAGTGTGGGTGTGTGTGTGTGCATGCAGGCATCTGCATCCATTTAAGGCTGGCCTGGTGTTTAAGGGAGCCGGATCCCATATGGCCAACTACATGGTTTGAATCTCAGCCCTAGAGTCTTAAAGAACATGCCAAGTGCATGTGCATTTGTGCCCAAAATTCCAACAAGATGGAGAAGAAGATATTGTGGTATGATTCTGCCCCCATCATAGGTGCTTTCTCCTGCTTCCATTCTCTTTGGTGATCATGTGGGCCCTCTGGTGATTAAAAAGAAAAAAAAAAAACTGAGTGGTAGACTTGTATATACTGATATAGAAAGCTTTTCATGATACTTTTTATTTGAGGGGGAAGGTAGATTTTTGCCAGAGGACATGTTTGCCTGCAGGAGAGAGACAGAGAGAGGGAAAGTGAGAAATCACCCCACCCCGGGTGGCTGGCCATGCTGCAGTTCCTTCTTCATTCTCCTCTCAGGATTTTCAGCACAGACGCACAAGTGCCTGATGTCCTTTTCTCTTTCTTTTTGAGAGATTTTTCCTATAGGTGTGCTTGCCAGAGAGACAGAAAGAAAATCATCCACCCAGAAAGGATGGCCACACCACAATTCCTTCTCCTCCATTCTCCTCCAGGGATTTTGGGTGCATGCGCCAGCGTGAGTCTACTTCATAGGCACCCATTGCCTCAACCTCCATGCCACCTGCTGGTCCCATGATACATTCTTTAATAAAATCAAAACAAGTTGTATTTTTATGAAAAATAGTTATGTGTGCCTGGATATGTGCATTGGGAAAAGGTCTAGAGGTTACAGAGCAAATCGTGATTGTTTTTCCTGGTAAGTTATATGTTTGGAAGTGGAGGGTTATAGATGGACATTCATTCTTTGTTTAGTACAATTTTTTTATTAGTATTGTTCAAAATTTTTCATCGAACATGTACTACTTTTATAATTTTTAAGTGAATAATACAATAAAGCCTGTCAGTGCCATTGCTCAAGGTATTAGTAATGATATTTTGGAATCAAACTAGAACCATTTTTATGACAAAGATGGACGTTTATTTTGCCTTGATTTTTATAGGAATGAAATTTTTTAATTTGTTTAAGTGTTTGCCTGGACTTTTTGAAAAATTGTGGGACCTAGAATAAGGTGGGCTGTATTATTAAGTCTTTAAGCCATGGTGCCACATATGTCAGAAAGCTAAATCTTCTCTAATAGTTAGTCTATTAATGTTCAAGATCGTATCAGTGGTCCACTCAGGCAACACTTAAAAGATAGTAAAAAGCTGACTGATTTTCACTGAACAGCGTTAGCAACCTTAGATTTTTTAAAGACTGTCTTACCCCCTCTGTCTTACACACTCCTGGGTTCTGTTGGATAACTTAAATACATGCCACTTAGCAGCTGGTCTTAATCACCATGCTAAACTGTTTCTTCTAAACCCAGACCCAAATGAAAATACCAATTTAAGATACCCAAGATAATTCACCACGCCCTAAATTAAGTTGGTTATTCCACTCTTGACTTCCTATCTGTTTTATGAACCAGGAAAATGGTCTTACTGAAACAAAGTTTGTTAGGCCTTCTGAGTCTTGGTTATTTTAAGGTCCTTCCTAAAAATTTTCACATGGTCCAGCTGCCAGACAGATTGCACATCAATTTCCTGCAGCATTTGGCACAGGCGGGCCTGTGTATTTACTGCCTTAAAAACAATATAAATTTATTGATTTTGAAATTCGTGATTACTTTCTAAAGTCCCCCCCAGTCTAAACTTACTTTGGAAGAAAATAGCCACAACAGACACATTGGCCCATATTTGTGCCAAGATTTTCAGGGAAATATTTTATATGATTAATATTGTGTGGCTAATGTGGTGTAAAAAACCAATTTCATCCATTTTAACTTATGAGAGCATGACCATCCTGTGTGAACTATTCAGAGCTTTTGACTTCACTAATCCAAAATTAAGTGTTTCTGCCTTTATTTATGTGTATTGTATTAAACTTCCAAGTTAAAATCAAGCCACATTTCTTTATAAGAATTGAATCCTGTTTCGTCAGCAGATCCATATCTTCCTTGTTGGAGCGGCATCCTAACCTTGCCTTGGACAAGCTGAAATTAGTGAACTCTGGACTTGGCCTAATGAAATACATAGTTCATAGTACTAGGTCATTTCAATAGGCCTGGATTCAGTTAGAGAGCTTCTTCCTTATCTGTCTATTCCTTTAAACCCATTCATCCTAAAAGGTTGGGTTCTCCTCTTACTAGTAACGTTATAAAATCTCTATAATGATTTCATTCCATCAAACTCAAAACTGTTTCATAAAACATTGGACTGTTTGTTACTAAGTGAGTATATTATTCTGGAAGATTTAATGTAAACACTTTGGGGAATCAAGAAATGGCTATTTATAATACCTATACAATACTCTATTATCCTTAGAATTACAGCACCTCACAAATAATGTAACTTCTACCCGGGGAATAATTGACTCACCACAGAGGTCTGGCTCCCTGTTTCATTAAACCTTCTGGAATTGCTGGGAGGTAACTAGTAATTATTCTTTTCTCTGTTTGACATATGTGGAGAGTTAGGCACCAAACAGTTAGAGGTCATGCAAGGAGTCTCTAAGGGAATGCTTTAGTATATTGGTCATTGAGTCCAATCACTGTGGAGCAAACACTGACTCTTAACTCCTGAGGGCTATCTCACAGGGCACTAAGCAACCCAACAGCTAGAAAACAAGTCCTTACCCTTTTAAGCATTGTTAATCCTCAACTTCATTTACAAACTTACACATATTTTCTGTGCATATTTCTTTTCAATCTTGAATTTCTTCACAGGATCCATAAAAACATTTAACTGCTTCTTGCTTGCCATTCTTACTTAAAATTTGATAATGAATATTTAGAAAGAACTATATAAAATTGTTTTGAGAATATTTGACTTTGACCTTAATTGTTTTTAGGATTCAAACTTTCAAATTTTTATTGAGGGAGAAATAATGTCTTAACAATATATAACTGATTTGGAAAATACTGAATTATTTATGTGCGAGGCTTGCCCTGTCAAAAATCTGTCTGTAGGTTGTTTTCTTCTAGATCTCTTGGGAAAGGTGAATGACATATATGAAGTGACACTAGTATTATGTCTATTTCAAAGCTCTGGATGATGCAGGCAGGAGAAACCTTGAATTAGAATTTGTTTATGACCTTTTAAATTAATCTTTGATCCTAGCTCAAGAGAGTGTGAGAAATATATGGAAATAGCTTCAGTTGAATAACTGTTACACTTTACGGACTAAGTATTTTTTAGTATAGAAGGCTACTAAGTGACAAGAATAGGAGAAATGTGATTATCAAAACTTCGTTCCATTATGGGGAAAAATACCATCGTCTAACAGTTTTTCAAGATAATGCTCTGATTTATGTTTAAAAAAAAAATCTTACCTTGAAATTATGAAGTCTTACCAGTGCTTTTTCCTCTCCCTCTTTCTGTCTCTGTTTCTCTGTGTCTCTCTGGCAAGCATACATGCCCTCTTGCAATGAAAACAAGAATCACTCCAGGCTTCTGTTCACTGTTTGCATGCCATATCTTTTTATATCCATATACTTTAAACTCTCTATGCCTTTATATTTAAAGCAAAGTGTGCTTTTATTTTTTCTCTTCCCAGAATTTAAAAATATTGTTCCACTTGTCTTCTGGACTTCATGTTTTCTAAAGAGAAGTCTGCAATTCCAATTGTTCCCCCCCTCCTTTTTTTAAATTAAACCTAGTGCTGTGAGTTTTGAATATATTCCCACACAATTTATGTATTGAAATTTGGTAAGCCATTTTAATGGTGTTGAAAGGGTAGAGACTTAATTTAATTTTGGTATTGAAAAGTGTGGCCTTTGGGAAATGACTGGAATTGGATGAGGTCATTAGAGTTGGGTCCCCATGATCGATTTCCAGTATCTTTATAAGAGTATACACATGGACACAGACATGCTCTGTCTTGTCATGTGGTTCCCTATGCTACCTCAGAACTCTGCAGCAGAGTCTCTGCCAACAAGATCCTCACCAAATACCACTCCTTGACCTTGGACCTCCAAAAACTATGAGCCAAATAAACCTCTATTCTTTATAAATTACCCATACTCAGATATTTCTATTCTTACCCATGCAGTAACTACAACACCCACACATGGATTTTTGTGATTGATATGATGTCAATTTACAGTTCATGAGCCTCTTGACTCTGCAAATTTATATCTCCTCCCCAATTTAGGGATGTTTTCAACTCTTATTTATTCATATTTTTTTTCTGCCATGTTCTTTTATTTCCCATCTCTGGGGTTTCAAAGAAGGTCTGTGCTAGCCTTTTGACATTGTTCACAGGGTCCCCAAAATCCCATTTATTTTTTTCAGTCTTTTTCTCTCTCCTTAAAATTGAATAATTTCTTTTCTTTTTTTTTTTTAATAAAAGAAAAAAAGTACAAGTTTATTTTGGTGCCAAAAAATGCACCAAATCCATGCATAGGTTTTTGTGGGGGGGGAGGGTGTGTTTTAAATTATTTATTTATTTATTTTTACATTTTCCCATACACATTTACTTTACATTTCAAAAAATTTTTGCTCATACTCCATAGTTCTTGACAGTTAATAAACAACTTTCAAAATTTCAAAAAACTGAGTTTTTAAGATAATGTTCAAAACATTTGAGGGAACCAGCAGTTAGCGTAATGGCTGTGTCACTGGACTCCCACGAAGTCGACCGCGGTTCGCGTCCCGGACCTGGTGGCTTAAAACTCACGCCGGGCGCGTGTGCGTGTGTGCCCAAGATCCCGAGAGGAGAATGGAGGAGAAGGGATTGCGGTGTGACCATCCCCCCTGGGGGGTGATTTCTCGCTTTCTGTCTCTAATGTCTCTGCCTGTCTGTCTGGCGAATGCACGCGCCCTATAGCGAAAATCTCTCCAAACAAAAAAAAACATTTGTTATAATTTTTTGTGCCTCTGTAACAACAGGGACAGTATGATTTTAAATATTTTTGAGAAAATATTTACATGTCAACTACTCAAACTGTTGAAAAGCAAATGCCCAGCACACAAGTCACACATAAACCTTCTCAGTTCAGCCCTGCCTACCAAATATTCTGTGATATACTATCTGCTAGCAAAGATCAGTCTCTTTTTCTTCCTTCAAAATTTTCCTCAAGGGAACCAGTAGTTAACGTAATGGCTATGTCGCTGGACTCCCACGTAGTCGACCGCGGTTCGCGTCCCGGACCCAGTGGCTTAAAACTCACGCCGGGCGTGTGTGCGTGCGTGCCCAAGATCCTGAGAGGAGAATGGAGGAGAAGGGATTGCGGCGTCACCATCCCCCCTGGGGGGTGATTTCTCGCTTTCTGTCTCTCTGTCTCTGTCTGTCTGGCGAGGGCACACGCCCTATAGCGAAAACCTCTCCAAAAAAAAAATCTTCCTCAAGATAATCCTCTGGTTGTGATTGCTCTTTTACAGTCTCTACTGATTACAATGCTGGGCTGGAAAATCCAGGTTATTTTATGGTACAGATTCTTTCTATAGCTTCTCTAATCCTCTCTGCCAGGCAGAACTGTTCATAGTGCCAGGCCATCTTTCCAAGAGCTTCTGTTGGCTTACTAGAGATCTACCTTAGTTCCATGGTTTTTTGATTAATCTTCAGATATGACATTCCAGTCAAAGCCATGTCCAATAATGAGTATTTCCAATTTCTGATTCAATGTAACAGGTATTATTGAACTTATGCAAATAAGTTCTTCTCCTGCCACAAAATAAGAATACTCCCAAATATTTTCCAATTCCACAGGGGTCAGGAAGGAAGAAAAGTTTGTTTCCATTTAAAGAAATAAACAAAGAAGAAGAAAAAAATTTTAACAAATTCTGAACCTATCAACAGCTCAAAAGAAAGCAAAATCCTGGGACCAGCAGTTGGCGTAATGGCTATGTCACTGGACTCCCATGTAGTCGGCCACAGTTCGAGTCCCAGACCCAGTGGCTTAAACTCATGCTGGGCGCATGTGCATATGTGCCCAAGATCCTGAGAGGAGAATGGAGAAGAAGGGATTGCAGCGTAGCCATCTCCCCTGGGGGGTGATTTCTTGCTTTCTGTCTCTCTGTCTCTCTCTGTCTTTCTGGCGAGCCCACACACCCTATAGTAAAAACCTCTCTAAAAAAAAAAGAAAGGAAGGAAGGAAGAAAGCAAAATCTTTGAATTGGAAAAACAAAGCATAGTTTAAAAAAATCAGTAATGTTATACTCAAAAGTCACAAAATTCTATTTTACCAGTTCAGTCTTAAGTTCAGTCTCTCTTCTGTTGAATGTGCTATGTCACTGTGGTCTGATCTTTCATTTAAATCCTGTAAGTTAACATTCAGTGTTATTATTGATATTTCTTGTCCCTAGCATTAAGTTGGTCATTTTCTTGGTTACTTTTTGTTCTCTTATTTCTGTATGTGTGTCTTTAGTTTTCCTGGTAGAGCATTCCTTTCAGAACTTCTTGAAGAGAGGGTCTGGTATTGGCAAATTCTTTCAGATCTTGTTTATCTGAGAATGTTTTTATCCTTTCTTTCCATGTGAAGGATAATCCTGCCTGTTATAGTATTCTAGGTTGAAACTGTTTTTCACTTAACACTTTGACTATATTTTTCCATTCTTTCCTTGCTCGCATTGTGTCTGATGAGAGGTCTAATGTTAGCCTGATGGAATAACCTTTATAAGTAACCTGATGTTTCTCTCTTGCCAATTTTAGTATTTTGTCTTTGTGGATTTTGCCAGTCTGGCTATGATGTGCCTTGGAGAAGATCTTCTTGGGTTGATTCTATTGGGGTCCTTTGCATTTCTTCGCCCTGGATATTTGAATGCTTCCCTAGATTGGAAAGTTTTCTTCCAGGATTTCATGGAATAGATTATCAATGCTTTTATTAGTGTCTTCACCTTCTGGGATACCGATTATCTGGATGTTTGGGTACTTAATGGTATCTAGTATTTTTTGTATAGTTTTCTCACATTTTTTGGTGTTATTTTCTCAGGTTTGTTTGTTTTTTGTTTTTTTCTTTTTTTTTTGGGTTGTTTTTTCTAGGTCAGAGAGTTTTGCCTTCAACACCTGAGATTTGGTCTTCTGCATGGACTAATCTGCTTTTAATACTTTTGAGGGAGGTTTTGATTTCCTGTATTGCAGTCTCCCAGATCGAATAATTTCTATTGATCTTTTTCCTAATAGATTTTTTTGTCATCTCAATTCTGCTATTAAGCCTATCTAATAAACTTTTTGTTTCAGATATTGAATATTTCAGTTCTAAAATTTCTACTTGAGTTTTTGTTGCTATTATATTTCCCATTACTATGCCAAGATTACCCTTTTCTCCCTTATTTATTAGGAACTTGTTTTCCCTTCCCTCTATGAATATAATTATAGCTGCATTAAAGTCTTAGGTCATAGCAAGGTTGGTCTCTGTTGATTGTCTTTTTCCTTGGGAGTGGATCATATTTTCCTGATTCTTCATATGTCAAGTAATTCCGGATTACATGCTAATTGTAAATGGGTTTTTTTTTGGGGGGAGGTGTTATTCATTCTCCAGAGCTTTCAGTAGTTGGTTTTTGTATTTTGCACACAGTTTAATGCTAGTATCTATGAAAGAGTCTATTAGGAACTTTGTCATAGCAAAAGCTGAACTCCTGATATGCTTCTTTATTCTTTAACTACCCCTCAGATTTCTTGCTAAAGTGTAGGCCTGCACTGTCACACACAAAAATTCTCTTTATATGTTCACTGAAGAAAAGTCAATCAGAGATGCCAGGAGTAATACATCTTTATGATGAAGTTTGTCAGAACAGCATCCTTTTTCCTGCGTCTTCCTCGTTGCTATCCCTCAGGTACACTCTCTTGTCATAAAAGATGAAAGGATTTAGATGTATTTAGTGACAGATACCACTGCCACCTCATCAAGAACATAGGGAAGGAGGAAAATGCCAGGGCAAGGTGATGACAGAGCTGTACATACACTGTATAAGAGCAGATGGAAGGAAACCCTCATGGCACAGATGTGGGCATATGTGTACAAGAGCCAAAAGGGAAAGGAAACTTAAAAAGGAGGAGAGACAGAAAGGCAACTGTGCCCACATTTATGCCAGGCCCTTTTTTTTTTTGGAGAGGTTTTTCGCTATAGGGCGCGTGCCCTCGCCAGACAGAGAGAGACAGAGAGACAGAAAGTGAGAAATCACCCCCCCAGGGGGGATGGTCACGCCGCAATCCCTTCTCCTCCATTCTCCTCTCGGGATCTTGGGCACGCACGCACACACGCCCGGCGTGAGTTTTAAGCCACCAGGTCCAGGACGCGAACCGCGGTTGACTATGTGGGAGTCCAGCGACATAGCCATTACGCTAACTGCTGATTCCCTATGCCAGGCCCTTTAACGTCTGCAGTCTCATGTAATCTTCAGAACGACCCCGTGAAATGAGTTGGAGTATTTTTATTTTATCTGAGAGGCTCAGGAACCGAAAGAGCCCAGATGATTTTTTTTCCAAGTCACACAACTTTGTAAATGACTAAGCAAAAAAGAAAATATCCTTTGTCGGACAGCCAGTGGCATGGTGGTTGGGCAGCTGGATCCCACATGGCCAACTATTCAGTTGGGGTCCCAGACTCATCGGCTTGAATGACATGCCAGGCATGTATGCGTGCATGTCCAAAATCTTGAGAGGAGAATAGAAGAGAAGGAAGTGTAGCCTAGCCATCTCCCTGGGTGGGGGGGTGCTTTCTCTCTCTTCTTCTCTCCTTCTCCCTCTCCCTCTCTAGCATGTACACGTACCTTACTGCAAACTTTAAAAAAAAATTTTTTTTAAAATAAAAGTATTTTGCTTTCCTAAGGTTAGTTTTAGTTATCTGAAGTTCCTTTGGAGTAGTAAAGATCTTCTGAGGTTCTGCCAGCTTCCTTGGTGAGAACCCCAGGCATCTGGCTTGGAAAAGTTGGCTGAGAAGCTACACTGCAACTCTCTCGTGTGTTTCAGTTCTTTGCTCTTGTTCAGAAAGCAAACTTGACCTGTTCTTCAATTTAAGCTGAATTCCACTATGGTAAGCCCTTCTCCACCTCTCAATTCCCCCTTCTCTTCTCCCACCCTGCCCATACCTCAATTTCAGTCTGCTTTCTGATGGGCTTCATAACCTGCAGCCTTAAGTAAAAGAGTTGGAGTACTCTTCAATAGATTCTTGGAAGTCATCTTGTCCGTAAGTGGCAGACTTTTTGACATGGGAATTCTTCCTTACACCTTTCTCTCCCTCTGACTGCTAGCGCTCTTGTCCTGTGCTTAACTCTTATGTTGAGTAGTGTTCAAGAAGAGAGAACAATAGCAATTCCTGTCCAGCTCAGGGATTGCTATTGGCATCTAATGAGTAGAAGCAGCGATGCTGCTAAACATCCTATAAACCATGAGACAGATGCCCAACAAGTCATTACCCATCCCAGAATGTTATTGGTGCTAAAATCGAGAAATCTTGAAATAGATTCCTGGAGCCCTTCTCTGAGTCCTTTCCTTTCCTTGTCCTTTGCCTTCATTAGGGCCACTTCTCCTG
Source organism: Tupaia tana (assembly GCA_026018925.1). Classification (NCBI taxonomy): domain Eukaryota; kingdom Metazoa; phylum Chordata; class Mammalia; order Scandentia; family Tupaiidae; genus Tupaia; species Tupaia tana. The sequence goes on along the minus strand of JAKSZU010000008.1, from coordinate 53,285,787 downwards.
TTGTGATGATTGTGCTAGACCACCTACTACAACTTTATACTGCAAAATTTCAGCCTCTCAAGCCCACCTAGCGTTTCATAACTGTAGGGGTAGTCCTTCCTGGTAGAAAGCAGAGACAGGAAGTAGCTGAATGAACCACCAGTGGACTACTGGGGAGGGACTAATGGGTGGGATTTGAGGAGAGGAGTACAGGAACCCTTCATTCTCAGGCAGGGGCCTTGAGGTTGCATCATGGCTCTTAGGGAGCTGGAGCTAAGACACATGTCTTTTAAAGGATATGTATATGTTATAGGGGAGAGAAAAATTTACCTTTACTCACCTAGAGTCTTTCAGCAATGCCTGAGAATTAAATTATCATAAGCTAGACCAACAGGAGAAAAGCATACAGATTTATTTAATACAAGTTTTACATAGCACAGGAGCCTTCATAAGGAAATGAAGATGCACAATGTAATTACAGTTGTATTGAGCTGGGCAATGAGTAGTAAATTGTGAAAACGTGACAAGGCAAAGGAGCTTGCGCAGCAGGAGTGAGTAATTGGATGTAGACATGCCTGGGAAGGTAAGGGTTAGTTTAACAAGACGCACAGATTGACCTTGCTCTCAACTTTGTTTTTAACGATAAGAATACTTTTCTTCTGGTATAGGAAAGACATCTTTTACATGAGAATTCCATCTTTTTCTTTTTTTAAATTTTTATTTTTGAGTATTACATCTTTTTTCTCTTTTTCTTTTTCTTTCTTTTTTTTTTTTTTTTTTTGAGAGGTTTTTGCTATAGGGCGCATGCGCTCGCCAGACAGAGAGAGAGAGACAGACAGACAGAAAGCGAGAAATCACCCCCGGGGGGGATGGCCACGCCGCAGTCCCTTCTCCTACGTTCTCCTCTCGGGATCTTGGGCACGCACACACACGCGCCCGGCGTGAGTTTAAACCACCAGGTCCGGGACTTGAACTGCGGTTGACTACGTGGGAGTCCAGCGACATACCACTACGCTAACTGCTAGTCCCAGTATTACATCTTTTAAGAAGAAAGTCGGGCCAGTAAGTGGTGTGGTGGTGAAAGGTGCTGGACTCCCACATGACTGACTACAATTTGAGTCCTGAACCTGACGGCTTGCTTTCTCACTTTCTCTCTCTCTCTCACTCTGTCCCTCTCTTGTCAAATTAAAATAAATAAATGAACAAATAAAGTCAAATAAAATAATTCTTTAAAAAAATGGAAGTCAAAGTGATTTTATATTTGCTGTTTTGCACATGCTTTTTTTTTTTTTTTTTTTTTTTTTTGGAGAGGTTTTTGCTATAGGGCACGTGTGCTCGCCAGACAGACAGAAAGCGAGAAATCACCCCCCAGGGGGAATGGCCACGCTGCAATCCCTTCTCCATTCTCCTCTCGGAATCTTGGGCATGCACACACATGCACCCAGCGTGAGTTTTAAGCCACTGGGTCCAGGACTCGAACCACAGTTGACTACATGGGAATCCAGCAACATAGCCATTACGCTAACTGCTGGTCCCACATGTTTTTAACTGTAGATGGTCGATATACAGAGCTGCATATTTTGGGGTGATAAAAAAAAATTTTTTTTTCAGTGTAAAAGTATTAAAGCATGTGTGGTTATAGGAGAGATCATCAATAGTAATTTAATTTATAGATGTTAGAGAATTTGAAAACATTTTGGGTTGACTGTGTAAAAATAGTTTTGGCTCTGGTTATATTTGAGATGAAATAAATTGTGAATAATTATCACTTGCTCAGTATCTATTATTCATGCCGTTAAAAATGCCACGTTGGTTTTTTGGTAAGCGTTGTTTTATTGCAACACTAAAATCTGTTCATGCATTTGCCTTTTTCATTTGCTGATAACATGATTGTCAGTTCTCAATTTAATAATAAAAAAGAGAGAAAGAGCAGCATTGTTCCCACCTGGAATCTTTTTTTTTTTCTTTTTTCTATTGGAATAAAAAATTCTCCAGTAGTTACAAGGGGGCCAGAACACCTAACTATAGCCCTTTAAGACTGTTGATAAATATAAAGTATAATTCTATTACAACAACCTCATGTCAGTGCCCTCTGCAATTCTGATTAGCTCTCATAATTACCTTGGACCTTTCATTACCTCCTACAGTATAAACCCAAGTCTGCTCAGTATCAGAGGTTGTGGGCAGTAGAGCTCTTTGTACTGGACTAAGATACTTCTGAGTTTTCACATCTTTAAGAAAGTCACTGCATGACTCTTACCTTCCCTCCATATCTCTGTCCTGACAGACAATCTGAATGAAAGAGAGGGCATTGCTGTGTTGAATACATATGGAACATAAAACTTTTCTCCTTTAGAGGTTTGGAGTAGATATCAAATCTTGATGTTTTCTCTGCCCAATGTATTTACTTTTGTCATGAAGTGTATCTGAGTTCCAGAAAGTCTTTATAGTTCTAAATATCACTTTAAAGTGAACCAGAACATCATGGTACGTCATGATGAAGTAACAGTTCAATCAGGCCATTTGTGTGGTGCCACTTGTGGGAGCTGAGAAGGTTATAGGCAGAAGAAACAAGAACATCTAGGGGAAGAACTAGGTTTATTTATTTCAAATTTAGCAAAAAAAGAAAGTTTGTTGTTAAATCTGCTGTTTACAAGATCCTCACATTTTTAGCCCACAGGAGCACAGTAACAATGTTTTATTTCACTCTTGATGTTGAGTTTTATCGTAGTGTAGGTGCTAAATAATACTTTAAAAGTCCTCCTTAAGAGATTTGTCAGTTTTTAAAGATTTTAAATGCATGGTGTTTCAGCTCAGATCTCATTTTTGTAATATAATATAGACAATGTTCTTTAACAAATTGTATTCATTCTTATTGTGGATTTAATGTTATGATAATATGACTTTTTACTTTCCCCAAAACAGTAGCCTTTAGAACAGCCTAGTAGAAAGGTCTATTGTAGTCAGCTCTAAAATTGTTTGCACTGGGGACCAGCAGATGACGTAATAGTTACGCTGCTGGACTCCCACGTAGTCGATCACGGTTCAAGTCTCAGACCTGATGCCTTAAAACTCATGCCAGACACATGAGTGTGTATACCCATAATCCTGAGAGGAGATAGGAGGAGAAGGGATCTTGGTGTAGCCATCCCCTCTGGAGGGTGATTTCTCACTTTCTGTCTCTCTCTGTCTCTCTGGTGAGTACACGTGCCCTATAGCAAAAACTTCTCTTAAAAAAAATTGTTTTCACTTGAGAAATGACATAATCTGAGATAAGCCATCATTACTATCACTCTTTTCTGCACATTATTTTTCTATGCAAATAAATATTCTACATTTTGCCTCCCCTTTTAACCCCTTTGCTAATAGATTAAGGCAGTTTAGTTTATTGGTATCTGTATGAACCTTGATTTCAGGAAACTGTCATAGTAGCACCTTTAATGTTTAGTACTAGCTGTTTTTTCTGAATATCTTAAAATATGACATAGTTACGATAAACACTAATAAACTGATCGATAAAATCTTCCATGGTGGTTTTGCATTGTAAGAAAAGCTGTTAATGTGTAAAGGGTTATTATGAATCACATATTGGATGATGTTGAGTCATCCGTTACTAATATCTACTCTTATTAAAATAATAAAACCTACCATTTTTTCCCTTAATAGTCAGCTCTTTTTTTAAAAAAAAAATGCTGATTTTTAAGAATTTAGGCTTTTCAACATCTAGCCAAGATAAATTTCCACCTTGAAATTAAACAGAATCAGGTGAACCATACATTTCAAAAAGCATTTTTAGACATTTACAAAGCTAAGATAGCTTTTAGATATGGGAGGTATCCTTGTCTTATTTCTGGCTATTAGTTTATTTGGCAAGCATTTGTTAGTCAGTTGCTGAATACAAATATTTGAAGAATAAGGCCAAGCCCTATATTTGGGTATCTTACATTTTACAATTCTAGTATGATAGAGTTTTTTTTTTTTAAATAATTGTAATGATAACTGTTATAATGTAGATGTCTGCAGTGTTATCTTTAGGTAGAGAACCAAGCAGTTCATTTGCTTATAGGGAAAAGTTGACCAGGATGACTTTATGGAGGACTTGACAGTTCAGCTTGGTCCTAAGGATGAGTAGAACTTCATCAGGCAGAGATGAGGCAAAGGATATCCTCAGTAGAAAGAACCGTGTTAAGAAAGATTAGAGCCAGGTGAGGAGTGCAGAACAGCATTCCAGGCAAAGGAAATGCATGTAATTATTAATCTTAACCTCTTTAATTTCTGGACCATTTTATTCCCAACTCAGTGTGAAAAGAACTTGGTGAATATGAGAAACTGAAAGAGAATCATTTTGATGAGAACAGGAACCGTGGCAAAAGTAGCACACGCCAAAGCTGCACACCTAGGCAGGGCTAGAGTCAGAGAAAGCTGCATTAAGATTTTATAAACAATGAAGGGTTAGCTAAGGGTCTTAGGGATATGACATGACCCTATATACCTTTTTAACAATAAGTCTGGCTGCTCTCGAGAATGAATCGGAACAAAGAGAAAATTGAAGAAGGAAACTAGTCAGGAGACTGTTGATCAAATTAAAAGGCCTTTGGACTGGTCCTGTAGCCTAGTGATTAAAGGACCTAGATCCTGCATGGCTGACCCACGTGGTTCAAATCCTGGCCCTATCAATTTGAAAACCATGCCGGGCATGTGGGCAGAAAGCGAGTCCTGTGTGCCCCAAATCCCAATGTGATGTAGAAGTTGGGGAGAAAGGATTGTGGTGTGATCACACTCCATTGGGGGTTGCTTTGTCATTCTCTATCTCTTTCACTCTCTAGCAAGCATACATACCCTATGACAATTAAGGAGGGGAAAAAAGTAAGAGTTGGTTGACCAGGAATGTGTCAGGAGAGGTGACAAAGAGCATATGGGTTTGAGATAAATTGGTAAGCAGTATGAACAGGGCGTGGTAACATTTGAGTCTGGTAGGTTGTTAGTATTAGCAACTAAACAAATGAAAGAGGAACCATTTAGTAAGATAGGAAAGTTTTGAAGAAAAATGGGTTAGAAGGCCTCTTTTGGATAGTAATTGTAATGCCTGTGAGACATCTGAATAGAATTACGAAATTCTGGAACTCAGGAGGCAGATCAATATTAAAGTTGCTATCAGAGAGATGTCATATAAAGCCGAGGGTCTGTGTGAGACTGTCTAGGAAATGGAGTATATAATAAAAAGTTCAGAGAGCCCTGTGTAGTTCTCGCATTTAATGGGTTAAAAAGAAGGAGACTGAGAAATGACCATAATTTAGGAGAGAGGAAAGCATGGTGTCCTGGGGACCAGGAGAAGGAGATTTAAAGAAGGATGGTGTGGGGACCAGTAGATGGCGTAATGGTTATGTCATTGGACTCCTACATAGTCAACTGCAGTTCAAGTCCTGGACCCAGCAGCTTAAACTCATGCCAGGCGTGTGTGTATGTGTGTGTGTGTGTGTGTCTCAAAATCCCGAGAGGAGAATGGGAGAGAAAGGATTGATTGCAGTGTGGCCATCCCCCCCCCCGGGGGGGGGTGATTTCTCACTTTCTGTCTCTCTGTCTCTGTCCGGCCAGCATTTTGCCCTACAGCAAAAATCTCTCTCTAAAAAATTTTTAAAAAGGAAGGTGTGGGTACAGGGTACAGTGTAGCTTGACGGGTCATATATACATAAAATAGAAACTAAAAAATTCTGTGGTGACCTAGCAAGAGCAGTTTAAAGAGCATGACTGGAACAGAAGGGACTTGTGAAGTGATTTGACATGCGATTTCCAGTTTAAAAAGTTGACTATTTTCTCCACATTTCTAAGAAGTTTGGCTTTCTCGTATTTCTTTTTTTTCTTTTTCTTTTTAAGAGAGATTTTTGCTATAGGGCATGTGCGCTCACGGGAGGGACAGGAAGATAGAAAGCAAGAAATCACCCCCCAGGGGGGATGGCCACGCTGCAGTCCTTTCTCCTCCATTTTCCTCTTGGGATTTTGGGCATGCATATACACGTGCCCAGCATGAGTTTTAAGTCACCAGTTACAGGACTCAAACAATGGTCGACTACGTGAGAGTCTAGTGACATAACCATTTCACTATCTACTGGCTTTGGCTTTCAAAAGGAGAGGAGAAATGGAATTGTGACAACTGAAGGGGTGGGGCAGGGGAGAAGTAGTGTTACTTTTTTTGGTTTGTTTAAGATGGGAGATATTAGATATTATTTCATGTTGATGTTAAAGATAAAGTAAGAGAGTTTGGAGGCCAACAGGTGATATGGTGGTTAAGGTACTGGACTCCCACATGGCCAACCGTGGTCTGAGTTCTGGACCCAGCAGCTTGAGAATCATGCCAGGTGCATGTGTGTGCACACGTTCAAAATCCTAATAGGAGAATGGAGGAGCAGGGATTGTTACATGGCCATCCCCCTGAGGGGTTATTTCTCACTTTCCCACGTGCTCTATGGCAATCAGTGAAGCAATCAATAAATAAAAATAGAATAAAATTAAAAATATGTAAGAGGGTTTGAAGATGCCCCAGAGAAAAAGAGAACTGTGTAATTAGGTTTCTGAGAAGACTACTCTTAGGCAGTTTGGCCCATAATCAAAGAGAGTCATGAGTCTGCCATTAAAATGGGGGTCATGGAGGAGGGATGGAGCAGGGATGTTGGTAAATGGATTTCTTTATATTCAGAAGAAATGTGGGATTTGTATTGTGATGTTTTCTTTTAACAAAAATAATAGCTGACTTCAATGGTACTTCTGAAATGTTCTTGATCTGCTTGCAAAGGCTCTTAGGTCTCTCAGTGATCTTTTAGGGGTTGTAAAAGAGTTAACAGATTTTTGAAGGTGCTTTACAAAATTGAAGAGTTATAGAAATGCTAAGTGCTTTGTGCAAGATTATTTTAATATTTTAATTTGGGGGCTATTTTGCTCACAACTTATGTGGATTTTATGATACATATGCATTCTTTTTGTGTCGTGTATTGGTTTTACTTTCTGATTCTTATTTCTTCCTTATGTCGGTTTTTGGTACTTCAGTAATAATAATTAATTACTATTGAATTATTTATTGTAGATAAAGCAGAAACAAAATGAAGACACACTTTATAGCATAAGTAAAATTTTCTTTTGGTTCACTGTGAGAAAAATCTCATTTTTATTCTATAGAACAGAGGCTAAAGACTATATACCTAATCTAATTTACTGTATATCAAGTCACTTGGGACATCTTAAATTCTGAGAGAATTGTGTTACTTAAGGAAGGAAGTTAAGTATTCTAAACCTCATTAATCATATCTGTAAAGTAAGAATAATGCCTATTGACAGAATTGTGTTCCCCATATCAGAGAATTATTATGTGATCCATTGACAAAATGTACATAAATATGCTTTGTAAATTGTAAAGTACTATGAAATATTATATTATAATCCAAAAGATATTAGATCTCAGGTTTCATGGCCAATTATTAGGTGGTCAGGAAAGATGTGACGTATGTTTTCTATGATTTTTGTGTGCAAAAATGCATCATGATTTTTCCAACAACCCAATACAGTCTCCTGTCCCCACTGTAAGGTATATGTGAATAAACGTTCTAGGAAACAAGTATTCAGTTAGCATAGAGTTTCAGTTTAGTTTATAAGCATCAGTGACCTGCAAGCCTCTGGGAATCTGAATCTTACTTAAAATCTTGAATAAACTCTCTTTTTCATTCTTTAAAAAACTATGTTTCATCAACTTTTTATCTCTAATTATATTGTGCAATGTTTAGAAGTGCCAGCTCTGAAATTAGATCGCCTCGATTCAAATCCTGGCCACACCTTTTATTAACTAATTATCGTGGGGAAGTTTGAACTCTTGATGCTTTGGGAAGTTTCAACTCTGAAAAATGGTGGTATTATTGGTACTGTTTAAAAAGATTATTGCCTATAAATGAGATAACAGCATAGTGTCTGCAAGTGGGAAGAGTACAATGCCCATTAGGTGTTATGTGCATGATATTTACAGCAATATGAATCTATATGTAAGAGTATTTCTGGGAAGTTAAGTGCCTTTGGAGAGTTAAGTGTTATATGGCTAAGTATTGACTGGATCTTTTCATTTAAGTAGCTGCATGCATGGGATTTTTAAACACAGGAACATTTTTCTTCTCTTTGAATCGTAATAGCTTACTTTTGAGGTGCCAAATTTACACTTAATAGTTTCTACTACTCATATCCCTGCAGTGGTATTAGTGATTCCTTCCCTGTTTAAAAGAGTTTTGAAACATATGAGTATTGTGCTTTAAAAATTAAAAAAAAAAAAAAAAAGAAAGAAAAGAAAAGAAAAAGGAAGAAAAGAAAAGAAAGGCAGATCTCTGTTCTTGAAAGGCAGGAAATTTGCGGTGCCAAGGGTGACCACCAGAGGGTGCCGGATAGCCAGAGACCTAACCCTCCCATGGAGGCTGAACTCCTGCCCTTGTGAGAGGGTTCAGGTAGATGCCACTATTCCTGTAAATGGGTTCAGTGACCTCATGTTTTCTCAGTTCCGAATGCCATTGACTAGATAGTGGCCTATCTTCTTGACTTCTCAGGAACCCGTGATTAGTCAGGAAGCCTTTAATTCTTTATAAACCTTTAACTTCCCTGAGCCAGTCTAGCTGATTAAGAGACCTGCCTATTGAGAAGTCACTTTGGTTACAATTCAGTTTATTTAGTATAATTTAATTTATTTCGTTCCACTGATTCTACTTTTGCTGCTATCTCTCAGGTATTCTATCAGTTAATTTCTTAATGGATTTAAAAGATTTTACAAAGTAGTTACCATTATAAGACAATGCTCAGTTACTCTTTTAAGGTTAAAAAACAAACAAGACAAGACACTTCCTTATAAGAATCAGTAAAGAGTATCTTGGTGGGGGGGGTGTTGTCGTTTGTTTGTTTTGTATCAGAGCAGAGATTTGCTGGGGCGTGGGGAGACTGTCACTGCTGTTAACCTAGCAAAATTGCTCTTTAGGAATATGCCCACTTTAAAATTAGTTGGTATAATTCAGGTTAACAGTCATTAAAGACCAATGAAGAACAGTTCCTAGTGATGGAAAAATTACTGAAAAAATAGAAGATAGCTAGCAAAATCTGCAACTACCCCAATAATTAAAGAGTCTTCTCTCTCCCTTTGGCAGCATGGTCTAGCACAGCTGGCTATTTTGACTCCAGGAGAGCACTTGAGAGTGAGGGTGGTCTACTTAGGAGGCATCGTAGTGAGTATGGATGAGATGAGGCAGTGCACACACCTGTGAGAAGAACATAATCGAGACATGCCTGTTTCCTACAGCTGGGGGTGATTAGAAGAGATGTGTGGGTTGGTGGCAGCAGGGCAGGGGGTGAGTCTGACAGTCACAGGATCATGCACTGTGACTAAAAGAACAACAGCAAGAAGGTTGTTCACATGCATTTCTTACTGAAAATAGGCTAGAAGAACTGAGATAAATCATGGGTAGCCAAAAATAGGTGGTGTTGTGTGGATCAGCTTACTCTATCCAAGTCAGTTTGAAGGTAATTCCTTTGCCTACAAAGTTTTCAAAATCAGTTTATCTTCCTGATATCGCACCTCTACTCTGACTCTAATATGGCAAAGGAAATTTTACTCAATATTCTTGTTTAAGAGTCCTTTGGAGAATTTCATTACCTGGTGGTACTAAGTACTAGGTACTCATTACTAGGTCTATAGGGTCGTTTATTTGGGATTGTGAGTTACATCATATTGTATGTGAATAAAAAATAATTTCAGAATAACTATCCAGTGGCTAAATTAGTCTTTGAATAACAATATATATATCAGGTAGCTTCCTGAATGTCTGAATGGAAAGTTCCTCAAGAGTACATTGACTAGGGAACCAGCAGTTAGCGTAATGGCTATGTCGCTGGACTCCCACGTAGTCGACCACGGTTCGTGTCTCGGACCCGGTGGCTTACAACTCACGCCGGGCGCGTGTGCGTGCGTGCCCAGGATCCCGAGAGGAGAATGGAGGAGAAGGGATTGTGGCGTGACCATCCCCCCTGGGGGGTGATTTCTCGCTTTCTGTCTCTATGTCTCTCTCTGTCTGTCTGGCGAGTGCACGCACCCTATAGCGAAAAACCTCTCAAAAAAGAAAAAAAAAAAAGAGTACATTGACTATAACAGCCACATAGCAATTTTATTAATTTCTCCACAGGAGGTAAACCAACAGTATATATTTCTTTTGGTCAGTAATTAGAGATGTATTTTTCCTTTTATCCTTATTAAAATGGACCTTTTAAGACTCAGCTAAAATTTCATCCTAAAAAATAAAATATATAAAAATGTATTAGCAAAATGATTTCATTGGGACCAGCAATTAGCATAATGGCTATGTTGCTGGACTCCCATGTAGTTGACCGCGGTTCGAGTCCCGGATCTGGTGGCTTAAACTCATGCCAGGTGCGTGTGTGTGCATGCCCAAGAGGAGAATGGAGTAGAAGGGATTGCGGTGTGGCCATCCCCCCTGGGGGGTGATTTTTTTTTGGAGAGGTTTTCGCTATAGGGCGCATGCGCTCGCCAGACAGACAGAGAGAGACAGAAAGCAAGAAATCACGCCCCCCCCCCCCGGGGGGATGGTCACACCTCAATCCCTTCTCCTCCATTCTCCTCTCGGGATCTTGGGCACGCATGCACACGCGCCCGGCGTGAGTTTTAAGCTACCGGGTCCGGGACGCAAACTGCGGTCGACTACATGGGAGTCCAGCGACATAGCCATTACGCTAACTGCTGGTTCCCCTCCCCCCCCCCGGGGGGGTGATTTTTCGCTTTCTGTCTCTCTGTCTTTCTGGCAAGCGCATGCGCCCTATAGCAAAAACCTCTCCAAAAAAAAAAAAAAAAGCTTCATTAATATGTATTGCTACAACCAACGCTCAAATTCTGGTCCAGTGTTCATTTATGACCACAGTCTCCTCCATGCCAGGAGATGCAGAGGGAGAGGAATCACTTTTTGTAAGTTTTCCAGCTCTGCCTCTGCGTCTATGTCCATATGAGTAGTGAGGACACTCAGAAAGCTATGCTGCCTCAAGGGAAAATCCTGGCTCCCTCTGGGAAAGGGGGCAGCTTGGTCCTGTCCCAGCACTGAAAACTGGCACATTCAGGAACACATTAATTTTACAAAGTAATAGACATAAAATTTTGGTGGCATGTTCTCTGTTAAATTGATGTATTCTAGGAAACAATTTTTAAATTTCAAAGTTGGTGACAGGCCAGCAGGAGGCATGGACATTAAGGTGCTAGATTCCTCATGGCCAGCTGTGAGGTTTGAGTCCCTGACCAGCAACTTGAAACTCATACCAAGTGCATGTGCATGCATGCCCAAAGTCCCGCAAGGAGACGAGGAAAAGTAATTGTAGTGTAGCCATTTTCCCCAGAGGATGATTTCTCACACACATACACACACACACACACACACACACACACACACACCCCATATCTCTCTGGTAGGCTCATGTGCCTTGTAACAAAATAAAAATAAACAAATTAAACTAAAAAAAAAAAAAAAGGTACCATTCTCAGACAAAAACATAACAAAAAACCCTTTGTGGACAATCCACTTAAAATAGTCATCTAAGTGTGAGCATTTTCATTTGTAATAAATGTTCAAGCAGTCTGTTTGCAAATAACACTGGCATATTACTTTCTCATCATTATTTTCAGTAATGCATGTATGTTTATTTGTCCAGTCTTAGATGGAGACATAAACTACAAACACTAGTGTCTTCTCCTCAAACCAGAAAGTTCGAAAATTGATCCCTTTCCCCTAAGACACATTGAAATTGATAATGACCTAGTGATATGTTCAGTTAGTCTCCTTTTCTACTTTCTCTTACCTTGGATTAGTAGCATTTATGAACATACTTTAAAACATACTAATGAAAGGACAAGGGCAAAAGCTGTCACTTCATTTTTATTCAGTAGGAGATTCTGTGTGTATGTTTACACAAGACTAACTAGTACTAGTGATAGAGTTTAGATTTTGAACATTTTCATAAAAGCCCTCCTGTCTTCCCCCCATCCTTTTAAATATGTGAATCTTCATTGAGGTTTTAATATAATTTAAAAATTTGTCTGTTAAAAGTTGGGAAAGTAAAAATACTGTTTCTGCCACAAAAGTTAATAGTCTAAAATTGTGAATACTAACATGCTTTCTTTTTGGTAAATTTTATTTCTAAGGTTCATATGACAAGAATGAAGAACTTTGACCAAATTTATTATTGCTTTTTATGTTTCTTTTGAAACATTTTTGCCATACTTTGAGTTTTTTTTTTTTTAAGAGAGATTTTTGCTATAGGACATGTGTGCTAAACAGAGAGACAGAGAGACAGAAAGAGAAAAATCACCCCCCTGCCAGGGGAGATGGCCACACCACAACCCTGTCTCCATTATCCTCTCAAGATTTTGGATATGCATGCATGCACACACACATGCACACACGCCTGGCATGAGTTTTGAGCCTCCAGATTCGACACTTGAGCCGCATTCGGCCATATGGAAGTCCAGCAATGTAACCATTGTGCCATCCATTGTCCCTTGAGTTTATTTTTTAATATATATAGCTGTCAGACTGAGATTCTTATTCTAGTGTTTTAAAAATACTATGTAGGGACCAGCAGATGGTGTAATGGCTATGTCACTGGACTCTCATGTAGTGCACTGCAGTTCAAGTCCCGGATCCAGTGGCTTAAACTCATGCAGGGTGCATGTGCATACGTGCCCAAGATCCCATGAGGATAATGGAAGAGAAGGGATTGTGGCATGGCCATCACCCGGGGGGGGGGGGGGTGATTTCTCGCTTTCTGTCTCTCTGTCTCTCTCTCTTTTTGGCAAGTGCACACGCCCTATAGCAAAAACCTCTCCAAGATAAAAATAAAATACTATACATTTAGGTGCTTCAAAACTAAAGTATTAGAAATCTTGTTGATTTGTAGACATTACTTCACTGCTAAAAAAAGTCTGAATTTCAAAATTTGTGATTTTTAATTGACATGTGTTTCTTTCTTTAAAGAATTATTTGATTTTTATTTATCACTATTATTATTTTTTTAAATTTGCAATGGGGCACATGTGCTCACCAGAGACAGGCAGACAGAGAGACAGAGTGAGAGTGAGGAGGATGGGAGAGTGAGAGAGCCACCAGGTCTGGGACTCGAATCATGGTCGACCATGTGGGTTTCCATTGCCTTTACCACTGTGCCACCTGTTGGCTCCAGTTGCCATCTGTTTCACTTTAAAACTACTTACAGTTTAAAAAGCCAGTTTTTACATCTGAATTATATAAAGTAGAATTATTGTCTGAATAGGTACTATTCTATCACTGTAGAAGAAAGTTGTATAAATGTTTGTACTCAGTGATATCAGTAAGAATTATGCCCTCCCAGTGCTCTTTATTACATGCTTGTTTGTCCAAGGGGCTGTGACACTTATTATCATTTTGAAGAATTTTTGGCAGAAGTCATTTTACGAATAAAAAGATGAATCCTTTATTATTAAAATAACCATAGGGACCAGCAGATGGCGTAATGGTTACATCACTGGACTCCCACATAGTTGCCCACAGTTTGAGTTCCGGACCCAACAGTTTAAAACTCATGCCAGGGCATATGTGTGGATGCCCAAAATCCCAAGAGGAGAATGGAGGAGAAGGGATTGCGGCATGGCCATTCCTCCTGTCCGATGATTTCTCACTTTCTGTCTGTCTCTCTGGTGAGCACACACATCCTATAGAAAAAATCTCTCCGGAAAAAAAAAAAAGCGTATTATCAGACACGCAAAATAAACATGTAATGGAACATGGGACTGTCTTATAGTAAAATAAATGACCTATGCTGGAGGGCCAGTGATGCAGCAGAAATGCACTGTTCACGAGGACCCAAATCCTGCAGGGTGATCGCTGTTTGAGTCCTCAGCAGATCAGCGTGAAATACACCAGATGTCTATGCACGTGCTCAAGATCTAATGAGCTGGAGGGGTGGAGGAAGGAGATCACAGTATGGCCAGACCATAAGAAAGGGGGTCACAGCATGGCCAGGTCTTACGGAAGGTATTTCTCTCCTCCTCTCACTCTCATATGTGTGTGCATACACTCTGTCATGAATTGAAGAAAGATTTATTTAAAAAGGAAATGTGCCGATAAGCACCCTCTTTTTCTCAAATGTTCTTTTTGCTTTACTTCAGTTGCAAATTCACCTGCTCGATACCACAATTTTTTAATTGCCGGAGAGCACATGCATTCCCCAGAAAGATGAGAAGGTGAGCACGTATCCTCCAGTGGGACATGATCACACCTCAGTCACTTTTTTTCCATTTCATCATCCTCTTAGGATTTGGGGAATGCACACATGTCCAGCATGTTTTTCAAGTGACTGGGGCTGGAACTTAAACTGCCATCTGCCATGTGGGATCCGGTTTGCACCACACTTAACCACTGTGCTATGGGAGCCAGCCCTACAGATATATTCATAAAAAGGAGTTTATAAATATGTCCTATGAAGTTAAAAATCATTTCCTGCAGAATTGGCACTGGAGTTCACAGCTGAAAACAGCAGGCAGTAGATACCCATGTTAAAGAGAGTCACCAACAGGGGACCAGCAGTTAGCGTAATGGCTATGTCGCTGGACTCCCACGTAGTCGACTGTGGTTCGCGTCCCGGACCCAGTGGCTTAAAACACGCCGGGCACGTGTGCGTGCATGCCCAAGATCCCGAGAGGAGAATGGAGGAGAAGGGATTGCGGCGTGACCATCCCCCTGGGGGGTGATTTCTCGCTTTCTGTCTCTATGTCTCTGTCTGTCTGGCGAGCGCACACGCCCTATAGCAAAAACCTTTCCAAAAAAAGAGAGTCACCAACAATCAAGGCCAAACACCTCCCTGCAGGGAATTATTTAGAGCCCCATCATTTTTCATGTATTCAGTAAATATTTATTAAGCACCTGCTATGTTCCTGGCAGTGTTCTAGGAACTGTAGATGCAGCTAGTTAAAAGACAAAGTCCCCATCCTAATGGAATTCACAATCAAGGGGAAGGGGAACAAAGTAGCTCTCTCCTTACCTAGATAAAAGTTCAGTGAGGAGACTTCTAGGGACCAGCCCCTCACAGAGACTGGTGGTACTTGCGCAAAAGGGAAGCTGCCACCTGGTGCCCAGATGCTTACTGAGCTATTTCTAGTTATATGCCTACAAACCCACCGATGGGCCACTGAAGCAGAGTTTAGTGAACAAGTTGCTGGGAGCTTGGCAGACATTACCATAGACACTGATGCCTGCTTCTCTCCCAAAGGTTTTTGAAGGTCGGAGACTTCTGTAATTAGAGCCAAGACCTACAGGATATGAAAGACCGCGGTGTAGTAGGCTACAAGAGAAGATATGGAGACTCCTCACCTTCCTTGAGTCCCCGTAGTCCCTGCAGCGAGTGGAGAACCTCCACATCTCTGTGCTCTTAGAGGTCAAAAGTTCTATTACATCTAGGTGACTCTCAGGCCAGAGGCAACAACTACACCCAGAACAGGAGATGTTGGGCTGCCCCCTCCCAAGAGCTGTGAGCACTGGGATGATACTGGCCACCACATCAGGAAACACCCCCCACCCATCCTCTGTGCACAAACTGCAAGTAATCACCCAAGCCAGAGAAAGGCCGAGGAAACCTCCCCACTGGCAAGTTGCCATTTATTTAAGAGCTCTGTCTCCTTTCCAGCTCCCAGCTAGGCCTTGGACAGTGATGGAAAGAAGGTTTTGGAGGCATACATTTTCCCTTCCCCCTGTAAGTCAGCTCAAACCCATGCTAAGGGAAGGGACAGGATGTATGTTTAATGTGAGATTAAAGTTTGTAATCGGCCTGGACTTCTAATAACTTAAAGTGACCAGATATCAGCAAGATCTTCCCAAGATTCCTTAAGGGATATGTCAGGGAAATTTGGTATAACACAGAAAAAATGTGGTAAGAGAAAAAGTATCAACTATTTTAAATGTGTATAACAGCTCCACAGAGATTCAACTACCCAGTAAGCCAGTGTATAGTTACATTTTAAGCATACTATTTTTTTTAATTTTGTGATTTTCATAAAAAATGTTTTTCATATATAGTTAACTTGTTTTTTAAGGACAAGGTAATTGTCATAATGCTCTTGTGCTCAGAGCTTGCTGTTAGAAACAGGCTACACACAGCACCAAAGCAGCTGTGGGGCAGTCTGAACAAAGCCCCACTTGTCTGTGGAGGAGACATGTTTTTTTGTTTGTTTGTTTCGGGTTTTTTTTGGAGAGATTTTTGCTACAAGGCGTGTGCGCTCATCAGAGAGACAGAGAGACAGAAAGCGAGAAATCACCCCCCAGGGGGCACGCATGCACACATGCCCAGCATGAGTTTAAGCCACCAGGTCCAGGACTTGAACCACAGTCGACTACATGGGAGTTCAGCGACATAGCCATTACACTAACTGCTGGTCCAATGGAGGAGACATGTTTTAGTCATTTTGTCAGAACCTGTCTCTTTTTGCTGATAAAAGTATGGAATTGGGGTGTCAAGTGACATGGTGGTTAAGGGCACTGGACTCCCACATGGCCAACCATGGTTTGAGTCCCGGAGCTGACGGCTTGCTGCTTGCTTTCTCACTTTCTTGCTCTCGCTCTGTCCCTGTCCCTCTCTGTGTGTGTGTGTGTGTGTGTGTGTGTGTGTGTATTTAAATAAAGTAATTCTTTGGGACCAGCAGATGGCATAATGGTTACATTGCTGGACTCTCATGTAGTTGACCATGGTTCAAGTCCTGGGCCTGGCAGCTTAAAACTTACATTGGGTATGTGTGTGTGTGTGCGTGGCCAAGATCCCACAAGGAGAATGGAGGTGAAGGATTGCGGCGTGGCCATCCTCCCTAGAGGGTGATTTCTTGCTTTCTGTCTCTCTGTCTCTCTGTCTGGCACATGTGCCCAATAGCAAAAATCTCTCTTAAAAAAAAAAAAAAAAAAGACAGTATGGAATGTATTCCATTGTCTACATAACCAGAAGCTGGTTAAATAGAAAAATGCTTAATAAATGTATACTCTTTCCAGTAAGCCAATTATGGCTAAAGTACATTAATATGTATTTATAATTAAAATACTAGATACAATATGAGATTTTTTTTTAAGATTTTTTTTCCTGTAGGGTACATGTGCCTGCCGGAGAGACAGAGAGAGACAGAAAATGAGAAATCACCCCCAAGGGGGATGACCACACTGCAGTCTCATCTCTTCCATTCTCCTTTCAGGGTTTTGGGCACGCAGACACACTCACTCGGCGTGAGTTTTAAGCCACTGGGTCTGGGACTTGAATTGCTGTCGACTACATGGGAGTCCAGCGATGTAAACATTATACCATCTCCTGGTCCCAATATGGGATTTTTTAAAAGTAATGTTTCCTGTTTTCTTTCTTAATTTTTTAAAAGAATTATTTACTTTTATTTATTATTTTTTATTTATTTTTTAGAGGTTTTTGCCTTACAGCATGTGTGCTTGCTGGAGAGACAGAGATAATGAGGGAGAAAGTGAGAAATCACCCCCTAACAGGGATGGCCACTCTACAGTCTCTTCTCCATTCTCCTCCAGGGATCTTGGGCACACATGCACATATGCCCAGCATGAGTTTCATGCCACTGGGTCTGGGGCTCAAACCATGGTCAGCCATGTGGGAGTCTAGTGATGGAACTGCTACACCATCTGCCAGCCCCTAGTTTTTAAAAATTTACTCTAGGATACATATGCTTACCAGAGAGAGATGGGTGGGGGCAGAGGGGTGGCGAGAGTGAGAAAGCAAGTCACTAGGTCCAGGACTTGAATTGCGGTCAACTATTTGGGAATCTGGCACCTTAACCACCACACCACTTGCTGGCCCCAGTATTTCCTTTTTAAAAAAAAAAACATTTTTCCAGGACTCAAACTGTGGTTGTTTGCCATGTGGGATTCAGCCTTCTTAACCTTCACACCACCTGCTGGTGCCCAGTGTTTCCTATTTTTAATCGTTAAACAATCTGTTCAAAACTGTTTGATATGGAGCCAGTCAGTGGTGTGGTGGTTAAGGCACTGGATCCCATATGGCTGGCTGTGCAGTTCAAGTCCCAGACGTGGCTTGAGAAACATGCCAGGTGACTGTGTATATGAGCCCAAAATCTAGAAGGGAGGGAGAGATGGAAGAAGAGGGATTGCAACATGACCATTTCCCACAGGGAGTGCTTTCCTGCTTTCTCTCTCTCTCTCGCTCTGTGTGTGTGTGTGTATGTCTGTCTGTCTGTCTGTCTGTCTCTGTCTGTCTGTCTCTGTCTCTCTCTCTCCAACTCTCTGGCAAAAATAATAACAAAAAACATTCATGTGATAATTGGATTTTCAAGTGCATTGGTAGTTCTTGCAAGACTCAAGAAGTAGCTATTAGTAGGCCCTACTCTGAATTTATGTTAGTAGATTTGATGTTGTCTCTGAGTGTCTATGTAAGACCTCTTAGCTGCGTGACCGAAGGTTTCTGAGTGCTTTGTCTACAAAATGGGGTTGACAATATCTGCCCTTAATACAATTGCTGGAATTAAATGACTTAAATCACTGGACCTGGGATAGTATCCAACACATTATAAATATTGGGTTGTCAGAAAAGTCATGACGTATTTTTTTCCATTCATCATGACTTTTCTGATAACCCCATAATTAGCGGTTGTCACTTTCCTCTTCTCCTTTATTGATATCCACAAGAAACAATTTCTTTGGGAATGAAAATTAAATGCTTTGAGTTTCTTCCAGATGCTCTGAAGTTAACAGCCAAAATAGAAAGGTTTTGTGACAGTTTCCAGTTATAGTCCTAGAATATTTGTAAGTCATTCTGCCATTTGAAGACATGGACCATTCAGCTCAGAGCAGGGTAAATAAGGTCTGTTTTGGTAGGTTTGTTGTTAATGTAGATTATGTTTTAGGGCTAGCCTGTGGCCTACTTGTTAAGGTAGCTGGATCCTATATGAATCAATCAATCATGTGGTTCAAATCCTGGCCTTGGTGACTTGAAAAACCATGCCAGCGGGAACCAGCAGTTAGCATAATGGCTATGTCGCTGGACTCCCACATAGTTGACCGCTGATTGCGTCCCGGACCCGGCGGCTTAAAACTCACGCCGGGCGCGTGTGCATGCGTGCCCAAGATCCTGAGAGGAGAATGGAGGAGAAGGGATTGAGGCGTGACCATCCCCCCTGGGGGGTGATTTCTCGCTTTCTGTCTCTATGTCTCTTTCTGTCTGTCTGGCAAGTGCACACGCCCTATAGTGAAAACCTCTCCATAAAAAAAAAAATTAAAAACCATGCCAGGTATGCATGTGTATGCCCAGAATCCCAACAGGATGGAGAAATGGGGGAGAAGAAATTGCCATGCCCCACTGAGGGGCCCTCTCTCCCTCTCTCTGTCTCTGGTGAGCACACATGCTCTATGGCAATAATTTTTTTTTTAAATCATCTTTTGTAAGGGATTTACCTTGAGGAATTCAGCTTTTCTTCTATAGGTATAAGAATAAAAGTACCTGTAATTATTACTATCCTAGTTATTTTTGTAAATACATATTTTAAATGTACATACAAAATTTGCCTTAAAACAGGCTTCATAGTAGTTTTGGTCAACTTGAAAGTTCCTGTAAAATATTCTTCTCAGTGCCAGAAAATAAAGTAGGAAAATGCCCTAATATACTAATGAGACTGAGAGATTAGAGGACAAAGAAGCATTAAATTTTTCTTCTTTTTTAACTTGAAGTACTAAATGTTATCCCTGTTGTTCATTCCTATTGGCAGAAGGTCCCTTACCTATTTATATATACCCAAACTAATCAGTGGACTTGACTGGCTTTCTCTAGAACCTGGAAGTTTCCCATTTCCATTGTTGGTAGAATAGTATGGCAGCCTCCATGAACAGTGTCTTCTAAAACTAAACCAGATTCTGTTGAACACATTAAAGTTTCAGCTAAAATGGAATATTTAGGGGGAAAAGAATATGTTGTTCCAGGCCACAAACAACTCAAAACAGTCTGTGAGGTATGCTCTGGTAAATCTTACAAAATGCTATAGGCACTTCAGCATCAAAATTGCCATAGAAAATTATTGTTGTTAGCCATTCTGTTGATAGTTCATATTGTTGGAATTGCTAGCAGATGGGAAAATAGATGAGTCAGGATACAGTATTAGCAATCCATATTTTTTTAATCACAGGCCACTAATAAGGTCTGTAGCATCTGTGAGATTTATTTAAACAGTTGCTAGGAAGAGTTTGTTTTCCCAGTAAACATAGCAAACCTTGTACAGGATTTTCTTGATTGACTGTTTGACTAAATGTATTAGCATTAACATGTAGGACCATTTGCTTCATTGAGGTGCTGTGTCGTTTATTTTGACAGACTGATGATTCTGCCAATCCATTAAGTCTTGAAATGTTATCACATTTCTCTATTTTGAAACTTCATAATCCTGTCTTTTTCTGCTATTTTTTTGAGATAATACTTCATCATTTTTTTCTCGTGTAGTTGAGGCTATTTTTGACAGAATAGAGAATAATGTGAAAAATTTTAAGTGGGTTTCCCTAGAGATCTTTAAATGAAATTATTTTAGAAAATAATTCCATTTTATCATTATAGTGTGATATTTTGAGTTTTTATAGTAAACTGGATAAGTGACTTTAAAGGAGTTCTCATTCCACTGACAACTCTTCCTGATCAGCAGTAAGGAGCCTTTTCATACTTTTCACAGAGTTCAGAAATAATTCTAATTATTAAAAATTTGAACTGTCAAAATTATCAGTGGATTAGTTGATTAATCTTATTTTCCATTTTAACTTCGCTGAGTTATTTATGCTGCTGGTTTATGTAAGATCTAGTAAGTGAGTTATTCACTGCTTATCTTTACTTAGATTTTCTTTTTCTTTAGAGATACTGAGAAATAATGTTTATGATATTAATTCATATCCGCCCTCCTGGATGAACTGTGATAGTCCAGGGCCATCATTAACTAAATGAGTTGTTTATTTGAACTTTCACTTATGTAGCAGACTCTGCCGATTTCAAACGATGTTTGAAAATGTTGACTCCTATCAAAAAGTAGTTTTAACTTTTTTGTTTAACTTATGAACAAGTATCTATTTGTCCATCCATCTATATAATTATTATTAAGAGGTATAGGGTTTTTATTGAAAATCTTTCATTTGTTGTAAACAAACTTTTTGTAAGAGCTAGGTGAGCTTAATCTGTCAACTGACCTGAAGCTTAACATGGCAATTCTACCTTTTACTGAGTTTCTGCTGTTTACTTCATTTTAGAAGATTGCTCTCTAAAAATGTCATATGCAGGGTTTCTGTTCACTGTGACCTTCATAGCTGAATGTGTAGCATTTTTCCTTTCAGTTCTGATTGAAGACCCTGGGGGTTTCTCAGCAGTTTCTCTCCATTTTTGGTGACTTCACATTTTGAACTCTTTTTACAATCCTAGATTAAGAATATCAAATTTGGCAACTTTGGACTTCAATCTAAATAACTTTTGCTACTTGGAAACATAATCTCGTTTCCGGTAAATTTTGTATTAGGCAAATACTTACTTGAACTCACAGAATGAAAAAGAATGTTTGTCCTCTGGTAGGAAGCAGTTAGCATGTTTCCATTCCCTTTTGTTTTCTGTCCTTCTCTCTCCTACTTTAAAATCACCTAAAAAGGGCCAGCATTTGGCGTGGTGGTTAAAGTGTTGGATCCCGCATGGCTGATTCTGAAATTCAAGTCCTGGACCTGGTGGCTTGAAAGTCACTCTGGGTGCTTGTGCCCAAAATGCCAAGAGGAGAATGGAGGAGAAAGGATTGTAGCACGCTCATCCCTCCCGGGGTGGGGGTTGGGGGGGTCCTTTCTCACTTTCCCTTTCTATGTCTCTGTCTCTCTCTAGCAGGCACACATACCCTATGGCAAAAACATGAAAAAATAAAAATTAAAAATCACCTAAAAAAATCTGTTAGGATTTAATGGAAGAAGCACAGAAGGTTGTCATTTTAAATTAGTGGGATGGTGTGTTGTGTGTCAGAAATGGATACATTCAGTGAGAAGTCTTCTCCCAAGATTATACCAGTGGAACTAGACTGTGGGTCATGTTTTGTGCTGACCAGACAAGAGAAGAGTCCTAGACTTGAGCTAGCTATATACTTTATAATACTTGTTCCTGTATCCTGGGTTTAGTTTCACTGATGGGCCAATCTATACACACATACATGCATGGGTGCACACACACGCACACACACAAGGGGATGGGGGCAGGAAGTAGGAATCAAAAAGGTAAATTTGGGGTTTTCTCCCAACACAATATAGCAAAATATACAATCCAGTAATTGAGAGCCAGTGATCTGTGTGGTATGATGGGGAGGAGGGTGTAATTATTGACCCAGACAGAGGTCATGGTATATCTCCATCAACCAGGAGTGTAGACTTGAGCCAAGCCAGCTCTCGTTTCCTTACCTCAAATAAGGAAGTCAGAGTAGATGATCTCTGAGTTTGTTTTTTTTTTTTTTTTTCACACTGAGACTCTGTGAAGGTTTAACTCATAACCTGACTTTATAGTTTATGCTTCTGTTAAACAAATGACTTCATTATGAAAAATGACTTTTAACAGTCCCATATCTTTAAACTCGTTTATCTCAGCCCCACATAATTTAATTTACCTGGTATCAGTTTAAACCCTTTTATGGGAATGGATATTATTCTCTGGTTTTTATTCATTCATATTTATTCATATGCCATGCCCCCGGTACTTACTTCAAATATCCAGGAAAAGCATATTTTTCTGTGAATAGGAAAAAATAAAAGCTTCAGGTAATGTAACAGTATCATCCTACAATGTATCTCTTTTTCTTTGTATATTTTTGAAAAGGTTGTAGGTCCTGCTTCACTCTTTGCATTCAGATTCTCCCTTATACTGCACATCAGTTCATTTATTAATTTAATCAAGTATGTGTCCTTAATGTTTGTAAAGATTGTCAAACTAAAATAGTAATTCAGTGTTAAAGCTTGGAAGATTTTAGAACGACCATTAGTTGTGTGGGTTCCATCTCATTATTAATTTCAAAGCTAAGTTTTATTAAATATAATTTGCCTAAACATGTAAAAGCTATAACATGTAAAACCCTGGGGGTTTCTCAGCAGGGTCTTCAAAAAGTTCATGGACAATAACTGTTGTTAAAAAAAAAAACTATACATGGATTTCAAATATTTCTGCATCAAAATACACTTTAATTACAGTTTTTTTCATGAACTTACTGAAGTACATGAATAGTTTCAGGGGAGTTACTCATTTCTTTAGGTTTCTTTCATTCATGAGAGAGAAAGAGAAAAAGACAAGCACACTCAATAGGGTGTCACACTGCAGTCCTGTCCCAGCCTTGCCAGCCAGCCAGAATCACGAGCATGCACACTCAGCATATAGCAGTGGAACCAAACCCTGATCTTCCATGTGGCTTCCAGCATGGCAGAGCATGGCACTTCTCCTGTGCCATGTTGGTTGGGCCACCTTATTCATTTTTTTACATTTGTTCACATATAGTAAAACCCACAATATTTGCATATGTTTAAATTATTTTCACTGACTCAACTTCTAAATTCTAAACTCTGACAAATGTAGAACAAAGACTCGTTACTCCACTTCTGGTTCACATCTGCATTTATCGTAGAATTCGTAAACTGGCGTATAGTGATGGAATACAGCTACTGTTTTTTCCTCCTTTATTCATGCACATGAGAGAGAAAGGGAGAGACACAGCTTCCACAAGGTCTGGTCATGCTGAGATCCTCTTCCTCCAGTTCTCCAGCCCTTCGTTATCACGGGCACTTGTAAGTGACTGGAGTGTTTCAGATTGATGGGGACAGAGATTCAAACCATAGTCGCCATGTCAGATCCTGCTTCTGTTGGTCAGTGTATTACCATGGCACCATGGAGCAGGCCCAATACAGCTACTTTTTGTTTTATGTATTGTAGAAGAATGTTTCATAAGTAACATTTTTCCTGCACTAAAAATGTGTAAATTAAAATCATTTTCCACAAGTTCTGCTGATCCATAAACATTACAATTTTGAAGTGATTTTCTTTTCATAAAGAGTTCCAGGACAAATGGTTTTGATATAAAAATGTTTGTCATAATAATATTGACACTAATTTAGGAAGCTAACTTTTCCTTCTAGTATTATCCTCATTAGCCGCCCCCCCCAAAAAAAAAAACTGCTTTAATTTAGATTAGCTTAGGATAATCATAGATCATATGATATAATGGGGCCATTTTTAATCATTATGAGTCTCCATAAAATTTTATCTAGTTTGCATATCTAGTTTTTACTACTAAAGCATTAAATAGTACTGTTTTCCAAGATATTCCACTACCCCAGCTTACAGCCTCTTCTGCCACGATTTTCTCCCTAAAGCATGTTCATCCCTGTGGGAGGCTTGATAGCTATAGAAATACCAAGTGCTAAATACATGTTATTAGGGCTTAATCGTAAATCAAATTCCAGCCAGAAGTTTATGTCTATAAATCATTCTCACTGTTTAAGAAGAGAAAAATCCTACCAGTTAGCCTCACTTTTTTCCTGTCTGTATCATGCCATAATTTAGAGTTATTTAGAAAACTACCAGTATTACTGTTCTATTGACAAAATGAAGAGAGTCTCTGACCACAAATACCAAGGATTGGGGGTTATTTTTCTGTTGGATACCATAGACAGATTGTGAGATCATGGAAATCTCCTTTCCCTGGGTAATCTTCTCCTTATCAAAATGGAGCTACAACCCAAATTCTGGTGATTCTCCACACCTGTATCTTTAGCTTGGATCTCTCTTCTAAGCTCCTGAACCCCAAGTTAGAATCCATGTCTGGGGACCAGCAGGTGATGTGGTGGTTCAGATACTGGACATTCCCACATGGTCGACCACAGTTCGAGTCCCAGACCTGGTGGCTTGTTTTCTCACTGGGACCAGCAGCTAGCCTAATGGCTATGTTGCTAAACTCCCATGTAGCCGCCTGTGGTTCAATTCCTGGACCTGGTGGCTTAAACTTATGCTGGGCACGTGTGCCCAAGATCCAGAGAGGAGAATGGAGGAGAAGGGATTGTGGCATGACCATCTCCCTGAGCGGGGGGAGGGGGGGGTTGGGGTGGTTTCTCGCTTTCTATCGCTCTGTCTCTCTCTGTTTTTCTGGCAAGCACACGTGCCCTATAGCAAAAACCTCTCAAAAAAAAAAAAAAAAAAAAAAAAAAAAAGAGAATCCATGTCTTATGTCTCCACCTTGATGCTGTCCTTATATCTCCAATTCGCGAAGACTGAAATAAACATCATTAACTACCCTGCCCCCTCCCACTACCCCAGCTTACAGCCAGAAACATCCTTAACTCTTCCTTTTTACTAATCCTTAAAGAATGTTCAGCTGGTTCACTGGTTCTTTCAGGTCCTCTTGCCAGTCACCACTTCTCTTGTCCTAGTTCAAGCCTTACCTTCTCACAGACTGTTGTGATAACACTGAGGGTTTTTTTGCCTTCATTTTTTTTCTCCCATGGCCATCCATTTTCCGTACCTGCTATTGGAGATACATTTTAACTCATACAGGATCATGTCCCACTTTTGCTCAGAGTTATGTAGCATTTCTTTCTTGTCAAGAAAGTTTGTAGCAACACGCTTAGGGGCCCTTAGTGATCTGGCCTTGCCCTTCCTGCCTCGTCTTCTGTTCCTTGCCCCCCCATGGATCTTTCTCGAATCCCAGTGGTCTGCTAGACATCTCCAAAGATGCTAAACGTTGTGGCCATATTCATTTCTGCTCATGCTGTTTCCCTTCCTTCCCATCCCATTTCCCATTTTCCCAGCTTACTTATCCTGCAAGGGAGTTAGCTGTGCATGGGCCAATCCAGCTAGATTACAGGCTCTTCCCGGGAGGTAGTGTTTTATTCATCTCTGTGCCTACTGTGCTTGGTCTTTAGACAATCTCAGTAAACACTTTAATAAAGGAGTCCTTCAAAGTTCTCAGACAATATAGCAGTGCCCATATGAGGGAATTTCAGAAAGTTGGAAAATGGAATTAAACTACAAGGTTATTTTGGTAAAGTTTAGAGATCCATACACAGTTTTCTCATATACACATTTTTCATGAACTTTTTGAAGACGCCTTGTATGTAGCTTATGAAGAAGTCAGGTTTCCTATAACCTCAGTCTTACACAGCCACTAATTTAAAATTAGATTTAAAAAACAACTAGAAACTTGTATAACAAATATCAGCACTGAAGCCATGCTCTATCTTCTGTAAAACAGCCTCAGGTTTTCACTCACAACCTATTCTTATTTAGTGTACTGCCCTATAACGTTGTTGAGTTGCTTTTCTGTTTCCCAGTAATGAATAAATTTGAGGTAGTGATAGAAGGGTATATATCCAGTGATAGCCATGAAAAGTAGCTGACAGCTTCCTCCACAAAGACCACAAAAACAAATCAGGAGTGAGAAAATGTATATGTGGCATAGATAAGTAATAGGTGTTGTTAATGATGGCTTATCATCATGGAAAGGTTATTTTAGGTCATATATCCTCTCAGTTAGAAGGTAGTATATACTGTAAAATAGTGTATAAAATTTTCTGTTCAGAATAAGACAAAATTTTATCATTTAAAGAACTAAAATTTATTAACTTATTGATATGGAATACCTAATTCCTCAGTGATGCCAGATAATGGTTCTCCAAATATATATTGAACATGTAAACATCTATTAGAGGAGGAGGATTTTTTATCTAAGTATTCTCTCCCTGAGTCAGTCTATTACTGTAAAATAATATTTATAAGCAGTTGGTAGTTTGCACCCAATAAAGGTAGTACAAGATACTTACAGAAATGTCATTGTGCAAAAGAAATTTAAGCAGTGATAATTACTTGCTTTGTATGACATGCTGTTTGTTCTGATCCTAAAGTAACACAATTTCTTTAAGTCATTTATTTTCTTTTAAGTTAACATATAATAATTATACGTATGGGTGAGGGTACAACGGGATATTTTTAAGTATGTGACTACAATGTGTAATGATTAAATCAAGGTAATTAGTATACCTGTCATCTCAACTATTTGTCATTGTTTTGTTTTGGGGACATTCAAAATTATTTTTAAATTTTTTATATTACTTTTATTTATTTAATTCTTTAAATTTGTCAGAAAGTACATGTGTTAGCCAGAAAGAGACAGACAAAGAGAGAGGGAGAAGGAGAAAGCACCCTCCTTGGAGAAAAGTCACACTGCAGTCCCTTCTCCTTCGTTTCACCCTTCTTTGGGGATTTTGGGCATGCACACATGCACACACATTGGGTGTGTTTTTCAAGCTGCTGGGTATAGCCCTGGAACTGTACAGTCAGTCTTAACCACCAGGCCACAGGCTAGCCCAAACCCCCTTTTTTAGCTACTCTGAGATATATGATAATTTGTTTTTAACCGTATTTTCTTTGTAGTATTTTAGAACACTAAATATTGCTTATCTTATTAGTTTGTAATTTTATTCTCATTAATCAACATCTCTCTTTTCACCTCCTTACCCCTCTCAGCCTCTAGTTATCTCTACTTCTAGAGAAGTCATTTTATTTTCCAGTTTCCATGTATAAGGGACAGCATGTAGTATTTCTCTTTCTGTGCCTGGCTTATTTCACTTAACATAATGCTCTCCAGGCTCATGCATTTTTAGCCTCAAATGACCAGATTTTATCCTTTTACGTGACTGCAGAGTATTCCATTGTGTGTATACATACGTGCACACACACATATACATATACATACATACAAACCTATACTGCATTTTCTTTATCCGTTTGTCTGTTGATGGACACTTAGATTAATTCCATATCATGGCTGTTCTGAATACTACTGCAGTAAATATTGGGGTACAGATGTCTTTATATGAGCCTTTTTTTTTTTTAAGGTTTTTCCCCATAGGTGCATACACCTGTCAGAGAGAGACGGGTAAGAGGGAAAATGAGAAATCACCCCTCCGGGTGGATTGGCCATACCATAATTCCTTTTCTCCCAAACTCCTCTAAGGATTTTTGGGCATGCATGCATGTGCCCAGCATGACTTCCAAGCCACCAGCTCTGGGACTCAGACCATGGTCAACTATGTGGGAGTTCAGCACCTTAGCCACCATGCCACCTGCTAATCCTATGCATCATATGTTCTTATTTATCAAAGTACCTTCATGTCACAGTATTTAGCAGTATAGTTGGATAGTTTCTGGGAGTGTGTACAGTCTCTAAAGTCTAAGTATGTTTTGAAATATCTGAAATAGGGGCAGGAAACTCATGCATAAAAATCAGTTATAAAAACCAGTAAGTGATGTTAGTGGTTAAGGCACTGGACTCCCACATAGCTGACCTCAGTTCAAGTCCTAGATCTGCCAGATTGAAACTCACACCACATGTGTGTACATGCATGCCCAAAATCCTGAGAGGAGAACGAGGAAAAGGGATTGTGGCTTGGCCATCCCCCCTGGGTATGATATCTCACTTTTTGTCTCTCTGTCTCTATGTCTCTGGCAAGTGCATGCTCCCTATTGCAAAAATCTCTTCCCCCCCAAAAAAAAACTCAGTTATGAAAAATTACATGACTCTAGGATTAAACACTAAATCATATTGTTTAAATTACAAATGTTACCTAGAAATTCAGAGACTAGAAAGATTTAACACAGGCTGAAACAGAGATAACGTCTTGAAGAATGCAGAATGAAATTAGGCCCTGTGTGGACGCAGCTGGGATTCTTTCTCAGGGAAGCATGGTTGTGTGGTCTACGTTGACCCTTCTACTCACCATCCCTTTTATACACTTAGAAAATTTGGAGGTTTCCTGTTAGCTTATTCTTTATCCCGACAGTGACCTGAATAATACTGTGTAACAGATGCATGATTGGATTAAAAATTAGCAAAGGAAGTATAGCCATGCATTACTTAATGAAAGCAATATGTTCTGAGAAATGCATCATTAGGCAGTTTTGTCATTGTGCAACTATCATAGAGTGTACTTGGGCAGACCTAGGTACCATACACTTCTAGGTTGTATGGTATAGACTGTGCTTCTTACAGGACCACCATTGGATGCGTGGTCCAGCAATAACTGACACATCATTATGCAGTGTATAACTGTATAATATAATACTACATATTATATATAAATGTATAGTGTTATAGCTTAATATAAAAAGCTAGATTCTTGGGCCAGCAGGTTTTATAGAGGTTAGGGAGGCTGGATCCCACATGGTTGACTGTGCAGTTCAAGTTCTGAACCTGGCTGCTTGGAAAACATGTTGAACACATGTGCATGCATGCCTGAAATCCCTAAAGGAGAAGGGATTGCAGCATGGCCATCCCCCTGTGTAGTAATTTCTCACTCTGTGTCTCTCATGTCTCTCATCCCCCACCCCCGCCTAGTGAGTGCATCCACCCTATGGCAAAAACTAAAAAAAAAAAAAGAAAAAGAGGCTAGATTATTTTATGGCATGTGACTGAAAAATAATAGGGCTTATTTTACACTTACTAGAACATCATATACCCAAAGCAAGTGGTGTTCATCTTCAGAGTCACCATCCTGGGAGCCTGTATACTCTTTCCATAACACTGCCCTTCCTCAAAATATTTTTGGAACTCCTCTTTTGAATTTCCTTTAGTGTCTATGACTCATTCTTTTCAGTATCCTCAGAATCTTTTTCAGCTGAGATTGGATTTGATTTTTGGAAGCGGGAGTCACTTAGGGCCAGGTATGATGAGTAAAGTGGATGATCAGCTGAGAAATGCTATTTTGGGTTACTGTTTTTAGTGACTATAAGTAATGAGCGTTTTTTCTAGCTTGACTCATAACATTACAAAAGACCATTATCTTCTTAAAACAAAAAATAAGCTGCAAGTTTTATGATTTTTAAAGCCACATTTGAACTACTCTTTCGTAGTTTACCTGCTGCAGAAGTGACCATGGCTTCCTGAAGTCCAAACCCTGCTTTGCTTGGATTTCAGTCCAGCCTTACTTCCTGCACCCTCTACACAAGAGTCGTCCTCTCAGACCTTCTTTCTGTGATGTGCTTACTCCTTCCACTTCACTTGTCAGGCCCTCCTCCTTGGCCCTGCACACTGCTCTGAGGGCCTTGTTCAAGGACCAGCACCGTCTGTGCTCTCGGAAGGGAATCCAAGTTCCATTGCATTTGTAGTAAATGAGGTCCCCCCCCCTTTTTTTTTTCAGAGTCTGTTTAAAAAACAAACAAACAAACAAACAGATGCCCTCTTCAGGAAGAATGCACTCATGAATGTGCAGAATTTTGCCCATTGCCCATTTGCTTATTCATGGACTTGAATTAAACACCTCTCACTATAATCTGTACCACACACAGTGAGCCTTAATTATATAGGCCTTGCGTCAGTCCTTAAATGTTTCTAACTGCTAGTGTTATCTATCCAACTGATTTCTAAGTTTCTTAAGTATAAGCAAGTAGCTTAGTGCTTCTTTACTTTTAAACTACCTGCCAAGAGGCTGAGTATGTGATAGCTTCTGTAAGTCCTTGTGGTTTCACTGAGTTTTTAAACCACACAGCTGCCAATATTGCTTTAATACTCAGTCTTTAAAGGAGATAGTTTTTTATTTTTTTTAGTGTTAATAAGATAAAAACACAGTATATTAGGTTATATATTTCAGAGCTTCTCATAAGTCCTCAGATGACATCCATAAAGTATGCTTTTCAGGAGATAATCCATATCTTGCTGGCTTAATATGTTAATAAATACTATAAAGCTCAGGATGCCATAGATCCCATTATGTAGCAGAACAGATTTTTATCCTCTGAAATGCATGACATAAGGCTTCTCTCCTGCTGGTCTACAGAAAACCAGTAAAGGACATGCCATTGTCCCCAGCAGCCAGCATAATCAAACTATAACGTAGACGGTAAAACCTTGACAGCTACTTAATTTTCAAATTGTCTAAACCCACATCAGAGCTCACACAGCAGTTGATGTCAAGTTGTGGTATTTTGAATCATAAATTAACAACCCTATTTTATCAAAATGCTTAGGGTAACTATATTCTGGATAACTTAATTTTCTGACTGAGTGCTTAAAATGGAAACATCTGGTAAAATGGAGGCTAGAACTGCTCATTTAACCTTTATATAATCTGGCACATTCTTGGGTGATCTCCGGGAGTATTCATAGTTACTGTAGCCCACCAAAGCTCCCAAACATATAAGAGATCACTTTCAGGTGAGTGTCCTGAAAGTCTTCTTGCTGGTGGTGGTGGTGGCGGCTTTGTTTTTGTGCTTTTTTTTTTTTTTTTTTTTTTTTTTTTAAGCAGAATTACTTCATCAGCTTGTTTTGTTTTTCTTTTTTCTTTTTCTTTTTTGGAAAGTTTTTTGCCATAGGGCACGTGCAGTTGACAAAAAGACAGAGACAGACAGAGAGACAGAAAGTGAGAAATCACCCCCTAGGGGGGCTGGCCATGCTGCAATCCCTTCTCTTCCATTCTCCTCTCGGGATCTTGGGCACGCATGCACATGTACCTGGCATGAGTTTAAGCCACTGCACCAGGTCTGGGGCTCGAACTGTGGTTGATTATGTGGGAGTCCAGTGATATAACCATTATGCCAACTGCTGGTCTCAGCTTGGTTTTCTCATTTACTCTTTCCTAAAAGCAAAGGTTTTGATTTTTTGTTTGTTTGTTTCAAGTTGCTTGCAAGTTCTGGATTCTTCAGGGAAAGAATTCCTGTTTTAATTATTGAAGCACATTTCAAGATGATGTTAAGAATTTTCTGAAATATTTATGCTAAAACTCATTAGATTTCAACCTACTATAAATAATTCTGTGTTAATATCTGTTTTTCTATCTATACCTAGTTAAAAAATTTAAGTTTAGAAGAACTACAGATGCGGTTAAAAGCACTGGATCCCATGATGGAACGAGAAATAGAAGAACTTCGTCAAAGATACACCGCAAAGAGACAGCCCATTCTGGACGCAATGGATGCGAAGAAAAGAAGGCAGCAAAACTTTTGAGTCTAATTGCTTCTGTTTTTATACTTACTCTGAAGACCAAGAGACCACTAAGAATTGAAGGAATGTTAGGATTTTTTTTAATCCCTATGATCTATGCTCTACCACTAGGCTAAGGTCCAAAACTGTTGATGGTACACACCCAGGTAAATTCCCAAAAGGCAGAATTTACCATTGTATCCACTGTGTTTTCATTCTTAAAGGATGAGAACAACAGAAATGTATTCTTTTCTCTCTGTGTCAGCTACATACAGCAATAAAAGTGTGTTATAAGCAAGGGCTGTGTTTAGAGACCTTAAAATTCCAAAGCTATTGTTTAATTGTACAGCACTGGAGGGCTTTATGTTACCATATTCTTTATTCCTATGTAGGAGCCTATTTATTGTTTCCCCTTAGGTAAACTTATTTATTTATGCTATTTCACTTTGTTTGTTTTTTAAGGACAAGATCAGGATAGCTTTGGTGAAGGTAAAGACATGTTAGTAGATCATAATATACAATCAAATTGTGCTTTAAGCAGGGAGCTGTGGCTACATCTTTGATTTCTGGGATAGTTTTCCCTCACAAACAAAGCAATAATAGCAGTAGCACCCAAATGGGCAAGGCGTTTTTTATATGAATAGCAATAATTCCATTTTTAACTTTTGAGAGTTTGTTAAATTTTTAAATTTTTGACGTTTGGTACAAACAGAACTATATATATTTAGGTCAGGCAGAGCTATAATGTTTAAAACCAAAGAAATCAATGGAAGCCTTGCATTTTAAAAGTATAATAAATATTTTAAAAGAAATGAAATCTTAAGACAAATGTGATTTGTGAATATTGTTTCATGTGTGTGTCTGATAGCAAAACTGAATCAATCAGTAATAAGTTCCTCAAATTAATTTCTGTGAAAATGTCTTTTTTGTCACAGGACTTTTTTTTTTTTTGCAGATTTCATTTATTTCCCAAGAATTGGTAAACATCATGTGTCTGATAATAAAGAAATAGCAAAAACTTTTGTGCTGAACTGTACAAACCTTGGGGACTGAAAAAAAAAAAAAAGGAAAGATTAAAACCGTTAACAAGAAACTCATTTCTAAGCAGAATGAACATGTGTATGACTGAACTGGGACCAGCCATTTCCTAAGCTACATATGGCCATCTTGATAGTGATTGTTCTTTTGTTTGTCCAATTACTATGCATAAATCATAAAGACAAATAAATTTTACAGTGCCACTTAGCATACTACACCTCTGTGTCTTTTTTAAAACATACATCCTAGACTCTGTCTTTTCCAAACAAAGAAGGTATATTAGGACAAATGAGGTCATGCTGAAGTAACAACCCTAAAACTGCAGTGGTATGACAGAGTTCTCACTTGTGCTCCAGACCCATCCCTGGTTGGCAGGGCAACCTTCTCCTGTCATCCACACCCAGTCACCGGCTGATGGAGCATCAACCTTCTGCAATGTTGGTGATTGCCACACTACAGGAGAGAACACTGGAGAGCCTCACACCAGCTCCAGGCACCAGCGTATCATACATGTTGGTATGGCCACATCCCAGTTTTCAGAACGAGGCACATGGCTACTCTTAATTTCAAGAGAAGAGCGTTCTTGCCATGTGGTTGGAGGACAGAGAACAGGAAATGCTGGTGAGTTCACTAATGTCTGCCATGGGTAAATCATCTCTGGAAAGCTTCCATTTATTTTTAAAATGGTGTTTGTGTGTTTGTGCCTCAGGAAATGCCTTGACATAGCATTTGTATCTGTTGAATCTTTACAAAGAGTAAATTGTGTCAGAAGCAGCAGATGGCATGTTGGTTCAGGTGCTTGACTCCCACATGTTTGACTACAGTTCGAGTCCTGGACCTAGCAGCTTGCTTTCTCACTTTATTTCTTATCTTTCCCTGGTGAGCGTGTGTGCCCTATAGCAAATGAAAACAAAAATAATTAAATAGTAAAAAAGAGTGAATTGTGTAATTAGATACAAATAATAAGATTATAAAAATAGTGATAAACACACCAGGTACCTTTGTGCACATGCCCCAGATCCCAACAGAGAAATGGAAAAGAAATTACTGTAGCCCGATCATGTCCTTCTCCTCTGAGTCTCTCTCTTAAGTGTAATACCATCAGGCAACTTAAAAAGAAAATAGTGATAAACATTGAAAAATACATAAAGTTTACTAAAAATGAAGACTGATTTATAGTATATAAGTTAGCTAAATTTCTTTTATGATTATTTATTTCTTCTATTAAAGAGATAGGCAGAAAAAGACAGGTACCTCCAAAAGGGTGCAGACACTATGATCTGCCCCTGGTCTTAGCTGGCCAGATCAGATCAAGTGTTCCCAGTGTGCTGTGGCTAGTGTTTATGGAATTTGGGGGTACGATCAGATGAGTTGATCAACTCAGGCATCTACCCATTTCTTTTTTTTTTCCTCAATCCCCCCCCCCCCCCCCACCAACCTCACCTAATTATCTGGGATCAGGTGAGTGATTTTCTAAAAACCAAGCAAAGTCACCTACATGAAGTAGACAAGAAACCTAAGAAGATGATTTCTCTCCAGTTGCTAAATTAGACACTGTATGCAAGATGATTCCATGAGGACTGTTAACCATTTTTACTAAATCAGTCTCAACGAGACTTTTTTTTTAAGAGACTTTTTTTTTTGCTATAGGGCACATGTGCTCGCTGGAGAGACACAGAGAGAGAGAGAGAGACAGAAAGCAAGACATCACCCCCCAAGGGGGATAGCCATGCTGCAATCCCTTCTCCTTGATTCTCCTCTTGGGATTTTGGGCACACACTCACACATGTCCGGCATGAATTTTTTAAGCCACCAGGTCCAGGACTCGAACTGCAGTCAAGTATATGGGAGTCCAGCAGCATAACCATTACTCCATCTGCTTGTCCCTAGTTCTTCTTTTAATAAGGTCAATATTCCAATCACATAATTTTTATGTAAATAGACTTCATAATACCCTATTATTATTACCTGTGTCTATTTAAATATATACATTGGACATGAATATACACACATAGTTTAAGAGCATGAAGAGCAGTGGGCATTTGTTTCTTCATTTTCTTTTATTTATTAAGAATTATTTAATTTTATTTATCAGTATTTTTTTTTTAATTTGCTACAGGACATGTGAGCTCACCAGAGACAGACAGACAGAAAGAGAGTGGGAAAGTGAGAAACACCATGTTTATCCATGTGGGAGTCCAGCACCTTAACCACTATGCCACCTGCTGGTCCCCATTGGTTCATTTTAGAGCCACAGGAAATTCCATAACATTTTAGGATAACCTATTTTTAAACTTTTCCTTCCTCTCATCCCCTACCCCCACCAATCAACAAAAGGAATTTAAGATAAGTTTTGAAGAACCACGAGTCATGGAAGGAAACTTCAAGTCTAGGTAAGCCTGATTAATCATGATGCTCAGGAAGGGGGGGGGTGGTGGTTCTAATTATTTTAATGAGTTTAAGAAGAAACCTCCTATTTTAACCTTAGTTGCTGAGAACTTTCCAAAAATAGATACGTGTACTTTCTACACGCCCCCATCCTTTAATAAATCCACTATTGTGAATGTGATCGAAGCTAATGAGTCAGGATTTCATCTCGCTGAAAAGCCAGCATCATTGTATATATTGTCCTGTAGATGAGAGAGTTTTTCCTTTGATTTAATGAACTTAGATGACTCATTTCTACAGATTTACAATATACTTTGCTTATTTTAGAATAAATAACTTTTTGTTCAAAGTATGAGTTAATTTGGCCAGTATAAAATTGGAGGAGAAGATGTATTGAAGTGAGCTTCAGAGCAACAACACCTATTATCTGGGGACCCTCTCTGTGTGTCATACACTCTGCTAAGCAGCCTTAGGTACGTCACTTATATGCTTATGTATTTCTCTTATCTGCGTATTTACTGAAGCACATCTCCAAGGTTGAACATGCTCTACTCACTGAAGTATATGTAGCTTCTCTAACAAATTATATAATGCGTTAATAAGATGCTTTTAATGTAGTCATAGGAAATCTTCAAATTACTGACACATTAGCTTTCAATAGGAGTGCTATTTTTGTTTCCTGTCCTGTATGTTGAAGATTCATGATTAAAATAAATCCTGCAAATACTAATAATACTCTTAAGTAGATCATCATTTTAAAGAAATTGGAGTTACATTGCATTACTAAACTATTATTAGGCACAGGCATTTAATTAGATATTCCATCAAAATGCTATTTGGAGTACTAGGTATTCTATTTTGGGCATGGGAAGCAAGATATCTGGGGTCTAATGAGAACTCTTTTTCTCTGCTGTTTTTGCAGTGTGGGTGAGACCTGGATGCTGGGAAGTTTTATGTACCTTTGTTGGGTAGCCACTGAGTGGTGACTCACTCTTGGGGAGGTCACTCAGCTGCTCCCTGTCCCATGTCCACACAATACACCTACAGTCAACCCAACTCTCTGCTACCACTTTCTTCACATGATTAAATTGTCAAAATTAAAAATTTTTTTTTCAGTTTTACCAGGTTGAGAAAAGACTCTTTCTCCTGCCGTTCAAATCCTCCAAAATGCCTCAACAAACACTAATATTTTCTCCCATTATGCTTTATTTGAGCCCTCTTGCCTACCAAACTAAACTACTTCCAAACTCTATTATGGTTATTTCATTTATCTTTTTTCTGGGTTGTAAATTCATATAAGCAAAGGCTTGGTATTTATCTATCTTATTTCTCCATAATGCTTGCCAGCATATTAGATATCATTTGGTATTAAATATTGAATGCATTGAGCTCAAACAACAAAATTGTCATCATTAATCATATAGGCTGTCTCCTATAGAGTTAATCACCCTAACAACAACGTATTACCAACCGTTTTTGAGCATTTACTAAGCCATGTGCTTTTGATACATTATCTCAAACCTTCACAAGATGCATACTCCTTTTAATGAAAAAGAAAAGGAAGGATTGGAGAAAGAAAACGAGGTCACACATCTAGGTAATGCCCATATGAGCTTTAAACCCACATCTGCCTCCTGAATCTTTGCCTTTTCCACTAGACTTCATCACTTAATAAACACAGGAGGTCTGTCTGACTTTAGACTATTGGACAGAGTTGCTGCTGGTCTGTCTTAGGAAGAGATTGCTCTTCAGTTAAAACTTGAGGCCATTGCTAGCTGATTTTTACCTTTTTCACATTTCAATGGGCCCTACATTTTCTGAATGACATCCTTTCTACATGCAGGAAAGAAATTTAGGGTGCATTTACTTAAACTTCCGAAATGGGTTGTACAGAAAGACTTTTTTCTCCTTTTATTATTAGGTTGTATATGGAGTTCTTGTACCTTGAAAGCTAATTGTTCTGGGAACCAGCAGTTAGCTTAATGGCTATGTCGCTGGACTCCCACGTAGTCGACAGCGGTTCACGTCCCGGACCCGGTGGCTTAAAACTCACGCTGGGCGCGTGTGCGTGCATGCCCAAGATCCCAAGAGGAGAATGGAGGAGAAGGGATTGCGGCGTGACCATCCCCTCTGGGGGGTGATTTCTCGCTTTCTGTCTCTATGTCTCTCTCTGTCTGTCTGGCGAGCGCATGCGCCCTATAGCAAAAATCTCTCAAAAAAAAAAAATCCTTTAAAAAAAGCTAGTTGTTCTGGCTTTGTAAACTATGAGGTAGCCTCTTCTTTCCCTACAAAGCCTTTCTTTGATCGTGAATACTTAGCACAGTAGAAAGACCCTGGTGTCAGAAGTTAAATCCACCACGAAGACTGAGAAAATGGCCCCAAAATTTGAGAATGATATGCGAGAAGTACTGGATATTATCAAACGTCCAAATATCCGGATAATTGGCATTCCAGAAGGTGAAGAGACCCATAAGGGCATTGATAATCTATTCCATGCAATCCTGCAAGAAAACTTTCCAAACCTAGAGAGGCATTCGAAGATCCAGTCCCAGGAAATACAAAAGACCCCAAATAGAATCAACCCAAGAAGATCTTCTCCAAGACACATTATAGCCAGGTTGACCAAAACCGCAGACAAAGACAAGATACTAAGATTGGCAAGAGAGAAACATCAAGTTACCTACAAAGGACATCCCATCAGGCTAACAGCAGATCTCTCATCGGAAACAATGCGAGCGAGGAGAGAATGGGAAAATATATATTCAAAGTGTTACAAGAGAAGCAATTTCAGCCAAGAATACTGTACCTGGCAAGATTATCTTTCAGGTGGGAAGAAAAGACAAGAACATTCTCAGATAAACAAAACCTGAAAGAATTTACCAGCACCAGACCAGATCTCCAAGAAGTTCTCTCAAGGGTGTGCTGTATCAAGAAAATTAAACACAGACACATGGAAATAAGAGTCCAAAAACTATGAAAGTGGCCAACTTAATCATAGGGACAAGTCTGGAGTTGAATATTATATCCCAGACTTTAATCAGGAAAATTGAACCAGAACAGAAGATAAAAGTACATGAGACTGATAGGTTCATGCACCTACCATTTGAACAGAATCCTAACTTGTTTCCTGGCTTTAAGCAAAGTCCCTTGGCACTTCTTTGAGTTAAGTTAAAACTGGTTTTCTTAGTAGTAATGAGTGAACTCACCCTTGAAAGTAGTTAGATTATGTAGGAAATTGTGTGATCAATGCAATGTGGGTGGGAAGGGAATGAAGGACAATTGTAGACACCAGAGGTGGTGTGAGAGGAGGATGGGAAGGGACAAAGGGTCAGAAAGAGGGGTGGAAGTAATTCTAGGAACTAGTAATGGAAAATTTTTTGTAATGTGCATGATTGAGTCACTACGCAGTGTATACTGGATGGGAGATCGCATTTTGTGTGCTGTGATGAAGCCTAGGGAAGGAAAGTAAATTGAGTTACACACAAAAAAAAAAGTTTCAGGAAATTAAAAAATATATCTATTCAATGACTGCAGTAGGATATGTAGCCACAGCTAGGTGCTACTTTATAGGATGCGTAAAGACTTGTGTTCATGGAAATGTGTGTATCACCTGTGTTTGCTATGAGAGTATTTGGATTGATTAGGGTCTTTGGCGATTCAATAAAATGTGAGGGGAAAACAGTACAGAAAGCAAACATAGATATCAGAGACAGTGTGGGAGGAGAATGGGAGATGGCAGAGGGTAAGAGATAGGGAATCAAGGATGGGGGGAAAAGAAAGCAAAACATACAGAAGACAAGAAATGGAAGATCATTTGCTGACAATAACATGTTTGTTGATGTGCTTGATTGAGACAATATACAGTGTACTCTGGATGGAAAATCTCATTTTGTATGCTGTAATGATGTACAGTGAATGAATGCAAATAAATAAATTGAAATAAAAAAAAGAAAAAAAAAAGAAGTTAAATGATCTGGGTTCAAATTCCAGCTCTTCCTTTACACCTTTATGCCTTGGGCAAAAACAACCAATCTGTATTTCCATTTCCTCATCTGTGATATGGCAGCAATTGTGAAGAATGAATGTTCTAGTACATGTAAAATATTTAACAAAGTTCCCGGCATATGCCACACAGATACTAGCTGTAAATAAATGTTTAATCTTTTCACTTAGA
Source organism: Tupaia tana (assembly GCA_026018925.1). Lineage (NCBI taxonomy): Eukaryota > Metazoa > Chordata > Mammalia > Scandentia > Tupaiidae > Tupaia > Tupaia tana. Next base: position 53,246,158 of record JAKSZU010000008.1, on the reverse strand, counting down.
CCATTGCTTTTGTAAAAATGAATGAAAAAAATGACTCTGTTCATTGGTAAGCAAGGTAATTTTTATTTATAAAGTGAATTAAGTCTCCTAGAACCCAGGTACACGTTCCCTTAAGGGTCCAATCTACTCTCAATTTTTTTTTACTGAAGAAAAACATCTATCATATACAATTTTTTTAAAGCATTTGCTTTTTACATAGAGCCAAGTAAGTCAAGTTAGATTTTTTTCTCCTCTTCTTAAGACTCTTATTTCTATTATAGAGTATTGTTAAAGCAATATCATAACACAGGACATTTATGGAGATGTTATCAGGAAATTTCAAATTATGTCCCTAAAGTTTTGTTTCACTAAAGTTTCAGCATTCTTGGTCACTATAAATGTGAGTCATGAGGGGACCAGCAGGTGGCATAGTGGTTAAGGTCCTGGACACTCCCACTCCCACATGTTTGACCAGGGTTCAAGTCCTGGACCTGATAGCTTGCTTTCTCACTTTCTCTCTCTCTCTCTCTCTCTCTCTCTCTCTCTCTCTCTCTCTCTCTCTCTCTGTCTCTCTTTGGTCAAATGAAAAGAAATGAATGAATAAATAAATAAAATAAATCTTAAAAAATATGAGTCATGTAATTGGCTTGGTCCCAATTCACATTGTCTTAGGAAACATAATAAAATTGTGTGTTAATAGCTTTATAGGATTCAGTGATCTGTATATATACATTTCCCTGACCCTATATTTGTAAAAAATGAAAGTATCTTTGACAATGAAATACCTGGAGGTATGAATCCTTCCACTATACTTAGAAGGATCTGGCTTCTTACTATTATATAATCCTTATATCATAGGGTTCTAGTGAGTGTCAAATATGATAATGTACGTCATAGTGTTTTTTTTGTTTGGACCCTGGACCTAGACCCCTACTGGAATCTTCCCTATGGAGTTGTTACTACCTGAGGGAAAAAAGGAGACACTAGAGTGTAAGGTTTCTGGAGACTGAGATAATTCCTGTCTTTCCTTTTCTGGAAGCAGCCAAGGTAGAGGATACCCTACTGCCCTTACTCCTCACTCTCCCTGTCGTCTTCACCTGCTCAAATCGCACTTAAGCAAACACTGATTCAGGATGACCAGGCAAGCACCTTCTGGCCCTAGGTCAGCCAGTAGGCCAGGATCTCTAAAAAGAAAGAAAGAAAGAAAAACAAAACCTGTCTGCCTCTCTGGATGGAAAGAAAAGGATATGAAGTAAAATAAAGCAGGAGAACAAAGAGAAATAGGGGGTTTTTTTTTAGCATGATACAAAAGGCAGTTTTAACCAAAAAGTATAAAATAGTGTCATACCCTACATTCCTCAGTAGAAAAGCAAGTCTGTTCTATTTTATGAGCACTAAAAGCCAATGAGTTCTAAAATCTTTCTAATGGAAAACCTAGCACCTGCCCATGTTTAAAGCAAGCAACCAGTTGTCTTTTAAATTTTTATAGTTTTCCAAGGTGAACTGTAATTAGTTGCGTAGAAGCTAAATAAAACCTGATACTAAAGCTCTCAACTTTAAATATTCTCTTTCTAATGTTCCAGTGTATACAGAGTGTGCCGGATGGGGCAATCCTGCAGCTGTGCATTTTTCAGCTTTTCCATTTATTCCATAGCAGCTTTTTTTCCCCCCTATTTAAAATGAAAATATTCTTGGCAAAAATATTCAAATGAGTAGGCATAAAAGCACTTGGAAGAGAAGTCTTTGATGTTAAAAAACAAGATACACTGAGGAATCTAAAATGTAGAACTGTTTCATTATTAATGAGTCAATGTGCAAATTCATGAATTCATTCTCTGTTGACCTTTCATAAGGGATATAGTAAGTTTTATTTTAAAAACCTACCAGCTGATGACCATAAGTCAGTTCACATGCTTAGGATGTGGTCTGTGAAAATTAGGCCTAATACTAGAGCCGGATATCAATGGACTAATGAACCTGGCCTTAAAAGGTTTCAGCCAGGCTTTGTGATTTTGAAGGTAAATTAATTGCTTTAACAAACAAGTAACAATTTAAGATGTGATTTGAATTTGAATGTCATAGAAATTCAAGTAGAGTGTTTTTAAAGTTCTTAATGTGAAATGATTCCATCACACAAATCTAATGGGTTGCTGGTTTTTTATTCTTGTTCAGTGAGTCCTGATGCCTTGCCCAGCCCCCTAACATTGATCCAAAGCAATGATAGCTATTAAAAATATATGTAATATATACAACATTTGTCTATAGTACTCATTTCTAACATTTCTGAAAAGTTTTCCCTGGCAGAAAAGGCCTATCATGGCCCAGCCTGGTGACACAGCAGTGTACTAATCTGAAGTATAGGAAACCACATGGCCAGGCACGGGTTCAGGTCCTGGGCCCCACAACCTGAAATATGTCAGACAACACCCATGGGCTCCCAAGATCCTGATGAACTGGAGGATTGGGGGAGGGGATTGTGGCATGAAGAGACCTTGTGAAGGATCTCTCTCTCTCTCTCTCTCTCTCTCTCATACGCGCTATCATAAATAAAAAATAAACTTTCAGAAAATTTAGAAAAGACTTATCCTAATTGTTTAATTTGAAGCAAATTTATTTCTTTAGTTTCTGAAGTTGTTATGAACAACAGGAAAACTCTCTTAGGGATCGTAATTCCTTGAAGGCTGGTATCTTGGAAGCTTGGCCACTAACTTGCTAAATGACTTAGCGTGAGTTACTTAACCTCCTCCTGTAAGTCTCACCTTTATCTGGCAGAGAAGACTCCTTGGGGGGTTAGAAAAAGTAATTGAGGCACACAGATAAAGCCTGGAACCCAGTAAGCATCGTTAACTTGCCCTTTCTTTACTCACCAAAACACATCTACTGAGCACCAACTAGGTGCCACTTCCATGCAACGTGTGGAGTACAGAAATGATGGGCACGATGGAGGAAGGCTGCACTGAAGAGATACTCCAACTGGGTCTTGAGACTTAGGAAGGTTGGAAAGGAAGAAAGACATTTGGGGGAGGGCAAAACGTATGTAAGGGCACAGAGATGAGAAAGAACATTGAGTGTAATACCTCTCAGTGTCCAAGAAGCTTCATTACACAATGAGAGCATTTAGAGAAAATGCACTGAGAAAAACTTGTCATGATTTCTTTCTGACCTGCAATTTAAGAGAGATCATAGAATCACGTGGTCTAGTTTGGTTTTTGTTTTTCTCAACTTACTGAACATTTTCTAGGTAAATTAACGCCAGGTATTATCTGGCCTATTTCCTGCTGTCAAAGCTGCTGATCACACTTGGCTGTAGTCATCTGTATTCTTCTAATCAGTATCTGGAAATAATGATGTCTGCAGAGGCTTGCTGAGGTTAGGTGTTGGGGCAAAGGAGGTAGAGAGAGGTGGGTGGAGGGCTGGCAGCAGTGTCAAGAAAACAGGCTTGATTCAGTTCCTCAAATCGTTCACTAGCTGTGTGTCCTAAGAAGCTTATTTTTTAGGGGTAATTTTCTTCTCAAGACCCTCAGCTTTTTCTACTTTTAATTAAGGCAGTTTATGAAAGAGGATACACATAAAGTATAACAAAGTAGTATAAATTAAGAACAAATGAGAAAAACTAAAGAAGCAGTCTAGAGGGGCTAGCGGGTGGCGTGGTGGTTGAGATACTGCATTTCCACATGGCCAGCCAGAGTTTGAGTCCTAGGCCTGGTGGCTTGCTTTCTCACATTCCCTCTCTCACTCTGTCTCTGGTGAGTGTGTGTGCTCTATAACAAATGAATAATAATGATGATGATTAATAATTTAAAAAGAAGCAGTCTAGAACCATGTATCACATTAATGAAAAAAAATTGCTTACCATAAATCTGCCCTACAGCTTCCTAGAAGCCAGAGTGAAGAAGGAAACCAAACACTGCCTACATCTCTGCTACCCAAGGTGGTAGCACTTGAAATGTGGCTACTCCAAATTGAGATGTGCCATGAATATAATCTACCCATTGTATCTGAAAGACTTAGTACAAGATAATAGTATATCTCAGTAATTTTTATATTTATTATCTGTTGATAAGATTTTAGATATATTGGGTTAAAATAGCTTACTAAAATTAATTTCATCTGTTTCATTTTACTTTCCAAGAATGTGACTACTAGAAAATCTAAAATTATATTAGTTCATCGGGAAAGCCATGATGTATTTTTCTATATTTTTCTATGCAAATACTTCATGATTTTTCCCAGCAACCCAAGATATGTAGCCCACATTTGTAGTTCACATTATATTTGGACAGCGAGAGTCTAGTAGATAAAAGCATCCATCAGCTGATGAACGAATAAGCGAAACATGCTATGTTCATACCAGGGAACATGATTCAGCAATAAAAAGGAATGAAATTCTCGGTACAAGGTTTCTTTCTGAGATGATGAAATGTTCTAAAATTGGTGATAGTGATGAATACCCAACTCTGCAAATATAGCGTTAAAATCAATGAATTGTTAACTTTTAAAACATGAGTACATTATAATTATCTATATTGGAATCATAAAAAATTTTAAACTATAGAAAACAAAACATAAAAGCATATTCTGTTACTCAGAAGAGAGTAACAGAATATTCTGTTACTCTTCTTTTTTTAGACTAAGGCAAATTTTATTACTTTCATTTTCTCTCCATTAAAATAAAATAAAACCATTTACTACTAAAAATCAAAAACAGAAAAAGATCACTCACATTAATTTTATATATTAAGTGAATAAAAAATTTAGAAAGTAGACTGGATCAATGGGAAATAGGGTTTGGTATAACTGTATACATATATCTCTATATATCTTTATCAAAACATCTCACACATAAAGATATATTATCATATGTGAAACCCTATTCTTCTTACCTAGATAAGAACGGTCTCTCTACCAGCACCCATTGGAAAGCAAGCCATCAATATTCAGTCCATATCGCTATTCAATTATCACCATTATCAGAGTAAACACAGGGTGACTTGCAGGTCTGTCTTTTACGGTGTTCTCTATATTTGTCAGTAGAATCATGAACAGTTCGGTGAACACCTACCTATATGCTAATGGCTCCAAATTACTGCCTTCAGCTCAGACTTCTAAAAACTCCATACCTCTGGGGGCTGGAAAGTGGCACAGTGGTAAAACACAGCGCTCTGCAAGGCATGGGAAGGGTCTAGGCTCATGTCTGGAGACCTTCCTGAGTACACAGGGCACACATGTGTCCCTTATCAGGGGCAGGCTGAAGCTGGGAGTGGATGATGGTGTCAAGACTCTGTTGGGGATGCCTATTTTCCTCTCTCTCTCTCGCTCCCTCTCTCTCCCTCTCTCTCTCTCTCTCTCTCTCTCTGTCTGTCTCTTTCACTCTTGGGAGAAATAAACTTTTAAAAAATTACCTGTCTACCCTGGCATTCTGAATGTCCCACATATGCCTCAAATTCAGTATGAACAAATGCTATTGGCCCTGTGGTTTCTGGCCAGTCAGTACTGCCATCTTCCATCCAATTGCCAATGCCAGAAAAATCAATGGGAGGCCTCCTTGAGCCTTCATTGTCTTTCACCCTCCCCCCTCTTTCAGACTCCAGATAGTTCTCGAATCTGGGTTCCCTGCTCTTTCCACTGTCCTTCAGGCCCTCATCATCTCCTGCCTGGACTATTGTCTCTAACTGGTCTCTGCTCCAGGCTTATTCCCCATAAATCAGTCCCACCTTTATCACAACCACCGCCATTTGCTGACACAGCCCAGAATGTAGTGGATTTCTGTCACTGGCCGGATCAAGTTCATTAAAGCAAACATGACCTTCTATGACCAGGACCCTACCTCCCCCTCTTTTCTCATCTCTTGACACTGCAGGTGACCTACACCTGCCCAAGCTCCTGAAATTGAAGCGACAAACTCCTATCATGGTGTCAGCTCAGCTGAGGGAAACCTTCTCCCTACTCCCGGATGGAGATCACAATCAGTGCACTTCCGTGTCGTATTATAATAACTCCCGGTTCTTCTGTCTGTCCTGCAGACTGCAGGCTGCCTGAGGCCAGGAGCATGCCCACATTTTTCTCATCTCTGTAGTACCAGAACCAGCCCCAACGTAACAATGCTTAATGAGTGTTCATTGAATAATGGATGAACCACAGGTAAAAGAAATGTGATTTAAATTTTGAGTCGAGGCCAGTGGTTAAAAGTCTTAAAACCCCTATTTCTAAGTACTAAGTGCCTTGCTTGTCTCCATGAAGACATGGACTGTGTCTGTTTTGCTCATCCTGGAGTCTCCAGTCATTCAGTGTTTGCTGGATGGGTGGATGGAAAGCTGTACAAATCAATGAACTGACAAAGATACAAGCAAAGAAACGAATCGGAAACACAGTTTTCATGAGACCAGCCCTGACATTTACGAAGTTGTATCTGGGTCATTCCCCAAATAGAGTTATATTATTCATTACCCTGAAACCTCAGGGAACATGTATTATTTTCCCTTGAACAAATAATTATCCAATTGAATGCAAAAGTTTAGGCAACAAATGCTGCTGTATTTCCTGTATGCACTGACATTGTAAGGCCAGAATGAATATACCCCAGTTTCTAAAGGGAGAGACATGAGTTCTTTTTTGTCTGTAGGGAATGAAAATGGCCATGTCTCTGGAGTTCCTCAGAGAGCACATCTAGATTGTCTAATTAACACAAAACAGACTGATGCATCACATCTGCTTCACAAAAATCAGAAAGAAAAGGAACAGTCTTTTTTTTTTCCCTTTGGCTTTAACTATGAGACAGTTTCCGTTTCGTTCCTATAATTCTGCTGTCACTGATACAGAAATCTATATGAAAATGAGGGGATTAGCTCAGGGCTTCCTGCATCATGTGGAATCAACTATAATACTCAAAAGTGACTTATAAAATACAACATTTGGTTGATGTGTTGAAAAAATTAAAAATGTATCTGTACGCAGTAAAGTTACAGCAGTAATATATCTTTGCAGCCTGTTCTATTTTTTTTTATTTTATAAACTTATTATATGCATGATTAGTATGCAAAATCCAAGGACTGAGGGCAGGCCAATGAGCACCACAGAGAAATGATGGAAATTATATCATTTGTAATGCTCCTAAATTGCAAAATTGAGAAATGAGTTTAATGGTAAGAAATTCTCAGGCAGCTTAACTACACATTTAAATGTAGGAGTCAGAAATCCTGCTTTGTCCTCATTTGTAGTTTTTTCCCCAAAACCATGATGTAAAAGTCAAAGGCCTAAAGTGAAGCACTTTGGTGGTATGGTCTAGCATTTCTGGAAATGTCGTTGATAGTACCACTCATTCAGCGAACGTTCAGGGAAGCTAACTTTGTTCTAGATATTTGTGTGCCAGAACTATTCAGATGATTGGAACATAGCCTGGGCCTCAGCTAGAAAGATACCTGTACATTCAAAGTGCTGAGATGAGGACTAACAGGAGTGGATGAGATGCATTGGAACTTGGAGAAGGGAAGGTTTTGTGCTCATTCAGGATAAGGAGTTAGGGCTTTGAATTGTGACAGGGCAGTGGCATTGCAGAGAAGAGGACAGTTTCAAGAACTATTCAGGAAGTTGAGCCAGTAGAACTGGCTGGCGAAATGGATTTGGGGAGTAAAGAAGAGTGAGAGGTCAAAGACAGCCCTGAAGACTTCATCTTGGGCCATCCAACGTTCATTAGAATAGGAGGGGGCTGAGAGGTAGGATGGCAAATTCAGATTTGGATGTGTTGGATTTTAGATGATATGAGATACGAGATCCTGGAAGCAAATGGAAATATGATTCTGGAGCTGAATGAGAGCGGGAGACCTGAAAATGAAGGCTTCTGTTGTCAAGTAGAGGAATAGACAAAAAGGACCTTGGAAACTGTGTAAATGAGTGTGGGAACGGGGCCAGAACTAAAACCCTGTGGGACAGCAGAGCAAGAAGAATAGCCAACATCTTTGACAGCAGGCAGGGCAGTAGGAGGCAGAGCTGGAAGCTGAGCTCCTGGTGTGGTGGCACAGAATAGATACTCAATAAACGTAGGTTGAACAAATAAATGGGATCAATAACCACTGAGTTTTCATCTGACTTGAAGCAAACCCTTATTGTAGTGTTAATTTATATTATAGAAGTTATGTCTGCTCACTTTGAAGCTAGTTAGGAGTGGGTTGGAGCCACCCCGCTGCCCTTCTAGTTGGGTGGCCTTAGACAAGGTACCAAGTGAAAATACTACCCACTACATTAATTGATCATCAGAGGGAGGTGGCTAAATAAGCTCTGATACAACCTTATACTGCAGTGGAAAAACAATGAAGTTGGGGCTGGCAGGGGGTGTGGTGGTTAGGCACTGGATTCCCACATGGTCAACTGTGGAAAAAATCCCAGAGTGACCTGGCAGCTTATTTTCTCACTTTCTCTCTTTGTCTCCCTCTGATCAAAATTTTAAAATGATAATAAATAAATAAAATAAAATAGTTATTTAAAAAAGTAATAATGAGGGGACCAGCAGTTGGTGTAATGGCTATGTTGCTGGACTCCCATGTAGTCGACCGTAGTTTGAGTCCTGGATCCAGCAGCTTAAACTCACGCCAGGTATGTGTGCGTGCGTGCCCAAAATTCCAAGAGGAGAATGGAAGAGAAGTGATTGCAGCGTGGCCATCCTCCTTGGGGGGGGGGGGGGGGGTGATTTCTTGCTTTCTGTCTCTCTGTCTCTATCTTTCTGGCGAGTGCACACGCCCTATAGCAAACGCCCCCCCAAATAAATAAAAATTTAAAAATAAATAAATAAAAAAGTAATAATGAGGTTGATCTTGAACTGACATGGAAGAGAAAAACCACTCCAATTACCCAGGTATGAAGATCTGTATATAAACTCATAGAAAGGTCTGGAAGGATATACACCAATGCAATAATAGCATTATTCTGCAGAGGGATTGAGGATTGCAGATGGTAGTTATGTGTGTTTTGAGTACTTTCTACAAGGTTTAATTTTTTAAAAGTGTATTTATTTCTTTCCTGGGAGAAAGATGAGCATGCTCAACGGGGTCACATGGCACAGCTCCCACCCCCAACCTTCCCCGCCGGCCAAGATCATGGTGTACCTGGCACGTGGAACCGAACCTGCCATCTTCCATATCCATCATCGCTTGAGCAGTGCATCACTGCTGTGCCACTGAGCTGGCCCAGGTGTGATTTTGTTTGTTTTTGCTTTAGGGCACATGTGTTCACAGAAAGGGGGGGGGGGTGATAAAGCCCCCCTGGGGGTGACCATACCACAATCCCTTCTCCTCTCAGGATTTTGGGGAAACACACACATGCATCCAGCATGTTTCCGAAGCTACCAGATCTGGGATTTGAACCATGAAGTCAACTGTGTGCAATCCAACTGCCTTAACCTCTGTGCCACCTGCTGGCCTAAGGTTTTATATCTGTATAACAAATGTATTAAATTATTACTTGTGTTACTACAAATTAATATATTTTAAAATTAGATTTAAAATATTATCCACCTTCTAGTATTATGGTAAAGGCTAAAATTAGATAATCACTATGAAATGCACTGCCTGCTAGGCCAAGTGGTACTCCCGTGTGGACGGGAGAGGTCCTGGGTTGCATCACTGAGCACGTTAGGCACACACGTGCCCTTCATCTGGGCTGGCCATGACAGGCTGGCTCATGGTGTGGGGGTTTCTTTCTCTCTTTCAGAAAAAACAGATCATGTAGACTTTTTTGTTTTGTTTTGTTTAAAGGGTGCATTGCCAGGACCAGCAGATGATGTAATGGTTATGTCACTGGACTCCCACGTAGTCGACCATGGTTTGAGTCCCAGACCCAGCAACTTAAAACTCATGCTGGGTGCATGTGTATGCGTGCCCGAAATCTGAAGAGGAAAATTGGGGAGAAGGGATTGCAGCATGGCCATCTCCCAGGGGGATTATTTCAGTCTTTCTATCTCTCTGTCTCTCTGGTAAGCGTACACACCCTGTAGAAAAAAAAATCTATTTCTAAAAAAAAAAAAAAGCATTGCCTGGCACAAGAATACTCTTACTGTGTAGACTATGGACATTGTACCTGGTAAAGACCCAAAAAAGGCAACAGTCACCCATGTTTCTGAGCACCAGTTTTATGCCCCATACTTTCTTTAAAATAACCCTCTCTACAAAGTACAGGTTGTATGTGGCCTTGGATAGTAAGTTGTTTAACCCTCTGTGTTTTAGATTCCTCATCTACCAAGAAATAATAAGAGGACCCTTTTGCAGGGTTGTTGGGAAAACTCAATGCATGAGTATGCAGAAGTCTCAGGACAGTGCTTAATGAATGGTAGCTGTCAGCGGCGGCGGCAGCATTACGTTTTAGCTGAGAAGACAAACGTTCAAGAAGACAATGTTACTTAACTGTGTTAAGTAAGCTACAAAATGTCTGACCTGGAATCTCGTGTTATGATAGAGACCACGTGTGCACACACGTGCGAAGCAGGGAGAGTGAGCAAGCGCACACTCGGCAGGATCTCGTTACACTGCGACCCCCCCTCTCCCCAACTCTCCAGCTCCTCAGGGGCTCAGATGCCGCATGTGCCTGGCGTGTTTTCAGGCCAGCCCAGGGATCTGAACCTGCAGTCAGTCGTGTGCTCTCCAGTCCTAGGACACTGTGTACTGCTGCACCATAGCAGCTGGCATCTAAACCCTGATTTAGAAGTTCAACGATGCTCTATGCAAGTGTCTGCACAATCCCACTAGGCAGTGCTGTGCACACAAACACACACAACCAGGGACTGGGGAGAGTGGGCAGTTATTGTTGAATGAGTTTAGAGTCTTATTTTTGCAAGATGAAAAGAGTTCTGGAGATGGACGGTGGTGATGGTTGCACCACAATGGGAATGGACTAGTGCCACTAAACTGTACACTAAAAAACATGGTCAATTTTATGTTACATGTATTTTACCACAATTAAAATTTAGGGGGAAAATGTTTATAAAACTAAAACGGGATAAACCTGCCTTAAGACTGCCAGCCTGTGAGCTGTAGCTGTAGCCAAAGGCCTTGCCTGTGTCTGGACTGCCGGCGCCCTGGCCCTGCACTCCCACAGTCTGTGTTCTGGATTCCTGCCATCTCCCTGACTTCCCACCATCCATCCATCTGTGCCATTGGGAGGCCCTCAGGGCAGCCTCCTTTCTCCTCCCCTCTGCCTTCTTCAGTCAGAGTCTCCCTTGGCCTTGAGGAGCCAGGGGATGCTGGCGGCCGCGGCGGCAGCAGCTGTCCCTGATCCTGCCCTCAGCCATCAGGGCATGCGCTCTTCCCTCTGACGCCCCTCCGCCCCCTCTGTGTCCTAGCACAGGTGTCTCCTCTTCTCTCAAGGCCAGAGAGGTGCCTATCGTGCCCAGCATGCCAGGGCCAGGGCCTGGGCCTGGCAGACAACAAAAGCACCCAGAAGTCCCTCTTTTCTACGCCAGCACATACCTTCCTGCTTCATCTGAGTTCCAGCCAGTGAGTTGCAGGGCCAGATCAGTATGCAGGCGGCATTTTGCTTAGCTAGTCACAGCCAGGATATATTTAAGGAAGGGCTTAGATTTGGGGTCTGGAGTTTTGGGTTTGATTTTGCTGGAGGATCAGCAATGAAACATTACTGTTAAGACTGGCCCTTTAACCAGTACAGAGGGCTGCCTGCCACCCTAGCCGTGGAGCCTAATGATGTGGGCCCTCTCCACTGCACCCTGCCAGGAGGAATTGGGTGCTTAGGTGGTGGCTCCTTTAGACATTATTCACCTGCAGACTGGCTCCTGCATTAACCATAACCAATGTGGCTATCCGGTAAGCCTTCCTGAGTTCTGGAGCACTCTCAGAAATATGGCTTGCAGGGAGGCTGTCCCTTCCAATCTCGTTGGTGGCATTGCCTGACACAGCACATCACAGGCCTCTAGCCTAGGACGCTTTGCTAAAGATGTGGATGCACAGAAACCCCTTTACCGGCCCTCCTAATCCTTGCTTCAGTCCCCCCGGACTGTGCCTTATCCAGCATCTTCACAAAGAGAAGGCCCCTCACCCTGGACTCCTTGGTATTTGTTAGCATTTATTCTGTGCTAGGCTCTGTGTCAGGCTCTGGAGATAAATATTCCTGAATTCATGGGGCTTCCAGACTAGCGGGGATGGGACTGGGGGTGGGGAGTGGGGCAGACTTCACTCAGTGAGCAAAAATGAAACCTTGCAGTAACTAAGAAGGAAAAGTATTGTGTGCTGCGAGACAACACAGGGAGAGACGCTGGGGCACAGAAAACGTCATTTGAACGAGGGGGAGTGCGGAGAAAGCCTTGCTGTGGAGGACTCCAGGAGTGTGGCTGTTTGTATACCTCTTCTCCCAAAAGGCAGGGCTGTCCCCTCTCATCCCACCTCCATGTTCACACACACATACACACATACACACATGCAGGCTCATGGGCACACACAGAGTCACACAGACAAACATGAAGACACGCACATATGGGCACACATACACACAGACATGTACACACAGGTACATCCACGGCACACAGACACGGACATAGCCACACACACATAAACGCATAGGCAGCCACACAGCCACACGCATGGACATTTGAGCACAGATTCACACATACGCACAAATAGACACAAGCATACAGGGATGCATGCATACACACTCAGGCACACATGTGTCTGTCTATCTGTGACAGTTCTGACATGCCCTGGCTGTCTGAGGCAGCTTTTCACCCAGTGGCACCCCATAAAAGAACTGAGGACTGAGGGCGCCATGCTTGGCAAACGGCTTTGCCCCCAGCTGTCCAAGGGCTCCTGGCTGATGCCATTCTGCCTCTCAGTTCCTCTCCAGGCACTGTCTGCTGAGGCCTGCTCTCAGGTCTCTCTGAATAAGTGACATCTGCACATTCCAGTCTTAAGGCACTAAACTCTTCCCTGAGATACCTGCCCACGTGAGTCCCTTAGACTCAGAAGCATTGTGCTAATTCTAAGCTTTGACACATATTTACATAATCCCATTGGGGGTGGGGGGGGTCAGGTAAACTTCAAGGTCAGTAGGATATTTTGGTTTGGGTAGAATTTTTATTTTTAGCATGAGAGGGCTTTAGAAAGCATATGAGCGCATGTGCACACACGCATAGGCTTGTTTAAAAATGGGGAGCTATTGAGTAATTAGTAATCGTTCTTTTTATAATGCCAGAGATCGTGTGCATGTGAGCGTGTGTGTGCTAGAGAGGGAGAAAGGAAGCGCCCCGAACAGAGCCTGCTCACCCCTCACACACTTTTCCTCCAGTTCCCCATCCTATCAGGATCCTGGGTGTGCCCATACATCCAGCATGTTTTTCATGCTGCCAAGGCTGGGTCTCAAACCCTGGCTGGCCATGTGAGATCTGGTTTTCCCTGAGCAGTGCTTAACCATCACAAAATGAGATTTGCCCAGTCGTCTTACAAATGCTGTGTATAAGACATCACCATCCTCCTTTCAAACCTCATGTTTCCCAGGACAGAGTGAAGGCCAGAGTGAAACTGACTGATGTCTGTGTTCGGTCAGTTCCCACCCACACCTCAACCAGGACAGCTATAAAGAAAGAAGCCTGGGAGCCAGCTTGGCATGGAGGTTAATGTGGCTGGATCCCACATGGCTGACAGCACGATTCAAGTCCCCGACCCAGCAGCTTGAAAGACACCCAGGTGTGTGTGCGCATGCTTGCCCAAAATCCAAAGAAGAGAAGGGAGGAGAAGAGAGAAGTGCAGCATGGTCAGCACCCCGGGGGGGGGTCTTTCTTATCTCTCTCTCTCTCTCCCCCTTTCTGTCTCTCCCCAGCAAGTGCATGTGCCCTGTAGCAAAATTAATTTGAAAAAAAAAGAAAAAGAAAAAGAAAGCGGCCTGGCTGCTCCTTAGTAGGTGGTAAAAAATCCCAGGGACACCCTTGATCTTGTGCAACATGGTTTTCCTCCTCTCCTCCCTCACTTCCACAAAAACAAATGCAGACACACCCCCATGGTGATGGCCTTTATCATAACTGGCCCTGCATGCAGTGGGTTACAATTCAACAGCTCTGGTAGACTCAGCCCTGGCAGACCCACAAAGTTTGACAGAAAAATTGATACAAAGTTGACAGATCAAAAGTGAGTCGTGCCAGCTCTGCTGTTCGGAAACAGTTCGAGGGGTGTCTGACTGCTAACACCTCAATTCTTTTCATAGTAGGTCTGAAAATAGCTCAAGATTCTTTAAATGTCTGGGGATGTAGGCGATGAGAAGAGTTTCGAGTGGAAAAATACCTCCCTGAGAACCCCAATTCCATTCCTACCCAGTGTGCTGGCTCCCTCACCTCCCTGGATGACCAAGAACTGCTGGACAGATCCACAGCTGTCTCTGGGAGGCTGTCAGTCTGGAACTCAGGACTGGCCGTCCCTGGGTGGTGATGAGTTTGGTCATCCAACACACAGACCACCAAGTCCTTTGTGCTGTCAGCTTTGTGTGTCCCTTTGTTATGAATCTCTTTTGTCCCTATCTCCTGCAGCTGGTTGCCCTGCTGGAAGGTAACTCCTTCTTAAATGGGTCCCTTTCTCTATCTAGGAAACTTATTGGTCTGTGCAGGGTTTTTACTCCCTCAGCTGTGACCCTTTGTATCTGTGTTGTATTCAATACATGCACCAAGAGAGGCCACGGAAGTCCCCGGGAGGCCCCAGATACTGGGGGGGAAAGGTGGGCAGGTAGGGAGGACGGCATAAAAGGATGGGTTGGAGGGGCAGAGCCTGGACCCGAGTCTGCTGGGAATCAACAAGGCATGAGTTAACAAGGACCGAAGTGAGGTGAGAGGCTTTAAAACGATGCAGTGGGACCAACACGCAGCAGTGCTGTGGAAGTCATTGACAAAACCGGCATCCAGTCAAGGCTGGAATGAGGGAGTCTGAGCAGACTCTCAGGGGTACCCCTGGGACGGCAGATGTTCCCTGGGGATGGGCCTCAAAACTAGTTGCATCAAAATCATCTGGGAGCTTTTAGACCCAGTGTCTGGTTTAGTGCAGGGGGTGATGCCCAGAAACCTACATTGCTAAAAGTTCCCCAGATGATTTAGATGCACAATAAGGTGGCTCGAAAGGCCCTTCTACGTAATAATATAAGCAATGCCTTTTGCATTTATTTCCCTTATATCTAATATGGTACTTGGCCATTAGTAAACTGCCTAGAAATGATTGCTATGGTGAGCAGTGAATAAATAAGTGAGGAGGATTAAAAAATGACTGAAATTTCAACCGGAGTGGCCAGAAGCACTCTGAGGTTCCACTGATAGAAATAAGGAAGAAGTCAGGAAGAGAAAGAAGAGCGAGTCCGGGGTGATCGTGGTAAAGCCCATCGCAGACATGTTGACTCCCAAGTGCACCTGGGTAGGGAGTGAAGTGGAGCGGGCAGGGGCGGGGTCATTGCATACTCGCTGAGGCACAGCGTGGATCAAGAGCACTGCAGGCTGCTGCGGGCAGAACTGTGGGGAACATCCACCATGAAGAGGTCAGGAGGATGAACAACCAGCAGGGAGATGGGAGGGAGAGGAGAGCGACACTATGCAATGTCGAAAATCGAGAAGAGGGAGTGCAAAGAGCTTATGGTTGATCCTTGAGATCAAAGAATCTGAGGGAACTTGAGCACTGAGAAAGGCCATTGAATGTAGCTACTAGGAAAGCATTGGAGACCATCAAGAAAGCAGTTTCAATAGAGTGGCAGGACAGGGGGACAGATGTGGTGTAGTGGTAAAGCACGATACTCTGCAAGGCTGATCAGGGTGGCTGATCCTGGGTTCGAGTCAGGAGACTTCCCTGAGTACACTGGATACGTGTGTAAGTGCCCACGATCTGGTGCAGGCTGAGGCTGTGGATGGATAGTGGGGTGAAGCCCCTGTTGGAGACGCTGTCTTTGTCTGTCTGTCTCTTCAGTTCATAGAAGAAAGAAAGAAATAAGGGGAAAAAATTGAGAGGGGTTTTTGCTATAGGGTGTATGTGCTCACCAGAGAGACAGAGAGCGAGCGCACAAGAGCAAGAAATCACTTTCTGGGGGGATGGCCATACCTCAATCCCTTATCCTTCAGTCTGTTCTTGGGATTTGGGGCATGCATGCACACCCCCTGGCATGAGTTTAAACTGCCAGGTCTGGGACTCAAATCATGGTCGACTATGTGGGAGTCCAGCGATGCAACCATTACACCATTTTAAAAGAGCAGTGGAAAGAAAAGCCAGATCACAGAGCTAAAAAAAGAATTGGATAGAGAGGAAAGTCGAGGCTACCAACAGATATCAGCCATTCTGGGATTTCTCAGGGGAGAGAAGAGAAGTAGGCCGACAGAACAGGCAGCTGAGAAAGGCCTCGAGTTCTTGAGCCGCTCTCATCCCCGTGCTGTCCTTCAGAGGCCAGTCTTACGCAGGGACTCACCTTTCCCTCCTCCTGGAGGCCATCTCATTTATCTCTAAGCTGATGACTTCCATCCTGGACCTCCCTCTGCCCATGCACACCTCCATTTGTGAGTCCCACAGGCACCCAAGTGACATGGCTCCATCAACGAGAGAGCTGAGTAATCCCTATCTCCCTTGGGGCACCACCACCCACCCAGCCACCAACCTAGTGAGAAACTCATAAGCGGTCCACCCCTCCCACACACTTGTCCCACACCCAGTGGTCCATGGAGTCCTGCAGTCAACCTCCTCGGTGACCTGCCCTGCTCCTTCCCCTCCACTCCAATCCCTTTGGATCTAGCCTGTATTACAGTCATGGCCTCCAATAGGCGTCCTGGCCCCTCCAAGATCGTGCCACAGTCACAGTCTGGTCCTACGTCCCACCCAGTAACAAAGTTCTTTAGATGGCTTTGCTCTGGCCTGGTTTGGCCCCTTCGCTTTTGTAGCCACATTGACCTATATGTTTCCCGCACACGCTGGGCTGCTTCGGCCTGTCTTTGTGTGAGTGCCTGCTCATGGAGGAAGAAAATCTCCCCTTTTCCTTTCCTCCCTCTCTCCATCTCTGCCTCCCAGCATACCCTCTGCCTGGCCAACACTGGTCCTCCTCCTGTTTGCAACCCAGAGGCCTCATCTTCTCATCTTGTGTGCTCACTGCCCTCTTCATACAAAATGCTTTCGACAGCCTCCACAGCTCTCTGCTCTGCCAGGCTGAGACCCTTTGGTGAGGTGGGCGGGAGGGGGGGGGGGGAAGGGAGGGGCAGGATCCAGATGGGGAATAGTGACATAGACTCCAGCAATAGTGACCTCCCAGGAGTGCTAAGGCCATGCGAAGTTGACTGGAAATAAATCAAATCTGATGAAGACCTAAAGTAACGTCATTACATATTGCCTCTCTGCTCTCTAATTTACTCTCTGCTTTCTCTTCTTTCCTCTCTGCCTTTTCTTTTATTCATGTTATCCTTTTAAACTGTCTTCTTCCCCCCTTTTTTTCCCTCTTTTTCCTGGCTTTCCTCCTATGTCTTTTTCCTTCCAGAGGAGCTTACACCAGCCCTAGGATGCCTGCCCTTTCATCCTCATCTGTTCCAGCATCGTCTCCCCGGCTGGGTCTGTGAGGCCGTGTTTGTCTACATTCTTCTGGCCGCGTCGGCCTGTGAGTGGCAGACACCATCATCTGCTCGGGAGAATTTAGCCAGGAGGATGGTTATATTGATAAATGAGGCCACAGGGGAAGGAAATCTTGGCAGCTTTCAGATCAGCCATATCTTCTGAATGCGCCACCCATATAACTAGAAATGGTAGTTAAGTGTTCTCCTAAAATAAGAGATAATGACCATGTAAGTGTACTGTTTAAGCTCTTCCCTCAAGAGGGGGTGTTTGTTTTTCCTCTTAAGATGCAAGGCATCCTGGCCCCCAAAATATCCCCAAATATCCATTTATACCTCTGCCAGAGGGAGAGCAGCTAGAGAGAGAAGTTGGGTTACACGCCCCTCCGTGGGGACGCAAGGACTGCAGTGAGGTTTGAGAGCCTTCTCAGTGGAGCACTTTGGCCTGCCGCTATCTCAGCCTCAGCAAGCCCAGGGGCAAGGTCAACACAGGTCCCAGCCCCCCTGCAGCTTCCTCAGAGGAGGACCCTACTGCCCCACAGTGTGGTGTGGACCCATGTGCCCCGTACTCCTACGTGCCCTGCATGAAGTACAACAACCTCATGGTCCCAGGAGAAGAGGAGCCACAGCGAGGGGCCACCCAGCTTCACAAAAGGAGCAAAAACGAGCAAAGAGTAGCCCTAAAGCCAAATGGGACCAATGTGATTTTTCCAATAATTTTTAATCACAGGAATTTGTATCAGGTGTAAATTGTTTAAAGCCCAAAGGAGACACCTGCACATGACTTTAAAATTCCATTCACTTGGAAAAGATACTAGCCCAAGCACTTCCTTGGTACTGTTGTCCCTAAAACTGTCATCTACTGTGGCTGACTGCCGAAGAGAAAGAAATGACACCAAATAAAAGATTGTTTTCAAGCAGTTTCTCTGCTGTGCTTAAAAATAAAGGATATTGGGATGTGCTCCCTGCTATAAGGAGGACACGAGGGCGTGCAGAAGTTCTGTTTTTACATTGAGGTGAGCTGGGCTGGGCTTTAAGGGTGAACTAGTTCAACCTCATTTTGCAACAGTGGAAAGTGAGGCTCAGAGATGCTGGGTGCTGTGCCTACTGTAGCAGCCTGGCAGGCAAAACCGAGCAGAGCCATTAGCCCAGTGCCCTTCCTACTGATTGACGTGGGCCTTGAAACAGTCCGACTCCAAGTCTGGGTGAAGTAGTGCTAAGAACTGGCTCCATTGACCTGCCAGTAGTATTCACAGCCGGCCAGGACATTCAGAGTCACCCCGCACCTATCAGGAAGCAACTTCAGCAGCAGGGAAAGGGACAACTGGGACAAGGTGCAGTTGTCATGGCAGGCCATCAGAGGTGCTGAGCTCAATAGTGTGCCAGAGGAAGACCCCACGGGGTCTCTGTTTCACTAGACTCCAAGCATACCTAACCATTAAAGCAGGCTAGTGGGTCTAGATTCTGGGGTTGAGGTGGGGAGAAGGACCCCCAGTCCTATCTGCCTGCAAAGAACAAATGTTTCCTTCCCAACAATTGCTCAAAACCCCAGCCTTCCTCTGGACATCGGCCCCAACTTCAAATGCCTTTGCTATGTTTGCCACTCTGTATGGAACTGAAGTATCTTGAAAAAGCATAAATAATTCTTGCCGTTTAATCTGTGTACTTTTCAAGGCTGGAGACCTAGTGTGTCAGTGTCACTCCTCACTCCCCAGTCGAGGCACGGAGATGAAAGTGCAGCCGTGAGACATAACGGTTTAGCAGAGCCTGCATCAATACTTGCACGGTAGTGTGTTAATGAGTGTTAAAACTGACATTGCAAATACAGCGTTCTCAGTTTTTAAAATTACAAGTCTGTAACAAGTCATGCTGTTAGAACATACAAGGTATACCAGTTAAGCCTTCAAGTAGATAACACACAGCCCGTACAGATCACCGCTTTCCCAAAGTGCATAACAAATCATTTTCTTTAAAATGAGGCAAGAATTAGCAGGTAGCTCAATTATTTGAGTGCTAATAAGTAGAAATAACAAATCCAAGTATTAAATATCAATTACTACCTCATGAGCTACAAATTAGCTCGGCATTACAACATGCCCCTCCTTAGCAGCAAACCCAGGACCTGTGGGGGTTTGGCGGGAAACCCAAACCTGTAAGTGATGTGCATCTGGGCAACAGGCAGGTGCCACTGCCCAGCTGAGCACTTTCACAGTGCTCGGCACGTATGTTGTGAAAAAAGCCTCGCCATTATTTGTCCTGGTGGCATCGCAAATACTCTACCTTCGAATTATGGGAGTGAGTGAAGCCTTGGCCAAATTGACCACTAGAAATAAGTGATCTTCAGTTTCTACTGTCCCCCTAAAGATTTATGGGTCACTCTGACAGCCTGTTGGACAAAGATGTCACCTCACACTTGGAACCTTTATGCCAAGAACAGAGCAGAAAATTAACCTGCCCTCCCTGGTTAGCTTCATGGACCAGAGGGAACTCTCTAGCAAGGTCAAAGACCCCATCAAGGTCATTTGCGAACTACATATCCTGTGATATTTGATGGATAAGATGATTTCTTCCCGGGTCAGAGTTCAGACTCCGTGTTTCATGGGAATGAACTCCAGTGTTGGAGTCACCCGGGTTGCTCACTCTCCCAGTTATCTAAAACCACTACTCAGTGCCATTGGGACATTCTCATGCTCAGGAGTGACTGAAGGTCCAGATGGGCAAAGTAATATTTTAAAGAAGTAAATATATATACATATATGTACAAGAAATGTTAAAAAGACAGTCTCTAAAGCACTTTGGGATTCCCCCAATGAAAGGCACCAGATAAATGCAAGTCATTACCAAAAAGAAAAGTCAAGTTTTCCAGCTTTCACATCTGCACAGGGTATCCACTAGGGGTACCTCTATTTTAGTGGTAAGCCTGCTTGTTTAGAAAAATACTCAGGAGTAATTGAGTTATTCTGCTTCTTTCCTTGTTTCCGCTTTGCACAAGCTTCACGGTCAGTGACCATGGCTACCACGCTCAGTGACCCAATACCATCAGCCTTGGCCAACAGAAATCTCCCACAAGCTGTACCATCACCTGCCTCCAGTGCAGCTGGGGATGATTTTGTAAATTTTCTGCTTTTGAGTGCTGGAAACATCAGCCAAAGCCAACTGTTCCATGTGCAAATTCTGAAAAATAATCCTGCTCTTCTGACTTAGTGGCAGACTGCCCCTAAGTCATCTCAGCAATCCTGATGTAGAAACAGGTGTAGCCACATCTGCATATAAGCACTAGGAGGTGGTCACCTCCCTTCCCTCCATGAGACTCCAGTCTAACGGAAGAGTTTGAACTAGGGACTCAAGAGCACACGTGGCTAGTGCATTCATCCAACAAATCACACACACCATAGTTGCTATGGCAATTCTAAGTACACAAAGCTCTCCAAGAAGATCCTCTTCACAGCCCTGTGAGGTATGTATTATCCTCAACCAACAACAATCACAAAATGGATCTCTTAAGAGGAGGCCCAAGACTTGAATAAAAAGGCTGTCTAACTTCATGCTTAGACCCCTGGTTTCTGCATCCTTTACAAAGACTGGTCGATAAGAAACCCACCTGGAAAACTATCAGTTATCTAAAGGATGATGGTGAAGAATGAGCTGCCAAAGGGACCCAGGTTCCCCTTGACAATGATAGTGCTAGTTCACTAAAGAAGAGGAAGTGGCCCTTTGGAGAAGGAAAGAGTCTCTCTTCAACCTAAGTTTAGAAGTTTAAAGGCCTTTTTGATAGCGTCAAGCTTTTCAAAAAGTTTACACATTTTTATGCCATTTTACAAAGAAGCAATTTCTCATTTTACAACTCTTGCCTTTCTCCTGGCTTTTATCCACCCTCCCCCAACAAAAAGGCAGTTGGGATAGAAATAAAAGCTATGTGTTTCCAGCCCGGATTGGCCACCCCACCTATGCACGTCTATATTTGAGTACATGCTTCGATGCCACCGGGTTTCCATGTCGTGGCAGGAACTCCAGGGCAATCATCGCATCGTATACAACACACTGTATCCTAGAAGCAACGTTATCTGAGTAAAGTCTGCTTGGAAATAAAAGCACTCTCATTTTATGAGTTCTCAAAGCAGGCGACAAAAGTATTAAAGATACTGTGCTTGCTAGCAACCCAACAATGTTCACCTCCGGGAGACAATACAACAGGAAATCTCATTTTAGCTGAGAAAGACAACACAACCTTATTCCTAAACATCTCTGAAAAACAAGTATTTCAAGATCATGCGAATATCTAAGACATAGCAAAAATTTGGTCAAATGGCCTACACAAGGAACTTCAGCCAGAAATAAATGTCTCTACGATCACCCTAGGAAAGACGGAGACCTGGCAATGAAAGAACGGTCTCGGCTTGCACTGACTCGGCATTAAGCATCCTGGGTCTAGATTTAACTGAAGCTCCTGTCCCTAAGTGCATCTATTTGTAGAAAATTTTTCCATTTTCACTACATGTTGAACTGAGTGACATTCTCTAAAGAGTGACATTTACGAGATAAACATCAGTGTACGTCGTTCTAAAGACAATGGGTGCATCCATGCAGCCACAGGGCTATAGGTCATTTATAAGGACAACTCACAGACTTGGCACTGGTTGTGTACACGCAACTTTGCATTCTCTTTGTTTTGGTATTAAAACGAAGTGAAAGCCATGGATAAAGAACTGAGATTTTGTTGTCACGTGACGGGGAGCAAAATCTCATGATATCCTTGCTGACCGCATAGATGCGTTTCCACTAGGTAGACATGTGGGGGCTTTAGGAACAGAACTCACACAACAACCTGAGTAACAGGAGCACAGACAACTCACAGACGGTACTGGGCCACGAGCACTAGAATAGTGTACACAGTGAACAGAAAAGTTAGCATTCTGGGTACGGTACTCATCCGGCGGAAAGGTGAACATCTTATGCTCACAGTGCAAAGACCAGTGAGTGTCATTCGCTGAAAGGGGCAAAGGCCTGGTGTCAGACACACCACCCTTTAAAAACAATTCTAACTATTGTCAAAGCGACCTTGGGCACATATCCCATGCAGCTCTCCCCTCTGTGGTCAGACATACTCCTTAGGCCATAACCCTGAGGTGCCTGGACTATGCCAGAGACCTAAGAGGCAGCTCAGCAATGTAGGTTTGAGGGTGACAAGTCCTCCTCGCTAATGAAGGGAATCATTTAAACTTAGTTCACTTGGTGAGCTCCTGCTCATGTTCGTCAGGCTTGCCATGAGAGATTTAACTTTATGAGCATAGTAGTCCCTTAAATTGACCGATGGGACCTCCTTCATTCCATCTCCAAAGTCACAGCTGCGCATGGCACTCTCAAGCTGCTTCTGGCGCCGATAAAAGTGGGAAAACTTATTGAAGATCAAGGTGATAGGCAGTACGACCACGAGGATACCTGCCAAGATGCAGGCGGAGGCAGTCAGCTTCCCTGCTGTGGTCCCCGGGACCACATCCCCATACCCCACTGTGGTCATGCTGACAGTGGCCCACCACCAGCAGGCAGGGATGGTGGCCAGGCCCTCATTCTCCTCCTTTTCAATGGTGTAGGCCACCACAGAGAAGATGGAAATCCCCACGGAGAGGTAGAGCAAAAGCAGCCCCACTTCTTTGTAGCTGTATTTCAAGGTGGCCCCCAGGGAGCGCAGGCCGGTGGAGTGTCTGGCCAGCTTTAAGATGCGGAAGATCCGCATCAGCCTCAGGACCTGGGCCACCCTGCCCAAGTTGGCCAAGGCAGGGGAGCTTTCCACCACCAGGTTCACCACCAGAGTGATGTAAAAGGGGATGATGGACATGAGGTCGATCAGATTGAGGGCGTTCTTGAAGAACTTGAGGAAGTCAGGGGCCACAGCAAACCTGGCCACCAGCTCAAATGTGAACCAAGCGATACCAAAGTGCTCCACGATTTCGAACCTCGGGTCCTCGCCAGGGTTGCCCTGGCTGTCAGGGATCTGGAAGTCCGGCAGACTATTGAGGCACATGGTGATGATGGAGCCCAGCACCACCAGGATGGACAGGATGCTGAAGACCCTGCTCAGGACCGAGTAGCCAGGGTTGTCTAGCGCAAGCCACAGCTGCCTGCGGAAGTTGCCCAGGGGCTGCCCGTCAAACTTGGAGGCGTCGTTGTAGAAGGCCAGGATCTCGTCGAAGGAGGACGTGGTGCTCTCCTGGTCGCTCTGCTCGTCCCACTTCTCCTGCTCCGGCTCCACTTTGCGGCCGTGGTAGCTGTAGCTGCAGCAGGAGTCGATGAAGAACTCGTTGATACCCCAGTACTCGATCTCCTGGCTGAAGGAGAAGACGCACAGCTCGGCCATGACGTGCAGCTTGCCAGTGTGGTAGAAATGCAGCACGTAGGGGAAGAGCTCAGGGTTGCGGTCGAAGTAGAACTCGCGCTGGACGTCGTCGTAGTCGTCGCAGAGCTCCAGGATGGCCTCGCGCGAGTGGCAGAGCAGCAGGCGGCCCAGGCGCGTCTCGGGGAAGCGCAGCAACGTGTGCGAGCGCAGCCTCCTCTTGAAGCCGCCCACGTTGATGCGGATCTCTCCGTCCTCGACGTTGGCCTCGGACACGTCCCACAGGCTCTGGCCGGTCATGCTGGAGACGCCCAGCCGCCCGCGCCGCGCGGGGGCGCTACACCTGGAAGCGGAGGGAACGCCGTTGTCGTGAGCGCCCGGCCCCAGAGCCCTCTCTTTTTCTCCACCGTTCTCTGGCGGGCCCAGTCGTCTCCAGGGGGATCTCTGGGTGCTGAAGGGACCTGGGGTGGGAGAGCCGTTCTGCGGGATTTGGCCCCCTCCCAAGGAAAGACTGGGAAGGGTACGTTTCCACTAGCATGGCCGCGCCTGCACCCCCCTCTCCGAGGGTCCTGGAAATCTTTTCGTGTGCCTGGGTGACACCCCCGCCGTTCTGAGAGCCCAGGGGGGCTGCGTGCTGACCTTGCCCGTGGGCAGGCGGAGGAGACGCCCCCGCCCGCTCGCCGCAGACAGGCGGGACTGGAGCTGAGATATGCACCGGCAGGGCTGGGCCGAGATGAGGGGCGCGTAGCTTTGGCAGGGGGGCGGGGAAATTCACCATCCGAGTTTGTAGACCCCGGCCGGGGGTGGGGGGGTAAGGGAGGGGGACGGGCCGGCGCCTCCTGTGTCCCGCCTCCACGACTGGAACCCCACGCCCCCCGCCCCGGGTCCTCTCGCCTTCCTGGCGCTGTGCCCCGGGGCCGCGTGCACTGCGCCTTACCCAGTGGGGCTACCCCGGCTCGCCCTGCGGGTTTTGGAAGCGCTTACCTGGGAGCACTGGCGCCTGCGGCCGAGGCCGGCGGGAAACTTCCCCGACCTGCTGGCGAGCATCGCGGCGGTCGCCGCTGCTGGCTGGCTGTGCGTGTGCGCGCGGGTGCGAGTGTGTGTGCGCCTGTGTGTGCGCCCGGCGGGCCGGCGGGCGGGGTCCGCCGTGAGTCTCCTGCTGTCTCGGGCCAGGAACGCCGCCGCTGCCTGCAGTTACCGGAGGCTCACAGGTGGCTGCGTGACACAGACGCTCGCAGAGCGCCCCCCCGCCACCCCGGATCCGCGCGCCGCTCACCCGGAGAGAGGCAAGAGCCCACGCCGCCGGCGCCCGCGGAACCGGAGCGGGAGCGGAGCCGGTGCGCCTTGGCGCGGCCCTGCGATGGGCGCGGCGCGGTGGTGCTGAACGGACAGCTCCGCGCGCTTCTGTCCGGGGCGCGGCCTCAGCCCCAGACTCTGAAGATGCTGCCGCCGCCGCTGAGTCTCTGAGCTCCTCTGACGCGTCACAGCGACCCCCTTATGTCCCCGGCTCGGCTCTGGGCCGGCACCTTTGCCTGTCCCCTACCCATCCCCCAGTGACAGCTGTTATCACCACCACCCCCCCCAGGGCGCAGGCAGGGGGCTGCCTACGGTGACCTTTTCCCACTGAGTCTGGCAAGAGCTGGGAGCAGCTTGCACGTGCCCAGGAGTAGGGCAGGACGGGAGGAACTCCTGGTTCCCTCTTTCCAAGACTGGATGAAAGTTTCCTGAAGCTCAAGGGTGGGGTTGTTGGGGAACGGGAACTGGAGGGGAGACGAGGGGGCCGAGAAATCCCAGGTCGAACTCAACTTAGCTTGCAGGGGCGGGAGCGCAGGCCCCACCTGCGTGGAAGGGAGTCACGGAGTTCTGCCTGGGAACTCTGTATGGGCACTGTGTGTACAGACCGATGTGGGGTGTGGTGTGATGTGGTGTGGTGTGCCGTGTGGGCTGCGGGAGAGCGTGGAACCTTGTGAGTGTGTGTAGTGTGAGGACAGTGAGAGTTTTCAACATACAGCCTTGATCCAAATGGGCCCTCTGACAGGTGGGGAGACGTCCAGGCTGTGTCAGTGCGGTGTGCAGGCCGTGTGCTGTATACAGTGGTCAATTCTGTGGGCCTGAGACAAGGTCAAGTGTGTGCATGCATATACTTACTGGCAGCTTGTGTGCGTGCAGCACAGTGGAGACCGTGGGCTGTGAGCTCAGCCTAAATGTGCTCAGATGCATCCCCGTCAAGACCTGTGGCCTGGATCTGAGAGCTCTTGGACTCCTAGTATTAGAATTAAGGTCCTGCCTGCTGGGCTGAGCTAGTAAATGAACCCCAGTTCCTGAGGGACCTCTCCCTTTGGTCTCTCGGCCCTTTTCCATGGTCCGTAATTGCAAAGACAGGTGCACATGAGGTGTGTGAGCATAGCAGGGGGCAGGTGTCTATACGTCTTGGTCAGAAGTCATGGGAAGGCCCCTGCAGGGGGGCTCCAGTCTCACTGCAGCCACCGCAGCCTCAGTGGGGAGCAAACCCCAGCTGGAGAGGTGCTCTGTGCAGTGCTAGAGTGCTTAGGAGGGCCTGGAAGGACTGTGGCCCTGACCTCATGGGGGGGTCTCCAGGACCCTAGCCTGGCCCATCCCTGTGCCAGCTACTTGACTCCCAGTAGGTGTGTGGGTGTGCGTGCAGATGCGCTGCCTGCCGAGATGGCTCTATACAACAATGCACGCCTGGGAGATTCCTGGGAGACAACCACATTCCAGGAAGGAAGAAAAGGGTGGTGAGGGCCACACAGGCTTCCTTTCTCTGGAAGGGCGTGTGGATGCGTGTGTGTGAGAGAGAGACCTGGTATCTACTGCCTTTGCCTCCATGTCTGTTCCTTTCAGGGTCTGTGCTGTGATGCGTGCTTACCTCCGCGTCCTTCTAGGTCTGTGAGATCGACCATTTGAAGGCTGTGGTTCCCCTTCACCTGGTTGGGCTGTGGTTTGGGGGCCACTGGGTCTCCCTCATCCCCATGGTAATACTGCTGAGAGCATGCAGCCGTTGCTGAGGGCGTGTGTGCTTAAGTGCATGTGTGATCATGTGTCACTGCCTCTTTCACCCTTTTCAATCCCCTCCCACACTTTGAGGGCAGCAGTAGCTGGGAGGTTTCTCTGCTGCAGCTGCCCTGAGCAGCAGACAGCCTTCATGGCCCTGGGCCTCTTGTTAGCCCTCACCCCAATCCTCTCACCGTGGACTGCCTGCCTTTTGCCCCTCCACAGCTCACAGCCCCCTTCTGCTTCACTGCCACATGTCCATGCGACTTTGGCTACATGCCACCATTCCCAGCCCCCACTAGCCTTGATCTGGGCCTCTGACCCTGGCTCAGCTCAATGCATGCATCACCTTCTCCTGCTGCGTCAGGAGGGTCCTTCTTCCTAGGCACGCCCGGATTTGATGACGCTGGGGTTTTCCTTTCTCCCCTGCTTTATTTATCTGCCTGCCTCCGTCTGCTCCTGTTTTTGTTCTTGCTCATTCCTCCTTCCTTTGTGGCCGTGGGAGATTTCACCCATGGAGAGAGCCCCTCAGCCTTCTGTTTCTTTTTTCTCCCACACCCACGGCTGCTGCGTTCGCACACTGCCAGGGCTCTGTCTGGGCCCCAGGGTCTCTCAGCTCTTTCATTTCTCTAACAGAGCCCACACCACACCCCTCTTGGCCTGGCTCCCATCCTGCCAACCCCCTCCACCTCACCTACTCTTCCTCTTCCTCCCTCCCTCCCTCTGGCCCCTTCCCCAGCCGGGAACTCTGTAACATGGGCCAGCTGCCCTGGGCCTGTCTGCTCCTGTCTTTGTTAGCTTTCCTGTGAGCTGGGGTCAGGGACAAGCCCCCATACCTGCCTTCCTGTGAATGGCACAGTAACTTGGAGTCCGTGGGGAGAAGCCCGAGTTTGGGCACATCAGTTATTTCTTGGAAAGGCTGAGGCAGAAGCTCCAGAAGCTCGTGGGTCTGACAGATGCCTTTGTGGGGTTAAGTGTATGTGACAGGCAGAGCCACTTGTTTATTTCCCAGTCACTGCGCTGAAGAGAAATGGAGCCGTCTCCTTCTGTACCAGGGAAGCTGGCTTTGTTTATGGTTTATTCAGAGGTCTGAGCCCTGATCTTAAAATACAGCCGCCTGCTCCAGGCACAGGTTGAGGCCTGCCTCTGGGCTGGCCTGCCTCTCGGGGAGATCCTAAAGGGATGGAGGGGTAGAGGGAGAGGCACCCTAGAAAGGGCGATGAAGGGACCCGGAGTGGTGGCCCAGATCCTTGCATCTGGGTGGCTATTATCTCTCCTCCCCTGCCAGCACTGATCTCCCAGCCAAGCCCACACATCTCAGACTCCGTGTTTTCTCCCTGACAGGCGAGGGGGCTGCACTGGCGGCCTGGCTGAGGAAACTGGGCTGCCTGACCTACATTCCCTGTGTGGGCAGGAGAGAGCTGAGCCCTGGTCTTTCCCCTGGGCTGTGAGCACAGGGGTGCCTGCCATTCCAACAGCAGGGGCCATCCTGCTCCCCATTAGCCAGCTACCCTCCCCAGCACAGCCAGGAAGTCCCTTCAAAACACAAACCAGGTCATGTTGTTCCCTCCTGAAAGCCTCCCAGGGGCTCCCAACTGCACTGAGAGTGAAAGCCATTGTCTCACCAGCTGCAAGACCCTTGGCGAGGAGCCCCGCCCACCTTGCAGGCTTTCCCCATCACCCTCCTCTCCACCAGTTACGCTCCAGCTCCCGCCCCCTGCCTCCCACTTGCGCTGGGCCTTTGCACCTACTGTTCTCTCTGCCTGCCATGGCAGCTTCACCTGTCAGGATCCTTCTTGTTCCTCAGGTATTAATTAATTTTAATATATATATACGTATATGTGTGTGTGTGTATATATATATACACACACACACATACACACACACACATATATATATATATATATGTATATTTAGGTTTTTGCCATAGGGTGCATGCACTCACTGGAGAGAGACAGAGAAAGGGAAAAGTGAGAAATCAGCCCTCTCCCCAGGGGGATGGGCACACTGCCATTCCTTCTTTTCTGTTCTCTCAGGATTGGGGGCACATGCACACACATGCCTGGCATGATTTTCATGTCACCAGGTCCAGGACTCAAGCTGCAGCCGGCCATGTGGGTGTCCAGCAGCTTAACCACCACACTACCTGCTGGCCCCACTCAGGTATTAATTTAAATGTCATCTACTCAGGGAAGTCTCACTGTCCAATCAGACTGGATCCCCCCGTCGCTTTCAATCATGCCTTCACAACACTTTCACCAAACAGCTATTGAATAAATGATTATTTATTAATTTATTAATAAATGAGGCTCCAAAGGCTGTCTTGTTGTTCTGTGCCAGCCAGAGTCTTGGTCCCACTTCCTCCCAGTGAATCAAAAAGGAGCTGTGGGGCGAGGGGGTTACGTGCCCGAGGCTGTGGGTGTGCTACTGAGCAGCTGACCAGCCTAGTGGAGCGCGGCACTCGCTGCACATCAGAATCACCTGGGGAGATTTTAAACTAGTCGGTGCTCATAGATGTTTTAGGCCTCATACCAGACCGATTAAACCAGAGTCTCCGGTGGAGGACCTGAGGATCAGTGTTTTCTTAGCGCTCCCCACGTGACTGTAATGCGGCGCCAGGGCTCAACCCTGAGCAGCCTGCCTGGGGGTGCGGACTGGAGCTGTGTGCCATCACACCAAGGCAGGCTGGGACTCAGCTTCATCGATGCCCACCCCACCGCCCCAACTCTTGGGGCACTCACTGGGAGCACAAAGCTTGGTGCATTTGTCACAGCCTCCTTCAGCGCACACCTCCAGGAGGGTTCTGTGCCTGCTGCTCTCAGGCCCTTTACCTGGGAGAAAACTTGTGATTAGGAAGTCATGGTTTCTTTTCCTCCTTGGAGAGGATCAGCGTCAGAGCTTCCCTTACGTTGACCGTGATGCGGGAGAACAAGGGAGCTGGCTGGCCTGCCTGGGTGGGACTGCAGTAGGAAGGCACAGAGGGCCAAGCAGGCCAGCCTGGTTGAGGCAGCTGGATCCCACATGGCCAGCTGCACAGTTCGAGGGCCAGACCTGGCAGCTTGCAAAACATGCTGGGTGCGTGTGTGTGCATGGCCAAAGTCCCAAGAGGAGGAAGGAGGAGAAGCGATTATGCTGTGGTCATTTCCCCACCCTGGCGGGTGATTTCCCACTTTCCCTCTCTGTCTCTCTGTGGCCAGTGCACATACACTACAGCACATTTTTAAAAAGAGAGAGAGAGAGGGAGAGGGCACAGAGAAGCTGCTGGGGTGGTGGCAACCTGAAGAAATGGGGACACCTCTTCCAAGCCTGGGAAGGCCGAATGGGGAAAGGAGGGACACGACTTTGGACGGGGAGGGGCAGGAGATTGGGAGAAAAGCTGGCGAACAAACTCTAAGAAGTTTCCCTGCACATTATGAAAGCAATTCCTCATTAAGTGTATTCTCAGGAAGCTGCAGTAAATATTCATGTAGCTTTTGTGTTGTTTCTGGATGCTGGATTGAATTTTTTTGTATGTGGGTCCTTGGCTTTGTCTCAGAGGCCACCTCCTATCCAGTTACAGCAGCCCACCTCCACCCCCAGCTCCCCGGAAGTCAACAAGGGACAGAAGGCTATTGTTTCTGGAGGATTCCATGGCTCCAGCCCCCCATGGCTGGCATGCAGAGAGGACCTGTCCTGTGGGCTGGAGTCCTCAGGTCCCACCTGTTCCATCTCCTGCACCCGCCCAACTGGGCGCTGCTCCTGTGGGCCTGAGTTCCCCAGAACATTCAAGGACAAGAAAAGAAAAGTTAAAAGACACTTGATTGAATTTAGACTTAGGGTTACCATGGGAGAAATTTACAAGAAGTCATATGGCTGGGAAGGTAGAGGCAGCCATCTGCCTCAGGGGCCCCTCTCAGATCCACTCTCCCTACCTTAGGACTCTGGCCATCTTTCCCCTCTATACCAGGGCCTCCTGAAAGTGTGCAGTGTGGCGTTTGAGGCCTGTACTCCCAGGAGCTCCCTCTCCATCCCCTTCTGTGTGCCCTCTGACTTCTGCCCCCTCTCTCATTTCCTGACCCTCTTCTGGGTAATTAGAAGCTAGACTGAAGCCTCCAGCCAGTCCAGAGGACTGGCCCCCTCTCTTGGCCCAATGGGACTCCCACATCAGGACAATCCACCTTGAAGCCCCACCTGTGTTCAGTGAACCGAGGGGTCTCAGCAACCATCTACCAGTGCAGGTGATAGCCGAAGATCAAGAGCGTGGAGAAAATGGCGCTGAGGGTGATGACGGTGAGGGAGCCAAGCCACTGGCCGGTCTGTACCCTAGAGCCAGACCACCTTAATCAGCTTGCTGGCCAGGTATCCTTGGGCAAAACTGTTACCCTGGTCATACTTCGTGCTCTCGTCTTTAAACCCACAATGGTCCCTAACTCATAAGATTATTACGAGACTTAAAAGAAGCGTTGTGGGGCTATACCAAGGCCTGGCTTGTAGCAAGAACTTAAACTGTTACCCTTTCTTCATGTAGCCTCCACACCTCCCATGGTTATGTGGGGCTATGTGACTGTGTTCTGGTCAAGGAATAAGATGAAGTGACGTGTGCCACTCCCAGACCTGGCTTTGAAGCTCTCTTGTATCATCCCCCTCATCCTTCTTTTTCCTCAGCTCTCCACTTGATGCAGAGGATCTGAGAAGGATTCCCAGGCCCCAGATGCTAGCAGAGATTGAGAGGGAAGGAGCCTGGGTCCTAGAATCACGACGTGAAGGTGACTCCCAAACACTTAGCTAGACAGTGACATGTGCAAGAAATAACCCTTTCATTATGTTCAGTCACTGGGATTTGGGGGCTGGTTGTTATAGCAATTAGCCTACTCTAATTAATTCTGTACTAATTGAAATAATTAAGAGGACAGATTTTGGAACAAGGAGACATGTTTGAGTCTAAACGCCCAACTTAATGGGCATCAGTAAAATGAGGATAATGATAGGACCCATGCGAGGCAAGGGGCCAGCAGAGAATGTAGCACAGGGCGGACGTCACATGCACACAGTAACTGGTTCTAGTTATGGTTAACAGTTTAAGTTCTTGCTACAAGCCAGGCCTTGGTATAGCCCCACAATGCTTCTTTTAAGTCTCGTAATAATCTTACGAGTTAGGGACCATTGTGGGTTTAAAGACGAGAGCATGAAGCGTGACCAGGGTAACAGTTTTGCCCAAGGATACCTGGCCAGCAAGCTGATTAAGGTGGTCTGGCTCTAGGGCACAGACCGGCCAGTGGCTTGGCTCCCTCACCGTCATCACCCTCAGCGCCATTTTCTCCACGCTCTTGATCTTCGGCTATCACCTGCACTGGTAGATGGTTGCTGAGACCCCTCGGTTCACTGAACACGGGTGGGGCTTCAAGGTGGATTGTCCTGATGTGGGAGTCCCATTGGGCCAAGAGAGGGGGCCAGTCCTCTGGACTGGCTGGAGGCTTCAGTCTAGCTTCTAATTACCCAGAAGAGGGTCAGGAAATGAGAGGGGGCAGAAGTCAGAGGGCACACAGAAGGGGATGGAGAGGGAGCTCCTGGGAGCACAGGCCTCAAACGCCACACTGCACACTTTCAGGAGGCCCTGGTATAGAGGGGAAAGATGGCCAGAGTCCTAAGGTAGGGAGAGTGGATCTGAGAGGGGCCCCTGAGGCAGATGGCTGCCTCTACCTTCCCAGCCATATGACTTCTTGTAAATTTCTCCCATGGTAACCCTAAGTCTAAATTCAATCAAGTGTCTTTTAACTCTTCTTTTCTTGTCCTTGAATGTTCTGGGGAACTCAGGCCCACAGGAGCAGTGCCCAGTGGGGCGGGTGCAGGAAATGGAACAGAAAGAGGATTACAGAAAGTGGGGTACCAGCATCCCCAGCTGCCAATGGGTGAACAGAAGCTGGTAGACATCCTGCACATCCATCTCCTCCGATGGGAGGCGAGGAGCCTAGAGAGGTCCCCAGTGGCTGCCCTCGCCTGGAAGGACTCAGTCCCGAATGAGGCCCAGGATTCCCCGCCTCTCTAGGAGTCCTGGGCTGGTCCTAGGGAATAGTCCCCAGCCTTGGGTTGGACTTCATAACATTCTTGTCCAGTACAACGCTGTTGGCTCTGACCTGAACACACTGCACGTCTGAGGAAGGGTGTAGGCCCAAGTTCCTGGGTAAATCAGCAGGGAACTGGGCAGAAAAATGTAATAAAGATTATTATATGTGTCCAAAAGCCAGACTTAGAAGCAACAGAGTCAGGACACACTTGCAGCTGGTAGCAGGACGCTCCAGCTCTCCACGGTGCTGGGCAGACGCCTGGTGCTGGTGGGAGGCACTTGTAAACCCTACGCTGGCCAGCTTGACTTGCAATGTACTGACTGCATTTCTGTGCCCGTGGGCGGTGGCTGAGTGGAACAATCAGGGCTCAGGAACACCAGGTTGATGTCAATGGGAAGGCGTGGGCAGGGGGCCATAACACAGGTCAGGTGAGGCAGAATTGGCCTGGACACAGAGAAGCACAAGGACCCTGCTTAAAACCCCACTCCCCTTGTCCTCCCTTACCCGCTACTCTCCCTAGGCTGGAGACTTGGGATAAATCTCTCAGGGAAGATCCTCTTTCTGCCCTGTCCTGTTCTTATCATGCCCAGTTAATCACTCTAGGACACATTCCAGCCCTCCAAGCCTCCCCAGCTCAGAGGTATTCACAGAAGCTGCCCTCTGGTCCTTACCCTTCTGCTGTAACAGTGACATCCACCTACCCATCTACCCATCCGTCACCCATGGATCTATCCATCCATCCATCCATCCACCCACTTACCCATCCCACACCCTCGATCCTCTGTGGGCTCTTGTTTCCATGGTTACTTCCAGGGCCTGAGTCTGCTCTGGGTTTTGCCGAAAGATTCTCCAGCTCTGGGCTGTTCCCACAGCAGCCTTACTGCTGGACCGAACCCCAGATTGCATCTGGGGGCCCACCGTGCTTAGCGCTCTCCCTATCCATAGATCAAACACTGCTTGTATGTTGTCCATCAAGGCGATCAGCTTCCTGGATTTAAAATAAAATGTTTAAAAAAATGTTCAGTATTTGAACAGTGAGGCACCATGGAGAGAAACTGTCTAGGAGGCTGCCACAGGAAACCAAGTGGGGGGTGTCCAGAGGTCAGGAGGTGCTCAGGAGGGAGGGTTCCTTTGTGATCATAGCAAAAGCCAGCACCTACTGGACAGGTACTATAGCCAGGCATGTTCTAAGGAATAACATCTAGTAACTAGATTAACCCTCACAACAATCCTGTGGGGTATGCACTACAATTACCTTCTTTTTAACAGTCTATTTTATTCATGATAGAGAACATGTGTGTATGTGTGAGAGAGAGAGACCGAGAGAAACCCTTGATAGGGCTTCGTGATCCATCTTCCCTGGCCCTCTAGTTCATCAGGCTCTTGGGGATCCATGCATGTGCTTGGAATATTTACAAGCCAACCTGGGATCTGAACCCATGGTTGGCCATGTGGCTTCCGGCACTACAGCTCCATTTCCCACCAACTGCATTATCACCCTGGGCCATGTGCTACAATTAGGGAAAACAGTTATAGAGAGCTTGAGTACCATGTTCAAGTACACAGAGCCAACCAGTGCCAGAGCTGGGATTCAAGCAAGACAGGCTGAGTCCAGAAACTGTGTTCAGGGCCTCTCTACAGCCATTCCTTCTAGTGCCCCAGAGATTCTGAAAGGTTCTCTTTTTAAAACAGAAGGTTTCTGAGCACCTTCCCTGCTTACAGCACTGCTCTGAGGGTTACAAACACTCATGTGGGAGTAGTCCCCCATTTCTACTCTAAGCCCACTTGGGAGCAGCTGTCAGTTGCACAGAAGCCTTGGTGGGCCACAGCTGTTCTCAGGAGGAGCCCCTGCCCTCTGACCCCCTGAGTGATTGTTTGTGGGCTCTGGAGTTCTCCCAGGGCAGAGCCAAGCTAACGCTTGTCCTCAGAGGCCTTCAGGAGGGTGGGAAGAAGCACTCTCCCAAGAGAAACCCAGCTGAGGGAAGACACAAGATGTTCCCCACAAGTGACAGAAAACCAATTCACACTCTTCACTGCAGCCAAAAAATTAAGCTAATTTTTCATTTCTCTGCTTACGTGCGACTCTACTAAACATAGGCATCTAGGAATGCAAACAATGACTAGATTTTCTTAATTTAGGACAGTTTTAATTAAATCTTGCTAAAATGACAGAGGCTCTGGATATTTTTATCTTGGCAGGAAGCTATGTGATTTGGGAAGAGGAGAGGTGGGGCACGATGCTACAAACACCTCCTCCCTGGCTGCCTCCCACCCTGGACTGGCCTCCTGCGCTGGCCACGCTGAACACGTCTCTGAGAGAAGGAGCAGCTCTCTCCCAGGAGTCTTCTTTCCTTTGTTCTTGTTTATATTAAAATAAACTAGTTTCCTTGCATTGCACTTCTAACTAGCTGGAGCTGGAAACAAAAAAGTCCAAGTGATATGAAAAAAGTTTAAATTACAGGATAATTTTGGAGAAAAATTTGGGTTTACCAGAAGTTCACAACATAAATACTGAGAAACAAATATCAAAGGTGTCAAAGGGAATCTTCTAGTGTTTACCACTCACTCATATCCAGTTCTCCTCTTCACATGGGCACATGAGAAGACTTACATCTCCCGTCTCTGTTCTAGAGAAATGATATGACTTCTTCTGGGCAATGAGCTGGGACTGGAGATGATGTGTCATGGAAGGGCCAGTAAAAGAGAATCCCATAACCTCTTCCTCTACTGTGGAAGTGCCTACTGAGATGACAGTGGTCCAAGATCAAAACAGCCTGGATCCCTGAGCTACCCCATGGAGCACAGCTTCTCTGGAGTCTCCTGGATCTGAAGCAGAGTTTGTGTGTTGAAGAGAAAAATGTTGGTTGGGTTATATCAAATTTGAGGGAGGTTAGTTGTTTCCTTCAGACAGGTCTCTCTTATCCTGATTAATACAACAAGTAATATTTTTCTAGTAATGATTGTACAGCATTACATTATTTTAATTATTTTATATAAGATTATTTTGGAATGACCAAGATCACCTGTTCAGTTTAGTGTGGAGTAGAATAAAGTTTACTTTTCTTGGGCCTAAATAAAATTGTTGGCAAATATAGTTAACTTATTTAAGCAAAACTTATGTGTGAGCAGGAAGACTTTTTGTTTACCAAAAATTCCCAAGAAAAGACAGCCCCTCAAAAGAACAGTGGTTAAAATGGGAGGTAGATTATGTTTCTCAGGGAATTTGTTTTATCAATGGAAGACAAGATTTTAGAATGGGATAATGGCTAAGTGGTTATGAAGAAGGTTTTGAGAGATATCTGAAAATTTTTTTCTTAAGTTTATTTATTTCTTCCATGAGAGAGAGAGAGAGAGAGAGAAGAGAAGAAGTTCCTAGAGAGTCTCCATGTCTATAGCAAAAATGTCTCTAAAAAAAGCCCCAAAAACCCAAATAATAATAAAAAATAAAAAAAGGACTGTGCCTTAGGCAGAAAACTCCTCAGCAGCTATAGGCACTTGTGCCTTGGGGAGTCACAGCCAGCCTGGAACTGGGCCCATACACCTATGCCCAGCATGCAGAAGGAGGTCCTGGGAAGTGAACTGAAGACCTTCCCATGTGGGTCCCGTTCTGCTACTGTTTCGCCTCCACCTGGCTCCTGAGGAATGTTTAGAAAATTTGTGTGATGTGCTACCCTACCCCTACCCCCAAAAAAGCAAACAAACAAACAGAAGAAAGCTCATGATATATTAGTTCGGGTAACACCAACTGCTATAATAAACAAATACACCGTGGCTCAAACATGATGGAAATTTACTTCTTATTCACATAGAGTCAAATTTAGAACACAAATATGTGTTCTAAATTGGTGGACAACTCTCCTACCAGTGGTGATTCAAACAACTGGGCTCCTTCCCATCTTCAGCACACCCTTCCCATGTGGCAGAGCTCATCTCCATCCAGTCAGAAGACAGCGAAAGGCGGTGGAGACGGATGGTAGGTGTTTTTACAGCCTGGGCCTGGAAGTGGGGTACACTTCAACTGAAATGCCCACGGGCATGTCTTTCAGAACACAGTCACGTGGCCACTCCTACTTGCAAGGGAGGCTGGAAAATACCATCTAGCCCTGTGTGGCCGGGAGGAAGAGGAATCGGGTGTGGAGAAGAGCTAGCTAGTTTATGTCACAACTCCATTCTATCAGATATGGAATTGAATTTGCTTTTATTTTTAACTTCTTGAAATTGTTAAGCCTCTTCTATTTTTTTAAGTTTATTTGTTTAGTTCTTCTCTAAGCAGAAGAGACATAGACACGGGAAAGCTCTCCCGACGGCGTTGCTGCTGTGCTCCATACCCAGCCTAGGCCAGCCCTGGGTCATGGGCACACACGTGCCCAGCGTGCTCTGAACCTTCGAAAGTGGGTCAGCCTTGGAGAGAATCGTCTTTTACTGCTTTGCCAGCCACCATTCTCTGAGTGTGCTTTCAGAATGTGACCCCATGTAGGAGCCACAAGGAGCCCCTGCTTTGTGCAGCATATAGCTGCTGAGGAGGGGATGAATGGGACTCTGCCTAAGGCACAGTCCTCTGCTTTTTATTTTTTATTATTATTTGGGTTGTTGGGGCTTTTTTTAGAGAGATTTTTGCTACAGGGTGCGTGTGCTCGCCAGATAGACAGAGACAGGAAGTGAGAAATCACCCCCCAGGGGGGATGGCCTTGCCGCAATACCTTCTCCTCCATTCTCCTCTCAGGATCTTGGCATGCAGGCACACACATCCGGCGTGAGTTTGAAGTTGCCAGGTCCGGGACTCACACCCCAGCCAACTATGTAGGAGTCCAGCGACGTAACTATTGCACTATCTGCTGGTCCCAAGTCCTCTCTTTTTAAATAAAAATAATAATCAGATCTGAGCCATAGATACACCTCCTGAGATTGCCAAATTGTTAAAATACAAACAAGTGGAGGTGAATCAGATTAAAAACATTGAATAAAACGGGAGGCCTGAGAGAAACAGTAGAACCTATTCTGACATCAAAATTACTCTCTTAGAGGAGAATATAGTTCTCAGGACAGGACATCAAAATTACTATTTTATTTTAAAGGTAGGCTCTTAGCATGTCACAGTCCTCCTGCCTCAGCCTCCCTGAGTTGCTGGGATTACAAGCATACACCATTGCACCTGGCCTTTAGGTTGGGCTGGGAATTGAACCCACCTCTTCTGTGTGGTCTCAGGCTGCAGAGCTCAGAGTCTTAGCAGCATGAACCACTGGGACTGGATCCTAAAATCAGTATTTTAGAGAAAAATTTGGCTTTCAGGTCTCAGCCCCACACAGAGAATCAGACTAATGCTGGGTGCTGTGAATTGGCTAAAGAGAGGATTCCCATGAAAACCCTCTTGAGAACGCAAATTGGATGTTAGCGTTTAGTCCTGTCCTCATAGACACCTCCTCTTGAAGAAACAAAAGACTTTATGCAAGGATGGAGAAAGTCAGTGGGACTGCTTCAAGCCTTTGCTGTTCTAGCTCAGATGCCCCAACCCTACCCCAAGACGACTGCTACCACGAGGCTTACAGTCCAGTCGGCTTTGAACCTGTTCATACAAGCTGATTGCTGATAGAAACGTAAGACACTCAGAGGAAGTTCCATGCAAGGAACCAGGGAAAAAGGCTTTAAGTTGAGTTAGTGGTTGGTTTGGAAGGTTTCAGGGATGGCCAGCAGCAAAGCCAGAGAAAAGGCATCGTTAGGCACTGCACAGAGGAGAGTATTTGCAATTCTACAAGCAGGAGGCATCTAATTCAGTGCCCACCTCACTGCCTTAGAGCCAGGAGCATGGAGGGTAGCTAGGATTCCTGCACTGAACTCCAAGCTAGCAATCTGCACCAGCATGAAGTTTGCCTGCGTTGCGGTAGGAGGAGCTACTACGGAGAGGCATCCCCGAGGGAGCGATCGATGCTAGCTTGGATAATGAGAAGCACTTGGATCAGCCCCTGCGCGAGAGAGATCAGCAACACTTGGCAGAGTGGCAGAGCAATTTGAGAGCTGGTTTTAAACTGGAGGGACCCCCTGAATTCCCTCTGCTGGCGTGGCACACAGAAACTGAGGAACAAAAAGTAGCAAAATGGTACCTCATTTTCATGTAAATTACCAGAGGACACATGAACTCACCACAGAGAGACAGAGAAAGCACACCCCCCATGGGGTGTGGTCACACTGCAATTCTTTTTTAATTTTTTTTTTTTTTAAGAGAGAGTTTTGCTATAAGGCACGTGCATTCGCCAGAGAGACAGAAACAGAAAGCAAGAAATCACCCCCAGGAAGGAAGGCCACGCTGCAATCCCTTCTCTCCTTTATTCTCCTCTTGGGATTTTGGGCGCACACACACAAGCGCCTGGCATAACCTTTAAGCCGCCAGGTCCAGGACTCGAACTGCAGTCGACTACATGGGAGTCTGGCAACATAACAATTACGCTATCTGCTGGACCCCACACCAATTACTTTTCCTCCATTTCTCCATATCATCGGAATTTTGATCACACACACACACACACACACACACACACACACCCAGCGTGTTCTTCAGGCTGCCTGGGCACGGATGGCAACCTTGCTCAGCCGTGTGACTCTGGCTCCTAAAGCACAGACTTAACCACTGCACCACAGGCCAGCCACTATGGCATCATGTTGAGCGAGACTGAATAATGGAGCTCGAGCAAGGGCAGCCAGGACGGTATGGGGTGGGTGCACCTTGACCTAAAAGCAAGATGGAGTAGGGAGTGGCTTCCCTAATCCCATTTAGGAGCCACTCCAAATTGAGCCCAGAGCTTAGGTGAGGGCAGTACCCCCTGATTGGCTGACTTGTCTCCAGAGGAGTAATGTCAGTCACACATAAGGCCCCACCACGACTGAGACAGTGTCACTTCCAGGCTGCCCTAAACTTTGGAGTGACATGCGCGTTTTATTTGAACAAAGAACCGACATTTAATTTTACTTTTAAAAGTACACTTATTTCTCTCGTGAGAGAGAGAGAAAAAACAAAACAAAAAAAAAAAAAAAAACAAAAACAGGGGAAAAGAGAGTGCCAGGCATTTCAATAAGGTCCTGATGCTACAACCCACCCCCAGCTTCAGCCAGCCACAGATCGTGTAAGGTACCTGTGCACCTTACACGATCAGGGAGGTTTCCAGATTTGAACCCAGATCCTTCCCATGTGGGTGAGCCTCACAAAGCATTGTGTTACTACTGTGTTACTATCTGATGCCAAGGACCAACATTTTAGCCTGAAACTTCACGATTCTGTGGAGACCATGGTGGGCAGACACTCGTGGGAAGGCGGGGTGGTGGGCTCAGAGGTTAACGAAGCGGCAGGGGCTGGGGAAGCTAAAGAGGCAGCCGCCCCACCACCCTCACCGTGGGACTCTGAACTCTGCAGTGAGTGGAGAAAGGAGAACCTGGGTTGAATGAGTGGCTGGGTTGAGTGTGGGGAAGGGACTCATTGGCCATAAGTCAATGTTATTAATACATCTTGGCCGTTCCTGCATACTTCTGAAAGGCAGTTATGCACTTTATTTGTTGGCGCTGGAAGACTATAACAAGGCAGAGGGTTTTAATGCATTGGATTCAGAGCATAGGTCTCTGGCTCCTCAGGAGAAAAGCAATTAAAGCAACACAAAATCCTTGTGCCTCCTCACCCAGAAAATCCATCTGCAAACCTCCATTATTTCTGAAGGATTTAAGCATTGACTATTTATTTCTTTTGACTACACAAGAGTTGAGAGGGCCATGAGGACGCTCGAGTTTATATGGGTTACACTTACCAGGCATATACAAAGGGTCATGACTAGTTGACAAGCAATTTGACACTCGCTGGGTGATAACGGCTGATGAAATAATCACACCATCCCTCACACCCTGCTGATGACATAGGATTGAATTAATATTGAATTGTTGGGAAAGTCATGGCACATTTTTGCAGAGGGAAATACGTCATGACTTTCCTGAGGACCTAATAGTATTCATGTGTCTATGATATGACCTCTGTGTGCTCTTCTTTTCCTCTCACCTCTTTCCTCACCTCTAGTGAGTACCCCTCCACATACACACACCCATCTGCCTGCCTACTAAAATAAAACCATTCACAGGTGTCACAGGTACTAGTCGAAAATAACCCTCCTCAGAGCATTAAAATCAATTGACCAAACTTTCCTTGGAGTAGTGGTGGGTATTGTGTTAGTATGCAATTTATCGCAATAATGAAATGTTATAAAGAAGATGGTTTGTATGCTGTGTAGATATACAGTGATTAAATGTTAAAAAAAAGAAAATAAATTAAAAAAACACATCAAGTCTAAAAAGAAGAAGAAGAGAATGAGGAAGACGAAGAAAGAAGAGTAGAAGAAGATGAGTAAGTAGAAAAGAAGAAGATGCTCCTAGGAATTATGTTCCAGTCTCAGGACTTTGAGATGTATCAAAGCTCCTACTGACCTCAGGGCAAATTATTACGCAAGAAGTGCTTGGGATACATGCTCCATCTTTCTTCTTCCTCCTAGCACCCGCACCTGTGTGAATGGTTTTGCCTTAGCAGACGTGCAGATACGTGTGTGCACGCATGTGTGGAGATGAGGTATGACATGAGAGGGATGGCAGAAAAAAGCACAGCAGGGTCATATCACAGACACATCTAATGCTATTCAATTATATGTCATCAGAATAAGAAGAGAGGGAAATGCTGTGGGTGTTTCCATCACAGAGTGACAAAATCATTGAAAATCATTGTTCATTTATGTGTTTGTCCATTTAGCCACTCATCAATGTGTCCCTAACTCTCCAAGGAAGCATTTGAGAAATGTATTCTATTTCATTTCCTCATTTTTGTATTTATTCAACACACATTCATTAAGGCTTTACCATGAGCTCATGAAAATGTAACTTTGAGTAAGATGGTAGGTAAAAGACAGAAGAGCCACATGTGAGGGATGCCTGAGGATCCTCACTCCAAAGGGTGATTCCTATTTCTCTATCTTACTATTTTCAGAAGGAGGAGAGTGTAAAAGGATGGAGTTCACGTGTCTCCACATGTGTTTTCACTAGGGAGGAAGGGAGGCAGAGCCTTCTGTGTTTCAGCTGTTCCGTGGCCCGTGGACTCTCTTGGTTTTGAGTTATATGGAGTTTGAGTCACAGATTGCCTTCTAAGATCTTCCAAATCCATTTTAGCCAGCTGGTTTTTAGTACAATAACTGCCAAGATATTTCATTATCTCTAGATCACTAGTTTTTACTTGGTCCCTTTTCTAACAGCCCAAATTAGAAATAATGTGGAAAAACTTAGGAAATGCAAGTGCAGAGAAAATAAATAAGACTGACTCAATGGCCTTATATCCTAAACAAAATCTGATTGTTGAGCCTCCGATTTGGGTCATTTCTTTCCTCCTGGAGGCGTGGCGTTCTTTGGGCAAGGAGGGGATCCTGGGATATTTGAGAGACACGGGCCTTCCCGCCATCACCCAGCCTGGCCTGGAAGGCATTTGGCAGAGAAGGTGTAGGAGATTGTCCTGAGCTTGAAGACAGCTAGGAATGAGTCAGAAAGGACTTCAGGGCAGTCCAAGGTCCCAGAGCCATGCCGACCATATTTTACAAGCCTTAAAATTGAAACACATGGTTTGACACATGGGCCACAATGGGATGAACAGTCTGGAGTTAGAAAATTTGCATCACAGGATGTTGTAGCTGAGTCTAGAGTCGGATTCAGAGGTTTGCTGTTGGTCGGGCTGTGGCACTCTGAGGCCTGTCTACGTGATGTGCCATGTGCAGGCCTTTGTTGGCTGGAGAGCCTGGAAGGAGTTGGTGGTTCAGTTGCCTTGGGAAATAAGATAGGGAGACCCCAAAGGATGGAGAAAATGGCAGAGGGTCAGTGCCTCACATACACTGAGAAATTAGGGAAAGAAAAGAAAAAAAAAAAAAAGAAAAACAACCAAAGAGGCTATTTTCATTGAAGATGTTGAGGACACTTTGGAAACAAACAGATGCTCTGGGCTTAGGGATAAAACATGGGAGATGCCCTTTTTCTCTCTTCGGATGGAACCCAGCACCACTCTTGTATCTCTTGGGCTGGTGGTTTTAGATGCCCCAAGACAGGGTGCCTCCCCCTCATCCAACATAATCTACGTTCAAGGCACATCATTAGCAGTGGATGTCCAGAAGCTTTAGCTGAGTGGACGGAGCTATGAGGCTTCATTGGCAGTTACAGGGCTTCCTAGGCAGTTTAGGAATCAGGGGCCTTTGTGAGAAAAAAAGGTCAAGTAGAGGAATCTAGGTCATTGATGATTAAGAGGCCTAAACAATTCAAGACTGGGCTGGACGGTGGCACAGCAGTAAAATGTGGTGCTCTGTGAGACCCACATGAGGAGGTTCCAGGTTCACCACTGGAGACCTCCCTGAGGACACCAGTTACATCCATGCCCATGATCCAGGCATGCTGAAACTAGGGGTGGGTTATGGTGTAAAAATCTTCTTGGGGGTGCCTATATCTCTCTCAGTCTCTCACTCAGGGAAGAAGAGAAAAAAAAAAAAAAACTTCAAAAAAAACAAGCAGAGCGTGTAGTATTACAGAAACAACAGAAGATCACATGGCAACTCGGCATAGTTTCTCCTGACCGGAAATTGGGTCATATGGTAGAAGACATGGTTGGGTAACAGGATGAAATGTCTGAATTCAAGACTGATCCAGAAAAATTGCCGAAGCACTGTCAGACTAACTCAACGGTTTCATTTGCTTAGATCCTAAACCCTGGTTACGTAGCTTATTTATCCAGCCAATTGTCTCAGCAGAAGGGAACCCATGGTCAATTTTGTAAAACCAGCAGGAGCATTGCCAGCTAGCCTCTGGCTCTGGACTTTTTTCATCTAACATTTGAAGGCGGTTGTGTCAGTGAGACTTATTTAGAATACAAATGATCGCTTAAACTCTCTTAAAGGCTTTAAGAACATACTTTAATCATTGAGTCTTTCCTTAAGCCCAGCAGAGTAGTCATGAATAAATTGTTGTGCCTTTGAGTCAACAGGAGTGGGGCAGTCTCACTGAATTAATGAGCCTTTCTATTTGCCTGGTCCTTCTCAGGACTGTGGCAATGCGCACTTTCACCAGCTCTGTGAAATACAGATGAAGGATCGGTTCCCCCAAATTGATCTGTTCAACATCACTGAATTTCAGCTATTTGTATTTTTATGCCAGAATCAAAGGGGGCTTATTATTATTGTTATGAAAAATAATTATAATCTTGTAATTGTCACGACACTTGACAATTAAGAAAAATCACTCCAAAGTGTCTCTTCCACATGGCCACTGAGGCTTTTAAAGTGACTTGCCTACAGCTTTAGAAATAGATGCTGTGGACGCAGGAATGGAAGCCAAGGTATGCAGCACAGGAGGCCTGTGTGCTTGTCTCATCAAGCCCTCTCTAGAGTCTGTAAGGTGGGCTTGGTCATTTTACCTAGCAGGTGGTCTGTGAGTCTGATGGACGCGTAGCCACCAGTACAATGCCTGACACATGGTGGGTGCATGGTCCTTTTCTCCTCCCATCCCCCAAAGATTGCAGGTTCCATTTGGGGGTCCTGAGCCCACTGGGCTAAGATGTAACAGCTTCAAGCTTTCCTCTCAACCAGTCCAGAGGCTAAGGACCAGCAGTCATACCATACACATATGCATACACGTACACACACATGTGCACATGTGCACATGCAAATACACCCATGTGCACATCTGCATGCTCTAGCATGGAGCACCTCTCTGAATTTCAAACCTGTGTCAGGGTGAGTGGAAGATGCTTCTTCCCCATCAGCTACTGCTCTGGTCTCTCAAATCAGCTCACATG
Source organism: Tupaia tana (assembly GCA_026018925.1). NCBI lineage: Eukaryota > Metazoa > Chordata > Mammalia > Scandentia > Tupaiidae > Tupaia > Tupaia tana. The sequence goes on along the minus strand of JAKSZU010000008.1, from coordinate 53,201,417 downwards.
CCAGGTGTGCAGGCACATGCTCTTGAGCTGGGCTGGCTGAGATGGGGTGAATTGTGGTATAGGGACCTTGTTGGGGTACCTTGCTCTCTTTCTTTCTCAAAATAAATAAATAAACTTAAAATCAGCTGGATAAATCCTCTCCCCCACCTCACACACATTCATGGCAACCCACCCTTCGGATCTCAGTTTTACAACCCATCTAAGTCATGGCTTTCATTTCCAGTCAGTCCTCACACTGGCCTGGCTTGTACACAGCTCTTCGCCTCCTCCAGTCCCTCTACTGGGTATCTCTTCACTCCCTTTCCATCCAGTGGTTGCAAAGGATGTAACAAGAGCCTGGGGCTGTCTCTGTTTGGGCCTTCCACTCTACTAGCAAGCTCAGTTGCAGTGGAGCAGGAGGCAGGGGTTACAGGAGGTGGGACTTAAAAGATGTTGCCACTGTATTGTGTCTTCCAGGCTGGATTCCAGGGCTGGGACCAATCTTTGCCATCAGCTGGCCCAATACCCTTCTCTTACAGAAGGGGTATTCTAGGATTAATTCTAGACTTAAGCTCCCTGAGCAAGAAGTCTTTATTCATTTGAATCAGGATGATTGGTTAAATCATGTCCTATTTGCCTATCCTCAGACTCGTCAGGAAAGAATCAGAGGTCGCCCACCAGTTCTCAGTGAAGAACCATATCCCCTTACAAGTAACAGAAGCCATTCTACCCAACAGCCTGGTGAAGGTCTGGAGGATTGGTTCATGCCTTGAGAACCAAGGCTGGCTAGTGGGTGAGTCTGTCTTTTTTCTCAAGCTATTACCTATGCTCTCAAGAGGACTGTTGTACCTCTAGGCATGTGTCTGTAACTCAGACACATTTCACTGACCTATGCTGTCCTGTGTCACATGACTTCTCTGAACTGCAAGGGATGCTGGGGAACAAAGGAGCATTTTAGCTTCTCTAGCCCCTATAGTAGAAGCAGAAAAAGGAGAAGAGAATTAGAATTAGGTGTTGATAAATCAATCTACCAGATAGTTCTCAATCAGCATGTGAAAATTATAGACAGATTCAATTAGATTTGGAAAGATGTATTTTTCACCTGAATGTAATGAAGGAAATCCATGCCCCTTATAAACCTAACAGTCTCTACTATGGGTCAGGTATCATGCTGGACACTAAAATGTATAGGCAGGTAGGTCAGCAAATACTCAATTAGCAACCACATATTGTAAGTTCACCACGTGTCTGGCACTGGAGGCTCAGAATATGAAGACAATCCTTGGTTGCCTATAGTACACAGTCCATTTTGGAATAAGAAGATTTATGCAATGGGAACATAGAGGATGGTGTCAAACTCAGATGGAAAGGAAGGCTTCCAGATAGAGGTGACACTGCATGAGTCACCTTACTATCACCATCATCATAGAAAAGTTCATGGAAGTACATATTATAGAAAAGCTACACATGGATTTCAAAATTATTTTGCACCTGGGGCCGGCAAGTGGCATGGTGGTTAAAGGCGCTGGACTCCCACATGGCCGACCACGGTTCAAGTCTCGGACCTGGTGGCTTGCTTTCTCACTTCCTCTCTCTCTCTCTGTGTCTCTGATCAAACTGGAAAATAATAATGATAATAATAATAAATAAAGTTAAATAAATTCTTTAAAAAAAATTATTTTGCACCAAAATAACTTTAATCCCATTTTCCACAAATTCTCTGAAAATCTCTCAAATTTTTTGACCCACTGGTAATCAGGTTCTGTGGTGTCTAGGTTCTAGACCACAACTGAGGGTTATCTTTCAAATTAAGTTAAACACCACACACACTGATTGATTCCTAGTCTATGCTTATGCAATTTACAATGAAGAAGAGGAGGGAGAAAATTAATAATATATACTAATCATATCACCATCACCACCTCCTATCAGACCTACCATATGTCAGGCAAGTTTTACTCACTTTAGATGTATTATTTAATCCTTGGAAATCCTTAGAACAACCTCAAGAGCTGGCATCTCCTTCTCCCCCACCCCATCCAAAATTATCACCATTCTCGTAGGGGTACTATCAGCAGTGGTTTCAGAAAGTTTTATCTGAATGAGAGTGAGATAGGTTGTGAGGGCTAGCAGGCTTTCCAGGGATAAGAAGTCCTATATGAAAAAACTCAGAGGAGAAAAGGAACTTGTGAAAAGGAACTTGATATCCATGGAATCAAATAGGCAGGATGTATTATGAAACAGTAAGAAGCCACATAGCAACAGTGGTCACCTTTTCTTCTAAACTAAAAATTAAGTCATGTGATTGGAGACATGGTTGGTCAATGAGACAGATTATATGAGTTAGACTGGTCCTTAACTTGTTTGCAAGGTTTATTTGATTGGCTCACTAAACTCTAGTTATGCATGCTTATTTATCCAGCCTACTATTTCAGCAGAATGGGAACCCACAGTCCACTTTTAGAAAGCCAGCAGAGGGACCAGCAGTTGGCGTAATGGCTATGTCGCTGGACTCCCATGTAGTCAACCGCAGTTTGAGTCCCGGACGCAGTGGCTTAAACTCACACCGGGCGCATGTGTGTGCGTGCCCAAGATCCTGAGAGGAGAATGGAGGAGAAGGGACTGGGCGTGTCCATCCCCCCTGGCGGGTGATTTCTCGCTTTCTGTCTCTCTGTCTCTCTCTGTCTTTCTGGCGAGCACACGCGCCCTATAGCAAGAAACCTTGCCAAAGTAAATAAATAAATAAATTTTTAAAAAGCCAGTAGAAGCAAGACCCGTGATGTCTTTATTACCTCATGGAGAGTGGAAAGAACTCTGAGAGGAAACCCAGAATCTTCCTAGCAAAAGGACAGAGTTGGAGACAGCGAAAGTCACTATAAACGGAGGGGATATGTTCAAAAGGAATGATCAGAAGGGGAGGAGCACCACATTCAGTGTATAAAGCCTGCCCTTGACCAGTGCACCTGCAGAGATTTGTGCCCCGCCCAAGTAATAGAATACGTAGCCTGAGTTCAACTAAGTTCATTGTCTGCTAAAACAAATCAAATACAACAAAAATCTGCATATATGCCCACTGCTGCCCTAAGTGGGAGATCTCATTTTCCTCATGTTCGAGGTGGCCGTAGCAGAGGCTGTGGGTGCTCTACCAGATTCCTTTGACCCTTGCCATTGCTCGTCTGCCCATTCCTGTGACCCGGCCCACGGGTTTCTCTGGCTGCTGGAGACTGCTGTACTTGTGTGTGGGGCAGGGCAGAAGGTACATGAGGACCACGACCTCCTCCCAGAAGCAATGACTGATGGCAATAGGTGGATCAATACCCTAGCTCCCTTGCTCCTGAGGAGGAGAGGAGAGTGGTGGAAATTTCCAGGGCATTTGTTCTCTACTGTCTCTGAGTTCCCCAGTGGAATGAAGCTTCAGTTTTGCCCATTTGCCTGATAGCGCTTCTCCCACCGCTTTCTCCCCTACTCCCTGCTGATCCTCACTGGAATTATTTCCCATTAAATGGTCTGCTCTAGAAGCCATACCTGAGGGACTGCTTCCATGTGGTAAACTACACTAAGACACTGGGGAACCCCGACTCGGAGAATTAAGCAAATTGTCTTGAATTGCTACTTCACAAATAGCAAGCCAGGATTCACATCTGAATCCTGGGACTTACAGATTCAAGGTCAGACTTCCTTTTTTTTTTTTAGTTCATTTATTTATGGAGAAAAAGAAAGACAGAGCCCACCTGATAGAGTCTCACCACACTGTGATGTACCTCTGAAGTCCCCCAGCCAGCGAGGATCACGTGTGTGTCTGACAAGTCCGGGTCAACCCCGAAACCACACCCGGGGCCTTCCCGTGTGGCTCTAGCATCATACAGCAGCACCCCCAACCCCTGCCTGCACTGCGGCCAGGTCAAAGCCTGACTTCTTAACCTCAGCCTGAGCTGTGAGTGTCTGAGCCTCTGGACTTAAGGGGACCTCCAGCAAGGCAGGGCCCACCTTTAAGTTGAGGGCTGTGAGCGTGGTGTGTGGCAGGGAGGATTCTGCTGCTCTTGGCTTCCCTCAATGGCAGCAGCTGTGGGAACAGCTGGGGGGCAGACTGACAGCTCAGTTTTGAATTCTCCTTCACAACTAGTCTAGGCCGAGAACAGTCATCCAAAGAGAGGTCAGGCCCTCCCTGGGGTATATGCTCCAGTACACCCAGTGTGGGGTCTCCTGCTCACCTCCCACCGAGCGTCCTTCAGGGAGGGGACAGAGCAGATGCTGGTCTCCCAGGGCTCTGCTTGGAAAGTGTGTTCATCAGTGAAGTTTGACAGAGAACACGCTGCATGTTCCTTCCCAGGGAAGAGCAAGTCCCACCTGGCAAATGAGGGAACAAGCACAGATTGCCCCCGAGGCGTGTTCTCTTCGCCCAACTGGCCCTGCACAGATGCGGCCTCGTGACTCAGGAAAAACACTCTCTGGTGGAGGAGGAGGCAGATGACCTCACTGGAGGTCGGCCGCAGACTGTCAGGACAGCAGGATCCTCTTGATCCAGCAGACGTGGAGGGAGGGGTGCTCCTATCTGGCTTTGCTCAGCCACACTGTAGACACAACCTTCCCTGTCCCTCCTGTGGGACGTAGGCCTTGCTTTCCTCTCAGAAATTCCACCCCACCAGGCACATGCTCCCACCCCACACTTTAGGGAACTCTGATCTCTGGGGGTTCTCTGAAAAAAGAGAACAGGAGTGTACCTGGGCACAAGGTCTGCCCCAAGACATGCAGGGACAGGCTAGTCTCTCTGACAAGGATTCAGCTAGGGCTGAATGGTTCCGTGAAAAGTATACAGGCACCAGAGTCAGACGGGCCTCAGTTCAGAACTCAGATCCTCCTCTCACAAAAGTCCCTCAGAAAAAAAGAAGATAATGGGCCAGCTCAATGGCATAGAGGTAGCTGCTCTAGCTATGCTGGATCTGTATGGGAGACTATGGGTTTTGTTCTTTGGCCTATTTGTAAGTGCCATGTGATCCCAGCTGGCTGGGAAGAGTGCAGGAGATCTCAGTGTGAGACCCCATGGAGGAGTCTTCTCTCTCCTCTCCTCACTAATCTGTCTCTCTTTCACTCACACACAAAAAGTAAATAAAACTTTAAAAGAAAAGGAAAAAGAAGATTACGGTAATGAGCTGCATAACTCAATTTCTTGGTAGGATTAGATGATGCTACATTTATGCAACTGCTAAGATTTAGCAGATTCGAAATAAATGGTATAGCTATTGTTAATACTTAGGATATTTGGGGAAAGTATAGGACAGTGAAGATGGCGTGATCCTCTATGTAAAATGGTGGTGTACTGACAGGATGCTTATCAAATGTTAATAGTGGTTATGCTTGGGTAATGGAATTGACAGCCATTTTTATTTTATTCTTTGATTCATTTGTGTGTTCCTTGATTTTTTGCTTTTTTTTTTTTTGCAATGTATGTGCATATATGGAAAATTGCCCATATATAAATTCAGTGGATTTCAGTAAAGGTTAGACTTTCATTTATTTTTTTTAATTAGAAATAGATTTTTGCAAGGCAAATGCACTTGCCAGAGAGACAGAAAGTGAGAAATCACCCCCTGCCCCCACCTCCAAGCAGGATGGCATCACCACAATCCCTTCTCCCCCATTCTCCTCTTGGGACTTTGGGCACACACACACACACACACACACACACACACACACCTGGCGTGAATTTTAGGCCACCCAGGTGCAGGACTTGAACCAGGGCTGACTACGTGGGAGTCCAGTGATGTAATCAATACACCATCTCAAGTTTGGAGTCTTGATTCGCTTGGATGTGAAGTTTTGGGTTAGGAGATAATGGGGAGGTAAGTTACTATTCGTAGCAGATGAAGAAGCATTTTTTGTTCACAGAGAAAAAGGTGAGACACAAAAGAGGAGGAGAAGAGGCTACAAGCTGAGAATCCTGTGGGGTCAACAACATGGCCTTAAATTTTTCCTACAACTTGTTACTCACTCAGATACCTGATTTGAGGATTTTTGTTGTGGAAACTGAATTTGCATTTTCATGTGAGAGTTAGTGTGGGGTAGAATGAGGCAGTATCTAAAGACACACACCCATAAATGAGCAATTAGAGGAATTAGCAGAAATCTTGAGAAGCCTTGTGCATTCCAAGGGGCATATAATTACCTGAGATTGAGCCTAAGTGTCCAACTGGCCATTGCTATGTAACAACCATCCCACATTCAGTGGTGTCAACCAGCAGTAATATGTTATTATCTCCTGTGTTCTGGAGTTGACTGGGCTCGGCCGGGTGGTTCACAGTTGGGGTCCCTCCAGCAGTTGCAGTCAGGTTATGGTTGCAGCTCAAGTCATAGTAAAGCCTTCCTCATTTACATGTCTAGTGTCCTGGCTAAAGAGACTCAGATAGCTGGGGCTGGAGCAGGTGGGGTTCCTCAGGAATTTCTATTTCTATGTGGTCTCTCTACATGGATGGTGCTGGCAGGACATCCTCAGGACAGCCGCACTTCTTACATGGTTGTTCAAGAGGCCACAGGTGTGTATTCTGAGATAGCGTGCTCTGTGGAAGCTGTATCACCTTTCCAATCCAGCTCTGGAAATCATTCAGTGTCACTTCACCGCCCTCTACTAGTCAAAACAGTCAAAAGGCCCACCCAGGTTCAAGAAGAAAGGACACAGTCTCCATCTCTTGATAGAGAAGTTGAAAAGTCCCAGAATAGCATGTGGGATTGAAAATAATATTGTGGCCATTTATGGAAAATACAATCTACCACAAGACATTTCACAGATGTTGAGGGGCACAGCGGTCGCCAGCTGATATCTGAGCTGATATCTAAAAAAGAAAAAAAATACAACAAAACTATTTTGTCTTTTTTTTTTAATAAGGCAAAATATTAACAGAAGTGGCTTCAAATCTAAGATTATTTAGAAGAACATGGATGATGAATAGGGACTTTTATTGTAGCAGATTTACTGGAATTGGCTGTGAAAATCATAATGAAAAGGAACGAGCCAGAAAGAAAAATGTTACTCTCTTGTTCAAAATGCTTTCTGGATTGAGTTCACAGTGTTGGAAATGAAATGGGAAAAGCCTGGAACAGGGCCCATGGGTCAGAAAGGTCAGAGCTTGGCTGTTGGCAGGGAATGCGCAGATCAGTATGAGCGAGATCACTAGAGGAAATGCCCAGGGCAGAGCCCTGGGTGCGGGGAGGAATGAATCTCAGCCTAGCAGGCACCTGCAGCATCTACACGTCACCTGCTTCCTCTCCATGTGTGTTCCCTAAGTGGTGAAGCCTGGAGGCATTGCCTCAAGGGCCTGGAAACCTTCTGCCACATTCTGGGCTCCAGAAAGTGAGTCAAGGGCTGACATGTCTTGGCCTCTTTTCATCACGGAGTCATCTCGGAGTCCCTGCACTCTGACCTCAGTGGCTATCTCCTGTAGATGAGGGCCTTTCACCATATGGGACTCACTCCCTCTCTTCCAGTTCCTCTTCTCACTGACTCTGCATCTGAGTCCCTGCAGTAAACCCTGGGATCCCTGATCCTGGACCTGGAGGGAACTTCAGGGCCATTCATGTTGGAACATAGCTCTTTCTCATCATCCCGGATCTGATGGGCTTTTGTGTTGAGAAGGATCATGTAGTTGCAGTGGGACTCAGAGAGAAAGAGGGCCCTCAGCAGTGAGCAGTGGGAGGTGGAATGATGATACAAGTCTGGAAACATTTTCTTACTGGGCCAGCGGGTGGCATGGTAATTCAGTGGCTGGATCCCACATGGCCCACAGCTTGGATGAATTCCAACCCTGTGGCTTGAAAAACATGCTGGACATGTGTACACATGTGCCCAAAATCCCAAGAGGAGAATGGAGAAGAAATGGCAATGCGACCATCCTCCCTGAGGGTTTCTCTCTCTGTATTCCATCTCTAGAGAGCACACATGCCATACCCCCCAAAAAAATTCCCTGACTGTTTTAGCTCTGGTCAACAAGAGTGAGGACAGTGAGGACAAACCTCTCCAAGCCATTGGCCATCTACCCTTTCTTCCCAGGTCCTCAGCACTAGCATTCTGTGGCCCACTGGACAGACCTGGCCTTCAGTGAGCTACACCTGCATCTCCCTTACCCTGTTCTCTACTCAGGTTGGTGGATGACACTGTGACCACATCTTGTTCTGATTTCTTTAGAGATGGAGAACAATCAGTAGGTCCCAATTTCTCTTTAAATAAGTTGTTCCCTTGATTTTCTTCTGTAGACTTGTATAATGCAAACTTGAAAAGACCTTAGAGATCACCAATTCTACCTACTGTTGTTACAGGTGAGGAAATTGAGGCCTAGTAAGGGAGAAAAAAATAGGTGCCTGCCAGTCTCCCCACCCGCATCTCAATAAGAGCTTGGAAAGGGGCCTGCTTGGGGGATGGTGCAAATCTCCTTTCCCATTGCCAGTATCCCCCTGCCAGTCCCCTTTGCAGTGGCCAGGCTATGTTGCAGATGATGCCAGAGAGTGTCAACCAGGAACGTGTCTTCTTTCTTGAAATGCATTATGGATCAGCAGGCAGGCCCCTCAAGACCCCAGCAATGCAGCTCACTCAGAGCTCAGCACACAGTAACCCAGAAACATATGTGGTAAGCAATAACAGTCATAAATTTTATGAGATTATGTGTTCCTAATGTGAGATTTCAGGCTGATCTGTTTGTTGAGCTATGCCAAGCTTCAGCATGATTCAATCAAGTTGTGCTTAATCTTCCCTTATTTACCCTGGGTGAGGGTGAGTCACGGATATGTCTCTAGTCCAGTCTGCTGAACTAATTTACCCTGAGGATTTGATGGACTGATGATTTGTTTTCTCTGAACGCTCAGAGTTTATTTACTTAAATCATTAGATGGGGTCCAGGTTACATAGTGAAGGTTCGTAGCTGGGCTGAGGACTGGGACCTCTCTGGGGAGACCACGAGGACAGGGAGCACCTTGGAGGTGCCATGACTTTTTCTGGTCGCGGCCAAACCATGTGAGATGTTTTGTTACCTGTCTATTCGCTCATGGGATTTAATTCTGTGGCCTCTGGTGGAAAAGAAAGGTATTTTGGACAACTCCATGCCTCTCTGACCCCAGGCCATGTGGATCTGCAATGAAGAGGGAATACTGCCATCACATACAAGAATGTCAAAGCCTGGAAAATTTGCCCGAGGGTGGGAGTGACTCCAGCCGCCAAGCATCTCCATCCCCCAGTGTCCAGTTCTTTGCAGCCTCCAGGGAGATGGGAACATGCCCTTGGAATCTGGGGCCTTATCCCCTAAGTCCTTGTTTTAGAACTCCAGAAGGATGTTACGAGCAGTGGAGACCAGTCTGTATGCTGACGGTGAGGGTTCATGAGTTCTCTGGCTTTGATGGTAAAGGAAATGTAGGCTTTAGGATGGGGTGAAATAATTTCCTTGGATTTCTACTTTGATTGCAGTGTAACCAACTCAATTTGCTAGGGACTGAGAGGGCTTCAGTGATAACAAGAGGAAAGGGCTGGTTAAACAGGACAAACTGGTCCTGTCCCCTGACCTTGGCAAGTTAGGCCTTAAGAAGGCCTCTGGGCCAAGCGGGAGGGGAGCTCTCGACTTCCCAAGCAGCTGCTACAGGGCCTCTGGCTCTGGAAAGGAAAATTCCCATCCACCTTCACCTTCCATAACAAGAGTGAAAGTTTACCTGCCTAGTCCGGGGTCCTTGATGGCCTTCTCTCTCCACTGAGGGGTGGCAACAGGTTTTCCTGCCTGCGTGGGGCACCAACAAGCTCTTAGCCCACCCTAAGAGGTAGAAAAGCCCACCATCTGCATGTGACGACAGGTGGGCAGAAGCAGCTGTCATTGGGAAGGCAGTGTGATGCTGCTGGTGGGGTGGGGTATAGATAGTCCCCAAATATGAAGAGCTCGGGAAGGAGTTTCAAGTTAGTTTCAAGCTGGCAGCAAGTTTGGGGTTTGGTTAGGTGGAGAGCAGGGAGGAAACTGTCTGTGAATTTTTTCTGTTTGAGAGTAAAATCTTAGAGCACTGAGGTGAACCCTTTGGCTATAAGCTTATCATTCATATCTATTGCACTCTGGTTAAGACTATGGATTCTGGAGCTAGAATCTGCTATTTAATTTGACTATGGGCAATTAATTAATGTAACCTCATAGACCTCAGTATCCTAATCTGTAAAATGGGTATGGTGGCAGTGAGGATTCAATCAATTATTAATCCTGAAGAACTTAACATAGGTCCTGGTGCATAGTAATTACTGAAAAAATGTATCTGCTGAAATGAAATGGCAGAACCAAACATGTTAAATTGCTTAGTACAGCAGTGTGCAAAGCTGTCTCTGTTGTCATAAGAATTGCACATCAGTAAGAAGCTCTGCTCTAAGAACCAAGGTTGTTTGTCGCCTCTGTGAGCTTTTCTCACTCCATCTGTCATTCTCATTTGCTGCCCAGTCTCTGCCTTCCAGACTGGGGTAGATAAGCTGCATTTCTCACTTCAAGTGTAGACCTAAGAGAAGGCTGTGAAATTTGACAGACAAGATCACTGACCTTTGGCAGCCATAGCCTAGCAGTTAAGAGATTCAGATTTCATGTGGCCAACCATGGTTCAAACCCTGGTCCTGGCGGTTGGACAGTCATACTGTGTGTGTGTGTGTGTGTGTGTGTGTGTGTGTGTGTGTGTTTGTGTGTGTGTTCCTAACATCCCCACAGGATGGAGGAGAAGGGATTTGGGGTTGAACACATCCCATTGAGGGAGGGGTGCTTTATCTCTGTCTTTCTGTCTCTATCTGGTGAACATACATGCCCTGTGGTGATTTAAAAAAAGAAAAAGAAAAGAAAATTGTGGGACTTTGAGGGCTAAGGTTCTTCCCAACCAACCTGGGTTGGTTGTCTGCTATGCTGTGAGGCAGGCTGACGCCCATGAGAAGTGTGGCTCCAACCACATCTTCTTACCCAGAGTCTTGATACCGATAACCTTCTCTAGGCTCCAGCAGAATGAAAATCCTCCTTTCACCCCATCTCACAGTCAACACAACAAGCATCTGCCAATACATAGCTTCTGTGAAATTTGGGGGGTGAAATGTTGAATTTCAGCTTCCATATTATTTTCTGTGTATATGGCATCCATTTTTCTTAAAACATCTTGCCGAGTTAAAAATAAAAAGAAAATTTAATACTTGATGTATTTGAAAGCTTACCTTTGGCTTTAACTTTATCTTCTATGTCTTTGTTAATGTACCAAAATCTCCTAAGACTGAATTGCATAGTCTCTGATGAATTTTTAGCGCCATAATGGCAGAAACCCCACTTTCCCATAATGCATTTGACAGTGGTTCTAATTTATGTTTTGCAAATGTGTTTTTAATACACAACATTTCACTGAAGCTGAAAAGCAGTCATATAGATCCCGGAGGATATTAAAAGAAAAAAAAAATTCAGTGGTGTCAGAAGAGAAGAGATTTTTTTTTCTGCACCATTCACTACCAAGACTAAAATATCCACCGTCAAGGAAGTGAAAAGGACTTAGAATTATTCCTGAGGATCTGTTTCAATCTGTCGTGTTTTCCGTGCATATTTGCAGTATTGTGACACTTGTGGCTCCTTAAATTATTTTATTCTTGATTGCTTTTGTGATTTGTCTACTAACACTGTTTAAAATCCTTCTCTAGTTATATCATCTACCAGAAAAAAATCCCCAATATGTTTACGTATAGAAATGTTTGCATTTTAGGAATCTACAAATCCAACAAAAATTGTCATCTGCTCTATATCCATCAGAGGTTGTGTCTCAAATGCAACATCAAAGTCGAAGCCAAAATAATGAGTAATATTTAGGTCTTCTTACCTTATTCAGATTGATTTCATTCATTGCATCTGCCACAATTTTAATCACTTAGTTTTGTATGTCATTCCCTAAATAGGTGCAATGTTATTTGGTGTCAATATTTATGTGATGCATAAATGTTCTGCCATAATATTATCAAATTTTACTCTAACTTCTGCCAAATGGATAAAATTTCCATTATCATGTTCATGTTCCTAAAGTTTCTTGGATGTTCCTCAGAACACTAGATCTTGCTTGCCAAAATTAAACCATGTATAATCTGCATTCAACAATAGCATAATATTTTTCCTTCATTTTTGTGATTTATTAGTAACATCAATACTTAAAAAAAAATCAGATGTCTGATTTTCAGTATTGTATAAGTCAGGCTATATCAGGGGCCACTTAAGTAACAAGTAATGCTAAGGCCTCAGGAGCCTGCCTGACACAACCAAAGTTGACTTTACAATATCTATTGGCGGTCCAGGTGACTTCATAGGGCAGCTTGACTGATCACTGAACCTGATCACTAGCTTGACTCAGTAGTCCAGGTAGACAGAGACGTCACCATCCTGCCAGCTTTGCCACCTAAACACACAACCTCCTCAAGGTAGCAGGCTAAAATGGTGGAGAGCTTTGAACCAACGATGAAACGCTTCAGTTCAGAAATAACAGGGTCACCCCTGTTCATCATTCATTGGCCAGAACTAGTCATGTGTCCTCTCCTGACAGAAAGGGGATGGAGCAGAGATGTATACAAGTAGCAAAAACACAACAACAACAACAAAAACAACCAAACAATCAAACCTTTGAGGAAGAATAAAGTAAGAATGATCTAGTGAGGTTTTATTTTGAGAGATTTTTGCTATAGGGCATATGCACTCATCAGAGAGACAGAAAGCAAGAAATCACCTCCCAGGGGGATGGCCACCCTGCAATCCCTTCTCTCTCTCTTTTTTTTTTTTTTTTTTTTTTTTTTGAGAGGTTTTCGCTATAGGGCGCGTGCACTCACCAGACAGACAGAGAGAGACAGAAAGCGAGAAATCACCCCCCAGGGGGGATGGTCACACCGCAATCCCTTCTCCTCCATTCTCCTCTCGGGATCTTGGGCACACACGCACATGCGCCCGGCGTGAGTTTTAAGCCACCGGGTCCAGGACGCGAACCGCGGTCGACTACATGGGAGTCCAGCGACATAGCCATTAAGCTAACTGCTGGTTCCCCCTGCAATCCCTTCTCCATTCTCCTCTTGGGGTTTTGGGCACACACGCACATGCACCTGGCGTTAATTTTAAGCCACCAAGTCTGAAATTCGAGCCACATGTTGACTACATGGGAGTCCACCAATGTAACCATTACGCCATCTACTGGTCCCTCTGGTGATTTTTTTTTCACTATTTAGAAGAAGTCGTGTGTAATAACGTAAAAATTTCCTATTTCTAAAGTCTTTATAAAGCTAAAATTTCTTGTTTGAGATTTTAAAAAATCATGCTCAAATATAATACTCAAATAATGTGGTTTCTTTGGTTCTAATCACATCCACTTCATAAGACCTCCAGCTCCTTCATATTTCTCCTACATACTTCTAAGAGTCCCTGGAGATCATCTCAAGAGAGCTTCTCCAGTCGATCCTCTAGGCTCCTGTTTATTTCATTCTCTTCCTATTCTGGTTGCTCCTATTACTTGTAAGTGCTGAACAGTAGCAAAGTCCCCAAACACACAACCTTTTATACTGCTGCTCCTCATGACATCCTTTCCTGTCTTTTGGTTGACAGCTACCACTAAGATCTTGTGCTCCTAATATCCAAAAAATGGTATAGAAATAGGTCAGTTTCCACCGTGGTTAACTAGTGCTATGTAACAAACTGTCTCAAAATTCAGTGGCTTCAAAAAATAAGTTTCAGTACATGAGTATTTTTCTCATGATTCTGTAGGCTGACAACTTAGGCTGGAGTTAAGTGGGCTTTTTCTTGTGTCTTGGACCAGCTAACAGGTCAACTTTTCTGACTTCGTCCAGGTTCTTTCGCATGCCTGGAGTCTCACTGGGAGTAACTGGACTGTAGCTCTGGTCTACATTGTCTCTTACCCTCTAGCAGGCTAGTTCATGCATGTTCACATGGATGAGGCTGGAGTCCCGAGAACATGAGAGAAGCGCATGAGTCTTCTTACAGCATAGGCTCAGAACTGACAAATGTCTCTCTTGCTAGATTCTATTGGCTAAAGAAAGGTACAGGATCAGTACAGAATCAAAGAGATATGAAAGAGACTCTTGATGGGAGGAGCTACCAAGTCCCATTGGACACAGGGAAGACACCCTGTGTCCTTGGAATTGAGGTGGGAGTCCATGGGGATTGGGCTAGAGGACAGATAAATGACAGGCCCAGGCTCTCTCAGAATCACTACTGTCCCTAGAACTGATATGTTGATCTTGACCAGACATGCCAGGACCATGGCAATGAACATAGTCCCAGATCAAGATGAGCCCAAGGAATGTGAGGGGGGTATGGATATGGCTGTTAAAGTTTACCAGGAATAGGAGAAGGGATTCTTCAATAAGCTTTCTGAGTAGTTCCCTCCATCCTAACCTCTCGCTTATTAGTGTCACTTTCCTAGGACTGCCAAAGGCAAGTAGGTCACTCTTGTGTGAACTCCTCTTCAGACAGAGATGGCTGAAATCTTTGCCTCCTGAGTGTCATCAAGGAGGGAGAGATAAAGAGAAGCTTATGCAGGTGCTGAGCCCATCCTGGCCTTTTCATGATCAAGGCTCATTCTATCCCTCTTTCTGAATTGAAAAAGGGAGCCCCAGGAGAGGGTTATGATGACCGTCTTTAGCATATGGCATAAGCCAATTATGGGGCAGTATGAGAAAAGGAAGCTTAGGGTTGGTGGGAAAAGTCCTGGGCTTGGAGTTCCTAGGGCATGGGACCTCAGAGAATACTCAGAGCTTTTGAGTGTGGCTTCCAAGGATAACACTCAAAAGAAGGTGACAATGTGAAATAGTCCATCTGTGGTTGAACAAGAGGAGTTCCCAGTGGCTCCTCAAACCAGTGCTGCCTTGGCTGGGTTCCAGCTCCTCCTGTAGAGGAGACACGTGCTACCTTTTCACACACATGGAGTATTATTTAAGATGAAATATGGTAACAGGTGTAGAAGCAGCTTTAGCAACATGAAGCATTCTATAAACACAACATTTTTTCTTTTTTATTTTTTTGTTCATTTACACCTTGACTACTTCCAGACAGAATTTGAGCCAGTTTACAAGCTTAACATGGTAAGAATACATCCCCAAACTACTATCACAGATCTGTAAGAAAAAGCCAAGTAATAGAACACATGGGAAATAGCAAAATTATATCCAAAATCCAGTATGAGCATAGCATTTAGCTTTTAGGGGATAAGAGTATTGACAGGTATAGAGATGACTAATGTTTGCGAAACACCTTTTTCATGCCAATGCCGCAATTAGATTATGTGAGACAGAGTTGTTTTGTTTTGTTTTGTGAGATTTTCAGTAGCCAGGGTAAAGGGGGGGGGGAATTAACAGTCTAATAAAATAAGTCAGTATAAATTCATCAAGGAATCACAGGTTTTCTGACTTTGAGTTCTAGGATGAGTCTTATATAAGGCACATTAGGGAGCATATTGAAAAATGTCCTTTACAGCAGTGCTATTGTGTTAGGTTTTAAGTAATAGGGAATAAGTACTTGCCACCCTGTCGTTCCCAGTAAAACCTACCTATAAAACCTGTAGAGCGTGCACAAGATGCTATCTGGAGACTCTTTAAAGCAAATAAATAGTATTTTGGAGAAGAAGACCAGAATTTGTTGTATCATCAAACTGGCAATATTTACCACTTTGTCCCTCTGGTCCTCTCACAGCTTGAACTCAAAGGTGGTACAGTTCTGGGAGGTTCATGGCAGAGTAAGGTTACAAACCCCCATCTTTCTGAAAAGGAAAATCCCAGAAAGAAGAAAAATAACAAAAAGATAGTGGAGAAGGAGAGACAGGGGCAAATGACTACATAAAGGTGCTTATGAACTGTAGCACTGAAGGCGTTTACTGCACTGCAGGCCAAACACTAACAGATAGAATGCTGCCCAGGTCCCAGACTAGCCACGAGGGAGTGCACACATGGGACAGGCCTGAATAGCTCTGCAAAGACTGAAAACTAAACTAATGTTGGAACTACTACTCATGGCCTAGAAAAGGCAGATCGGAAATTGAAGCCTGAATTTAACCAGGTTCATTGCCTGCTAGGACAACAATAGGTAAGATAAAAATCCCTCATATGATTTAAACAAGACTCAACGCCTCATAACATTAAAATCTAAGTGTCCAGGACACAATTTGAAATCACTTGGCACATAACCAGAAAAAAATCAGCTTATATGGGATAAGACAAGAGATACCAATGCTTTGATGACACAGATGCTAGAATTCTAACAAAGACTTCAGAGACAGTATTATAAAAATGATCCAAAAGTGAGGGCAAATTCTCTTTACATGGATGAGAAGATAGAAGACCTCAGCATAAAAATAGAAGATATTAAAGGAAACGGGCCCAGCATGGTAGTCCAAATGGCAGTTTATCCACTGATCAATATTGGAGCCATGGGTCTGGTTCTCAGGTCGACCTGAACATCATGGACGTGCCTATGATCCTGGCTGTCTGGGAGGCAAGGAGGGGAATTGTGACATGGCAAATGTACATAAATGTACTTGTTAAGGGTACACCTCTCTTTCTCTCACATAAAATAACCAAATGGAAATTTTAGAACTGGAAATATAATAAAAATTGAAATAAAAACACTGGATAGGTTCAGTAGCATAACTGAAATGACAGAGAAAAGAGTCAGTGAACTTAAATATAAATAAATAGAATTTATCTAACCTGAACAACTAAGAGAAAAAGTGTTTGAAAAGAGACTATTTATTGACTTTCACAAAATACCCAAAAAGCTGACATTTAAATCATCAGAGTCCCAGAGGAGAGAAAAAAGAGTGTATTGCTAGGAAAAAAAAAAAAAAAAAAAAAAACTTGAAGAAAGAATGCCTGATGAAATTGGATGAAAGACATAAACCTACAGATTCAAAAAGTTGAATAACACCCAAACAGGATAAACCCAAAGAAATCAATGTCCAGCTACTTTGTAACCAAGCTATTAAAATTTAAAGGTAAATAGAAAAATTTGAAAACATCTAGAGAATACAACACTTTGCTTACAGTGGAACTATTCAAATAATTGACTTTCATCAGAAACCTTGGAGGCAGACTGTGGTGGCCCAACATTTTTTTTTTTTTGGGGGGGGGGGGGAGAGGTTTTTCGCTATAGGGCGCGTGCGCTCGCCAGACAGACAGAGAGAGACATAGAGACAGAAAGCGAGAAATCACCCCCCAGGGGGGATGGTCACGCCGCAATCCCTTCTCCTCCATTCTCCTCTCGGGATCTTGGGCACGCACGCACACGCACCCGGCGTGAGTTGTAAGCCACCGGGTCCGAGACGCGAACCGCGGTCGACTACGTGGGAGTCCAGCGACATAGCCATTACGCTAACTGCTGGTTCCCTGGCCCAACATTTTTAAAATGCTGAAAGAAAAAAGCTATCTTCCCAGAACTCTATAACTAATGAAAATATGCTTTAGGAATGGAGGTGAAATAGAGATATTCTCAGAGTAAATAAAACTAAGAGAATTTGTTGTCAGTGGTCTTGCTCAAGAAGAATTGCTAAGGAATTTCTCCAGATGGATGAAAAATGATACGAGGTGGAAACTTGGAACATCAAGAATGAAGAAAGAGCAACAGACATGGTAAATTACTGCTTGGCATGCATGCTTAGAAAACCACATTGTACTCCACACAGATGTACAACAATTAAATATAAATAAGAAATTATAAAATAAACAAATGAAAATTGAAACGTAGCAGGGAGATATGTGGGCCAGAGGCTGTCAGCAGTTGTGCTTGCTGTCACCTGGAAAGGATGTCTGCAGTAATACGAAATGAGATGGCAGTTGGCAAGTCCTGCGCACCCAGTCCTTGATAGCAGTCAGTCTTCAAGGTGAGAACCACCCATACCCTCCCTATAATTTTGTTACATGAGACATTTAACTCATGTTTGTTTAAGCTACCTAGAGTTGAGTTTCTGTCACTGCAAAAAGAGTTGTGAAGTAATAACTTTATTGGAGCTTCAGCTATCACTATTTTTTTAAGTTTTTTTGTCTCTTAAAAAATGTTATACATTCAATCACTAGACATTACCACAGCTTGTGAAATGAATTTTCCCAGCGTAAATACAGTACACACCAATCCAGTTAAAGATCTTATCATACACATTATCATCAATAGACAATCCTCCAATTCTGTGTCCCTTAAATATCTTGTCTCTCTATTTTTCTCCTTGATTCCCTTTCTCTCACCCTCCCTCACCTCCCCGCCTCACTGTTAACAAACACATTCTTGTAGGTAAACATTGTGCTAAGACCTGTGATGAAGGGAAGGATAGACAAATGTCACAGAGTCCCTGTTATCAAGAGTCTTTCAGTTTAGTTCAGAAGACAGTTATGTTCATTAGTGTCATTTCAGAGTGCCCAGTGAGCATTACATACAACAAGGACTATGAAAATAAGAGGGAAATAATCACCGAAGTGGTTGAGAAAGGTTTCATGGAGAAGGTGAAACTTGGACTGGAGGTGGAAGGAAGGATGACACATCCATAAGCAGAGGTGAGCGAAGAGAGCATCCTGGATAGAGGAAATTACCTGAACAAAGCAAAGAATCAGATATGCTTGAAGGAATCATGTAGGTCAGTCATGGGATATGGTTCATATGATTTACAAAGCGCTCTTACATTCATCATCTCATATTTTCCCAATAGCCTGGTCAGGATGTACCCACTTCACAGATGGCTGTGAACCATTCAATGACTTACTCAAGGACACACGGCCTGATGAGTGGCAGTTCTAGAACTTATGCCAAATCTTCTTGTCCTAGTGGAGGGCACTGAAAGCCATGTCAGAGGGTGAATTTTTATCGTAATGGCAAAAGACAGCAGCTAATATTCAGCAACTATTTCTGAATATTGGCAAACAGTAAATTAGCAAATTTTTAAATTTTCTAAAAATTTTGTATATTGAAATCAAAATCCAAACAAAGTTTACAAATAGAATTGAGTGGCTAAGTCCAACAAATCTCTTAAAATCTATAGGTTCCCGCCCAGCTTTGTGGCACAGGCCATAAAGTGCTGTGGTTTGATACTGGAGCCATATGGGAGATCAAGGTTCAAATCCACTTCACAAACAGCACTGATTCCTCTTAGGGGCAAACGGTATTTAGAGACAACAATCTGAACACTAGGACTGCTCACTGTTACCAGGTAAAGTCATCATTTCCAGATCTTTTCAGTGAACAGGAAAGGGAAATAAATACTCTTTCCTTAAAGAGAAAATACATCATGGGCTCATGCTGTAATTTCTAATTCAAGTTAAAAGCCACATAGTTTTAGCTTAACTTTTGAGACTTTATATTTGCATCTTTTTCCTCTGACGAAAATCTTGGATTTTAAAAGAAATTACTTTTTGTTTCATCCTAATATATATGTGTATATATATATATATATATATATATATATATACACACACACACACACACACACACACACATTGTTTAAGAGTAATAGTAAAACATTATTATTACAATATAATTATTAAAAAATAACATTTCAATGCAGGTTTTGTTTTTTTGTTGTCATTTGTTTTTTAGATTTTTGCCATAAGGCATGTGCAATAGCCAGAGAGAGACAGAGAGACAGAGAGAGAGAGAGAAATTATGCCCCCAGGAAGCATGGCCACACACAATCCCTTCTCTTCCATTCTCCTCTCAGGATTTTGGGTATACACATACATTTGTGCCACATGATCTTTTTAAGCTGCCAGGTTCAGGACTTGAACCACGGTCAGCCATGTGGGAGTCCAATTCCTTAACCACCATGCCACCTACTGACCCCACTGTGCAGGTTTTCTGAATCCTCATGGTATATCTCATGGTTTATAAATCAAATAACTGTGTTTTAAACTCATTTGAAATAATTTCCTATGTAATCCACCAGTCTGATAACAGACTTAGGCTTAATTGTTTTATTTACTTTCTGGGGGGTTTTTTTGTTTGTTTGTTTGGTTTCTTTTTTTGGAGAGGTTTTTGCTATAGGGCACGTGCGCTCACCAGAAAGACAGAGAGAGACAGAGAGACAGAAGTGAGAAATCACCCCCCGGGGGGGATGGCCACACCACGTTCCCTTCTCCTCCATTCTCCTCTCGGGATCTTGAGCATGCACGCACACGCGCCCAGCGTGAGTTTAAGCCACCGGGTCCAGGACTTGAACTGCAATCGACTACATGGGAATTCAGCGACATAGCCATTACACTAACTGCTGGTCTCTACTTTCTGTTTTTTAAGAATTGCATATTTATTTGGTTAATTTTGATTTATAATTACTTAAAGCTTTTTTATTATTTTAAGAAAAAAATTCATAAAACAATGTATATTTAGAGAAATCTTGCTTGTATCTATCTTTTCTGTTCCATTTTTCCTTTGTAATTGTTATTAGTCTTTTTATTCTGCATTAAAAAAAATATACATGTATATATAAATCCAATAATCTTCCTTTTCTCAGATAAAATCCTACCACATACTATACATAGTACTCTGCACCACCCCCAATTTAAAAATACATTCTTATAGCCCACTCCAGAGTAGTATGTAGAAATATTTCTCATTTCTTTTTTACAGCTGCATGGTAATCTATTTTGTGTCTTAATAATAGTAAGCCCCGTAATTTACTCAATCTGTTCCTTATTGATAGGCATTTGGATTGCTTCTGATTGCTTGTGCTCAGATCCCATCATTTGTCAATGTTTCTTTGATGTTTATAAGGGAATAGATTCTTACAAGTGAGATAACTTGTTCAAAGGTAAATGCATATGTAATTTTTTACAGTCTTTTTCCATGAGAGAGAAATACAAAGGTGAGCACCCCTAACAGGGTCTTCATGCCATGATCCACCCTCTGTCTCGGATGGCCCTGATCATAGGCACATGCACGTGCCCAGTGTGCTCAGAGAGGTCTCAGGACACAAACCCAGGACTTTCTCATGTTGGTCCCACTGCATTACTTCTCTGCCACCGACTGACCCAATACATATGTAATTTTGTTAGACTTTTTACATTCCCTTTTCCAGCAGTTGTACCAATTTACATTTCCAATTCCGGTGTATTGAATGCATTCTTCCCCACTGCTTCCCTAACAAAGTATGCTGTCAAACTTGGGATTTTTTTGCTTGAAAACGACATCTCAGTGTAATGTTATTTTACATCTTTCTTATTATGTTCATTTTAAGATGTTAATCCCCTAACATAGCTACTGGCTCATTATAGCCATTCAATAATTACTCTTTGGATCCATGAAAGTGTGAAGTGGCATTTTAGGAAGATTGATCTAGCTGCAGAATACAGAATAGTCTGGAACACAGAGAGAAGAGAGACAAGGAGCCCTTATGAATTTCAAGACACAAGCTCAGGTCATAAGAAATGCAACATTATTTTTCTACAGTTTCTATTTTACATTTCATCTTCTCTGGGGGGCAAACATCTAATCTCTGTCCATTTCCATTTTGCCCCATTCTTCTCCGAGGTCCTGTCAGAATTCCAGGGCCTTGGGGCAGTGCTACAATGGTGGAGCAGGGGGCCACTGGAAACGGAAGTCAGGTTCTTGGTTATTATTCGCCCACCTGGGCCCAACTGAGTTGTTCCTTTTTGCTGCAGATCGAGGCAGAGAGGTTGCAGCTACGTGTGGCCTCCACTGCCATCCAGGCGGCCTTTTTCTGTCAGCCTGTAGCTCTTTTATGCCTCTTTCGAGAACCCAGGGAAATCTGACTGTTCTCCTACATCACTTAGAGATCACAAGAGCCTCTGGGAATACTTGTGAAGTCTTAGATTCAGATATCTCCTGTAGCCATTTCTTTCTTGTTTTCTTTTTTTTCCCCTACTCTTCAGTTCCTGAGCTGTGCTAGGCTCCTTCCTGGAAAATGATACGTTATGTTTTCTTTGTTCTGAAATACCCCCAAAATCTATTTAGAGCTCAATCTGGGAATAGGAGGAAGGCATAGGGTTTCTTCACAGGGACCCACAGAACTGCCCTCACCTTCTCAATGCCCAATGGCCAGCATAGTGAGACTTTCTCTCCTGGGGAAGGAGATGAAGGGAGACTTTCTGAGTTCCTGGTTCTCAGGACTGACCTCTGGCTTTTGAAATTCAAAAACCAAGACCTCAACTGTTTTGTTAAGCCCTGGTAACTCTCCCTTGAAATAATAGATGGATACCTTAGGGCCAGAGGTGGCATGGTGGTTAAAATGCTGGACTTCCACATGGCTAATCACTGTTCAAGTCCCGGACCTTGCTTTCTCACTTTCCTCTTTCCCTCTCTTTTTCTCTCTCATGAACACACGTGCCCTATAGCAAGCTAAATAATAATAATAAAATAGGTAATTCTTTAAATAAATAATAGATAGATGCCTCACATTCTAGTTTGAATGAGGGAGTGTCATAGAGGGCAGGGGGGTGAGGAATAGAAGGAACCTCGGTTAATATTTTCAGAAATTACCCCAGTTACACCAGTGAAGAGCATCTACTAATGGCCTAGGTACGACACAATGACAGGTAGAATGAGATATTGGTGGAGAGACTGGGACAATTGAGAAAGAATTCAAGAATGAGGCTGATTTGGAGCTGGCCAAGCAGGATAATGATAATACATGTGGCTGAAATGAGGCCCGCCTGGAGAGTGGGCATGCTGACTCTGGGAGAAAGATTGTGAACGTGGCTTTGGTCTTGGTGAGGTGGAGAGGTGATGGTTAAATTCATAAGAGCGGCTGAGTTTCCTTCTTTCTGGAAGATGAGACAGAGTTGCTGAGGTTCCAGAGCTGAGCCCTGTGACGCTTCCATGGTAAGAGGTAGGGAGACAAAGAAGACAGCGCAAGTCTTCACAGAGCCATGCAATGCGTGGACATGGCCTTTTCCCAGGGTGTGGTGTCACATGGCTATAGAGAGACAGTTCGTCTTAGAGCTGTCTATAAATACATTAGCCTGGTCTATAACACACCTGCTCCCTAGCAGGCAGCGCCTGGGCTGAGTCATTTGAAATCGTGCATCCCTGAGAATTTCTGAGAGTCTATCTTTTCCCCTGTAGATGCAGCATCTCCCAGAAGTAGGGCGAGTGTACTTTCCATTTAACATAACAAACATTCACTGCACACCTTCTATGTGCAGGGCACAGCGTGGCACACAATTCCAGGGGACAGAATTTTCAATCTGCTAGCTCATGGGCTGCAATCAGCCTAATAGTTTCTTTTGGTTGGCTGGCAATTAGTGACTTTTGTTTTGTTTTGTTTTGTTTTTCACTTGTAATGAATTGCCAAAGGTTAAAAATCAGGATGTTGTACCTAAAAGTGTAGATTTCAAGTTTTTGTGGAAAAATCCACTTATAATTACTCTTTGGATCCATGAAAGTGTGAAGTGGCATTTTAGGAAGCCACAGTGGGCTTTTATTCCCAAATGGCAAAATCAGCTAGAAGTGCGGAATGCCTACTCCCTCAGGACACACACTGCCATGTCACAGCAGACCCTGCCTGCTCTGGGCCTCTTATTTATACCTCCGATCTGACTCCCATGGGCCTTGTCCGAAACCCCTGCCTTGAGGATTCAGTGCAGCAGCTTTGGTGAGACACAATCTCGGATCTTGACTTGGCCACTTCCGGGTGACTTTGGGCAAGTTATTTTACCGCTGGAAGTCTCAGCATTCTCTTCTGTTGAATGTAATGGTCATCGCTGCCTACTTCCCACGATGAAGAGCAAATAAGGATGTGGAAATTTAGAAGGTTAGAGTCTAAAGATAATGTAGGCATGGCAATCGTGACCCAAGGGGACATGTGCCCCGAAGGGGCAGAGCTAGAAGCAGGCAGAGGCCTCAGGCCAGGCCACCAGAAGGCCTCGCTGGTGAAGGAGACAA
The DNA here is from genome assembly GCA_026018925.1 of Tupaia tana. Classification (NCBI taxonomy): domain Eukaryota; kingdom Metazoa; phylum Chordata; class Mammalia; order Scandentia; family Tupaiidae; genus Tupaia; species Tupaia tana. Next base: position 53,177,562 of record JAKSZU010000008.1, on the reverse strand, counting down.
CCTTGGGGTCTGGATTTCTTCCCTCTTGTGTGGGAGGCAGGCAGCCCAGCTGGGGCCTGCCTGGGCTTTGAAACCCCGCCATGTAGGAAGGAGCCCAAGCCCTGGGAAGCTGGTCGCCGCCCCTGCCGGCTGCTTCTCTGCTGTGATTCCAGGAACCGGGGCCCTATCAGTTGGGCCCAGATTCAAGAGTCAGGTTTCTTGCCATTTCCCCTTGTCACGTGGCGGCTGGAGTGGACAGCAGAGGCCCGAATATGATTAGCTGGAGGGCCGCTTTCCAGGCTGGGGGAGTGGGAGTGCATTCGCATTGTGGGGACTGGTCTGAATGTAAGCGGGGAAGAGGGGAGCCCTGGGCAGAACCCCATAGGAGCCCCGTCCAGCACCTGGGAGCAATCTCCCTCCTCTCAACTCCCCCAGCCAAGACCCTTCCCCTCAACACAGGACCACTCCCAGAAAGACTGTTTCAGGCTGGACCAGGCAGCCTGAGAGAAGAGGAGGCCTGTTCTCTCACTGCCACCTCAGGCATATGGAATGCCAGGTCTGACCTCTCTGTCTGCCAGGAGCCTGGGCCAGGGAAGAAGTGTGCCTTTCAAACAGAATGACAAGTACACTGCGGTAACGTAACAGGACACTGCTCATCACCAAAGTGGAAATCACGTGTGTCTATGTGGAAGGCCTTCCTGCAAAGGTGCGCCAGACATGGGCCCTATAGGGAGCACCAGGCTTGTTTTCCAGCGCTGCTTTGGAGGCAGAAAGAAGCATATCTGCTCCTGACAGACCACAAGACACAGAAGGGCCGAGCTGGCTGCTTAGAGCCACACAGGTCGCTGTGGGAGCCTGTCCACCCAGGCCTCCTACTCTGTCTCAGCTTGCCATTTGAAATTATGCTTCCCTGGGAGTGAGAGTCTACCTTCCCCCCTGTAGACACAGCTGCTCCCAGAAGGGGGGCTGGTTTAATTCCCACTAATGTAACATTCACTGCTCACCAGAACATGCAGGGGATAAAGTGGTGCCATCTTTCCTTCTTTGGAAAGGATGAAGGTCCTTTTTATGGTGGGGTGACTGAAGCACTCATTTGGGCACAAAATTTAAGGGGTGGGGTAGGGGTGCACAAAATTCCGTACTCAAGGTGAAGAGTAGTTTGATACTAGACGGCGTGTACACTCCCCAGAGTAAAACAGAAGCAGAAAGTGGGAAAGCATCCCCGTGATGCGTGCTCATACCACAATCCCTTTTCCTCCATGTCTCCTTCCTTTCAGGATTTTGGGCATGCACACACAGGCACCTGGCGTATTTTTCAAGTCACCGTGTCCGGGACTTGAACCACACAGTTGGCCATGTGGGATCCAGCTGCCTTATCCATCAGGCCCATGGAATATATTTTTAAAAATCAAAATATATGTAAAAATCCATAATATATAAAACATCAAATTTTTAAATAAAGGCAGGTTCCAACCTTGCATTCACATGCCTCACCTCACTTGCCTCCCCAAGTCCCAGCCCGGATTATGTTCACTGTCCCCAGAGCCTGTGCTGAATATGGGACACATTGAATCCCATTTTGCCCCTTACCACCTGGGTGACTTAGGTTAAATGACCAAAATTCTTTGAGTTTTTGTGTTCTCATCTGTAAAACTGGGACAATAATATCTACCTCAAAAGTTGTGGTGAGGGTTAAATGGGGACAGTAGACAAAATGTCCAGCAAAGAGCAGTAGCTTTTCCCTAAATACTAACTCTCACCCCTGTGGTTTCCCATCAGGCTTTTTCTCCTAAGCCTCACAGGAGTTCTTGTGATCTAGAAATATCCCACCTTAGCACTCAGCCCCAGTACCTGCACCCGGCAGATGAGCCATGTATGTTTGTCGAAAAAACGGAGAAGGAAATTGACCCAAACCTATTAACTAAGTGATCAGTGAAGCAGATCCACAGGAAGGATTGAAAGAAGGAATAAGAGTCTGATCAGAGGCTGGAAATGTACATCTCAGGGCCCTGGAGTAGAAATGGGGGTAACCAAAGATGGTAAAATTAAATGCATACAACAATCATCGGGAAGTATTCGCAACTTATGATAGACTTAAGATTGATTTCCTAGTTAGACATACCCTTACAAATCTGTGAGAAAATAATTAAGAATACCACGTGAGAAAGTGAACAACAGATATAAACAGGTAATTCACAAATGAGGAAATACTGGGGACCAAGAATCTCATGAAAGCATATCTTTACCATGACTTTACCAATTATCAAAGGAGGGGCCAGCAGGTGGCATGGTGGTTAAGGTGCTGGACTCCCACATGGCCAACCACATTTAGAGTCCTGGACTCAGCAGCTTGAAAATCACGCTGGGTACATGTGCATGCATGCCCAGAATCCCAGGAGGAGAATGGAGGAGAAGAAATTGAGGCATGGTCATCCCACTGGGTGATGATTTCTCATTTTCATTCTCACTGTCTCTCTCTCTCTCTCTCTGGCAAATCCACACTCCCTATGTCAAAAGTCTTAAAAAAAATAAAGGAATGTAAAATTTTTATGTGTCAGACTATGACTTAAAAAAATTACAGTTTCGGGACCAGCAATTAGCGTAATGGCTATGTCGCTGGACTCCCATGTAGTAGACCGAAGTTCGCGTCCCGGACCCAGTGGCTTAAAACTCAAGCCGAGCGCGTGTGCGTGCGTGCCCAAGATCCCGAGAGGAGAATGGAGAAGGGATTGTGGTGTGGCCATCCCCTCTGGTGGGTGATTTCTCGCTTTCTGTCTCTCTGTCTCTGTCTGTCTGCAAGCGCACGTGCCCTATGGCAAAAACCTCTCCACAAAAAAAAAAAAAAAAAAAAAAAAAAAAAATTACAGTTTCACTATTACTAGTGATAATCTGAGGAAACAGGTCATCTCACATATTGCTGAAATGACAGTAAGTAGATATTTTTTTCCCCTTAGAGGTCAACCTGAATAAAAAGCTTTAAATATGTGCAAACTCTTTGACTCAGTAATGGCATTCCTTGGAGTAACATTTATCCTAAAGAAATAATTGTGTATGCGTGAAGAAAAAAATGTTTGTTAGGATAAAATGAACAAAGAATTGCTTAACAAGTCATTGAGCATAACTTGACTGTCCTATAATAGGGGATTGTTTCTGCAGTATATACAAGGATAGGTAGATGACATCAGAGTGTCAATGGTATGTATCTCTGGTGATTAGATTGTGAGTTGCATTTTCTATATTTTTGGCTTTTATTTAAAATTTTTATTTTATTGTGGTAAGAACATTTAACATGAATCTACTCTCTTAACAATTTTATTTATTTATTTATTTATTTTAATCTGACCGGAGAAAAACACAGAGAGAGAGAGCAGGGGAGAAAGTGAGAAAGCAAGCCGCCAGGTCTGGGATGAACCGTGGTCAACCATGCGGGAGTTCAGTGCCTCAACCAGCACACCATCTGCTGCCCCCCCCCCCCCCCCCCCGCCCTTAACAAATTTTTAAGTGTGCCTTATTTTTGTCTATGGCCACTTTTTGTACAACACACTCCAAGAGTTTACCCATGCTTCTTAACTTTACATCTGCTGGTTAGTAACTTCCCAACCCTCTCTCCCTGCTAACCACTATTCCATTCTTTGATTTATATATTTGACTATTTTAGATACTTCATAGAAGTGAAATCAATGTAGTATTTGTCTTCCTATGCCTGGCTTATTTCACTTAGCCTAATATCCTCAAGGTTCATCCCTGTTGTCACATATTGTAGAATTTCCTTTTTTTAAAAAAAAGTTTTTGCCATAGGGCGTATACTCACTGGAGAAAGACAGAGAAAGGGCAAGGGAGAAATCACCCCTAGGGGGATGGCCACACCACAATCCCTTCTCCATTCTCTTCCTGGGATTTTGGGCACACATGCACATGCACATGCACCTGGCATGATTTTCAAGCTGCCAGGTCCAGGACTCTAGTCATGATCAGCCATGTGGGAATCTAACCACCTTAACCCCACATCACCTGCTGCCCCCAGAATTTCCTTCTTTTTAAAGACTGGACAGTATTTCATCGTATGAATGTACTACATTTCCTTTTCTTCTTCTTCTTCTTTTTTTTTTTTTTTTTTTTTTTAAATTTGCTATAGGGAGTGTGTGCTTGTCACAGAGAGATTAAGGGCTGATGAAAAAGCACTCTTGAGGAAGGATGTCCATGCTGCAATCCTGTCTGCTCTATTCTCCTCTTGGGACTTTGTGCACATATGCATGCATGCCTGGCATTGTTTTCCAAGCTCCCAGGTTCAGGACTTGAACCGCACAGTTAAGCCATATGGGATCCAACTGACTTAACCACCACACCACTGGCTGCCCCAAATGTACCACATTTTCTTTATCCATTTATCTGGTGATGGACATTTAGGTTATTTTCATATCTTGGTTCTTGTGAATAGTGTTATAGTGAACATGAGAGTTCTAATATCTCTTTAAGATCTTGATTTCAATTATCTGGCTAAGTACCCAGAAGTGGGATTGCTGGATCATGTGGTAGTTGTTTTCCACTTTTCTGTGTATTTCTGATTTTCTACTATGAACACGTTATCTTTTTTACTAATCTCATTTTATGAATAAAAGAATGTGAGGGTCTGATTACTGTGGGGAGTAGAGGAGTGTGGTGTGGGTGACCCTGCACCTGTGACTTTTGGAGCTGTCACTTCCTGTCCTCCAGTACTGAAGCACTTGAAGAAGAAATGGAACCGGAGGCAAACTCCCAGCTGCACTGCAGGTCATTGCCAGCCGAGGTGGCCAGCGCAGTGTGGGAGGGATTCATGAGGCCTGGTGCAAGTTTCTGCAGCCTTTGGCTGACTTGAAGTAATAATAACAAAGGACAAAGTTATGAGTAGAATGCGTGCATGATCTAATACTGCAGGGGCCTGAGAAGAAACCTACTAAGAATTGTTTTAACCTAATTATTCTGTAAAGGTCAAATATTACTTATATACCTTCCTGGCTGCATTTAGGGACTTTACACAAATAGGTAACCCATTGTTGGGGAATATCAGATTGACTTTTGAGTTTCATAAAGGTTATGTTTCCCTGGTGGAGCTTTTTAACAACTGAGAAGCCAGTGCTGCTAATGATCTGAAGACCTTTCAAGTGTTAACCCTTGAGCACCTTGGCTTATCCAAACCATGTGTCCCCCCACGTCCCTACCTACATAAGATGAGAAACGGACTGGCCAACACTCAGTGAGCCCATAGACCTGGGCCCATCAATGACTGCAGCAGCCAGGGCTTGGAGCCTTCTGGGGTCCTGGATATGCCCCAGCCTCCTCTTACATCTACTCCGCCTTATCCATGAACACCATGGATTCTTGGTGGGTTTTTCGTACTAATCTCTGGGCTTTGAAAATATTGCAAAAGTCCAATGGGGGTCAGTGGCCCAAAGCCCATCTGATACCTCATCCTGCAGAAGGGGTTGTCATGGAGAATTGTTATTCATAGACTGGACAGATATTTACAGATGATGTTCAATCAGTGGCTTCTCTATCCTGGGTTCTCCCAGTACTAAATAGACCAATAAAGAAAGTGAAGCCTGAAATTAATAACAGTCCTAATGATGGTAAGAAGGGAGAGGCACAGGAAGAGAAGGAGGAGGGTCTTGACAAAGACAGCTACTATTTATTGGCAAACGCTCACATCATGTCTTAGGCAGTAGGTTACGTGCTTTACCCACATCCCTCTATATGTTCTCACAAACACTATTCTTATATCCATCCTAGTTATGAGGAAACCAAAGCCTGAGAAATGTAAGTAACTTCCCCAAGTCACACAACTGTCACTGGCACAATGAAAAATGAAAAAATGTGAACCCACATCTGTTTGGCTCTGGGACCCAAGCCCTTAACCACCTAATGACATTGATCTTGGAACATAGAGGAGAAAGCTAGTAAGGAAAGAGTGACAGATGAAGAGGGCTTTGCCACGTAAGAAAGTTGTAAAGTTACTTCAGAGAGCTAAGTGCTGCAGGCCTGTGGTCAGCCCTGGCTGCAGAAGAAGGTAAATTCTCACAAGCCAACAGACTGTTTAGGGCGGTTGTCTTGGCTGGATGTGGTTAGGGGCTGTGAGGTCTGGTCGTCCGTCCTGCCAGATTCTCTTGCCCTCTCACACACTCTGTTCCCCTTCCCGACCAGTTCTCCTCTGTGAAGCGCAGCTCATTCTTGACCCCATGAACTCCCATGTGCAGTTCTGCTTCTCCTCATCTCTCCTCTGGAACTGAAGGAAGTGTGACTTTACGTGGCCCTCCTATGGAAGATTCCCCTGAGAACATCAACCAGGCACCTGGCAGGTGTGGTCACTGGCTCTACCCTATGTCTCTGTAGGAATAACTTCTCCACAAGAGGCAGCAGAGAGTCAGTGGAGCTTCAACCCTTCTATCATAGCTGCAAAGAAACACATCTCCCTCCATGAGACCTGCAGTGTCCACATTCTGCAAGTCTCCACTGTGGGGGGACTGAGGCTGAGCGTACCTTGAGGCCCAGACCTAGTAATTACCCATGATCAAGCACCTGGAAGGGAAGGAGTCCATAGGATGATAGGTTCTTTAAATCTCTTGACCCACAAGAAAAAGGTGTTGCAAATACCTTCTCTTTTATTTTATTTATTATTATTGTTATTATTTTGAATTTGCTATAGGGCACCAGAGAGAGAGAGAGAAAGTGAGAAAGGAAGCTGCCACGTCCAGGACTTGAACTGTGGTCAGCCATGAGGGAGTCCAGTGGTTTAACCACCATGCCACCTGCTAGCCCCAACAAATACCCTCTTTCAGTACTGATAGTGCCTGTTTGTTTACTAGCAAACATTAAGTTAGGCATGAGGTACTTTTTTTTTCTTTTAAAACTACTTTAACTTTTTTTTTTAACTTTTTCTAATAATTGTTTCTTCAGCATAATTATTATGGCAATTTATAATATACTTACATTTTAAAAAATTGGACAGTCACTGTTAAAATCGTGTCAACAATTTAATCATTCAATTCAAAAATATTTTGGTATTTGGCATCTCATGGTATCTAGAAATACCATATGAAATTTCTATTTTGTTGCAAAGAAATATTACCAAGTTAATATAAAAACTTCCAAGTATAAAGTAAATTACATTACATTTAAATTCTGCTGGAGAAGTGAAATGGAAATACAAAATCAAGGGAGAAATGAATTAATATAAACTTCTGATACCTAACAAATAGCATGTTCATTTTATTTTTCCTTTTTCTTTTTTATGGCAGGAATCATGCATATGCATGGGTGCGAGAGGGAGAGAGAAGAAGAGAGAAAGCACTCTCCGTAAAGTCTTGTCATGCCCCCATCCCCTTTCTCCAACCCTCCAGCTCCTCAGGATCCTAGATGTTCATGCACATGTACCTGGCCTGCTTCTTGGGCCAGTCTGGAATCGGAACCACAGTAGCCATGGGTCTTCCAGCACTGCAGAGTCCAGGTGTTAACTACTGCAGCATAGCATCTGGGCCTTGATGCATTTTAAAAATCGTTTTTGGTGACTATCATTTCACCATATTTGATGATGATAGATGCTGGGGAAAGGTCCATAAGGATAAGGGAGATTTATTACAATTTTAATCAACCTGGCCAAGCTAGGCCTCGCTGAGAAGTTGACATTTGATATGAGGAAGTTAGCAAATATCTGGGAGAAGAATCTTCCAGGCACAAAGACCCTGAGAAAGGAAAGAGTGTGCCTGACATGTTTGAGTCCAGTGTGGGGAGAATGGCAGAAGAAAAAAAATACATCAGTGGCAAAAGTTTGCCTGTTTGGTTTTCAAAACCAGGGAATCCAAAAGTAAAACAGTTTGAGGATCACTGTATCATATGTGATAAAACTTGATATTATTAGACATTTAATCCAGATCCTTGGACACCAATTACATGCATTACTCACAAAAATCTTAAATTCTCACCCAAGTTAATTATTTGATTGGATGTTACATGCAAGTTACTCTTAAGTTATAGATATGCACTTTCTATCACACTTAATTTTTTTGTTTCACTTGGTGGAGAGTTAAGCTATGAACCTTCTTTTCCCTTTAGGCTTAATGGAACCTCAAATTCTCTCATCTTTGTAATGCTCCACTTTTATGGATATAAAATAGTATCTGAATAAATACTGAGCTCTCTTGTGGATGTGTTTCAGCTTTGAGTTGACTTGTTAAATTTAAATTTTGAATAGGTAAGCTGTTTTATGATATATACACATAAATACATTGGGGTTCGGTTCCATGTGAGATGGATAAGCAGTTTTCACCCTTTCTCTCCCACTCGGCACACTATGAAACCTGGTCAGAACACATAGATGTCCATTGGAAGACTAGGAAAAGTCAATAGCAGCTGGCAGATTGCAGAGAACATCAGAATTCAAAGTGCCACTGAATTTCACTGGTGGTGAGTTAGCCATATTTTTTTTTTTCCTCTACCCTCAATCTAAACGCAAAGGATCCAGAAATTTGCAAGTAAGCACTGTTAGTAGTGACAACTCCAGCAGAAGCCTTCTAGCTTTGGCTCAAGGACTGGGCTAAGGAACTTCTAACAGTTCCAAGAGTAAAGAAATGCCCTATTTTACTTTCCCTTATCTCCCTTCTCTTGTGCCCAGCCTCCAGGCAACCTGGTGATCACAATAGCAGTGGCAGCTAGGGGAACCCACAAAGGTTAAAGCTGTACGGGAATAGAGCCTTCCTCTCTAGGAGAGCTGCAATTTCAAGACAGTGTGGCAAATCCTTGTTGCTTTTTGTCCCTCTTCTGTCCTCCCTCCACTTGGGCTGCAGTATGGGCCCATATCAGGAATCATATGACAACGCTCAATAGAACAGAGGAACCAGAGCCTCCCACTTCTAGCCAAGGAACCAAACAGGAGAGCCCCAGGGAACTAGAATGTATCAGGAAGATAGGGGAGGCCAATGGGCTTGGGAAAGCAACCCTACAAAGGTGTTTATGAACTCTAGAGTTCACCCTCAAACTGCACATTCTTGGATCTGATCCTTGTTAGCATACCAAAGACTTTGAGAATTGAACTGATAAATCACTGAGTAGGTCCCCGAGAGACCAGTGGGTGGTGCATATCTGGGGCAGAGCCATAGAGCAAGACAAAAGCTTTTGAGAACTAAAATGATTATTGGAACCATAGCTTATGGAAGGCGGGTTGCAAATTGCAGCCAGAAACTAACCAGATTAATTGTGTGCTAAAATAAAAACATCAACATTTTCATAGAATTTAAACAAGACCAGAGTCTCATGACATAGTATTCAAAATGTCCAAAATGTAATCTAAAATAATTCAGTGTCAGCATATGAATAACTAAAAAAATCTCAATTAGTATGGGAAAAGATAACCATCAGACACCAATGTCAAGATTATAAAGACATTGGAGTTATTTGACAAAGTCTTTAAAATGGTTATGATGAAAATGCTCTAATAAGCAATCACACTTGCAGCAAATGTTAAAATAAAAAAGTTTCAGCAGGGGCCAGCAGATGGCATGGTGGTTAAGGCACTGGACTCCCATGTGGTTCAGGTCCTGGACTCAGAGGCTTGAAAATCATGCCAAACACATGTGTGTGCATGTTCAAAATCCTGAGAGGAGAATGGAGAAGGGATTGTGGCATACTCATACTACCTGGGGTGGGGGTGGGAGTGGGGGGGGTGATTTATCACTTTCCCTCTCTCTGGCAAGCTCACACATCCCATGGAGGAAAAAGAGGTTTTGGCAAAGAACTAAAGAAGATAGAGCAATAGAAATGATTAAATCTGAACAATAAGAAGAAAAAAGATATAAAACATGAACAGTCTCTAGGATCAATGAGACATTATCACGTCATAGCAGTTCCAGAAGAGAGGAGAAAGCATATAGTGCTAAAAATTATGTGAAGAAATCCACTAAGTTAGGTGAAAGAGAAACAACAATCTGACAAAGAGCATCTGTAAGAAACCTTTAGCAGGGCCAGCAGGTGGTGTAGTAGTTAGGGTGCTGGACACCCAATGGCTGACTGCGGTTCAAGTCTCATACTTGGCAGCTTGCTTTCTCACGTTCTCTCTCTCTCTCTTTCTCTCTGTGTCTCTAGCTGGTGAGCACATGTGCCCTATAAGAAATTAAAATAATAATAATTAACAAAATTAAATAAGTGATTTTTAAGAAAGAAACCTCTAGCTAAAATTAAGTGGCACAAAATTGAACTCTTTTCCTTTAAGACTGGAAACACGGCAACAATGTTTATTCTCGCCTTTCCTTTTCAACATATACTGGAAGCGTTAGCCAGTGCAATAAGGCAAGAAAAAGACATAAAAGGCATACGGGTGGGAAAGGGATAAATAAAACTCTCCTTCTACAGAGATCACATAATTACTTGTTATGTCTATTCTCAAAAGTTCACACATACTAAAGAACAAATATGTAAGTTTAACAAGGAATCAACATTAAAAAATCAACTATAGAAAAAAACTCACGAAAACTGTTTTTCTTGAAATTAAAAAAATGCATATTTGATGATTGCGGTAAGCTATATAGCCCCAGCTAGGGGCTACTTTATAGTATGTTCATTCTACTTACTGAGGTTTATGCCTAAAGTCACACTTGTATTCATGGATATGTATATATCAGCTGTGCTTGCTATTGGAAATATTTAGATTAATTAAGTTCATTAGCAAATCAATAATATGGGGGGAAAAGGCATAGAAAACAACCATGGATACCAGAGACAGTGTGGGAAGAGGGAGGGACACAGCAGAGGGTGAGAAATAGGGAATCAAGGACAGAAAAAAAAAAGCAAAATATACAGAAAACAAGAAATGGAAAATTATTTGTTGACAATAACACATATGTTGATGTGCTCGATTGAGCTAATATACTGTATATTCTGAATGGAAAATCTCATTTTGTATGCTGTAATGATGTATAGTGAATGGATGTAAATAAATAAATTTAAATTTAAAAAATGAACATGTGAAAAAATCAATCATATATTAATACACTAGAAATGTACAATTGGAAAACAAAAACATTTTAAAAATAGTGTCAATAAATGAAATATTTAGGTATTAATTTAACAAAACATGTACAGTATCTGTATGCTGAAAACTACAAAATGCTCATGAACGATCAAGGAGACCTAAATAAATGGAGCAGTATGGGTGGTACCATGCTCGGGTCCTGGAAGACACAATATAGTAAAAATAACTATTCTTCCCAAATAGATTTATAGATTTAAATTTCTATAAAAGTCTTAGCAAAATTCTCATAGCTACTTAGAAGATGATTCTAAAATTTATACAGGAAGAATCACGAATAGCGAAGCAATTTTGAAAGGAAGAATAAAGTTGGAAGAATTATACTACCTGATTTTGAGACTTACTAAACAGTGATCAGTAATGAAGACAGAGTGGTTTTGGCAAAAGTATAGATATATAGATCATCATTGCAAAATAGAATATCCAAAAATAGACTCACACAAATAATGCCAAATGACTTTTTAACAAAGGTACAAACGAATTCAAAGATAAAAGGATAGTCTTTTCAAAAAACAGTGTTGGAAAAATTGGGTCATTGTAGGCAAAAACTGTATCTCCATTTAAACCTCAAAACTTAAATAAAAATTCACTCAAAATGGGCCATAAATCCAAATGTAATACATAAAACTATAAACTTTCAGAAGAAAAAAAATAGGAGAAAGTCTGTGTGACCTTGAATTTGGCAATGCGTCCTTAGATGTGGCATTAAAAATACCACTTTTTTTTTTTTTAAGGTGACTTGGACTTTTCAAAAATTTTAAATTTGGTACTGAGGAAGGAAAAAGAAGACAAACTACAAACTGAGAGAGAATATTTGCAAATCGCATATCTGAGAAAAGACTTGTATCCAGAATATATAAGGAATTCTCAAAATTAAAAAAAAAAAAAAAAAAAAAAAAAAAACAGCCAAGTTTTAAAATGGGCAAAAGACATGAACAGGAGCCTGCAGATGGCAAGTTTTTAAAGAATTGGATCCCACATGGCCAACTCTGCAGTTCGAGTCCTGGACCCAGTGGCTTGAAAAACATGCTAAGCATGTGTGTGTGTGTGTGTGTGTGTGTGTGTGCCCCAAATCCCAGGAGGAGAAGGGATTGTGGCATGGTCATCACTATGGGGGGATGATGTCTCACTTTTCCTCTCTCTATGCTTTTTTCTCTATTTGTCCCTCTGGTAAGCACACATATCTTATGGCAAAAATCTAAAAAAGAAAGAAAGAGAGAAAGAGAAAAGAGAAAGAAAGAGAAAGAAAGAAAGAAAGAAAGAAAGAAAGAAAGAAAGAAAGAAAGAAAGAACAGACATTTCATCCAAGTGGATATTAAGATGTCAAATTAACACATGGAAATATACTTAGCATCATAAGCCATTAGGGAAAAGCAAATTTAAACCACCACAAAGTACCACCACATACCTATTAGAATATCTTTAGAAATGAACATATACTAGGGCCAGGCCTTGGCATGGTGTTTAGGGTGGCTGGATCCCACATGGCTTACTGTGTGGTTCAAGTCCTGGAGCAGTGGCTTGAGGAGCGTGCCAGGTGGGCATGTGTATGTGCCCAAAATCCCAAAAGGAGAAATGAAGGAGATGGAATTGCAAGGTGAATAGCCCAAATGAGGGGAGTATTTCCTCACTTTCCTTCTCTGTGTTTCTCTTTAGAGCATGTGTCGACTGGCAAATTGAAGAGGGGGAGGAGGAAAGAAATATAAACATACACTGACAGCACTAAGTACTAGAAAGGACATGGAGCAACTAAAATTCTCAGACATTTCTTGGCAAATGGGACTGAATTGCCCCCAGTTGGGAACAAACCAGTTGTCCTTCAATAGATGAATGGTGGAGAACGGCCATGTTACATCCATACAATGGAAGGGTACTCAGAAATAAAAAAGAATGGACTTTTGATACATGTAACAATGTGAGTGAATCCCAAAGATATTATATCAAATGGGAAGACAACAACCTCAGAAGGCTACATAGAATATGACTCTACTGGTCTAACATTTTTGAAAAGACAAAATTCTTAAGATGTAGAATAGATCAGTGGTTGCCAGGGACTAAGGGTGAGGAGAAGCAGAGACCATACAGGAACCCAGGCAGCAGCCTTGGGTGGCAGGCGGAACAGTATCCTGATGATAATGATATTGCATGAATCTGCACAAGTGTTGACAAGAAGTTCTCAAAAAGGGTCTCTTTTACTATATAATAATTTTTAAAACAAAAACATGTAAAGTATGTAATAAACTCAGGGCCAACAAGTGACATGGCGGTTAAGGTGCTGGACTCCCATATGACTGACCACGGTTTGAGTCCCAGACCTGGCTTGAAAATCATGCCAGTGCATGTGTGTGCATGCCCAAAATTCCAAGAGGAGAATCGAGGGGAAGGGATTGTGGCGTGACCATCCCCCTGGGGGTGATTTCCCACTTTCCCTCTCACTGTATTTCTCTTTCTCTGTGTGTATGTCTCTGGTGAGTACATGCACCCTATGACAAAAACCTTTAAAAATAAATAAAGTATGTAATAAATGCTTCCTCCTATTCCTACCTCCATTCACCCCATTCCTACCTACCCCCTTTTCCAGTTACCAGTTGCCCATATATCCTTCCAGAATGTCGTTATGTATATATAAACAAATATGAGTATTGTTTTAATTTCCCATTTTCCCACAGAAATGACACACTTTACACGGTATCTTTATTTTATTTACTAATATATTCTGGGGCTCTTCCCACATCAGCAGTAGAGAGCTACTCTAGCCCCTAAATTCTGGAAGAGGGTTTAGCTGCAGCCTTAGGTTTTGTTTAGTGTTTCTTACATATTATATACAAAATCCTTGAGGAACAAGAATTTTCTCTCCAGGACTGACCTCACCCAAGGGTCAGGAAGATCTATTCACTGAAGTGTTCAGCCAGGTACACAGTGCACAGAGGCCGCTGCCATGTACAAGGCTCAGGTACAGCCAGAAATAAGTGCTCAGATTCGAGTTGCTATTATCTCAGACTGCCTGCCTGGCTTATCTGGAAATGTTTGTGTAACAAATGGCTTTATTTTAGTGGGGTTGGAAGAAAACTCAGGCACGTCATCTGATTCCTGGGCCTCGGTTGTCCATTCTGTAGAGCCACCAGATACCATAGTTTGGTGTCTGGACCATTGACTTAGAGAGATGGACCCTTTCCAGGACCAGGACACCTCAGTTACCCAGCAGCCACTCCGCTGTCAGTCAGACCAGGTATTCTGCATCTCTCATCACACATCTCCCAAGATGCTGTTTAATTCCGGTGCTTGTTCTTCACTAATCCTCAACCTTCTGCTCTTTCTAAGATGCGAAACGTTTCCTTTATCACACTCCCCAGAAATTACACATATATTTGGAGGATAATACAAATTTCTGGCTGATATAAACTCTTTTATTTTCCTTTTTTTTTAAAGGAGATTTTTGCCATAGAGTGTTTATACTCATCAAGAGACAGAGAGACATAAGGTGAGAAATCACCCCCCCAGGGAGGATGGCCATGCCACAGATCCTTCTCCTCCATTCTCCTCTCAGGATTTCGGGCACACACACACACACATGTGCCTGGCGTGAGTTTTAAGCCACTGGGCCAAGGACTCAAACTGTGGTCAATTATGTGGGAGTCCAATGACATAATCATTATGCCATCTACTGGTCCCAAAAGCAAGCAGCAGGTCCAGGATTTGAACAGCAGTTGACCTTGTGGGAGTCCAGTGCCTTAACCACCATGCCACCAGCTGGCACCATAAACTCTTAATCAAGCCTCGATGTGATTGCTACTTTTCTCACTAAACTTTTCCAATGTGAATGGAGGATCTAGATTTTAGACTGATTATTCTATTTTAAATCTAGAGAAACAGAGGCCCCAATCACTTACCAACATACAGAGGGAGGAGACAGTGTGGTACATTGAAAAGATCAGAAGAATATAGACTTTGGGGTTGGATGTTCAAGATCTGAGGTCAAATTCCAGGTCTGCTTCTGCCTTGCTGTGTAATTTTGGCCAGGCTCTGAGGTAGTCTAAACCCATTTCCTCATGTGTAAAGCCCTGAGATAGCTTATTTATTTAATTTTATTTATTATCATTATTTTTAATTTGCTATAGGGCACATGTGCTCACAAAAAAGGGATGGGGGAAGTGAGAAGGCAAGCCACCAGGTGCAAGACTTGAACCACAGTTGGCTGTGTGGGAGTCTAGCACCCCAACCACCATGCTATCTGCTGGCCTTGTATGACCTTGTCTTAACCTGATTACATCTGCAAAGAGCCTATTTGCAAATGAGGGTTAGAACTTCATCATCTGCTTGGGAAACACAGTTCAACCCGTGATACCCACCATGACCTAGAACTTGGGTAGATTAAAAGTACTGTTTCATGTGGCCTTCCTGCCCTCAATGCTGCTGAGACAAAAGTTCCAGCCATGGCCCTTGGACAAATTTAAAAGTATAATCCAGCTTATAAAGTTCTGTTCTCCTGCTGGTGTGGGGACCATCCCTCACTTTGTGACTGAAGACTTGCCAGGTCCTGGAAACATCTGGGAAGTGTTTTTGTTGAGGAGAATTGAATGTTTGAAAAACAAAACATCAGAGCGACATTCCCTCTGAAGCACCATTCTTGCACGGCCTCTGACCACCCCTGTGTTTTAGCAGCCTCCGAAGAATGGAGACTTGTGAAGGAAAGCCCAACTTCACCACTCACCAGCTATTTAATCTTAGGAGTATTATTCACACCTCTTGGAGTTATACTTCTGATCTGTCAAAATGGAACTGGCAATACTTAATCTAGATTGTGAGCGTGAAATGATGCAATATGCATGCAGGTGCATGTAACAAACGTTCAATAGGTGTTCATCGCCTTCCCTTCCCTGGACTCCTAGGTGTGATCAGAGGGATGGAGATACCAATTATTGCTTCAGTTCCACAGATCCTTCACACATAGCTTTGTGCTGGACCCTGGGGATACAATGAATAAGATCAGTTCTTTTCCTTCGGGCACAAATAACCATGTGAAAATATAGGAAATTTGTTGGATTGGTTGGTTGATTTTGCCCCAGAGCCTCCTCAGGGTCTTCAAGCTTCCTAAGAACATTCTGGGTCTGGGAGCTGGAGATCTTGCCAGCATTCCCAACCTCCTTCCTGTCCTCAAACACAGTAGGTACGAAGTGCCTCCCTATGGGAGTTCTTTCACAGGTAACTCCTACAACTTTCTGAATAGTCTGTGCAGATTAGAGAACTGAGGTGCAGAAGTAAAGAAAACAACCAACGATCATTCAGATGGGACTTAACCAACTTCTTTGGATCTAAAGACCTGAAGGATACCACCTACAACTTTAAAACTGTGACTCTGTGAGGACAAGATTACTTTCCCCCTGGCTCGAAAGCCTTGCCTAAAGGGAAGCTGGCTTCAAGAACAAGAAAAGTAATGTCACTGTTTCTGGATGGTG
The DNA here is from genome assembly GCA_026018925.1 of Tupaia tana. Classification (NCBI taxonomy): domain Eukaryota; kingdom Metazoa; phylum Chordata; class Mammalia; order Scandentia; family Tupaiidae; genus Tupaia; species Tupaia tana. The sequence goes on along the minus strand of JAKSZU010000008.1, from coordinate 53,161,074 downwards.
TGTGGCCCCTGACGACCAGCTTGGCAGGATGCCACAGGTATAAGTTCGCTCTCTGCCACGACGTCGTGGTTTTGCTCCTACTCATACCCTGGTTCATGTATTTGAGGAGCAGCTGTGCGATGACGTACTTTACCCTTGGAGTTGCCATCCTGTCTTCTTTGGCACTTTTCAATTGGGGCACAAAATGAGCCAGCTCTAAATAAGAGACTGGTCATTTCCTATATGAGATTCTAAAGCTTGGGGTCAATGTTAGATCTAGTGTTTTTTTTTGTTGGCTTGTTTTTTAAGGTTTTGGCCATAGGATGAGTGCACTCACCAGAGAGACAGAGAGACGGTGAGAGGGAAAGTGAAAAAACACTTTCCCTAGAGGGGATGGCCACACCACAGTCCCTTCTCCTCCTGGGATTTTGGGCACGTGCCTGGTGTGATTTTTCAAGTCACCAGATCCAGGACTCAAACCGTGGTCTGCCATGTGGAGGTCCAGTGCTTTAACCACCACGCCACCTTTTGACCCCAATCTAGTGTGTTTTACAGGCCCATGCTCACATGCACATTCACACACTGCAGAGGTCAGGAGATCTCTGGAGTCAGAAAATATTTTCACAGACATCCTAGTTCTTAAAAGAATTAAGATTTCTGTCCACTCTCCAGAGAAAGTCAAGTCACTTCAGCCCGTGGCCGACGCTGAAGAACTAGAAGGCCCAGGATTCTCAGGGGCTACTGTTAGGGAGGGTCTTCGTGGGCTTTGAATTCAAACAGGATCTACTCTCCTTCCTGGCTTGTTAAGAATATACATATAAAAATCCCATTTTTGATGTTTGCTGACAGCTTTCAAGCTCCATCACTCCCCGCCCCTCTGCCCACATCTGGCCAGGCTGGTAAGAAAGCCAAGGGGCACCTTCCTTTAGCACCAAGTCACACAAACCCTTGCCTGCATGCGAAAGTACTCAGCCCAACCCCACCTGATAGCCACCTTGAAACTTCCAGCCATTTTCAGATCCGCTTAGGAGGATGCATGGTCTGCCTGGAAAACCTCATTATGTGAGAATAAACCCTTTTAGCACTCCCTTGGTGCATGAGTAGTGTCATCGGTGATGACGTTTGAGCCAAGTTTTGGGCGGGGGCACATCCCATCCCTGTGGAGTGACTCAACACAGGCTCTTTCATTTTATCTAGGAGGCCTGTGCTTCTCTGACAGTTTAGAGTTCCTTCTGCAGCCTTTACTGGGCCCCTCAGGGCAGGCCCACACCATAGTTGTGGGACACATGAAGTTTATTTTCTGGAGCTCCAAACCTGCCCATTGTTCTCCCCTGAACCCTTCTGGGCATTCTCTTACATCCCTCAGCTACTAAGTCGCCCTGCCTTCTGCCTCACCTACACACACACACACACACCTTTCATTCCACTCTCATTAAAAAGGCACTAAAAAGGATCTGCAAAGCTCCTTTCTACGAAGGCCTTAAATGACTGCTGAATCGTAATACACTTTTTGTGAGGAGGAGACCATCAACAGTTTTAGTAAAGAGAACTTACTTGCTAATGGAATTTTTGAATCAACCTCTGTGAAGCTGAGGTTTCTGCTTCCAAACATCTTCCTCCTCAACCTCCAGCTAAAATTCCACAATTAGTGTTTCATTCCTTTGATTCAGAGCTTCATTCTTTTAAAAGATAACTCTCCCTCTCCTTTTGTAATTGATACCCAGAGTACACACAGTTACCATGTCCTCTTTTGGAGACAGAATTTCAGGGTGAAAAGGCTGGAGCTGAGGAGGATGTTTGGTAGTTAAGGGAACAGAAAGTAGAAAGATCCATTGCGGGGAGTTAGAGGGACCAGCAGGAATGAACAGAGAACTGCAAATGCTAATTCATCCTCATTTCCAGGGACTTTAGACATGCCCAGTGATGCAAAATACAACAGCAGCTCAAACTAGAGAATTCTGGAGCTGCCAGTGCCCTCAGAGCCACCAGCCCAAACTTACTCTTTCATAGATGAGATTAATGTTTGGAGAAGTATCCTATCCAAAGTTATCAAGCTGGGTCCAGGACCGAGATGAATATCAGGTCTTCTGCCTCCATGATGGCGCCATCAGTAGCACCACAGCTAATCTGTGACAATTAATCCAGCACAGTTTCTGTGTGTGAGTTCCTTTTCTTGCACATCGCTTGAACTTACCTGTATTCTAACAAGCTTTCATGGATGCCGAGGAAACGGGTATGGATGTAGCTACTACTCCCTGGAATTAACTAAGCCTGGATGTGCTATGGAAGCACCGTGTTCATATGGACGTTACCTGTCATGTGTTTGCAGTATACGGAGGAGCCTGTGTGCTTCCATGTTAGCATGCCAAGGCATGGGAGGCCCTTGTATCCTCATAACGGACGGCTTCTCCCTCAGACCTCTGCCATCTTAATCACAAATTGGATGTTTTACTTTCCTCTCACCCATACAGAAAAATTAGGGGGTCCCAGAGTTCCTATTTGATTTAGGGAAACTACAGACTGTTTAAGGGAGAAGATCTACCGCCAAATCAGTCAGGTTCAAGGGGCTTCTGTGGCAGTAAACAGCTGCCTCAGTACCCCAACCCAGACCCCAGCAAAGGAAAATAGGCCACAGTCCTTTTGGGTTTCTCTTTCAGTAATGTGATATAGTTTCCACGCCCTTTAGGACCCAACATATTTCTTCTTGTAAAACTCAGGCAGGATTTCCAAGTCTAAGAGGGAAGAGAGTGTGCTGTTCTCCCCAATGCTGTTTATCTCTGTTATTCTGACCTCTGCAGAGTGCTCTGGGGCCAAGGCCAGAGCTGTCTGTGACACAATGCAGATGTGAGTGGTGGAGTCAGAGAAAGCTGGTAACCAAAGAAAGAGCCCACTGCTTCTGAAATAGAATCGGTGTGGAAATACATACATGCATATGCATGTATGTGTTTGCTTTTCTTCTGAAAACTTCAGTTAACAAGGAAATTGCAAGTGATCATAATCCTCTGGCATTAAAGGCAGCCTGCATCCTGACACTGGAGTTTGCAAGTCAATCAGCTTCCTTCAAAAATATGGTTCCCATTAGCCAGAGAGCTGCCTGGAAAAACAGTCTTGTTTCACCTGCCTCCTCTGAGGGAGGCCTACGGTTGCCTTCCTGCTATAGACATCACTGAGAGGATGGGGACTCTGGCCATCGCTTGAGTTCAGGCAGCCCAAACAGGGGGGAAGACAACCTTTCCCAGCACTGGAGGCCTGACCATGTGAAATCTGAGTCATGCTGGCCATTTGATAGTCAAGCTTGATGTGTAAATTCAGAGCTGCTGAACACTGTTGGCCCCCAGCTCCCAAGGTTCTGCAAGAAATAAATAAGATTTCTAAGGGTTTCCCATTCTTGTCAGCTTCCCCTATTCTGGTCTTCCTTTCACTCCTGGGATTCTCTAACTAGAAGAAGTAGGGGGAACTATCCAAAGATGACTTCTCTCCCTAGTCACTTGCTCCCACTCAGTCTTGCTCAACTCCCGCTGGAATTCTAAAGTTGGGGTAGGTGGGATGGGTTAAAGCTTTATTTGACACACACACACACACACACACACACACACACATACACATACACGCACACACACACGAAAGAAAAAAAGAAGAGAGAAAGGAAGAAGAAACTTTAGCAACTTTCATTTGCTTCTTACTCAAATTTAGTTGATGTTTATTGAGTACCTATTATGTGTTAGGCATTGTGCTAAGTGCTTTCACATATACAGTATTACACAATCCTGTAACAACCCTATCAACTGGAAGAATTCTAGGTCAAATGGGGACCAGATTTTGGAGGTGTTAAAGGCTAGAAAATGGAAATGAAGTACCAACACTCTGGAGACAGAGACATCGAGTTTCAGCCTCTGCTTTGTCTTTTACTGGCTGTGTGACATGGGCAAGTCAGTCAATTTCCAAGCCTCCATTCTCTGATTGGCAAAATAAAAATTGCCTTTACTGTGAGGAATAATTGAATAATGCATGTGTACTGAGTACACTGCCCAGCACACAACAAACACTCAGTAAGATAGGTGGGGAATGATTCTTGGAAAGATGGGTCTAGTAGGTGTATTCAGCACAAAACTGAGGAGAGAGATGTTGGACATGGGAAGTTGAGTTGGGAAACTAGATTTTATCTCCCATTTTCAATAGGAGTTCAGGGTGGGGGGAGCAGGGATAGACAAATAAATCAATAAAATCAAAATGGAAAGTCCAGAAATACAGCCAACATAAATTGGAGCTTAGTTTGTGATAGAGGAGGCAATATAAATTAATGGAGAAATTATGAGCCATTCAATAAGTATATTGGCCTCTCATGTGGAGAAATATATATCAGATCCCTTCCTTACATCATACCCAAAAGACAAACTCCAGATGACTCAAAACACCTAAATGCTCAAGAGAATTTTTTTTTTTTTAATGAGAGAGAGAAAGTGCATAGGAGAGACAGAAAGATGGGCATTTCTTATAGAGTATCACAATTTTGCAAACTTCCTGCCTCAGTCTCCCAATTAGCCAGGACCACAACCACACCTGGCTTGCCTAGGTTGGGGTGGGAACTGAACCTGACCCTCTGCAATTCCTTCCTGCAGTTGGGCCTTAAAAGAATATTTTTTTATGACATGGAGATAAGGAAGGGTTTATTTGATAAAATCAGAAATCATACAGGAAAATAGCAAAATTTAAAATTTCTGAAAAACTAAAGTAAAAAGCAAATCATTAAAAGGATTAATATTCAAAATACTTAAAGAAATTCTCTAAGTCCATTTTTAAAAAGTACAAATATCACAATGAAAAAAATGAGTAGATGGGCGAGCCTGATAGCCTAGTGGTTAAGGGAGACAAATCCCACACGACTAATTATGGTTCAAACCCTAACCCTGGCAGGTTGAAAAATGCAACGAATACATGTGCATGTGTGCCCCAAGTCCCTGGAGGATGGAGAAATAAAGAAGGGATTGAGGCATGACCATGCCCCATTTGAGGGTGTTTTCTCCTTCTCTCTGTCTATCTCTCTCTAGCAAGTGCGTGTATCCTCTGGCAATTAGGAAAAACAAATTTGTCAACTATAAGCCAACAATTCACAGAGGAGCCCTGACGTCCTTACATATATGAAAAGGGCTTCACCAGTAAACAGGGTGTTACTGATGTTCAATTTAAACAAGTAAATTTACTCCACATTTTTAGCCTAATAAAAACATCACATTATAATACAAAATACTTGTTAAAATGTAGGGAAATTGGAATTTAGAAGGTAGGAAGTCATTTTGTAGAACGGTTTTGACAAATCTAAAAAGTTGCAAATACACATACCCAGCGACTACACTGATACCTCTACTTCTAGGATATGCTTGCTTCTAGAGCCGAAGTAAAAATTTACAAGTAAGCTCTTTAGCATTTAGGGTGGTAGGCACATGGATTCTTTCAGGATTTTTTTTTCCTCTTAAAAATAAGCATACCAGGGCTAGCAGATGGCATAGCAGTGACATTGCTGGACTCCCACATGGCCTGTGGTAGCTAGAGTTGGACCTGTGACTTGAAACTCACACTGGCTCTGTGTGTGTGTGTGTGTGTGTGTGTGTGTGTGTGTGTGTACCCAAGATCCCCGAGAGGAGAGTGGAGAAGGGATTGTGGCATGGCCATCCCCCTTGGGGGGTGATTTCAAACTTTCCCTCTCATTGTCTCTCTCTCTCCAGCGAGCATACATGCCCCAAGACAAAAACTCCTAAAATAAATAAATATACAGACCTAGGGACAATCTGTCACCTGCTCTTCTTCTGGAGCTTGGCTCTCGCTCAGGTCTTCTCTCCAAGAAGGGTAGTCAGTCACGGGAGCAACTTGCTCCTTTCTTGGGAGACATATTTATCTTGTCTTGAGAGTGTTTTTTCTTCCTATAACTCATGGCTTTATCAAGGCCTATCTAGAATTCTTCTAGAACTTCTAGTAGGGGTAATATATTTCTTTTTAAATCCATTCCAATTATCTTGGTGAGAAAATTATATAATTTCTAAAAGTACGTAATTTCTAAAAACTATATAATTTCTAAAATACAGTGAGTCAAACTCTGAAATAAAGGCTAAAGAACGATTGTATCGCGGGAACCAGCAGTTAGCGTAATGGCTGTGTCGCTGGACTCCCACGTAGTCGACCGCGGTTCACGTCCCGGACCCGGTGGCTTACAACTCACACCGGGCACGTGTGCGTGCGTGCCCAAGATCCCGAGAGGAGAATGGAGGAGAAGGGATTGTGGCGTGACCATCCCCCCTGGGGGGTGATTTCTCGCTTTCTGTCTCTATGTCTCTCTCTGTCTGTCTGGCGAGCGCACGCGCCCTATAGCAAAAAACCTCTCAAAAAAAAAAAAAAAAAAAAAAAAAAACGAATGTATCGGGGGACTAGCAGTTAGCATATGTCTATGTCTCTGAACTCCCATGTAGTCGACCACGGTTTGAGTCCCAGACCTGGTGGCTTAAACTCACGCTGGGCGCGTGTGCATGTGTGCCCAAGATCCTTAAAGGAGAATGGAGGAGAAGGGATTGTGGTATGGCCATCCACCCTGGGGAGTGATTTCTAGCTTTCTGTCTCTCTGTTTCTCTCTGTCTTTCTGGCTAGCACATGTGCCCTATAGCAAAAACCTCTCAAAAAAAAAAAAAAAGATTGCATTGGCATGGTCACAACAGGAAATGGGATTCAGCCCAGAAGACTCAGAGAGGTGAATGGAAAGCCTGTTTACGGAGGTATGGGCAAAGCTATGGGAACATAGGGATAACGAAGCACCCAGGGACCAGCAACAAGGGGAAGTCACCACCCTGGGCTACAAAGAGGAGGGGAAGTAACAGCGTAAAGATGGCCCAGTGAAGACTGAAATTCTAGTCCTCTTCTCGTAAGGAGCCTGAGGTGATCTTTAAAAATGTTTCGCTATTCACTTGACCGAGAGAACCCCACAAAGTCACACAAATCAGGAGGATCAAATCTTCATGTTCACTTTAGGAACACTCATGAAACTGCCCAGGCCATCAAGGGTATGCATATCCAAAAAGCCACCAAGTATCTGAAGGATGTCACTTTACAGAAGCAGTGTGTGCCATTCTGTCGTTACAATGGTAGAATTGGTAGATGTGCCCAGGCTAAACAGTGGAGCTGGACACAAGGTCAGTGGCCCAAAAAAGAGTGCTGAATTTTTGCTGCACATGTTTAAAATGCAGAGAGTAATGTTAACTTAAGGGGTTAAGTGTAGATTCTCTGGTCATTGAGCACATTCAGGTGAACAAGGCATCCACGATGTGCCATTGCACATGCAGAGCTCATGGGTGGATTAACCCATACATGAGCTCCCCCTGCCACATTAGGATGATCCTCACTGAAGAGGAGCAAATTGTTCCTAAACCGGAAGAGGAAGTTGCACAGAAGAGAAAGATATCCCTAAAAATTCGAAAACTTATGGCATGGGAATAAAGTCAGCGTAAAATAAATGTAGATAAAAGGAAAAGGAAAAAAATTAAAAAAACTGAAACTCTAGAGGAGGGGTGCCTGGTGGCAACTAGAGTCATGGAGGTCCTCATCTAAACCCAGAGCTGGGACCAAGGCTGGGAGAGAGTAGGGCATGAGTGAGAAGCAGCACCTTGACCTATCTTTCCTCCCTTCGGGTCCCTCCCATTGGTTAAATCCAATGGGAAGCCAAGGACAAGGTATTCTGGGAGATGCAGCCCACCAGCATCACTTCCTATATCCCCAAGCCCCCTCTCTACCCCGTAAGTAGGGAAAGAATGGAACTAGAGTAGGGATGAGGCAAATGGCAACTAAACAGTCTAAGAACCCAAACTGTGGAGTTAAGGAGTGATAGCCATGCAATTCTGTTTGGAAGAGCAGAAGGAGAGACCTGGAAAGAGGTCACTGATAAGGAAATGAAAAACAGAAAAGAAAAAAAGACTATGGCTGAGAATTTGGGCTCTTGCTGACCCTCTGGGGAGAGAGGTTGGCAGGTATCAAGAGTCTCAAAGTGAGGAGCAGAAGTAAGGGCACAGGGCCTTCAAGGTGGGAGTTGGCAGTCAGCAGCCATAAAGCTCCAGCTGTCTCTCCAAGTGGGATTTCATAGGGAGCCACAGTTGCTGTGCGCACAGATGTAGAAGGAAACAGCTGATGGAAAGCAGACGGGTAGGGGGAGGAGCGCTGTGGGTGAGCCCCAGCATCTGCAGACGCCAGGACCACCCCTCAGTCGAGGCTCCCTGGGGCCCCCAGGGAAAACTGCTTGTACCATGAACCAGGCTCCAGGCTGTCTGGAGAGGCCTCCAGGAACTCCAGGCAGCTGCCTCTCCAATGGCTCTCCAGCAGAGTGACACCCACCAACTCACTAAGATCTTGCCCAGCCTACGGCTTCTCAGCTGAAGCCTGCATGGCCTGAGATTCAGAGAGAGTGTGTTGGGCCACAGCTCAGATCAAGACTGCTTCCTGACCCTCTGTACTCCTTCTTGCTCCCACCAGCACTCTTCTAGTGTCTGGTGGGATGTGTGAATTTAGAAGCTCCATACTTAAGCCATGGTTAGTAGAGGGAAATGAGAAGGGGCCCTCCTCTGGCTGGGAGAACTCTGAGAAGACATCACTGTTAATTGGGGCTGCTCAAGTCAAGCTGTCTTAGATGATATGCAGAACAGCAGCCTCCAAAATCTAGGACTGGTGGCTCACACTCCCCTCCTTGGGGGCCCCAGGCCCTAACCATGTAGCACCATAGCAGTCCAATTAGACTGCATGCTACTTGAAGACTAGAGTTGAATTTTGGTGGGTATTTTTTGCTTTTTTTCCCCTACCCCCTGCTTCCCCTAACATTTCCCCTGCGTATATCTGGCACTCCACGAATACTGAATTGAACCTCATCTAGCCCCTGCCTTTTCGGGACAAGGAAACAAAGGGCAGGGAAGGCAGGATGTTCCCTAGGGGAAGGAGTGGGGAAGAGACTAGGTTAGAAGCTGAACCCTTTCATCCTTATTCACTGTTCTGTCAACTCTGGCTGTGTGATTTCTCTCATTATGTGAGCAAAGACCCAGGGAAGCGTTCCCACCTAGTGAAGGGCACTGCATTGGACCTCACGGGTTTCCTGACTGCTGTCTTCCCCACCAAACACAGATGGGTTCTTCCTGGCATTGAGCTGGGTGCCATGAGAAGCTCCAAACTCAATTTTTTATAGGAAACTCTAGGCTGCCAAGACGGTCTCCCCAGGGGACATTTTAGCTGCATGACTCATGGGGTATTCAGAGATTCTGCTCCATTTAAGGGTGATCTATTTACAAGCATGTGTAGGTTTTTAGAATTTTGCAGTAGTTGTGAGGAGGGTGGAATATATATTCAGAACGTATAAATCTTTCCTGGACTGTAAATAAAAGTGTGTGTGTGTGTGTGTGTGTGTGTGTGTGTCTTTGGGAGAGATCATGCCACTGATAATGATTATGTAGAAGCTTTCTAGAAACAGCTAACTCTTGTCAAATCTGAAATGGTTTTCTGCAAGTAAGAACTCGCTGACCCAAATTAGGCCTACAGAGTATCTATCCTCTGTGGCTGAGGTGCCCATGGACAAGCAGATGCAGGGAGGGGGTGTGGCTAAGGAGGTGAAGGGAGCAGCTCTGAGCTGATCCCTGATGTGGGATAGTAATTCAAATAAAAGCTTCACACTTCTGTTCCCCTTCACCCCAACCTATAAAACTGTACTGATCCGTGGGAAGGAAAAGAAACTGGTGTTCTCTGCTCCTGTAAGCAGCCTTTGCCCTAGATCTGGGGAGGGGTGGATGTCACTCTGGCAACCCACTTAGGAATCAGCTGGGTGCTGGATGGATACAACTTGACCCCAGAAAAAGGCACTTCAATTTGTCCTCATCACCCTGGTTCTTCTGAAGGATGTGAGTCTGTCTTGACCTCTGGGGAGAGGAGCTTTGACAATGAAATGATGGAGGAGGGACAAGGAGGGCAGTCACAGCTCCCCAACTCAGCCTAGAAAGTGGATGTGCAGATGGCAGTACCACCTGCCACGCAGTTGCTCCAAAAAAAGCCTCGGAGCCATTCTTGAGCTCATTCTTTCTCCCCTGTCACATCCAAGCCATCAACAAATCCTAACGATGCTAGTTCCAAAGAGGAGTCCAAACCTATGCATGTTCCTCCTTCTCTCACCCAACTATACACATTCAGCCAACCTCATCTCTGTGTCTCTCCAGAGAAGCCTACTGACTGTCGAAGGGAGCCTGAATTCCTTTTAATCCACCCTCCTTTGCTGTCTTCTCAGCACAGGTCAATCCACCTTCTTCCTGTGAGGAAGGAAGACTTCTGCCCAGTCTTCCCTAGAGGGACATTTGCCACCTGGCATCCAACCTAATTGATTCCACCGGGAGCTTGTGCAGCATCTGCAAAGCCAGTTGCAGTTTACAGAGGACTCAGGCTGGCGGCGAGGGCTAAGCTGAGATCACCAAACCTTTGGGACTGGCGTGACTTCAAAATGATGTATGGCCTGAGCCAAGAAGCAACAGAACTCACTTGTGGCTCCCTTGTGCTGAAACCACAGGGCCACATTCTGCAAGTCTGTGCCCACAGATCACTCTAGTCTTATCTGACCAGCAAAACCTCTTTGTTTCAGGTCTCCTCCAGAAACCAGCATGTGAAAACTTTCAGTGTCTCAATGAAATATAAGTCATTTACATAGGTATGCTGCTTTGTCTCTGTCAGCACAGCAAAGGAATCAGAGCTGGGCATTTTGTTTGTTTCTTTTTTAATTGCCAAAGGGGATGTGTGCTCCCAGGGGAAAGAAAGAGAGAGCGAGAGAGAGATAATGTACCCCCCCCCCCCGCCAGGTGGGGCACAGTCATGCCGCAATCCCTTTCCTTCATTCTCCTTCCCATCAGGATTTTGGGTCGGCACACACACCTGGCTCATTTTTCAAATATCCAGGGATGGGGTTTGAACCAGTTGGCCATGTGGGATCCAGCTCCCAATGCGTAGTGCTTAACCACTGAGCTATAGGACCAACCCACTGAAGTAGGCATTCAGAACACTTGTGACTTTCAGGCATTCCAAACAGATAGTCCAGTCTGCCTACCCTTCTTGTTAAAATGCAAATATAGCTCACATTTATGGTAATGCTTACCTTGTGTCAGACACTTTTCTAAGCATTTCATTAGCTAATTTAATTCTCTCTACAACCCTGAGAGGCAAGTATTATTGTTATTGCCATTCTACAGATGAGGAAACTGAGGCACAGAGAGCTTCAGTAACTCCCAAGGTCCACAAAGGTAGTAAGCTGCAGTCAGCCTAGCACCAGAGCCTTATCCACACCTTTATATATACATGGAGTCATGCTTCATTTTAAGAAGACACACCGCATCCTCCCCTCTGCAGCCACCACTTCAAATATTATGGGCAGGAGGCAAGTCCGGGGCTGCAGAAAGGGTAGGTCTTGAGCTCCCAGTTAAGTGACTCTTCGGCCTCCAAAGGTGTTGGCCGTCTTTGAGCTGGAGTGAGACATGTAATTGCCTTGTCACCCACCGTGGCTGGGAACGAGCCGTTCAGTGTAATCTAAACCCTTATTGTACACATCCTGCAGGTTTCTGAGTCTGCAGGAGTCTGCAGATTCCCAGATTGGTAAAATCAGTTTTAACCTTGTGATTCAGTATCCCACAGAGTCTGGGTCTTGTAGATGTGGAGGTTGGAAGAGAGTGAACTGAACGTTCGCTTCAGTGACCCTCTGACACTCCTGGAAAGTGTTTTAGCAATCCTTTGTCTTTTTGTTTTCACATCACTTTGCATATAAGTAGTTAGGAGCATGTAATCACATAGCCTCAGCCCAACTGGCATGTTAACAAAGCTTTCTAATTGCTGGCATGCCAAGTAAACCACTAGCCTTGACTATTCTACTCTGACATTGAGTTAAACAGAGATGATGTCTTTATACCCTGAAAAATGGCTGCATCATAAAATATTAAGGTAATGGATGTGTTTGTGAGAGAGAGCCCTCAAGGAAGAAGGAGTATGCCTTACAGTACAACAGAGCAGCCAGATGCATCTAACATTCGCAGGTCTAACTGTGACATCGTTAATAATAGATCATATTGAATCAGAAAAAATTGGCCCTGAAGCCAAGGTGGTCTTGAGAGTCTCGGGGAAAGAATATGTTCATTTTGGAAATATTATTTGAGCTCCTATAATGTGGTAGGCACTAGATTAGGCACGGGGACACAGTAGGAAAGACGGTCCTGTCTTTGTGGAGCTCATAGTGTAGAAGGGTCGATGGAGAGGTCAGCAGGAAGTTGCACACAGTATTCAAATGATGCAAGAGGGATACACACGGTGATATGGGAGAGAGACATCAGGGGTGTCTCTCCCACTGGGGAAAGGCTTCCCTAATAAACGAATTTATAATTCAATATTTGAAGAATAAAATAGAAGGAGGTGGAGAGGATGAAAAGAGAGCCCCAGCTATGTCCAAAGATTCAGATATTAAAAACCGTATAGAAGGAGGAGGCAGAAGGTGTATGTCGTGTCCCAAGAATGTGAGTCTGGGGACCAGCAGCTAGCATAATGACTATGTCGCTGGACTCCCATGTAGTTGATCGTGGTTCGAGTCCCGGACCTGGTGGCTTAAACTCACGCTGGGCGCATGTGCATGCATGCCCAAGATCCCGAGAGGAGAATGGAGGAGAAGGGATTGCAGCATGGCCATCCCCCCTGGGGGGTGATTTCTCGCTTTCTGTCTCTCTGTCTCTCTCTTTCTGGCGAGCACATGCACCCTATAGCAAAAATCTCTCCAAAAAAAAGAATGTGAGTCTGGCAACTTCTAGCCAAGGCAAGGCGAAAGGGTACACAGTACACTGCAGTGCTCCAGGTCCATCTATCCTGCACCACTGGAAACATGGCATGTACAGGGAGCTAAGGGATTTTCTGAATGGGTAGAGCAGAGAAAGCAAGACCAAGAAGGAGCGAGAGATGAGATTTGGAGATATCCGTAGAGACGAGATCTTGGAGGGCCTTGTAATTTATATCAGAGTTGAGTCTCTATCCTGAGAGCTAAAGGGAGCCACTGAAGGATTCTAAGCAGACCAGATTAGAAAGCTCCTCCTGGCCCCCTTACGTAGACTAGGGTAAATGGGGAAAGGGAATCAAGACCAGAGGCCTGAAACCCATTCGGAGATGATTGCAGTCACCCTGGAAGGAGATTACAGTGGCCTGATTCTCGTTTAAGTACTCAAGAAAACACACATGTCTCCTTTTCATCACTTTCTCTTGATTCCTCTGCCTTTTTGAGCTCTCTGAAGTCAAGACATTTGCTTTTTCTATCAATTTTCAGCAGGAATAAAGGGGCGGTTCCCAGTCCCTGCTCTTGGGAGCTCACATCTTTTTCCGAGCATATCATGACTTGGTTCCTCAGCACAGGAAGGAAATACCATTTCCCCAGCTCTTTCTTCAGAAAAGTCACTCTTCATTTGCTGTAGTGGGATGTTTGTCTCTGGACAGTGTTTGGATTCCATGAGTGTGTGCGTGTGAGCTCTGTGGTCCAGCTCAAGGGTGGCTCGCTTTGCTTGATTTTCTGGATGCCGGTGCACTGAAAACAGTGTCATTTCCTCCTGATGCCTATCTCCATGGCCCCTTTCTCAGAATGTCTTGCCCATTAACTTTCTAACAGCATTTCAGTGCCAAGATGCTTGCTTCAAGGCTTAGAGCTTCACAGAAACATAAAGTGATAGCATTTCTGCCTCCTGCTTCCCTCCCCTACTTCATTCAGTTCCCTGGCCCCAACAAAACAGAAATATATGCTCCCTGAGAAAGGACCCTATGCTAGAACCTGCCCTTGGACCATGGAAAATGTTTACTTCAGGGATCATCACTGTGATGAATGGTTTAAAGTTTATTTATTTATTTATTTATTTATTCCATAACTCAGAGAGAGACAGCACCCTCAACAGGGTTCTGATGCTATGATCCACCCCAGCTTTAGCCGCCCTTGATCATGAGCACGTGCATATCTGGACCACTCAGGGAGGTCCTCAGATAGGTTTCTGGAACCTTCTTACGTAGGTCAGCCTTGCAGAGCATTGCATCTTAACTCTGTGCCACCTTCCAGTCCTACATCATTATGATGCATTTTGAAAATGCTGGGACACCATTCCTGAAATATACTCAATGAGGACAGAGGCATTGAGTGAAAAAAGACAGGGTCCTTCAGTACAACTCCACACGTCACTGAGAATCCTTCAGTGGCACCCCGTTGCCCTCAGGATAAAACACAAACCCTCCATATATCCGTGTTCTTTCTGGATAGTGGGGGTCAGTCTTGACTCCTTCGTCTTTAAGCCCATGTTTTTTTAATTGGATAATGAGTGGGTGACTTGGAGACCAGTGATGACTGCCTGAACCGGATAGAGAGCGCCCCCTGCTGGTAGGTGGGTCTGCTGCACCTTAGTCTGAGTTGCCTGTATATCTTGGTTTATGTATTGAGTGTGTTTCGGGAGATTTGTGCATTAAATTGAATCAAATACCGAGTGTCCTAGGGGTGTGTACTTTTAAAACGAATTCCGTGGCTAACCCTTTTCGTGAGGCAGGAAATCTTTTTGTGCTGGGTAATAATCACTGTCCTTCCCCATCTCTTCATTTGTTGAAGTTGTGAATTTGGGATTTACTAAAGGCCTTCTCCTGCTGCTGATGTTCCTGCTGCGGATCTTGAGTGTGGTTCCTGGGGAGACACCCTGGTAGCTGAAACGGAGCCTCAAATGCGTGCTCATCTGACATGTCCATGCTATGCTGAGGCCTCCTTGGAACTTGAAACTTGTCTCTGTGAAATGATTGGTGCTTCTCAAAGCTTGGCTGGGGGATGTTGTCAGCAGCTTCAAGGGCTCCCACTGGCAGAGTCAACTGGACCAACGCACACATTTGGAAGTGGGTCAACTCCTGTGGGCCTTGGCTATAAAATGATCTGGAAGAGCGAGAAGGAGGGGGCAAAGAGAAACACCCCCTCTGTCAGAAGGGTATCAACCATGTTACCCAAAGGGATTGTGCCTGTCACAATTAGAATTGTTTTTCCTCCCTCCAGATGTTGTGTGTTACAGAATCCTTTGTTGGTAAGCACACACATGGCAGCCCGAGCAACTGCCTGTGCCAGCTTTGAGGCTTCGACAATGGCGGCTGCGATTGAGCATGAGGTATGATGTGCCATGCACGGAGGTATGAATGCCGTGCTGCTAGGAACCCCAAGTTGCAGCATTCCCAAAAGCAGAGTCTCAAAATGTGAACTCTTTGTCACTTTGATATAACGAGGTCCCTATTAGAGCCTGGAGACTCTGGGATTAAGCCTCAAAGCTTGATCTCTTTTGTGATTTGAATCCTGGCCGTAAGAACCCACCTTCACCTTCAAAGGGAGTATCATGGTTTCACCTGGAGGTCCAGGAAGTCTGGCCTCTAAGTAGCCTTCAGACTAGATTCCAGGGGAGTCAAAGGTACTTTCTTCTCTGTAGATGGTTGGTGTGCCGGAAATCACTAAGGACTGTCCTGTGGGATCCCTGCTAACCTAACCAGCTAATGGGCCAGAAACCACTGGACTTGAAAATTATGTTTACAGCACCTTGAGCTCGGGGCATGAAGGGAAACCCAGAATAAAAAGCACAAAGACTCTTTCCTTCTTCAATTGAGAGGGCAGACAGGCTACATGCATTTGAAAGTGGTTATAAACACCAGACCCACCAACTACCATTGAGGAGGTCTTACATGCAATCTGCCCAGGCCCAGATATTTTCATTCTATGTTGCAGGGAAGTGCATGCCAGCTGGCTGCTGACCCACCGTGCTCAGGGTTCAGTTCTAAACAGCACTGTTTGGGAAAAGCTCAATCTAAAACAGACAGCTCTGGATGTGTTTAGGTTTTGCTTTCTTTCCACTTTTAAATATTAAAAATTGACTCCAGCTGTGGGGTAGAAAGTAACGCCTAACCTATAAAAACATTGACAAATAAATCACAATGCAATTTGCCGCGCATTTTTGTGAGGTCTAAACACCAGTTCTTGAAAGGAATTTTCCATTATTGCATCTTGGGAAGATAACTTCTTCATGAAAAATTCATTTGACTTTTATATTTCATAAAATCATCACATAGCATTCCCACATTTGGGATCTGCATGTGCTGAAGCACCCGTGGCTTTCAGCTCAGCTTTCCAGACTCCAAAACCTCTCTTCCATGACTTTTTCAGGAAGAGGGACAGTGTTAGGATTCTTACATGGTAGTTTGGGATTGAAGCTAGTCCCCCTACCCTTGGCCCTGTCATTCTGAAAAACCATCTAAGTCTCAGCAAAGGGACAGCTTTCTCTGAGTCTAGATTAAGCACCAAACTCCTATAACCAAACTCTGTCCCCATGTCCAGCACACCCCTGGGCACCATCTCTGTCTAAGCAAGGAAGAAGTCCCCAGCTATATTGTCTCTTGGTGGTGCAATGATACCCACTACTTGGAAATAGCATTTTCCTTTCTGAGGTAGGAACAAGGGATTCACAGTGGATCCAGATCAGAGGAGGAAAGAGGAGTCTATGTGACAGACTTGGTGTTGTGAATCTTCAAGTGTCTTTTTTCCAGAAATGTTGATGATCCCGACCCAGTTCACATGGTATCAGTTAAGGAAGGGGTGCTGCAGTGACAAGCACCCTAAATCTCAGTGACTTCTTGCTTGCCTTACAGTCCGTCACAGGTCCACTGCATTGTAATATTTGCAATTGGGTCCGGATGATGGACAACTACCATCTGTTTTCCATGATTATGTAGAAGGAAAGGACTGCCTTGGAAGGCTTTTCACCAGTAATTAAATGCTCGTAGCTCATAGGCCACAACTGATTATATGGTGCCACACAAACTCAGGGATTTGGGGAATGAATTCCTACTTACCCAGAAGAGGTGGGAAGACTTATGAGCAGCATCGATGGATGGTATATCCATCATGTCTACCTAGTTGTGAAGGTCCTTCTGGAATGGGCCCCAGTCCTAGTAAGATCATAGCCCTGGGAGTAGCGGCATGAGGACCAGGAAGTCAGTATGGATCCACTGTAGTCAGGATTATAGGACACCTCTTGGGATGTCTGTTCAGACCTTACACTTCTTCTCTGGGTGCTACAACCAAACCACCTACTTATAGGGTGGTCCCAGTAGGTGCTGCCATGTAGGTACTACACAGCCCTCCCTTGGGCTGACTGATTAGATTGGAAGAATACACTTAACCAAAGTTGAGCCAATAGTATTCTCTCTTCCAGAAATTTAGAATTGTGTTACAGAAACAACTACTCTGTATGCTGCATGTAAAAATGGAGGCTCAGGCAAAGTCATTTTCTGGCAAATGCACAAAGAAAATTGCGTTGCAGGCCAAGAAGAATGAGCCAAGCATGCAGAGAGGAGTAGATACTAGAAGTCACATGGAGAGAGAGAAACCCAGTCTCACTTCAGCCTAGAGACAATAGATAACAAAACAAATTGGCACCTTGTTGATAAGAGAGAATACATGTTGGTGAACAAAATAGTATTCAACACAGAAAGTGAGTACTTAGGTCAAGGGCATTGAGTGCCTAGGAGAGTCCTGTTAAAATGTTGACACTCGTGGGTCAGCAGGTGGCATGGTGGTTAAGGCTCTGGATTCCCACATGGTCCACTGTGGTTCAAGTCCTAGACCAAGGGGTTTGAAAATCATGCTGGGCTCAGGACCAGCAGTTGATGTAATGGTTATGTTGCTGGACTCCCATGTAGTCGACCGTGGTTCAAGTCCCAGACCCAGTGGCTTAAATTCACATCAGGCACATGTGTATGCATGCCCAAGATCCAGAGAGGAGAATGGAGGAGAAGGGATTGTGGTCATCCTCCCTAGGGGGGGTGAGTGGTGGTGGTGGTGATTTCTCACTTTCTGTCTCTCTGTCTCTGTCTTTCTGGCGAGTGCACGTGCCCTATAGGAAAAAAAACTCAAAAAAATGAAAATCATGCTGGGCTCATGTGTGTGTACCCAAAATTTTGAGAGGAGGATGGAGGAGAAGGGATTGCAACAGGGCTATCACCCTTGAGAGGTGATTTCTCAATTTCCCTCTCTCTCTCTCTCTCTCTCTCTCCTGTGAGCACACATGCCCTATGCCAAAAACCTACCAAACAAAATTGACACTCCTAGAAAAGTTAATACCTGGCACCATTATCAGCCATAGGCACTTTATGGTGAATGTGTTTACCAGGGTAGGCAGTCATTTGGTGAAATCCTTAGGGACAAAGACAAGGATTCACCTATTTTGGTCAGTTGGAATGTAGAGGGGGGAGCGTTATAATAATGAGGAAACTATTTAATTGCTTGTACAGGAAACTCCCAAATAGCAGTGGCTCACTTCTCTCTCACTCAGAACAAATCTGGAGGTAAGGAGCCCAAGGTCAGCTCCTTCCAGGTCCTGGTTCTCACCTCTGCCTTCCTTCCAACATCTCATCGTCTTGTTCTAAGATGGCTGTGGGAGTCTACCATATTCTTGTTCCTGGCAGCTGGTGGAAGAAGGGGAGAAGGGTGTGCCCTCTTCTTTCAAGGCTACCCAGAAGTCTCAGTGGCCAGAGCTTCATTGCTGGATGGGCAAGGAGGGAAGAACTGCCCCCAAAAGCTCTTCCTACTTGAAATTGCCTAGGTTCCAGCTGGGTGCTTTCAGTGAAATTAGCTCTGTTATGCTGACTCCAAATAACTGGCCTAGAAATTAGGACCCAAATCAAGACTGTCACGGGTAGACCAGATATAAGGAGAGTCAGTTTTGAAAATGAGTCTGTTTGAAAGCCTGTCTAGTCAGGACTTTCTGTGTAGTTGGAGCGCTCTGTAACAAATGGTGACATCAAAATCAGATCGGATCCTCCCTAGGAAGCACACATAGGAAAGAGAATCACACAGCCCAGACCCTGTCACAGATGGCACTGAACAATTGAGTTGTGCTGTATATCCCCGACTTGGAAGTTCTGGGAGCATCAAGGGTTCCTGTTTTGAAGGACATGTCCCTTCTCATGTATTCTTGTAGTAAGTTTCCTTACTGAATCTTATTTAAGACTGTTTCTTCACCAAACCTTAAAGAGCCTGACCAGTATAAGAATTAATGTTATTATTATTATTTTTTTTTTCTTTTTTTTTTTGGAGAGGTTTTTGCTATAGGGCGCGTGCGCTCGCCAGACACACAGAGAGAGACAGAGAGATAGAAAGCAGGAAATCACCCCCCAGGGGGGATGGCCACACCGCAATCCCTTCTCCTCCATTCTCCTCTCGGGATCTTGGGCACGCACGCACACGCGCCCGGCGTGAGTTTAAGCCGCCGGGTCCGGGACTCGAACCGCGGTCGACTACGTGGGAGTCCAGCGACATAGCCATTACGCTAACTGCTGGTCCCAGAATTAATGTTATTATTATTATTAACATTAAAGAGTTTCTACACAGACAGAGCACCAGGTGGGGGGAGGGGAAGAACATGATGTCAAGATCCTTCAACACTTGGGAACCAGCAGTTAGCGTAATGGCTATGTCGCTGGACTCCCACGTAGTCGACCGCGGTTCGCGTCTCGGACCCGGTGGCTTACAACTCACGCCGGGCACGTGTGCGTGCGTGCCCAAGATCCCGAGAGGAGAATGGAGGAGAAGGGATTGCGGCGTGACCATCCCCCCTGGGGGGTGATTTCTCGCTTTCTGTCTCTATGTCTCTCTCTGTCTGTCTGGCGAGCGCACGCGCCCTATAGCGAAAAACCTCTCCAAAAAAAAAAAAGATCCTTCAACACTTTGCCTCTAAGTAGTCTGGGCTTGCAAGGGTGTGATCACTATCATTTCCGGCTGCCTATAGGACTACAAAGACAGTTTTCCTGTACCTCTCCTCCTGGCTCCTTATAACTCTACACCTATAGCTAGCTATATTTGTCCATTCACCAGGAATTGCACATTGATAGTATTCTAATTTTCATTTATTGGTTGAGATACTTTTATAAACTCCTGCCCTTATTTGCTATTTGTTTACCCAAAGGTACAGTTCATATAAGAAAAGCAAGTTAAATAAATAGCCTGCCTCCTCTTTAGATGGAGTCTTTTAAAAAGACTAAGTCTTTTTAAAAATTTTAAACACAATTACGGAATTGTGGATTTAAATATATGACTTTTAAGCTACTGAAAATATTGTTATTGAAGCTACATTTTTCCTGTCTTTTATTCATGGGATTCTCCCTGAGTTGGCTCCTGAATCCTTTTGTCATAACCCAAGTAGTCTGTGATAGCTTCCTTGCTAACTGGTGTGACAACTTGTTCATCTTGTCTATTTCCTGTCTTGGATTTGGAATCAGCCATTGCTCTAAGGAGCTTTGCTTCTTTGGGGTAAGAAATGACATTTCAAAAGTAGTTTAGATTGATCATAGTTTTGAAACCTTTTCACTGTACATTTGGGGCTGAGGAGGACACACACACACACACAAACTATATATTTATAGCATATATATATATATACACACACACATATATATACACACATATGTATATGAATATATATATAAAAGAAAGCATACTTTATTACAGAGCTTTTATTAACCTCTTAAATTTGTATCTGCATTCTTCCACACCAAAAATCCAGCTCTCAAGGACATGGAGATGATAGGGTTAGAATATCCCCAAATTACTCAGTTTGTCCTAGATTGCATACACAGCAGAATAACAATATTGGACCTATCATCACTATGATGACCAAAAACATTAAAATGTTTTTGCATGGTATCTCCATCCCTATCCACTAAAAAAAGTAGCTTGTCTATAGATAAATTGTCAGAGCTAATAGCTATTATATACTTTACTCTCTCATTATTTCTGTTTTAGCACTGGCTTTACAAGTAACTGCCTAACGCTCTCCACAAGTATCTCTAGTCATCTTGATTGTCTAAAGTTTGTTCTCTAGTAACTTCTTTTTTTTCGCATTTTTATTTCATTTTCTTTTATACATTCAATCACATTATTTAGCTTACAAAATTAATATTTCAACAAGTGAACATTTCTCCCTAGTCCAGTTGATAAAACTATAAAATATCTTCAACAGATAAGAGCACATTTCTTTGTCCCATTAATGCTTTGCCTCTCTATTTTTCTTCTAAATGTCCTTCCTCAGATCCTCCTCTTTCACAAAGGAAGGGCTCCTGGGACTGGTTTTTCTAAATTGTTGATGACAGTGTGTCTGTACCCTTTGCACGTCAAAGTTGGTTTTACTGACTACACAAACCTTGTCTCACTTTTCCTTCCTTGAGTATCTTAAACATGTTACTCTATTTTCTTCTGGCATAGTGTTAATATCAAAAAGTGTGATAATCTGATTTTCTTTCTTATGGCACATGCTTTTTTCCCCTAGTTGCCCCAAATACTTTTTTAAGTCCTACCATTTTATTAGAATATATCTTAGAGTTTGTCATTCTAGTCAATATTCCCAAGTACATGGTGTGCTTTTTCCTCCTGAAGAGTCACTCACTTTATCATTATGAAAGAACATTGTTTATCCCCGGTAATATTTGTTCTAGAATTGACTTTGCCTGATATTCATATCTTCCCTCTGGCTTTATTTTGATTAGTATATTGTATGATATATCTTTTCTATCCTCTTACTTTTTAAAATACACCTTATTTTTCACAGAAGTTTTAGGTTCATAGAAAAATTGGAGAGTGTAAGAATTTACACATAACCTCTGCCCTACACCTTCATAGCCTCCCTCACAATCAACACCCCACCCAACCCACAATGACACATCATTATCACTCAAGTCCAAAGTGTGCATCAGGGTTCATTCTTGGTATTGTCTAGTCTATGGGTTTTCACAAATGCAGAATGATGTATGTCCAACATTGTAGTATCATAAAGAGTAGTTTGTGCTTTGCTGATTTATCCCTCCTTTCCCTAACTCCTTGCAATCACTGATGATTTTACTGTCTATAGTTGAGAATATATAGGACCTAGATTTATCACTTAGTAATATTCATTTATGTTTCCTCTATGTCTTTTTTTTTGGGGGGGGGGGAGAGGTTTTTGCTATAGGGCGTGTGTGCTCGCTAGAAAGACAGAGAGAGACAGAGACAGAAAACAAGAAATGATCCCCCAAGGGGGGATGGCCACGCCACAATCCCTTCTCCTCCATTCTCCTCTCGGGATCTTGGGCATGCACGCACACGCGCCCGGCGTGAGTTTAAGCCACTGGGTTCGGGACTCAAATTGCAGTCGACTACACGGGAGTCCAGAGACATAGCCACTATTCTAACTGCTGGTTCCCTCCTTCATGTCTTTTCAAGGCTTGATAGCTTGCTTCTTTTTAGCAAAATAATATTTCACTGTCTGGATGTACCGCAGACCGTTCATCCAGTTACCTAATGAAGAACATCTTGGTTGCTTTCAAGTTTTGACAATTATAAGTAAAAGGGCTATTCTTGTGTGGACATAAGTTTTCAGTTCCTTTGGACAAGTCCCCAGGAGCATGAATGACCATGATTGCTGATTTTTATGGTAAGAGTATATTTAGTTTTGGGGACCAGCAGTTAGCGTAATGGCTATGTCGCTGGACTCCCACGTAGTCAACCACGGTTCGAGTCCCGGACCCGGTGGCTTAAACTCACACTGGGCACGTGTGCGTGCGTGCCCAAGATCCCGAGAGGAGAATGGAGGAGAAGGGATTGCGGCGTGGCCATCCCCCCTGGGGGGTGATTTCTCACTTTCTATCTCTCTGTCTCTCTCTGTCTGTCTGGCAAGCACACGCGCCCTAAAGCAAAAACCTCTTCAAAAAAAAGAGAGTATATTTAGTTTTGTAAGAAAGTGGCAAGCAATCTACCAATGTATCTGTACCATTTTGCATTTCCTCCAGCAAAAATACAAGATTTTGTTGTTCCACATCCTCAGAAGTATTTAATGTTGTTGAGGTTTTGAGTTTTCACCATTCTACTTAGCATCTAGTGGTCTCTCATTGTTTCAATTTGAAATACCTTTATAATATATAATGTTACGCATCCTTCTTTTTATTATTATTTCTTTATTTAATCTTATTTGCTATTATTATTTATTATTGTTTTTTAATTTGACCAAAGAGACAGACAGAGAGAGAGAGAGAGAGAGAAGGAGGAAAGTGAGAAAGCAAGCCACCTGGTCCGGGACTCGAACCAAGTCGGCCATGAGGGAGTCCGGCAACTTAACCTTAGTGCTACCTGCCGGCCACCGAAGCATCCTTTTATAAGTTTCTCTCTTTCGTATGTCACATGCTTTTTGACATCTGTGTATCTTCTTTGGTGAGGTATATGTTGAGATCTTTTGCCCTTTTTATTAAAAAACATTGTTAGAGCTTGCTTGCAAGCAAGTGAGAGAGAGAGAAAGAGAGAGAGAAAGTCAGACAGAGAGAAAGACAGAGAGATGAGCAACTTCCACAGGCCATTACCCTCTTCCTGCAGACCTCTAGCCCTTTGGATCTTGGGCACTCACACATGTGCTTGCTGTGTTTCAGGATAACCAGGCTGGACATTTAAATCATGGTCACCATGTGGGACCTGGCTTCTCTTGAGCAGTACATTACTCTGTGCCACTGAGCCAGCTTTGTCCTATTTGTTTTTAGATTTTTGCCATAGGGTACATGTGCTTGCTGGAGAGAGAGCAACAGACAGAGACAGAGAGAGAGAAAGTGAGAAACCTGGGGTAGGAGGGATGGCCATGCCCAATCTCTTCTCCTCCATTCTCCTCTCAAGATTTTGAGCACACACACACATATGTCCTGCATGAGTTTTTAGCCACCTGGTCCAGGACTTAAACCACAGTCAGCCATGTGGGTGTCCAGCACCTTATGTTGGCCTCACTCGTGCCCATCTTAAAACAGGTTGTTTTGGTTTCTTAATGTTGGGTTTTACAAGTTCTTTGTACATTTGTAATAATAGTCTTTTATCAGTCCTTTATCAGGTCTTTTGCAAATATTTTCTTCCAATCTTTGGATTGTCTTATTCTCTTGACAGTGTCTTTTGCAAAGCAGAAATTTTTAATGTTAATGAAGACTAGGTTATTAATTCTTTCTCTCATAGATTGTGGTTTTGGTGTCCTATCTAAAAGTCATTGCAACTTCTGGGTCATCTAGATTTTCTCCTTTAAAAAAAATTCTTAGAAATTTTATCATTTTGTTTTTAGATCTATGTTTTGAGTTAATTTTTATGAAGGGTGTAAGGTCTCTGCCTAGATTAATGTTTTTACAGGTGGACATCCAGTTGTTCTGGTGCCAGTTGTTGAAGAGACTATCTTTTCTCCATTTTATTACCTTTACAACTTTGTTAAAGATCAATTGACTAAATTTACGTGGGTCTACTGCAGGCCTCTCTCTCTATTTTGTTCCATTGATCTAGTTTTCTCTACTTTTATCAGCACCACCTATCTTGGGTATTGTAGCTTTTTAGTAAGTCTTGAAGTTGAGTAGTGTCAGTCCTGCTGATTTTTCTTCTCCTTCAATATTATGTCAGTTATTCTGGCTCTTTTGCCTCTTTATATAAGCTTTAGAATTAGTTTGTTGATATCCATAGAATAACTTACTGAGTTTTATTTTTATTGGAATTGTGATAAGTCTATAGATGAAGTTGGGAAGAACCAGTATCTTTACAAGATTGAGTCTTCCTATCACCCTTTTACTTTTAACCTATTTGTATCCTTATGTTTAATGTGTTTCCTGTAAACAGCATAAAATTGAGTCTTGTGTTTGTTTTAAATCAACTCTGACAATCTTGCCTTTTAATTGAGAATGTTTAGACATTTATATCTAATGTGATTGTTGATATGGATAGATTTAAATGTATCACTGTATCTGTTTTGTATTTATCCCATCTGTTTTTTCCATTTAGTCCATTTCTGTCTTCTTTTGGATTAATTCAATGTTTTTGGCTTTTTTTCATTTTAATTTCTTTTATACATTCAATCGCTATACATCACTTAGCTTGTAAAGTAAATTCTCCCAACATAAATACACTCCACACCAGTCCAGTAGAGGATACTATACATGTTATCATCAACAGACAATGATCCATTTCTGGTTTTTATTATTCTATTTTATTTCTTTTGTTGGCTTATAAGACACAATTCTTTGCTTTGTCATTTAGTAGTTCTTTAGGTTTATAATATTCATCTTTAACATATTACAGTCTTTCTTCAAGTGCTGTTAGAGCATTTTACATGAAGGGACTTCAAAGAGCTTGTGGTAAATTGTAATTAAACTACAAGTTTAGTTTGGTGCAAAATAAAATCCAAATTGAAATCCAAGCATACTTTTTTCATAATTCACATTTTCTATGAACTTTTTCAAGATCCCCTCATATTAGGCTGTGGAACTTGTTCCAGAGCTCACAGATGCCCTATTAACTTTTATAAGGTTTTAAATTTTTTCCCTGTGTGTTTCATTTTTAGGTAGTTTCTATATCTCCAAGTTCAACTAATCTTTTCTTTTTCATAATGTCTAATTTGCCATTAGTTCCATCCAGTGTGTTTTTAATCTTACACATTGTAGTTTTAATCTCTAGAAGTTCCTTTGGATCTCTTATATTTTCCATATTAATATTTGACTTTATGAAATATAAAGCACAATTATAAAGGCTGTTTTGGTGTCCTGGCCTGCAATTTCTAACATCTATGTCAGTTTGGTGTTGATTTCTACTGATTAATTATTGTCCTAATTATAAATTACATTTTACTGCATTGTTGCATGCCTGATCAGAGCAGGGATTATTTCCAGACCTATGTGAGCTTCAGATACTGTTCCCTCTAATCATTTCAGGGATTCTTTCCTTAGCCTTCAAGTGTTTTTTTAGGGATTGGAGGGGAATAGAATTCAACATTTCAACTGCTTTTCCTAGCTGCTACCACTGCCATTTCTCTTGATTCCTTTATCTGGTATCTTATATTTTAGAAGGGCCTTTTCCTCATTGACAAAGCCCTAGACTAACCAAAAGCAGGAAAGGAGAGTGAAAAGTGTGATTCCTACTATGATGAAATAGAGACAGCCCTAATGATTACCTGATGCCTTCATGTAGGTGTTAAGTGTAAAGAAGTCAGACTGGTATCTGGGAAAGAAGGGGAAAAGAGAGTTGCTGTACATATTTCTACTCAATAAATATGAATTGATTTTTCTATTATGAGAGTCAGGAGGACCTTCATTTTGATATGCATTGCTAGACCCAACATACATGGATCTCAAACCACTTGGGGTAAATTCAAAATTTTGTTTTATTTGTTTTAAACTAAAATAGTCTGTTTCTACATTCTCACGGACATCTAAGAATTTCAGCTCTAATAGTCAGTGTTTATAAGATTCTAAAATATATGACATATCTTTGATTTTTTTTTTTTTTGAGAGGTTTTGGTGGCTGTAGAGAAAGATACGTAGAAAGAGAGCAAGAAAAGACCCTCCCCTGGGGGGGATGAGCGAGGGCTCCATACATTGCAGTGTACTAGGTGTGGGGAATTGTGGAGTGCCAGACAGGCTGTAGGTGTATGGAGAAGGCCAAAAAATGAAAGCAAGAGGAAAAATACTTTCCAGGACTTGAACTGCAGTCATTTGGTATTAACATCACAAGGTGAACACTTGGGTAGAGTCCAAGACTTCTTACTGATGCTCTTATATGACTTACTTATGCTCCTGCACTTCCTACTCATGCTCCTCTACTTCCTACTCATGCTCCTGTACAACCTACTCATGCTTCTCTACTTCCTACTCATGCTCCTATACAACCTACTCATGCTCCTGTACAACCTACTCATGCTTTTCTACTTCCTACTCATGCCCCTGTATTTCTACTCTTGCTCCTGAACTTCCTAATCATGCCCCCCCTGTACTTCCTATTCATGCCCCTTTACTTCTTTCTCATGGTCCTGTACTTCCTACTCATGCCCCTGTATTTCCACTCATGCTCCTATATTTCCTACTCATGCCCCTGTACTTCTACTCATGCTCCTGTACTTCTATTCATGCTCCTGAATGTCCTACTCATGCTCCTGTACTTTCTACTTATGTCCCTGTACTTCCCACTCATGCTTCTGTATTTCTTACTCATGCTCCTGTGCCTCTTTCTCACGTCCCTGTGTCCCAGCCATGTTACTTTCCTTTACTGAGTAAAGAAAATAAAACCCACTCTTGAAAATGAACCCACATTTATTGCTAAGGAGATTAAAGTGCATTAGGGAGGGTATATGCCCAGACTGTGCTGTGTATATTGCCTTCTTTCTCCTTGGGCTATTGGGCTTTGCTGGCATTCTGAGTCTGGGGGAATTCTCGGAGTATTTGCTGTAAGTGAGTGCTCATGTTTCTTTGACCAGAGCTATAGGGAACTGAGGAAAGAAGTGGGACTCCCAGATGAAAGAGACTGTGGCATTGGAAAAACGTGGTGGAATTAGGGTAAACTTGATCTCCAGATGGAAAGAGTGCCCTACTAAGGACTTGTCAAATGATGATTTGCAAAACAATTGTGTTTTCTTCAGTGGCCTGGGACAGTGTCCAAATGGAGTTTTTATGGTTCTAGAGTTCCACACGGCCTAGTATTTTCAAAATCACATTCAAAGAAAATTCACTTTAGAAACTAAAAGTAATTTTTAAAGCACACTAGTTTTTATTTGTATCTCTCAGTGATGGGGATCCAACTAATAATCTTAGGCAAAATAGTATATAATCCATTTTTCATTCCTCTCCAGTCTTCTCATACTCCAAGGCTACTCCATAGCATCTACTTCTCTAACTTCTCCAAAACTTTTCCTGACATCCATCCTGGGGGCAGGGGGAGTCCTTCTTTATACTCATGCATGATTCTCTTCACTGTCATTATTCTCTGCCTTACTATCCATCAGAAATTGCCACATCTACCTGGCTGCACTAGGAAATCCAAGTGACCTCGTGGTTCCAAACTCCCTTCTCTTCCCTTCCTCCCCACAGAGGGAAGCTGGCAGGACCCCCCGGGAATTGTATTAATCCCTCGTTCTGAATGCTTTTCTTACAAGCTAGTCCAAGAGAATATTAGTAATGAATAAAGCCGCCCTCCTTTATATATTTCATCAATAATGGAAAATGCATTTGAGAAAGCTTCCAAATGAGTCCCTGGAGTCAGCAGTAGTGATGAGAAGGGGCCTAAGAGGCCAGGCACATCATTAATTGCGAACCCAGTGGGTGAGCAGAACTTGCAAAAGGCAGACCTCTAAGGGAAGGTTGGAAGATGGCCCTGATGAAGGCAGGAGCAGAAATGTGTTGTCCAGTCTCCCTGGCATCTGTTAAGAAAAATTCAGTCTTGGCCAGTCTGTGGTGTGGTAGTTAAGCTGACTGAATCACACACGGTCAACTGTGTGATTAGAGTCCTGGACTGGACGACTTGAAAAACACCCCAGGCTTGTGTGTGTGCCTAAAATTCTGAAAAGAAGGAGAGATGGAGGAGGAGCAATTGTGTTACAACCTCCCCCATAGGGTGTGCTTTCTCATTTTCCCTCTTTCTCTCACTATCTCTCTCTCTCCCTGGCAAGCACATGGGTTCTCTAGCAAATTCCAAAAAAAAAAAAAAAAAAAAAAAAAAAAAAAAAAAATTAAGAAAAAAAAGAAAATTCAGGCTTATTTGTAGATCTCTTACAAATATGTCAGTGCTACCTGGACTGACTTGAACTTAGGTAACAATGGGACAAGTTGATGAAACATTACACAGTGGCCAAGGATGGTCTAAAACGTACAGGTAAGCTAAAATAGGAAATGTGGAGGTCAGAGAGAAGCAGCGTGGGTCAAGGAAGCAGTTGATCAACAACATGGACAAAAAAGAAAGTGACAGCTGTCTATAAATATAGAAGAAGGTCCTGTGGGACCTGCCCAGTAGCTGGGACCTATGAGCAGTACTAGAAAGATCATCCTAGAAACTGAAGGTTCCTGCTGTATTAGATAAGAACACAGTTACCAGAAAAGGGACCCAAAACAAGGAAACTGGTCACAGGGAATAAGACAGAGCTCAATTTTTAGAATCAAGGGATGAGGCCAAGTCATGGTAGGACAGCACTAGCGCACCATTCACAAATACCAGAGCCATATGGAAGATTGGGGCTCAGTTCCCAGGTCAATCTGTGATCCTAGCTGGTGGCTGGAAAGGCTGTGTGGGGATCAAGACCTGAGACCCTGTTGAGAATGTTCATCTTTCTCTCCTTTTCATAAAAATAAGTAAATAAATAAACTTTAAAAAATGAAGAAGAAAAGAAGAAGAAGAATTATTATTATTAAGGGGCAAGATCAGAATTGGACCATTGAAAAACTGAGTACAACTGAGTCCCCAAAGTACCAAACCTAAATACCCAAGATGCGTGAGGAAATGCTGCCCAATACTGGTTAGAGCAGGGCTGATTTAGAATCCTGGCTCTTTGACCTTCCTTGCCGTGACCAGGAGAAGGTTACATAATCATGCTCATCAGCCCAGCTTCCTTATCTCTAAAGGGGCGTGAGTGATTCCTACTCCCAGGATAGTTGTAGACACTAACTGGAAGGACAGCATCAAAGCACTTGGTTCTATAGAACAGGGTTGTAAACAGGTTAGCCCGTCTCCTCCCGCCATCACCATCTTCATGGTCTTAGCTCCTCCATCTGTTCAGATCAGGACTGGCCTGACCCTGGCTGCAGATGAGTGTAGGAAAGATACAGGCACAAAACACACACATGTACAAACAAGATGGCCCCAACTTCAGGTGGCTTGTAACTCAGTTGTTTGGCACTCTGTCCATAAAGACTGTACTATAAACAGTGGTTTGGTTGACAGGCTAGCCCGCCATGCCTTTTTTGCTCAAGGAAAAGAGGCCAAGTATGGTCAGCATGAGGGACCCCCATCTTTGCTCCTGCACTTAGGCATTACCCTCAAAGGAGAGGACTTGCGAGCAAGGAAGTGAAGGGATGCTACCTTGACCCAAGGTGAGCTCATAAAGGTCACGCAAGTTCAGCCAGGCCCATGTCAGCGCCACACTCCCACCCAGCGTGGAAGCCCAAATGTCCCAAGGTGAGGGCTGGAGCGAAGGGTGTGTCTGGGCCTTCCTTGCTAGTATCCAGTATCCTCTCCCTTCTCCACTGCTCCTGCGGAAGCTGCTCCAGTGAGCGAGAGCATCTGTTCCTGCCATTTGCCAGCTGTTAACTGTCCCATCTGAGGCTGCGATAACAATTTAATGATGAGCCTGTGAATTAGGGCATGAAACAGAATTGCTGCTTCAATTTCAGGATTAGATTAGTGGAACTGACTTTCTCCTGCCTGACCAGGCAATGGGCCATGCATGGCAGCACAGTGGAGGGGCAGGTGGAATTCCCCAGGAGACAGGAGGGAGAGGAAGAGAACAACAAACCTCGATCAGGAAATGCTGAGCCGGAGGAGTGGCAAGACAATCTGGTGCTCAGATTAAATGGGAACTGCCGCAGTATCTAACTCATCCAGAGTTGTTGGAGAAAGAGGCGCTCTAAATTAATGCACTTTTTTAGACAACTGAAAACAAACGCTTTTCCCCAAAAATGGAAACTTCTAAAAGCACATTCATCATTGTTCCATGCTGTAATGGAGTTGTGTCCTGAGGAGCTTTTGAGGCATGGAGGGCTATTTGCTCTGGCACCAAATGACCTCCAACTAATGTGTTTTTCTATTTAGGGACTCTCTCTCTCTCTTTGTCTCTCTCTGCCAGCTACTTCTTGACATGACATCTCCCAGCATCCCCCACTTTGCCTGCTTCTCTTTTAACTCTGCAGGAACTGGAAGTTACCAGGGAAAACCCCAAAATCCACCTGCTAGAGCAGTGATGTTCCACTTCATTTTATCCCAAGGCAGTAAAACTGAATTAAGATGGTTCTTCTTTGTTTTCCCTATATTTATTTCCCCTGCCCTTGTCCTGACTGCCATCCACTTCCCCAAAACACACACAGAAATACACATACACATACTCATTGATTGAAGACCAAGGCCCTGACTCATAGCTCTTGTCTCTATCTCAACCCTGACCTTACTTTATTGCCCTTAGACCCCTCTCACCAGGGTTCCCACCCTGGGTCCCATCTTTTAGAGGACCTTGCTCACCAAGGGACCAATGACTTCAAGGAACCTAGGGAACTATCCCACAGAAAATATGTGCCCCTCTTTCAAGACCAGGTTCTGGGTATCAAGAACCCTGAGCGTCTCTGCCCTGATAGCCTTGAGCTCACTTTTAGGGCCTTGTCCTGGGGTCTACCCCTCTTGGGGGGGGCGGGGCGGTTGCTGCTGGTATGCGCACTCTTAGGGACAGCAAGATAGCCACAAGTTGGAGGGGCCAGAATGGATTTTGAATGTGTTCCTGAGGTCACACAAGCATGAGAGTGAGCCGACTCCCTCCTGCCCTGTCCTCCCTGCTCCACATCTCAGAATGGAACAGGGCTGTGGTTAGGAAGGGCAGGTGGGTACCTCCACTTGTACTCTTACCAAGGATGCACAAATCTTAGGAGTGAACCAAATACCTGCTTTCTTTTGAGGCATTTCAATGGCT
Source organism: Tupaia tana (assembly GCA_026018925.1). Lineage (NCBI taxonomy): Eukaryota > Metazoa > Chordata > Mammalia > Scandentia > Tupaiidae > Tupaia > Tupaia tana. The sequence continues at coordinate 53,129,563 of JAKSZU010000008.1, read as the reverse complement.
TTCTGGATGGTTCATTCAGCACACTACTAGCCCGATGAGTTCTTGACCGCCTTGCTCCCAAGTACCTTCACCTGGACTCTAGATATTAATTAGCATTGCCCAAAACTGCATGACTGTCCCTGAATCTGTGGTGTGAAGCACATCAAATACAAATTTCTGGCTCAGATTGTTCCCCTCCCAGCTTCTGCCATCTTAGAGGCACTGAGCCTAGGAAACTAGGCCTCTGTTCCTTTTAAAATCTGGACCCCACCCACTTTACCATTTCTGCAGCTCCACCCTTTGGGGAAACCAGCTGCTATCTCTTTGATATCCAAGTTTCTTTGATGAGCTTAGAGATCTTTTAAAGCAAAGACTTCTATAAGGAATACTTACAAGATGGCTTATCTTTTCCACCTAAAATAACACAAAAAGAGAGAGAGAGAGAGAGAGAGAGAAGCATGGAGTTCTTAATAGATTAGCTATATCCTTCCAAGGGCATCCAACCACTCATGGGCTCTTCCTTGTTCAGAGGGAGACCACTGCAGTTCACTCTATTCTGGGACATCCTGTTCTATTTCTTCACTCTACACCATCCTGCCTTCCATCTCCTAGGGTAAACCCTAACTGCCTTTTCCCTGGAAAGCCATGACAGTCTCTCATCTGGTCTCTACTCTTTAAAGCATACTTTGTGCTGCACGACACCTCAATCAGGCTGCCTCACTTTGTTTAAACTCCTTCAGTGCCCTTTCCATGAAGAGGAGGGCTCCACTCTCTGATAGGCCTCTCTATGACTGGACCCCTCATCTTTCCATCTTTGTTTCCCACCAATCCCAGGCCCGGCAACATCAAACCATACGTGATGTCCTTCCCACATCAGTCATACCAATACTTACTTTCATAGGTTGGGTCATGCTAACCCTTCCTTGCCATCACCTCCCCTTCACCGCCCACACCCTTCACATGCCTACCTTCTTGACACAGCTCAGGTGTTACCCCTTCCAATTCTGCTCTGCCTTCTTGCAAAGGCTGGGCTCCCACAGAACTGGGTCTTAGAACGTACCACATGGCAGTGACATTATCTGCTGCTACATCTTTACATGATTTGTAAGTGCTTTGAGAGAAGAGGCTGTGTCTTTTCACCTCTGTGTCCCAGCCCCTCTGCACCAAGCACTCCATAAATGTTTATTGTGCGGAACAGAATTAAGAAGAGCATGTGCAATTTCACGATCCTTATTTCCTCACTAATGATTCACTTAAATAAATAAACCTCCCTAGAGGTCTGTTTGCCTGTTTCTGGGCCCCCTATATCTGAAGTTGCTAGAAGTCTAACTGCTAGTTGATCCATCTCAATCATACAGTTCGTCATTACACAGTTATTGAGCATCTACTATGTGCCGGGCGTTGTGAACAATTATACTCAGAGGTACAAAACATGGTCTCTGTTTTTGAGGAGACAATAACCTGGAGGCTTTTTCTGGAAATTAAAAATAACATCGTTTGCAACAGAGCATTTTTAATAAAAAAGACATGAAAAAATTTCTTTTCCCTTTTACTTTCTGAAAACGTTTGATTTTCAGCTTGCCTGAGGTTCTCAAGCCACAGGAATCTGGGTTTTGTTTATAGCAGCCATGGTCTGCCTGACAGGACTGAGAAAATCAAATGAAGGGGAAGTATTTTATGTGAATGTATATTTTTGAGCAATAAAAAGATTCTGGAACTTAGAAAAGCAACTGTAGACCAAATAGGGGGAAAGTGAAGACTTGTTTCTTTATCTGTTTGTTCCCCACTTTGGGGGAAAAAAATAATTGAATGACCTAGGAGAAAGGTTTGGTGGAACAACTTTGCATCTGTAGCAGAGATTTTACAGCTCTGTGCCAGTGCTTCTCAACAGAGGTGATTTTGCCACCCAGGGGATGTTTGCCAATGTCCAGATACATGTTTGCTTATCACAACTTGGGAGGGGGTTAGTCTCCTGGTGTTTTTTGGCCAGATGAAGGCCAAAGATGCTGTGAAACATCCTACAGTGACCAGACAGCCCCCACGATGATGAATTATCCAGCCTCAAATATCATAGTGCCAGTGCTGAGAAACCCTGCCCCGTGTTCCGGGATGGGATGGACACTAGCTGCATTCCACAATTCCACAAAAATAACCAAATGCAATCATGGTTCTTGATAGTCACAAGCTTGACCCCGAGTGGCTCTGACTCATGCATAAGGACAAAGCTGGGACTCTCACAGAGGCCGGAACAGAGCTCTTGGATGATTTTTATGCTATAATTAGTTTTTAAATACTCTCACCCCTCCTCTCCCTTCCCTGCTCCCAGCTGCCTTTAAAAAAAGAAAAAGAAAAGAAAGAAAAAAATTAAACAAACAAGAACAATCCCCAAAATACCCTCCGTTTTATCTGGGCCTTTCCCCCCCTTTGCAGATGAAGCGAAGCACAATAGAACAGAGAAAGAACACCATCAAAGGCTGCTGCTAAGGATCAGTGGTGGCTCGCGGAGCACAGCGAAAGCCTCACATGTGTGAACTACTCAGAGAGCAAGCACCTCCAACATACATGAAGTGCTTGGGCGAAATGTGATCATTATAATTTGCTAATTGTGCTTCCCCACTGTGACTTTTCTAGGTTTCTTATTTATTTAAACACAGGGGTATATGTTTGAAGTAGGGATATCCCAATATGTATTGTTCTCTCTTCTCCTGTGAGGATCATGTTTCTTCTGTCAATAACACAGACTCCGTTTTCCTTGAGCCCCAAATTACACTTCCTCATAAGAGATGAAAATGCCACATTTTTCTTGAGAACTTTATTCCCCATGACTCTGCTAATGACTAGAGTAAAATTGAGACGTTCAGGAAAAGGAATTCTCCTCCCATCAAAATGAGTAAACAAACCACAGGAAAACAAGGCCCCAGAAGCTAAAATGTGTAGAGGGTTTAAGATATGTTCTATAGGAGCCAGTAGGTGGTATAGTGGTTAAGGCACTGGACTCCCACATGGCTGACTGTGATTTGAGTCCCGGACCCAGAGCTTTGAAACTCATACTGGGTACGTGTGTGTGTGTGTGTGTGTGTGTGTGTGTCCAAAATCCCAAGAGAAGAATAGAAGAGAAGGGATTGCAGCATGGTCATCCCCGCTTGGGGCAGGGGGTGATTTCCTGCTTTCTCTCCTTCTGTCTCTCTCTGTCTATCAAGCACACACATCCTATAGGAAAAATTTCTCTCTTAAAAAAAAAATTCTATAAATCTGGAGGCTATCCCAGCTCTTTGATTGGACCTCCTTGATTGCCCAAATATTTGTACAGTCTACAACTAGCACCTGTTACATGGGCACAGAAACGTACATGTGTGTGAGACAAGATACTGTAGATTAGGAAAGTGGTGAAAGGGTTTTATTAGTGTTGGCCATGATGACAAAATCCTTTTACTATTTTCCTGTGGATTTTGTCTCTTGGCATTGGAATGATTGTCTTCCCGCTCAAGCCTCTCTGTACCTAGCTACTTGGGATATTCCACATGAGCACATTAATTCACATCTCCAAGCATGGTGAAGAATGTCCCCATGGTGTGAAACACTTTTCCAACCTGTCCACCAGGACAACTCCTATTCGCCTTCAAAACCTTGCTAGGACAGCACTTCCATGAACGTTGTTCTGATCTACAATATCCCCCCACACACACATATTTCTTTGTCCATGTAACAGGTGTCATTGGCGCCTTACTCATATCCTCTGTGACTATTCTACAAACCACCTGGAGATTCAGTGGACAATTCTTGTACGTGTCTATGGCTTTGTTTCTCGAGCATCTGTGTCTTGATTTGAGGACTTTCTCTGACCACAGGATTATCCCCAATGGGTAGGCAAGAGTGCTATGAAGTTAATGCCCCAAAAGCAACCATTAACCAATGAGGAATAGGAGTGCACTGATAAATACCCTGGCTTCCTTACTCCACAAAGGGACAATTCTCAAGGATGCTCTATATGTCTCAGAGGGTCCCAGCAGGACTGAAACCCAGCTGCTCACAGCAATTTCCACTTACGCTCTTGATTGGTTTTTTATTCTTCTTTGTTTCACTCTCTCATTCCCCTATTGCACTTCCTAGAAGTACCTCCCAAATAAATCAACGGCATCTGCTATGGTTTGGATAATAGTTTGTCCACCAAAGGTTCATGTTTTGAAATTTGGTCCCCAGTACAATGGCATTGAAGGTGGTGAGGCCTTTAAGAGATGAGGACTAGTGGATGGTAATTGGATCTAGGACTTCATTCATGACTTCAAGTTCTCATTCCATACCGAGTTGTAGCTCTGTGTGTAAGGGTTGATTCTCATAAAAAGCAATCATTATAATAGGAAGATGGATTCCCCTGAGTCTCTCTCTGCACTCACTTGCCATCCTTTCCACTTCTGTTGGCCATACTGTAATGCAAGCCTCATACCTTTGTACGTTCTAGCCATTAGAATTATAAGCCAAATAAACCTCTATTCGTCATAAATGCTACAGTCTCAGGTAGTTCTGTCAACAATGCAGTGGTGGACTAAGATACCACCCAAATCCTTACTACAGAGTTTACTTCTTGAGAGATATCTCTGTACAACTCCCATTATAATGTTATTGCTCTGTGTATGTGTTTCTGTGTATCTAAGATAGCTCTTCTGAAGGTAGGCACTATTTATTTTTTATTTTTATTTATCCTCAGTGCCTAAAACACAGTAGACCCTCTTTAAGTACTTGTTGAAGTGAATTGAGGAGAAGACTGAGAGGCTTAAGCACCACCTGCAGAAGACATGGGGGGGTGAGCCAGTGATTGTAGAAATGATGAGGAGAAGGATGTTGTTTTTAAAAACTGGATTGTTTGCTTACTAACTGTCAAGAACTATGGAGTATGAGCAATTTTTTAAAATATTTAAAGTAAATGTTTGTGAGAAAATGTAAAAATAAATAATAATAATAACAACTGGAAAAAGATGATTAATTAATGAGGATTTTTGAACTCCCAGAAACAGTAGTCAGAAAACGCATCTGCAGAGAGGAATTTGTGGTAAAAGGTTGACGCGAGGGTGGGATGATGTCCGTGGAGCCATTTTAGTGGCTAAGGTGGGAATCTCCAGCAGGACAGAAAGTGTAGACTGGGCAGAACACAGAGTTAGAGTAGAGAGGTGACTTGGGTCTTTTGGAAGATAAAAGCTCCTTGGGGTAGTTGAGCAGAGACTGACACCTCAAATGACATCAAGTGTTAGCCCTCTGAGGGTCACCATCTACTTGCCCCTAGCTTCTGCTCAGCAATGAGTGTTAACATGGTGAGAAATTAAACAAAACAAAACGTTATTTGCTCTCTAAGAGGCTGGGTGTGAGCTGGGTTATGGAGAAGACCTCTTGTGGAGAAGTCCTTGGAGACAAGCTAGAGGAAGAAGACTATGCCCTTGAGCCACTATGCCCCAGGTGCCTAGCTAGAGGGGTTAAAGGGTCCCAGGAACAGAAGACTGGGTGTTTTTCTGGTTCATGTGCTTCATCACAATGCTACATCTTTTCTTAGAGTTCTTTTCTCCTTGTATCTTCCGTTGTCTTTCATTTGTAATGATGCAATCCTAATGAAAAGTTCCAACTGACGTGGATGGGTAGACTATGTGAAAGATGATATTTAATTAGGCAAATGTGTATTGACAGTCCCCTGAGTGCAAGACCATGTGCCAGGAACTAAGCCCTAAGTGAGTAAAACTATAATCCCTCCCCTCTAAGAGCTTACAATTGGGTAGGACCATATTTGTAGTCCTACTAAATGTGTAGTATGTATGTTTATAGCACATTTCCAGGAGACCACAGCGAGGATGGGGCACACACAACTTTAGAGGACCACTAAGGTTAGAGCCAATTTCTGAAGTAAAGCAGAGATTTCATTAGGAGTGAAGACAGGGCAGGAATTCCACATACTCACTCATTTATTCATTTATTTACTTTCTTTGGGGGGTATTTCCTGAATTCTTATTATGTGGCAGGCACTGGGATAGAAACAGCAAATGAGATGACAGTCCTGCTGGTTATGGAATGCAGTGTCCAGTGCTAGCAGCTGCCAAGAACCAGGCTGTGACCATACAGTAGAACAAGGACAAACGTAAGCAGCTTGCACAGCATGTACGGTACACCACATGGGTGTATGCAATATGCCTCCAGGCAGGAAGGATCGAGGATGGTGTCCTCAAGGAGATAACATCCCAGCTGAGGCATTGGCCAAGTGAGGACTGAAGCAGAATATTCTGGGGGAAAGGGCCTTTCTATGCAAAGGCCTAGGGGTAAGAGGGCTTGAGGAGAGAGTGATAGATGAGGGTGGAGACATAAACTAGGACAATGTCATGAAGGGCCCATAAGAAGAATTTGGACTGGAACCAGCAGTTAGTGTAATGGCTATGTCTCTGGACTCTCATGTGGTTGACTGCGGTTCGAGTCCCGGGCCCAATGGCTTAAAACTCACGCTGGGTGCGTCTGCGTGCGTGCCCAAGATCCCGAGAGGAGAATGGAGGAGAAGGGATTGTGGTGTGGCCATTCCCCCCGGGGGGTGATTTCTCGCTTTCTATCTCTCTGTCTCTCTCTTTCTGGCGAGCGCACGTGCCCTATACTGAAAAACCTCTAAAAAAAATAAAAAGAATTTGGACTTTCTTCCCCTGACAAGTAATTATTGAGAGGCCTTGAACAGGGACAGGCTGTGTTCAGTTTTGCATTCAAGGAAGTTGGAGGGGAGAAGGAGTAGAGGCAAGGAGATCAGTTTGAAGGTGGTCGTAGCAATTCAGGTGAGAAATGGTGAGGGTCTAGGAGTGAATGATAATGGCAGGCAAGAATGGGGAGAAGTGACCTTATTAGCACATGCACATGCCTGCAGGCACCAATGAATGCAGTGGAGTTAAGAGATTCTGCAGGGGCCAGGAGATGGCATAGTGGTTAAAGCACTGGACCCCCACGTGACTGCTCACAGTTCAAGTCCCAGCCCTGGTGGCTTGTTCTCTCACTTTCCCTCTCTCTTTCTCTGATGACTTTCTGATGACTGTATCAAGTTAAAAAAGGAAGAGAGAGAGAGAGAGAGAGATGCTGCATTAGGGCCAGCCATGATCTAGTAGTTAAGGGACCTGGATTCCACACAGCCAACAGAGGTTTGAATCCTGGGCCTGTGGCTTGCCTAACAGACCTGGTGCATGTGTGCGTGTGCCCAAAACCCAACAAGATGGAGAAATGGAGGACAATGTGAGCATGCCCTGTTGCGGAGATGCTTTCTTCCTCGCCCCTTCTCTTTCTTTCTCTCTCTGGTGAGTGTCTGTGCCCTCTAGCAAAAACAAACAAAAAAAGACACCTTAGGTGGTCACAGCCCAGAGTGGCCATCTGCTTTACTCAGCTCAGCAATTCAAATGCTAATCTCTCCCAGAAACACTCTCACAGACATACCCTGACATGATGCTTACCCGTGGCCTTGGCTGGGCATCCTAGGCCCAGTCAAAGTGACACATAAAATTAAGGATTAAATGAAATAATGTAAATAAAAATACCAGCACAGTGATGATCCATACAAGTTGATCAAAACACAGTAAGTATTACTATTCATTCAATTATTTTATTACTAATGTTGAGTTTCTAAATGTGGGCTCCAACAGTGGGGAGCCACAAGGCGAAATCATATCAGCAAAGTCATACTGAATATAAGCCATGATTTATTATTATTATTATTTTTGGAGAAATTTTTGCTATAGGGCGCATGCGTTCACCAGAAAGACAGAGAGAGACAGAGAGATAGAAAGCAAGAAATCACCCTCCAGGGGGGATGGCCACGCCGCAATCCCTTCTCCTCTATTCTCCTCTTGGGATCTTGGGCACGCACGCACATGCGCCCAGCGTGAGTTTAAGCCACTGGGTCCGGGATGCGAACCACAGTTGGCTACATGGGAGTCCAGCGACATAGCCATTATACTAACTGCTGGTCCCAATATAAGCCATGATTAAAAAAAAAAAAAAATCCAAGGGGCCATCAGGTGACATGGTGGCTAAGGCCCTAGATTCCCACATGACCAATGGTGTTTGTCTCAGAACTGGTGGCTTGCTCTCTCACTTTCCCTCCCTCTCTTTCTCTCCCTGTCTCTCTTTGATGAGGACATGTGACTTACAGCAAACTAATAATAATAAAAAATAAGCAAATCAAATGAAATAAATACTTCTTTGAAAAACAAAACAAAAACCACTTCAAAAAAACAAGAGAGTGAAATAAGCTCATTTCTCATCATATTTGAACAGTTGGAGGTTAAAAAAAAGCTGGCCAATTTGAAATATTGTGATATAATTGAGAAAATGGGCATATGGTGGGAAATATTTAATAGGTTTCAAACTCCTAGATTTGAGTATCCTAAAAAAAATTTTAATGCACAGACTGTATTGTCAGTACAAATATTTGCAAAACTCAGTTATTTGTTTCTAGTCAAATTCTTTTTGTTACATGGAAGTTCAGATCTTGTGCTTTTTGGGTCATTGAAATAGATACCAGAGACAGTGTGGCAGGAGAGTGGGAGACGGCAGAGGGTAAGAGATAGGGAATCAAGGATGGGGGGGGGGGGGAAAGCAAAACATACAGGAAACAAGACATGGAAAATTATTTGCTGACAATAACATGTATGTTGATGTGCTTGATTGAGCCAGTATAGTGTACTCGGGATGGAAAATCTCATTTTGTATGCTGTAATGATGTACAGTGAATGAATGTAAATAAATTAATTTAAATTAAAAATAAAAAAAGAAATATCAGTGGGTTAGCTTTTTCCTCTACCTGCACATAGCAGCATGTTTACCCTAAAGGTTGAACAAAGCAGAACATGTGCAGTATTTGAAACCTCTGGGTCTGGCCTGGCAGCCCTCTGACAGCAGCCATGCAATTGACCTTGGGAACAACCGCGATGCTGCAAATCTAAGCCCTCCAGAGTAACATGAGGATGGTGACCCAGGTTTTGGGTCATTCCTAACCAAAGGCCTTATAGAGGGATGGAGCCAGGATAAACCTTCATGTCTTGTACAGAATATGCAAACACACAGAATGACAGCTTCTCTTCCATTGTGTCAGAGTAGCTGGAATTTTTACAAGACAACTTTTAAGGTTATGGCCGGGCAGAGCGTTGAATACCCCCCACAGGACCTATTGGAAAGTGAACACCCTGATCGAGATGGTGTCTTAAACTCCATGAACTTCCCCAGCGGGTAACAAAGCAATAAGGAATCCTTGTGCAACCCTGTGAAATTATTTTCCTTTCCACTGTCCCTGGTTACTCATGTTCTCCGTGCACCCAAGAACAAAATGGTGGCCATTAGGCCGTGTTTACTCAGCAAGTGCTGCTGTCCTTAGGAGCCTGGCTGGCCTGATACTCTGTGATCTTTTGAGAGCTGGCTCCAATCCGGCCCCAGGAAGGATCTTATTACTTTTCCAAAACACTGGGGATCATCATTTAGACACAAGAGTAGAAACCGCTTCAAACTTCCAGTTAAAAACAAACAGCTATCTGGTTAAGAAATAGGTTGATTTCCCATCACTACCACTGTACTGAGGCCTGTTTGAGTACTTGGTACCACCTAATAAGCCCACTGAGGTCCTTGTTGGAGAAACAAATATGAACTTTACAATAGATAAATTTCTTTTTCTTTCTTTCTTTCTTCTTTCTTTTTCCTTTTTTAAAAGAGATTTTTGCTATAGGGCACATGTGCTTGCTGAAGACACAGAAGGAGAAAGTGAGAAATCACCCCCCGCGGGGTGACCATGCCACAATTCGTTCTCCTTCATTCTCCTCTCAAGATATGGGGCATACATGCACTTGCATTTGGCGTGAATTTCAAGTGGCCGGATCTGAAACTCAAACCACAGTCGGCCAGGGAGGAGTCCAGAGCCACAACTAACTACATCACCTGTTGGCCCCAATAGATCAATTTCTTGACTCTAGACTTGCGACTTGCAATGCAATATCAAGCTCACCTAACTCGATACTACAGTCACCTGAGCATATATATACACTCTCATTTTTCTTCTTTCTCTTTCTCTTCTGTTTTGTAAATGACTGTTTTGAATCAAAGACAAAAAATGAGAAATGAACTACAGAGAAAGAAGAGGACATTCAGAGGACTGAGCCAATGTGAAGGTTCTGAGTCCCTGTTCCCTCGTCATGTTCCATCTGAAGCACACAGAAGCCTCCTGACCACAGTGTGTCTCTGTGGTTAAAACCGTATTTGAATGATAGTCCCTGCTAGGTTTTTTTTCTCTCTCTCTTCTTTTCTTTTTCTTTAAGTTTATTTATTTATTTCCTCCATGAGAGGGAAAGAGAGACCCACACATGCTCCAAATCAGGTACCATTATGCCATAATCCACCCCCAGTCCCAGCCCTTGGATCACAGGCACATGCGTGTGTGGCTGCTGTGCTCAGGGAGGTCCCAGGACATGAACGCATGACTCTTCTTACCTAAGTTCAGTTGCATTACCACTCCTCCACCACCTAGCCCCTTCTGGGATTTCCTTACATTTTATTTTTCATTGATTTGTGATCTTTCTCAAAGTGGCTTGTAGATTTTAAGAGAAAGCAAACCTGTAATTTAGTTAAGATATTGAGTATGTGAAATCAGGACTAGCAATAAAAGAAACGAAGTGAGGATGTCATTGGTTAGTGAGTGAGAGTTGTGCTGTTGGACTTTACAGTGAGGATTCTGTTCAAACACAATCCAGTGCATTGGCACTGCACTTTGTGTCTAACTCTATTATCCCTCATCATGTAATTCTGTATAAATGACTTAAATGGAAACATCTTGGACTGGACAGAGCACAGTTTTCTGAGTCTGGCACATCTGGGTTTAAATCCTGGCTCTGCTACCTAAATCGATAGAGACCTTGGCATATTAATTAACCTCTCTGATCCAGTTTTTTCATCAGCCAAATAGAGAGAGTAACCCTTACCTCATCATGTTTTATGAAGAATAGATGAGACGGTGTGTATGAAAATATCTTGCACTTTCTCCTGTTTTTATTTTTATTTTCCAGACTTAAGAAATTAATTATACCTGCCATCTACCTGTCTAACAGCTATGGGGAAGGTTAGTTGTTACCTAGAAAACAGTGAGTAAAATTAAGTAGTTCACTAGAGAACTATTTATTATTAAGAGTAAAGCAGTGTGGGGCCAGCAGGTGGTGTGGTGGTTAAGGCGCTGAACGCTCGGCTGATTGTGGTTTGAGTCCTAGACCCGGCAGCTTAGAAATCATGCCAGGCCAGTGTGCATGAGTGCCCAAAATTCCTAGAGGAGATTGGAGGAGGAAGGATTGGTTATCTCCTTGCGGGGGGACAATTTCTCACTTTCCCTCTTTCTATCTCTGCCTCTCTCCAGAGACCACACAAGTTCTATGGTAAAGCCAAACCAAAACAAAGAAACAAATTAAGCAGTGCAAATATTAAGGGGTTTAAGGGATGTGGGGTATTCCCTATAATTTGTGAATTGTTAGAGGGGAAACTTCAAGGACAAACAAGATTCGTCTAAGAATGACTTTTATAGCATCTGGTTTCAGTTATTCGGTAAAAATTTCTGATTTCTAAGGTTTTATGATGGTACATGAGTGCAAATATTCAAATCAAATGGTTTTGGGAGTCTGTGTCATAAAAAATATATCTCATCAAGTTAAAATTCTTTATTTGACATTGTCCAATAGAGAAGCCATAACTAGTTTAGCAATCTCTACATGCCAATAATAATAATAATAATACTTGTGCATGTACATTCGAGGGAGAGGGATCTCAATTTGCAGTAAAATTCACATTTTAAAGTCAGATAAACTTTTTAAAATTCATAATGTTTTTTAAAATTTCATAAACACAACTTCAGGTGTGTAGATGTTTTTGTAAGTAAAGTCCAAGAAATTTTGCTGAACTTTTCTTCTTCTTGACATAAAGAACCAAAACTATAACAATTTTCCTTCAACTGAAGATTAATATTTCAAAGGATTTCTTCTCAAGAGTAAAGTTTACAGTAATATTAACCACTAGGGATAAAGGAAAATTATTTTATTCTTAAAATAATATGTGTGTTCTTAGGCAGCAGGAAACCTGAAACTGCCTTAAAACTGTCCCCAGGGGCCATGCCCAGGACAATCCCCAAGCGAATCTTTACAATGGGAAGTTCCAACACGGACCGTGCTTATGCAAAATGTATTCTTCCTGAAAAAAGTGCCAGGGACTTGGAACATTTATAGAGTTTATGGTTATCAAATGGCATATATACTTTATAATTGAAACCATACTGTTAAGTAACTTTTAAAATCTTATCCTTACTACTTCCTGATAAGCTCCCCAATTTATCCTTTTAAAGAACGAACATGGCTGGGAACCAGCAGTTAGCGTAATGGCTATGTCGCTGGACTCCCACGTAGTCGACCGCGGTTCGCGTCTCGGACCCGGTGACTTACAACTCACGCCGGGCGCGTGTGCGTGCGTGCCCAAGATCCCGAGAGGAGAATGGAGGAGAAGGGATTGCGGCGTGACCATCCCCCCTGGGGGGTGATTTCTCGCTTTCTGTCTCTATGTCTCTCTCTGTCTGTCTGGCGAGCGCACGCGCCCTATAGCGAAAAACCTCTCAAAAAAAAAAAAAAAAAAAAAAAAAAAGAACGAACATGGTATTTCTTAATAATAACTCAAAAAATACAAAATTTTGCCAGGTTTACAAGGACCTTTAATTTTTCAACCACTACCTCACTTTTGTTAATGGAAATGAAAACTCTGGAAGGTTTGAGAACTCAGTACAAATAAGCAAGTTTCAGTCCTACTGATTGTTAGATGTAGGTGCACACCAAACCTTTAAGCTTAAAACATTCTAAACTTCTTTTCTTTCTCCATTTTTGACCATTTCAACAAGATAACACCAGGTAAATGTCCTAACACATACGCAGTAAAAGTTGCCTTCATGAATAAAAATTCCACTTATTAAGCTGATAACTCCTTTGGCTTAAATACCCAGTGACAATATGGCATTTCCTTCACGGAAAAGTAAGATCAGTGGGTTTGACAAATCACCGAAGTGGAGTTCTATGCTGACCTGCTGACAGTGAGCTCTGGTTTGTGTTCTTCAACACGCTATTCAAGCTCCACAACCAAGCATCTTCTTCAGAATTTATTTCTAGGTTCAGTGACAGCCCAACCTAGGTGGAACAGCCTGTAGTGCACTGGACTGTAGTGCTGGAAGCCACAGGCCCAATTGCAAGGTTCAGATCTAGGTGGGCCTGAAAGCATACTGGGTAGCCAAGATCTGAGAAGCTGGAGGAGTGAAGAAAGAGAATCCTAGCAAGGGCTCTCTCTCTCTCTCATGCATGTGCATGCTCTCTTCATAAAGAAAAAAAAATAAAAACCTCAATGCTGAGATTTGTTGGGCAGTTGGGAATTTGCATCCTAAATGAGGAGCCTCTACCATGACATAACCAAAGTTGAATAAGATTTATAATGCTCTAGAGAGTCTTGATTATTTGGCCACTACATCATTGTCATGAACTAGAATGAAAAGTCTGGATGGTTTTGAGAACTCAGTAGTAATCATACAGGATATACTGACATCTGGTGGCATTGATTAAGCAAATGCTTAAGAATTAATAATCAACACTCTAATTAAAATTACCGACTGAATTACTTTGAAGTATTCAAGACTTTCAGAACTTTTCTAAACTCCTTAAAACAAACAAACAAAAAAAAAAAACCTTTGATTTTTCCCTCTATAAAACTAATCATCTGGCCTAATCCATTCATTTAAGCATTCAGTAGAAAGTTATATTTTAACTCAAGATTAATTAATCATAGATTAATAATTATAGGTATAAACCGTTGGCTAATTTAGGACTCTAATGTTAACAATATGATGTAAACGATAATCAATTTATGTTTTTTTTTTTTGCTTTGTTTTCAAGGAATACTTTAACATGGAATAAATGTGATTCTGCTAGTTTCCTACTTAGGAGCCAAGAGTGGAGAGCTGCCTACAATAAAAATGGGGTGTGGTGTGTACAATTTCATACTACTAAATCATTTGACTTTTCAAAAATACATCTAATCAAATCGAGGAGAGAATTACCACTGTCTCCTTATTAGCATGACTCTCTCCAGTTGTCCATCAAGAGGAGTAAAACAATAGTTTCCATCCTGCTTTTCCGAGTGAAAAATGAAGACAGATTTTTGACTTGCCCCAAGTCAGCATCAAGTCCTCGAATAGATTCTGGGAGTTGCTACATCTTGGTTCTTGCCACCTTTTGATGTGTGTTTCCATTTAAGTTGAGTGACATGTAGTCAGTTATCATGGTTTTAAAAAGAGTTCTGTAAGGTCTGGCTTTTGCATCAAATTCTGGACTAAAATTATGTTTAAATTTTGTTTCCTCTAATCTTTTCCTGGTTTTGATTATTTTTTAAGAGTAGTTGATGGTCTCATGACACGAGCCTTCTATTTTGTATTTCGTGTCTCGTGTTTTGAATTTTTGGTGAAATTGTGGGTTTGATCTTTGACCTCTGTTTACTATAATACTGATTTGCCACTAATTTGATAGCAAGCCATAGGGGTCTACTGTAAACATGCTGCTCACTTTACATAGCTCTGTTTTACTCTTAAGTGAAGAAATATGTGTGTAGAATATAATTGAAAGGCTCTTGCAGGAGTAATAAAAACCACATAAGTTTTCAACTTCCCAGGTAGCACTCAGATTAATATAATCACTTTCTGTGATGGAAGGACCTGGTAAATAGAGAGGAAGTCATCAATGTAAACAGGTATAACCAGCATTAGTTTTGACTTGGTCAATATACTTATCCAGAAACATGGGAATGTGGTTATAGACCACACAGTCCTGCCTAAACTGGCTGGGATGCTCAGCCCAGAGAACTCTGATCACAGGTGTGGTCAGCGTGGGAGGTGAGATCAGCCTTGCATCATTTCATGAACTGATCCTGAAGGCTCAGGCAATGGGGAAGGAAACATATGATGCAAAGACATTGGGGATGGGGTTGGGGGGACACTGGATAGAAGTAAGAGTAGCAGAAAGTGGCCTCATACACTGCAGGAAGCACCTACCTGGCAAGTGATACTTTCATGAATTTTATTTCCTGTTTATCAGACTTTCTAAAGAAGACTGTGTTTAGTTTTTAATCCCATTGCCAGAGAGAGATAAGACCTTGGAGAAACTACAAGGCAGGGTTTGCCTTGTCTCAGCTGCACCTCGGGGTGCAAGCCAGGGAAGCATGAGCAATGCTGGCCTCAGGAAGGTAGGACCTAGCAAGGCCAGTGTTTGGGAAGGAAAACACTGTCTCCTTCTTTCTCCCTGTTCCTCCAACTGTCTGTGAGTTACTGGCCTGAGAGGCAAAAGGTACAAAAGGGTTGTGTTCTCGGTGTATATTTCCAAGTCTTAATTTCTTATGGGTGGTTCACGTTATGCCATTTAAGATTGGTCAGCCCTGTGACTGAGCTTCAGTTAAACATACAGCATCAGCTGTTGCCCTGGAAAAACTTGGATTCAATAGAAAGAATTTGCTATTAAAAACACATTTATGGGGGCCAGTAGGTGCATGGTGGTTAAGACGCTAGATTTCCACATGGCAGATCGCAGTTTGAGTCTTAGTCCTGGTAGCTTAAAAATTGTGCTAGGCACAAGAACAGGCATGCCCTAAATCCCAAGAGCATGGAAGAGAAGGAAATGTGGTGTGGCCATCCCCTCTGGGTGGTGATTTCTCACTTTCCTACTCACTGTCTCTCTCCAATGAGCACACATGCCCTATGGCAAAAACCAAAAACCACAAAACACATTTATGAGGCCGGCCAGTGGCATGGTGGTTAAAGGGACTGGATCCCACATGGTCAACTACACAGTTCAAGTTCCAGACCCAATGAGTGGTTTGAACACATGCTGGGTGCATGTGTGTGCGTGCCCAAAATCTGGAGAGGGAGCTGCTTCCATAGCAATCAATAAGCAGAAAAAGGCAGGGGTGGGGTGGGAGAAGGAGACCTGTTTCCCTCCTCTTACCCCATGCCCAGTGTCTCCTGGAGTGGCACTCAAGACATTGCTTGAACCATGCTCCAATCTGACACCTTGATCAAACAATGAGGAATTTGAAATCCAGAGAGGTAAAGGGATTTACCTGAGGTCACCCAACAATTTGGTGACCCTGCTAGGATCACAACCCAACGCTCTGGATCAGCCCATGCCTCTGAAACAGCTGGAGTTATGCCTGAAAAAGATAGGAAAAGAGATTATGGCATGGTCACATCCCCCCTGAGGGGTGAGTTCCCACTTTCCTTCTCTCTCTCTGTCTCTCTCCTGTGAGTGCACATGCTTTATAGCAAATAAATAAATAAATTTTAAACAAAATTTTAAAACACACACATATTTGTGATATTCAACCTAGTCTCCCTTTTTTGGTTTCATCTCATTTCTCTTAATCATATTCAGAGATAACAGGAAAATAAAATAATTTGTCCAATAAATATTCATTGAGCCTCTGCCTCCTCTATATACAAGGCAAGTATTCAAAGGAGAAAACAAATACATAGGACATAGGCAGTCCCTCAAAAAGTATCCGTTTCCACTGGAGACATGGCACATACGCATGTGCAAAATTAAAAAGCAATACGAGAGTCTCACTTGTAATATTGACACCTACAAGACAAGAGATGTCACAGAGGGGTAGGATTCTGAGGAAAACAAGCGGTGCCAACCCAAAGTGCATGAGTTCAGAGGAGGAGAAAGAGAACACTAAGGGTGGGAGCTCAGGAGAGGTTTACCAGCAGGACAGCAATAGACCTAGAACTCCAAGGGTGGCCTTATACATGGAGAAGGGGAAAAGTCTAACCCAGAGGAACAGATTCATGGGCACGTTGCATAGTGCAGGACACACCGGGTCTAACCTGGCTCAGCCTCTAACAACTGTGCCACCTTTATCCAGTCTATTAAACCGACTATATCTGAGTTGTATCACGGATCTGTAAATGAGAATATTAATGCCTCTGACTTGCAGGAGGAGCACTATAATGATCAAATGACATAATAGGCATGAAGATGCTTTGTGATACCAACATAAGGGACAGATTAAAGAATGCCTGAAATGCCAGTGTGTTTCGCTTTAATCCTCTAAGTAATAAGAAGTCATTGAAGATCTTTGAAGAAGGGAGTGAATGACATGATGAACAAGGTGTAAGGAACCTAACTCCCTTCCTCAGCTCCCTCCTGTAGCCTGGCAATCAGTCTCTCTTCTCTGCTGACAATTCCCTGTGATGTCAATTCAACATCTCCTGCAGGCACTGGGAGGAAAATCCACCCAGCTCTGGGGAAGGGCCAGGCAACGCCTTGAAGTAATCAGGCTATGTAAATCAAAGGCCTTGTTGCAGCCTGGTCC
The DNA here is from genome assembly GCA_026018925.1 of Tupaia tana. Classification (NCBI taxonomy): domain Eukaryota; kingdom Metazoa; phylum Chordata; class Mammalia; order Scandentia; family Tupaiidae; genus Tupaia; species Tupaia tana. Next base: position 53,112,172 of record JAKSZU010000008.1, on the reverse strand, counting down.
TCCCATTCACTTAAGCATATCTATTATTTCTGGAACTTTTTCCAGTTTATTCACATTTCAAGATGCTTCATGCTGTGTACAGAGCATTCTTGTACTGTGTCACCAGAAAGCATCCTTGTTTTATGAAGTGCTGTCTTTGGCGAAGCAGCCTTAAAGATCATTAGCCCTTTTCTTGTCTCACTGCCTTGCTGAATTCAAACACACTTCTAAGCCTCTATAATCTTTTTTTAATATTATCCACCTTTTGAGGTGAATATGTCTCTGAACATATTTACTTTTTCCTACATTTGGATTTCACTTTAATCACTGAGCTGCTAAATTTATATTACACATATTATAGAGCTTAACTTAGTGATGAGTCATTTTGCTGAAATAAATCAGAAAATCATTACATCTCCAAAACCTTCACCAAATAGTTATTAAAAAAGAAAAAAGGAAAAAAAGAAAAAAACTATTATCTAGTTTAGTTTTTCTTTTCTTTGAAACAATAGAACGGTTTGGAGGAAATGAGAGGCTGTGTCTAAAGTCCTTTGTAATCCCATGAGCATTTCTATGATTTCTAGTTCCTGTTTTTCTAGGCTAATTGAAATAACTGAATCTAGAAACCGTGTTTTTCTTTATATCTTTCACCTAGTTCAGGGGGCAGCACACTTTCTGTAAAGGGTCTTTCTGATAGTAAATATCTTCAGGTTGTGGCCATATGGTCTTTGTCACAAATAAACTTTGCAATGGTGTCATGAAGGCAACTACAGACAACAAAAATGACAGGTGTGGCTGTCTTCCAATAAAATGGCAATGCAGTGGAAGGGTTTGACCTTTGAACTCATCTGGCCCACTTGCTCTCAAACTTCAATGTGTATTAAAATTACCTGCAAAATTGCAACTCGTGACCAAAAAAAGAAAAAAACAAAAAGCTCAAATCCCAGATTCTGATTCTGGGTGTCTGAGCTGGGGTGGAGGCTAAGGCTCCCCAGGTGATTCTGATGCAAGAAAATTTTAAAACCCCTACTCTTTCCTTAAGAAATGCAACCCCAAAATCTCATTTTAACTGCCAATTTTTGATAAGAGACTCATAAAAGGTGGATTTAGACAAGAAAATCAAAGTTGGACCAATAAAGATTAACATATTTTAAATAGAAAACATAAATAATTTCTGCGTTAGAAATTTTAGGGCCCAATAATTTTGCTCCATTATTTCAACTCACATCAATTCCTATAAATTACCTAAATGGTGACATTTAAATAAGTCTTTGAACTATAGCTATCGCCAAATAATATTTTGGATTTAGTCCGTAAGGTGCAAATTGAATTTAAATAATCCCAAGTGATTTAAAAAGGTTTATTAGCCTTCCAACCTCTAAAATAGTTTACTACTACTATTATTAAAATTATCATAACCAAAAAAAATTACTTAATAGTAAGAGCTTTACAGTCCATAAAATACCCCATTGTTTTAGCATAGCATCAGTTGATACTTTATAAATCTGGATCCAGACTTTTTCCAAAAGCTTGTTGAAAGCTACTCAGCAAAGTAATGAAAAGAGAGAAAATATTTTTTTCCATATAGAAACTGAGAGAAACATGGGTCCCACCCTGCACAAAATCATTTCTCATACCAAGAAAAGACACTCAAATTATAAACAGATGGACAATCACATGGCAATCAATTAAAATACATCAGGTGAGATCTGGTTCCAGATTTGAATTCCATTTTTGCTGGCTAACCCCACGGTTTCCTTAACAGTGGGATGAGCCGCTACGTGGAACTGTAAACTCTGACCCACTCCCTGTCCTTCCCTCCCCGGATGGCAAGGTCAAGACTGCTGCAGAAGCACAGAACTTGGCAACCAAGGACACTTCCATTACGCTTGAGCCCATCTGCCAGCTAGCGGTGATGGATGAGAGAATGAACCACAGCCCTTCTTACAGAGTGGATGATTTCCATTTGGTGCTCCTTCGTTCTTCAACGCCAAGCTAATAATTTTTATTTTATTATTTTCCTTTCTTTCTTAATAGCATGTTGCCTGCCTGGCATACTGTACAAATGCAGACTAGGTTAAGCAAATCAGTCGAATTCTTGACTTTTAATGAATGACTTTATAGGCACAAATCGCCTTGTTTTCTGGCACTTTGGTTTTTGATAAATGGGAAGATAACACTTTTTCATGTATTTAATTACAGGACAATAAACAGGTTAATCTTGGCTATAAGGCAATTGGACATTGGAACCGAGAAAATTCAATAATCTGATATTTTCAATTGTTGTTGTAAGTGATACAAAGCTGTTTTAAATATGTGGTTAATGATGCAAGACTTTAATGCCTGTATAATTAAGAAATGATTTTATACTTGCACTTGGCAAACATAAACTAACTTATAAATGTGTACTTAATAACTTAATAACATAGTAATGATCCTTGTATGTGTCCAAATCCTCTTAAAACCCGGAGCGCCACCTCCCAATGAGGACACATTTGGTACTCCTCAGGTTTTATTTTGAAAAGCTGCTAATCCTCGGCTTGTCCGCACTAACATGAGCACTGGTGATCTCACTGGTCTTGTTCAAAATGAGACGAATCACACTGAGACTGTCTAATGCCACCGATGGCCTAACAACCATCGCTCGGCGGTGAATGAGTGCCCAGCACACACCAGCACTGTCGATCCCATTCCAATGCATGGCCAATAAAGCCCACGGCGTTCTGGAACCACTCCTTGGAGGTCAAACTTACAATGCATTTTCCCCACAGACTGTGGAGTAAAATGCCTTTATGTTTGCTTGATTTAATTTTTTTCCCAAAAGAACAAGCATCATGGCCCAAGAATGTTGGTTTACTACCAAATGGATATTTTATCGTTACAGCCACAATCCTCTTAAATAATTATATCCCTCTAGATTGTATTCCCTCTGTGACTGTCTTCATTTTGAAAGCAATCTTCAGACTTCTATTGTGATCCAAGAAGATGTGCATTCTCATTACATCTAATATACATCTCCCAAACTTCTTCAACTTCAGGTTTGATCTCGAAGCGAAACAGTGGATTGTTCACATGTACCTTTTACTTACAAAGTGGATGATTTCTTTTTTAAGAATTATTTTACTTAATTGACCAGAGAGAGAGAGAGGGAAAATGATATAGCAAGCTGCCAGGTCCGGGACCTGAACCACAGTTGGCCATGTGGGAGTCCAGCAACCTTAACCACCATGCCATCTGTCGGCCCCCAAAGTAGATAAATCTTTAAGTGGTTGCTTAACTTTCTATATAAAGTGCTACTAACTTCTTTAAGAATAGTACAAGAAGCCTCTTGCTAAAAACTCCTAAAGAATGTTGCTAAAATGAAGGGGAATATGATAAAGAACAACTCACTTGTCCTAAAGGAAGACTTTTCACATAAATGTATACTCTTCCTGGGTCCAGTGATGGCGTGGAGGTTAAGGCAGCTGGATCCCACAGGGCTGACAGCACAGTTCAAATTCTGGACCCAGGAGCTTGAAAAACATTTGAGGCATGTGTGCATACATGCCCAAAATCCCAAGAGAAAGATGGAGAAGAGATTGTGATGTGGCCATCCCTCATGGGGGGGGGGGGGTGCTTTCTCATTCGTTTTCTCTCTCTCTCTCTCTCTCTCTCAATCTCTCTCCCTGGCAAGCACATGCATCCTATAACAAATTTTGTTTTAAATGTATATACTCTTCCCTTCTTTTTTGTTCATTCATCAAGCACCAAACTGTAGTATATCAACATCTTAAATAAATAAGCCTCCTCGGTTCCAAACAAGGAAAAGGTAAACAAGAAGAGTCTCTGCTCAGGAAAATTATGTCTTCCCTCCTGATGAAGAACCATCATTTTTAAGCCATGCGCTCTCCCTCCACTTCATACCTGCCTAAATCCTACTTATCCCTCAATGCCCCCCCAACACTTCTCCTTCGACACCTTAACCAACTCAAGTTCTACACATTCAGTGGTGTTCTCTAACTTCCTCAAAGCAGATGGCCAGTCTTTCTGGCTTGAGTTCTCTAACTTCCTCAAAGCAGACGGCCAGTCTTTCTGGCTTGATAGCTCTCTGACAATATATTGATTAGCCTTCTGTGGTTCTCTAGAAGTTTTACATCTGTATGCTATGGCTTTCCCAGGGTCACATAGCCAGTAAGTAGTTAGGAGGGAGGGAAAAATCCATAGTTCCTGGCTCCCAAATCTCTGATCTTTCGCTTCATGTCAGTCACATATCTCCTTGAGGATTGCTCTGTTACTCTTTTCCCAAAGGACTGTCACTTAGTATTTCATGTGTTGCATAATGACTCCGTAAGTTACATTTTTCTTTTTTTCAATTTTTAAAATTTTATTTCATGATAGTATGTATGTGTGCACAACAGAGAGAAAAAAAGAGAGAAATAGAGAGATCAGGGTCTCTTCACACTGAGAACATCTTTCCCCAGCCCTCCAACTCCTCAGGATCCTGGCCACATGCTCACTTTCAAGGTGTGGTTCCCACTACTGGATGCAAACCTGTGATCTGCCATGTGGTTTCCAGCACCGCTATTCAGTTCACTACAGACTGCGCTATCAGCTGGGCCTCTACGTTGCATTTTTCTAACTGGTTCTGCTGCTCCTTGGATTTCTGCTTCACCGGCTCTTCATCTTTGTATTGCTCTTTCAGCTTTGAAGATTCCCCAGGTTATTATCAGTTACTTACTCTTTTGTGTTTGCTGCCTCAGTGACTTCATTTATCCCCACAGTCAGCCACATGGAAGTCTAGCAAAGTAACCATTTTGCCATCTGCTGGCCCCCGTATTTTTAAACTTTTTCCTCCTGTGTCGGTATTCCAATCACTAGCCGAATCTTGTGTATCTGTCTCCCCTTTTCCTTTTCCTAGTGGCATCTCCATAATTCAGGCTTTCTCCATGTCTCTTCTGAGCAGCTGCAATAGAGAGCTCTTTTTCTCACTTCCTGCTCTCTTCCTCCCTCAAGCTTTCCTACACATCGTTTGAGGCCAGGGGATTAAATGATGCCAAAGCAAACAAGGCAGGGGCAGGCAAGTTCCTTGACCTTACACAGAGGGAAAACCAAGATTTATGAATCAAGGCAGAATAGACTTCTTTCTTAATTGAAAAATATAGGAAGGTAGGGACCAGCAGATGGCATAATGGTTACATAGCTGAACTCCCACATCATTGATTGTGGTTCGAGTCCTGGAGCCAGTGGCTTAAAACTCATGCCAGGCACGTGTGTATGCGTGCCCAAAATCCCAAGAGGAGAATGAAGGGGAAGGGATTGTAGTGTGGCCACCGCCTGTTGGGGGGTGATTTCTCCCTTTCTATCTCTCTCTGTCTCTCTGGTGAGTGCACATGCCCTATAGCAAAAATTTCTCCAAAATAAAAAAAAAAAAAGAAGAAGAAATAAACATATACAGGAAGGCAACAGAAGAAGGAGAGAGAAAAAAAGATCCTGAAGGGATATTCTGAAAGCCACAGAGGAGAAACAGGGTAAGCCAAATACTGAAGAGGGAAATGAAAATAGGTCTATATCTCTGATACAGTTACTTTCTTATCATCTATCTTCTTATCACCAACAAATATGTAATACTTAACTTTAAAGTGAAAAGTGCCCTAACTGGATAGCCATTTCATTTTGGTTTCACAATTAGTTATACCTGTCAAAGTAATGATTAAAGGATTGGTAGAGTGGGAAGTCATGGCAGTAATAAAAGGGATATAAGCCCAGGTCCTGGGTTTTTTTGTTTTCGTTTTTGTTTGTTTTTTATGAGCAGAATGATTACTACAGTATAAGTCTCAACATAGCCTTGTTTATAAGGTTGTCTTGTGTATACTTATCCACCAGTGCTGAAGAAAAAGCATCAGGTTTTATAAACATTGAGACTATCTCAGAGAAAATAAAACCAAAGAGGTTTTTAATGTAAATATACATATATATACATACACACATACATATATACACATACACATATCACATATGTATGTATATAGTATCCTTGAAACAGTGTTTTTCATTTTGCCACACTTTAAATTCATTTGTAACTGAATCAATAAATGGCAGAATAAGCAATCATTAAAAATTCCTTGGTACATTTCGTATCAAACTAATAGTAACTGACCCTTAGGAGTGTTTACACTTTACACGGTGAAAGCATCTTTACTTAGTACAGTTTTTTTTTTTCCAATGTTGTTTCCAACCACTTGTAAATTATGAAATCAATTTAGTGGGTCATACCAACATTTTTAAAAATGCAATAGAATTTAACAATGTTGAAGTGCATCACAAATTATAAGGGTTATCATTTCATGAAATTTTATTTCATTTAACACAGCTGTATGTATATGTACGCTGTGGTCACAATGTAAGAGATATTTCTTCTTGTGTGTTGTAGAAAAAAAAGTCTGAAAGTGTTTAGGTAGTATAATTTCGGGTAGTATAATATGCCTCCTGCTGCTTAAAAAGAGTAACGGGGGACCAGTAGTTAGCGTAATGGCTATGTCGCTGGACTCCCACGTAGTCGACCATGGTTCGAGTCCTGGACCCAGTGGCTTAAACTCACGCCGGGTGCGTGTGCGTGCGTGCCCAAGATCCCGAGAGGAGAATGGAGGAGAAGGGATTGCGGCGTGACCATCCCCCCTGGGGGGTGATTTCTCGCTTTCTGTCTCTATGTCTCTCTCTGTCTGTCTGGCGAGCGCACGTGCCCCTATAGCGAAAAAAACCTCTCAAAAAAAAAAAAAAAAAAAAAAAACACTGTCCGTGGAGCCCTGGACATCACTGAGACCCTTTCAAGGGAGTCTCCAAGTTCAATACTATTTTCACAATAAGACTAGGACTAGGATGTTACTTGCTTTTGATGTAAAGGCAGAAAAATGAAGGAAACTGTTAGGTAAAACTCAGCACCAACTGAGGCAATGGCACCAAATTGTACCATGGTGTATGTCACCATCACACACGCATGGATTCTCTTAGAGCACCAATTCACTTAACAATGACATTGACAAAGCAGCACAAAGTATCCATTTTATTAAATGCTGACCCTTGAGCACATATCGTTTTAATGTTCTTTATGAGAAAATGAGAAGTTCTCATAAAAATCTCGATGCATACCGATTATGATGGTTGACTCGAGGAAACCCATGGATGTGATTATTTGAGTTGTGAGCTGAACAAGTAGCGTTTTACTGGAATTTCATTTTCTCTCAAAAATAAGCATGGTTATTTAGATGTGGGTATTTGGCAAACATTTTCCCTAAAATGAACAAAGTGAGACTATCACTTCAAGAAAAAACAACTGAAAGTATTTATTGCCAATAATAAAATTCCAGTTTTCAAGGGAAAAAAATGAGACTTTTAGAGAACTTGACAGCATACCAATACTTAAAGAATTTATGATGAAATCAGTGATGATATTATGAAAGTGATTATTTGATATTGTATAGTGAAATGTGTCAATATTTGGAGGCTCTGTAGAACTCAATGAATCAATACTTTCCAAGTGACCAATGCATAATATTAACACAAGATAGACCAATGAATTTTAATGCAATGGTGTACAAAAAGTGGTTTTGATGTAGTTCAAATATCTACCAACGTTTAAGTAACCAGTCTTTAAGAAATGATCACTCTAGACTACCCCATAAAACAATGGTTAAGTGTAGTATGTAGGAAGCCAGGTCCCACATGTCCAGCTGTGGCTAGAGCCCTCACCCCTGTAGCTTGAAAAAGCATACCAGGCGCATGTGTGTGTGTGCTCCAAACCCCCAAAGGATGAAGAAATGGGAGAGAAGGAATTACAGTGTGACCACACTTTGTTGAGGGTTGCTTTCTCTCTTCTCTTCTCTCTCTCTCTCTCCCTCTCTCCTCTCTCTCTTTGGCAAGCATGCATGCCCAAAAACAATTTAAAAAAAATAATAACCTACTTGTCAAAATAAAAATGCAATACCCACAATGGTCTAAAAAGGCTGTCAAAATATCTTGGAGGCCAGCAAGTGGCATTATGTTTAAGGTGCTGGACTCCCACATGGCCAATCACGGTTCAAGTCCCAGATCTGGTGGCTGGAATATCACACTGGGCATCCCAAAAATCCCAGGAGAATAGAGGAGAATGGAGAAGGGATTGTGGTGTGGCCATAATCCCCTAAGGGGTGATTTCTCACTTTCCCGCTCACTGCCTGTCTGGAGAGTGCACATACCCCATGGCAAAAACTTAAAAAAACAAACAAACAAAAATTCCTCTCTTTTCCAGTTACAGGTTTGTGTGAGGTTAAATTTTCTTCATTTACTTCAACTAAAACAATGTATCACATCAGATTAGATGCAAAAACAGATCTGGAACACCAGTTGTTTTCTTTCAAGTCAGAAATTATAGAGATTTAGAAAAATGTAAAACAATGCCACTCTTCTCACTAATTCTTTTAGTCAAAGTGTCTTATTTATGTTATTATGTAATGAGCTGATTTTAATGAAGAAATAAATTTTAAGCATTTTTTTCTCAACTTCAATTTGTGGTGCAGAAAATATTAATTATAATATTGTAACAAAATTACAATTAATATTGTAACAAAAGCTCTTCGGGGTCTTCAATAATTTTTAAGGGTACTAAAGGATCCTAAGGCCAAAATGTTTGAAAAATACTTTCCTAGGCCATGTTTGAGTCCTCTCTCAAAAATCACCAAACTTGAAAGTATAAATTACAAAATTGAATCCCTGAATCAACAATTAATTATACTGTTCAAGAAAAGCTTACTAAAGGGCATGGATTGGGGATATTTAAAGTCATTTATGGGTTAAAAATTGGATTTTCTGACAGAAGAATGTTTAGTGCACACATCATATAGTAGGTAATTTAGTCCATTATTGGGTTGCTAACGTAAATACCTGAGACTGAGTGATTTATAAAGAAATTGAGGTTTATTTGACTCATGATTCTGGTGACTGGAGAGTTCAAAGGCATAGGGTTGGCCTCAAGCTGACCAGTGTCATAACGTAGCTGACAGAAACAGATGGGACAGTGGGCACATGCAGAGAGAGCAACGTGGGGGCAGCCATCTTCCTTTTATAACAACCCACTCTCTTGACATCTAACCCCCTTCTTGGGAGAGCTAGAACTCACTAGGTCTCTGGCATTAATTCATTAATAAGATTGATGTCTCCATGATCCAATCACTTCCCACTAGGCCCCACCTCTCAACACCATCACAAATTCTAAAACATGAGCCTTTAAGGGACAAACCATTACCTCAATCATGACAGTAGGAATGAATGACTCAGGGGCAAAAAAATAAAAAATAAAAAGCCTGAATGTTTTATCCCCTGCTGATAATGATTTTAAAATATTTAGTTCTAATTATTCTACTGTCAAGCTGACTATAATGTACACACATAACCTTTATTCATCAATAGAAGCCACACAGTCTAATAAGACACCTTAAATGCCTCATCTTGCCTGAGATGTTTATCACACTTGATGCAAGATGCCTGCCATCAAGAGCTCTTCTTAATGAAATGCCTGTGTGAGAACCCATGTGCCCATGCCCCCAGAACACTCCAGAGCAGACGTTATCCTGCAGTGAAAGTTGGTATGAAATCAACATGACTTAATTACATTCATCGCACTGAAAATCAAATTCTATGCCAATGATACATGGCACTTGAAGCATATTTTACAAACATTAACTAATTAATCTGCAAAACATCCCTGAGAGGCAAGGCTTAATGATATATGAGCTGACAACCTAATTATGTCTAATTATTCATAAGATTTCCCCCTTCCAAATGTTTTCTATTGCCGGTTCAAAGAAGTGGGATTTACCTTCTTAAAACAGATGTAGACTTCAGCTATCTCTTATTCTATCAAGAATTCTCTTTGCTACAAAGCATCCACTTTTCTTTATGAAACATAAAGAAACTACCATTTTCCACTGGAACAGCTTGTATAAACTCTTAAGTCCCCAAACCTTCATCTAGTGCTGAACTCACAGTTCTATGTCTTTAACTACACACTTTGCTTCTGTGTAACCTCAAGTAATTTTGATAATTACCTCCAATTGTTCTGACCAGTTTTGCTCTACCTTCCTCTTCTCTTTCTATCATATCTTTTCACTGGAAAGATACTCACAGACACAGAGTGTGTATCATCCATACAGTTTCCTTACAAATTTTGCATTCAAAAGTCTGTTGTCTCCCCCATGCTTTCCTGTTGTCTCCCTCTTCCTAAGCCTTCCTTAAGTTTCCTTAAGCTCTCTGCATTCCCTCATTTTTCATCCCACTTGAAATTCAGACATTTTCCCCCTTAATAATTCTTCTGTAGCTTCTAAATTTTTCTTTTCAGTAGTTAAGTGGGCCTTGAAAGTGAGTGCCATATGTTTAAAAGCATTGCTAGAAAGACATATTGTTAAGTGAGGTGTTATCATTTCTGAAAAAAAAAAAAAGATATTATATAGTTCTGTTTAAAAGTATATAGATTATCTCAGAAATGGAAATAAATGACAACTCTTATGAAAGTTATAGTAGTCAGGGTTCTTCAGAGAAACTGAACCAATAGGAAGTGTATATGAATGCATTCACGCACGTGTGTATAGAGGAAGAGAAAGAGATTGATTTATTTTAAGGAAACGGCTAACAAAATTGTGGACCTGGTTAGATCCAACATTTATAGGGCAGCTGACAGGTTAGAAATGCCAGCCAGTAGCATGGTGATTAAGGCAACTGAATTCCAATGGCTGACCGCGTGGTTCAAGTCCTGGACCTAGATGCTTAAAAAACATGGCAGGTGAGTGTGCATGCCTTCCCCAGATCCTGAGAGGACAATGGAGCAGAAAGAATTGCAATATGGCCATCCTCCCTGGGGGTGACTTCTCACTTTCTCTCTCCCTCTTCCTCCAGTGAATGCACACACACTATAGCAAGCTAAAATACAAAAGAAAATTTAAAAAGTAAAGAAAAAGAAATGTTAGTTGAAGTCAATGTCACAATCTTGAGCCCAAAGACAGTCTGGAGACAGAATTCCCTCTTCCTGAGGGAAACTTCAGTCTTGCCCTAAGACCTTCAACAGATTGGACAAGGCGCACCCTCCTTATGGAGGATAATCTGCTTTACTCAAACTCTACTGATTTAAATGTCAATCTCATCTAAAGAATACCTCATAGCAATGTGTAGACCGGTGTTTGACCAAACTACTGGACACCATAGCCTAGCCAAGGTGAAACATAAAATTAACCAATACAAGGGCCTACCTTGTTTGAGAAAGCATTTAATGTGACTGTGTTTTTGCAGTTTTGAGATCCTACCAGCAAATAAAGTAGCTGCTATACTAGATGTTTACTTATGATTTATCTGATGGTAAAGTTAAAGAATGTGTGTTTCCTTATGTTTTCAATAAAGAAGTAAACCTGAGGGGCAATATTTCTCTTGCATTTCCTATAACTACGGTAATCATGTAAACCACATTTTCCAGGGTAGTGCTGATTTCAGGCGCTCTGTCCCATTATCACTCTATGTGTCCTGATTTTTAACGTTAGAAAACATGCACACTATGTCTTTAACAAATAGTTGCATGCTCAACATGGTCTATAAATCTCAACAAATATTTACTGATTGAAATGGAACTTCCAGCCAGTGCACATTGTGTTTAAAATATGAAAATATACAACCAAGGAAAATTATCATTTTTCTTTTCACTTATTACTGAGACGTAAAGTGCAATCTGGTTCTTGTGTTTTAAATTTTCCATGTCCAGTTCTCAGGGTGTGGTTATAATGAATTGCTGTGCCAATATGAAGTAAGATACTTGGTAATCCAGGACAAGTTTAAACAGTGTTGAACAGTTTTTAAAGGTGAATGAATATGCAGGTAATGTATCCAGGGAAGAGCTTATATAGAAAGGGAGGGACACAGTGTTTATGGATTCTATGTGCTGGTAATAAAGCCTATGACTTCAAAAGAAAGGTTAATGGACTTCGTAACATATAAGAAGACAATAGAACCTGAGGATAAACGAAACATTAATAATTGTCTTTTTTCAATAAAAATTACTTGAGGCTTTTCTGGACAGTTCAAATTATTTTCCTACTTTACAATCTGATGTGATTTTCAAAAGTCCTGGCTGGTTCCAAAATGATATCTCAAAGGAGTACAAATTACACCACTTGGAATTCAGATAGCCCTGGTGAAAATTTAAAGGTATTATAGAAAAATGAATGATGAATCATTTCCAAGGAGGCCAGAAAGTGCCCGCACCAAAAGCCTTCAGATACTCAGTCAAAATTTTAGCAAGATTTAGAGACAGCTTGGGTACAGGGGGTGAAGATACAGGGGGATGAAATAATGTCTTAGCTGTGGTACGAGACTGGAATTAGGCTGATCTCATTATGAGAGACAGAAACATGAGGACAAAGAGCCAGTTTGGAATAGTTAGTAGAGGAGTGAAGGTGCTGAGTGATTCTGAACATGCTGGATTTAAGTGAAACATGGAGATGCCCTGTAAACAGCTGGAAATACCGAATAAGAATGCAAATGAAAAATCAGAACCAGAGCTGAAGTTTCTAGGGTCTTGATTATAGGATTTAAATAAAGTTCAAACTATTGACCATGATTATCTCTTGCTACTCCTACGAATACCCCAAGACACAAATCCTTTCTTCCTTGGACTCCTGCCGAATGCAGTGATTTGCAAGCCTGCTACTCAAGCTTTGCCCCTTCTGAGATGTGTGATGTGCTCCCCCTGCTGGGGTGCTCTGGTCCTTTCTCCAGCCCACACCCCAACAACCTCATCCCCAACTTCAACTCAACCTTCGGGTCATTCTTTTTTTTTGGAGAAGTTTTTGTTATAGGGCACGTGCACTCGCCAGACAGACAGAGAGAGACAGAGAGACAGAAAGCAGGAAATCACCCCCCAGGGGGGATGGCCACGCCGCAATCCCTTCTCCTCCATTCTCCTCTCAGGATCTTGGGCACGCACGCACACGCGCCCGGCGTGAGTTTAAGCCACCGGGTCCGGGACTTGAACCGCGGTCGACTACGTGGGAGTCCAGTGACATAGCCATTACGCTAACTGCTGGTCCCAACCTTCGGGTCATTCTTTAGATGTTGCTTTTCTGACTATCTCCATACCCACATGCACTCACATAGGTAAATATATGTGTACACAAACACACACACTCCCTTTTTTTAAGCCAGTTGCCCTCCTATAAACTTCCAGAGTACCTGGCATTTAATTCCCACATTGCTATAAAACCCTACTTAGGGGGAACCAGCAGTTAGTGTAATGGCTATGTCGCTGAACTCCCATGTAGTCGATTGTGGTTCGAGTCCCGGACCCGGTAGCCTAAACTCACGCCAGGCACCTGTGTGTGCATCCCAACAGGAGAATGGAGGAGAAGGGATTGCGGTGTGGCCATCCCCCCTGTGGGGTGATTTCTCGCTTTCTGTCTCTGTCTTTCTAGTGAGCGCACACACCCTATAGCAAAAACCTCTCAAAAACAAACAGAACAAAGCAAAAGACTCTACTAAGTCGGTTGCCCATCCAACTCAACTTTGTTTCCCCAGGGCAGGAATTTCCTCTTTCCTGTTACTATTGTGTATGTAACTCCATTGTACACAGCAGGAACTCAATAGACTAACTGAACAAAAGAATTATCAGAGAACATTGAATATAGGCAAGATCACAGTGCATAAAGCTCTCCAAAGGCACCTTGAAGAAAGAAGGGGATGATAGTGATAATTGCCTGCTTCAAAGAACAAGCTTGGAAGTGCTTGAAAACCTTAATCCCCTGTTGGATGTGTGTATCTTGTGGAATGAACATTGAGGTTATGATGTTGCATTTGGGTGTGGTATTTCTGGTGAGATGTGTAAGATAAAGCACACCCAAGAAGCCAGAGCCGTTCCTCAGGGCAGCCACCTGGGAAAGAGGTGGTTCTTCACACAGGAAATGGGCTGACAGGTGGGATTGGACTGGGTGGGAGGAGAGGCTGGACCTTGCTTTCTTTGTAGCTGTGTTTTCCAGTAGATCAGCCAGCAGATGCATGGCCACTGAGCACTTGAAATGTGTCTACCTGGATTGAGAAGTGTTCCAACTACAAAATACATACCAAATTTCAAACTTACTACAAAAGTTATAAAATAGGTTTTAAATTGATTATATGTTGAAATGATAATATTTTGGATATAGTGTGTTAAATGAAATCCATTATTAAAATTAATTTAGCCATCTCTTTTTGTGGTTTGTTTTTTTTTTTTTTTTTTGGAGAGGTTTTCGCTATAGGGCGCATGTGCTCGCCAGACAGACAGAGAGAGACATAGAGACAGAAAGCGAGAAATCACCCCCCAGAGGGGATGGTCACGCCGCGATCCCTTCTCCTCCATTCTCCTCTCAGGATCTTGGGCACACACGCACATGCGCCTGGCATGAGTCCCGGGTCCGGGACGCGAACCGCGGTCAACTACGTGGGAGTCCAGCGACATAGCCATTACGCTAACTGCTGGTTCCCTCTTTTTATGTTTTTAACATGGCTATGAAAATGCTTAAAATTCCATGTGTGGCTCAAGTTATACAAGAGAGCTTCAGAAAGTTTATGGAAAATGCATATTATGAGAAAAGCAGGCATGGATTTCAATTGTTCTTTTGTACCAAAATAAACTCGTATTTTAATTCTGTTTTTTCTCAGCACTTTTTGAAATCCTTTCATAATTTTTCATATTTGTCTTTTTTTTTTTAATTGCCAGAAAGCATGGGCAATTGCCAGAAATAGAGAGAGAAAGAGAGGAAGAGAAAGCACCCCACAGTGGATGCAATTCCTTCTCCATTTCTCCATCGTGTTAGGATTTGGGCACGCACACACACACACACACACACACACACACACACACAATGTCCGGCATGTTTCTCTAGCCACCGGGACTGGGATTCAAACCACTGCTAGGGATGTGGGATCTGGATCCCTTAGCCACTAAGCTACAGGGTCAGCCCAGTGTTCCCTTGTATTTCCATTGAACAGCACCGGCCTAGACTTAGAGGAGCTCTAGACAGCTCTGAATGTTCTCCTGGGCAGAGTCTATGAGGCAGTAGACGGAACAAGCCTGGCAGCCTGAAAACTAAGCCATGTCCTGTACAAGTAAATAGAATGATTGGTGAGCTAATCCATTGGTTTGCACCATTAGCAAAGGTCTTCTTTCCGGTGCTGACATGTGCTGTAGGATAAAGCAGGTGGAGCCGGTTTTGTGTCATCAAGCTTGCTCCTGCTGTGGCTTGTGTTCCCCACAAAATTCACATGTTAAGATTTGGTTATAAAGGTATTAAAAGGAAACTTAATACTTTCATGGTGTCAAAGCTGGGGACTTTGGGAGTGATTACATGATTAGGGTGGAGACCCTATAATTGAGTCCTGGGGGTCCTTAGGGAGACCAGGAGAGGCACACGGAACATAGACCGTGCTCCCCTGCCCTCTGTCATCATGTGACGCAGCCCTTCTAGAAATAGCCCTGGACCCTGGACCTCCAAACCATGAGCTTTATTCTCTTAAATTACACAAACTTGGTTATTTTTGGTTATTAGCAGTAGAAAAGACCAGAGCTCTATCTGATGACATGATTCAGTCCCTCTCTCCCATCAGGAGATTTTCCTCCCACTATGGCTGTCCTTGGAGGAAGAAGGGCCAAGGCAAGAAGCACAATGTTTGCTATTATTATTTTGGTTAGTTTTTTTTTTGTTTGTTTGTTTGTTTGTTTTTTATCATTTCAGGTGTGGCGTAAACACTTCTTTAATTCCTTCTTTCGTGCAACCCTCATTGATCATCTTCCAAAGTCAGAAGCATTATTATCTCCAAAGAGGATGAAATGGAGGCTTGAGGAGGAAAGTAACTGGCCAAGGCCTCACAGATGATCAGGGCAGAGACCGAACTGAAGCCCAGGTCCGCCTGAATGTGTGTTCCACAGCAAGCCCTACACCTCACACTGCGTTTTTCTTGCAAAAACACAGGTAATAGTCACACTTCAGTTTGTTGAAGTTACTGTGTATAAGCCTGGCCTAAACTTTATATTTATATACTTATTCTCACAAAGACCCTAAAGAGTACCTTTGTTCTTATTCCTATTTTACAAGCAAACTGAAGCCTCAGAATGAAGTAACTTGTGCAAGATCACACAGCAACTAGGGCACCATTATTTGAATGTTAATCCTCCTCCATTTCAAGTTTTCTAAATATTGGGGCCAGCAGGTAGCATGGTGGTTAAGGCACTGGATTCCACATGGCCAACTTCTGTGATTCAAGTCCTGGACCTGTCGGCTTAAAAAATCACACCAGGCATGTGTATGTGCATGCCCAAAATCCCAAGAGGAGAATGGAGGAGAGATTGTGGTGTGGCCATCCCTCCTGGGGGTGATTTCTCAGTTTCCCTCTCTCTCTGTCTCTCTCCAGTGAGCACATGCACCTATAGCAAAACTCAAAAAAAAAAAAAAAAAAAAAAAGTTTTCTAAATATTCCATCTCTCTTAAGTTCCCACGAAAGATATATTTTGAATGCTCTGGACAGTAAAAGCGGACTGCTTTTTTCCTTTTTCTTTTCTTTTCTTTCTTTTCTTTTCTAATTGCCACAGGGCAAGTGCACTCACCAGAGAGAGACAGAGAGACAAATTTGCAGGAGGCGGGGAGAAAATGAGAGTGTGGTAACATCACAATCCCTTCTCCTCCATTTCTCCATCCTTTTAGAATTTGGGGCATGTATTCATATTTGCCTAGAGTATTTTTCAAACCTCTGAGGCCAGGACTAAACCCTTAGTTGGCCATATGGGCTCCTGCTCCCTTAACCACTAGGATATGAGGGCAGTCTGAAAGCTGTCTTTGACAAGAGACTACCAAACATCCCAAGATGTTGAAGAAGAGGGCTGAGCACCCACCACAGCCTGTTTCTCTTTTCCTAAGTAGCCAGGAGAGCGAGAGAAAAAAAAAAAAAATGTTGATGTAATGTGAAGAAGATAAAAGTTCACCGAGATGCAATACTTCGGAGTTGGAAATCTTCTAAATGGGTCGTCTAAGCCCCAATCTCTCATTTCTACAGAGGAGAAAATGAGGCCCAGGGAGGTAGCCTGACTTGCTTAAGGTCACACAGCTGGTTGTGGCAGAGCCAGAACGGGGCACCCGCAGCTTCTCACAGCATCTGCCTCTCACCATAACCCACGCTGCCTCCTGAGAACTACGGAACGGCTGTTGGGAAATCAGGGCAATGCAGGAGGGGAAGGATGTGGGCGGGAGGGAAGCAGCCTTACTGGCGGAAGCATACAAAGCTTACCCAGCCTCGTTACACAGGCGGTTTCCATCCTATCCCAAGGCACTCGGGAACTGCCCAAATAGGCTAGAGCACAGGGCAGGACCCCGCAGAGAGAACTGTCTTCTCTTTCCCTTCTTAGACTCACCGATGCTGTGCGTCCCGATAAACAGGACTTACAGTGTAGCTCATTCACTCAGCACTCGAGAAGCAGACAGCTTTTCTTTTCTTACTTTTTTCTCTTTAAGCACATGCAAATGCAGGAGAGAGGCGTTTCAGAGGAAGCCTGTGCAGCTCCACAGCGGCCATGATACTTGACTGGCTAGACAAGTTTAGAAAGTCCTGTTTGGGGGTAGCAGCCTGCGGGAGACACAGATGACACTCCGTGCTGATCCTGGAAACTCTCACACACAGTGGAAGAATTCTAATGAGCAATCTGGGTCTAAAGCTGTTTCTGGGTGCTTCTCTCAGGCATGGAGTAGCGCACGATTCGCTGTCCCGGTGCAGACGTTCGCACTGTCCTCTCTCCTTCCGCTTTCTCCTTTCTGACGCTTGTTTTGGTTAGACTCTTCCCTCTGGCCTTGCCCAAGCACCATGACCTCTTTGAAACTTTTCTAGGCTCTCCTGCTTTCTAATCACTCCTTTTTCTGGAATGAATGTCCTTCTGTATGTAGCACTTAGTTATCTAGTTCATGCTAAGTTTATACTTATTTTTTATGTATATGATCTGTTTCCTAAACTGGAATGAAACCACTCAAAGCAAAGGACAGGCGCCCAGCTGGGCGGTGCAATAGGTAACATACAGGATTGCAGTCCTGGAAGCAATGTGGCCAACTGCAGTTCAGCGCTCCAGCCTGGCTGACCTGAAATGCTCTGAGTGCATGTGCACGCAAGACCAAGACCCTGACGGGCTGGAGGAGGGAAATCGTGGCATGCCCAGACCCTGTGATGGTGCTTCTCTTTCTCTCTCTCTCTCAAGTACACATTCTCTCTACTGTAAATAATTTTTTAAATAATAATAATAACAGTAAGCAAGAGACAGATCTAATTTCCTCTATAAATTCCAAACTCTTTCCTGGTATATTAGGCACTTAATAATCCTTAGATGTTGGGATCAGCAATTAGTGTAATGGCTATGTCGCTGAACTCCCATGTAGTCGACTGCAGTTCGAGTCCCGGACCCGGTGGCTTAAACTCACACCAGGCGCATATGTGTACGTGCCCAAGATCCCGAGAGGAGAATGGAGGAGAAGGGATTGTGGCGTGGCCATTCCCCCTGGGGGGTGATTTCTCACCTTCTGTCTCTCTGTCTCTTTCTGGTGAGCGCACGCACTCTATAGCAAAAACCTCTCCAAAAAAAAAAAAAAAAAGAAAAAGAAATCATTGAATTCCTTGTCTGCAAAACTTAGACTTGCTATGTCTGTCACATATGGCTTTTACAGGCCATTTCATCTCTATTAAATGCAAAACTGGATTTTTTCTTTTATTCTGAACTTCCTTGATGAACAAACTGTGATGACTGATTTTATGTGTCAACTTCACTAAGCCATGGGATGCCCCAAAATTTGACCAAATATTATTCTGAGGGTGTCTGTGAGGGCATTTCTGGATGAGATGAATGTTTGAACTGAGAGACTAAGTGAGGGAGATTGTACATCCTGCTGCAGGTGGGTCTCATCCCATTCAGTACAGACCTGAGGAGAACAAAAAAACTAAGAGGGAACTTCTGTGGCCTGACTGCTTGAAGTGGGGCAGAGTCTTTTCCTGCCTTCAGACTTTAACTGAAAAAACAGCTCTTCTTGGGTCTCAATCCTGCCTATTTTGAAACTGGAACTTAGACTATCAGCTCTCCTGGTTGTCAGGCTTTTAGATTTGAACGGCAACTACACTACCGGCTCTTCATGGTCTCTAGCTTTCCCGCTATAGATATTGAGACTTTGCCTCCATAATCATATAGATCAATCTTTGCAATAAATCTGTGTGTGTGTGTGTGTATGTGTGTGTGTAATATTGGCTTTGTTTCTGTAGCGTCCTGGCTTATTAAGCAGCAGAAGTCTGGACTTCACCACAAACCAGCAGTGAACATGAATTAGATAAGTACTTTTAGCATCTCTAAGCTGACATTTTTACTTTTGCTTTTTAAAAATGCAAATTTAAAAATACATTTAAAAAACACAAATGTTCTGCCTACTGTACAGAGTTTTTGTGAGGATCAAATGAATAAAACAGAGATGAGAGTGTTATTAAACTATAAACTGGAAGGGAAAGATAAGACCAGGATGTGGGTAACCCCCTCTTCACTTTGAAACTGTGGCCATTTGTCTAGCCCTGTATTTCTCACTTCAGGGCATTTTCATTTAGCAATAGCATCTAAAACCTGTTCTGTTTTCACCTCAAATTAAATATTTTCTTTCTAAAAGTAAGGTTCTTATCTCACTTCACTCACCACTGTCTTCAGTTCAGGATTAGTTTGATCCATAACAAACCTATTATGTGGTTAGACTTGAGGGGCAATTCTGCCTGCACCACCTTTATCTGCCCACATTTTTACTGTGACAAAAATATTCTTCTGGGTTAAGAACTTGGCTTATTAATAGAACCCATTTAGAAAGCAAATAATCATGGAAGAGAAAGGCCTATTATGGTAATAGTTTGGCATAAATTCATTCCCAGATGCCTCTTTGAAAGTTGTTATGGCTTGGATGTGTCTCCAGAAATTCATGTGCTGGGGACCAACCAGGTAGCATGGTGGTTAAGACAACTAGATTCTACATGACCAACTGTGAGGTTTGAGTCCTGGACCTAGCAGCTTGAAAAACACACCAGGAGCGTGTGTGTGCATGCCAAAAATCTCAAGAGAAGAATGGAGAAAAAGGATTGTTTGCCTGGAAATCCTCCCACCCCAAGGCATGCTTTCTCACTTTCTTGCTCTCTTTCTTTCTCTCTCTCTCTCTTTCTCTCTTTCTGACGAGTGCACATACCCTACAGAAAAATTAAAAATATATAATAGTAAAAAAGAAAATTCATGTGTTAGAACTTTGTTGTATTGTGAAAGTATTAAAAGGAGACTTATTCTGACTTAATGGTATTGAAAGATGGGGCCTTTGAGAAGTGATTAGTCACCAGGGTGGGGCCCTCATGATTGACTTATAAACCTACCTTCTAAACCTACCGGGTTTTATGAGGAGGGGATGAGACAGAGATACACAGACACTAACATGCATGCTCTTGCTTTCTCACTATGGGAAATGTTAAGGACCCCACCAAGAAGACCATCAGATGTGGACTCTTGACCTTGGACCTCCAAAATTGAGCTAAACAAATCTCTATGATGTTGACTAATGGAAATAAAATTGCAGACAGACAGGAGGCACAATTTCCAGTTTTATAAAATACACTGGGGAGAATATAGACTACAAAAGCTTGCTTTGCATATCAAAGTAACTAAAAGAGAAGATTTCAAATGTTCCCAACACAAGTAATGACTAATGGTTGAGATGCTAGGTTTCATAGTTATCACACACTATATTTTCTACTGAAAAATCATATTGTTGTATGTTAATTTAAAATATTAAATATATGCAATAGTGATATGTCAACTTAAATATTTTAAAATGAGAAGGATTTATAAAGTAAATATTAGAAACCTGTTAGGTATAGTTTTTTTTTTTAATTTTTGCCATCGGGAGTGTGTGTTTGCTGGAGAGAGACAGAGAGAGGGAAAGTAAGAACTTACACCTCAGGGGGAATGGCCACGCCACAATCCCTTCTCCATTCTCCTCTCAGGATTTTGGGCACATGTGCCTGGAGTGATTTTCTAGTTGCCAGATCCAGGACTCAAACGGTAGTCAGTGATGTGGGAGTCCAGTGTTTTAACTACCATGCCACCTACTGACCCAGGTGCATAATATTTTTTAAAAGCACATTTAAAAAAATAAATTGATAAGGCCAGCTGTGGCCGAGTGGTTGAGAGTCAGATATCACATGACTGACCACATGGTCGAAATCCCTGGCTTGAAAAACACGCTGAACATGTGTGAACATATGGACAAAATCCCAACAGGATGAAGAAATGGAGAGAAAAAAATGACACATGATTTCACCCTGTTGGGGAGTGCTTTCTTCCTTTCCCTCTCTTTCTGTCTCTGGTTAGCACATGCACTCTCTGGCAAAATAGATATTTAATTAATTAATTTAAAGAAAAAACAACTTTAGGGGACCAGCAGTTAGCGTAATGGCTATGTCGCTGGACTACCACGTAGTCAACTGCAGTTCCAGTCCCGGACCTGGCAGCTTAAACTCACACCGGGCGCATGTGCGTGCGTGCCCAAGATCCCGAGAGGAGAATGGAGGAGAAGGGATTGTGGTGTGGCCATCCCCCTGGGAGGTGATTTCTCGCTTTCTGTCTCTATGTCTCTCTCTGTCTGTCTGGCGAGCACATATGCCCTATAGCAAAAACCTCTCCAAAACAAACAAACAAACAAACAAAAACTTTAGTCTTTTTGCCATAGGGAACATGCATTTGCTGAAAAGACAGAGACGGTGAGAAGGGAAATGAGAAATCACCCCCCAGGGGGAATAACCATTCTTCAATCTCTTCTCCTCCATTCTCCTCCTGGAATTTTGGGTACACATGCACACGTGCTTGGCATGATTTTCAAGTCTCCAGTCTGGGACTAGAACCACAATCAACCATGTAGGAATCCAGCACCTTAATCACCATACTACCTGCTGGCCCACCTCTAGTCTTTTAAATGACCCAGTCTCAGCTATTTTCTGTGAGTAGCAACAAAACAACCTAGAACAAAAATAGAAACAAAGGAAAGAGCAGTGGGATAGGATGATTTTAAGCTGCGTCAGGGAGAGAGCTGTTGGGGTGCTGTCTAGGGAGGGCTGCCTGGGTGGGAAACTGCCTCGGCGAGCCCTACATGGTCAGAAGTCAGCAAAGGCAGGCAGGACAGGGTGTGAAGGAAGGACTAGGGACAGGTAAGGGTAAGGAAAGAGGCCTTGAAAGGAGTCAAGAAAAGGGGCTGGACAGTGGTGCAGCAGTGACCCGGCACCAACAAGACTCGTTCACATAGGAGGGTTCTAGGTTCATATCCTGAGACCTTCCTGAACATGCCAGACATGTGTGCCCATGATGCAGAACTGGCTGAAGGTGGCGGCGGATTGCAGCATGAAGACCCTGTTAGGAGTAACTTATCTCTCTCTCCCCCTCTCTCTCTGTCTCTCTTGTCCATGAAAGAAAAAAATTAACTTAAAAAAACTTTTTTTTTTAAAGAAGTCAAGAAAAGGTCAGTCTTGAAGGGAGTGGGTGGGCACTAGATTAACGTTTTGTCAATTGAATACTTTTGTTTAGAGCTGGCTCTGTTCTTATTTCTTCAGGCCCAAGACCAGACATTCTTATCAGCACTCTCCTCCCCTAGCCTCTCCCACCTCTCTGAGCCATCTCTAGCTAAACCCTGCTGTTTCTAATTGCACCTCCTTTGGATCCTGCCTGATGTCTGGTTCCCAAAGACGCCATCTGCGCAGGCCTGCGGGTCACACCAGGACTGTGCTTGGCCTCTCAGGCTGATTCCACCCTCAAGGGATCTGCCCCACGCTGAAAATGGTCTCCCTCGGTGTGGACTGATCCCAACATTCCCTTTCCCAGAAGCCGCCTATGGTTTCAAAGTGATGCTCAAATAAATGAAATTCTTGGCGTGCTCCTAACTGATTACTAACCTGCTCCTTATGTAAGGTTCTTTTTAGTAATAACTGCCATTCTTATGGTGAATTCAAGTATTCTGAAATATTATAGTTAATTATAATCTGGCTGCCACCCCAACATTCAACTCAATCTGCTCAGGAAAAGATCACCAATGACCACCCATAGTTGGCAATAATCTCAAACAGATTTCACCTATTGTTTCAGTAATCTTTCTGCAGCCCATGACCGGGTTTCTTTATCCTCCCTGGACCAGTGGTTCCAGGGAGCAGTCCAGGAGGACAGAGCAAGCAGGAACATGTGATGCTTTGGAAGGTCTCGTCCCAGAACTGTCCACATTTCCATTGGCCAAAACAATCACGTGGCCAACCCAATATCCCTGGAAAGGTGCTTCCAGTGGGAGGAGCTGCAGTCCCTGAGCGATGGGTGGAGATGTATTATGCAAATATCCCAGCATGTAGGCATATTAACACAGGAACAGTGATGCCACCTGTCATTCTCCCTTACCTTTCTGAACCAGGCTTTAAAGATGCACACCATGAGGGGGCAGCAGGCAGCATGGTGGCTAAGGTGCTGGACTCTGACACGGCCAACCATGGTTCAAGTTGCCAACCCAGCAGCTTGAAACTAACTCTGGGCGCATGTGTGCGCATGCCCACATCCCAGAAGGAGAATGGAGGAGAAGGGACTGCAGTGCGGCTATTCTCCCCAGGGTGTGTGTGTGGGGGGGGTCCCTCACCTTCCCTCTCACTGTCCCTCTCTGACTCTCTGTTGAGTGCACTTGTCCTTTGGAAAACAAAACAAAAACTTACAAAGAAAAAAAAGGAAAGATGCACACCAGGCGCTGCCATGGCTGGGATCCCACTTTGTGCAGCTCATCTGAAGGAGAAGCCCACCCCACAATCAGATTCCTAGTCTCAGTAGCCCAACTCCACCTGCCTTCCCAGATTCTAGTTTCGGGTTAATGAAGTTTCCTTCATATGGTCTTGCCATTCACATGCCAAGAAGCCCAGCAAATGCATTGTCTTACTTCTTAGGAGGTTCTAAATAAGAGTCTGTGCTTGCCTCTCTCTAGAATAAAGGTTGACCAACGGTGGCCCATGGCCAAATCCAGCCAGTCTCCTGCTTTGTAAAGTCTGATTAGGACACAGTCATGCGCATTCGTTGTCTGTGTGGCTGCTTTTAGACTGCAATAGCAGAGTTCAGTAGTTGTCACAGTGACCATATGGTCAAAGAAACCGAAAATATTTACTACCCGGCCCTTTGTGGAAAACATTTGCTGATCACTGCTCTAAAAGATGTCAACCATATGCTCTCCCTGGCCTGTCTCATTCAACTGCATGCTGGTGACCCCCAAATCTGTTTCTCCGCCATGACCTTTGGATAATTCTGCACATCCTTCTCTGCCTAGATGTTCTACAAGCTTCTGAAATTCGAGGATCAAACTCAAACTGTACTTCCCCTTTCCTGCTACGCCGCTCCTCTGTCCTCTTGCCCATGACAGCAAATCTTTCTGCCTTTGCACCCAGTCATTTCAACGATCAGGTCATTGGAAACATCATAATGTAGTTTTGCATAAAAAAACATAAGCATGACTTTTCTGATGATGCAATAGAATGTATCTCACCCTCTCCCTTCTCCCTCCCTCCCCTGTCCCATCTGTAGATTGTCCTGGTTTCCCTTCTGAACTTTTCTTAAATCTCACTCTTCCTCTCCAGCTTTCCTCACAGATCCTCTTAAGCCATTGCAGTCTCCTAACCTGTCTGCCTGTCTCTGGTGTTTCTCCCCTTAAATCTTAGAGTATCTTCTATGGCACCAATGCTTCCTGCTGCTCTCTAAAGCTACTCAGTGCTTCCACATTCAATCAAGTCCAACTTCGATAACCCAACACAAAACTCTCAACTGCTTGGCCCTGCTGGCCCTCTGCCTTTATTTTAAGGTGTAGTCATCACACCCAAGACATCGAATGGCTTTGTGTGTGTGCACTCACACGTGCTCTGCTGTCATGCCTGTGCCTGGGTTTATGCTCCTCCCTCTGCCAGCTCTGTTCCTTGCCCTCTTCCCTGCTTCATTCTGCAGACTCATCTCGATCCACAACTACCACTCCTTCTTGGTTATGCCAGCCTTCCCAACCTGTGCTGACTGCACTGCTTTGCTCTCTCCATCTGCTGCTGAAGTTAACTACTCAGTTGAGTGACCCGTTTGCCTGACGGTGGACTCCCTGCAATGTTAGCTCCTGGAGGGCAGGGCTCAGGCTTTATTCAATTACAGTCCTTGGCTCCAGGCACAAAGGAAGTGTTTGGTGAACTGAGCTGAACCTCAAGGTGTTTTTCACTCCCATTACCAATGACTTACCATTCACAACAGCCTATGAGATAAATACTATTACTCCTACTTTATGAATTATGAAGCTGAATCTCCGAGAATTTTCCCAAAGTCAAAGTCATACAGTTGAGAAGCGACAAAAGACTTCTCTGAAGTCCAGGTTTACCAATCTCAAAGTTTTAGAGCCTTTGACCAGGAACCCTCTCTTCTCCCCCCCCCCATTAGTCTTTCGTATTAGTTGTGAAATATGTCAGAAATAATTACAAAAAGTATATATGACATAAACTGTTTTTTCTTTTTAATTGCCAGAGGGCCTCTGCACTTGCCAGAGAAAGAGAGGGAGAGAGCACCCCTCGAAGGGGCATGCTCACATTGCAATCCCGTCTTCATTTCTCTATCCCCTTGGAATATGGGGCAAAACCACGCATGTGCCTGGTGTGTTTTTCAAGCTGTCGGAGACCAGCATTCAAACTAGTCAAATTGTGGGATTAAGCTCCCTTAAGCCCTAGGCTATGGGGCAGGACCATAAATGTATATCTTTAAGAACAATAAAACAAATATCCATGTTAACCCACCATCCAATGTAGGAAATAGAATGTTGCCAAAACCTTTGAACCACTATGTGAATTTCACACTTATCATTCCTTGCTTTTCTTTGGTTTTTCCTACTGTTAAATTAAACTATTTTGGCCTAAAACAGCCACTGTACTCCCACGCTTTGATTCCTATGGATAAGCCAAAATTGTACATGTTAGGCTGTTTTCCTGAGCTGGTTGCTAAATTAGAGCCAATCGCAACAGCTAGACTTCAGTCAATCACAGGCATCCCACCTTTTAAATCATGTTATGCAGACAAACTTCAAAATACAATCAACATTTTCTCTACCTCACTCCCTCACTTACATTTTGTGTACGGCACTTTTCTATTCTGCTGACTTGAAAGGCAGAGTTGACCACAAGTTGTCCTGACGTCCAGAGACAACTGCCCGATGTAAATCATGTTAAGATTTGCTCTGTTAACACTCTATTAAATTGGCTAGTTTATTTTTCTTTTAACACTACAGAGTGATTCCTAAACAATGTGTTGTCTAAATTCACACGCTTTTGAATCATACTGTGTATGATCTTCTATGGATTTGCTTTTTTGTTTTTGTTTTTGCCATAGGGCACATGTGCTCACCAGAGACAGTAAGAGGGGAAATGAAAAATCACTGCCCAGGGAGGACTGCCATGCCACAATCCCTTCTCCATTCTCCTCCCGGGATTTTGGGCATGCCCACATGCACACTCAGCTTGCATTTCAAGCCACTGGGTCTGAGACTAGAACTGGGGTCGACCATGTGCAAGTCTACACCACCTACTGGCCCCTGGATTTGCTTTTTCTAAATGCAGTGCTATGTCTGTGGGACTCATCCACGTTGGTGTGGGTATTGAGTAGCTGTAGCTCAGGCAATTTCATTTCTGAATAGTGTTTCACTGCATAAACATATCCAAGTTTATTTGCCCACCATTCCTGTGGAAGGACAGTTGAGCTGTTTTCAGGGTTTTTTGTTTGTTTTGTTTGTTTTTGCTATTATGAAAAGTGCTGTTATTCCTGTTATCCTTGTACATCTCTGCTGCCGTCCATGTACAGAAATTCCTCTGGGGTATGTGAAATTCATATGCACATCATTTTTACCAAATACTGATGTCAACAGCATCAACACAGTAAGAGTATCTGTTGCTGCACATCCTAAGTTCATGGTGAAGCTCGGCTTCAGATGATGCGGCATCAGAACAGAATTCTTCCAAATTAACAGAGGGAGACAGGGCTCCAGGTCTCAGTGCCTAGGACAGGGAGCCAGTCAGATGTGCTGGCATTCTGTGAAGCCCGCAGGATATCCCCTGAAGAAACCCAGCAAGAGGCAGGGGCCTCACAGAGCTCAGAACAGCTCCTACGCTGCTGGGACCAAAATAGTTCAGCGGCATTCCCTCCGCCTCCTTGTGAACTGTGTGGCAAAGAACACTGGTCACGAATTCTTCCTTTCAACCATGGTGGCGCATGGTGGCACACTAAGAGAGCAACAGCCATGACAGTGGCACCTGGGACCAGCAGGTCATAGGTTACATGAGGGGACTTCCGAAAGTCTGTGGGAAGATGTAATTAAAGTACAAGTGTAGTTTGGCGCAAACATTTTTGAAATCCATGCATAGTTTTTTCATAAAATGCAGTTTTTCAAGACCCCTGTACATTCTATCTTTTCTGCATCAAGTATGGTCTTCCTCCAGAGTTATAAGGCTTTAAACTATTGTAAAGAAACTGACAAAAGGGGCCAGCAGATGGCATAGTGGTTACATCACTGGACTCCTACATGGCCAACCATGGTTCGAGTCCTGGACCAGATGACTTGAAAATCACACCAGGTGTATATGTGTGCATGCCTAGGGTGCATGTGCGTGCATGCCCAAAATCCAGCGGGGAGAACAGAGGAGAAGAGATTGTGATGTGGCCATCCCCCCTGGGGGGGGGGGGGTGATTTCTCACTTTCCCTCTCACTGTCTCTCTCTCTGGTGAACATACATGCCCTAAGGCAAAAACTTCTAAAAAAGGAAGAAAAAGACTGACAGTGACTTCTTTAATTAAGAAATAAAACAGGAAATGAGTGTAGCAGAGTACGGAGGTCAGCTCTTAAAGGGCCTCCTATGCCAGGTTTACTAAGCGTGAACTTTATTTATGGGGAGGTTTCAAGGCATTTTAAACAGGAAAGTAACATGATCCGTTGAGTATTTTGCTTATTAGCCACTGTGCGGCTGATAGAAAACACTAAAGAGTGTGCCAGGCTCTGTTGGTTCCTCTCTCACTACTTCCAACCCCTTCCTGTTCCTTCTGGCTGGCAGAGCTCACCTCTCATTCTCAAGGTGGAAACGCCCAGAACTTCCTTTCCCAGCCTCCCTTGCAAACACAAGGCCTGTGACCAAACCCAGCCAGTGAATCTTCCAGGGAAGGTTGCTGGGGGGAGATTCTGGAAAGAGTTCTGATCTCTAAAGGGTCAAAGCCAGTACTTCAGGGATGGAGAGCAGAAAGATGGAGGTGACAACATCTGAGAGCCGTACAGAGACACATTCCCTCTGGAGATGACAGACATTGGTTGCTAAAACTCTTCTTTTACTTTCTTTCTTTTTTTTTTTTTAATATTCTGTTACTTGCACCCTAAAGCATATCAAAAGAAAGCATTCATAAAGTGACTGACATGAATTAAGGTGCTATTATGGAAAATATAAGAAATAGATACTTTTTCCTTCAAATAGTCATTTAAATAATTCAGTCCATTAAAATTGGGCCTAGTTAACTACCATTATTAACTGATCACTGAACTTTGGGCCCTCGAGCAAGAAACTACACAAATCCTGAGGTCAGTATTCTTTTTTTTTTTTTTGACTCTGAAATGACTTTTCTCACTTTCTTCTTCCATATGTACATTTCTCCTAAGAACACTGAAAGCATTCTCCCTGCTCCCTGCTGGGCAGCAGTTCTATTTCCTTGACTCTCTCATGAAGTCATAGAGGTCTTTAAGGAGAATCTCTGCATTGTGTAAACGGAAGACAGGGAAGAATTCCAAGTTTCAGCCCTTCAGGCAACAATATGGAATCACAGAATTCTCCAAGAGATACCTTACAGAGTATTTGTAATAACACAGTAGAATTTGAATACAGATAAAACTAGAATATATGCTTAGAGGTCTCCAGACCATTAACGTTCATCTCCCACCCTAAATTCTCATACACAGCAGCTGGTACTCTGCAGCAATTCCTCCTGGGCCCATCTAAAGAAACCCTATTCTGTAGACGTGCTGGGGTCCTCCAGCTCCCACCAGGAGTCCTTCCTTCATCCTTGGAATATTTATTAAGGATTTATTAAGGATCTATCGAGTGTGGCACTGAGATTTAATCGTTCTGATCTTCACTCCCATATAGCTTACCACTTTCTGGGGGGATCATCTTTCTTCCACACACAAACTGCATGTGTGATAGAGAACTGGAAACGCCAGGTGGAGAGGGCGAGGGTGGCTGCTGGGGGTTAATCAGGGTCTCTTTTCTTTCCCACTCACTGGGGCAGAAAGGTATTGGAGGTGTTCTAACTCCCGCACTGACAGGTGCGGCCACCGACCAGGGCAAATCGCCGCAGGGATCGCCCCGGGCACTGTGGCCGGTGCGGATGTTGAGCTCTTGAGCACCGAGGCCCGGCGGGCGGAAGGGCGCGGTGCCAGCCTGGGGAGGCGACAGACCGCCGGGCTCCCCACGGAGCGCGCGCGGGCGCAGCACCTGCTAGGGCGCGGGGGCGGGAGCCAGGTGGCCTGGGCGCGCCGTCCTGGCCCCGGCCGGAGCAGGAAGTGACTGCGGCGCGGCCTCCTCGCGGTGCAGCCAGGCCGGAGGTGGCCGCAGTCCGAGCCCGAGTCCCAGCTCCAACGCCGGCAGCGAGACCTAATGGCGGCGCTGGCGCCCGCGGGCCCCGGGGACGCCGGCTCGGCCGCCCTGGATGAGCTGTCCCGGAACTTCACGTACGGGGCGCCAGGCTGGGGCAACGGCTCGCTGTCGGGTGCGTGGTACAGCAGGAACCAGGTAAGGGCCGCCCCGCCTCCCGGTGGGCACAGGGCAGGCCCGCCGCCGGTGCGCATCCCCGCGGCCTTCCTGCCCACTCGCGGTCACACGGGGCTGCCGAGTGGGAAGAGCTGAACACGACGTTTCCACACGTTGACTGAACGCCCCCTATTTGGGAGGCCGGGGGCGCCGCAGCCTCCCTCTGCTGGGCAGCACTGTGTGGGAGCCGGCGCCCGGGTCTGCGGCCCTGACCTCTGCGGGCTTCGTTCCTCGGCCTCTGGGTCCCCAGCGATCCCGCCTCCCAGCCTGAGTCCGCCCTCTTCTCCCGGAAGGATTCTCGGAGTGTGGGGTGACTCCTCACGCAGAGTCGCCGCGGAATCCTCCCACAGTTAAGGCAGGGAGAGTGGCACCCCGTTGTCAGAAGCAGGGAACTCATTGAGGGCAGCCGAATGTCAGCCGGGCAAAGATGCTGTGCGCCCTTGACCCACTGTGGCAGCTCCGCGCTTCCATTTCCGTGCAAGGAACGCTGATAGTCTCAGGTTGCAGTTGCAAGACCCTCTCCTTTCTCACTGGCCCTTTGGGAAAACCTTGTCAGGCTGAGCAACACCGGTTTACGCTGGAAATGTAGGTTTAACGAGATTATTTCCAGCTTGGTTTATTAAGATCAGAAAGAGGGCACAAGCAAGACCTTCCTCCAGCAGCATTTACAACATAGTCTTTCAAGTGGGGCAGTTGAGCTTGCTATGGTGGCTTGCAGCCTGTCTCCGGTTTCCTAAGTGTGTTACTTTGTTCTTGATCTTTAACAGAACCATGTATCTTTCTTTATTTTACAACAACAGAATCATGAAATATTTGTTGCCGATGGTCTAAATAGGGGATTTTAACCGGTAATCAAATGTCTAGATTCCACTTATGCTTGAAAAGTGTCTTGAATGGGAACTAGCAGTTAGTGTAATGGCTATGTCGCTGGACTCCCATGTAGTCGACCGCGGTTCGCGTCCCGGACCCGGTGGCTTAAAACTCACGTCGGGCGCGTGTGCGTGCATGCCCAAGATCCCGAGAGGAGAATGGAGGAGAAGGGATTGCGGCGTGACCATCCCCCCTGGGGGGTGATTTTTCGCTTTCTGTCTCTCTGTCTCTCTCTCTGTCTGTCTGGCAAGAGCGCACGCGCCCTATAGCGAAAATCTCTCCAAAAAAGTGTGTCTTGAATGTTAGTGTCTGCGTGCAGAGGAAATGTATTTGTATAAAGAATCAGGAGATATACCCACCTTATTAGTGTTCAATAGAGGGCCTAGAGTATTGCTCTAAGTCTGTTTTACCACAAAAGATACTACAGTAGGAAAACTGGGGAGGAGTCAGAGCCTCTTGATCAATGTTTGTAATGTCTCCCATCCCTCCTACTTCCCACCCATAAGAATTACAAAGATGGGACCAGTAGTTAGCGTAATGGCTATGTCTCTGGACTCCCACGTAGCCGACCGCGGTTCAAGTCCCAGACCCAGTGACTTAAACTCACGCCAGGGGCGTGTGCGTGCGTGCCCAAGATCCTGGGAGGAGAATGGAGGAGAAGGGATTGCCGCATGGCCATCCCCCCGGGGGGGTGATTTCTCGCTTTCTGTCTCTCTGTCTCTGTCTGTCTGGTGAGCGCACGCGCCCTATAGCCAAAAACAAACAAACAAACAAACAAACAAACAAAAAAACTCTCCAAAAGAAAAAAAAAAAAGAATTACAAAGAAAAGAACTGCTTTTTATGGGATCTGCTTAGAGTGTATCTGTACTAGAAGCCTTCCCACTGAAGGTTAAGGATGAATTATCTCCTGTTGATAAAGAAATTGGAGGTTTCGTAAATGTGACCAACCCTGGCATCATCCAAAACAGAGGAAAACATTGTTTTCACAATGGAAACCTCTGTAGTCATTAGTTTTCTTTAACGTTTCCTGGAATTCTTGATTGTCTTGGCTGATACCCGAACACAGATTATCATGTGACAAAAATGCCAGGCAAATAAATAACACTTGCAAGGCTTAACATGCCTTTGACAGTGAGTATTTGTACAGGCTAGAAAGGGTGTATCCAGAATATACTAATTGAAATTACTGAGCTGACATCTAAACTATGGCTGGTTTGAGATAAGACTCCATCAACTTTTCCCACTGATTGCGCAAATTTCAGCCATCTTATAAGATTATGTAGTATTTTATCTTTTCTGTAATTGCATCTGTTTTAAACAAAAGTAAAAATGATGTTCATTCAACATTTTATGAAGAGCCTCTAGCGTTGGCTATGCCAGGAAAAGTAGAGTCTAATTTTTCTTTTTCTTTTTTCTTTTTTGATACTATCTGAATTGAAATGGTTTAAAATAGAGGTAGATTCAGAAAAGCAAAGTGTGAGATAGGTGTGTGACTCCCATGATCAAAATTAGCCATGCTTGTTGGCTAGTCAGGGTTTAATGATGCCCATTGGTTTGCTTCCATCAATTTTATCACAATGGAAATATTTGGACAACATCTGCTAATAGCCTAGCTCTCCTGCCTTTCCAAGTGATTACCATCAGATCTGATCAATTAACCTCACTCCCTAGAAAAAGACTGACTTCTCTGAAGGCTTTCTTGTAGTAGAGGAATATTTAACAGTGGCCACTTAGAACCAACATTGCCTAAGGCAAAGGTGTGAGTACTTCTGGAAGAAGAAATCTAAAAGCAAGTTGAAAGTAGAATTTCAGTGGGGAAGATGGGAGGACCTAGGGAGGTGAGGCCTTTGCCCTTTTGCACTAGTTAGCAGCCTGCCTCCTTGGTGGAAAGCCTTGCCTACAGAAGGAGAGATGTGATACAGCCTACAAGGATATTTTCTTTACGTTTGATCCATTTTCAGTACAAAAGGATAATATTCCTAAGATGTTTTCTGAGCCCCCTCTGTGTACAGGACACTGTGAGGGATAGCGCTATAATCTAAGATGCAAACCCTTCCGGGAGTGTTACTAGGTGTTTGGGAAAATTAGCTATTTTCCCAAGAAAATAGGTAGGTAGGTACTTCCCAATAAGGCAGTATGTGGTAAGTGTCGTAGGAGTGAGATAAAGTCCCGTGGAAGTCCAGAGCAAGGTGTCTTTCAGCAGGGCCATCAGGGATGTTTAGTGGAAGGATGTTATTTGAGCTGCACTTAAGGATGGATAGAGTTTCTCTGATGGGAGTACAATACGGAGGGCATCCCAGGTAAGGGAAGAACTTGGAGACCAAGGAGCAGTTGTTCTGTGGCCTGGGCAGGTGCTTCTCTGGGCATTTTTGTTCTTAAAAGTACAATTCAGTGGTCATTCTGATTGCCGTGGATGATGGAGACTGGCTGTGGGGTTGAAATATGGTGTGGGATCTTGGACATAGTCATGGGTTATCTTGAAGAACTAGTGAAGAAGTTATCTCGAAAGACAATGTGGAGCCATTGAAGTTTTTTTGAGCCACGAGTGCAAGAATCGAAGCAAATTAAATGAAAGAAATTTAAACTAGTTAGCAGGAGGCAAAGGCCTGAAGCTGGCCGACTGTGGACTAAATCCAGCCTATGGATGTGTGATGTGACTTGCAGAGAAGTTTAAAAAAAAGATGTTTACTACATCGCCAACATTTAAAGTTGGATAGATTAAATATAAAATTTCAAGCTACCGTTGTTTCTTTAAATAGTATAAGGTTTAGTGACCCTGAGCCGTTTTGCCACATGAGGCGTGTAGCTGGAGCTCACTGTTGATTGTTTTCTTTTTTATAAGTTTACTTATGTATTTCTTCCATGAAGAAGAGAGACAGAGAAATGACATCCCCAAAATGGTCTTGATGCCTCCATTCACCCCCAGCCTCAGCCAGCCCCAGGTCATGGACACATATGCCAGGAGTACTCAGGGAGGTCTCCAGACACCAAACTAGAACCTTTCCATGGGGGTCAGCCTTGCAGAATGTGACTTTCTGTTTGTTTGTTTGTTTGTTTTTGCTATAGGGCGCATGTCCTTGCAGGGGGTGGGGAGAGTGAGAAATCTCATCTCAAGGGGAAGGGCCACACTACAATCCCTTCTCTCTATTTTCCACTCAGGATTTTGGGCACGCATGTATATATATGCCTGGCGTATTTTACAAGCTGCTGGGTCCAGGACTTGAACCATGCAGTCAGCCATGTGGAATCCAGCTGCCTTAATCTCCATGCCACCTAGCTGGCTGCACCCGGGAGCTCCACAGGTTAGAGGCTCCCAGTTTAGAGGCCCACTGCTCCACTGGCCACTGGAGCTGACAGATTAGAGGCTGTGCATCCCAGTGTAGCCTCCCCTTTGGCTTTCATTTCTTTTACCAGCTGATTCCTGTAGGCATTTCATTTGCAACCTGTGTTAGAGGCTGTTGTTTTGTCTTAACTGTTAGAGCGTACTTGAGCAAGTTATTTAATTTCTCTGGGCCTCAGTTTCCTCACAGTGAAGTTGGAGATGTACTAAAGCTCACTAGGCCCCCTTTTGCCATGTGGTTGAATAAATTAGGGCCAAACCAGAAAGGTTATAGAGGGAATGTACAGCGGAGGAAAAACAGAAGGGACTATTGTGAAGGAAGGTTTTTGGTGTTGATTCTTTAAGTTTTGCATATTGTTAAATAGCTAAGTTCCTCAGGACGTTGTGAGAAAGCATGATTCTCCACAGGGTGAAATGAAAATTCAGATTTTTTTTTTTTTTAGAGAGATTTTTGCTAATAGGGCATGTGTGCTTGGCAGAGAGATAGGGACAGAGAGGTAGAAAGTGATAAACTACCCCCTGGCATTGCCATCCCTTCTCCTCCATTCTCCTCTTGGGACTTTAGCCATGCACGCACACATGCCCAATGTGAATTTCAAGCCACTGGGTCCGCGACTCAAACCATGGTCGACTACGTTGGAGTCTAGCAATGTAACCATTATGCCATCTACGGGTCCCAAAATTCAGAATTTTTTAAGTGCTTTATTTGAACTTTTCATTTTAAATAGCTTGAATTTTTTAAAGTCAACATATTTAAAAGAAAATGGATACAACTTGGCAGGGAATAGGCACGGTGCAGAGACTGATATTCGTTATGCATTTACTAAAAGTAAATGCATAAAAGTAAATCATACTTTTTAGCTATGATCCTATTTGAGCCCCCCAGCAACTTTGTAAGGCACATATTATCCTCACTGTTCATGTAAGGAAACTTGTGTTGAGTAACTTGCTCCACAATCTGACTACAAGTAGGTTCAACTGCAAAGCTATTTTTATTTTATGCCTGAAGGCCATTGCTAGAAACGGAGGCTTGAAAAGAATGTAGTGGTAAAAGTAAATGTGCGGGGAAATGAGTGCAACTTGTCTTGCCGTGCTTAGGAAAAATCACAGTGAGTTTTACAGTGCCTGTTTACTTACTTTATCTGCTCCCATCTATCTCTTCTGCTGGTAGCTGCGTATGACTCTCTTAGAGAAAGAAAGGTGGCATACCTTTCAAACAATCAAAGGACTGGATAGAGGTTTCTGGTCCTTTCCCTTTCCTCCCTAAAGAAGGTCCTTGTTTTGTTTTGTTTATACTCTTTCACTTTTTGCCTTCCTTATCTGTCCAGTAAGGCATTGTCCCTTTACCAGATTTTCTCATTGGATGCATAAACCAGCAAGAAGGAAGAAACAAATTACCTCAAAGCAATTGTATCAGGGTTTTTATTTACCTATTTGTTTACTTTCAAAGTCCCTGGACCTTGCTGAAGAAACCACATTGTAATATGCTTATCAATTTGGCAGACCAGGTGTTTGCGTTTGAATCTACTTGCTGCCCTCCTACGGCTTGACTCCTACTATTTCTAATATTCACTTTGCTACAATCCCACAAATCCAGGCTATGGGGAACTGCGCTGCTTCACAGGTTACGTGCTTGGTTTCTTCAAAAGTCATTTCCACAAAGAAATAAAGGACTGAAGGGATGAAGGGAGAAGTCATAGATTAAAATAAACTCAATAGATATAACAGAAAAAAAGACAACATTCAATGAGGGTGTTTAAAATGTGCAGCAGTTTGATAAAGCTTTTAAAAAGTGCAAGGAAGGGATGTCACCCAGGCAGGCCAGTGTTCGTGGGTGAAGGCGGATGGTGATTGGCTGTTGTACGGGGAGGACTTGAATGGGGACCCAATTTTTGCTTCTCGATGTGGATGATTTTTACAAGGATGTTTACCTTACAATAATTTGCTGAAGTAATGTGCTCATCTAGATAATTCTCTTTGCGATTATCCGCATCTATTGTATTCTAGAGTTGTAAAAAGCTTCTAAAATAATATTAGGCCAGCTGTAGTGATACAGCAGAAACAGTGCTCAGAGATGCTGAGGTCGTACGGGAGTGTCCCGAGTTTGCGCGCTGAGATCACTGTGCACGTAATCCTGCTGGGCGGAGTGTGTGTGTGTGTGTGTGTGTGTGGTGGGGGGAATAAGGGGAGCTGGGAGTATGGTGGGGGCATGGGAGGCTCACAGCATGAAACCCTGTTGGGAGTGCATCTCTTTCTCTGTTTCTCCATCTCTCATGGAAGAAGTACATTTTAAAAATATGAAACAGTATTAGTATTGCTGTGAGTGTTCAACTTGTATATTTCACCCAGGTAGTGCGGAAAACGGGATACTCTTTTCCTTTTGTTTGCTTGTAAGAATTATTTAAACAATTCCCTTTTAAACTGTTGATGACTGTTCAACTTGGCCGTGGAGAGTGTACTACAGAAAGGATGGCATTGCCCCAAGCTGTCCTTCTTGGTCCTGTGGTGTGCAGTTTTTAAAGCTTGGCTCTTTACTAGAGGGATGGCCAGTTTCTTAATTTCTCCATTTCTTGGGTTTCTCTACTGAAACGGAAATAATAAACATGCATATATATTTACATTCTTTATAGGGTTGTTGTAGGAATAAAATAGATAATACATGTCAAATAGTTAGGAAAGTGTCAGCTGCACAGAGCGATTAGTAGTAATATTACAATATACCTACATTATAGGGAAAGTCATAAAGTATATTTATAATCATTAGAAATATTTGGACTTAGTCATTACAGATGGAAATAAGCAAAATCATGGCAATTCTTTGATGTAGTTGCTGTCCTTACTGTGTAACTGCTGGGCTTCTGTATCTAGAGCTTTCTTCACCCCCTTTGGTGTTCGCCTCCCCTTCACCTTCCTAGAGTATTGCATGCTAGAACACGACCTAATCGGAGTCATTGCCAGACTGGAACACTTCCAAACTGGATAAATTGAAGTGGTAAGGCGAGGACTCTTCCCTTGTCTCCTGTCACTTTCCAGAGTTGTAGGTTAAGAAGATGGGGTGTGTCACCCTGGCAACAGCCGACCTAGGTGTTTGGTGGCAGTACTGTGATCATATCTCATAGACTCCGACTGTAACTTAACCTGGCAGGTCCAGCACGCCCTCCTGGGAAGGCTCACGTGGCATAAGCCTTTGTGCCATTTATTTTAGCTCAAGTTTGGCCACTATTCCTCTATTCAGTTTATTCCTTTTATGCACTCCCTCCCAGTCCAACAAATTTATGTCAAACAAGTCAAAGCTCTTCCCCCAGTTTGTAAGGGGCCACCAGTGTTCTAACTGCCTAGGGACTGGCAGGTGACACTCCAATTCCCCTGCTCAGAGCTCTCAGGATGTACACACCTGCACATTTGCCTCACTGTGTCACTTGCCTGAACTTTGGTCACTGTCAGCATGGTCTCCTGTCATCTCTGGCATGCATCAGGTGTGACTCATCCCTCATGTAAATACAGGTGAGTACATGTCTGAGCATGAGCTCCACACCTCACAAAGGCTGTGTTCACCCTGGTATGACTCCTTTGAAGGCCTACCCTGAGCCTGGCAGGTCATACCAGAACTGCATAAAGCAAAGTTCCTGCAGCCTGCCTGTGACTTCAGCACTGATTCCCTAATCACCTGACCTCACTTGCTTTGCAATTCTCCAATTGTTTCCTTCTTTGAGGAACTTGGACCACTGGCTGAGCTTCTTGAGTTTGCAATAGGAATTGGTCTCTTTTCTGCCTTTTGGAAGTTTCCCTATTAAGATTATTTTGTAAGTTAAGAGGTTTCAGGTTTGAATTACAGAAAACCTAACTTTAACTGGCTTCAATAATAAAAGAAATAAGTCTGCTTGGAAGATGTAAAGACCACAAGAACTCTGGGTTTGGGCGAGCCTTGGGCCAGGGGCTCTAACAATATGGCAAACACTCAGTTCCTCACTCTTATTTTCAACATTCGTTCCTCCAGGCTGTTGGTTCCTCTTTTAGCAGGCTGGCCTCTCCAGGCTATGTACTTCCTTTCCCTCCCAGGAGAGAAGGGCTTGACTTTCTCTCCACTAATGAAAACACATGGGCTTTAGTCTGGCTATGCAAAGCTCTGTCTGTGTCTTTTCCCTTACCAGTCCCTGAGGACAAGTTACCAGGCTCCATGTTCCCAAAGCGTATGGGTACCCTTGGGAAGGACTGGATGCCTCCCTGAAACAGGGGTCCTGCAACCCAGAGAAGGGGT
The DNA here is from genome assembly GCA_026018925.1 of Tupaia tana. Taxonomy (NCBI): domain Eukaryota; kingdom Metazoa; phylum Chordata; class Mammalia; order Scandentia; family Tupaiidae; genus Tupaia; species Tupaia tana. The sequence goes on along the minus strand of JAKSZU010000008.1, from coordinate 53,073,799 downwards.
ACAGTGTGACCTAGAGCACAGTGTCCACCAGGCAGATTCAAGTCCTCCTCCTGTGGACTGTTGTCTTCACGATCAACCCTCAGGCTAACACCATTCCAGCCCTTCCAAGACCTTCTTTTTCTGTGTCTTGGCTTACAAGAGCAGAGCAGCCCTCCAAAAACAGCTTCCCCTTTAGCGTACCTTGTTTATGTGGCTAGGACCTGAGGAGTATGTTCTTTAAAAGCTCAGATGATAGAATTAATTTCTGAAACATTGTTATTAGCCTTATTTCTGAGCAGTGACTTCTTTCTGAGTTTTGTGTTGGATTTTTTTTTTTTTTTTTTTTTTTTTTGGAGAGGTTTTTCGCTATAGGGCGCGTGCGCTCGCCAGACAGACAGAGAGAGACAGAGAGATAGAAAGCGAGAAATCACCCCCCAGGGGGGATGGTCACGCCGCAATCCCTTCTCCTCCTTTCTCCTCTCGGGATCTTGGGCACGCACGCACACGCGCCCGGCGTGAGTTGTAAGCCACCGGGTCCAAGACGCGAACCGCGGTCGACTACGTGGGAGTCCAGCGACATAGCCATTACGCTAACTGCTGGTTCCCAATTTTGTGTTGGATTCTTCACCAACCACCTCTTCAGGAGGTAGGGATCTCCTAGAACTTCAGTGAGTTTAGGTGAAATAGGTATGGTATGTGAGTGCAGTGCTATCTGGAGCCCTAGAAACCATGTTAACATGGTAAATATCTCTTTCAAGTTTGAAATGAATCCTGTGAATTCTGGGGAGGTGGGGAGTATCTTTGTTTCTTCTTCAGCCTCTGGACTTGCAAGGCTCTGCTCGTTCCAGAGTGTGTGGGAGATTGCTGTATTGTGTTTGCTCTTGTCACAGGCCGCGTTAATCTGGATTAGCTGATCAACAGTGGACTCTTGAAATGCAACCAGCAATCCATTCAATAGAAAGCAAGAACAGAGAGCGCTTCTCAACAGGGTAGTGTTGGCAGCGATATCAAAGAAGCCAGAAAACTTGGACTGTGTCCTCAGAAAAGTAGCTGTGTTTTTGCAAGCTATATATAATGTGTGTGTGTGTGTGTGTGTGTGTGTGTGAGTGTGTGTGTGAGAGAGAGAGAAAGAGAGAGAGAGAGAGAGATGAATGGGGGGAAGTAAACGGGGAGAGAGAAATAATGCTTTAGAAATACTTGAGGGCCTGCCGGTAGCATGGTGGTTAAGGTGGTTGGATCCCAAATAGCCAACAGTGCAGTTCAAGTCCCAGACCTGGCATCCTGAAATATACACCAGGTGCATGTGCATGCTTGCCTAAATTCTGAGAGGAGAACTAGAGGAGAAGGGATTGTGGCATGACCATTTCCCATAGGGAGTACTTTCTCACTTTCTCTCTCTCTCTCTCTCTCTCTCTCTCTGTCTCTTTGGTGAGCACACACACCCTCTAGCAAAATTTAAACAAGAAAGGAAGAAATGTTTTACAAACTTCCTCAGAAAAACTAAAAATGGAATTACCATATCATCCAGAAATTCCATTTCTGATATGTGCTCATTGCAACATTATTCACAATAGCCAAGATGTGGATACCCAGATGTGCATCAATAAATGAGTGGGTGGAATGTGTGTACAATGGAATACTGCTCAGCCTTAATAAAGAGAAATGTGGTTACTTGCAACAACATGTATAGAACTGGGAGACATTATGCTAAATGAAATAAGCTAAGCATAGAAAGACAAATGCTGTGTGATCTCACTTATATATGGATTCTAAAATGACAACTCACAGAAGCATAAAGTAGAATGATGGTTACTGAGGCTGGGGCTGGAGGACTGAGGGAATGATAGTCAAAGGATACAAAGTCTCAGACAGGAAGAATGTGTGTGTGTGTGTGTGTGTGTGTGTGTGTGTGTGTGTGTGTGGTGACTATAGTTAGTAATGGTGTATGGTACGTTTCAAGATTGCTGAAGATAAATTTTAAATGTTCTCATCATAAAAACGATATATTTTTGAGGTGATGAACAATGTTAATTAGCTTGATTTAATTCTTCCACATAGTATTTATAAATCATGACATAATTTTGTACTTCAGAAATATATATAGTTATAAATTGTTTATTTACAATACATTCCTAAAAAAATTTTTTTAAAGAAATACTTAACAACATTTGAAGGAGTGGTTTGAAGTCACCCTTCTTGTATCATCTGATGGACTATTTACATTAAACTTCCAGAACTGACATAGTACTGTCGTGTGATTGCAAATAAGGGAGTCAGAGCCGTGGAGAGTTGGGCAGTTCTTTGTGAACAAGTTTTGAACAGACCTCATGATATAAGCAGCTTCCATAGCCATAAAGTCGAGGGGACTTGTGAGTTATATGAGAGTGTTTTTTGAGTCTTTTGAACTACACTTGCACACACAAATAACAGTTTCCAGCAGTGAGTCCAGTGGGGGCCATATGTGCCTTGACCATGAAGTATGTGGGGACCTGGCCACTGGACTATAGAATGAGAATTTTGCCAGGTATAGGAGGTCTGGGGATAAGGAAAATTAGCTGTGAGGACTGGCCCTTTAGAGGCAGTGAAGAATCCAAATCACAATGTTGAAGAAATGTAGCAAATTTCCTGCCTTACTTTCAAAAATATCTAGTCTGGTGGGTGGAAAGGGCAGCAGAAGTCAGATTAGTCAACATCATGGTCCCTCCCCATGTTGAGGCAGAAATTCACCCAGAGGTTGGCACCTGTCACAGACAATAGAGTTTAGTCTTCAGAGAGAAGTTGCTGGCGAAATACAATTGGAATTCAAGGCAAGCATTGCTTCCAAAAGGAGTATGTACTCCAGAAACCCAGGCAAATGTGAGGTAAAACGTTGGAACTAAGCGAACTCACAGCATCCAGCTTTAGAGTGGAAACCTCGTTCTAAACCCTGGGCTGGGCCTGCAGCCCTGCTTCTTTCAAACAAAGAATTATGAGTTTTAGAAATCATTATTATAAATAGGTTCTTGCAAGCTACGAAAGTTACTGATCTAGATGCGAACAATGGCATCCTTTGTGTTTAGCACGTCTGTTCTTGTTTCCAACACTGTACCGGATTAAGTTGTTCTGTAATAGAACCAAGTTTAAAACTTCCTTAACTAGAATCTTGCCTTTTCTTGACTATTGTTGCTCTCCTTTTCACAAAGTGTTAAAAGCTCCCAAAGGATGTGTTAGTAAATGCACTACTTTCCCCATAAATTTGTTCTGCTGAAATTTAAATTTCTTAGAAGGAAAGAACATGGTGGCTTCTTAATAAAGCTAAGGCTTATCCTTAACAGAGCTTGGTTTTTAAAAATAAGGAATGTACAATTACATAAGTAAGTGTGTTCCCTAGCAAAAGACAAAAATGTAATAGTACTTAATTGTATGGGAAGCCAATATGTTGGTTTTTTCTGCCCAGGTTTTAAGGTTGATTAAAAATTGAAACAGAACAGCCTGTCGAATAGCTATGGTAGACTATGTTACATAACCCTGACCTTTTCTGTTGGCTTTTAAATCACCAGATTTGGATCTAGTGTCTTGAGACTTTCTTGGGATAGGAATGCAATAACCTTGTAGCACACAATAACCAAGATAACACATTAAAAATCTGTTCCCCACTGGAAATTTTTCTTCCTTCTTTTTCACGTATGGGATTATGGTTTTAATGCGGTTTGGGTTAGTGTTGCAGACAACTCAATTATCTACAAGAGTGAAGGAGATTAGTGGTAAGAATAGCACAACCCATCCAGCAATCTAAAAAGCATGGCCATATTTCAGGCTGTCTCCAACATTTGTAGCTATGAATAGAGTTTCTTTAGACTGCGTTGTAATGAACTATCCACGCTGCCCCCACTTCTCATCTGAGCTCTGGAGGCGGACTGCTAATTGGACTTCCTGTTCCCTAGTCTCCCTCCCTGCCCCCTAGTCTCCCTCCCTGTCATCCATTGTTCACACTGCAGCCAGGAGGAGTCTTCTAAAAGCCATATCTGGACCCATTCTGTCTAGTTTCGAGTCCTTTGTGTCTTAGCACCACTGACTGGTCCATGGCACAGAGGTTCCTGATCCTGTCTGCCTTTTCTGATACCTCTGGTAAGAAACTGCTGAACTGTCTTCCAAGGGAATGTACCATTTTGCATTCTCTGTAGCAGGGAATGAGAGTTGCTAGTCATAATGTAGTTACAAGGACAGGCCAGAAACACAGGGAAATGCAGAGTGACCATGAAGCCCTCTCTTTCAAGGCCCTTTGGGGCACCCTGTTTACTGTACCTGCTGACATTGTACTTTGTTGGAATGCACTTGCCTTGATGAGATATCCCCATGAGGCTTCCTCACCTCACCCTGCAGTGGGCTAAACACCGACCTCCAAGACATCCAGAGTCTTAATTCCACAGTCACCTATAAATGTTAACTTGAATAGCAAAAAAGGGCTTTGCAGATGTGATGAAGATAAGAATCTGGAGAGAAAGAGATTATCCTGGACCAGCCAGGTGGGCCCTCAATGCTATCCCATGTGTCCTTGTGAGAGAGACACACAGGGAGCTTTGACACAGAAGAGGAAAAGGTAGTTTGACCATGAGACAGAGATTGGAATGATGTAGCCACAAGCCAAGGAGACCAGCAGCCACAAGTAGCTAGAAGAGACAGGAATGGATTCTCCTCTATAGCTGCCAGGAGGAGTGCAACTTCTTGATTTCAGCCCAATCCATTTCAGACTTCTGGTCTCCAGAACTGTGAGAGAATACTTCTGTGTGTTTTGTTGTTGTTTTTGTTTTAAAAGAGATTTTTGCCATAGGGCACATGTGCTCACTGGAGAGACAGAGAGACAGAAAGCAAGAAATCACCCCATGGGGGGATGGCCACGCCACAAGCCCTTCTCCTCCATTCTCCTCTCAAGATTTTGGGCACACACACACATGTACCCAGCATGAGTTTTTTTAAGCTGCCTAGTCCAGGACTCCAACTGTGATCCACTACATGGGAGTCTAGCATGTAGTGGATCTATCTGGTTTTGAGGCATCAATTTTGTGGTGATTTGGTACATCAGCCATAAGAAGCTAACACACTCCGCATTATAGGCAGATTTGTACTCTGAATCATCTCTTCCCATGAGTTCTGCAGAGTATAACCCTGTTAGAAATTGAACAGGCTGTGGTCTGGTTACTTTCTCTCCGTTTTCCCGCTTGCATCCTCAGTTCCTGACCTAACAGCAGTTAATGAATAAGTGCCGGATGAACACATGACTGAGAGGATAGCATCCTCCAGTTGTCATGTCCCTGCTGTCCCAGCTGCTCTCTAAACTTACATGTCCTTTCCTCCTCATTGCGTGTTTTCTCAAAAGATGTCAAGATGGGGTTTTTTAAGTTGTGTAATGGTTTTATTTTTCTCCTTACCATCTTTTCTTGATTCTTCCAGCTTCCTTCTTATTTCTTTTCCTGTTATCACCTCCTTTTTAACTCTATTTTTAAGTGAATCTATGTTCTCTTTCATTTCACTGAGCCTGTAAAAGGGTTTTTTTAACCTCTTAGCTTGAAACATTTCAAACCTGTAGAAAAAGAAAAAGAAAAAGGAAGGAAAAAGAAAAAGGAAAAAAAGTACTATAATGAATGCCCTGTCCTTCATGGGAAGACATACTAATTATGTTTGTCCTGTCTCACTTCGGTCAATCACAATGGACCATTTGGAATTCAGAGGCATACATTGTGAGTCTTCACCCCAAACACTTAATATATCTCTAGAGATTTGGATGTCCTTCTGTCCTCCTGTTTCAGAGATGGGCTTTGTGCCTCCCTGTTTCCTAGGTGCAAAGCAAAACAATTTCAGCTCATTCCTCAGAGTTTCCTGTGAGAAGAGGTGAACTGAACAGCATTTTCCAGACATATCCCCATGAGGATATAGGCATATTCCTACAGTGACTAGTTAACCCAAATTGTTCAACCTGTAGTATTGCTAATACTAGAAACGAGAGCTCACATTTCCAGTTCAGGCATGTTTTACTGCCTGGAACAGGAGATAACATTATTCTACCTGAGAGTTAAATTGAAGTATTACTATAAAAACTAGTTCTGAGTCTGTGGTTCTTTTGAGCCATATGCTAGCTCCTTTGAGGTTTGATGCTGAATTTCTGTTTTGAAGGAAGATCCAGGAATATGATTGAGTTCAAAGACAGAAGTGGGACAGATTATTATCAAGTCCACAGAAGTCCCTGTATTATCGTATCCCATTTCCATCTGCCAAGCCATCCCACCCATGGATTGCTGATCAATAATACAATAACACAGTTTGAGCCAGTAGGTGGCACAGTGGTTAAGGCGCTGAACTTCCACACGGCCAACTGCAGTTCAAGTTCTGAACCTGGTGGCTGGAAAACTGTGAGACCAGCAGATGGCATGATGATTACTTAGCTGGATACATAGTCAACCATGGTGTTCCAGTCCCAGATCTGGTGGCTTAAAACTCATGTCGAGTGCATGTGCATGTGCATGTGTGCCCAAAATCTTGAGAGGAAAATGAAGAAGAAGGGATTGTGGTGTGGCCATCTCCCTGGGAGGTGATTTCTTGTTTTCTGTCTCTCTCTCTGTCTCTCTTGGCTTTGATATTTTACTATAATTGTGTAAGATGTTAAGTTTGAAGGGCTTATAAGAGGAGGCACATTAGATCTACTTCTATATTTCTTTGCCACCTACTATGAATCCATATTATTTCCAAATAAAAAGTTTAAAAAATTTAATAACAATTACTAAAATAAGAGAAATAAGATATGTAAATACCTAACCAGAAGAGTGGAAGGAAATGAGAATAAAGAAAACTCAACCAATTCTAACAGAATATAGGACAGGAGAATTTAGGAAGGAAAGTCAAAGCAGAATGACTACAGGTAACTACAAACACACACAAAAAAGATAGAAATAAATGAAAATATTGGCAACACAATGAATATAAAGGGACTAAACTTCTCATTTGATAGAAAGTCTAGGTTGATTTGTTTAGTGCAGTTACTTTCTGTGTAAAAAAGATCCAACTTAAACGTAGTGACACAGGGACCAGCAGATGGTGTAATGGCTACGTCACTGGACTCCCATGTAGAAGACCACAGTTTGAGTCCGGGATCTGGTGGCTTAAACTGACACTGGGCACATGTGCGTGTGTGCCCAAGATCCCTAGAGGAGAATAGAGGAGAAGGGATTGTGGTGTGGTCATCCCCCCAGGGGGTGATTTCTCGCTTTCTGTCTCACTCTGTCTTTCTGGCGAGTGCACGCACCCTATAGCAAAAACCTTTCCACCCCCCCAAAAAAATGTAATGACACGGAATGTTGAAAGCAAAATGATAGGAGAAGAAAGCAGTTATATTAATATCAGATAAAATAAACTTTAAAACAAAATGTTATTGATACTAAAAGAGCCAATGTCTTTCAATAATTTTATAAAATACATAAAATATAAATGATTTTCTGTTTTTATAATATAGGGATGATAGAAACTACTGATTACAGTTTTTTAAAATCTTGGAGAATAACAGATACAAATCTGCATCATTTTATTTCTTTCTTTTTTTTTTTTTTTTTTTTTTTGTTCCAGGAAAAGATGACTTACAGATGGAGGTAGAACTACAGAGGATCTCCTATATTTTCTAATCATTGATGCCAATCATACTATTTCATTATTTTAACTTTTTAGACTCTCATCAACTACATGAGAGTCCAGCAACATAGCCATTACACTAACGGCTAGTCCCTGTATAATTTCTTTTCATAAAGAAGATGAAGATAGATATTACCTTCCTAGTTCAGTCTTTTCTAGCCTTCTAGACATATTTCTCCTTGGATATTTACAATGAGTTTTTCTCATTTAATATTCATTTTATTGTGTTTTTTTTAAAACACAATAAACACAAGTTCTGGTGGCAGGTCCAATAACTACTGTGAATTCAAAGTAAGGATGAACAAAATTATATTTCAAGATATCTGCAACAATTGTAGTGTGATCTAAAATGAGTTGTGGTCCCTATTGGTAAAAAGCTACAAGTACTGCTGATACTATTGAGTCATTGAAAAAGTCATGACACATTTTTGCATAGAGAAACATAGAAACATATGTCATGACTTTTCCGATGACCTAATACTTTAATTCCTTGTCTACATTCATTATTGAAGGAAATGGTAAATTTTAGCCTGAGTAAGAGTTTAATGCAAGTAAAGGTGTAGGGATCTCTTTTTTGGGGGTAGCATTCAAATCCTCTGAATTCTATTTATAAACAACAAATCAAGAACACTTGCATCTGATATGTGATTTCACTTTATGTTCTTTTTGGTATTCAGGCATCGGTTTTTGCTTGAATTATGGGGAAATCATTATGTACTAAGTAGTGAATCTCCATCATTTTGTAGTTGAAGAGTTCAGTTCATTTGTTCTTCTCAGTAGCTCTACTCTGTCTGCCATAGATTGCACTCTTCTGCCCTTATTCTCTCTAGGGCTACAGACCTAAGGCAATTTTCTCTCCCACAGGACAACTTTTCAGCTACTGGAAGACAATAATTTTGCTCCCATGTTGTTTTCTCTCCATATTACCTCTCCCTCTTTTTCTCTCTCCCTGTCTCTGTTTGTAAGAGTTACTCACATTTCCGTCTTTCTCTCTCACATACACATTTTTATTTATCTGTACAAATGAGGAAACTGAAGCTGAGAGGTTTGAGTTACCGCCTAAATGTCTGCCAGTCCTGGTGAATTGCAGGTCTGTTTGTCTTCAGTTTAGCCTCCTTCCAAGACCTTATGATGAGTTTTAACTCTTTCCTTACCTGTCTCTTTGCCTAACTGAAGGTCATCAAGGGCAGGGGTTTTATCTTGTTAATTTTTTTTTTTTTTTTGCATCCCCAATAATGAAACTGAATAAAATTACTACCAAAAATTAGAGATTAAATGTGTAGTCACATACTAAGACATCAGGAAAGAAAGGAATATTTATTGAACACCAGTTCATTTGTTTAATTTAATGTAAATAAACTAGTAAATATTTTAGACTATTAGAAATTATTTAAAATATTATTAACAATTATTGTAGTATGCTATTTAAGCAACAGATTAAATTCAATTAATCCAGTTGTTTTTGGCACCAGTTTAAATTGAAAAGAATCATAAGATATTGCTTTATTATCCCGTATAATACTATATGGAGTTAAAATATTTAAAATAGATTTATAAATGTATGATCTGAAAACTAGAATATGATTATTTCATCCAAGAATATTTCAATAATGCTAAAAAATTATTGTAATAGGAATTCTCAATACAAAATTCTGTAATGATATTTGGGATAAAGGATTGAAAGTATTTATTAAAAGGCTATGATTGGGGGACCAGCAGTTAACGTAATGGCTATGTCACTGGACTCCCATGTAATTGACTGTGGTTTGAGTCCCAGACCCGGTGGCTTAAACTCACACTGGGCACATATGCATGCGTGCCCAATATCCTGAGAGGAGAATGGAGGAGAATGGATTGCGACGTGGCCATCCTCCCTGGTAGGTGATTTCTCATTTTCTGTCTCTCTGTCTCTCTCTGTCTTTCTGGCAAGTGTTCATGCCCTATAGCAAAAACCTCTCAAAAAAAAAAAAAAAAAGTTATGATTATGGGCCAGCAGGTGGCATAGTGGTTAAGACACTGGCCTACCACCTGGTCCACTGTAGTTTGAGTCCCAGACCTGGCAGCTTGAAATACACCGGGGGTGTGTGTGCATGCCCAAAATCTCGAGAGAAGGGATTGTGGCATGGCCATCTCCCCTGAGGGGTGATTTCTCACTTTCATAAGAAAATAAATAAATTTTTAAAAAAACCTACAGAAAGTACAAAAGTAGCCCAATAAATCTGTATACCAACACAGAAGTGAAGCAATTATAAAACAAATAACACAACAAGAAGGTGGTTTTGATTTGCATTCTGCTATTGATTAGTGATGTTGAACATCTTATGTGTTTATTGTCCATTTATAAATCCCCTTTGGAAAAACATTTATTCAAGTTCTTTGCCTATTTTTTGGTTTGTTTGTATTTGCCAGAGGATGTATGCACTCACTAGACAGAGATAGAGAAAGAGAGAGAGAAAAGTAGAAAATACCCCCTTTGGGGAATGGTTATGCAGCAATCCCTTTTCCATTTCTCCCTCCTTTTGGAATGTTGGGCATACACACACACACACACACACACACACACACACATCTAGCCTGTTTTTAAAGCTGCTGGTCCGAAACTCCAACCGCAGGCAGTCATGTGGGATCCAGATGCCTTAATCACCACACCACCCATTGACACCCTTTGCCCATTTAAAAAATCTGGGTGTTTTTTATCATGGAGTTATAGTTCTGGATATCAGTCCCTAAGCAGATGTATGATTTGTAGATATTTCCTCCTATTCCGTGGGTTTCCTTTTTCTTCTGTTGATAATGTCCTTTGATACACAAAAAATTTTAATATTGATGAAGTTCACCTTATTTAATTATTTTTTTGTGTGGCTGTTCTTTTGCTATCATATACAAGAAATCATAGCCAAATCCTGCTACTAATTTTTAAATTCCCAGCCTTCTGCCATTTTAAATGCTCAGGGAATGAGTTAAAGAATCTTGAAGTAAGGAACTGTATTCAACAATTTACTTTTATAATTATGGAAGATTTTTCTAAGTATCCATTCCATGCCAAATTTCTTCTGAATCTTTGTTTTCCTAATTACTGCTAAGTAGATTATATTGTAAATATAAGGCATGGAAATATCACATTGTATCATTATACAATTAGTCTCCCATGAGGAATAGTGTTCAGAATTATTGCCAAATGCCTTTATTAGAAAAAGAAAATTCTTAACTGATTAAAGACTGTGGGTATTATATATCAACAATAAAATAAGTTTCAACTTTTCTGCTTCATTTTTTAAAAATACTGAATTTCACTTCAGCACATATTATAAAGCTCTAAAATTTCAAAGACATTTCACACTCTGGAAAAGGTTTCTTTTAGTTGTAATGTACATTTGAAATTCAAATAACTCCTTGGAATTTGAAGCTAACTAGAAATTATGTACTATAGAATAAGAATGGAGAATATTTCTTATATCATTGCTAAAATATACTAATAGGAGACACTACAGTTTTGTATCTAGGTGAGAGTAACAAATGCATCTTTCAAAGTCTTCAAATAATACAAGGAGGGAATCTTAAAAAAATTCATTGAAAATGCATATTATGTAAAAACTATGTATATATTTCAAAAATTTTTTGCACCAAAATAAACTTGTACTTTAATTCCATCTTTTCATGAGCTTTTGAAGTCCTTTCATACATGAGCTATTTACGATAGACATCTTGGACAGTGTGTAAAACTTATTTTCTAACCTCTGTATTTCTTGCTTTAAAGCTTTATGTACTTTTATGGGACCAGCAGTTAGCGTAATGGCTATGTCGCTGGACGCCCATGTAGTCGACCGCAGTTCGAGTCCTGGACCCGGTGGCTTAAAAATCTCACGCCGGGCGCGTGTGTGTGCGTGCCCAAGATCCCGAGAGGAGAATGGAGGAGAAGGGATTGCGACGTGGCCATCCCCCCTGGGGGGTGATTTCTTGCTTTCTGTCTCTCTGTCTCTCTCTGTCTGTCTGGCAAGCACACACGCCCTATGGCAAAAACCTCTCCCCCCAAAAAAAAAAAAAAGCATTATGTACTTTTTCAAGAATTTATGAAACCCTTAATTTTGTATAGTAGATGATATAGGTGATCTACTAGAAGCATTAGAATTGTTTCTCTCCCATCAGAGTATTTGCTTTCTATTTGTAGAGCTTAATGACCCAGATGACAATGTAAGAGAGGATATGAGGGACCCTTAGCCATTTAGAGTGTGAGAAAGTAAAGATGGGCTGAGATGGGCTGAGAAGGTCTGGGGGTGGAGAGTGGACCTCTGCAGCCTAGGAAGGTGGAATGTGATTAGAGCAGGATGAGGGGAAGGAGCCACATCATTTAGGTGATTTCAGTGCCATGGGGAAGTGTCACATGGGTCTGAAAGATAAAGTGTGCCAGACAATGGACAGTTGGGTGGCAAGAGTGATTATTAGGAGCTAGTATAGCTGTTTTGTATTTGCTGTGTAGTCAGCTGTAGAGAGATGTGGGTTCTGGATCAGGGCAGTGGTGGGAAAATTTAGTTTATCTCCAGTGGAGATCATGAAACTAGAAATAATAGGATTCGTGGAACCATCGTATCCAACATCCCATTTTTACTGGTCAAGGAGGTGAAATAATTTGCTTGAGGGGACCCAATTAGGAAATAGAAGGTCTATAGCTCAGATTTATTCTTTAACTCCAAGTCAGATCATCTTTCTTTCTGTACCACAGCCTTCCAGAATATGTTAAGAGAAAAGTAAACGGACAGAAAGATAAGTTAGAAGCATCTTAGTGGGAAAAAATCAGAACCTGATGATTATTTTTGTGAATGAATTTTTTGAAAATTCAGTAAAGGAATGAGTTATTGCTGAAAAAATTGTATCTAATTAAAGTGAAACACTGATACTAATTAATCCATATTTATATTTCCAAACCTACCTTGGCAAATGGGTGCCAAGTACAGCTGAATGAATGAACAAATGAATAAATGAATGTATTAACTAAAACTTGTCTTTTTTCCCCCAGTAAAGTCATACTATTTAAAGTACCATTTCAAGAAAACATTTTCTTTTACAGATTCACCTTTTTGGAGTTTTGCTGGCCATTTTAGGAAACTTGGTCATCAGCATTTCCCTAAATATTCAGGTAAGAAAAAGCTAATTTTTCTAACTCTGAAGTTTCATCCACACTATGACTTTATGGGCCTTGGCACTTTGGCCCTTTTGGCTTGTTCCTCTATAAAAAAAGTATTTCAAAATGTGTTTTAGAACCTTATTGGTATAAACAAAAACAATTCAGGCTTATTGCACCCCCGCCTTCTAATCTTAAAAGAAACAATATTTTTTGTAGGCCCCAAATAAAACCATGGATCCTAGGCAGAGTGCTTACTGTGTCCAGTGAATAAATTGCCCTGGTTTGATTTACTTTGATTTCTTTCATAGCCTTCACTCCCAGGTGAAATATGAATATATTTTAGAAGCAGTTCATAGGAGTACAGAGTTATAGTTTTATTCTTTCTTTAAAATACTATTAAATATGTCAGTGTAGGTTAAAGGTCTTGAAGAAAGAATGTAAAGTACAAAATAGGAACTTTAAGTGAACCATGAATTAGAAACCTAAATGAAGTGCTGATTTGCTAATCTATAAACTGATGAATGAAATATTAACTTTAAATCAAATCAAAAATTTAAATCAGTTAATGAGTCAGTCCAAAATATAATCAAGCCAATGCTGTTTATAGAACTAGTGAATCAAAATAAACCTGAACATCAGAATATTATTTTATAAAAACCTGGCTAGAAAATGTCATAACATAATTTTAATAGTTATTTTATTATATTTATTAAAATATATTTATTATTTAAAAAATACCTTTATAAAACAAATTCTAAGTATTCAAAAGAAAAATCTAACACTTCTCTTATTGCTCACAAGTAATCACTGTTAACAGTGCATTTTTTCCTCAAACCCATTTCTTTGCTTAAGCAGCAGGTATGTATATTTGGGTATATGTTTCAAAATGCATGTAACCATCCCTTACTGCAGGACAGATGTGTTGTTTTTTACTATTAAAAGTAATAGCAAAATAAGTATCTATTGGGTCATCTGAAAAGTCAATGGTGCATTTTTGCTCAAGAAAACAAAAAAATACGTCAAGACTTTTCTAATGAACCAATATCTATATTTATACTTACATAAAGCTAGATTTATCTCTCATACTTGTGTGAGTATTCTATAGGTCAAAGGGCATACTCATTTTAAATATTGCTAGGTCCAGCCAAATTGCTATACGTTTGTGGGTTGTAGTACATTGTACTCACACTAGCAGTGTTCAACCATGACCATCTCCTATATTCTCAATGCCATATCATTGGTTATTTGATGGGGGTAGGGAAAGGCATCTAATAAACAAATATTGTTTCAAGTTGTTTTCATTTCTCTGATTATCCATGAAGTTGGTAATCTTTTTTCACTTGTAATTTCACTTCTATAAACTACTAGTTGGTATCCTTTGTGAAATATCTCTTGGGATTCTTTGTCATTTTCTTTTTTTAGAAATTTTCTTCATATTAGTAATACTAACCCTTTCTTATTATAGTTATTGCAACTATTAGGTTGTTGGAAAAATCATGACATACTTTTGCTATGTACAAATGAGTTATGACTTTTCAGATAACCCAGTATTTTTTCCCACCCTACTCTATTGTTTATATCTTTTTTTTTTTTTTTTTTTGGAGAGATTTTTGCTATAGGGCACGTGCGCTCGCCAGACAGACAGAGAGAGACATAGAGACAGAAAGCGAGAAATCAACCCCCAAGGGGGATGGTCATGCCACAATCCCTTCTCCTCCATTCTCCTCTTGGGATCTTGGGCACGCACGCACACGTGCCCGGCGTGAGTTTTAAGTCACCGGGTCCGGGACGCGAACCGCGGTCGGCTACGTGGGAATCCAGTGACATAGCCATTATGCTAACTGCTGGTTCCCTATTGTTTATATCTTAATTATGTTCATAGTATTTTTTTCTGTATATATTTTTAATATAGTAAAATCTAGCAGTTTCTACTTTTCTGGCTTATGAATTTGTATCACAGAAAGGTGCTCCTTATTTCAAGATTTTTACTTGATGTTCCATATTTTCTTCCAGCGCTTTTATTGATTGCTTTTTAAATTTTTCAAGTAATCTGGAATTGTACATACTTCTTCTAAGAAAGAATGTTCAGTTATGATGAAAATCATCTGGTAAATATAGCTTTACTTAATGGCCAGTTTTTCAGGAATTTATATATTTCAAATACAAAAAAATACTCAAATCAAATATAAGTAATAGTCACTGCCCTCCCCATTACCTGCTACCAAAGCTTTCTGTTCAGCTATGTTTATGTGGCAGTTAGTTTAACCCATAAATTTGAATCTCTTTCAAGAAATTATTATTTGATAATTTATTCTCTTTATTTCATTAATCTTTGTTTGGCATCCAAAGTTTTCTGACATTCTAAAAGTACCTGGAATAGGTACTAAAACATCACTTAAATCCTGGACATGTACATCAACTTCAAATAGTAATAATGATACTTATTTTACATAGCTGTTATAATAATTAAGCAATTTCATACATGAAACGGTCCTTTAAACTATAAAGGGATATCTAAATGTAAGTCATTTCTGCTGCTAATATGTTTGGAACAAACAGAAAACCACAATAATTGCTCTGTAATAATCTGCAAATACATTTAAAAGTCATGATGCAAATTTATAGGACCAAACATTTTAAGGTGGTTTTCATTGGGTAGACATATTTCTTACCTATGTTCTTATTTACTTCCAGAAATATTCTCATCTTCAGCTGGCACAGCAAGAGTATCCGAGGCCATACTTCAAGAGCATGCTGTGGTGGGGTGGTGTCATCCTGATGGCCTTGGGAGAGACAGGGAACTTTGCAGCCTATGGTTTTGCCCCCATCACTCTCATCGCTCCATTAGGTTGTATGTCTGTGACAGGTGAGCCATTTTCCTGTGTTTGGAAAAACAGAAATTTAAAGAAATCAGAATAATTGAAATATATGTATATATATATATATGTGTGTGTGTGTATATATATATATATATATATATAATTGAAATAATGCATACAAAATGGGGAAAATCTTATTTTCTGTTTCTTAGCATGTTAACATGGAACAATTATCCTGCTAATTTCAGTTATCTTCTGTCATGCTACCACATTAACCACAAAGACACTTGCATTCTGTAGCTATTCACTTATGTTTAAAAACCTGATTCCTAGTATCAGTCTCTTATAAGTGAACAAGAATAGTAGTATGGGACCAGCAGATGGCATAATGGCTAGGTCGCTGGACTCCCTTGTAGTCGACTGTGGTTCAAGTCCCAGACCCAGTGGCTTAAACTCACTCCGGGCGTGTGTGCATATGTGCCCAAGATCCTGAGAGGAGAATGGAGGAGAAGGGATTGCAGCGTGGCCATCGCCCCTGGTGGGGTGATTTCTCACTTTCTGTCTGTCTCTTTATGGTGAGTGCACACACCCTCTAGCAAAAACTTCTATATAAAAAAAAAGAATAGATATTATTAAACTATACTTTTAATCATTAATGTATTGTCTAAAAGCATTGAAATACAATATTTTTATTCATATATTAAACTATCACGTATAATTAGTGTCTTTGAGGCTTCATCTTGACTCCATAGTTTAGCATCTCTTTGACATTAAGAATTAAATATCAGTTATTCTACATTATTAAGAATATGTAATTTTATGAAAATGTCACAATTATCTAATTTCAAAACTATATGGCTTACTAAATACATTTAGAAAAGTGAAGTATTACTGAAAACTTTTTTTAAAAGAGCAAAAATTATTGTTAAAAAGGAGAACAGATTCTCCAAGCACATTAAAATCAATAAGAATTTTTGGTTTTACTTCTTATCTGCTGCTATGGAAACAGTATGTTTCTACATTTCTGGGAATTTAGAACCTTAATTGAAATAGAAACGAGTTGGTAGTCATTGTCTGTACAACTAGCTCAGACATATCATGTGTTTAATCCCAATTTTAGTATTTCTCTTCAAAGGTCATATGGTAGTCTT
The DNA here is from genome assembly GCA_026018925.1 of Tupaia tana. NCBI lineage: Eukaryota > Metazoa > Chordata > Mammalia > Scandentia > Tupaiidae > Tupaia > Tupaia tana. The sequence goes on along the minus strand of JAKSZU010000008.1, from coordinate 53,057,072 downwards.
AAAGAATGCATAGTTTAGGGGCAGGCAGGTGGCATGGTGGTTAAGGGTGCTGGACTCCCACATGGCCAACTGCAGTTTGAGTCCTGGACCTGGTGGCTTGCTTTCTCATTTTCTCTCTCTCTCTCTCTCTCTCTCTCTCTCTCTCTCTCTCTCCCACACACACTTCTCTGGTCAAATTAAAATAAATAAATAATATAATTCTTTTTTAAAAAAGGAAAGAAAGCATAGTTTAAATGGAAACAATAGATATTAAAAGAGAAGTTTATTTTATTTTTAAAATTGTTTCCTCTTCTTAATATTTAAAATATTTTATTTAGAATACTTTCATGGCCCAACCGCTGTGGCACAGCAGTAGAATAAGTGCCCTTCAAGGCTGGAAACCATATGGCTGACCACAGGTTTGGTTTCCTTTGATTGGCCTGAAAACATGCTGAGTATGCATGTAAGCACCCAGGATTCCGAGGAGCTGGAGTGCTGGATAAAAGGAGTCACAAAGTGATGAGACCCTGTCGATGGTGCTTTCTCTGTCTCTGTCTCTCTGTCTCTGTCTCTCTCTCTCTCTCATGCATGCATGTGGTCATATGCACTCTCTAATGTTAAAAAAAAATACTTTTGGGACCAGCAGATGGTGTAATGGTTATGTTGCTGGACTCCCATGTAGTCAACCATGGCTCGAGTCCCAGACTTAGTGGCTAAACTGACACCGGGTGCATGTGCGTGCGTGCGTGCCCAAGATCCTGAGAGGAGAATGGAGGAGAAGGGATTGTGGCATAGCCATTCCCCCCCCCCCCCAGGGGGGTGATTTCTCACCTTCTGTCTCTCTGTCTCTCTCTGTCTTTCTGGTGAGCACACGCACCCTAATGCAAAAACCTCTCCAAAAATAAAGAAATATTTTCTTAATTTATGATAGAATGTTTAGCAAAGGACACATATTTTACTTTCCAGAAATGGTTTACTTAAAGTAGTTGTGCTGTTACTGCTCTGAAGAGGAACACAATTTCTGTAATCACTTACCATTTTTAACATTCCTGTAAAATAAGCAAATTGGGTATACCTTATTTTCTATTTCCTGCATATAACACATACATGGGCATTCTGAATTGTTTTTTCTTCTCACAATCTGAGCAATAACATAAAAAATCTAGTTATAGTGTCAATTTGGGATCTTTACAGACTTTAGTTCATGAGAAAACGTTGCAATATCCTTCATAATGACTGTGTATAGTGCTAACATTTAGTTTTGACTCTGCTTAGTTCGGTTTCCATGCAATAGCAAAAACAAAAATGTGCAGACATATCAGATAGATACCTGGGGGAGGGTTGAGTACACCACTTCATATTGGAATTCTCCATTTAGCTCAGATCCTGCAATGATTGCTCTGTAATAATGTGCAATTAAATTTAAACACCATGATGCAGATTTGTAGGACCAAAGTTTTAAGGCAGTTTTAATTGGGTAGGCATGTGTTCTTATTTATGAAAAACCTTTTGGAGAGGTAAAAGGGAGCTACTCAGCTAGTTCACACAAAGGGAGAAGATGGCTGGGTCTGTTTTAAAGATCAGACATTTTGCAGAGATGAAATATAACCAGGCTTCACAGGGCCCAAAGTAAGAATTCAGAAGTTGCCAGAGCTTAAGGGTCTGCAGTGATGTTCCTCACAGAGCTTAGCGAACCCGAGTGTCTGCTCATCTGGGCAGGACTTGCTCCAAACATTCATTAATAACTGGAAGCTTAAGCATTCCCACCTTCCTCTCAGAAGAGTGTCCTATTCACCCCAAGTGCCCTGCAGGGCCAGTCCACCCACCTTCAACTGTTGAACCCACTGCCTTGACAGATAGACTTCATGCTGCAGATCGGTTTTCTTTGCGTGCTCTTAGCCCAATTAGTGTTTCCTGTTCAGAACATTTTTAGCGACCTCCATCTTTGCCCATTTAAAATGACTCAAAGAAGTGAACTTACAGCTTCAAACCCAAATCATTTCCTACTTTACAATCTTTCTAAACAGTAATATGTGCTCAGAAATAGTATTCCCACAGCCCTGAAATTGAGGTTATCATAGAGTGTCTTGAGTGGGTAAGAGACTGCTGGAGAGGAAGGATTTCCTCGAGAACAACCCCCTGCCACTCTGAGATTCTTTATAAAGGTTTGAGAAACTCAAGAAAACTTGAAGTAAAAGGAAAATTATTTCAAAACAGTTGATATCTTGTGGCTGTCTACAAATGAGGCAGAAAGAATTGCGTCCAGACTTTCCTATAATAGAACTTTTATATTTCCTCTCTTACCCATATTTCTTGATAGATTTAAGAAAGAAATTAAATGTCCCTTTGGATTACACTTTTATAAAGATAATATTTTGTTGTAATAGTGCATGGGAGGTTATATATATTTTTTCCAATTCTTTTTCTATTATTGCTTTTTGTTTTCAAATTGAAAAACAAGAAAAATAAATAAAATTTAGAACATTTAAAGACTGGAAAAAGCCCAAGTGATGCCCTTCCACTGCCTCTCCTCAGGTGATCTGGTTCATACAGACTGTGCTCCATTTCTCCTTACCAGGCCTAAGGAGGCACCATGTGGGTGAGCACGTGTGCTAATTTTGCTACACACAAGGTTGCTAATATGCCAGAACTGTTATTTTGTCTTATATAATCAAAATTTCTGCTCCTTTTGTGTGCTTCAATTGAGCAAAGAGAGAGAAGAAAGTAATAGAGAGAAGTTAGGAATAGTGTGTTAGAAATACTGTAGTCAGCATTTGGGGGATTTCAGTTTGCTTCCTGCCCAGTTACTCCTGCCTTGAGACATGTTCCTTTCCATTCTTTCCCCCATGCTCTGTGTACTGCTGTTCCTCACTGGCATGCTCACCCTGAGGTAGCACTTCTCAAGCAATAGCTTTATGGGTGGTCTCTTACATGTCCTAAACCCAGGAAGTCCCATAATTAAACAGGGAGAGATTGCAAACGCTGCGCAGTGGCATTGCTATAGGGTTTCTTAGGAACCTGGGATGGCCATTACCTCTGTAACTCTTTCAAAGGCTGATGCAGTAGGCCAGGACTCTAAACCCTGAGGACCACAGATGCTTTTATCTGAGCACCTCAAGGGACAACAGCTCTGCAGGAACCCCTTCAGGGATTCCTTAAGACAGTGTTTATGATCAGTCACAGCATGCTAGAAACTCAGCCTAAAGAAGCTGTCAGCCAAGCAGTATAGACCATTCATGGGGAATGGACTTAGTGCACAGGTGGGTCTGTATGTCCAGGCCTGGGCCCAGCATTCTGAGGGGCTCAGGGCCTTCATATATCCTGTATTCTCTTTTACATCCACTATACTTTTTCTCATTAAAAGTCTTTCTCAAGGGGCCAGCAGTGGTGTGGTAGTTAAGGTATTGGACTCCTGCATGGCCAATCGTGGTTCGAGTCCCAGACCCGGAGGCTTGCTTTCTCACTTTCTCTCCCCCCAGCACACTGGTAAGCATGTGTACTCTGTAGCAAATTTAAAAATTATAATAATAAATAAAATTAAAGTAAATAATTCTTTTTGAAAAAGTCTTTCTCAATGAATAATAGGTCCAAAAATGTATTCTGACTAAACTGCCAGTTATACTGACTGTGTGGTTGATTCTAGATGTTGATCTGTGTTCCTATTTCTAATAATTAAGCAAGTTTATTTTCTGGTTTTCAATTTCATCTGGCTGCTCACCCCAAAAAGCCAGGGCAGTAGAATGGTCAAGAGCACATGGCCTAGGGACACATGCCAAGGTTCAAATCTTGACATCGGCAAGCTCTGTGATCTCAGGCAAGTTGTTAAAATCAATTTATGCCTCAGATCTCCAGTCAGTAAAATGGGAATAAAATTAGTTCCTACATCAGATGTTGTTACAGAGAGAAATTGAATAAACACAAGTCTTAAGAACAGGGGGACCAACAGGTGGGGTAGTGTTAAGACGCCGGACTCCCACATGGCCTACCATGATTTGAGTCCTCAACCTGGCAGCTTAAAACTCGAGTGTGTATGTGTGTGTGTGTGTGTGTGTCCAAAATCCTGAGAGGAGATGAGAAGAGAGGGGACTGCAGCGTTGCCTTACCCCCTGGGGGAGTGATTTCTCACTTTCTGTCTCTCCAGCGAGTGCATGTCCCCTATAGCAAAAATCTCTCAAAACAAAGAACAGGGTTAAATACATAGTACAGGGTTGGACATGATACTCGCTATGGTCCTTGTGATTCATAATTATTACTGTGTAGAAACAAAGTACATTATTCTATAGAGGAGAGTTTATTTCCATGCCCCTTAAATAGCTGATGGTTAAATTCTCTAAAGTAGAATCAATTTAAGAAATGTTTTTTATTGGTCTTATCCTTGTAGTGGTTAATTTGCCAGGAGCAGGAAAGTAGGATCCTCACAGCTCATTCGTTCAGCCAGTAAGCAGCAGTTACCCTCCAGCTCCTCCCATAGTTCCTACTGAGCAAGTTGGAAAGTAGCAGAATTTCTGAATAACCTACCACGACAAAACACATTTAGAAAACAGATTAAGAGTTAGTCAGAGGGAAAACATAGCAATCCAGGTGTGTGCAACTTGCCATCTTCTTGCTCTGGCTTCAGAGCACTTTTGTTCGCTTGCAAATTAACAACGGAGAGAGGCTGAATGGCAGATTTGAGACCTCATTGCGAGTCCAGGGTGTGTTTTCTGAGAAACTATTTCACTAGAAATTAAATAAAAGGAAGTAAATTGGATATTCCACGGAGTTTGCAATAAAATTTTAAACTACTGTCTCAGCTAAACCAACTTTCTCAGGGGGCCTTTCCTGGCTCCTAGATGAAGTTAAACAGGCTCTTACAATGCTCTTTCTTTTTTTTTTAAAAAAAAAAAAAAAAAAAAAAAAAAAATTTAAATTTAATTAATTAATTAATCTTAATTTGACCAGAGACAGACAGAGCGAGCAAGAGAGAGAGAGAGAGAAAGAGAAAGTGAGAAAACAAGCCTCCAGGCCTGGGACTCAAACCACAGTCAGCCATGCAGGAGTCCAGCCTCCTTAACCACCACAACACCTGCCGGCCCTTCAATGCTCTCTTCACACCCAATATGGGCCTTCCCTTTCTTGTGTGAGTTAGAAAGAAAGGTAGCCCTTTATCAGGATACTTTGTTTCTGTGCATCTGCAAAAGTTTTTTAAATTTGCCATAGGGTATATGTGCTCACCAGAGAGAGACAGAGAGACAGAAGGAAAACGAGAAAGCACCCCCTGACAGGAAGTGGTCACACTGCAGTCCCTTCTCCATCTCTCCCTCCTTTTGGGATTTTTGTGCATGAATGCACACATATGCCTGGCATGTTTCTCAAGCTGCCAGATTCAGGACTCAGACTGTTCAGTCAGCCATGTGGGATCCAGGCACCTTAACCATAATGCCTCAGTCCAGTCCTCCTGTGGCAAACTTTTGCAATACATTGATTTTATTAGATTCTGGTGTCCTCTGTCAGAAAATTGTCGTGAGAAACATACAAATCAAGAAGGTCTGAAAGGTGAGTAGAGGCTCCTCAAATGTAGTCCTTGTTCACCACACCACCTGCACAACCTGTCCAGCCACACACACGGGCCCTGACCTACACTTCCCTTGTAGCAGCTCCCAGCATGCACACAATGGCCTGCTTCACCTTCCCACCTAGTCGTAGGAGTCACGACTGCGTGTATATTGTTGCTTTCGGTCTGTTCTCTCCAGGACAGCCTGGCACAGAGTCACACATTCCAACCAGTAGAATCAGTTTGAATGTGAGGGTAGGCTGTCCTGTTACAGGATAGTAGAAGAGAAAAACACTTGATAAAGAGATTTGAATCCCTGAGGAAGCACAATGGTCAAACATTTCACTTGAAAGAGACTCATGAATATTCACTCTTGTGACTACATTAAAGTTTACATGCTTATCCTTTGAGGATTGAATTAGATTATTTGTGCTTCTACAAACTGTGGCCTTCCATTTAATGTTCTTTTTTCTGTTTATCACATGACTGCAGTCCTCACTATGCCTAAGCACTTAGAGACAGCCAAAAACAATGACGTTATCAAGCATTCAGGGAATCGAAGCCACATGGAATTAGGCAGACTCATGGTAGACCTCACTTAGTGTAGATGGAGGGAGATGGTTGCAGGGACCGAGGGGGAAGGAGAATGGGAGTTCCAGTGATATTTTTCAGTTCTATGCCTCGGAGTATATTGATTTAGAGTAGCAAGAAAAGTTCAGTGAACATATCACCTTTTTTCAAGTTAAATTCAGACATTACTTCAGATGAAATATTGGGTTGTCCTATTTTTCCAATATATTTTTCAATGTTTTCTATGTAAAAATGTGTTGTGACTCTTCCGACAACCCCCAATAGTTAAAGGTGCTGGACTACCGCGTGGAGGACTGTAGTTTGAGTCCTGAACATGGAGGCTTGCTTTCTCACTGTCTCTCTCTCTCTTTGGTCAAATTAAAATAAATAAATAAGTAAGTAAGTAAGTAAATAAATAAATAAATTAAATAATTATTTTTAAAAAAAGAAAAAGAAACTACTATTGAATGTGTCTCCTCTGTGCCCGATGCTGTGTGAGACACATAAACTAGTTACCTTACTTCATCATTCCCTGGCCAAGCACAAGTGAGTAATAAGTAGATTGAATATAGGGTGGCTTATATAAAATTACACAGTTGGAATTTTATGGAAATATAGTAGCAAGATCTCCTTGGCCCCAGAATAATTTCCTAAACGTAATCATGCTAGCCATAGTGATTAAAAGAATAGGATCCCATATGGCCATCCACAGTTCAAATCTCTGCCTGGAGGTTTGAAAACACATACAAGGCATATGTTCATGCCTGTCTCAAATCCCAATACGATGGAAAAAAATAGAAGAGAAGGGATTGCAGCATGACCACATCCCATTAAGGGTGCTTTCTCTCTCGTTCTCTCTGTCTTTCTGTCTTTCTCTGGCAAGCACATGTGCCCTCTGGCAATTAAAAAGTAGAAGTCAGTCTGTCACTGGGCTAATTTGGATTAAGGTTGAAGAGCTAACTGTACCGAGAAAACAAGGAGAGAATGAGATGTATAGCGGTAAGTCTTTTCCATCTCTAATTTTCCCTAATATGCTGGCTTTTGCTCAAATTGAAATTCATGATGTGGAATATATGCTGTTTTGTGTGTTTCCATTGTGCTGTCATGAAGCCATAGAGGGAAATGTATCTGTAATCCATTAAATGACGGTCATAGCGTAGCCAGAAAGCCCTGGTGAAGCCTTTTGGAATTCCAGAGAAGTCATGTCAAGCAGAAACTTTGATCTCCAAGATTTTTATTAGAAACAAATGAAAGGAAACATAAACAGACCAATGAACGAGTGACCTGTAGCATTACACAAACCTAGATGCTGTGAGTTCTCTGTCCTTTGTAGTGATATGCTTGATGCGGTCTGAATGAAGTTGTCGGGATGCTTGTGACAGTGGTACTTCAAGTGGACATTATTTCAGCGTTGAAGATAGGCAGAAAATATTCCTCTTCTCAGTGGCTTGCTGAGTTGTCTGCTTTGCACATTTGTCCAAAAACCAGCCTACAGAAAATGTGTGGAATAAAATGCTGCCGTTTTAATTTTATGTCTGCTCATACAGTTCTTAGCAGAAAGCTTTCCTGAAGATTTTAAACTTTGTTTGAGACATCTTTTCCACCCATCGTTATTTTCTGAGAACACCACAAAAGAGTTCTAGAGAAATCACTAATGATGAAGTAATGTGCTATTAAATTTATAATACAGAATTAATCTTGTCAGTGGTAGTATTTTTACTTTTTTTTTGGATTCTTTTCAAGATTAATCATTAATGCATGCCAAGAAAAATGTAGAAAAGAGAAGATTATTGTTCTTAATCCAGGTAACTTTTCTGGTAAATTATACAAATTGTCTCTGAACAATGGTTATGTCTTCATTATCTTTGGTAAATGACAATGGTAATTTTTTTCATCAACATGAATTACTTGACACTTTGCTTCCTGCCAACATGGATGGTAGGGCAATTTTTCTCTTTGTAGGAAGACCTTTTTTTCAAACTGTCACCTTCTTAAATCTTTACATCCTAACTCCATGGAGTACTCTGTAGTTGACATACTTCTTTCCCTAAAATTCTGCAGTGAATGGGGAATGATGATTATGAGGTGGTACCTCAGTATGGGCAGGGATGATGGAGCCCGTGAGCACGCTCAGTGTACCCACATGTTTGAAGCTCGATTGTGTCTGACGTGAAAGTGCTTTGTGGTTTTCTTTCTAGTACAGTAAAGTTGCCATTGTAAGTGGTCAGAAACCACAAGTCAGATATTTACATGTGAGGATCTGTTTGTAGCATTATTATATAAATATGTTCTTTTCAAGCCATGGCTTTGGGTTTTTCTTTCTTTTTTATTTTAACATGTCAATAAAAACTTTATTTGTCAACATCAGGATTAAATTATTTCGCAGAACAACGAAGGTAGTGAGAAGCTAGTATACACAGCACCTCATTTACATCCTGGTCTTCAGGAGGCGGAGTTAATCCATTGTCTCACAACTTTAACCAGCAATGCCATGTTCTCTTCCTCCTCCTTAAATTCTTTTTATAGTCAGCAGGCCAGAAGGCTTAGCGCACAACAGCACTCATGTATACAGGGTTTTCTTCTCCCGTCACGTTATCGTGCCTTTCATGTCTAAGGCACGTTCATCTGTTAGTTTGATCCTCACAACGCCCCTGTGAGGTGGGTAGGCCAGGGATTAGTGTCCCTCTTTACACATGAGGAACCTGAGTTTCGGAATGGTGAGAAGACTTGTCTAAGTGTGAACAGGTAGTAATGATTGGGCCTAGTTTTTAGGCAGGATTCCTGGGCTTGCTTTCTTACTGTCTTCCCTTCTTGCAACTTTCCTCCCTTTAAAATTTTTAAACTTTTCCAGCTTACTTCTTCAGGATCTTCTCGAGTTTTATTCCATATTAGGGCTATTTCACCCATCAGATTTTCATAATACCACCTCCAAACTTTAACTCCATTTCTGACCTTTAGCACTTCTCTTATCTCTTATAAATCGCTGCCTATGTACTTTGGTACCATTAATGAATTTATATAGTATAGATCTAATTTTCCTTCAAGTACTTTACTGTTTTCCCAGAAAAATCTAACCTATCTACATTAGTATTCTCCAGCAATAACTGACACATATCCTTCCATAAAATGGCCTGAAATAATTGAGACAGTGGATATATATATAAATATATATATATATTTCTATATATATATGTGCGTGTATCCATTTCAACATCTTCTTTCTTTCTTTTTTTTTTTTTTTTTTTTTTTTTTTCACCCCCCCAGGGGGGATGGTAGACAATCCCTTCTCCTTCATTTTCTGCTATAGGGCACATGCGCTCGCCAGACAGACAGAGAAACATAGAGACAGAAAGCAAGAAATCACCCCCCCAGGGGGGATGGTCACGCTACAATCCCTTCTCCTTCATTCTCCTCTCGGGATCTTGGGCACACACGCACATGCACCCGGCGTGAGTTTTAAGCCACCGGGTCCGGGACGCGAACCGCGGTCGACTATGTGGGAGTCCAGCGACATAGCCATTACACTAACTGCTGGTTCCCTCTTTCTTTCTTTCTTCCTTTCCTTTCTTTTCTTTCTTTCTTTCTTTCTTTCTTTCTTTCTTTCTTTCCTTCCTTCTTTCTTTGGAGAGGTTTTTGCTATAGGGCACATGTGCTCGCCAGAAAGACAGAGAGAGAGAGACAGACAGACAGAAAGCAAGAAATCACCCCCCAGGGGTGATGGCCACACCACAATCCCTTCTCCTCCATTCTCCTCTCGGGATCTTGGGCACGCACGCATATGCGTCCGGCTTGAGTTTAAGCCAGTTTCAGTCTGGGACTCAAACCGTGGTTGACTACATGGGAGTCTAGTGGCATAGCCATTACGCTAACTGCTGGTCCCTCCATTTCAACATCTTAAGATATGTTCCTTTAAAGCAAGGACTCTAAGTCTGATGTGCTGCTTACAAGCTCATAATTAATATTTATACCACGGACTACTTCTTTAAAGTACAACTGTTGCTAGTATTTCAAACATACATTAATATGTTGCCATGACTGAAAATATTACAATTAAATTTTATTCTCATTTTGCCTCTCTGAAAATTAGCTATTTGGAGGTTTTCTAGAACTGGAAGGGTCTAGGAAAATAATCACCTAGTATAAATCTCTCCATTTGGAGATAAAGAAACTGAGGCACAAAAAGGGCAAGTGGCTTGTCCAGTGAAACAAACCTGTGACAGGATTTGAATCTAAGAGTTCAGAATCCCAGTGTGTTCCATACCGCCTGCCTCTCACATCCGGCCCTTTTTTCACTGGAGCAGCTTGCTTGCTGTCTACTCATGAACTCACCAACTGCAGGAGTGGTCCCTCTGGTGGTGTGACTTGTTTCTTACCTATGTGCACTTCCAGCATTTAGGGAAGCACCCAAGACTGCCAAATACATAAAACCAAACCTCTCTCTCTCCTGATATGCCCACTCTCTTCTCCACCCCCACTTCTAGATTACACAACTTCTTAAATTTCAAAAACTGCTATTTTTATTTCCTGAAAGTACTATGTAAACCACTAAAAGCTTCAAGTTAGTTTAATAGGGGTCAGTAATCACTTTCCTTCTAAAGAAAATTGGAGGTCTGAGTTTCACCTTCATCTCTCCAAAGCGCGTCTGTGTGTGTGCTGGGACGTAGGAATGGCGGAGAGTCTGCTGAGGGCTTGTGCTTTAAGAGTTATCAAAGGCAGTTTCTATCCACACCACCCTCTGGTGTTCCCAGCGCTAAAAGGGAAACACGGCCGTTGCCTTCTGCCATATGCCATTAACTGGGTGAACTTCTGTCTACAGCATTTGAGAAAAAGTGACCTTGGAAAGTTCCTTAGAAGAAACATTTGCTAAGGCCTGCTCTCTAGTACGTACACAACAAGAAAAGCAGCTAACAGAAAAGAATGCAATTAGCTAAAAGACTGGAAACAAATATAATCCAAACTGTTTCCACAATGTTCAATGGCAACTAAAATTTAGATAGAGCATATGCATATGAAAGGACCCAAAAATATGAAATGCAGAGAATTGACTTACATTTAATATTTTTTAAAGCAGCCAATATTTCATCCTATCAAAGATTGTTAACACGAACCAGAGCACTCCACTGTGGCTCCCTGTTAGTTCTTAATTATATTCTCATGTTGACAAAAGACAGAACTGGTGAAATGGAAAAGGGAAAGATGGGTTGACTATTAAGTGCTTACTCAGACAGGTCAGAGACGACAGCAGTGGAAACATAAGAGATGGGGGTACGAATACACGTGGTGCCTATACGGATCCAATGAGCCAGAGAGAGACATTTAAAACATTAAGATCCCAAACCCTAAGAAGCAGTCCCATTAAACTAATAAAACAAAGATTCAAGCGGTGAGGTCATGGCACACACCCATATTTCTATGTCTTGTAAACTAACGTGCCTCCCTCTATCCTTACCTCAGCCAAGGTCGTGTGCGCTAGTAACTCAGACGTGCATAGCGCTTTTAAACTTTGAAACCTTTTCACATATGTCAGCCATTTGATCCTCCCCACAACCCTGTGAGGTAGGCAGGGCAGAAGTTATTAGCTGTACCCATTTTACAGTGGAGGAAACTGTTGTACAGAAGTAAACTAAAGTGACGAAGCCAGGACAAACTAGTTCTCTTGGACTTGGATCCATCTTTTTTTTCTTTTTTTTATTCATTTATTTTATTTTACTTTATTTTATTTTGAATTTGACCAGAGAGAGACAAAGAGAGAGAAGGAAAGTGAGAAAGCAAGCTGCCGGGTCCAGGACTCGAACCATGGTCAGCCATGTGGGATTCCAGCTGCCTTAACCACCATGCCACCTGCTGGCCCCTTGGCTCCATCTTTTCTATCAGACTACCCCTCGCCTTTCTGAAAAGTCTTTCAATTAGTGGAAAACCTTGGGAAAAGGAACTAGCAAGAATGGTCTGGCTCCCACTCTCATAGCCGTTGCAGTACATTGAGCTCCAGACAGCACCGGGGCAAGTGAGAGCCGGACAGGCACTGGGCGGCTCTGTGCCTCGTGGAGAAAAGATACATGGGCAAACATCATATGCATTCTTTGTGCAAATTTGCCGGGAGGAGCACAAGAAGAAGGACCCACATGCTTCAGTCAACTTCTCAGAGTTCTCTAAGAAGTGCTCAGAGTTGTGGAAGACCATGTCTGCTATGAAGATATGGCAAAGGCGGACAAGGCCCGTTATGAAAGAGAAATGAAAACCTATATCCCTCCTAAAGGGGAAACAAAAAAGTTCAAGGGTCCCAATGCACCCAAGAGGCCTCCTTCGGCCTTTCTCTTGTTCTGTTTTGAATATCGCCTCAAAATCAAAGGAGAACACCCTGGCCTAACCATTGGTGATGTTGCAAAGGAACTGGGAGAGATGCGGAATAACACTGCTGCAGATGATAAACAGCCTTATGAAAAGAAGGCTGCTAAGCTGAAGGAAAAATACAAAAAGGATATTGCTGCATACCAAGCTAAAGGAAAGCCTGATGCAGCAAAAAAGGGAGTTGTCAAGGCTGAGAAGAGCAAAGAAAAGAAGGAGGAGGAGGAAGACGAGGAAGATGAAGAAGATGAGGAAGAAGAGGAAGATGAAGAGGATGAAGATGAAGAGGATGAAGATGAAGAGGATGATGAATAAGTTGGTTCTAGCGCAGTTTTTTCTTTCCCTTGTCTATAAAGCATTTAACCTCCCTGTACACAACTCACTCCTTTTAAAGAAAAAAAAAATTGAAATGTAAGGCTGTGTAAGATTTGTTTTTAAACTGTACAGTGTCTTTTTTTGTATAGTTAACACACTACCGAATGTGTCTTTAGATAGCCCTGTCCTGGTGGTATTTTCAATAGCCACTGACTTTGCCTGGTACAGTATGGGGGTTGTAAATTGGCATGGAAATTTAAAGCAGGTTCTTGTTGGTGCATAGCACAAGTTAGTTATATATGGGGATGGTAGTTTTTTCATCTTCAGTTGTCTCTGATGCAGCTTATACGAAATAATTGTTGTTCTGTTAACTGAATACCACTCTGTAATTGAAAAAAAAAAAAAAAAGTTGCAGCTGTTTTGTTGACATTCTGAATGCTTTTAAGTAAATACAGTTTTTTTATTTAAAAAAAAAAGAATATTCCTACTATTCATTGTATCGATGGTTCATCCACTCTTTTTCTGAGCCAGGATACCAGAATATATGTATTGGAACTAGACTTCTACCAGTGTAGAAATATACCCTCTTATAATTGGTTCCTAACTTTTGGTTTTTAATTTTTTTTTTTTTTTTTTTTGCTTTTTTTTAAGAGGTTTTTGCTATAGGGCGCGTGCACTCACCAGACAGAGGGAGACAGAGAGATAGAAAGCGAGAAATCACCCCCCAGGGGGATGGTCACACCACAATCCCTTCTCCATTCTCCTCTCGGGATCTTGGGCATGCGTGCACACGCGCCCAGCGTGAGTTTTAAGCCACCGGGTCCGGGACACGAACCGCGGTCGACTACGTGGGAGTCCAGCAAAATAGCCATTATGCTAACTGCTGGTCCCCTAACTTTTGGTATTTGAAGTCAACCTCTGAAGCAACTTTTCCAGCCCTAGCTGCAAAGCACCAGTTGCCTTTTCCACTACTGTGGCCAAGCGTCCGACTGCGATGATGCCATCCCTGTGGAGCTCACTGGCAGTGTCTTGCTAAGCACTGGCCCCCTCACCAATAGCAGTCAGCCTGTCCAGTTTCTCTTCCTCACATTTGGCCAGTTCTCGTGCCAATCTCCTGTTTTCTGCCAATTCAGCTGCAATAGTCCTGGCAACTCTCCACCTTCTTTGCCTTACCCACCTTGGAGCAGGCTCACTGGTCAAAGGCCTATGCCCACCAGAAACAAAATCAACTCAGGAAGAGGAGACTGGAGGCCATGGTGTACAGGCTACACCAGGAGCGGTTCGGCTGGTGGTGGTGCAGAGACCGGGCTCACCGGACACACCCAGTCTGGTCATGGGGCTGCTCTGACAGGGAGCAGCTGCACCTCTGAAAAGGTTGTGGGAGCTGCTGTAGCTAGGTGAGTCCCTTGAGAGCACTCTGCACCCAGGGATTCATCCCAGAAGTCCTTGAGGTCACTGATTTCTCGCATCTGGTCACTGATTCTCAGCTGACAATCTTCATCTGATTCCTTAACTGTTTTCAGGATAGGCTGATGGTCAGCTGCCTGGGTCCTTTTGGTTTTCAGAATGCTGGTTCCCTCTTCCCCTGGGTTATCAGAGGCCACTAAGTTCTGATCACAGTGCTTGGCCCACACAGCATCCTCCATTAAGTTCACTGGGTCAGTCACAATCTGACTTCAGAGAAGCTGATCAACAGATCATAAAACAAACAATGTGGCGGATCACCCACACTAGTGGCATGGGTGACATAGGCTGTTAAGTATAACGCCTTCAGAACTTTACACTTGGAGCGGCACTGACCTGTGGAAGCCTTCCTGCTGCTTTTGCTTAGACACAGCCTAATAGACATCTGCATTGTGATGGCATCTGGAGGCGCTGAGTGTATCCCGCCTCGCCTAGTATGGAGAGCAGAGTTCGTGTCTCCTGTCTGGACCACCGATGCCTGCACTGCTGTTGGTATTCCACAGTGGGCTGGGAAGGAAGGCTACCGAAGCAAGCTCCTGGGCAGCAGGGTGCAAATTCAAAGGTGTGGGGAAGCTCTGTGTGCACTCAGTATATTTCCAGGAGCCAGCTGATTCTGCCCTCAGGGCTAATTGCTGAGAAAACAGGCCCAAGGACAGCATTTCTGGCTTCTGCCAAGGATCTGCTTTACTCTTATTACTGTATTTGAAATATTTTTTAGTCTACTTTGTTTTGCTGCCAGTCCAACAACTTCCTTATTTTGTGAGTAAGCAACGATAGCTGGAGTAACTCTGTGACCTGCAGCATTTGCCACCACACCAGCCCGGCCTTCTTTATAGACGGCCACACAGGCTGACGTGCAGCCCAGGTGCACTCCCATGGCTGCCATGAGGTGACAGGGAGGACAGCAACAATGGGTTCCTCGAGAGAACAGCTCTAGTCGCCAAACAGCCCCCATCAGGCACTGTGGAGACTTCCTGTTCCCGCCTGCCCTCCTGACTTTGTTTTTAATAAAAGAATTTTCTTCACTGTTTTGTCTTCTACTTTCCTATATTATAAACATATATCGTTTCCTATATTATAAACATATATCTCCTCAGATCATAGAGGTTATATAATAAATTTAATGTCCAGGAAAGAAACATTGGTGAAATTTTCATTTGTGAACTAGATCAGTGTTCACAAAGTGGTGACCTATAGGCCACAACTGGCCGCTGTTGTATGTTGTATTTTGTTTGGGTCAAACAATGAATTTAATGGATACAAATTAAGGGTCAGCCCCATAGCATAAGAGTTAAGTGGTATGCATGCCCACAGAGTTGACCACAGTTCAAATCCTGGCCCTGGTGACCTAAAGAACATGCAAGAGTGTGTGCATGCATGCCCCAAATCCTGATAGGATGTAGAAATGGGGGAATGCACTCACAAGCACACACACCCTCTGGCAATTAAAAAATAAGGTGGGGGGTGCAGCAGGTGTGGTGATTAAGGTGCCATGTGGCCAGCTCCATGGTTCAAATCCTGGACCCAATGGCTTGAAAATCACGCCGTGTGTATCTGGGTCCAAACTCAAGAGAAGAATGCAGAAGGGACTGTGGTGTGGCCATTTCCCCCTGAGGAGGGGTGATTTCTCACCTTTTCTCTCTGTCTCTGCCTTTCTCCAGTGAGTGCACATGCCCTAGGGAAAAACTAAAAAAAAAAAAAAAAAAAAAAAAAAAAAAAAAAAAAAAAAGAACACAAATTACATAAAAAAACTGAATTTTTGACTTGAATCAGACTGGGTAGCATTGAACTTGCAGTTGGCCAGTACTGAATTATGACTGCCATCTTTCACTGATCTTGTGTGGTATCCTGTGACCCTGCTGTCCCTCACCAGCCCAGCCCACCCTCCTCATCTCCACAGCCCCACCTTCATCCCTATAGCCCACTACCTTCATTATTTTTCCTCTTTAGAAGACTGCCTAACTGGCTCCTATAGGCATTTAAGTTTATGACCTGTCAATAAAGGTTTTTTAATTTCCAAGTGAATCAGATACAAATATTATATTTATAATCACATTTCAGTAAAGTATAATCAATTGATTGTTCTAACATTGAGTCAGATTTGTCTTTAAGAAGCAGCAATAAAGGATAAAAAAATTGAAACAAAGAAATAAAGGAAGCAAAATCGTTCAAACTAGCCATGTCATACACATTTAAACAGTTATTAAGTTCTCTTATATAATACACTAGTAAGCCTTTGATTAAACAGAAAAATATTGTTGTGGAAGGAAAGAGAATTTAACTGAAGCATACATATGCCTTAATGTTACAGATCGAAAAAGGAAATGACCAATTATCTACAATGTTATTCTGCAAAAACAAAGACCTAATTTGACGCTTAACTTTTCATTGACTAATCTCCTTTGTTAGCTATTACAGAAGAAAACTCAGATCTGTACAACTTTTCTGAACTCTCATGCACCAGATAATTTATAGCTCCTTTTTCTCTCTCTTGTGGCCTGTTACAGCTTATAGAGCATCAAGTCCTGACCACCCTGAGCTAAATAACTGGTCGTGGACCTAGTCTCATACACTGAAAGTGTCAGAGAGGAGGCAGATAAATGACAGGCCTGGGCTTGGTTCCTAAATAAATCAGGGAGCGTGAGGAAGCTCAGCACTAGGACATGTGTTACCCATGGGACTGGCATCTTTGCCCTTGCAGATGTGGTTTACTGAAACTGCTAGAAATTTGCTTGCCCTTCATTTTATTTTCATCTGGAAATCTGAAAAGGAATGTCCCTAAGTAGGTTTCCTTATGTCAACCTTGACCAGAGAGACTCTCCATCCTGATTGTGACTTGAGTGACCCTAAATGGCAAAAAGGAACAGATGACTCACCTATAGGAGTCAGTCCATTATATTGGCTCTGAGATTTTTCCTGGCCATAAAGCATTAGAACTTCAAGGTCAACTGAGTACACTAATGAATTCCTCCATAGAGGCACTATTTTGTACCAGAGAAAATATTAAAAGAAGCTTTTTTGTTTTTTCCTCTTATATATACAATTCCTGCTACCTTTTTTCCCCCCATGATTCCTCCAGAACCACTGTTGGATTTTGGTTTATTATCTTTATTATTTTACTTTTTTTTTAAGAGAGATTTTTGCTATAGGATGTGTGAGCTTTCTAGAGAGACAGAAAGAGAGAGAAAGTGAGCAATTACCCTCATGGGGATGGCCACACTGCAATCCCTTCTCCTCCATTCTCCTCTCAGGATTTTGGGTGGGCATACATGCATATGTGCCTGGTATGAGTTTCAAGCCTCCGGTTCTGGGACTTGAACTGTAATTGGCTATGTGGGAGTCCAGCAACGTAACCATTACACCATCTGCTGGTTCCTTTACTTATTTTTTTGAAGAATTATTTATTTAATTTTATTTGTTATTATTAGTAGTATTTAATCTGACTAGAGAGAGAGAAAGGGAAAATTAGAAAGCAAGCCACCATGTCTAGGACTCGAATCATAGTTGGCCATGTGGGAGTCCAGCACCTTAACCACCACACCACCTGCCAGCCCCTTTTTTACTTATTTTAAATATTATAATTAGTTTAAAATTTTAGATGGAAAATAATTGTATTTATTTATGGGGTACAGTGTAATGTTCTGATAAATGTATACATTGAAGGAAGATTAAATCATGCTGATTAACATATTTGTCACTGCTCCTGCTTACATTTTTTTGTGGAACAAATCTTTAAAGCCCACTCTTTTAGCAATTTTGAAATATACAGTACATTATTAGTAACTATAGTCCCTGGGCTGTGCACGGCAAATGTATTCCTCTCTTTTGAACTGAAAATGTATACCCTCTGGTATATTACCTTGCACTGTCTTTTTTTTTTTTTTTTCAAATGCATTATGGCTATTATGGTCTAATGCCTAGCTCTGGAGTCACTGTGTGACACTGTGTAATGAGCTTAACCGCTCAGAGCCTCAGCTTTCATATCTATAAAATGAGTATAATAACACATATCTCAGGTATATTGGAAGGATCAAAGGAATCAATTATGCTATGTCACCTTTTTAGGAACTTTAGCCACCATTATTTATATACATCTTTACATTATTATAATTTTGTAAATAAAATTTTCTTTTTTAATATTGCAGCATAAAAATTTTCAATATGTTCATAATGTTCCATCATGACTTTTATTGGTATTTAGATTGTTCCAGTATTCCCCTATAAAAGATAATTTTACAATGAACACCTCTAAAATTGAGACTCTTCTCGTTTTTGAATATTTCCTTGGGCAGAGTTACTAGGTCCCAGGGGCAGAATTACTAGGTCAAAGAATTTTTTTGGTGTTCTTGAAGAAACTGAAATTACCAACAGGTGGCATAGTGGTTAAGGTGTGGAATTCCCACATGGCTGACCCCAGGGCTTGAAACTCATGTAGGTGGCATGGTGGTTAAGGGCACCGAACTTCCATGTGGTCAACTAAGGTTTGAGTCCCAGGCCTGGCGGCTTGATTTCTCTTTCCCCCCCTCTCTCTCTTGCTCTTACTCTGTCTCTCTCTGGTCAGATTAAAAATACATATATACATACATACATACATACATACATAAAATAACTCTTAAAAGAAAAAAAAAAACAAAGAACAAAACTCATGATGCAAGGTGCGTGTGCATGTGTGCCCAAAATCCCGAGAGGAGAATGAAGGAGAGGGGATTGTAGTATGGCCACTCCCCAACCCCCATCCCGGTGTGGGTAATTTCTCACTTTCTTTCTTTTTCTCTCTCTCTGGGGAGTGCATGCACCCTATAGCAAAAATCTCTCAAAAGAAAAAAAAAAAAAAAAAAAAAAAAAGAAATCACTCTTTGGGAAGGTCCTAGCAACTGCCCATGACACTAGCAATGTAAGGAGTGCTAAGTTTACTGTTTCCTTGGCAGCGCTCAGTCTTAAAATTGGGTATGAAGGTAGCACCTGGCTGGATCTTCTTGCCTTTCTTTTATTACCAGGGAAATTGGACCTCTCCCTCTGTATTTATCTACTCTCATTTGTGAATTGTCTTCTTGACCATTTGTTTATCCATTGGGGTTGGTTTTTTTCCCCTGCTGGTGTCATGCTGTTTCATCACTGGGTAAGAAAAGGGCTGCGCTCAAATCCTGGGGCTCTCAGTCACAACTGTACACATAGACCATCATCCTCTTGGAAAACAGGTTTTGTCTTTTTCTTTTCCCTCAAAAACTCCAACCCACTCAGGAAAACACAAAGGGCACAGCGTGCTGCTCTTATCTCTAACAACCGGCTATTTATAACATGTTCAAGTATGAAGGGTTAACTGGAAGCCACAAAGCAATGTGCTTCCTCTCACTAGTTGCAGAAGTAAATCCCGGGGGACACTGCATTAACTCATGTCCTTGTCCGTGGCTGGTTCTTGACAGAGCCAAACTGGAACCTTGTGTTCGGCCCTCCCAGTCCAGCACTGTGTCACCTTGTGCAACTTCCTGGCTCCAAAGCTTTCCAGTAGGACCTTCACCTGGACTGATACTTTGAGTAACAAAAGAGTTGGGCGATCTTTTTGGCTGACTTTTGCATAACCCACTTCATAACATCCTCATGAGTCACCCTTATCTTCCCTACTGAGTGTTTCCTTAAGGATAATGAAAGAAGAGTGAGTTGAAGACAACTCAGCTCAGAGTAGGCCCCCTTTCACACATTTGATACACAGGCACCAAGATCAGATGATTTTTCTCGACAACTGTAGTAGCATCATCCACCATCAAGTGTTGATAAGCTTGGGGGAGTGGGTGTGAAATGTGTCAACATTTTTCACCTGCCAAGAGTAGCACATAAGGGACTGTGAGCAGTCTGTTTCTGTCAGTCTATTCATCGATCTCAACGATAGACAATTTTTAGAGATTTAGCCTCTCTGAATGACATAAACCTTCCGACACTATTGAGTACCTGGGGAGCATGCTTCTTTCCCCTGGTCTTCCTTACACCTATCTTTCTTTCTGAATAAGTGCTAATTATTGGAACACCAGGATCGGTGAGCACTGCGTACACTGGTATCCTCTGAAAGCCAGAATGGAGAAATATTCGTGAGCCTCAGCCCCAACAGACCTCACACCAAAAACGCACACAAAACTGAATGCTGGTGTAAATGCTCCATAAGAATAACTATAGCTGGGACCAGCAGTTAGCGTAATGGCTATGTCGCTGAACTCCTATGTAGCTGACGGCGGTTCGAGTCCTGGACCCGCTGGCTTAAACTCACACTGGGCGCATGTGCATGTGTGCCCAAGATCCTGAGAGGAGAATGGAGGAGAGGGGATTGCGGTGTGGCCATCCCCCTGGGGGGTGATTTCTCGCTTTCTGTCTCTCTGTCTCTCTGTCTTTCTGGCGAGCGCACGTGCCCTATAGCAAAAACCTCTCCAAAAAAAAAAAGAATAACTATAGCTTACTCAAAGTACAAATCTGTTTAATGTACGTACAGATGTGTCCTGTTTTGATGCTTTTTAAACCATTGTTCTTGAAATGCTCTGTTTTAAATACAGGTATAAAACTGTAATAGCTTTCCCCCTTTCTAGGGGGACAGGGGAAAGGCAGTGATTATCATAGCAAGTCTTAGTGAGGGCTGAGTTTGACAGAGCTCTGATTGCAAAGGCGTATAGGAGTAAAACGATTACTGCTCTACTTGGAAGTCATGGTATTAGCTGTTGCTCAGATACTGTCTGCTCAGCACAACTCTCATTTTACTCTTTAAGTGATAAGTAAACATATCTTAATAGAGTGTTCTTTTTTTATTACTTTCTTTACTGGGTCAGTAAAACTAAAAATAGTTTTATTCTCTTATCTGGAACTTTTGTAGAAAAATCTCATAATTTCTTAAAATGAAAATGTCTTTGGATGAGCGTGGGCATGCATTCGACTTCTAAGTTCCTTAAGGGTGGAAAAGTAGCATGTTTCTGTTTCATAAAATTCTGATAATTATTTTACAGCAGTTAGTATAATTTGGTGCATGTAGTGTATTTCAAGTTTTTTTCTTACCAACTATGCCCTTTTTGCTTTTAGCAATGAAAGTACTTCCCACATAACATTTTTATCCTCTTCCTTTTGAAAGTTAAATACTTACGAAATTGTGACTTAGCAACAAGAGAAGAAAAATGGATATCTTTATTTTACTTCAAGGCAGGCCGTAGAGTACAATGTACTAGAAAGAGTTTGGGACTGGGTATAAGGAAATATGGGTGCTGATTCCAGCTGTGCTGTAAGAGAAATTGCTAGGTGAATGGACCTGTGAGTGATTAGACATCAACCTTTGGACCTCACTTTTCCAATTGCAAGGTTTAGGAGTAAAGTTAGGACCTAGATTATCTCTCTGTCTTCTAAGACTCTAAAATTTCCTCATTCCGTGTAATCAGCATTCCCCTTCTTAACTGAGTCCTTTACTATGAAATGCCAAGAGTTGTTATAATGGGATGCATTCGGTATTGTTTTTTCATCTCCCTCTGCTTGGAGACATTCCTTCCTAATTACACAGGAAATCAGTGTTTGGGGGAGAAGGAGTGTGTTGGTTTTATACTTTTTTTAATGTGTCTGACAGGTGAAATTAGTTTGGGTGAATTATTTTGGCCTAAATCTGACATAGAAAATTTTCTGTGTATTTTTACACCTGTTCTAAACTCAATTCATAAGCTAATAGGCTACATATCTATATGTTAGTTTATTTATAAAAAAAAAATCTTAGTTTAGTATTTTAAAGCCACACCACCCAATGAAACATATGCTTGGTGAACATTTCCTACACTGTTTATTCTGTGTGAAATTTCCATGCCTACAAATAACTTGCCCAGGAAAAGTTTGCAAGGATAAAGATCAACCTGAATGACAGAAAGCTAGGTTAGGCAAAAAATGAAAACAAAACAAAAAAACCCAAACATCCGAGAATCCCAGCTTATCCTGAATGAGGGTTTCTGGTTTAAACTTGTTATTTTCATTTTAAATAAATTGCCAGAATACCAGACAATAATCATATTTAAATTTAATTGTAGCATCTATTTAATGAACCATTATTCAGGCACTAAAATATCTCTGAAGAATTTCTAATGACATGTCAATTTGTTTGTAACATGGTGACTGAGGAAACTGGGGAAAGAAATTGTGTTATAGTTTTATCTCAACTAGAAGAAAATAAAAATACCAACATAGTAACTCAGTTTTTTCCTACATATTATTTTATGATATTTTTTCTTTCATGCTTGTTTACTTTTTAAAAACACCAAATAATTAGTTGTATATTTTTTGTGGTATTGCAGTTTGGGATTTTCCTATGACTATACTCACAGAGAGACAGCTCCATAAAAGGAATGACTCACAGAGGCTCAACATGCTCCCGAGGCCAATGGCAGCAGGCCCTGGCTCCGCTGTGACAGTGAGAGTCCAGTGGCCAGTAATGAAAGATGACCTCAAACAAAACAGGGTCAGCAACATCAGGGAGATCCCACAAACACTTTTTTTTTTCATTCAATAAACACTTACTGAACACCTACTGTATGCTAGATAATAGCTACACAGTGGAGACGTATCTCAGACTAAAATAACTGATAATCAAAAGGTTATCAAGACAAGCAAATATAGTGGTGCATTTGGTGGTGCTATTGACATATCCCATAGCATACTGAACTGTAGTACTGGAAGCCATATGTTGTGGGTTCAGATCCCTGGGTAGGCCTGAAAACATGCAGGGCACACTTGCCCAAGATCCTAACAAGTTGGACGTCTGGGAAAAGGGGCTCATGGTGTGACGAGACCTTGTTGAGGGTAATTTCTTTCTCTATCTTGCATATGTACATGTTCTCTACCATAATAACAAACAAACAAACAAACAAATACATCTTAGGTGAAAAGAAAATACTACATTTGTGCAGGAGTGATTGTAGTGTAAGGGTAAAGAGGTCAACTTGGCCTGGGGAAATCCAGAGGTGATACTTGAGTCTAGAGGTGGCCACCAGGATGAGGACAGCCAGCGTTCCATCTACAAAAGACATTGAGCATGGTGGATTCTGATCATTATGATTGTTTCAGTAAGAGTGAATATAGAATATAAAAGAGATCAAGGACAAATGTGGCAAGGAAAGTGACAGGAGTGAAATCATGACTGTCTTTGAGTGTCACGCTCCATAGTGCGGCCTTTGTCCTGTAGATGATAAGAAGCCATTTAGAGGTTTTAACTCTGGATTTCCGTTGGATTTGCATTGTCAAAGGACGGCTGTGGTAGCAGTTGGGACAAGGGAAGAAACCAGAGGTCAGAAGGAAGCTGTTACCAAGCCAGAGGCAAAGCTTACCTGAGCTGGGGCAGTGACAATGAGAGTGAAGCGGCAAGGGTACACTTGCGAGACCATGAGGTGCAGACACAGACCCGGGAGCCTGTTGATGTGGAGGGAGAAGGAGAGCGGACTGAGTCCTGGGATTCTGACATTGAGTGACTAGAGGCATCATTGGAACAGAGATTACAGGAAAATATGATGGGAATTAGTTTCAGTTTACGACAAACTGAAAGTTCTTTCCCGCTTTCCTTCCTTCCCTCTATCTCTTCCTGCCTTTGCAGCCCTTCTGTTCTTTCTGCCCTTCTTCTTTCTACTCATTCATTCAATAAACTTTAAGTCCTCACTGTATCCCAGGCACTATTTCAGCCCCTGTTATTGATCCATTGTAAACCAAGCCCCTGTTCTAAGTTCATCGTAAACCAGGCCAATTTCTGTGCGTCTTCAGACATTAACAACAACAACAAAAAGTCATTTTTCACAGCCACTACTATGGGGTTTCTCTGATCAGGACCTAGCTAGTCAAGCATAAGATGTAAATTACTGGACCAGCAGATGGTGTAATGGTTATGTGGCTGGACTCCCACATAGTCAATTGCAGTTCAAGTTCCAGACCCAGTGGCTTAAAACTCACACCAGGTACATATGAGTGCATGCCCAAAATCCCAAGAAAATGGAGGAGAAAGGATTGTGACATGGCCAACCCCCGCCCCCCACGGGAGTGATTTCTCACTTTCTGTCTGGCTGGCAAGCCCACATACCCTATAGTAAAAATCTCTCTTAAAAAAAAAGTGCATTACTTACATTCTTTTATAAGACATGTTTTGTATTAGAACTACCACTAAGGGCAATTTTCTTTACAGGGAGTGCCATTACGTCTGTTGTATTTCTGAAAGAAAATTTGAGAGCCTCAGATTTACTAGGTAAGTAATCATTTAATGCATGTAATTAGAACATTGCTTGATCAGGAAATAAGTTATACTATCCATAAAAAAAATATATGCTTTAAAAACTGGAACAAATTACTGAAATGGGTGTAAATCTCTCTTAGAGGTGAACATTTTTCTGTCTTCGAGTTGTCATCTCCTCTCATGTAAAATACTTTCATTTTATTGTGACCACTGTCCATGTTATTGACCACAGCAAATTGTTATTTTTTAGTAATAATAAGAAAATAATAATGTGACACACTTTTTATGACATAATGAATTGTAATAAAAAAAAAAAGATGTGTTACCTAATAGACCATTCTGCTTCAAAGGACATATTTGTTAGGTTGTTACACAAAAGTACTACATGAAAAAGTAAAAGCCACAGAAAATTAGATGTACCATCTAATTTGTGTTTAGCTCTTTCCAAAGTAACACAGAACATTGCTCTTTAAAATTTTATTTGTAAACACAGTTATTAGTGAAAAATAATGATAGCCTTCCTGCCTGTAAGAAAGATTTCTATTATATTGCAAAGCCACTATTTATTCATTGTCTCTTCCAGTTCTTGTTAGAAATATCATTGGTGAAAGGAATTGTGGAGATTCATATTTTCTTCCTTGACAAAGTCTTGTTTGAATTGCTGCTGACATATGATAATGAACACAGATACTTTAGGCACTTTAAATAAAACAATGCCTACCCTCTTCCAAGGAGATCATATTTTTTAAAAAAATCTGAGCTCCAAATGTGACACCCGTGTTGGTATGTCGAGCATGTGTTTTCCCCAATCATGTTTCCCTGAGGCCTGATGTCTTGAAAGTGTTTTCACGTTTTCTTGTCCTCCTTGGTTTGATTCTGCTAGTAGAGTTTTTAGTCAACATTGTCAAATTTTTCATGGTTAAAATGTTTTTCTAACTGTGTTCATATGTGAATTACATCTTTCCCAACATATTTTTGTACTCTTTTTTATTTATTGTAATTTATAGAATCGTTGGGGGAAATGATACAGAATTAGAAATTAAAATAGCTGAATTTTATAAATTAAAAGAAATGAGGTCCTTTTATCAAATGTTTTAAGGAAACTTTTAGTTCTTTATCTAATGTCTGTTACCTTTTATAGTTATGGTTGGTTAAATCTAATATATTTAATGAGATAATATAGATAGATATAATTTTCTTCAATATTAGTGGTAAAAAGATCATTGAGGCAGAACCCCTGCCCTCAAATAGTTTATAATTCCTGATAAAACATGTACACAAGGAAGGCTTTTTAGAAGAAAATAATATGTATCGTAATGCCACAAGCCTTTCATTCAGAGCAGCGTTTCTGAACCTCAGCACTGCTGACATCCAGGGCCAGGTCATTCTTCATTGTCGGGAACTGTGCCGTTCATTGGAGGGTGTTGAGCATCCCTCTTGTCCTCTCCCCACTAAATGCCTCTGGCACCTCCTGCCCCATTTACGACAACAAAAACTGTCTCTAGACATCACCAAATGTCCCCTATGGGGCACAATCACTCTCAATTGAGAACCACTGGCTTAGAATAAAGAGAGACTAACTGGGAAGACCAGGCAGAAATTTTTACAGCAGAGGTAAAATTTGAATCCATTCTGACAGCGGCATAGGACAGGCATAGGCCACAACCAAGGATTCAGAAGAGGGCATACCGAGGGGATAACTCCAGAAGTGTTTACAAAGGTCCAAGACTGTAAGATAAGTTTCCGTTTAATATGCTACTGTAATTGCTGCCTGTAAGGACTTGGAAAAATAAATGAAAGTCGTAACTGTGGAAAAGGAAGAAATAGAAATATCCACATGTGAAATGATTTGATTCTACACAAAGGTTCTCAAAGTTTGGTCAAACATGGAATTAAAGCATGAGTTTAGTGCAAAATAAACTTTGAAACCAATGCCTAGTGTTTTCATACTATGTATTTTCCATGAACTTTTTGAATATACCACCCTCCTTGTCACACCCTGCCACTGTCTACTTAGAAAACCAAGATGAACTTGGGGACCAGCAAGTGGCATGGTGGTTAAGGTACTAGACACTCCCACATGGCTAACCATGGTTCAAATCCTGGACCTGGTGGCTTGCTTTCTCACTTTCTCTCTCTCTGTCTCTCTCTGGTCAAATTAATTAAAATAATGAATGAATAAATTAAATTAAATTAATTAAAAAAAAGAAAAAGAATACCAAGATGAACTTGAGACCAGCAAACGGTGTAATGCTTATGCTGCTGGATTCATACATAGTCTATTGTGGTTCAAGTCCCAGACCCAGAAGTTTAAAATTCACACTAAGCATGTGTGTATGCATGCCCAAAGTCCCAAGAGGAGAATGGGGGAGAAGGGATTGCAGCGTGACCATCCCCCCCCAGGGGGTGATTTCTCGCTTTCTGTCTCTCTCTCTCTCTGGTGAGCACACGTGCCCTATAGAGAAAATCTCTCTCTCAAAAAAGAGAAAACCAGATCAACTAAATATTTCTAGAAGCAATAAACTAGCTCAACATTAAAGGGTATAAATTAAAGTCACTCTCACAGTTTCAAATCTGGATTCAGATTCTGTTATCAACAGTGGCCAACCTAGTGTTATTTAACTTTTCTACACCTCAGTTTGATAACAAATACATGACTGTTTTGAGGATCAAATTGAATAATTCACATTAAAAAAAAACCTTGAAAAAGATAAAGCTTTGTTAATATAATTGTCTTAATGTCTGATTATCTTCGTTTCCAAGAGAGATTCCTAAAAGGTAAGCCAAAAATGTAGCATAAGGAATGAAAAACATACATACTCACCAAGAAATTAAACTGGTTAAATGGCTTGCCCAAGGTTAAATGACTTGCCCAAGGTCATATAAGTAGTAAATGATGGACCAGTATTCTCACAATGGCAACCCACTATAGCATAATGGGGAAGGATTAGTCTCTAGTATCAGAGAACTTTGTGACCCTGGCAAAGTTAGATAGATAAAAAAGGCCTTTAATCCTCATCTTCAAAATGCAGGTACTATTATCTTCTTCACAGGATTAAATGTGTCCGTGCCTGTAAAGCTCTTAGAACGGAGTCACAAAATAAATGCTCAGTAATATTAGCCATTATTATCATTACTACTACTGCCACCACCACTTACCCCATGCTCCACTAGTTAATCAGAGGAAACAAAGTAGGATATTTTTGCAGAACTTAGTAACTCAGGTAACGGTTCCCACAACTCTGGTTTGGCATGGTTTTGCCTTCATAACTTAGTGCTTTTTGAGTAAGTGCTATTTGACTCGTAGGTTATATCTGTTTCACACTGTAGTTAAAAGTAACCAATTTTTGCCTTTAGTGTCATAGGAATAAACAAGGTCTTAGTCATCTGTTGGGTTGTTGGAAAAGTCATGATGCATTTTTGCATTGAAAAATACGTCATGACTTTTCCGAAAACCCAATATTTCATACCCTTGCCACCAAGAAGCAATGAGATTGTTATTATTTGAGATGTAATAACCCAATAATCCACTTACTACTTAGGGAAGGCCAGAGAAGTACTTTTCCAACCCTCTCTCAATAATGGGTTAAGTCACATGTATTTTCTTTGGGCGTTTATTGCTTTTGCCCTGAGAAAATTTAAGCTTTTTTTGCTAAAAGCAAAAAATGCCTTTTTTTCCCTTTCCAGGGACTAAAACCAAACAGGGAAAAGAGTAGTTAGTGGTGTCTTTTAAAGATTAACATATGAGCATGCTAAAAATTAAATTGTCAACATGTAAAAAGGAAAATCACTTATTTTTTCCCAGCTTCAAGCAAATGAAAGTTTGTTTTTCAAGATGGAACAAATGAAGATTTTTGGGTCATGTGGAAACAAGCTGAACTAATTTATTGCCAAATGTTGTTCCATGGCTATGAAACTTTTCACCACTAGCCTCAAAGAAATGACCTCACAAAACTCTGTCTGAAAGGAATCACCAGCTATTATTAACTCAGTGACAAGCTTTGGACTAACTCTAATTTTAGTAGATTAATAATTCTAAATTACTTTAATGATTACTTTTTCTTTAAGGAAAAAAAAAAAAAAAACTCGATTTTTCTCCCTTCAATCTGCCAAGAACTATAGTATTTTCCTCTCTCTTCTCCCTTAGTCATCAAAAATACCAAGCTTAATAGTCTGTGAGATCCCAGTTGATTTCAGCCCAGATAATGTCATCATAGAAATAAAAATTATAGTCAGTTCATCAGCACTCTCCAGAGACCAATAACTTGATTACTTCAAGTCACCTATAAAGAGTTTCCCTGGGTAGAACATCAAGAGATTAATAGTGAGATGAAGGCAGTCTTCTTCCTTCCTTCTCCTGCACCAGAGTCAGCTTGGATTGGGGCCAGCATCTAGAACACCAACCCAGCTGAATGAACCATTGCTTCTAGTTGAGAGGACGAATGAGCAATTTTGTTTTCAGAGCTGCCTCAAGAATGGGAGCCTTTCTAATGGGAGGTCCAGGACTATAAGGAGTCACTCCATCACTGAGACTTCCCAATCAAGGGCTCCCTCAAGGTTTAGCTGCCCTAAGCCTGAGGAATCTAGAGAGATTGTATTTTTTGGAGAGTATCCTCAAATGGTTTGGAATTAAGGAGTCCAGTTTCTTCTGTGGCTTCTGGTATCCCACAAAAGCAATAGCTGGACATCCATTGGTTGGGAGACACATCGCAGGGACCAAAGGTACCAGAGAACTGTCTTGGTTGCAGTCAGGTTAACTAAATATTTTAAAACTCTTAAGGCTTCTAGAAGTAAAATCAGGCCAGATATCAGAAAACAGGCCAGAAAACAGGCAGTTAATACTAGTTGGCATCCAGCTGGATAATGATAAAATTCAAGATGGCAAGTTTTAATTAAGGAGAATGGTGTTCTGGAACTGAGACTTCAGTTGAGTAAGAACTGTGCTAGTAGGATCTTTGCATCCAAGGCTTGCACCAATGAAGAACTCGCCAGGGAGAGGTGCCAGCCAGCAGAAGCCTCAGCAGAAGGCTGATTCCAGGGGCAATCCTCTCTCCAGCTGCCTTCACACTTGTTCTTAGTCCACAGGTATCCATAGGGAACCTTTCAAATGGATAACGAGTAGCCTCCTGAAACAAAGGCTATGTTCTCCCTGCTGGATCTCATTAAATTCAAGCATTTCCCAAAGTATCAAATATTCCCCAAAATACTACTTCAGGGCAATATAATGGTTAGGAAAATATGACAAACAGATCCTCCTCTAGGAGATTCACAGTGAACACTAACATAATAGAGGATCTGAGAGGTCTTCCAATAAATTTGTTTAATGCACTGCTTTGCAAATATATTGGACTTGGGACCTTTCTTTGTGGGGCATCTGTCTTCTGAAACTGGCTCTAGGAATACCAGTTAGGAAGTGCTCTTCTTTTTTTATTGATGAGGGGAGAGATTTTTGCTATAGGGCACATGTACTCGATTAAGAAACATACAGAGAGAAAATGAGAAATAACCCCCCCCCCAGGGGGAATGGCCACGCCACAATCCCTGCGCCTCCATTTTTCTCTCGGGATTCTGGGCACTCACACACACATGCTCAGAGTGAGTTTCAAGTCTCTGGGTCCTGGACTCGATCCTCAGTGGGCCATGTATTTGCTTTAGGTTTGAGCATGAGGGTGGAAGATGGGAACACGCCCTGTACCATGTGGCTAGTGTCCAACATGTTGCTTCCCACCTACATCTCACCCGCACCTGCCCTCACCCACACCTGCCCCTCATCCACACCTGCCCAACTCCTCCATTTTGGGTCCCCTCCATATCCAGATCACTGTGCTTTGTGCATCAGTCCCCTGGGACTGGCTGTGCTGCTGCTTTGTCTCCTTCTCTAAGTTCTGTTGGTTACGCCACTTTTTCCCCTTCTGTTTTCTTTAATGACCAATGGGGAGAAGTCTCCACTAGGCAGTCAGAGGATACCAGTCAATTTCTTTCCACCTGTCCCTTCCATTGTCAGACTGGGTTATCTCTTTAGAGACCTCTAGTGACAGTCTCTGGCCATCCCTGGGCTATAACATTAGAGGTAAAATTTTGGATTATTTTTTTCAAACTTAACTCAGATGGCCTTTGACTGATAGTGGGCAGTCAGCACCCTGAGATGCACCCACCCCAGGGTCTTCAGTCACATTAGGCCTTCAGGTCAGCTCTCACACACACACTCAGCTCCCAAGACTGGCCTCTTGCAGAGCCAGTTTCCCAGGGTCTAGCAGGTATAAAGGCTTAATTTGGCCTGGAGATGAGAAGACTGAGTCACGGAGGGATAAATAATCTGCCTAAGCATTTCCAGCTAGCAAGTCACAGTGAAATTTGAACGTCACAGGAACAGTTTCGGCTTGGATTAGAATTCCAGGGTCAGCGTCTTGACCTGATCGTGGCCATTTCTGTGGGTGAGGACCACAACAGTTGGCCTCGCTTCTCTTGGGATATGACCAATCCAGATTTCTTGTTTAGGCAAATGGGCCAGCAGAAGTGAAACTAGCCAGTTTTCCAAGTCACAAGTCTGTGTCTTTCCAACGGAGGAATATTGTATCTTTACTGAAATAAAAATAGCAGAACTGATGTCTCATGCCACTTTTAGAAAAAGGTGGGATATGTGTAAATTTTAAGAAAACTTACTTAAGAGAGTGGAAATTACTGTCTTCTACACTTTTGAACACTTTAAAAATGCACACAATTTATAAAGGAGACAGTAAATCATATATTTAAAAAAATAAATGATACAAAGTAAGCATATAACTGGTAGCAGTGTCCAGAGCTGCCTTTATGCTTGTCAGTGGTAACTAAAATTCAAAGTATTAAGAAGGAAGGATGTGTGACCACTGAGCTGCCATAAAGTTACTAGACTCAAATGGAACATGTAAAAGGAACTTCGAAAGTGAGACTGCAAAATATCAGCCATTTTATTTTGCCTTTTTTTTTTTTTTTTGAGAGATTTTCGCTATAGGATGCATGCTCTTGCCAGACAGACAGAGAGAGACAGAGAGACAGAAAGCGAGAAATCACCCCCCAGGGGGGATGGTCACGCTGCAATCCCTTCTCCTCTCGGGATCTTGGGCACGCGCACACACTCGCGCCCAGCGTGAGTTTTAAGCCTCCGGGTCCGGGACGTGAACCGTGGTCAACTACGTGGGAGTCCAGCGACATAGCCATTACACTAACTGCTGGTTCCCATTGCTTTTAAAGAGTTTTGAAATGAAATGAAGATACAAGGGGACCTCAAAAGTTTATGGAAAATGGAGTTAAAGTACAAGTTCGTTTTGGTGCAAAGAAATTTTGAAATCCATGCATAGTTTATTCACACTATGTGTTTCCATGAACATTTGGGAGATCCCTTGTATATATTGGTAGAAGTGGCCATGGAAGGCAAATGTGAAGCACATGGAACAGGGAGGGTTGTGTCAGGATGAGACAGACAGTATTAGAAAGTTAGATTAAATAAATAATAATACCTCCATATAAGGGAATACTATACAGATTTGAAAAGATTAAGGGCACCCTACATATACTGATATAAAATTTTCTCCTCCAAGTGTTCTGTTTGTTAAGTAGAAACAAAGCAAGATGCAGAAAAGTGTGTATCGGACCAGTCTGTGGCATAGTGGTTAAGACACTGGATCCCACATGGTATACTTCTCTGTTTGAGTCCTGGACCTGGCAGCTTGAAAAATCACTTCGGGCATACATGTTTGTGTGCCTAAATCCCAAGAGAAGAATGGAGGAGACGGGATTGTGGCGTGGCCATTTCTCCTGGGGGGTGATTTTTCACTTTCTCTTTCTCTCTCTGTCCAGTGAGAGCATGCGCTCCATAGCAAAACAAAACAAAACAAAAGAAGAAGGAAAAAAAACTGTATCATATGCTATCATTTATGTGAAAAAACAAAATTCATGCACAAGCATAAAATATCTCTGAAAAGGAATCTTCAGCAACTACTGGCAGTTGTTAGCCTAGGGGAGGAGAACTAGTGGGGCATCAGGGTGTGAAAGAGATTTATCAGTTCACGGATCACCCTGGGAATCTCTGAAATTTTTTGATATATGCATGTGTTACCCACTCAAAACTAAATGAAAACACAAGAAAGTTCATTGACACGAGATATTGTTAGGTGAGATAAAGAAATAGGTGGTAGAAGAATTTTATGAAATTGAGACTTCACAAAAGAAACAAAAGTCTGAGCTTTTAAAATTATATTTAATAGATCTATGTTATTTTACTATACCAAATTTAGAAAGATTTCTTAAAAACAAAACAAAACAAAAAACTCTTTCTAGGGACCTAATTTTGAATAATTTGTTATCTTATAAGATCTTTTTTCAAAGAAAGAACACAATTGACCACTAATTTTCCCCCTAGGTTCTTATATATGGTTTTACTATTTTGCTTTTATTATAGCATTTAATAATGTATATTGTTTTTTCATTTTAAAAGTTCTCATTAGAAATGGCTATAAAAATTATACATAGAGTTTCTATCGTCTCAAAACGTTACAGAATAAATCGTTACATTAAAGAAATCATACTTGGAGCTTCTACGCTATCCTGAATAGTGGTCCTCTAGCTTGTGTGAAAAAGCAAATGCTATTTGTTCTCAGAAACAAGAGTTCAAAGCCTGAATTATGTAGCTAAAAAGAATAGAAAATTGATGCCTTCAAATTGTGAGATTTTGTAGACAAACCAAATTATTTCAGGTTAGAGTTGAGGTTGATTGTAAATTACATCCACAACATAACTGGCCTCAGTGATGAAACAAGTCAAATTATGTTTTCAGGTGTACCATCTGAAAAGTGCTGCATATATTAGTTTTTCTCAGGCTGTTAACGTTACATAAACAAGCAGTTTTCAGTTTTGTTTGGAAAGGCTAGTCTTCTCCACCCCTCTTTCAGTGCAGCACACACACTCCCTCCCTCCATCATTCTAAGTAATGCTAACCCAATGACAGGGCCACACTCCTTACAGAGGGTTAGGATGTGAGTTTATTTACTAAGTTAACCTTAGAATTCTGGTTCTAGGTGGATTAACTAAAATCCTGTAGCAAATTCAGCATTCACCTTCATTATTTCTGCTAAAAGACTCCAATAAATGGCAATGATTAAGGTGCTTGTTACCAGAGTTTCGAAGTGTAAAATTATGGGAGTGTGTTTAAAGGCCCCATTTTGTGATGGACTTCTCTGTCCTCTGGGCCCTATGATCTGGATCTAGGTGGATCTAGACACATCACTCGCTTGCTGGCCTGAGGAAGCAGCTTGGATGTGTTTTCACATCTTCCTATGCATGTGTTCTGATCTTCCCCATCTTTGGGGACCACTTCCCTGAAGAGGCCAGGATTCCTTTGAAGCAATAGGAAAAAAAAAAAAAAAGAAGTTGTTCCATCCATCCTCCAGACCTGTCTCCCCCTTTCAAGGTAATGCTTTCAAGAGAACGTGTGGATGAATTGCATTTTAATAGGAAGGGACTGCCCACACATTTTATACCTAACATTAGGTCTCTAGGTGTTGTTTACATCAACCAAAAGCTCGAAGTACCCCCTTTTCAATCTGGCTTGTTTTTTTCATTTTATTTGAAGGTATGACATTGGCATTTGCAGGAATGTATCTTTTGGTGACCTTTGCTCCAAACATAACTCAGGCTATCTCTGCAAGAACAGTGCAGTATTACTTTGTTGGCTGGCAGTTCCTGATCTATGTGGTAAGCATTCTCCATGTTTTACTGTCCTTGAAGCACTATGATCTAGACCACTGGTATACGCAGTTGTTAGAGAACTAACACAGCACTTACATCTCATTAAATGTAAACATATTTGACCAATACCAAAGAACTGGAAATATCAAGTCAGCAATAGGAATGCCCAATTTCCCAAGTATCCTATCCTCGGAGTGGCATGTCACTGGAATAATTTTCACATTTAATCCAGAAAATTTCAGAGCAACATGTTTTGAGAAAACTTTAAATTAAAAAAAAAAAAATATTTTCCAAGGTTAAGGCTTAGTACCTGAGGACACATTTTTACTTTGCTGTGTTTTATTCAAGATAGGTATTTTCTCCCAAAAAGGTCTCATTAAGGTCAATGCAATAGATGGTCTGAGAGTAACAGACACCAGAATACAAGACTGAGGGAGTGCAAATGAACTAATACAGGAATTTAAAATCATTGAGTGGAATATTTTATTTGATACAGTGGCTGTCTCTGGAAGGCATAAAGAGAAAACACAATCAAAAGAGTCATATGCAACTTGTTACCTATTTTGATTTAAATTGACAATTAAGAATGTTCTAGAGGGGCCAGCAGATGAATTACATGGCTGGACTCCCATGCTGTTGACTGCGGTTCAAGTCCTAGACCTGGCGACTTAAAACACACTGGGCGCATGTGTGTACATGCCCAAAATTCCTAGAGGAGAAGGGATTGTGGTGTGGCCATTTCCCCAGGGGGTAATTTCTTGCTTTCTGTCTCTCTATCGCTTTCTGTCTCTCCAGTGAGCATACACACCCTATAACAAAAACCTCTCTCTCAAAAAAAAAAAAAAAAAAATTCTAGAAAGGGCAGATAATAAGAACCCTGGGATAGAGCAGATAAGCCCTTAGAAAATAACTGGATTGATAACATAGTTGTGAATTCAATAAAAAGAATCAAAGCGCACAGAATCATACAGTTCTAGGATTAGAAGTAAACTCAATGGGGCCAGCAGGTGGCATGGTTGTTAAGGCACTGGATTCCCAAATGGCCAACTTTGGTTTGAGTCCCAGACTCAGAGGCTTGAAAATCACACTGAGCATGTGTGCATGCATGCCCAAAATCCCAAGGGGAGAATGGAGGAAAAGGAATTTCAGGAATTTCAGTATGGCCATTTCCCTTTTGAGGGGGTAGGTGACTTCTCACTTTCCCTGTCTCTGTCTCTCTCTGGTGAGTGCACACACACTTTGGCAAAAACCTTAAAAGAAGAAGAAGAAGAAGAAGAAGAAGAAGAAGAAGAAGAAGAAGAAGAAGAAGAAAAAGAAGAAGAGATGAACTCTAAAAGCTATCTAGTCCAGTCCTCTGCCATTGAAACAAGTAAAACAACATGATCCTACTTTATATGCCTAGTATTTAAAAATGTGACTTTGGCATTTGTGGGGGATATGTTGATTGGCCAACATTAAGAGTAATTCAAGATATTACAGCTTCCGTTCATAGTCTGTATGACAACAATACTATATGCCTTACTGTCTCAGACATATTATTCTGATTACTAGAACATACATATTTACAGTTTACAGGTCTTTGCTTTCAGTCTCCCTCACTACCCCTTTATCTAACCCTACTAAGATACTTTGGTCTCTCTGCTCAAAAAAGAAAAATCCTGATATTCTGCATACCCTTTAATGAACTCCTATTTCTCTTCTTTTATGCACCTTCAGAAATGTATGCAAGGGACCAGCAGATGGCCTAATGGCTACATCGCTGGACTCCCATGTAGTCCACTGTGGTTCGAGTCCCAGATTCGGTGGCTTAAATTTACGCCGGGTGCGTGTGCGTGTGTGCCCAAAATCCTGAGAGGAGAATGGAGGAGAAGGGATTGTGGCGTGGCCATCCCTCCTGGGGGGTGATTGCTCACTTTCTCTCTCTCTCTGTCTTTCTAGTGAGTGCACAGACCCTATAGCAAAAACCTCTCAAAAAAGAAAAAAAAATGTATTCAAATAGTCTATGGTGGCTCCTTTCACTTTCTCAGCTCCCATTCACTCCTCACACATTACAGTCTGATAACTACTGCCTATGAGATTGCCACATGGAATTGCTGATTTTGGTCCTGATTCTTCTTGAACCGTGCACACTATTTACTCCATGGCCAATCATCCCCTGGAAACCTTCTCTTCCATGATTTGTCGGTATATTTTCCATGCTTCCCCTCTTCCTCTCTAACTAACCCATCCCAAGCTCCTGGATACCTCCTCCTCTGCCATACCTAGTCATGGTACACACTCTTTCAAGTTTTCCTAAAGTGATGCCACTACCTAATCCTCCATCACCTCCTTCCAAATCCAGACCTACCTCTCCCTCCCAAGCTTCTCCTGAGCTTCAGATCTATATTCCCGACTCTCCACTTACTACTCGTCCCTGCCCGGATGTCCTACAGGTCCTCAAATGGAACATATCAAAAACTAAACATAATCTCTTCTCTCCCAACCCCCCTTTCTTATATTTTCTGTGTCAGCCCCTCACACTGGAAACCTGAACTACACATTACTTCCCCTATACCCTCATTCTGCTCCTTCACCTCCATCCTGTTGGCCTTGATCCCTTTTTTACACCCCTGTTGCCATTCAGACTTTCACTGTCTCGTGCCTGGACTATCCCAGCAGCCTCTGACTCAATGTCTCCCTGCTGCTCTCAATGCTGCAGTTACAATAGCCTCCTAAAACCAGATCTCATCAGTAAGCTACTCCAGTTAAGCCACTTAAATCAGTGCTGTTGTATCTGTCAGTCGTTTCCTCTGCCAAGGAAGTCCTTTACCTCCTTTGCCTCTGTCCTCTTCCAACTTCCCATAAACTCACCCTCATGGGCATGGCTCAGATGGGACCTTTTATCTATTTACCTGTCTGTTCTATTCTAGAAGACCCTGTACTTTGTCAGGGCAAAGACTGTTACTGGCTGGTCAATCAATCCATCAGCCCATCAGTCATAATGCCCTGCTTATTTAAACACCTGTTCTTATATGCTTTGACCTTGACTTCCATTCTCATGGACTTTATTTCTGCCCTAGCTCTGTCATGTCCTACCTCTTCCCAAACCCCTGCCTTCACTCAACCTTTGGGACTGAGCTTCCCAATTCAGATTAGCCTTCCCTGAGTCTGTCATACTTCATGCCTCCTCTCTGCTCCATTTATCTTCCTACTTCTCTGCCATCCTCAGTCTTTCTGTTTTGGTTTGGTTTTGGTAAGACAGAGCTTTGCCATGTCACTATCCTCCTGCCTCAGTCTCCCAGTTGGAATTAGAGGTGCATACCATTATGCCTGTCTCTTTTTTAGACAGGGCCTTGCTATGTTGCCTAGGGCAGCCTCGAACTCTCTGTTTTCCTGCCTCGACCTCCCTGGTTGGCTGGGATTACAGATACACAGTAGTGTGCCCAGTGTTTTGGTTAGATTGGGAATTGAACCTGAAATCTCCCATGTAGTCCCAGCCTGTAGTGGATAGCATCTTAGCAGCATGAGCAACTGTGACTGGGCCCATGCTCAGTCCTTTAACTATCACAACTTTCATCTATCAGCTGTAAGCACTAGTTTTAAACTCTGTGATTTACTTCTGTTCTTTATACTTTTTTGAATATTTCGTGATAGTTCAGACTTGAAGTCCTACCAACACATTACAATATTACTTTTTGCCTACAGGCAAAACAAACTCTTCATCTAGTAAGAAAGGGTCACATAGCCTGTGACCAGAAAATTAATAGCCTGAGTTGAATCCTTTGGAGATTAAAGATGCATCAAGACTTATTTTCTGGAATAAACAGCATGGTTTAATGATGATGTATCGTGTATTGTTTTAACACCAGAGAAAACATCTGAAAAGATCAAAACTACATTTTATTAAATCATGTATTTCCACAAAAAAGAGAGAATGCTCTGAAATTAATTGCATTTTGCCATTTTCCAAAGTCAACTTATTTATCCACTTACCATTCAGTAGTGTTTAGACACCTAACTTATAGACAGAAATTCATGTAGCAGAAATTGTATAGTCCTGAGAGAGACCCATATTTCTATAAAATCGAATCAAAATAGTGAAAGTATATTTGAAAGTAAATGCCACAGAGAAGAATGTAAAGAATGTAAAGCTGGGCATTTACAAGATAGCATAAAATAAAGTTTAATAAAGTTGCATTTGAATTACACTGTTGGCATTAGAGAATAGATTTCTATTACATTAGTTTGGAAGTTGAATCCATTATATAGTTACATCTCTAAAGATACTAGGAGTGATCAATTGTATATTAAGATCTTGAGCTGAAGTTTGGTTTAAATCTGTTCAACCTCGAAGTAATTAATATTTAATCCTTGGATGTGGCAGACTCTGTGCTTTTGGTGCAAGCAGAACGGCAAGGATCGTAATTATAGTAATTAAGACTGTTCTCTGATGTGTCACCCGTCTAATTGCTTATGTATTACACCAACGATAACTACTATAGCACCTGAATCGCTTTTTCAGGACTGATCAAATAACTTATAAAATGAATTCAAATATATAAAAGCCTGAAGAGGTTTTATTTCAAGGGCTTATACAATGGCATTACAGCCTGGCTCATGCTGTCCCTTGTCTTATGTGTTTACCTGGGCCAGAAATTGTCTGTATTTCCTTTACAGTAAGTGGAAGTCTACAGAAACTAGGCCCAGGAATCCATCCTCTGATTTGGTATTCTTTTTTCTAGAAAGAGCATTTGAGAAGCCTGGTGTCTGCTCGCCACAGACCCATGAGATGTCCTTTTGTGCCTTACCCACTAAAACAGCCTTTCCCAGCCTGTTTGATGGGTAGTCTCCCTTCCCCCGTGCTTCCCCCAAAACAAAACTTAGTGGGCTTTCAAAGTCAAACTAGCTTGGAGAGATGTCCCATAACATAGCCTCTGGGAAATTCATCCTCATCATCGGCACTGTCAGAAGCCAAAAGTCATTTAATTTTGTTGATCCTGCATGCCCCAGGCTTATTTGTCCATGGGGCCCTTTTCTCAGAAGGACCTATTGTTCAGTAAAACCTACTAACAGATTCTGCAGAGCCCCTATTAGGAAATGCGGCCTTGAGCCTCCATTCCTTCACGTCCTTTGGCAGACTTGATGGTGGTTGCTCCGGCCACCCATGCTTTCCAACACACTACTCAAATTGAAACCTCTGTAATGAACATAAAATCCTTTGCAAAATAATCAGCACAGTGCTCATTTTCTTTGTGCCGGACCAAAAAATAAAATCCTGCAGAAGCAGGGGCCAAGTGTATCGTTTGGTGTAATTCTGTACCCCACAGCTGATGATTAAATCAGCCTTTCTGGCAAAGCGGCTTCCAAGCCCACCATCAGGTATGAAAAACATGAAGGGAGAAAGCTATGTTTTTACAAGATGTCAATATGTATTGCATGATATTCATTTGCTTTATTGTCCGAATGCAAATGCCACTTGATTATCTGCTCTAGCAGACACTTCGCAATAGCAGGAGCCAACACGCACAAGCAGCCAAGCCCTTGCTTAGCCCTCATCACACCCCATCCTTTACCTCAGCCCTAACCTTGGGCACTCTTACCCCCTGCATCTGACAGGTGAGGAAGCTGAGGCTCAGGGAGGTCTGTAAGTTGTCCAAGGTCACATAAATAGCAAATGTTAGAGCCAGAATTCAAAACCATGCCGTTCACCTGTGGGTAAACAATTCAATGCACATCACTAAACAGCTCTCAAAGGAGAACAAATAAAGATGTGTACCGAGGATCAAATCTCTGTCCAAACTCTACCTTAGTGAGAACCTTTGCAGAGGTTCGTTTGCACAAAGAAGCCATATCAAAGGCTATGCTCTCAAGAAAGAACTTGGTGAGCAAAGATGAGGTGAACTCCAGCTCAGACTTTGGGTTGAAGAGCGAGGCATCCAGTGGTGGAATTCTGTGTCTTTATTGCTACATCCACTCATGGACTGCCAGAGCCTGTTTTACCACTGAAAGCAGGGCGATTAGTGCCTTTCAGCCTAATTGGATCGGAGAACCAATTCAGAAAACCCAAAATCAGTTCAGAAAACTCATCCTGAAGACTGTTCCTCTGGAAAGACTTCAAGTACCAAACCTCACTTAGATCGCTATGACTTCCACAACAAGTTGTCACGAACAGAGTGGCTTAAAACAACACACATTATCTTCCAGTGTGGGAGGTCAGGAGTTTGACCTGATGTTACTGGCCTCCAACCAAGGTACTGGCAGAGCTGGGTTCCTGGCTGGGGCTTCTAGAGGAGAATATTTCTGGCCTTTTCCAGTGTTGAAAGGTCACCTGCATTCCTTGGCTCAGGTCTTTCTCATGTTGTAGTTCTCTTTGACCACAGCTGGAAAGGTTCTCTGCTTTTAAGGACTCGCGTGATTATACGGGCCCCCTTGGATAAGCTGAGACAATCTCTGCATGCACGGGCCATAGCCTTAATCTTGTCTGCGAAGTCCCTTTGTAAATTAGCATAGTCACAGGTTCTGGGTATTAAGGACGGAGGTGGGCCTTGTTATGGAGCCATTATTCTGCCTACCAGAGCTGCATCATTTAACCCCTCTGAACCACAGTTTCTTTGCTTATAAAACAGGACAACACTAGTATCTGCCTCCTAAGGTGGTTGTGAGGATTCAATGGATTAGTGCAAGGAAGGCCGTGAG
Organism: Tupaia tana; assembly: GCA_026018925.1. Lineage (NCBI taxonomy): Eukaryota > Metazoa > Chordata > Mammalia > Scandentia > Tupaiidae > Tupaia > Tupaia tana. The sequence continues at coordinate 53,016,249 of JAKSZU010000008.1, read as the reverse complement.
AACAGTGTGAGGCTCAGGGACGCGTAGAAAGGGCTGTAATTATTTCTGCCCTCTGAGACAGCACTCAGCAATGCATCTTCTTCCTGGGCCGCAGCAGCCTGCAGAAACCACAGTCTATTGAATATTGATATTTTCAGAGAGAGAACAAAGTTGCATTTTAACATGAATGTATACTGCTTGAATATTTGATTCCTGGGAGCTGTGTGACCTCCTGTCATAAAGCAGAACTCAGGGCAAATAGTCATTGTGTGAATAATATGAACTCATGTTTTATTTATCTAAAGCCACAGAGATGGCATTTGCAAAAAAAAAAAAAAAAAAAAAAATCACACATAGTTTTTAGAACTGGTAACAACTACCCTCATCCCCGACTCCCCCAGGTTAATTTAGTCGACAGGCTCTACGCGCTGTGCAGGAAGGGCTTTCTTTTCTCTGCTGGGTGTGGTGGGTGGTTGTCTCACATGACAAATAGACGTCTGTGGTTGAGGGGACCCTGAACTGAAGATGGCTGAACCCATCCTCTTCTCAGGCATTAATCCCTTCACCTCTCAGCGTCTCACTTTTTTTTTTTTTTTTTTTTTTTTTTTTTTTGGAGAGGTTTTTGCTATAGGGCACATGCTCTCGCCAGACAGAGAGACAGGAAATGAGAAATCACCCCCTTGGGGGATGGCCACGCCGCAATCCCTTCTCCTCCATTCTCCTCTCGGGATCTTGGGCACGCACGCACAGGCGCCCAGCGTGAGTTTAAGCCACCGGGTCCAGGACGCGAACCATGGTCGACTACATGGGAGTCCAGCAACGTAGCCATTACACCATCTACTGGTCCCTCTTGTTTCTCAGACTTTGTTTCTGTACAGTGATTGGTGAGTTGTATGGAAATTAGAACACCCACTGTCTTGATGGCCACTTTAGGGAAGGCAAAGAGATAGCAGAACTTTAATAGCTTTTGTAGCTTGACTCGATTAAATTAAAGGCTTGGCAAATAAGTCCTATAAGGAGAAGTTAAAATAATTGGTCGAATTTACCAGGAGGAGAAAAGACTAAGGGATGATTTAATCTTCTATATTAGATGAAAAGAGTTTTAAATGAAGAAGATAGGGGTCCTGCTGCTTCCATATTCACAGGGGACCAAGAGGAGAACACCAAGCAGAACTTCGAATTGAAACAGATTTAAATTGATTTAGAGAGAACTCTGCAAGTAAAATGCAATCCTGGCAAAATTCTGAACCCCAGCAATCTTTAAGAAAACAATTAGTAGTTGTTACTTTTATCCGTCTGATGTCAGGAAAATGAACATTCATACTTATGATTTCAGTTCAAGGATACTATCGCTAATAAAAAAGTAAATAAATAACTTGACTTCAGCTTAAGTGCTGCAAAAAAAAGTAAAAACAAAACAGAACTCGAAATTACACTATTGTTTTCTTATGGGTAGGAAAATTTTGGACTCTTAGTCAATATTTATTGAACACTCAAATTATTAGGCATTAGGTCTTTTTTGGAAAGTTTTTGTAGTAAACTTGAGGTATGATTTGCTCGTTAATTCAATGAGTATTTACTGAGTGACGGACTGTGTGCCAGACACTGGAGATAAAATGGCACACAGGACGGATAAGGTCCCTGTTCTCCTACAGCTTGGGGTTCTAGTGAGGAAGAGAGAGTAGAAATACTAAATATATGAATAAGAAATACCCCCGATAATGACAAAATGCTCTAGTGCGACCTGAAGCCTGGAGTATGAGAGTATAACTGGGTGACTCTTAGAGCACAGTCATGAGACAAGACTTTCTTAGTTTCTGCTGCTAAAACAGAATACCACAGACTAGGTAATTTATAAAGAAAACAGATTTATTTTACTTGTGGTTGTGGAGGCTGGGCAGCTGAAAGGCATGGTCCAGGCAGCTGCCTGGCATCTGGCAAGGGCCTTCTTGCTGCATCCTGTGGTGAAAGGCGAAAGGACAGAAGGGGAGAGTCATGGAGACAGGAAGACGGCTAAGCCCATCCCCTTGTCAGGAACCCACTCTCTCATACCCCGTTCACCTCTTAGAGATCTCACATTGTTGTGTGGGAGATTAAATTTCCAATGCATGAATTTTGGCAGATGCATTCAAACCACAGCAAAGGCCTCTCTGAGGGGATGATGTCTGAGCTGGGAACTAGAAGCAGCCATTGTGCAGGGATCAGCAAAGAGCATTCGGGCAGCATGAACAATGAAAGGCCCAGGAACGGGAGAAATCTGAGGAATGCAAAGGACTGTGGGAAGAAAATTTTTTAAAAGAATATTGTGGTTGGTACAGAGTGGACGATCCAGGAGTGAGTGGTACAAAATGAGATCTGACAAATTGGCTAGAGCTTTGTAATCCAGGGGGAGTTTGGATTTTATTCTAAATGTGATAGAAAACATAGGCGGTTTTAGCAAAGGAATGACTAATTTATATTGTTACTACAAGGCAGAGCTAAAGAGGCAAGCAAGTAAAAGCAAGTATAATTCTACTCATATAAAGTCCAAATGTAAGGATAAACAGGGCATTATTTGGGGATACATAAAAATGTGATGAATGATAAAGAAAGTGAATGATGGACACAAAATTTAGTGTAGCATCTCCTGGGGAGAGAACTGAAGGAGGGGGTCCAGCTGGGGAAAGACATTGGTAGAAAACGAGCCCCATCACCTGGCAGTCAAGAAGCCGGATCCCATGTAGCCAACCTCACAGTTTGAATCCTGTCCCTGGCAGCTTGGGTACGTGTATGTACGTGTCCAAAATCCCAACAGGATGGGGAAATAAGGAGAAAGGATTGTAGCATAACCACACCCCACTGGGAAGTGCATTCTTCTTCTCCCTCTTGTTCTCTCTCTCTGGCAAGTGCGTGCACTGTCGGCAAAAAAAAAAAAAAAAAAAAAAAAAAAAAAAAAAAAGTATTGGTAGGTCCTGTTTCTTAGGCTGGGTAGAGGGCATATGAGTACTTTTATTATAAATACTTTAAATGTATATTATATATGTGTGTGTGTGTATGTGCACATATATATATATATATATATATATATATATATATATATTATTCTCTACAAATGAAATATGTTATTATCCCAATTGTATTTTTAAATAGTTCCTCTGACTGCTGAGTTACTGTATTGTAGAGAGGCAAGGGTAACATCAGAGATTAATTAGAAGTTGCTGCAGTAGACCAGAGGGAGGCTGGCAAGGAGTGAGGGAAAGGGAAGAGTTTGGGGCTTGTGCAGCAGGGCATCTAGTGATAGCACTTACTAAGGGGTGAAGATTCAAGAAGAACAAGTTGGGAATCAAGAGAATTATACGTTGCCCATATGCGTGTGGGATGTCCATTAGGTGTGTTGTGGGAATGACTCAAGGAAAGTTGTTGAGACTGGTTCCTCGGGAGGTCAGAACGGGATATCTAGATTTGGGCATCACTGGTAGACAGGTGTTTTTAGAGCTCTGGATCTGGATGGTTGAGGCTTCTTACGTTGTTCTCATGTATTTATACTTATCTGTAAGAACCCCAGTCACCCTCAAATCTCAAGAAAGAAATGTTGTAAAATCAAAAATAACAGCAAGGGGCTGACAGATGGCATGGTGGTTGAGACACTGGACTTTTGCATGGTGGACCACAGTTCAAGTTCCGAACCTGGAGGCTTGCTTTCTATCTCCCTCTGGTCAAATTACATACATACACACATACATACATACATAAAGTTAAATAAATAATTTTTTAAGTGTGGCATTTTGAAGACTGTGTATAGAATAACCTGTTTTTCATCTTTTTCATTTCTAGATTTTAGAAATATTGATTTTTTGCATCCTTCTATATTTTCTTAAAAGAAAAGGAATGAAGCACATTGTGGTTCTGCTAACCCTAGTGGCACTTCTAGGTAAGGGCATATCTTGTCTTCTTATTCTCTAATTGAGTTGTACTAAGTCATATTTTAGATCTGAATGAAGATGTTGGAGCACCCTATTTTTTCTCATTGTTTCTATCTTCAACTCTGATCAATAGAAAGAAACAGTCAAAATTATTCAAATTATACTTCGCATATCCATTACTGCAATTGAGATATATATTTAATCCTTTAAAAATATTATCTTAAAATCAAGGCAAAAAAAGAACACAAATTAGACCAGAAAAGGAAAAATTTATTCTGATATAAAGGGCATAATCCATAAGGACATCATATCTAATATTCAATGGGAAATCTGCAGAGAAATGCAAGCCTACATTAACAAAAATATAAGTGGAGGAGGAGACATCTCTCAGTTCACAAAAGCTAACTAGACAGAAAATATCTGAAGGTAAAGGATCTGAATATTTAACTTTGAACTAGTACCTCTAATAGTAACCTCTAAATCCTGAAGACAAAGTAAATGGGAAACACTTTCAAGTGCCTGTGTAAATAAAGGTTGATCATATAATTGGTCATAAAGAAATTCCTGTGAGACCAGCAGTTAGCGTAATGGCTATGTCGCTGGACTCCCACGTAGTCGACCGCAGTTCGAGTCCCGGACCCGGTGGCTTAAACTCACGCCGGGCGCGTGTGCGTGCGTGCCCAAGATCCCGAGAGGAGAATGGAGGAGAAGGGATTGCGGCGTAGCCATCCCCCCTGGGGGGTGATTTCCTGCTTTCTGTCTCTCTGTCTCTCTCTGTCTGGCGAGCGCACGCACCCTATAGCAAAAACCTCTCCAAAACAAAAAAAAAAAAAGAAATTCCTGATACACTCCAGGAAGCTAAAATAGTTCACATTCTCAGATCACAGTGAAATAAAAGCAGAAAAATAATAACAAAAGTAGGAACCAGTAAAACCCTACCACCTGGAAATGTTAACTCTACTCTTAAACTACAGCTGAGCAAGATTTCATTGCAGGTTACATTTTTAAAATCATTATGGGGGCGAATAGGTGGCATGGTGGTTAAGGCGCTGGACTCTCACGTGGTCAACCTTGGTTCAAGTCCCAGAACCTGGCAGCTTGCTTTCTTCCCTCACCCCCGTCTCTGGTTAGTGCATGTACCCTATAGCAAATTTAAAAAATAATAATATTTGGTTGTCAAAAAAGTCATGATGCATTTTTGTATTAAAAAACAGAAAAAATGTCAAGACTTTTCTGATGACCCAATATAATAAATAAAATTTTAAAAATAATTTTTATAAATGATTATAAAAACATTTAATATTAAAACATATAGTTTATAACTAATGTTGTATTCAGATAAATTAATTGTTTTCTTTTTTTTTTTTTAGAGACAGGGATTTTTGCTATAGGGCGCATGTGCTGGCCAGAAAGACAGAGACAGAAAGACAAAAAATTACTCCCCTCAGAGGGGATGGCCACACTGCAATCCCTTCTCTTCCATTCTCCTCTCAGGACTTTGGGCACACATACACACATGCCCAGCGTGAGTTTAAGCTGCCAGCCCAGGACTAAAACTGAGGTTGACTACTTGGGAGTCCAGTGACGTAACCATTATGCCATCTGCTGGTCCCAAAATAATTGCTTTAAATCTAGGCCAATTAAGCACTCAATGTAGGGGGAGGGGAAGCTGAAATAAAGCTAAGGAAAGTAGAAAAGAGCATTTTATTAAAAAGGCAGAAATGAAATAGAAAATAGAAAAGTAATGAATGGATAACTAAGTTCTTAAAAGATGACTAATAGGGGCCAGCAGGTGGTGTGGTGAATAAGGTACTGGACTACTACATGGCAAACCATGGTTCAAGTCCCAGACCTGGAGGTTTGCTTTCTTTCTTTTCTTTCTTTTTCTGGTGAGCACATGTTCCCTATAGCAAATTAAAAAATAATAACAATAAAAAGACAACCAATTGGAGACCAGCAGGTGGCGTGGTGGTTAAGACGCTGGGCACTCCCACATGGCCAACCACGGTCCGAGTCCTGGACCTGGTGGCTTGCTTTCTCACATTCTCTTTCTCTCTGTGTGTCTCTCTCTCTGGTCAAATTAAAATAAATGAATGAATAAATAAAAATAAACAATTATTTTTTAAAAAGACAACCAATAAAATAGACAAAAATTTTTTAAAAATTTAAGAAAAATTAGAACTAGCCAAAAATAGGACTGAGAAATAGCTTACAAACAGACACTCATGTACATATACAAAATACACACACACACACACACACACACACACACACATAAATGAATACTTGCATAAATTGCTTATTTTTTACATGAAAATGACTATAGGGAAAATACAGGAGTTATTAAAAACTACATCCTAAAAAGAACCAGACCTAGACAGTTATAAATGTCACGTCTTCAAATCTTGAAGGAACGGATAATTCTGCCTATTTCAGGACATAAGAAGAATGTTTTCATATTTTTAAAAAACATGACCACACAATACTGATCTCAAACTTATCAAAGAACAAACACACTATAAGCTAATTCCACTATTAAATATTGACACAAAAATCTCAAGTAAAATATTAGCAAAGAAAATCCAGAGAAAATCATATTTCATGACCAGGTAACCTTAATGGGACTGATAACTGGTTGTTTTTCTTTAAAACAATTATAACAATTTGTACTTATATATTCTTTTTTTTTTTTTTTTCAAATTGCCAGAGGGCACATGTGCTTACCAGAGAAAGAAAGAGAAAGCATCTACCAATGGGGCATGGTCATGCTGCAATCTGTTTTCCTCCATTTTTTACCACAGTCAGGATCTTGGGCATGTGCGTGCACACGCACACCAGGTGTTTCTTGAGCCACTGGGGTCGAGACAAAAACCACAGTTGGCCATGTGTGATCCGGCTTCTTAACTATGGGGCCAGCCCTGTACTTAACATTTTCTGCTTTCATATTTGTGTGTTATGAACTCATCTTTGTCACCAAATTAGTTCCATGAGAACACAGACCATGTCCCTTATTTACACTATGTGTATTTTACCTAGAGTTGAACATAGAAAGCATACAATAAACATTTGAATAAATGAATGAGTTAATTATGAGAATGAAAGGATGGTTTTCTAAGAAATCCATTAATATAGCTCATCATACTGAGGAATCCAAAAGGAAATATCAAGATATTGGTCAGATGATACAAACTTTCAGTTTTAAGATAAATAAGTTCAGGGACCAGCAGATAATCTATTGGTTACATCGCTGAACTCCCATGTAGTCAACCACGGTTCAAGTCCCTGAACTGGTGGCTTAAAACTCACTCTGGTGCATGTGCATGTGTGCCCAAAATCCTGAGAGGGGAATGAAAGAGAAGGAATTGAGGAATTGAGGTATGGCCATTCCCCCAAAGGGTGATTTCTCACTTTGTCTCTCTGGCGAGCACACACACCCTATAGCAAAAATCTTTCTCAAAAAAAAAGATAAATAATTCCAGAATCTAATATGTGGCATAGTGACTATAATTAATAATACTGCATTATATGTTTAAATTTGCTGAGAATGGATAGTAAATGCTCTTACCACTCACGGAAAAAAATACGTTTACCAACGTGATTGTGGTAATCGTTTCACAAGAAACACATGTATCAAATCATTGTGTTGTACACCTTAAAATTATAAGTTTATTTTTCAGTGGTACCTCAACAACGCAGAATAAAATGGCTGTAAGAAGGGAAATACCATGTAATTATCTCAATAGATGCTAAAAGGCATGGTAAAGTTTAATATCCATTCCTAATAAAGAACTTAAATGAACCTGAATGTAAAATACCAGAAGTGTGCAGTAAGTAAGAAATAGAAAAAAGGTACCCCATGCTGTTTGAGTAAGAAATAGAAAAAAGGTGCCCCATGCTGTTTGAGTTTTTCACAGTGATCATGAATGAGGTTTAAAAGAAAAAGATTGGGACCAGCAGTTAGCGTAATGGCTATGTCACTGGACCGCGGTTTGCGTCCCGGACCCGGTGGCTTAAACTCACGCCGGGCGCATGTGTGAGCGTGCCCAAGATCCCGAGAGGAGAATGGAGGAGAAGGGATTGCGGCGTGACCATCTCCCCTGGGAGGTGGTTTCTTGTTTCTATCTCTCTGTCTCTGTCTGTCTGTCTGGCGAGCGCACACGCCCTATAGCAAAAACCTCTCCCCCAAAAAAAGAAAAAAAAAAAAAAAGATTATGAAAATAATGTAACAGCTTTAAAAAAATATTTATCTTCAAATAAATATTTTCACATAAGATGGAAAAAGTAGCACACAACATTGTACCTTTCACATGGTGACTCATCTCCCAGAGCTAAATAACATAACCAAAGGGCTTCGTTCTAGGTCAAAGTCGGGGTTTTGCCCTTTTAGTCTAGGGCACCTGGATCAGGCACAGGCAAAAAGGCTTCAAGCCCCAATCTGAGCATGTCTGTATTTACCTTCCCTGTGATTTATTTAAACCACACAGAAGGCAAAAACTGGAAATGAATGAGAGGCAGTGCAGAGGTGGGTTTTTTTCTTTATTGTCATTTTAATATTACTTGTGTGATGGATAAAAAATGAAAAGAAAAAAGGGAAAAAAAGTGAGAGCGATCCAGAAGAAAGAAATCTGGCCTCCAGTGAGCAGCTCCCTTGGCCTGAGGCTGGGGTCTTTCCTAAAGGAATTCGAAGCCTCTGACTATAATCCTTTCAGTGGGTGAGTAAGCTTGGAACGCCAGGAAGTCTTTCTCTGTCCTTAGCACTCGGATTGGCCAAGCAAAATTAATAAATAAAATATTTATGGCTCTAATGAGGAGTCCTTGATTGCAATCTGGGAAAATCCTTGGAAGGAGCTATTGATTAAGAACTAAAAACAAACTGAGAAGGTCAAAGTTCAAAAGCGGGTCAGCATGTATTTGGAAAAAAAAAATGGTGTTGTTATACAAATAGAAATATCGAGTCCTCAGAAAAGTCATGCTGTATTTTTCTGTTTTTCTATCCAAAAATGTGTCGTGGCTTTACAACAACCCAAGAATATATGTTTGTTGATAATTAAGAAAATAGAGAAAGTGGGACCAGTAGATGGTGTAATGGCTACGTCACTGGACTCCCATGTGGTTGACTGCAGTTCGACCCTGGACCCTGAAACTTAAAACACTGCTCACACGTGTGCATGTGTGCCCAAAATCCCGAGAGGAGAGTGGAGGAGTGATTGTGGTGTGGCCACCCCCCTGAGGGGGTGTGTGGTTTTTCTTTCTGTGTCTCTCTCTGTCTCTGGTGAGCGCACATGCCCTATAGCAAAAATTTCTCTCCAAAAAAAAAAAAAAAAAAAAAAAAAAAAAAAAAAAAAAAAAGACAAAAAAAAAAAAAAAAAAAAAAAAAAAAAAAAAAAAGAAAATTGAGAAAGATAAAAAGAAAAATAGAAAAATTCACGTCAAGCTCTGTAGCATAATAGGGCAGAGTGTGACTGGTACTCTCTGGAAGGCAGTATTTCAGAAGCCTTCAGGGTGAGCATTGACACAGTAATTTCCCATTAGGAGGCTTTTCTAAGGAAATAGGCAGAAAGATATACAAAGATTTATGCTCAATAATATTCATCACAGCCTCATTTTTAATACTAAAAAAGAAACAAAAAAAAAGCAGTACAATCTAAATATCCAAAAATAGGTTTTGCCAAAATAGGTTATACATTCATACAAAAGCAATTTTTACAGACACTAAAAATCATGCTTTAGAAGGATATTTAACAGTATAGGAAATATGTAAAGGTCATGGAAAGTAGATTTCTAATTAGTATATTCCATATGATTCACGTGTTACGATATGTTTACACACAGATATAAAAATAACAATGTGCCCAGGTGCTGATGATTTAGGGGTGGGGCAACAGATGGTGTGAAGTTTGGGGCAGGTGAATCTCACATGGCCAGCTAAGCAATTCCTCAGACTCAGGGGCTGGGAAATTCATTGGGTATGTGTGTTTATGCTCAGGATCCTTGAAGGGGAATAGGGAAGAGGTTGCAGCATGGCCAACAGTCCTAGAAGGTGCTTTCTCACTTTCCCTCTCCCTCTGTCCCTGTCTGTCTCCAGCAAGCACGTGCGCCCTGTAGCAAAAATGTAAAAGAAAAAAAAAGATTTTAGGGGTATGTGTTGAGATTATAGGTGATTTTAATTTTTCCTTCCAGGCTTTTCCACATTTTTCCAAAAATTTTTAAATGAACGTGTAAACTTTTATGGACTGTTAAAAAATATCATTTCACATTTTAAAAAATCATTTTATATTTATTATTCTAGTGCTAGAGATCACTACTGACCGTATCTCAGTGTATTTTCTTACCTTGATGTAGTTTCTTCCAGCATTTTTCTATGTCTAGAAAAATATGTTCTATTTTTATGTATGCACAACATTAGAATGATATAACATTAGGGAACCAGCAGTTAGCGTAATGGCTATGTCGCTGGACTCCCACGTAGTCGACCGCGGTTCGCGTCTCGGACCCGGTGGCTTACAACTCACGCCGGGCGCGTGTGCGTGCGTGCCCAAGATCCCGAGAGGAGAATGGAGGAGAAGGGATTGCGGCGTGACCATCCCCCCTGGGGGGTGATTTCTCGCTTTCTGTCTCTATGTCTCTCTCTGTCTGTCTGGCGAGCGCACGCGCCCTATAGCGAAAAAACCTCTCCCAAAAAAAAAAAAAAAAAAAAAAAAAGAATGATATAACATTAAAAATTGTATTCTCACCTAGCCTCATCAGTCACCTCCCCCTAAAACAACAGCCTAGAAATAACTTATAGAATTATAATAAACAGTGATTAATCAGTTGGTTATTATACATGCTTTAAAAATATAACAAGTATAGAAATGGATTGTTTAGCAGTTTAATAAAGAATTCTAGTTTTGCGTTTAAGTATAACTTAAAATCAGATGGTGGTTAAATTAGATGAGCTTTAAGGTCCTTGGCCATCCCGAGGTTCTGAGACTAATGGAACAGTGTGTTCAATTCTTTCTCCATTAATTATCCCTTTGGGAAACCTGGCTGTTCAGACCACAGGACCATAACCACATTTTAATGCTCTAATTTCAGGCAGAGTGTTCAGGAAGAAATCAAGGTCCCTCAAGAGCTAACCTACAAACTTAAACCATCAAGTGGCACACATCTCAATAGATATTTAAAATTTTGACATTAGCTAAGATATGACTGTTGTTGTAATCATTAGGAAATATGTAAAGAGATCTAGTCAAAAGACAATTGAGGATGGAGAGAGGCCTGGTTGTAAGGGCCTCTTTGTTCAGACTGGGGGTTTGTTTTTAGAATTGATCACCTGGTCTCTCTGTGAACTATGACTTTTAATTGAAAGAAAATAACTAATTTGGAAATGTGCCCCTCAAGTTATATTTTCAATTTTTTAGGAAAGGAAATTGTGGAATGCAATTCCTGGTTGGCCATCAACTGCTATTTTAAACATATTCTTTACATACATATAAAAAGAAATAGTACATTTTCAAAAGCTTGAAGGAATAAAGCTCAGATATGTTATGACCAGGTAGGACAATGGCAGAAAGGATATTGTTCCTTCACATTGCCTTTGACTTATAATTATTTGATTCCATTTAAAAGGTAATTTTGAGCTTCCTGTGGGTTTCAGCTCAATTATGGAATTATGTGCAACATCAAGGGATGTAAGACAGAAAGAGAATATACTGTCTTCTTCCTACAGAAACATGGCATTCCAGAAAATGCTTGCTTGCTTCTACATTGGTATAACCTTATGACGCCTCTCTTCTTTCTTTCTTTCTTTTTTTTTTTCAGATTTTTACCATAGGACACATGTGCTTTTTTTTTTAAATTTTTTATTGTCATCATATTTTTCTTTATATTACATTGAATTACATATAACTTCACAGTGTATTACATTGCTTTTTCAAAAGGGAATGCCATGCATGTCAGTCAGTACAGAGACATTAATCTCCCCACTTTAACATTCAATATCTTTTCTATGTTTTCCCCAATCATTATTATTATTATTCTAATTATTTTTTAAAACAGTCAATTGCTATTTCTCATTTTGCTTGTACAAATACTTTGCCCATCATGAAATACTTCTCAGACAAATCCAGTTGAGAATACTATACATGTCAATATCAACAGTTAATAAGCCATATCTGTTTCTCACTAATGTCCTGCCTCTCTATTGTTCACTTGTTATCTTTCTCTATCCTCTTCTCTTCACTTCCCCCATTCCACACTGTCCTATTCTCGTTAAGTACCTTCACTGCTTTTATGTCCTCCAATTTTTTGCTCTCTATTATAGATTGCTGATAGTCGGTATATATTGAGTGGATACATACAATATCTTTCTTTCATAGCCTGGCTTACTTCACTCAGCAATATGTCCTCCGTATCTGACCACTTTCTATCAAATTCCAGGGTCTTAGGACACGTGTGCTTTTGGAGAGAGACAGAGATAGAAAGTGCAAAAGCACCCTCCAGGGTAAATGGCCATGCTGAAACCCCTTCTCCGCAATTCTCCTCTTGGGATTTTTGAGCACGCATGAACATGTACCCAGCATGTTTTTCAGGCCACCAGTTTTGGGACTCAAACTGCTGAGCTGGCCATGTGGGATTCAGCACCTTAACCACCATGCTACCTGTTGGCCCTAAAGCCATGTTTTCTTTTTTTTTTTTTTTAATAATTATTTATTTAATTTTATTTATTGTTATTATTTCTTAATTTGCTACAGGGCATGCATGCTCACCAGAGAGAGCAAGAGAGATAGAGAGAAAGAAAACCACCAGGTCCAGGACTCAAACCACGGTCAGCCATGTGGGAGTTCAGCACTCCAACCACTATGCCACCTGCCAACCCCAAAGTCACATTTTCTTAATTGCCATTTGGAACCTATGAAAAATTTGTTCTCAAATTAATGAATTCATTTTTTATATAGAAAATAAATAGATATTGCTTATGTAAATCTTAGATTTACAATTGACCCTGCAAAATGAATACTGGGCCATGGCCCTGTTTCTATCATTGTCCTTGTCAAAAAGTAATGTTGGCAAAGCTTCTAGGCTTCTACTAACTAAAAGGCTCGCACAGAGATTTAGTGCAATTCTTAGTAAACTCAAAGAGTGAGTTGCTTTTCACATTCCAGTCTTATCTATTCGGCTTTAAAATTTTCGGTATGGTTGAATACCATTACTGTCCCAGAGACAATCTGACTTTTCCTTATCTCCTCCCTTCATTGTTTTCGCCTCTCCCTTCTACTAGTAATTATAACCTCAGTAGCATCCCTTCAGCCGTTAGGGCTGGGAAATAAACAGCTTGCTCCAAAGATAAAAAGCACCCGACTCGCAGCAGCCCTTTAGCTGATTAAGCAAACTTCAAGTGCAGCACAGGTTGGGCACTAGGGCTGCTGCTGGGTTAATGCCACGATTCCACCCTACCCACTGCAGTTTCCATTCTTAAAACACAGTTGGTGTATTTGCTACTCTGCCTCATAAACTGATGTATTTATTTGTGATTCTGTTGCAGATATGTGCTTTATTTGTGTTTTTTTTTTGTTTGTTTTCTTTTTCAGCCTCATTGACTGTTATTTCAGTAAAAGCCGTCTCAAGCATGATCACTTTTTCTATGACGGATAAAATGCAACTAACTTATCCCATCTTCTATATCATGTTTACCATCATGATAGCATCTTGTGTTTTCCAAGTCAAGTAAGTTAGCTCCTACATACTCACTATGCTCTCCACATTCCTGTGCTTCTCTGAGCAGTCGTCTTTATTGGCTTCGGACAGTGATTTATGTTAGACACGTTGGTTTCTATGGGTGAAGGACCTACAGCTTGTCTTCAGCCAACATGCCTTGCTTGTCCTTCGCTTCCAATCATAAGATTTTACTAAGCCTTGCCTTCATGTCTGGTGAGTTCTAAAGTGCAGCCATAATCCAGCTAAGTGCACTTTGATACTTTCCTGATGCTCTTCTGCTTGTAATTAATATCCATCGTACACAGGTTGTCATTAGCAATAAATCAAAGGGGCAGGTCCACATCCAGGATCTTGTTCTAAATATAGGAAATACATGAACCTTTCACCTTCGTTTCTTAGCTCATGCTCATTAATTGCTCAGAGATGGACAAAACCAGACGTTTGGCCGGGAGGGAAATCCTTTCTCCAGAACTTTGCATCTTTGGCCAGAATTTTCTTGGTGCCCATGGGATTGTGGAATGATTGTTTTATGTTTCTCTTGGGGTCTAATAGTGGTGACATGAAACATTTTTAATTTCTGCTCTTTTCTCCCCCACCTCCATCTGCTCGAATACTTCTCCATTGCACATTGTGATTATGCCTTTACTTGCTAGGCTTTCTTGGGTTGACCAGAAAGTTTCTTTTCACCCTGAAACGCTACAGAGCACCACCCCAGCACCAGATAGGAAGCCAAAGCTCATACTCAGAATAAGAGCAGTTCCTTCGGAAGGTGCTAAGAGTAAAGCATAATTGTTATGAGCTGGATGTAGGGTCTGTTACAAGGTCTGTGGAGAGCTAATAGAGAAATCCAATGTTTGTCACTATTTGATATTTCCTTATAAGACTGAGTGTGGGGACCAGCAGTTGGCATAATGACTTTGTCACTGGACTCCCATGTAGCCGACTACGGTTCAAGTCCCGGACCCAGTGGCTTAAACTCACGATGGGCATGTGTGTGTGCGTGCCTAAGATCCCAAGAGGAGAATGGAGAAGGGATTGCAACATGGCCATCCCCCCCGGGGGTGTGATTTCTTGCTTTCTGTCTCTCTCTGTCTTCCTGGCGAGCGCATGCTTCCTATAGCCAAAACCTCTCCAAAAAAAAGACTGAGTGTGATTCTTGCTATTTTGTTACTTTTCTTTCATCTTCTGAATTAACCTACAATATATTTTGGGATTTAGTGATAAGCATCATTATCTTTATACTAAGCTTTATGAATTGAAAAGGCAGACATGACTGAAGGCACGCTGCGTCCTATCAGCCTTGTTTCAGCCCTGTGTACCCATCACACTAGAACTGCAGTGCTCAGCCCTGGCTGCCCATTAGAATTACCCAAGGAAGTTTGTACATGTATCTTTATGGACATGTATACATACACATATATACATGCATTTATATACACAGAGGAGGCTTTTGAAAAAAATCATGGAAATGTGTATCATGAAGAACTAAGCAAAGATTTCAAATTTTTTGTTCTAAAACAACTTGTACTTTAATTTCATTTTCCCATTAACTTTTTTTTAAGAGATTTTTCTACAGGGCACGTACACTCACCAGAGTCACAGAGGGACAGAGAGGGAGAAAGTGAGAAATCACCCTCCAGGGGAGATGGCCATGCTGCAATCCTTTCTCCTCCATTCTCCTCTCAGGATTTTGGGCATGCACGCACACATGCCCAGTGTGAGTTTCAAGCAGCTGGGCCCAGTTCTTGAGCCATGGTCAGCCATGGGGCAATCCAGCACCTTAACCACTATGCCACCTACTGACCCCTTCCCATTAACTTTCTGAAGTCCCTTCATGTTCCTGTATATGGGCACACATGCACACAAACCCACCTGGGCTCCACTTGCAAAGATGCTATAGACTACAACCTGAGCATTAGCACCTTTTTAAGGCACCTAGGTGTTATCAGTGCAATTCGTTGCTTTAGGAAAGAGTTTCACCCCGCCTGTGCTGGGACAGCGCAGTACAGTTGAGGGAACCTGAATTCCTGCCGGTGGCCAGAGGCACCAGCTGAGCTCCCACATGTGCGCTGCAGCTGGAGCACGGAGCGTTGTTTTTGAAACATTAAACATTCCTTTACTTCTCCATCTTCTTTCTTGGCACGTGGCATATCAATGGATAGCTATACTATTCCCCAGCTATGATATTTAACAGATTCTAGGGTCTATCCTAATAAGTCAGCCCCAGTGCGATACTGGTCCAGCAGCTTGAATCACTTCCAACTCAAACTTCTGTGGCCTCCGAATATGATTAATTGCTTTTCATTGTTACTGTTGTTGGTTTAAACAGACCATAAAACCTGACATCTGATCTCATACATCAGATGTGTATAAGCTCTGACTGCTGATTGGAAATGCCCTTTTGCTGCACTTCCTTTCCCTTTGTAGTTGTAGCTAAAGAACAGGCATTTCTTGAAGTTAATGTTAACTTATTGCTGAGTGTCTCTCAAAGCCGGAGCTCCAGTAAGTGTGTGCCTTCTGCTCTAGGTTCCTGAATCAAGCCACGAAACTCTACAATACGACGACGGTGGTGCCAGTTAACCATATTTTCTTTACAACCAGTGCCATTATTGCAGGTGAGTTTGGCTTTTTATATATAGGAGACTCCATCCTCACCACAGTGTCCGTGAAGTTTCTCTCCACGTAAAGGAGAAATCTAGGAATCTGTGTGGCCTGTATACCCCTGGCCTCATGGAGTGTCCGAATTCCCTCCAAGACATCCTCTGGGACAGGTTACTCTGTTTCGTGTGAATGTGATGCAGTGTTCCCTGCCTCCTGAGACAACTCTGTGCTGTTTTGGATCACTTTCACTATTGGGAGACTTCTATCTAGAAAGTGTTTCCTTACATTGCCACTGAAATTAGTTTCCTTGTGAATTCAAGACACTCATCTGAGTTCTGCTTTTTGGAGTCTTCCTCTGGCCAGCCCTTCCGATAATCAAAGCGGCTGAAGGACACCTTGAGTCCGACCTCTGGGCCAGACATGCCCCAGCTGGGTCAACTCTTCCCTACATGCCCCTCATCAGCTTTATCAGAGAGTAGGGACCAAATCTAAACTTGGCGTTTCAGGTAAGGCCTGACAGATTAGTATAAAAATGATCACTGTAGGGACCAGCAGTTAGCGTAATGGCTATGTCACTGGACTCCCACGTAGTCGACCGCGGTTCACATCCCAGACCCGGTGGCTTAAAACTCACGCCGGGCACGTGTGCGTGCGTGCCCAAGATCCCAAGAGGAGAATGGAGGAGAAGGGATTGCGGCGTGGCCATCCCCCCCCCCCCCGGGGGTGATTTCTCGCTTTCTGTCTTTCTGTCTCTCTCTGTCTGACTGGCGAGCACACGTGTCCTATAACAAAAAAAAAAAAAAAAAAAAAAAAAAACTCTCCAAAAGAAATGATCACTGTCCCTGTTCTGGCCTCTATTTTTGTACTATCACAATTCTCTTATTTCTATGGGACTTATTTTTAACATGACATACCTAACAGTGTTTAAATAAAAGGTATAAATTTGAAACTTGGTCCAAGCCAAAATACAATAGATTCAAGTATATCATATCCAAATGATAGTAGTTCATTGGTTTGTTAGTTGTATCCACCACCTTCTTATTTTGGAAGTTCATTTCTCAAAGCAAAGTTTATGTATTAAGATAATTAGAGGTTATCTGTTTCTTAACTTTTTAGGAAACCTCTTTTTTATTTTATGGCAAACAACATGACTGCAGATGGACAGTCATGAATTAATTAATGAAAATAATTCATTCGTTTTTGATTCCTAAAATTGAACTTTATATTTTAAAAAGATTATATTCAAAGACATCTTTTTTTATTATTTTCATTTTATTTCTTTTTTTAAAATTTTTTTGCTTTTCCACAGGGCATGTACACTCACCAGAGAGAGAGAGAGAGAGAGACCTAGAAATCTTCCCCCCCTTCCCCAGGGGGTGGCCACACCACAATTCCTTGTTCTCCATTCTCAAGAGTTTGGGCATGCATGCATTTGTGCCTGGAGCTGATTCTTAAGCTGCTGGCTCTAGGACTCAAACCACACAGCTGGCCATGTGGGATCCAGTTGCCTTACCCCCCACATTACTTGCTGGCCCTTTTTCTACTTGTTGATAAAAGAAAGTGAGAAAAGATTGCATATTGGTATATTTTTAGAAAAGGAAAGTAAAGCCAAAAAGAGTGATAGTCATGACATGCATCCTAATAATTAGTGTTAATGTGCTTGAAGGTGTATAAAGAAGATAGTTCCAGGTTGGCTCTGTGGCCTGGTGACTAAGAAAGCCAGACCCTACATGACCAACAGCTCAGTTTGAGTCCTGGACCCGGAGACTTAAGAAACGCACTGGATACCTGTGTATGCATGTCCAAAATCCCGAAAGAAGGGAGAAATGGAGGGGAAAGGATTGCAGCATGACCATCCCTCATGGGGAGGAGGGATGCCGTCTCCTCTCCCTTTCTCACTCTCTCTATCGTTCTGGTGAGGACTTATACCCAGTAGGAAAAAAAAAGAAAGAAAGAAAGAGAGATAGAAAGAGAAAAGAAAAGAAAGAGAGATGGCAATTCTCCTGAGAAGAGGTTTTCTAAGAGGACCAATAGAGCTGGGCCTTAGTACTTAGCAAACAGAGTAATCGATGAGTCAGGGAGTCTGGAACTTTCTGGAAGTGATAACAATTCATCTGCTGTTCCTGGGATACGGAATGGAGATGAAGCTTTTTTACCAACTTCTCCCCCCTGCCTCCATTCAAAAGTGTAGCTTAAAGTTAAAAACGAGATACCATAGTTTGCCTACCAAATTAGTAGTTTGTGCTTATCTTTTTTATTGCAGTATGAAGTGCTGGTAAGGCTGCAGTATCACAGTATTCTCATGAGTTAGATAGTGTAATACCACCCTCATAGAACAAAGTGTCCTCGTTTTTATAAAAAGCCTTAAAAACGTGTCTGCTTTTTTATTCTACAAGTCCACAACAGCAAAGCAAATAATATGATTTTTAAATGGGCAATGACTTGAGTAGATGTTTCTGAAAAGAAGATACACAAATGGCTAACAAGCATATGAAAAAATGTTTGACATCACTAATCATCAGGGAAATGCAAATAAAAAAACACAATGAGGTGTCACCTCATACTCATTAGGATGGCTATTATTAGGAACAGGAAATAACAAGTGTTGGTGAGGAGGTAGAGAAATTGGAACTCTTGTGCGCCATTTTATGGGAACCAGTATGGTAGTTTCTGGAAAAAATTAAAAATAGAATTACCACATGATTCAGCAGTTTTACTTCTGGGCATATATCCAAAAGAACTGAAAACAGGGATCTTGAAAAAAAATTCATATACCTATATTATTACTCACAATAGCCAAAGGTAGAGACAAGTCAAATGTCTGTCAACAGATGAATGGATAAACAAAATGTGGTATAGGGCTAGCCCATGGTGTGGTGGTTTAGTCAGCTGGATTCCTCCTGAGTGTGCAGTTCAAGCCCCGGACCTAGCATTGAAAAATACTCCAGGTACATGTGTGTGCCCAAAATCCTGAGAGGAGAATGCAGGAGAAAGGATTGTGCTGTGGCCATACCTTCCCTCTGTGGGAGTGTGATGTGATTTCTCTGTCTTCCTTTTTCTCTTTCTCTCTTTCTCTCTCTGTCTCTCTCCACTTTGTACATACACCCAATAGCAATTATTTTAAAAAGAAAAAGAAAGAAAAGGAAAATGTGGTCTATACCTACAGTGAAATATTATTCAGCCTTAAAAAGGAAGGAAGTTCTGACACATGCTACAGCATGCATGAACTTTGAGGATATTAAGCTAAGTGAAGTAGGTCAGTCACAAAATGACAATACTGTATGATTCCACTTAAATGAGATATCCAGGTAGTCAAAATTATAGAAACAAAAAGTTGAATGGTGGTTTCTAGGGACTGGGGAAGGAGAAAATGAGAGTCATTTAATGGAAATAGAGTTTCAGTTTGTAAAATGAAAAGTTCAGGAAATTGGGGTCGGCAGGTGGCGTGGTGGTTAAGGGCCTTGGACTCCACATGGCCAAATGTGGTTTGAGTCCTAGACCTGGCAGCTTGCTTTCTCACTTTGCTTTTCTCTCTATTTCTCACTCTGTTGCTCTCTGGTCAAATTAAAAATAAATAAAGGAAGAAAGAAAGAAAGTTAAATAAAATAATTCTTTTTTAAAAAGTTCAGGAAATTGTATAACAATGTGAATATACTTAATAGGACTGAACTATGTACTTTAAAATGGTTAAGATGGTAAATAATTTTTTATGTATATTTTATTACAATTTCTTAAAAGAAAAATCATTGCCTTTTTGAAATAGAAAATCCACTGCTAGTAGCTCCTTTTAATGACCTTCCAGTGGTTAAAAAAAAAAAAAATGCTAAAATGCTGCTAAAAATATGTACAAACAAGTTCATTACTACTTCACTAAAGAAAAAAGTTTAGCGGGCGAGGTGATGGCACAGTGGTAACATAATGGGAAAGGCCCTGATCCATGTCCTGGAACCTCCCTGAGGGCGTCAGGCATATTTGCACACAACTGTGATCCTGGCCAGCTGAAATTGAGGATAAATTGCAGCTTGGAGACTTAGTTAGGGGCATTCTCTCTCTCTCTCTGCTTCTCTCTGTCGTGGAGGGAATACATTTTTTTTTAATCTAGAAACAACTGAAAATGCCATAGGAAAATAGATGTTATGGTGATTAGCTTAGAATAACAGGAAATCATTAAAATGATTACAAGGAAGTATAAGTACAAGAAAGTACGAATAACATGGGAAAAGGCACTCCAGAAGTACTTACTCATTCAAGAAACAGTCTCCAGAGCTGGACTTGACTTTTTTCTGTGGGAGGTTCATTCCCCAGGTGGGAAGGTAAGGTTAAGGTTGGGAATGCTCCTGTGGGCAGGACTGTTGTTCACTGTAGGGTCTCCTAAGTGCAGCACCCAGAGCACTTAGGAGACACTCTATAAATATTTGTTGACCAGCTGGCATGGCTAACACCACACACACAAAATATAATTCCAGGTAATACATAATTTAAAGATATCTTCTTGTTTAATGAAAAGCCCTTGTTTAATGAAAGTTTTGAAACTTTAGGTGAAGAAGAAAAGATTGAGACTAATAGGGGAAGACAAGCTCACCAAAGTAAACGGTGCATCCTTGTTTTCCATCAGCCAGAAGGGAAAACCAGAAGAGGGAGATGAAAGAGGGACTGGCAGTGGGAAGTAAAGCTGGCATAGCATCTCTTACTGAAGTCCTTCAGAGTCTGCATCAGAGGAGGCCAGACCAATAGACCACGGGTGACGCTCAGGGCAATGGCATGATGGGCAGCAGCCAGCCTGAGGTGGGCCTGCCATGCCGAAGGCCCCAGAGGCCACCCAGACTCAGGCCAGGTTTGCTAACCTCTGACCTAAAACTGTAGGTGGCAAATAGTCATTAGATCTTTACTTTCTTGCATGTTCCAGTGGGATAATCCTAGACTAGATAAGTTAGGCCAATTATGGTTTGGTAGAGAGAGTGTGTTTGTATATACTCAAGAGAAAGAGAGAGGATATTTGGTAGAGTCTTGTCATGGCATGATCCCCTCTCCCCAGCCTTCCAGTTCCTTGGGATCTTGGGTGCCTGCACACACACCTGGGGTGTTTTCAGGCCAACCCAGGCATCCAAACCTATTTGTCAGCCATGTGGCTTCCAACACTACGTTCCAGCACACTATGGACTGTGCCATGTAGTCTGGGCCAATTTTGTTGGTTTTATAATACTGATCATTACAACTCATAAAGGTCTACAAATCTGTGTTTGAAATGTCAGTATGGCATGCAAATTTTTAAAAACTAAACCACCAAATGTGTACTTTAAGGATAACTTAGAAAAAATAATGTTTTCATGTAATTTTAAGAACAATGTGTAGCTATTATAAATATTATTGCTCTGAAGTTAATTTCATCTTCTGTTTCTATTATAGGTATCATATTCTATCAGGAATTCCTTGGTGCCGCTTTTCTCACTGTATTTATATATCTTTTTGGGTGAGTAAATGTCTCAGAGGTAAGCTATGTGAAATTCTATTATTGTTATATAGGATTTTTGGCTTTGTACCCAAGGTACAGAAAATTGGAAAATAATATAAGAAACATCAGTTTCCTGAGATCCTAAAAGATACATATTTTTCAAATTAACACCCCACATAGGGCCCAATGTCTTGGTGATTTAGGTGTTTCTTTGAGGGTTCTGACACACTGGGGATTTTTAGGTTCCAGCCAAAGTGAAGTAACTACAAAGTCATTGGCCTTTGTGGTTATGGCACAACTTTCTTGTACCATATAAGACCTAACTCATCCTTGAGAACCCCTAGAGTCCATCTCAGTTAGAGAACCACAGATGCCTCTAGGGTCAAGTCCGGGGAAGATCCCTGGCTTTGGACATAATCCCATCAGGTTGGTGGCCTCCCATTCTGTGTCTCAGTGCCTACCTTAAACACCCCCCTAGAGATTTTGTGGGCATCCTCATTTGAGTTGCTTGCAAACTACGAGCAGTACCTCGAGCATACATCGCCATGATAGAAGCTTCTGTTGGCTCCAGCTGGCAATCTGTTCATGTTTGGCTGCTTCTTTATCTGGTATTCAGCGTAACCATTGTTATGCAAACTTTGGCCTAAACTATTTTCAGCATAGGAAACCATCTATCTTGAAATTTAGTTTCATAAGATATTTGGGCAAGGCCAAACTTCTGGGGTCTGGAAACTATGACTACTCTTATGGCCAAGGACAACTAAATTTCTTAGAAAATTAAAGAATAAATTATCTTTTCACTTGGGAATGCTCCTGTGGGCAGAACTCTTGTTGCATGCCAGTGGTGGGTCTGGACTTGCATGGGTAGAAAAATGAGACCTAGTGTCTACCCAAAGGGTTTAGAGCCTGAATTAGCCTCCAGATGGTAAAAACCTGGGGCAGAGATTTACTGGAAGCTGCCCAAGACTTGGTTCTGGGTACAAATATTATTGGCTACAGCAATTAAGACAAGTTCTAGGCAGCTTACCATGAGAAACAGGATGAGAAAACCAATGGAATTTATGTCATCATGCGGAATATGGAGCTCAGTGATTTAATACTATAAGTCTTTTCAGTGTATCTTTATTAATATTATTCTTACAGGTGTTTTCTGTCATTCCTTGGCGTGTTTTTGGTCACAAGAAATCGAGAAAAGGAACATCTGCAACAGTCTTATATTGACTTTGGAAATATTCCTGGTAAAATTATATAGTCTTTAATTTATAACAGAAAAATTTTTATCCTTATAAATTAATAGTTGTTGGTATTAGTTGGGGTGTTTATTTGATATAAAACTTAATTCTTACCCTCAAAAACATGTACATTTATTGATGAAACCAAAGGTGATGTTTTAAGTATGAATGTTAATAATGATTTATTGAATGTCAGCTCCTCACAGAACACTGGGGATATAAAAGAACTGACCATATTTTCTTTATTTGGGTGATTTGGGGGGCATTTCCCTTTTGGGTTTCCTTAAATTGGAAAAGGGTAGGAAAAAGATTACCAACAACAGATCCCTGCCACTTGAGGGAGAGTCTTGAAGAAACAGCTGAGAATGGAAGGCTAGGCACCTTAGGAATGTCACTCCTGCGCAAGACTGAGGTGAGGTGGCTTTTGCACTGTGGTGCCAACAGTGACATTCATCACAGTCATCAGAATATTCCCTTGTCCTTACTGTACTCACCCTGATTACGCTAATAAGCACCATCTCTCTAGTTCTCAGTCTCACTGAGAACTCTGTCAGCCACTGGGACAACAGAAGCAAAATCAGAATGAAGAAAACTATTTTCTGTGCCTTCACTTCTCCCCACCCACACACCCCCATCAGTCCCCCAGCTTTACTCACGGAAACTTCTAGGCAGGAGTGAAGATGTCTCACAGCTTCCTCAGCCATTCTTTCAGCACCACACCTTAGAAGCAAAAACCATTAAGATTCTAAGACTGAGAAAATTTGGCCCTCTGAAATGAATTCTGTGTTGTGTTTGTCATTTGAGCCATCTTATCAGTCAAGAGCAGTGAATAGAAGAATTGGTGTTCACAGCAAGGATGCACATTACGGATGACTTGCATGGTTAGAGTCTTTGGAGGAAATAAAGTTTACTTATTTTTAACTCGATCTTCCATTTCCCAAAGCCCCGTACAGTAACAGCTTCAGAAGCCAGTATTAAAGGCTAGTCTTCTCTGTTGTTACACGCATTAGACTAATGGAAAAAATGACAAGATACAGGGAGAAAGGTTTGGAGAGAAAGCTTCAGGCTTATTTCCATGCTCAACATGGAGATGCTGTGGGTGGGGGACATGGCGCCCTCTCCTGGACAGTGCATAATCATATTTCAAGCAACACGGAGTCCATGGGCCTTTTCTTCCTTGACGCTTATCTCTTCTGCTTAGAGGGTGACCACATAGTATTTTTTTAAAAAAGGAATAAAATATGGCCTAGATTGAGGAGAAATTATTGAGACTTATTCTTCTGTAAGAGCTCAAAAGATTTTTATGATTATTATCTCCACAGGGAAACAAATGTTGGACAAAATACAACCAGATTCAAATAGCTTATCCTATGGAACTTTGCCTGATGGAAGTGACTCAACAAAGAGCCAAAGTGGAGAGAAGAAAGAGGTCTAAAATGCCGAGAGGGATGGCTGCGGGCCTGTTATTCAATACCACCTTTTTAAAAAATTGCACATGTTCAATTTGTGTCAGCAGCTATTTTATGCTGACATGTGCTAGCTTCGTTTCAGTCTTTTCCCCCACCTCGGTGTCTATGGACAATCAGGGCCCTCCTAAGCTTTGACAGTCTAATGTTTTCATGGAATGTAACTTGAAGTGTTCCCCACACCCTGGACCTCTCCCTGGCGATCATCTAACCGGCTAGATCTTAATTAGAGCCTGGCTGCTCATGCTGGAATGTCACACAAAAATGTGCATTCACAATTTGGCCGTAGAACACATAGGTTGCTACTCCCACACGGCTTGTAGTGTCAGTTGTTCTGCTTTAAGGAGACACTATAACTCCACAACCTCACCTCACTCCTGAAAGAAAAGTTTTTTCCTGGTATACTTTGTAGGAACCTCCCCATGTTAAAAACAAAACAAAACAAAACTTAATGTTTTTATTTCTAAGTTAGAATGGCAAGTCATCTTTTCTGAAAGATAGCGCTATTAAAAATCCTCCTTTAAGAATCAGCCACTGTGGTGCATAGGTAACACAAGTGCCCTGCAAGGCTGAAAGTCCTATGGCGGCCACAGGTGTGGCTCCCCAAGTTGACCTGAGAACACACTGGGTGAGAATAGATGGGTATCCAGGATCCCGAGAAGCTGATGGACTGGGAAAAGGGGAATGATGCAGGCAAGAACCCTCTTGGAAGTGCCTCTGTCCATCCCTCCCCATACCCCCAGGGCATTTGCTCTTTATCATTTCAAAAAAAAATTCTCCTTTAAAATTAGAATTTATAAGTGGCATTCTGTGATAGCATATATGATCATTGGCTAGTAGACCTTTTAAGAGAAAGAAAGGGGGAATTTAAGAATTAGTACTGTAGAGTTGGCCCTGCAGCACAGCAGTTAATTGCTGTGCATAGAGAGCTGGATCCCACATAATAGACTTTGGTTCAAGTCCTGGCCCCAGCAGCTTGAAAAACATCCTGCGCCTATGTGCATGCATGCCTCAAATCCTGACGGGATGGGAAAATGGAAGGAAAAGGATTGCTATGTGATCACACCCCATGTGGGGGTGCTTTCTCTCTCTCTCTCCCTGTGTCTCTGACTCTCTCTGGTGAGTGCACATGCCCTCTAGTCATAAATAAAATAAAGAACAAACAAATAAGTAAATAAAAAGAATTAAGACTGGGTTTGTTTAGGCGACATGAGCACACATACCAGAATTGGAACCATACAGAGAAGATTAGCAAGGCCCAGGTATGAGGATGACATGCAAATTCATGAAGCATTAATAAAAAAAAAATTAAGACCAATGTTTGTTTATTTTTTTAATAAAACGTAGAATAATGACTTTTCTTCAGCTGTAAAGATCCTATCATACTTGAACTGAAATTGAAGTAAAACTTCATAGCCTATGGTTTTATTTGTTATAGATCTTATAATTAAGTATGCTTATTTAATGCTCAACGCAAGTCTCAAAAATCACATTTAAATTCTTAGTGTTATTTTCATTGCCGCCAAGCCATTATCCAAAGCTTTGTAAATTCTTCTAGGTAAGAGAATTATGATTAAATAACTGGGATTTGGCCATTCACATCTGTAGACATGGGGCCATCCACATAGTACAGTGGTAAAAGAGCCAGCTCCCCCATTGCCAACTGCAGTTCAAATCCCACCCCCTGTGACTTGAGAACATGCTGAGCATGTATGTGCATGTAAGCCCCAAATCCTCATGGGATGAAGGAATGGAAGAAAAAGGATTGTAGTTTGACCAGGCCCCTTTGGGGGATTCTTTCTCTCTCTCCATCTCTGTCTGCAGGGCACGTTGTCTTCTAGCAATTAAAAATAGAGGAAAGAAAGAAAGAAAAAACTTGGGAAAATCTGTAGACATAGAACACAGTCAAATGGTCAAACCTGAGCCTAGAAAAGAAGCTCAAGTGTTCCCTTTTCCAGAGGGACTTTCCTCCTATAATTAGTTACATATCTACTAAGATAAATTTGTAGGTAGTATCCACAGTAATGATTATTATTTATTAACTACCTAATATTTACATAGGAAGAAAAGAGAGAACTTTCAGGGCCAGCAGGTAGTATAGTGATTAAGGTGCTGGACTCCCACATGGCAAACCCTGGTTCAAGTCTAGGACCTAATTGGCTTGAAAATCATGCCAGGCATGTGTACATTCATGCCCAAAATCCCAGGAGGAGAACGAATGGTGGTATGGTCATCCCCTTGGGACTCACTGTCTCTCTCCAGCAAGCGTACACACTCTATGCTAAAAAAAAAAAAAAAAAAAAAAAAAGAAAGAAAGAAAAGAGGTAGCTTTCTTTGAAACCAAATAATAAGCCCTATTGTTAATGACATTTCAAAACCTTCAGATCTCTTCTGCCACATCAGTCCCATATTATTCCAACATTGTTTTAGTCTTACATTTGTAGTCAAACCTGGCCACAAAGGAGAGAGATTTGAACCCATCACTAGTGTATGAAAACTAACCCAGAGCCCTTTTCTGGCTTCTTAACTCCTGGTAACAACCCCTGCTATTGTGGAAAGTGGTCCATTAATTCAGATAAAACAGCAGTACAGTTCAGGGCATGTTTCTGAGTTGGTCCAGCATGTTGGCACCAGAAGATTCAGCTAAATGTGTCTGGTGCCTGCAACTACAGATTTCTCGTGACTCTTAAAAGTGGTTCCAAAGGTTGGGAAAACAATTAGACCGAAGAGTTTTACTTGACGTCAGACTACATTTATAACTTCAGTGCCTGGTTTAGAGCATTGTAGAATTTCATGCAGACATATACACAATGCCAGTACTTTAGTGGCCACTAACATTTGCACCTATTAAAAGTTTTGAGACACAACATCAACTTATGTACAGTTACGCAATCCAGCAATGTTTTAGAAGTCCAGGTAACATAGAAACTATACTCAGATCTAGTTATTCTTTCCATATTGCTGCTCCAAAGTAAGGTGAATAAGAACATTAAATTCCTATTAAATTCAAAAGAAAGAAAGAGAAAAACTTTCTTACACTAGCTTGTAAGATTTTTAAAATAATTACACAGTGTATGACAGCAACCAAAGCCAACACAGCTCTTCTCTTGGCATTGTGAATTGGGGACCATTAGCCAACACTTGGCTCATCTGAGTATTTGTCTAGACCAGAGATCAGCAAACATTTGCAGTAAAGACCCAGAAGAAATAATGTTTTGGGGTGTGTGTTGTCCATACACTGTTGCAACTACTCAACTCTGCCATCCAAGCAGGAAAGCAGCCATAGACAATATATAAACAAATGAATGTGAATGTTTCCAGCAAAACTTTATTTATAAAAACAGGTGGCCAGTCCATGGGCTGTGTTTTGCCATCCTCTGTCCTAGACTCATCTGTGCTTGCCACATTGCTTCTTTCCTATCCCTAGGCATTCGAGAGTTTAAAAAGAGACACTTCGTCGTTCTTGGCAGATGGGATACTCTGGAAGTAGGGAACCATGTCTCAGTGTTTACATTAGGATAATTTTTACATATATAAGATATAGAGGCAAGTGAAGAGTTCACTCTTGGAGTCCAAGTTTGTCTCTTGAAGGTGGTGGTCCTTCTGTGAACACCACTAGCTACCTTGGGGCAGCCTCACCAATCCCACACGCCAAGTTGGGAACAGCTTTGGAAATGAGTAACAGTTACCTCTCATGTAGTAGTTTAAGGGGAGGTCTTTTTATCTGATTGTTTTTCACTTTAAAGGTTTGCTTTTGCCCTATAATACTTTTGTTAGCAGGATCACTTGAAAACAAATACAATAAAACATTTCTAAAGCACTGACTCAGGAGATGTTCTTTCCTGCTTCTCCCTCAGCCACCCCCAAATACTCCTAGAGGTTTTATTATGTGGCAGAGAAAGAAAAAGACAGATTTCCTAGATTAGTGCAATGTCAGTGCTATTAAAGAGTAATGGTGATAATGTGCAAGTCTGCCTCCAGAAGAAGCAGGTGCAATGGTGGACATGACTCAAGTGGATAGAAACTCTCGGCCAAGTTCCTGGAGCCAAGAACCCTCTTCGGGATCCTTGTTTCCAAGCATACAGCTCATCCAGGAGTGGTGACTACTTGCTCAGCCGCACTGAAGGCTGCCTGGTGCCTGCCAATTTAACAGTGATTTGATGGACGTAAATAGAGCAGTTACTAAAATGAACCTTCCCAACATCCTTCCAGACTGCTTGACTTAAACTCCACGACTGGTTATAGAGGCAGTCCTTGAACAGGGCCACCGCAAACTGAATGCACGTGTTTGGCACTAGTGAATATGAGTTTTTTAGTGAAGTTGCTAGATAAACACCACACAGTTTGAACTATTACAACAAGATCTCAAAAGTGAACCCAACATG
The DNA here is from genome assembly GCA_026018925.1 of Tupaia tana. Lineage (NCBI taxonomy): Eukaryota > Metazoa > Chordata > Mammalia > Scandentia > Tupaiidae > Tupaia > Tupaia tana. The sequence goes on along the minus strand of JAKSZU010000008.1, from coordinate 52,987,533 downwards.
ATCGTGTGGGGAATTTAGAGGCTGCTTCTAATCGTTAGACTCATCAACAGTCTGGCTCTTATTATGGCCATCTTGAAGGGAAAAAAAAAATAAAAAAATAAATTCCGCACTTACACAGTTTCCATGCAGATACAGACTGGTCTTAGGCTAGTAAACGTAGTGTTTTAGCAATTGTGGTGAATGTGAGGAAGAGTCTTCCAACCAGAGATTCCTGAACCTGTCCCCTTTCCCTCCAGCCTCAGGGTACCACACAACATGCTGTCCTATCTCCATGCCAGGAAAGCAAATCAGTTACAGGATTTTTTTTTTTTTTTTTTTTTTTTTTTTTTTTTGCTAGAAAGGGAGTTTCCTACAATGTCGGTCCCTATTGAGAGTTAATGAGTCCCAACCACAATGTAAAAGAGGAATATCAATCCCAATATCAAATAAATGTGGTGTTTCAGGGTGCACCCAGCTGGGCCAGGCCCTGCCAAGAATTTCATAGAGTTCCAGGCAAGATGCAAGATAGTCTCTGTGTTCCAGGAAAGAATCTCCTTCCCAGGAAGCTGGCCAGTGCCTCACTGACAAGGAGCTCTTCCATTCCTGAAGGGACCTGCACGCAGGGGCCAAAGCCACTTGGTGCATTTGAGCTGCTGCTATCCCGTCGCCAGCCAACCCTTCCAGCGTGCACGTATCCCACTTTCAGAGACTTGTCTTCATGGTTCTAATTTGAAAAACAACCTCAGAAATTTTCTGAGGCTTGGGCTCTACTCAACTCTGGTCAAAGTGCCTCACCTAAAATCTCAGACACGAATAAGGGGTTGAATCAGCTCAGGAAGTCTTGATTCAGGGCCTCAAAACTTGGATCATTTGCCTGATTATAGACTCCTAACTCAATTGTCATTCTTCAAACTTAGCAAATAGTCATTAATTCACTCAACATAATTGATCACCTACTATTTTCAATATAATATGTTTGGATTTTTAAAAAATAGACTTTTTTTTTTAAAGCAATTTCAAGTTCATAGCAAAATTGAGGGGAAGGTACAGAGATTTCCCTCATACCCTATATCCCGTGTGCACAATCCCTCATTGTCAACGTCTCACACTAAAGTTCATTTCTTAAAATTGATGAACCTACATTGTAGTGTCAGTATCACCCAGTCTCTAGTGACATGGGGTTCACTCCTGGTGTTACGACTGTGGATTTTCACAAATGTACAATGGCATTATCCGTTACCATATTCAACACCATGACAGAATCATACAGGGTAGTTTTACCGCTCTAAAAATCCTCCATGCTCCAACAATTCATCCCTTCCCCACCCCCCAGCCCTTAGCAACCACCGATCCTTTTTACTGTCCAAAGTCTTACTTACCTTGGAATACCATATGCTGAATTCATACTAAAAGTAGCCTTTTCCGGTGTGTTTTCTTCACTTAATAATATGCATTTAAAGTTCCTTTGTGTCTTTTCATGGTTTGATAGCTCATTTCTTTTTAGTGCTAAATAATATTCCATTTTCTGGATGTACCACAGGTTTATTCATTCATCTATGAAGGATATCTTGGTTGCTTCCAAGTTTTGGCAATTTAAGGTCATTAGAAATATAAAAAATGAATTATACATGATCTTTAATAACTTACTTTCTAGTCAGAGAAACAACATCTTTCATTTATAAAGTCCTTGCTGTGTGCTGGGCACTGTGCTTTTACTTGTGTTATTCATTTAATTCTTACAATAGCTCTAAAGGCCCTTATTTCTACTTTAATTTATTAGAAAATCAGGACATCTTGTCCTGGGCAGGGACTAGGGTAACTCAAGAGAGGCACCTAATGCACATATTTGAAGGAGCATATAAAAATCTTACTCTGGGAACCAGCAGGTGGCATAGTGGTTAAGGTGCAAGACTCCCACATGGTCAACTGTGGTTTGAGTCCTGGACCTGGTGGCTTGCTTTCTCACTTTCTTTCTTTTTCTCTGTCTCTCTCTGGTGACATGCCCTGTGGCAAATTTTAAAATAATGATAATAAAATTAAATAAATAATTATGTTTAAAAAAAAATCTTGGGACCAGCAGTTTGCATAATGGCTATGTCTCTGGACTCCCATGTAGCCAATCGTGATTCGAGTCTCAGACCTGGTAGCTTAAACTCACACTGGGCGCATATGCATGTGTGCCCAAGATCCTGAGAGGAGAATGAAGGAGAAGGGATTGCAGCGTGGCCACCCCTCGCCACCAGGAGTGATTTCTCACTTTCTGTCTCTCTGTCTCTGTCTTTCTGGTGCGTGCACATGCCCTATAGCAAAAACCTCTCCAAAACAAAACAAAACAAAACAAAATCTTATTCTCAGGATGTGAGAGGGCCAACCCTACATCTGCAAGGCCATGAGAGTGGATGTCTCCTCATGCCCTCAGAACCTCACTGTGCCCTAGCAAGAGGAGCCCTGTAACTTGACCAGTGTCATTCAGGTGGCAAATGGCAAAACTGAGATTTAAACCCAGAAGTCTAACTTAGTAAGACACTCTTACCACTTGTGCCAAAGTACCTACTCTGCACAACAAAATGTCAAGTTTCTTAAGAGACCTGAACAAAGGACAAGGGAGCCCAGAGAAGAAAAGGTCACTTTTGGCCAGGAGACAATCTTCAAAGAAATGAAAGATTGTAGTGGATTAAATGGTGCCCCTCAAAAAATATGTCTGTCTCATAAACCTAGGATCTATAAATCTGTCCTAATTTATTTGTAAAAAAAAAAAAAAAAGTATTTTTCAAAAGTAATTCAGGATCTTGAGATGAGATGAACCTCAATACCTGAGTAGCTCCTAAATGCAATGACAAGTGTGGAGAAGAGGACAGACACAGAGTAGAAGATACAGACAAAAAAAACCTGTGAAGACAGAGGCAGGGGTTAGAGTTATGAAACCATAAACCAAGGAATGCCTGGAGGCCCCAAAATTGGAAGAGACAAGGAGGGACTCTTCCCCCCAGAGCCTTAGGAGGGGGTGCTGCCCCGCCAACACTTTGATTTCAGACTTCTGACCTCCAGAACTGTGAGAGAATACATTTCTCTTGTTGCAAGTAACCAACTTTTGGTAATTTATTGCTGTAACCCTAGAATGGAGGAGAAGGGATTGCAGATGGCCATCCCTCCTGGGGGAACTAGAACGTGGAATGAGCTGGTCTTTAGTGTATATGTAGAATTTGGACACAAGAGGAAGCCCTATGAGCAAAGGAGAAGCTGACTAGCCCAGAGTAACATGGAGACACATGGACAGAAAGACACCTTGGTAAGACTAGCTAGGCAGGTCTGAAGACCTGAGTCACCAACTATAACCTAGACTCAAGAGTTCGGCTTGACTTACGAGATAAATTATGGCATTGACTTCATTTCTGGGTGTGCAAGGTAGACAGCAAGACACAATCAGTGTCATTTCCAAAATCACTGATCAGAATTTAAAGACATTTCCTCTGTATCTTCCTTAGCCTTTTACTATCAATATGAGATGATATAACAAATGTTCAAGAAATGATGATTGAATTCAAGTCTTGCATCTATAGCCCATCACATCCTACCAGAAGGGATCACGTGCAGCTGGTAAGCTGGACAGTGACTTCTGACATGGCCGTGGGCAAAAAAACCCATGCCCAGAGAAGGCTGTGCTGGGCCAACCAGAGCCTCGCTCCCCAGAACTTGGGTTGGGAGGTGGGGAGAGACTTGGGGATTCAGAAGTCAGAAGTGGGAGCCAAAGCTGGAATTCTTCCTGGGGAAGTCTCAAGGTATGAGAGGATAGCAAAGGGCCCTGGACAAGCCAAAGTGATTAGGAATCTGAAGCTACAGGAAAGAGAGAATCATATGAGTGAAAGAGCTAAGAGCCTGATCTACTGGCAGAGGAAGGAGAAGTGAGAAAATACTGCCAGAGATCTGCTGGCAGTAGAGAGCCATCTAAGATCCAAGGCTGGTCCCAGGGAAGTCAGGTGTGTGAAGTTCATCCCCCTCAGCTCATGGGCATGCGGACCACAATAGCCAACCCCCCTCCCAGCTGGCTGGATACACTTTCTGGCCATCAAAAGGGCTTGCTTTGGGTCCAGCAGGTGTCATGGTAGTTCACATGCTGGACTCCCACATGGCCCAATGCAGTTCAAGTCCCACACCTGGCAGCTTGAAACTCATGCTGGGCGTCTGTGCATGCATGCCCCAAATCCCAGGAGGAGAATGGAGGAGACAGGATTGTGGCATGGCCATCCTTCTGGGGGGAGGGGTGATTTCTCTCTTTCTGTCTATTTGTCTCTCTGGTGAGTGCAGGCACCCTACAGCAAAAATCTCTCTCTAAAAACAAAAACAAAGAAAGAAAGAAAGAAAGAAAGAAAGAAAGAAAGAAAGAAAGAAAGAAAGAAAGAAAGAAAGAGAGAAAGAAAGAAAGAAGGAAGGAAAGAAAGAAGAAAGAAAAGAAAAGAAAAGAAAAGAAAAGAAAAGAAAAGAAAAGAAAAGAAAAGAAGAGTACAACTGTTGGTGGAGGAGACATGATGGAAAGGAGACATTTTCTTTCCTTTTCAATTTGCCAGAAGGTATGTGTGCTCACCAGAGTCAGAGCGTGTGGGGGAGCAGAAAGCACTCCCCAGTGGGGCTTGGTCACATCCCCACCCCTTCTTCTCCATTTCTCCACCCTGTCAGAGTTTGAGGCATGTATGCACACACACCCAGCATGTTTTTCAAGTCACTGGGGCCAGGATTAGAACGGCCACGTGGGATCTAGTTACCTTAACCCCCAGGCCACAGGGCTGGCCCAGGAAGTCTTTTCCAAGTGGTGAGAAAAACCAGACCCCACAGTCACAGAGACAGGAAGAAATCAGGAAGTACGCACCAAGGAGCTGTGTTTAAACACCTCACGCCTCAACCCCGTCCACCAGGCAGTGTGTATCCGAGTTGGCGGTCTTGTGGCAAAATCAGAGAAGTGAGCCCAGCCGAATGACGGGGGTGCCTCCAAGCAGCGCACCCCCCATCCTGCCCCAGGCTCTTGCTACCCCCACACCAAGCTAGGAATCCCTGATGCCCATCTGTGAGTCTGCTGCTCTGTCTTCAGAGCTGAGCCTTCATGGAGCCTGCTATGTAATGGCGTGGGGGTGCCTGGTGGCAGCCGTGGGTACTGGTTGCTCCCAGGGCACGACAGGGCCGACTCCCTCCTCAGGTGCTGTCGGGAAACAGGCTCCTGAGAGAAGGACAGACATCTGTCACCCGAGGCACGGGGCCATGCTGCTGGCCGTTCCACAGGCCTCCTCTAAAACAAACCACCTGTTTCCTGCCCAGCTGAGGCCCAAGTCTTCCAAGGTCTCCGCAAGGCCGAACCGTGTCCAAACCGCTGCTGAGGAATGACAGCCTTGGCGCTGCCTCCGGTTATGTTTGTTGTTCACTAAGGACTTTTGTGGAATCCAGGCTCATTTTCCACTGAAATAAGGGAAAGTAAAGACAGCACCAAATAAAAATAGCTCCCTGGGTTTCCTGTTTACTCAGCTCTGACTCCCCGGCCCAGGGGCTTCAGAGAGCCCCTCTCCAGAGCACGCCGAAGTGGATGACATTTGTTCTTTCATGTTTCTGTTTCTTTTTTTCTTTTTTGGTGTTGTTCTACATACATTTATTTTGGGGCCTGTTGTGTTAATTCTCAAATCTTTCTCTTTTTCGGGGCTTTTTAAAGATGGTTTTTGTTTTTGTTTTTGTTTTTGTTTTTGCTTTTGTTCTTGTTTTTGCCATAGGGTGCATGAGCTTGCCAGAGAGAGAAACAGTAAGAGGGAAAGTGAGAAATCACCCACCAAGGGGATAGCCACACAGCAATCCCTTCTCCTCCATTCTCCTCTCTGCGTTTTGGGGATCCATGCACACACCCCCAAAGTGATTTCAAGTCACCTGGTCCAGGACCCAAACCACAGTCGGCCATGTGGGAACCCAGTGCTGTGACCACCACACCACTGCTGGACCCTCAGATCTCCTCTTTCTAGCCTTGTGTAGAGGGAGTCAGGTGGCTGGGTGCTTGTCTAGCTCTGACAACCTCATTGCCCTGTTTATAAAGTAGAATTAATTATTTCTGGCTTAATGAGCCTCAGAAGATAGACATAGAAGAAAGTAGGTGACAACAAAATAAAAGGCCTGTGGATAGGAAGGGCTCAGGGCCTGACACAAAGACGCCCTGTTCTCCTTCAGAATAACACACATGAGAGAGCAGAGTTGACAACAAAGACACAAAGTGACAGGCAGGAAAAGCCCATGAAAGGACTGTGCAGAGGTGTCCAGACATTGGACCCAACGATGCACTTAAAGTCCCTTCCTCTTCTTTTTTTTTTTTTTTTGTTTTGTTTTGTTTTTAGGTTTTTGCCATAGGGCATGTGCACTCACTGAAGAGAGACAGAGAGGCAGAGAGAGGGAAAGCGAGAAATCACCCCCAAGGGGGGATGGTCATGCCGCAATCCCTTCTCCTCCATTCTCCTCCTGGGATTTTGAGCGCGCACACACACACACACACACACAGTTGACTTTCAAGCCACTGGGTCCAGGATTCAAAACACAGTCAGCCATGTGGGAGTCCAGTGCCTTAACTACCATGCCACCTGCTAGCCCCAAGTCCCTTCTTAAAACCACAGAGACATCAAATGTGTCTGGGGAAGAGGTCTGACTGATGAACAAACCATTCGTGGGTGGGCTGGAGGTGACGGGTTTTTGCTGCAGATTGATATTTGGCCCCTTTACACAGCCCATGTGCTGGACATGTCTACTTGGTCCAAAAGCAATGAGAACAGCCCCATGTTCCCGACTGATTTTTGCACCACAACAATAAAATTAATAATAGGAAAAACATTTAGTCCATGGCCAGAGACACTCTTGACAAACAGAGTATTGGGCCTACGATCTATTAACAGAAATTGCTGAGAGCAAACCAAAGCTTGTTAACTGATTTTTATGAATGATTGTAACGGCAAAGCAGATTTATTTAATTTCCATCATTTATAAATTGACAATTTTACAAATATCTCTTTAAAATCATCAGGATGAAAACCATCCTGTACTTGAATGGAAGAGAAATGAAGCAAAGTGGGACCAGCAGTTAGCGTAATGGCTATGTTGCTGGACTCCCAGGTAGTCGACCACGGTTCGTGTCTCGGACCTGGCGGCTTAAAACTCACACCGGGCACATGTGCGTGCGTGCCCAAGGTCCCGAGAAGAGAATGGAGGAGAAGGGATTGCGGCGTGGCCATCCCCCCTGGGGGGTGATTTCTTGCTTTCTGTCTCTCTGTCTCTCTCTGTCTGGCGAGTGCACACACCCTAAAGCAAAAAAAAAAAAAAAAAAAAAACCTCTTCAAAAAAAAAAGAAATGAAGCAAAGTGACAAAAAGCCAAGCCAACACTTTATTGTAGAGGACTGTTGAGGGTTGATTTTATCCCCCTAAAAAGATGCAAAACAGCAAGTGGCATGGTGGTTAAAGGCATGGACTCCCATATGGTTGATCATGGTTCGAGTCCCGGACCTGGCGGCTTGCTTTCTCGTTTTCCCTTTATCTCTCTCTTTCTCTGTCTCTCTCTCTCTCTCTGGCCAAATTAAAATAATAATACTAATTATAATAACAAATGGAATTAAATAAATAAATAATTCTTAAGAGAAAGATGTGTTTAGGTGCTAATCCCACTTCTCCTCAGAATGTGACCTTATTTGGATGCAGGGTTCTTACAGAGGTAATCAAGTTTCAAATGGGGTCATTAGGATGAGCCGTAATCCAGGGTGACTGGAGTCCTTACAGAAAGGGGAAATTTGGACACAGAGAAACACACAGAGGGGAGAGGATGTGAAAATACAGGGAGAACACCAACAAGCTAAGGAACTCCTGAGGCTACTAGAAGCCCCACAAAGGACTGGAACAGACAGTCTCTCACAGCCCTCAGAAAGAGCCAGCACTTGGGCCAGCCCTGTGGCCCAGTGGTTAAGGCAGCTGGGTCTCACATGACCAACCATATACAGTTCAAGTCCCAGACCTGACAACTTTGAGAAACATGTTGGGCATGTACATGTGCATGCCCAAAATTCCAAAAGCGGGGAAAGCTGGAAGAGAAGAGATTGCAGCCTGACCATTCCCCATGGGGCATGCATTCTGCTATCCCTCTCTGTCTCTCTCTCTGGCAAGCACCTGTGCTCTCTAGCAAGAAAAAAAAGGCAAAAGATGGAGCCAGCCCTACCAACATCTTGATTTTGCCACTCCAGCCTGCAGAGTGTGGAACTTGGGGCATGCATACACATGTACTTCTCTGCATCTTTAAGGCAATGAACTGCTGATATGAAGCCCCCTCTGCTCCCCCAGGTTATGGTACTTTGCTATGGCAGACGTGACAAACTAACACAAGGACTTTTGTCTCCTCTGACTCCCAGCAGCTGATCCCATGCTGTGTTTGGGAAATCTGCCATGTCCGAACCTGACAGAGAGGCAGACCACCCTCCTATGGAAGGTGAACAGACAGAATTCCCTGTCCCTGAATCCCTGAACTTTATGACGTATCCCAAAACATGGGGATTGGAGCAGGGGCATATATATATATATATTTTTTTTTTTTGGAGAGGTTTTCGCTATAGGGCGCGTGCGCTCGCCAGACAGACAGAGAGAGACAGAGAGATAGAAAGCGAGAAATCACCCCCCAGGGGGGATGGTCATGCCGCAACCCCTTCTCCTCCATTCTCCTCTCGGGATCTTGGGCATGCACGCACACGCGCCTGGCGTGAGTTTTAAGCCACCGGGTCTGGGACGCGAACTGCGGTCGACTATGTGAGAGTCCAGCGACATAGCCATTACGCTAACTTTAAATGCTCTCTTGCTTTTGTTGCCAGCAACAGTGGCTTTCGACATGGAGTTGTAATAGTGCCGGTGATGCCATTTGGCAATTCCCAGAAGGCCAGCATTGGCCATAGGGTCAGCCGTTTGGTCTCACTCGGCTCCTGCTCCTTTTCCAAGCTCGCTCCTGCAGCTACCCCACAGGTTCTGCGAAATCCCCAACAAACAAACTCATACAAATGTCCACACCGTAACCGGCATTTCCCACCCCCTACTTAACCACTGTCACTCAGACATCTTAATCTTAGTTCTCTTCTCAGAACCCTAGTGGCTGCATCCGTTTTGGGTCCTCCCACCTGAAATACTGCCCCTACTCCCCCACTAGACTGAGTCATTGTCTGCTCCCCAGGTCCCCATGCCTGTTGTGACTGGGGAGGCAGAGCCCAGGATAAGCAAAGGCCAGACTCTATCCTTCCCACCCTCAGCTCTCCCAGGGCTGCCGCTCCTGCCCTGGTCACCCTCCTGCCCAGCCCTCTCTTAGAATCTATCCACCTTTCAAAGCCCATCTCTAATACTGATGAAGATTTTTATTATTATTGTCAGTCAGAGGTGTTCCTTCCCTCCTTCAAATCCCCTCTACATTTTAGGTGCAACACTGCTATTTTCCACTGGGTTACAGGTACCTGCATGCTGGCCTGGTCCCTGCTATTCAGTTGCAGGGCTTTATGGAACAGGATCTGGACTCATCTTCGCCTCAACTGCCAACACCCTCCTCTCTCACTGGCTTATCCCTCCCACCTCCTGAATGAGCCTCAGTAGAAAAGCCCAAGTCAAAAGAACTCACATGACCCAGTCTTCATCATGTCTTTGCCTGAAAAGTTACCTCCTCTCCTCTCTCCCTCGCTCTCTCCTCTTCAGTATCTCTACTCCTCCTGTTCTCTGAGCACACCAGGTACATGCCTGCTTCATGTTCTTTGCATAGGGCCTGTCTTTTCTCCAGTCTGGTTTTGTTTTAATTTCCAGAGGGTCTGTGTGCTACCTGAAAGAGAGAGAGAACTAGAAAGCACCCACCACCATGGGGCGTGGTCACACTGCAATCCCTTCTCCTCCATTTCTCCATCCTGTCTGGATTTGAGGCATGCACACACTTGTCCCCAGTGCATTTTTCAAGCTACTGGGGCCAAGATTTGAACCATAGTCGATCATGTGGGAGCCAGCTCCCTTAATCACTTAGCTACCGGGCGAGCCTGGCCTGGCTGTTCTTTCTACCAGCTAATTGCCTCAGCTTCTTTAAGTCTTGGTTGAAATGTCACCTTCCCAAGAAGGCCCACTCTGACCACCACATGTTGTATGACAGCCACCTCCTCCACCCAGTAGCCCCCATCTCCATACCCTGTTTCCTTCTTGCTCTCTATAGCGCAGACCATCTCCTGAAATACTGCATAATTTATGCAGTTATCATGTTTATTGCTCACTCTCTGCTTCTCCATCCCCCACTTGGCACAAGATGTGCCCTTCTAGAACAAGGATCTTTTCCTGTTCTGTTCACGGAAGTGTCTCTGTGCCTGACCCATGGTAGGTACTGTTTGCTGTATACCTGAATCTCTGACCTCTGCGTGCATGCAGCTACTGCAGTGACTCGGTTCTCAAACCATGCTACTGTGTTTTGAGCATAACGGCCTGGTTGCTCAGCTTCTCATCCCTGTGCTGCCATGGAAACCAACAGCCCAGAGACAGGTTACTTTTCATCAGGTCAGGCAATGCGTATCACACCCCACAGGACACACAGCCAGGTACTATGCCCTCCACAGCCTGGGGTCGGGAGGCACTGGCCAGTCAGCTGGGAGCATCCAGGAGGCAGATGGCCCTAGGCCCACACCCCCACACACTCAGGGATCTCCCTGGGAGGATTCGCCCCAACTGGCATGTGCCCACACAGACCACACATTCTGTTCTCAGGAGATTCGCAAGTCACAATGTTCCTGTTGCCGCCCACAGGCATTTTTTTCCTATCCCCAACAATAGCTGGCATTTATGGGGCACCTACAATGGACGAAGCACTCTACATACATTGTCTCCAGTCCTTGGGCTGCTGCGAATAGTTCTCTTTTTTTGAGAGAGAGACTTACGCTATCGGGCGGATGCACTTGCTGGCAAGACAGAGAGACAGGAAGTGAGAAATCACCCCCCAGAGGTGATGGACACCACACTGTAATCCCTTCTCCTCCATCCTCTTTTTGGGCTTTTGGGCACTCATGCACACGTGCCTGGCAAAGATTCAAGCCTCCAGGTCTGGGACTCGAACCTGGGCTTCTGTGTGTGAGTGCTCAGGTGGGCACTAGGGGCCCAGTGACATAACCATTATGCCATCTGCTGGTCCCTGCAGATAGTTCTTATTTTCCCTTTCACAGTGGAGGATGCCAAGACTCAGGGAGACTAATCGGCCTTACATAGGTCCCAGAGCCAGTCAGCAGGGGAGGTGGGTTTGAACCCAGGCACCAAAGAGTGTAGCTGTTTTTCACACTTGGCGGCTCCCATGTGCTCTGTTTCCTGCACACTCCTCTGCTGCAACCCTCTCAGACCTGAGCCTGACAAACGGAGGCAGAGAGCAAATGGCAGGGTGCAGAAACCACTGCAGAAGCCCTGGAGTGTGCACATGGCACACGTGTCTTACACACACACACACACACACACACACACACACACACACATCACGATGTGGCCACGGGAACACGGCAACATTGGAGTGGCTCTCTGAAGAAGGCTGAGCTCAGAGCTCTCTCTGGAGTTCTTTAACAAGTAGAAGATAATTCTCTCTCTCTAGAATGACGTAGGTGAGGCCGTGCCTGAAAGCAGAGATGACCTGACCCCTGTGGTCCCGCTTAGCTTTATGCCCATGATGAACCATTATTGGACAGGCAGACAGCTGCTTAGAGCCTTGCTCAATCTGCTTTTAATAATGTCGCCATTGCAGGACCAAGCCCTGACCCACTGCTGCGATGAAGGCTCATGGCTGAGAGAGCATGCTGGTCGCAGAGGGTGGAGGTGGGGAGGTGGTGACAGTCTGTCTGTGAGTCAGGCATCTTGGAGAGGCATGGAGAGCTTGAAGATTTATCTCAGATGAGGTCCCAGGAGTAGAGAAGCACACAGTGGCCAGGACACCATGTTGCAGCCGCAGAGATAACAGGCCAGCTAGAAACCATTTAGCAAAGGACATGGAGACACGCACATGTCTAAAGTGCAAATCACAAGCACCCAAAGACAGCACTCCTACCGTGCCGAGGATTACCAGACGACGTTTGTCTTGGGCCACACCAAGGAGCGGCCAAGCCCCATGACGTGACTCAGATGGCAAAGGTTCAGTGGACAGTCCTCCAAGGGAGGCAACTCTGGCTCTGGCCAGCTCCAGAGAAGCAAAAGGCCCACGGGAGACCAGGACCCGGCAGCTGTCGCCAAAGAGCAGCAAACCAGCTGTGGGGACACGAGGAGATGAGAGCAGATGGGAACTCAGGAAGCAGTGAGCATCTGGCTGGCCTGGGCCTTAGACACGGCTAGTGTTGACGGTTCCTGTCACCTCTCGGCCCCGCCAGAACCCAGGCCTTTCTGCATCAAACAAGAAGGATGGAGTTCATGTTGGGAATAAGTGGGGCTGGCCCTGGGCTTCTGCCTGTGAGCTCTCAGGTGGGCAAGAGCCATCCCTGGCCTGCTCGGTCTGCTCGGTGGAGAGACAGGCTTAGCTGGGTCTCACAGCAGTGCACTTGGGCACACAGGTGCCAGCGTGTCACAGGGCTGGGGGAATCAGCCTCTTTCCTGCCCCTGCACAAAACTTGTCTGTCGCTGATGTGGATATAGGAGGACCCATGTCAGCACTCCCGCAAGGGGCTGCAGCAGCTAGGCCGTGGAGAGGCTGCTCCAAGCAGCTCCTCGGAGTGAATGTTAGTGATCAGAGCAGGAGAGGCCCGCCCTGGTGCACCTGCTATGCTCATGCCTGCATACCGGTGCCTGCAACCCGACCCATGGGCCTACTATGTAAGCACACCTGGAACCCTCTTGGGAGGGGAAGGGCTGAAGGCCTTGCATGAGCAGATGGGGACTGGAAGTGTAGGTTCCTTTCTGCAGCGACCAGAGGACACTAGGGGGAAGGGACATATGGCAGACTGTGCTCCGCGGTTAGACACTCCAGTGCTCAGGAGTGCTGTGGCTCCCAGCTCACTTGGAGGAGACGTCAAAGGACTTCATCTCCCCACTTACCCCATGAGCTCAGCCCCCCTACTCCAGTGCTTGCTCACGCTGCGTCAGCCCCATGGGCTTCCTGAAGTTTCCTGAGAACTCCAGGCTCTCCCGCCTACACTGGCTGCTCCTCTGACCAGAGCATTCTTCCCTCACCTCCGTCGGCCTGGACTCCACATCTCCTGCTCAGCAAGGCCTTCTCAGCTCTCTTAAACAACCACCACCACCTGACAGGTGCTCTCCCACTTCTCCACCGTACCACTCGCTATCAGATATTCAGCTGAGTGTGTTTTACGTTTTTTGTTTGTTGTCTGTCTCCCCGACGAGAACGTAAGCTCCCTGACAGGGATCACTGGCTGTTGCTCTTGCTCCAGTTCCTACCGCTGTGTCTGGCAGCCTGTACTTGTGTGTGGATTTGTTTTGTTTTGTTTTAGAGAGAGAAAGAGATCTTTGCTATAGGGTGCAGGCACTCGCTAGAGAGACAGAGAAAGACAGACAAAAAACAAGAAATCACCTTCCAGAAGAGATGGCCACGCTGCAATCCCTTCTCCTGCATTCTCCTCTTGGGATCTTGGGCACGCACACACAGGGCCTGGTGTGAGGTTTAAGCCACCAGGTCCAGGACTTGACCCACAGTCGACTATGGGGGAGTCCAGTGGCATAACCACTACGCCATCTGCTGGTCCCTTGCATGTGTGGATTGTTGAATGAATGAATGGATGGGTGAATGAATGGTAGGAAGCATGAACCTGGGGAAAAAAACAGAACACCTGGTCCCTGCCTGGAAGACCCTCACCCTGGTCGAGTAGGTCTTTATGCTTAGAACGAATTTGGAGCAACCCAAGCTCATTTTGCCTCAAAAATTTAAGAATTTTTTCCAGCATTTTCAACTCCTCCCTCCAGAGGCCAAGCACAAAATTTTATGTATCTCAGTACTTCTTTTTCTGCTTAAAACAACCATGGAAACCACGGCTGAGAATCTGAAGGGATTCGGGAGAAGAAAATCACCTGTTGTGTGTGGTCCTCGCCCAAACCAGCCTGGCCTGGGGGGGAAGGCAAGACGCCGACAGCGAGCAGAGCTGACCGTGCTGACAGTGCCAGGGCAGCAAGGGACGTGGGCACCATCCAGTCATGTGGAGTGGAGAGCAACGCCGACAAAGGGCCGGGGCTAGCAGTGGAACGCCGCCGAGCGTGTGCACAGCAAGGTGACTTTACTACGCCCTCCGGCTGCACAGCACAGCCCTAATCTGGGGGTGGGCAGCTCAATTCTTCTCCTCTTTTTAATTATTTATTTAATTCTATTTACTATTTCTTAATTTAACCAGAGAGAGAGAGAGGGAGCAAGTGAGAAAGCAAGCCACCAGGTCCAGGGCTTGAACCATGGTCAGTCATGTGGGAGTCAAGCATGTTAATCACCATGCCACCTGCTGGTCCCCAGGCAGCTCAATTCTAACAAGGGTATTGAGTTCTGAAAGTCTATGTGAGTTCCTGTCTGTGTTAGTTAGCTATTATTGCACAACAAATCACTCCAAAACTTAGAGACGCAACAAAAACGATTGGTTCTCTCTCATCCACTCTGTGGGTCAGGATTCAGGGGCAACCTGGCTGGATGGTTCTGGCTGAGTCCCTCATGAAGTTGTAATTGGGTGTCAGCTAAAGCTTCATTCATATAAAGCTCTCTCCAAGAGAGCTCACTCGGATGGCTGGCACATTGGTACAAGCTGGTGACTGGGGGTCTCTGTTCCATCCTGTGGACCTGTGCACAGGGCTGCATGAGTGTCCTCATGGCATGGCAGTGGGCTTTCTCCAGAGCAAATGGCCTGTAGCCCGAGGCAGGAGCTGTAATGCCTTCGTGACTTAGATGTCGCCTTGGATGTTATCGCCATCACTTCCACCACATTGTATTTCTCACACAGCCAGCCCTGACTCCGTGTGGGCTCACTGGGAGGGCACGCGCTTGGAGGCCAATGACGCCTTTTGTGATAGCAAGTCTTCGCCTACCGAAGTTGTGGTGTAAGGGCCTCTGGGAAAGGCAGCGACTAAATCTCACCAACTCAGTTCACATTTCGTTGGGACTGACTTCATGAGAGTCCCTCCAACCGGGTTTTATTTTCCCCCATACACACAGGAAAGTCAAAGAGGAGGCTAAGAGGACCCGGCAATTAGGGTGAGGTAGGAGCTAGGAAAGAAGTGAGAGAAAGGATCTTCTCCTCTCCACCCCAAGACTCCCCTGTTCATTCAACTCTCTATTGAACAAGCATCGATTGCATCAACACCATGTTTGAGGCCCAGCAGTAACCTGGACCTCCCATTGGAAATTCATAATCTCACTGGTTTTTTTCTGTTTGTTTGTTTTTTAAAAATAAATATTTAATTTTATTTATGTATTATTATTATTCAGTTTGACCAGAAAGAGACAGAGAGAGAGAGAAGGAGAGTGAGAAAGCAAGCCTTCAGGTCTAGGACTAGAACCACGATCGACCACATGGGAGTCTAGCACCTAAACCACCATGCCACCTGCTAGTCACAATCCCACTGGTTTTTGCCCCCATGGAGGTATGTCCAAAACACACCAGGAGCAAAGAGGAAAAACTGCATAATATCTGTACTAAGGGGAATCAGGAGGGCTTCAAAGAGGAGGTACCACTCCATATACCAATAAAGTAAAGCTTCCTAATCCTTGTACGGTCAGAGAAAAGGACAGAAAGAAGCTGAGTGTCTCATTCACTGTCACAGGAAGTGGCAACACAGCCAGGTCTTTTTTTTTTTTTTTTTTTCGCTATAGGGTGCGTGCGCTCGCCAGACAGAGACATAGAGACAGAAAGCAAGAAATCACCCCCCAGGGGGGATGGTCACGCCACAATCCCTTCTCCTCCATTGTCCTCTCGGGATCTTGGGCACGCACGCACACGTGCCCAGCATGAGTTTTAAGCCACCGGGTCCGGGACGCAAACCGCAGTCGACTACATGGGAGTCCAGCGACACAGCCATTGCGCTAACTGCTGGTTCCCACACAGCCAGGTCTTTTGACCTTTCCCAAGTAGCACATCCCACAGACTGTCACGTGTGACACCACTCTCTGGTGTCACAAGGAGATGAGGAATACGGGAGACACCCAGGCATGGGGACAGAGGAACAGCACCACTGGGGTCACACATGGCTGAGAGTAAATGGAGCCCCCACTGTCATTAACCAACTTCACCCAGCCCAAGACCATGCTAGCAGCTTTCTGCCGCAGGGCGGGCACCACCACGCCCAGTGCTAGCAGCCTCCTGAAATAAGAAGGGAGAGAGGTGGTTCGGGCACTGAACTCCCACCTGACTCTCACAGTTTGAGTCCCAGACCTGGCAGTTTGCTTTCTCATTTTCTCTCTCTTTCTCTCTCTGTATCTCTCTGGTGAGCATATGTACCCTATAGCAAATCAAATAAGAATAATAATTTAGTAAGTAATTCTTTTAAAAAAATAAATAAATAACGAGGGAGAGAAACCTTGGCAGGATCCTCACCCAACTCCATCTAGGCAGACAGCCCTCACTCACAAGAAATTCTTCCAAAGGCTCAAGTCCAGCCCCTGTGGCTGAATCTTCAAGCTAGTTCCTCTTGTCATGAGAATTAAATTTCTTGATTACACAGTATTTGTCTTTTCTTGACTTGCTCACTTCACCTAGCAGAACGTCCTCAAGGTTCACGTGTATCATAACGTGTCAGAATGCCCTTCCTTTTTTTTTTTTTTCAAAGAATTATTTTATTTAACTTTATTTATTATTATTATTTTTCACTTTGATCAGAGAGAGACAGAGAGAGAGGAAGTGAGAAAGCAAGCCACCAGGTCCAAGACTTGAACCATGGTCGGCCATGTGGGAGTCCAGCGCCTTTAACCACCATGCCACTTGCCAGCCCCAAGAATGCCCTTCCTTTTTAAGGCCGAATAATATTCCTGTGTAGATGCCACATTTTGCTTATCCACCCACCTGTCCAGTGGGCACTTGGGCTGTTCCCACCACTCAGCTACTGTGAATAACGCTGCTGTGGACACGGTATAGGAACCTCTTGGAGATCCCACTTTCGGCTCTTTAGGGTATATGCCCAGAAGCGGGATTGCTGGGTCATACTGTAAGTCTCCTATTTCTGAAGACCCACCATACTTCCCCATAATAGTTATTATGGAACAGTTACTATTAATTTAACAGTTTGGGAATAGCGGCCATATCACTAGTTCCAGCTCTCTCAGCTACTCTCTCCGTCTGGGCTGCAGTGCAGAGCCTTCGCTGGCTCGTACTCAGTGTGGCTGTCACACATTCATCTTCCCTGTTCTGCTCATCTCATAGACGAACGTCCTGAGTGGAGCCGAGGAAAGGAAATTTGCCAAGGGCAGTCAAAATGCCACAACTCAGAGACTTGAACCCAGGCCACCAAGCTTCCCACCTGCCCGAGGGTGGCATGGTTTGACGTCTGAGTTAAACTTTGGGACTTGCGTAGTTAATGGCACCCAGATCTTATTACTTAAACTACTTTTCCTCAGTTTCTCATTTATAAACTGTGTTTAATGATGCCAATTGGGTAGCTGAGGATTAAATTAGGAAACTATCAGTCTGCTTGGGCTACCATAACTAAATACTACAGGCTGGGAGGCTTAAACAGCAGAAATGTATTTCTCACAGTTCTGGAGGCTGGGAAGTCCAAGATCAAGATCAAGGTGCCAACAAGATATGCTTTATTCTGAGCATTACTAAGAGCAAGCCTCTTAGGTTGTGCTTACTGTGTGCTCACATGACCTCTCTGTGCATATGCAGGGTGGGAGGAAGGAAAAGAGAGAAAAAGAGAGCAAGGAAGCTCTCTGCTGTCTCTTCTTAAAAGGGCACTGATTCCCTCAGGAAGGCCCCACCCTTGTGAGCATATTCAACTCTTACTACCTCACGAAAGCCCCGGCTCCCAAAACCATCACATCAGGAGTGAAGACTTAAGTATACGGGTGTGGGGGGATGCGAACATTGAGCCTGTAACAGTCCATACCTGTGGAGGGCACTGCATACGGAAGCCATCTTGAGCTATCCGCCATCTTGAGCTATCCACCATCTTGGAAACCATTAGGCTTCACTTCCTCATTGAGCAAACTGTTTCTCAGAAATCATGTGACCAACTGTTCTCCCCGGAAGTGGTTGGGTTTCTAGGCAACGAGAGAGATCCGCCCACATCAATGATTGGTTCATGCTGTTCTATCTCATTTGCATTTCGGGCAGCCAATTGGTGCCCACCAGCTGTATATAACTTGCCATTTTTCCTCAATAAACGGAAGTAGATGGGAAGAAGACGACTTGATCAGCATCTCGTAGTGTGTGTGCGTGTGTTTGTCCCATCTCTCACTCCCTCCCCCAGGGAACCTGTTCGACTGTCCCGCAGGCCGGGACACATACCTCGGCCTGAGGAGTCATTGTGAGGAGACACTGCTCATTGCTTTACCAGAACTATCTCGCTCTGCCCTCACTGCAGCCCCACAAAGCTGCACTAGGCTTCGTGGCTAACAGCACGGGCTTGGAAACCAACTGTCCAACTATGACACGTGCTCAGCAGATATTTGCAATTACTTGTGCTGCCCTACAGATTAGGAAACTCAGCCCACAG
Organism: Tupaia tana; assembly: GCA_026018925.1. Taxonomy (NCBI): domain Eukaryota; kingdom Metazoa; phylum Chordata; class Mammalia; order Scandentia; family Tupaiidae; genus Tupaia; species Tupaia tana. The sequence goes on along the minus strand of JAKSZU010000008.1, from coordinate 52,968,899 downwards.
AAATTAAGAAATGTGCTGAAGGATGAACAGGGCTACAGAGGCAGGCTCCCAGATTTCAGGCTCCATCTGGGAAGCCCTTGGTATGGTTCTTTATTCAGGTTTCTCCCACAGGGCACATGGCTTGTTGGGGAGACTGAGACAGTGAGAGAGAAAGTGAGAAATCACTCCCCAGAAGAGTAAGTCACACTACCATCTCTTCTCCTTCATTCTCCTCTCAGGATTTTGGGCACGCATGCACATGCACTCAGCATGATTTTCAAACCACCAAGTTCGGGACTAGAACCAAGGTTGGGTATGTGGGGGTCTGGTGCCTTAATCACCACACCACCTGCTGGCCCCACTATGGTCCTTTTTAAAAGTTTATTTATGTATTTCTTCCATGAGTGAGAGAGACAAAGAGCACTCCCACCAGGACCTCAACACCACGATCCACCCAGCTGCAGCCAGCCCTGGCTCGTGGGCATGCACATGCCCCCAGTATTCAGGGAGCTCTGTGGATGCCAACCCAGAGCCTTCCCACGTAGGTGAGCCTCTCAGAGCATCGTGTTTTACCAACACTCTGCCATCCAGTCCCTTGGTACAGGCCTTTGCACAAGTACAGTGCCAGCTGCTGCTGACAGTCATCATGTTTCCTTCTACTGCCCCTGGCCACTGTCGCCTGGCTGCTAAGGGCAGGTCTCAGAAGGACAACCCTGTCCCCAACTCTCTTCCCCATAGCCATGCCCGCTCCCCCCAAATTTTTATCTCTGTTCCAGTCCTCCCCCAGTGCAGCGGGCCATGTCCCAACTGTAAGACACAGCTTCCTAAATGCTGACTGGGGGCTCCCAATGGCCAAAGGCAGCCACGCGCTGGCCTGCAGAGCCAACGCGCTCTTCCCAGGCCTAGAAGGGTCTACCCATTGTCCAAGGCCTCATCTGAAGACTCCCCAGATCACCCTCCCTCTTCTTCCCCTACACGCACACACCCTCTGCAGGATCCCAGTTTCCACTTTATCTTACAGCTACACATACGCTTTCTCTTTGGCCAAACTGCAGGCTCCCACAGGCAGTAACCAAGACCACACCGTGGTCTGAGCACACGGAGAGGCGGCAGGCCCACTGCCATAGCTCCATGAATGTTTATCCACCCAGAACTGTCAGGGTGAAATCCACAGCTCCCAGGGAATTATCTTTATTATCCCTGAGCAGGGCCAGGAACGCCCAAGTGAAAGAACGCCTCTGTGTCCCAGGTACTCATCCTAGGCCTCGCTGGAGGGAGAAAGCCATGAGTGGGCTTCAAATCTTTAGCTTTGTTTTCTCTGAAGGCATGTTTACTGTTATAACTGAGCCAAGTATGTGAACTCCCACAAAGACGTGTCACTTTCAGTCTCTGCAATGTCAAGATGTCATCGGGTAACCTTCGTGAAGTCATTTTTTAACCTCCTTGGCAGCATCCACACCCCCACAAAGGGCAGGCAGCACCACGCAGCCTCGGTGAGGCAGTAGGTGCAGCCACCCCCCTGCCTGCCACTCCTGTTCCTATATATATGCAAAGGAGTTGCAAGAAATAAAGCAGTTGTCTCTGGTGTGCGAGCTAAATCTTGCAAAGATTCCGTCTTCCTGCTCCCTGTGAACCGCCCAAGAACTGCTTGTCTCCAGAACCCCATTATCCTTGGAAACACAGAGAGAGAACATTACCATCCCTCCTTTGTCATCACGGCTTTTGCCGGCTGCTCTTCAAGTTTTCTCGCAAAACACCACTTTTATTTCAATCCTAAGCATAATACCTCACTAAATAATGGTGAAAAGAAATCTTCAAAAAAGCGCAGCCCTTTAGTTTCCCAGCATGGGGATTATTTTACACACATGTGCTTTTATTTTGGGGCGGGGGGACATTTGCTATTCTGCAGGCTCTGTATGTCTATGTAGGTCATTTCATGTTTATTACTTGTGTTGGAACATGATTCGTAGGTGTGTGCACTCACATGCATGCACTCGTGTGGACATATGTGCGTTTGTAGATGCATGCATGTATGCACAGGGGTGTGGTTCTGTGGCAGAGTTTGATATGTTCGGGAATTGGTGTCCATTTGACACTAGTGTTTGCATGTGTGCCTTATGTTTCTCAGCCCCCACCCCCGGCCTTCATTTGGGGCAACATGGCTAATTTCAGCCAATGACTAGTGAACAGAAGTGACTTCTGAGCCAGGGCAGCTCTGCCTACCTACCCCTGTAGTGGCAGCTGTGACGAACAGAATGTGACCCTCCAGAATTCATATGTCGAAGCCCTAACCCCCAAAGTGATGGATTCGGAAGTGGAACCTTTAGGAGGTAATGAGGTTCAGATAAGGTCATGAGTGTGAGGGGGTCCCGTGATGGGATTAAGAAGAGGAAGAGAGGCCAGAACCGTCTCTTAGCCCAGTGAGGACACTTGCAAACCAGAAGAAGGCCTCTCACCAGGAACCCAAACTGCAGCCTCCAGAACATGAGAAATAAACCTCTGCTGTTCAAGCCACCCCAACCTATGGTATTTCCTTCCAGCTCACAGACAGAAATAGCAGCCTGAGAGAGAGGTATTCTAGGTGAAGTAGCATTCAGATAAACAAAGACTGTCCAGCGCACTGTGTGCTAAGCTATTGTGATCTCAGGACTTCACTATTACAGCTGCTAACATTGCCTCATCCGTAAAATAATGCAGATAAAGCCCAGTGCACAGGGTGGCCATCGAGACTGAGCCAGGTAATGATGAAGAGTTGATGTGTGCATTCTCTCTCACATACCTCCATTGAATCGGACACGTGCCTAACGAGCACACTGCTGATCTGGCACTGTGCTAGGGGCTAAGGACCTGGCAACCCCGGGGACCCTGCTCCCAGGGGCATTTCAGCCTAGCAGGGCAGATGCATAAGTGACACGTTACTGTGTGACGTGCTAAGTGCACACGGGTAGGAGGGTACACGGTCGATTGGAGCAGTGGTTAATCCTGGGGGAGTCGGGAAAAGTGGGTAGAGTAGGCAGCATTTTAAGGAGGAAACAGGGCTTGCTGTTTAAGTGAGTCAGGGTCCTGCCCCAGGTGAGGGGTGGGGCTGGTGGTGAATGGCGGGAAGTGTGCAGTGCTGGGGGAGGAGATCTCTACTGGACTTTCGAACATTGTGGAAGGCCTGGGATTCTCAGACTCCACCTACTGGGGCGTCCACAGGACAGCTAGGGATGGGTCAGAGTCTGGAAAAGCACAAAAGTCTTCATAAAGATAATTTAAAGCGGCCAGCAGGTGGCATAGGGGTTACGTCAATGGACTCCCACATGGCTGACCATGGTTGGAGTCCCAGACCTGGAGGTTTGAAAATCACTGGAGTGTGTGTGTGTGTATGTGTGCACGTGTGCCCAAGACCACAGGACGAGAATGGGATTGCGGCATGCCACCCCCTCCACACACACACACCCAGGGAGATTTCTCATTTTCCTCTCACTGTCTCTCTCTCTCTCTCTCTCTCTCTGGCGATCACATGTGCTCTCAGGCAAAAACATCTACCAAAAAAAAAAAGGAAGAAAGAAAATGCAAGTTTTATTTTTTTATGGCTATAGCATAATGCCCCGCCTTCTTCGTAGGCACCTGGAAGGGAGGTTTGTGTCTGCGGCTGCCTCTCCAGACCAGCTCCCAAGAGCTCCTAGGGGCGGGGCAGACCCTGGGTTCCCTGAGCCTCTGACCCGGTTTGCGCCTGGAGCCCCACAAATTCATGATGGATTTAAAGAAACACAAGCCTCATCCCGTGCCCTGGGCCGCAGCACGGAACAAACAAAATCCGAACACCCCTCCAGCAGCGCATCCACCTGGGTGCCCGCGCTGAGCTGAGATCTCTCGCCTAGGAATCTGTGGGAGCGCCAAGGCCAGTTCACTGCGCCACCTCGCGGTCACTCTGGGAACTACACCCTTCATGCTGCACCGAGTCCCGCTCCCCTGTCCATAACCTCACGGAAGAGAGGAAAGCCGAGTTTCTGGCTGGTCAGCTCTGCCACACCTCTCCTCTCTGTAAAGTCTCTGAGAATGGACATGCGCTGCTTTTTTTAAAAAAATAATTATTTTATTTAACTTTATTATTATTTTAGTATTTCCAGAGAGAGACACAGAAAGAGAGAAAGGGAAAGTGAGAAAGCAAGCCGCCAGGCCTGGGACTTGAACCACTCTCGGCCATGTGGGAGTCTAGCGTCCTTAACCACCATGCCATGTGCTGGCCCAGACAGGAGCTTCTTTAACCAGGTTCCTTTGGGCCCCATACCTTAAGTCCCTGTTTGCCAAAAGCATTATTCATGGAAGGTCAGAGTGGAAATTCAGACTCTCGTGAGACAGACAAAGGGACACAGAGGTGGGCAGCCCTGATGACAGAGCATGTTGGCTAGGGGCGCTGACTGAAGACTCTGACCAGACCCCACCTCTCCCAGCCTGTATCGGGGGCAGCTCTCTCATCTCCTGAGCCTCAGTTTCGCTGTCTCTAAAATAGGGGTGATGTGCACACAGACTCGTGTGAGGATTAGAAGACATCATGGGGAACAACAGGTGGCGTGATAGTTGAAGCGCTGGAGCCCACGTGGCTGCCTACATGAGTCCCCACGCAGGCTTGAAAAACTCGCCAGGCTCCTGTGTGTGTCTAAAGTCCCCAGAGGAGAATGAGAAGGGGGTGCAGCATGGCCTGGGTGGTTTCTCACTTTCTCTCTGTATCTTTCTGTCTCTCTCAGGAGACTGCACACACCCTATAGCAAAAACAAACAACAGAGACACAGTCCGCAGCCCACGCACAATGAGCGAAGGCCGTATCTGCACCCAGTGCTCAGTGAGCGCGCACACAACACACTCCTGCTTCTGCTCCTCCATTCAACTCACTTCGAGAGAGTGCGGTGGGCTTAACGTTACTTCTTTTTATTGACAAGAACAGCAAGGGCCGGCGAGCTCAACCATTTGCCTGCCATCTTTCCGCCCCGGTGTGAGGAACCATGCCTTCCTGTTCTTGCCGGTGACCCTCCCCTGCCGCCCCTAAAGGACAGACTGTGGGGGCAGAACTGTCAGGAAAGATGGGAAGGTCAAAAGGGGAAGAGAGAGGAGAAGCAGAGCTCGAGTCTCTCTTAGCGAGATCTCACTTCTACTGTGGAGGCTAGACCCCGGTTTGGAAAAAGTGCTTTTTTCAGGAAGTGAGTCCTGAGAAGTGTTCTGGTCCCAGCTCTGGTAAGAGCACCTGTGTGACTGCATGACTTCGAACCAGTGACCTCCCTCCGGGGCTCAGTTTTCTCCTCTGTAAAGTGAGGATGGGGTTCAGCCAAGACGCTGTGGTGCCTTTCAGTACCGTGCCCTGGCCCTCTACAATCTTCGCCTTTCCGCTGCCCAGAGGCCACCCTGCAGACGTCCATGGGCAGGGGGTGTCGCCACGTGCCCTCAGAGACCTCCGGGTGGGAGGAAGAAAGGACCCAGAACTGCCCCGGGGGTGACAGATGGAAAGAATAACTCTTGGCTTGGTCACATGGGCAGGAGATTAGCATTAATCCTCAGTTGGGACAGAAAAATGGCCCAAAGAGGCCTGCACGCAGGGTGGGAGCGCGGCGGGCGCCGGCCTTGTGATTTACAGGCGAGTGGTGAGGACTCGCGGGGGTGCGAGGACACCGTGGGCAGAGCGGGGGGAGGCACCTGCTTCAGGACCCCTCTCTACTCAGACGGAGAAGGCTCCCTGGCGTGCCCACCCGTGCCGGTGTGCGTTTTATTGTTTCGATTTTGGCTGATGTTTTAACCATGAGCAGGCCGATCGGGAGACGTAATCGCCGGCCTTTCACACGCGTCTCTCGAGGGCAAGATGAATGGTTGGGTGGTGCTCGGATCGTAAATCAGGGCAAAATTAAAGAGAGACAAAAGCAAATGAAATAAATCTATCAGGACTCCAGGGCCATCCTTCCCAGGAAAACATCAGGATGAGAAAGACCAGATTCCTGTGCCAGACTGAGAGCCAAATCCCTCGGCACTCTTCACGTGGCACGAACAGCGAGTTGTTGACCGGGAACTGCTTAAGGACAAGTCCACGCCTGGCCCGCGCTTCTCTCTGACCCCTGGGTGTCCAGCACAGCGCAACAGACATGTCTCGATGGCCCGAACGAGTGACACCAGGAGCACACGTGACACGACCGTGAGTTCAGTCTGCCGCCCACAGGTTTAGGCCAAACCCTGAATCTCTGTCTCACCAGCAAATTGGGGACTCTCTAAGCCTCAGTTTCCCCATCCGTAAAATGGAGACAACAGTAAGCCTTTCCTCTGAGTGTGGTTTTAACTATGAGCTGGAATATTGCACAGGAAGTCCTAGTAGAGACCCAGCCGTCAGCATGGTGGTTAAGGTGGCTGGATCCTACCTGGCCTGCTACACAGTTCGAGTCCTGGACCTGGCGACTTGGGAAACAGACCGGGCATGGGTGTGCGCATGGCTGAAATTGCAACAGGAGAAATGGAGAAGGATTAGGGAGTGCCCGTCCCTCATGGGGGTTCTTTCTCACTCTCCCTCTCGCTGTCTCTCTCTGGTGAGTGTGCATGCCATCTAGTGAGGACAAGAAGAAAGAAGCGAGCCCGAGTGTGCACTGCGCGCCCAGCGTCCCCTAGTTTACACCGCCGATGCGGCAGCTGGAAACCTCACACAGCCGCTCACGTGCCAGCGTTCTAGGCTTTGCGTCCACACTCAGGAGGCAGAGGCAGAGGAGCCGCCCCGGGCACGATGACGGAGGTCTCTGGGTGGGGGTGGGCCCCCCAGCTGTCCCTGTTTCCTGCTTGACTCCGTGGTCACCACTGGAGGGGCAGGAACTCCCCTGCCCGTCCCACTCCCCTCAACCTCCTGGAAGTGTCCAGAGATGCCAGTAGGAACATGAGGGAGCCCCCCCAACCCGGCACCGGCTCAGCCTGGCCCCTGTGGGCTGGGACGCAGAGAGGGCAGGATTCTGTGAACAACGCTGACTCGGAAAAAATAAAAGTCCAAACCCTTCATGTCCCTGCTGAAGATCAACTTCCCGGCTGCCACCTCCCCTGGGGTGCGTCTGAATGAGTGACTCCCTTGGTAAGAAGCCATTCCCACCTCCCCTCCTGTCCAAGCCAGAGACGGCTGCGCCAGCCACACACAGGCGGAAAACAAAGAAGCCCTCATCAAGGCCTGAGTGGGACGAGATGACGGCCTTCCACGGGCGCCAAGGGCCAGAAGGACCTTCGATGAACTCTTTCTCTTGGTGTGGAGCAGCCCGCCACCTTTTCACCTCTCAGCCTCCGGGGGGGCCTGAGAGTCTCACTCCCCCCTCTCACCTCTAAGGGCCAGCTAGCAAACCCCCTGGGCTGCTCTCCCCTGGGGACGCTGGTCCAGCCAAGGCTCCCACGGCAAAGGATCAAAGCTGCTTTCTAGAGGAACCCTCGAGCATGCCTGAACGTAATGGCAGTGACAAAGGCAACTCCAAGATGCTGGAGGAGACCCGATGGGAACAGACACTGTGACTCCTCCCTGGACGGCCTCGTCCCATATCTCAAAGGCAACACCAGGGCGTTGGGCTCAGCACCTGAGATGCGTCCTCTCCGATGCCTGGCAGCTGAGGGGCAGGGCTGATGCCACCCCAGCTCCTCCAGAGATCACCTGAGCCCAGCCTGCGGAGCCCCGGGAGGTCCGGGGCACAGTCAGTACCAGAAGTACTAACGGGCCACCCGCTACTTGTGCGAAGAAAGACATGCTCCTGGCCAGAATATTCCATCTTCAGCAACCAGAAATGGGCCTACCGCTGAGGGCCGAGGCAGGGGAAGGCCTACAGTAACCCAGAACAAGATGGCACTGGTTAAAACAAACACCAAGCCCTTTAGGCTCCTAATTCAGAACACCCAGAACAAGTAGCTTTCCAATTTGCAAAGTCAACGGCAAAATGATCAGAATCTTAGAAAAACTCCGAAGATGACCTCTCCTGGTGCTCCTCAAACACGGTCCCATGAAATCATATCGGGGGCATGAGAAAGTTCCAGGTTCCAGGGCCACGCTGCGGATGGAGTCGGGCTGGGATCCCTGGGGGCCAGTGCTCAGAAACGGGCTCTCAGCTCCCCAGAGCGCTCGTGTAACCGAGTCCACTGCTCCAGAGCCTTCGCTGTGTACACAAACCCCCCAGAGATCTCAGTCCGCAGTGGGGCCTGAGACTGCATCCTCCCACTGACGCTGCTGGTTCTAGGACCACAGTTGAAGTAGCCAGACTGCCCTCCAACCTCCTCCATTTAACTGAGAAACAGGTTAACTGAGAGGCAAACTGGGGGGTGGAGAGAGCCGAGAGAGAAAGTGCTGAGCTGGACGAGACATGAGCAAAGTGGAAGGCGAGCAGAAGGGAAGTGGCCAGCTAGCAGGCCAGGAGGGCAATAAAGTTCTTACGCGACAGCAAGCCCGGGGCTTGTGTCCTAATGGTGTTAAGGTGTACAATGGGCAATGGAACTCCCCTCCTTCCCCCCCCCCCCCCCGGTCTCAGTTTACGGCCAGCTGGACCATAACTGCCCCACTCTTTGGCAAGATGGACTATAGGGTCTGCACACCAACCTCTGGCACTTGTTCCAGTGTGCTCGGGAAGAACCCTCTGACACCAATGCCCCACCCACGCATTCAAGGAAGGCTGGAGGAGGACATTTAAATAGGGTAAGCAGAGGCCAGCGGGGCGCGTGGTTAAGGCACTGGACTCTCCCGTGGTCGACCATAGTGTGTACATATGACTCCACACGCGTTGCAACAGAAAAACTACCCTGTGTGTCCCTGGAGGGCCCTGTGGTGGACACTCTTTGCCATATTCTTGGCCCACTTTTGCTCAGTCCTTGCAGGGGACAGGTGGAGGCTGACAGCACCTTGCCTGAGCTGCCTCTCCAGGGTCCTGCCCTTGGGGTTTCTAGGCTGGCCTGCCAGGGGACGCACACGGAGCAGGCTCAGCTTTTCTAGCACCCACGGAAACCTGACCGTGCCAGGAAGTGGATGTTCCCAAGGGCAGCCTTGACCGTGGGAATGGAGCAGGGAAGTAAAGGTTTCCCTCTGCTGGTCCTCACGAGGCAAGGTGAAGGGGCCTGAGCTCCCCAGTGTCCCCCGTGGGATGGTGCCCCAGCTGTCCCCACAGGTAACCAGCTCATACTGCAGTCTTAGACGCCCTTCCCGGGTCACTCTTCCCAGCCTCCTGTTCCCTCCTGAAGTGCACTACCTGCAGTAAGCCCTCCCAGCTCTGCTGTACAGGAAACCCAAGTCAACGCATTCCCCCAAGCAGTCGTGGTGAAATCCTGCAGAGCCAGGAAGAAGGCTGGAGACTTCAGAAAGGGCCCACAGTGACCCCAAACACTCAAGGCTCTCCCTAAAGTCAGCAGCCCCTGCCCAAGGCTTACACAGCTGTGCAGGGTAGCTCTAAGAACAAATTATGTCTTGTCAAAAAAAAATTTTTAAGAGAGATTTTTGCTATAGGATATGTGAGTCTGCCAGAGAGAGAGAGAAAGAAATCACACTCCCCTGAGATGGCCACACCATAATCCCTTCTTCTCCATTCTCCTCTTGGGATTTCGGGTACACATGAAAATCTGCCCAGCTGAGTTTCAAGCCTCCAGGTCTAGGATTCAAAACATGGTAGGCCATATGGGAGTCCAGCACCTTAACCACTATGCCACCTGCTGGCTCCCCCAAAATAATATTTTGTTTTGTTTTGTTTTTTTGGAGAGGTTTTTGCTAAAGGGCAAATGCGCTCGCCAGAAAGACAGAGAGAGACAGAGAGACAGAGAGCAAGAAATCACCCCCCAGGGGAGATGGCCACGCCGCAATCCCTTCTCCTCCATTCTCCTCTCGGGATCTTGGGCACGCACGCACACGTGCCCGGCTTGAGTTTAAGCCACCGGGTCCAGGACTAGAACCGCAGTCGACTATATGGGAGTCCAGCGACATAGCCATTACGCCAACTGCTGGTCCCATCCCCCAAAATAATTTTAAGATCCTCTGGTAGATGTTGGAAACCAGAGAACGAAAGCTACAGAAATAAGGCTTGTTTAGCCTGAAAGAAAAGAAAGCACGAAGGTTAATAACTGACTTCATAAAAATAAAGGGGTGAGGGGCAGGCAGGCGATGCAGTGGTTAAGCGCTGAACTCCTACATCATTGACTGTGGTTCAAATCCTGGACCTGGCAGCTTATTATCCCACTCCTCCTCGCCCCGCTCTTGCTCTCTTGCTCAGTCTTTCTGGTGAGCTCATGTGACCTACAGAAAATTTAAATAATAATAAATGAAATTAATTAAATAAATAAAGGGGTGGTTCTCCAAGTTAGATAGGGTGAAGCACAGCTGCAGAGGTCGTCAGTACGATGCCAAAGTAGATGGAGATGGCACACCCACTGAAGGAATGAGCTCCTCGTGCTGGAGGCATTCAACTGGTGATGGAGGCGGGTAATGTGGATGGGGTGCACTCTTTAGATAAGAGCTAAAGTTGCTGCTGCTTTAAAAACTGGAAAGCCTTTTCAATCTAGGATTTTGGTAGTACGGGATCTGCCCCAGAAGAAGGAATACTGATTGTGACCTCATAAACCCACCAGTCCGAGGACATCTACAAATCAACTGTATTTTAGTTCTTTTTCTTTTGTCCCTTTCCCCCACCCCCAGAGCTGACTGTTGACTCATGAGGTCTTGGCGCCACCTAGTGGTGTACTTATTTATTACACAGTATGCCTGGCCTACGGCGTATTGACTACAGCCCAATACAGCACCCTCTTTGATTCATGCCTCAGTTCAACAGAAATGTATTAAACACAAATGACAGGTTAAGCACTTTGTGATAGAAGCTGGGTGCAGGAGAATCAATGAGACATGGTCTCGCCTGAGGCTCACAGTCTAGTGGAGCAAACGGTAAACACATGGAATTGATGATATATATTGTGATGTCATCAGGAAACATATCCATTGTGTGGAGAAAGATGACAGCCCGAGGAAGGTATTCAGATAGGGCCAGCAGGTTAAGGAGCTGGACTCTCACATGGTCGACTGTGGTTCAAGTCCTGGACTTGGCAGCTTGAAACTCACACTGGGTACATGTGAGTGCCCAAGTTCCCAAGAAGAGAATGGAGAAGGCATAGACATCCCTGCCGGGGGTGGGGTGTGATCTCTCACTTTTTCTCTTTGTCTCTCCATCTCTTGGGTGAGTGCATGCGTCCTATAGCAAAAATATCTCCAAAAGATAAATAGGGTAAGTAATCGTGTAGCCAAAGAAACAGAAACCCTGAAGTTTCCTGAAGCCATGTACCCTAGCCGTTCCAAAGCCTCCCGCCTCCATCCGACGCTGCCCTCTGAGCTGTGCTGCTTTTGTTTATAAGGTGATCACAGTTGTCATAACACGCTGATCTGAAGGGCATTTATAATCCTTAAAAAATAATTTTTGCCTCATTTGCATTTCAAGATGAATTTCTACACAGACTAGGTAAGTTTTTCTGAAGATCAGCATACCAATTAGACATTTTGAAAACGCCGTAAAATATTTTCCTAAATGTTTTCAGAAAACCAGTTGATTTTGTAGTTTAGTCTAAGTGCCCATTTTGTCACGGAAACAAAAACGAAGTTCAGAAGGCTGGGATGGGGAGGGACAAGAACACCCTGAAGGCAAAGCACAGCGCCTGCAAAGCCATGGAGGGACCGAGAGCTCGGCTGCACCTGCTGCTGAAAGACCAGCGTGTCCAGAGCCACCGTGTGAGGCGCAGAGGGGCAGGTGAGACTGAGGGAACTAGGAGACATCCATGCTGTGAACATCTCCTTAAACGAAAGCACACAGACGGGTCGGTGATTCTCCCAGAGCGAAGGCTGGTTACACTCTCATTTCTTTTTATTTTTTCCTTCATTTTTTTCCCTAAGTCTATTTATTCCATGAATGAAAGAAACAGAAAGAGACAGACACACACAAAGCCCCCCACCCCATGGTATTGATGTCATAGTCCACCTCCAGCTTCAAACAGCCAGGGGACGGACACAGGAGTGCCCAGCGTACTCAGTGAGGTCTCCAGACTTGAACTGGCAACCCTCCTGTGTGGGTCAGCTTCACAGAGCATTGTGGTTTACCGCTGCGTCACCACCCAGCCTCTAACCTTTCAAAAAGGGGAGAGGGGAAATGCCCTGACATGAACTTGTCCATCTGTTAGGCTCAGGACCTCCAAGCAGGGACATGAGAAGCAGCCCTGTGCCCCACTCTGGGTGGCTGGCATCTGCTCCTGCCCTGCCTGGCTCCCCATTACTGATCAGCTCTATCTTTGGCTAATTATACTGGAATCTCACCTTTTTTAAAATTTTATTTATTTTAGAGAGATTTTCACTATAAGGCATGTGCGCACGCCGGAGACAGAGAGAGACAGAAAGTAAGAAATCACCCCCTGGGGGGATGGCTACACTGCAACCCCTTCTCCTCTCCCCTCCCCTCCTCTCCTCTCTTCTCCTCTCCTCTCTCCTCTCCTCTCTCCTCTCCTCTCAGGATCTTAGGCAAACAAGCACATGCGACTGGCATAAGTTAAGCCACCAGGTCAGGGACTTGAACTGTGGTTGACTACATGGGAGTTCATCTGCTGGTCCCAAAATCTCATTTTAAAAGTCTGTAACAGTTGGGGCCAGCGGGTAGTTTAGTGGTTAAGATGTTAAACTCCCACAAGGCCAACCACGGTTCAAGTCCCAGGCCTGGTGGCTTGAAAATCACTCTGGCCATTTTGGGAAATCACTCGTGTGCTTTCCCAAATCCCGAGAGGACAATGGATGAGGCGACTGCGTGGTGGCCATCCCCCATGGGGGTTGATTTCTCTCTCTCTCACTGTCTCTCTGGGGAGTGCACAAGCCCTATGGCAAAAATCTCAAAAAAAAAAAAAAAAAAGTCTGGAACAGTGGTTCTTAGCTTTGGCTGCAAGTCATCTGGGGATTTTTAAAAACTCCAGTGTCAGAGCCAGCAAGTGGCACGGTGGTTAAGGCACTGGACTCCCACATGGGCAACTGTGTTTCACTTGCCTTCTCACTTCCCCTTGTCTGGTGAGTGTATGTAGAAAATTCAAATAATTAATAAAATTAAATAACTTAAAAAAAAAAAAAAAAAAAAAAAAAAGAGGGACCAGCAGTTGACGTAATGGCTATGTTACTGGACTCCATGTAGTTGACCACAGTTCGCGTCTCAGATCCCCAGTGGCTTAAACTCATGCCAGGTGCATGTGCGTGTGTGCCCAAGATCCCAAGAGGAGAATGGAGAAGGGATTGTGGCCTGGCCAGCCTCCCCGGGGGGGGGGGGAGGGGGTGATTTCTCACTTTCTGTCTGTCTCTCTCTGTCTTTCTGGCGAGCGCATGCACCCTATAGCAAAAAACCTCTCCAAAAAAAAAAAAAAAAAAAAAAAAAAAACGAATCCATGTCTGGGCACATCCGTGAGCTGTTAAGCCCACGCCCCCAGAAGGTGGGCTCTAAGGCATCCCAGCATGCAGCTAACAGCCACTCTGGAAAGGTACGAACCAAAGGAAACAAAAAAAGACCTCACTGTGTACTCTCAAATAGTGAGGGTGACACAAGGGAGGAGCAAGCTGCTGCTTTTCTCTACCAGGCCTCCTCCCCGGGGCAGCCCCCAGCGCTGTGCTCTTTAAGTTCCCACCCATTCGCCTTACGTGGTCAGCGGCCCTGTGCACTGACGCTGCAGAAACATGTTTTTTCCATCCTGGCAAGCAGGCCTGCTAAAGGCCTGAGCTATGAGGTTTCCATGCTCGTTACTCACACTGCCCCGGGGTGCAAAGGGCCCTAAAGCGATGGTGCTCAGCCTAAACTGCACAACGGCCTGAGGAACTTTTAAGAAATTCTGGAGCTGCCCAGCAGGTGGCATAGTGGTTAAGGCTCTGAACTCCCACATGTTGACTGCAGTTCAAGTCCCAGACTCAGCAGCTTGAAACGCACCAGGCATGTGTGTGCCTGAAATCCCGAGAGGAGAATGGAGAAGGGATTGCAGTGTGCCCATCCCCCTTGGAGGCAGGGATGTGGGACAGTGACTTAAAAGCCACCATTCCCAAAGATGGCACTATGGTTTTCCGTGTTCCAGAGAGCCTTGCTGTCACCAGAACCACTGTGGCCCTGAGGCTGCTACCGAGCGACCCACAGGTGCTCCAGTTTTTGTGGTCTCTAAGCTGCCCGGAGCTCCCCAGGCCCCAGTCGACTGGCCCTAGATCAGTTAGGACTAGTAGGGAGTACACAAAGCCGTCAATGCTCTACTTAGTACCCAATGAGCCACGATTACCAATTCCCACTTCCAATCAGTATGAACACGAGGGGTCCTGTGAATCTAGTTCCACAAGGAACAGACAGCATGCACTTCGAGCTGTATGCATGTTGCATAGGTTTTTATTTAAGCAATCATTGACCCTGGTAAGTGTGAAACTGAGGTTGGAAGGACGATGCCTCTGCAGCCGAAGCCTTATGCGAAGTGCAGCCTCACTTGCTTGTGAACTGATGGCCTACCTTGGAGGAGCCTCTTGTAACAGACAGCTCTCAGTCGATACAGCAGCTGAGCACATCAGTCAGGGGAGCCAGCAGACTTGAATAAGGTGATCTTGTACCTCACTTGTAAATGCTGCCTGGCCATGTCGCGGGCTGGCCCTGTTCTGGTTCTGAGGCTCCCCAGTTCACAAATCTATTTGTTCTTTGTTCAATTAAACTCCATTAAATTTAATTATCTAAGGTCCTTTTGTCCCCCCGCAATTGGCCAGAGGGCGCATGTGCTTGCTGGGGAAAGAGAAAGTGAGAAAGCAACCTCCTCCCCCGCCCCCCAGCAGGATGGTCATGCTGCAATCCCTTCCCCATCTGTCCCTCCTTTCAGGATTTTGGGCTTGTACTCACATGCATCTGGCATGTTATTCAAGCCACTGCGTTGAAACTGCACAATTGGCCAGGTGGGGTGGATGCCTTCACCACCACGCCTCAGGCTGGCTTGGAATTTTTTGGTTTTGTTTTTTTATCGATCATTTGAGTTTCACTGGAAGGTAGTAAGGCATTAAAAAGAAATGCATCCATACACATCTTAGCAGTTAGAAGGACGTGTTCCAGAAAAGTGACGGGCTGATCAAATAACTGGATGGTGAAAGTCCAGGTGATTTCAATTTTGTTCTTGTGGGGCCAGCAGGTGGCATAGTGGTTAAGGCACTGGACTACCATGTGGTTGACCACAGTTCAAGTACCAGACCTGGTGGCTTGAAACTCACAGCAGGTGCATGTGCATACGTGTCCAAAATCCCAAGAGAAGGGACCAGCAGTTAGTGTAATGGCTATGTCGCTGGACTCCCACGTAGTCAACCTCAATTCGATTCCTGGACCCGGTAGCTTAAACTCATGCCAGGCGCATATGCATGCGTGCCCAAGATCCCAAGAGAATGGAGGAGAAAGGATTGTGGCGTTGCCATCCCCCCTGGGGGATGATTTCTCGCTGTCTCTCTGTCTCTCTCTGTCTCTCTGGCGAGTGCACGCACCCTGTAGCAAAAAAAAAAAAACACAAAAAACAAAAAAAAACAAACCTCTCCAAAATCCCAAGAGAAGAATGAAGAAGGGATTGTGGTGTGGTCATTACCCCTGACAGGGAGTGGTAGTTTCTCACTTTCTGTCTCTCTGGCAAGTACACACACGCCCTATGGCAAAATCTCTCTGAAGAAAAAAAACATTCAGTCTTGTGTAGCTGGTTTTCAAGTGTTCTGCTCAAAACTCTGCTTTAGGACACTTCCTGACTCTGTGGACCCTGAAAGCATTACCCGCTTAACAAGAGGACGAGGGCCATGGAGTACTTATTTGGGAGCTATGCGATTCTAGAGCAGTGCAGCAGGCACTTGGGAGGACCTAAGCAAACCCACCAGCAGCTCAACTGCTACAGGACAGCCATGCCCATGGGTCTTTCTCAGAAGGCACATGAACTCTTTACTACATATGTGCAGATTCTGCAGGTTTTCAAAGTATATATTCCATGAAACTACTATTCTCTAGAGAACGGGTATGAAACAAAACAAAACAAATGGTGTGTCTGGGGTGGGAGACATGAAAGAACAGACGTCTTTTCTGCAGAGATCTGCAGAACTTTCTAGCATTCACTGTGAAGGTGCAACAGGAGGGCGCCCTATAGTACAGTTTTTCCCCAATCTGGCCACAAGACACTTTTCCCCAGGGGACAGCTCCGGGGACTAGTGCTCCCTGGAATATATTTTGAAAAATGAGAGTTGATATTTTCAGTGCAGAGCCCTTTGACCTGCTCCTCAAAAGGCCCCGCCCTGCCTCTGTACAGAAGGCAGGGCAGCGGGCCTCAGGCATGGCGCTATACAGGGTGAGGGTCGGTGACCACGCAGCACACTGAGACTTCGTTACGTGAACTAAGCCACTGATGAAGTGGCTTGCAGCCCAGAAAATAAATGAGAAAAGGTCCAATATAAATTCCTATCTGGGGAAGCAGCAGATGGCATGGCAGTTACATAGCTGGACTCCCACATGGCCGACCACGGTTCAAGTCCCAGACCTGGATGCTTGAAACTCATGCCAGGCGCATGTGTGCATGTGCCCAAGATTGCAGGAGAGGGATGCAGAAGGGATTGTGGCGTGGCCATCCCATCCCCAAGGGGGGATGATTTCTCACTTTCCCTTTCTCTCTCTCTCTCTGGCAAGCGCACACTTAAGGCAAAAACGTCTATCAAAAAAAAAAAAAAAAAAAAAAATCCCAACTAGGGCCAGCATGTGGCATGGTTGTTAAGGCACTAGATCCCACATGGCCAACTCTGTGGTTCGAATCTCCACCCACAGGCTTGAAAAACATGCCAGGTATATGTGCGTGCATGCCCAAAATCCTGACAGGAGAAGGAGCTGTAGTATGGCCACTGCCCCTTCGGGATGACTTCTCACTTCCCCTTTATCTTTCTGTCTCTCTCTCTGGCAATCATACATATTTTGTGGCAAAAATCTAAAAATAATAATAATAATAACAATTTAAAAAAACTCACACCAGGTGACATTTTTTTTATTCTGTCTATAGACAACACCGAGTTACTCTACTTTTCAGCTTCATTTAGGTTGGACACAGAGATGCATAGTGAGAGAGAAAACAATCAGACGTTCATCGGCTCCAGGTACTTTCTGACCACCGCAGTAGGTGCTGTATCTTTCCCCAATTCATCATCCCAAATGCGTCTATAAAACCCAACACACTTCCATGAAATACGCCCAAATACACATTTAAATTAAAAGACAAAGAAATCCGACTCACACTCAGCTAGAAATGCACAGCAGGGAAGTGATCCAAGGTATGTGTGAGACATTCGGGCAACTAAATGCGACGGGCCGAGTTCCTGCACAGGACAAAGCAGCAACGGTGGTCCCACCTTCCTATGGGACAGGATGAGACCTTTGCCCCCCCCCCCCGGGGGGACAGTGTGATTGCAGGAGTGTGGAAGAGCAGTTTGCATTGGAGTCATTTCTCACAGAGGTAGCCACTGCACTCCTCGGCCACACTGCCTGAAGTGTGTTCCTGAGAACACTGATCCTACGAAGTCATCCTCGTAAAGGGAGTTTGAGGATCAACAAGACTGAGAAAACACTGCACACGCTTATCTACGTCCTGGAGAGCCATAATGCACAGTATAACATGGAAGGTTCCAGAGGCCCTTTAAGAAAGAAATGCTTAACTCTGTAGAGTCTCCTGTATCAAGCTGGCCTTCGATCCCCCCTTTTAGGTAACACGTTTCACAAAACGTATTATGAGAAATTCTCTTCTATGGCTTTGAGAAATTCTTTGCAGAAACAAAAAATACTAACATTTTTACTTAAAATAAGTAACTCCTAGTATCTTGTGCGAGTCAATAAGAGGTCACCAAGTCACAGACCTCCATTCTAATTCCAGCCTACCATGCTGGCTGTAAGCTGAGTGTGACTGGAAAAGGCCGCAGTAAGTTGTCCATGATTGTTTTATGGCGTAAGGCATTCAGCATTGTTGATTACAGTGCAGAATCGAACGTGACCCATCCTGGGGCCCACGTGTCAGTCTTTGCTCTTCTGTGGTAAGTAAATTATTAAGCATCATTGTTGCTTATCAGATGACCAAGATGTTTTTCAAATTAGACCTGACAGCCCTTTTATAGTAACAAGAAAAGAGGACAATAAAGCATGGAGCTTGTAATTATTTTCAGCAACACTTACACAGGCCAAGCGATAATACAAAAGCTTTTGTCTATCCATGCCAAATCATTTTAAAGTATTACAGCAAGGACAAGGGAAGATAGAAACCAATGAGACTACTGGAATGACGGCAATATTTCATCCTTTGCACAATACATCGTGTTCTTGTTTCCAAAGAATCTTGCATGGTTTTTGAAACAAAAGACAAAGAAAGCAAGACTCTCCAATGGTCAGACTTGTCAAACACAGTGATGGTCTGTGACCTGTGGGGACATAAACTCGTATTCACACCTCAATAGCAATTCTGGCGAATCGGTACTGCAGAGAGGCCGGCGGCCTCAGTAACACGAGCCCCCGCTGGGCCGCTGGCTGGTGGGACAGCACATCCAGCAAGCCTGTCAAACTAACGAAGCCCAGGCCCTCGCCAGAGCCGACAGCCATGGAAAAATCTCCCTGAGTGACGAAGCCCAGGAGCACTCTGGAGCAGTGGGAGGTGACCTGTGGGAGTGGGCCTGCCCATAACCCCCGTGTCAGAGTTTCTCGCCCGCCAGAAGGACCCTCTGCCAGACCCTCAGAAGCCTCGCATCCTCGGTGCTGCCTCTTCTCCATTTTCTTCTTCTCCTTCTCTTTCAGGATCTTGTTCTTGAAAGGGTCGCTGTGTTTGGATTCCTGGGGCCCAGGGTAGTGGTGATCCTGACGGAGCTGGAGTAAGTCCTCTTCGGCTGGGACACAGATCATGGAGTGTGGCTCAGGGCTGCCCTTCCTGAGCAGGGACAGGCTGACCCACACCAGGGCCCTGGGGAAGTGGGCCAGGATGGACAGGCAGGCCTCTCTGGTCAAGTCCTGCGGGGCTCTGCTGGGAGCTCGCCGCGCTGCCCGACTGTCCTCAGAACCGGGCCTGCACCAGGCTGACAGCTGCTTCAGTACTGTCCTACTCCTACATGAGGTCAGAGATACGTATTTGAGGATATTTTGTTTAAGGAAAAAATATGCAATTAGAAGATTAGGCATTGCTAGAGTTAGTTTGATTTTTTAAAAATATTATATGTGGTAAAGTAGCAAAGCTATATTATTTTAAAGATTAAAAATACACACTGGGCTGGCCCCACAACCTGGTGGCTAAGGGAGTTGGATCCCACATGGCTGACCGCAGTTCCAATTCCAGTCCTTGGAAGCTTGAAAAACACACCAGGCACATGTGTATGTGTGCCCAAAATCCTGACAGGGTGAAAAATGGAGAAGAAACTGCAGCATGACCACAGCCCATTAAAGGGTGCTTTCTCCCTTTCTGTCTCTTACAAGCACGTGTGTCCTATGGCAATGAACACTTTTCAGTAATGGTCTTTTTCTTTGTATGTGTCTACCTTCCTGAAACAGAAGGAATAACGGTTTAAGCAGTTGAAGGCAGAGAGAAATCAGGATAGAATCTAGGGTTGTCATCACAGTGAGAGGATGAGAGTAAACAGGAGCTGATACTTTGACAAGAAAAGACACTTGACGGGACAGTGATATCTAAAGTCAGAGAGAAGGACATGAAATAATGAGGTTTCTATACAGAAAAATGAGTATGAAACAAGAGGGTGAGTATTTTTTGAGAATCAGCACAGACACTAGGGTAGCCAGTAAGCACAACTGCCTTCCACAATACTGAGAGAAGAGTATTCGCCTCGACAGGACGGTATCACACCGAATGTGGTGCTAATCACCACAGACTCACAGACTCCAGTAGAAACTAAAAGAAATCTAATCCTGTGAGTTAGAGCAAAGAATGGCTGCTCGGAGTACGCAGAGCCTCTTCATTACCACAGATCACACCCACGAGGGTGCCGCTCTGTAAGACTAAATGCAATAGACTGAAGGAAAAAACTGCCTTGGTTTTAGGTCTATTGATAACGATATTTTCAATCATTTTATTAGTTAGTATGAAATATCAAAGGACAGGTTTTCCCTTCCAGAAAGTCCATAAATTCACATCAAGTGACAACTTATACATCCCCTAGTGCATTCAATATTAAACAATCCAAAATGCATCTGGAAACCACCAACACTTACCTCAGAACACAGAGGTGACGACCAGTGGCAGCAGTGTGGCCCTCACCAGCACCCCGGTCCACTGTCCTCTTGGTCCCTGCCTGCTCTTGACACTCGGTGTCCATTACCTCTTCTAGCTGCCTGGGGTCATGAATGGATGTACCCACTTTATCGGATGGACACTGCATTCTTCCAGGCGTGGGAGCACAAGGCACCTCGTACCCTCTTAAGTCACTCTCCTCACCATTTGGTAAAGAAACTACAGAACATTCATCTTGGGCTTGGCCTCTTGACTCCCAGTCTTGAGTTAACTGCTCCCAGGGATAGCAAAAAGGAGCCAGCGTGCCAAGCTTAACGTAGTTGGGACGTTTGGCAGGAGGGCGTCTAATGAAAAACAAAGAAAAAAGCCATTTTTGAACAATTTAGGATTGGACAATTAAAATAACTGTAGCTACTACAATGTATCTTTCTCTCTCTTTTTTTTAAGAGAGATTTTTGCTACAGGGCGAGTACACTCGCTGGAGAGACTGAGAGACAGAAACTGAGAAATCACTCCCCCAGGGGATGGCCACACTGCAATCCCTTCTCCTCTATTTTCCTCTTGGGATTTTGAGCACACATACACACGCGCCTGGCATGAATTTTAAGCTGCCAGGTTCAGGACTCGAACCGCAGTAAACTGTGGGAGTCCAGCAACATAACCATTGGGCCATCTGCTGGTCCCCATCTTTCCCCATTTTAAAAACAGCTTAGCCTCTGTGGCACAGTTGGTAGGGTGCTGGACTGCAGAGCTGGAAGCCACATGCTGACTGCAGTGTGAGTCCCCAGCCCAGTCAGTCTGAAAACACACTGGTGCCCAGGGTCCTGGTGTGCTGGAGAAAAGGGATCACAGAGTGTCAAGCTCTGTGGAGTTTGCTTCTTTCTGTTTCATGTACTCTACTGATTAAAATATATATGCCACATATATATTTGAGGTACAAAGCAAAACCAAAAAATACAACCTTTCTAAGAAAGGTACGATAGAGAATAACAACCAGCTCTGTAAGCCAACCTTCTTTTTGCTTTCTTTGGTCTTTAATAGAGGATGCATCTACAATGAAGCCCCATGTGGTCACTAAACAGCCCAGGGAACTCCGAGTGAGTGGTGCCCCAGAGTTGTGCAATGACGTTCCTGTACATTTACAAGGTTCTAAGCTCGAGGCTGCGGGGAAGGTTCTCTCTCACTCTTAACCCCCAGTCCTCCACAAAGACAGTATCATTATCAATTTCTTTCATCCTTCCAGAGAAATTCTACATACATACAAGCAGATTTCCTTTTTCTCATTTTCATACAAACTATCTAGCATACGAGATACGGTTCTTTTGCTTAATTTCACTTTTTTTTCACTTAACAAAACATCTCTAAGATGTTACTAGCCTCACCCAGAGACCTTCCAAAATCTTAGAGATGTTTTGTTTTATATCAGCACATCAAAAGCTCCCTCATTCTTTCATAAAGCTCTATGAATTTTCTCCCACCATAGGGAAACACGCTAAGATATTTGGCCAGTCCTCTATGGAAGGATATTTTGGTTATTTTCAAGCTTTTGCTCTCACAAACAATGCTGCAACGAATGGCCTTGAACGTGCACACATACAAGTGTAACCACAGGACCGGTTCCTGGGAGGGAACTGCGAAGGCACGGCGTATCCCCATCTGTAATACTCACATCTCCCAACTGCCCTCCCGTGAGTGATACCAACTGGCTTTTCCAACGACATGTAATGAGGTAGGACCTTTGAGAAATACGTGAGTGAGTGAAAACCAGGTCCTGACCCAGCAGGGATCAGCAAGGCCATTGGTCACTGGGCTTGGAGGACTCTCCAAGACTGCGTCCTCTGTGGTCGACCCTGGGCCCCATCCCTTCCTGCCCTCATCTACTTCTCACTACGTGCTGTGTCCTAGGTCCTTAAATAGAAATAAAGATGTGGCTTCACAGGGGGTTCACCCTGAGCCTACACTCCTGGGGTCGAACCAGATGTGTGTTGGCCTCCTCGCTGAGGCAGCTGACAAAACCCACTCATAGAGTACGAGCCTCACCCAGCGACCTCCCAAAATCCGGAGATAACTGTGTACCTATTTCTTTAAGTCTCCTTCTTCCTTTCATTCACGAGAGAAACAGGGAGAGAGAAGGGGACAAGAACCAATAACAGGGTCTCAGGCCATGCTCCCCACCCACCTTCCAAACAGCCAGGATCAGGGCACATGTGCACAGCAAGTACAAGTGGGCCGAGATCGGCCCAATCTTCTACATAGCTATTTCTCTCTCTCTCCTTTTTAAAAATGTAGTCTTTTTATTATTATTATTATTTTATCTATTATTGTTATCATTTAATTTGCTATAGGTCACATGCACTCACCAGAGAGAGACAAAGAGAGAGGGAAAGTGAGAAAGCAAGCTGCCAGGTCTGGGACTCGAACTGCAGTCAGCCATGCGGGAATCCAGTGCCCCAACCACCATGCCACCTGCTGGCCCCTTCTATATAGCTTCTCACACTGCAGAGAACATTGCACTGCTACTGCTGTGCCACCACAGCTGGGCCATGGATGTCTAGTCAATCCTTTGACTGGAAAACACCACGTATATGGAACCGCAACCTGGGGCAGCAGAACGCAGTATCTTACAACCTCTTTGGATTTTATAGATCCATGTGGAATAAATGGTACAAAAAGTATGACCTGAAAATTATACTTTTCTGAAGCTTAAAGAAAAAATAATAAGGGCCAGCAGGTGGCATGATGGTTAAGGTGCTGGACTCCCACATGGCTGACCACAGTTCAAGTCCTGGACCTGGCGGCTTGAAACTCACACTGGGCACATGTGCATGCATGTGTGCCCAAAATCCCAGCAGGAGAAGGGATTGCAGTGTGGCCATTCCCCTGGGGGGGAGGGTGATTTCTCACTTTCCCTCTCACTGTCTCTGTCTCTCTCCTCTTCAGCTAGCATACACACCCTATGGAATAAAAACCTTTAAAAAAAGAAAGGAAGGAATGAAGGAAAATCTAGAAGTGGAAGCAATTCCTTGTTCAAGGTAAGTAAATTATAAAGGGGGGACCCTGTGGCCTAATGGTTAAGGGAGCAGGGTCCCACAGAGGTGACAGCACAATTCAAATCCCTGCCCTGGAAGTTTGAAAAACATGCTAGGCATATGCATATACACGCCCCAAATCCCGACAAGATAGAGAAATGGAGAAGGGATTGTGTCATGATCATGCTCCATGGCCAAGGTAGGGGTGCTTCCTCCCCACCCTCCTTTTCTCTGGTAAGCCTATGTGCCCCTCTGGTGATGATTTTTTAAAAAGACTGGTCACGGCTCGTGTTGGTGAGAGTGGAGGGAATACTGGCAGGTGGCCTTATAACTTCAGGGAAAGCTAACCTCAGTCAGTACACTAAAGGCCCGGAAGTGCACGTCTCTATAAGTCAGAACCTTACTCGTGGAAATTTAGCCTACGAGCTGTGCTTTCTTCCCTGAAGCCCCTCCAGCCCAGGGTGGGTAGCCGGGTCCAGCCTCCCACCTCCATCAAGCCTCCACCCTTGAGCACACACCGCTGCTGAGACACTGGCCCTCCCTCGTTGACCAGGTCCTCTCTCAACCTCCCAGGAGCCCGATCCCTGCAGGGTCCCCGATCCCTGCAGGGTCCCCGATCCCTGCAGGGTCCCCGTTCCCTGCAGCACTGTCCCGCCTTCACCCCCCAACTCTTGTCCTCATTCCTACCGGCTTCAGTACCTACATAAACCATCTTTTGAACATCCTGGCCCATTTAACATCTCTCACTTCACCCCACCTCAAGCCCCCACTCTCCTGGTTATACCTTAAGTTTGGTCATTGCCAACACCCTGTCCACCTTCAGATCTCAGTGCAAGTGTCTGGCTCAGATCCAGGCCTCCTACGATTCCAGCCCACTTACCCTCCCTGGCAACCATTCCTCAGCCACCAGACCCTCCTATTTACAAATGCCATCTCCTGGCTGCTCATCAGCACTCCCCCACAGCTCCTACACAGTCCCTCCCTACACTTCCCTTCAACTCCCTCCACCTGGAAAAGCCCAGCCTGGTTGCAGGACTCCCCAGTGCCCCCCGCCAGCACCTGACTGGCAGAACACAGTCCTAAATGCCTTACTTTATATAACAGATGCAGCACTCAAGGGGACCCTCTCCTGCACTTCTTACTAATCTCTCATATTGCTTCAGTGAATCCGACCTGCTCTCCTGAAAACTGTCTCCATCAATTCCTCTCTCTCTCAATTCCCAACAGCTCTCCCCCTTTGTACTCTCAGCTGATGACCTCACTGATTTCTCACCAAGACAGAGACCACGAGGAAGGTGCTACCTAGTCTCCCGATGCAGAGCCTAGCCTGCCTAACTGCACTGGGATTTCAGAGTCAGTCTTCAGACCATGAAAATGGAAAAACCGAACCCAATCCTATTAGGCGCCACTCCCCCCATGTGCGCACTGGCTCCCATCCTGCTCAAAGGCGTTAGGCTTGCATTTTAGCTTCCCTCCTCCCTCCTAATGCTCCCCCAACCACCTCCTACTGCCCTCCCCACCCTACCACGCATACACACACTGGCCTAGAAACGTGTCCACCGAGAACACAAGCTGCATGAAGGCAGGGACCGACTCTGCCTTGTCCCTGCTGCAACCTTGGTGCCTATAATGGAATGGGAGCTGACAGACAGCAGGCTTTAAACCACCAATGTGAAAACTCAGTGAATAAATCAGACAAAAAGATGAGGGGACTTTGAGAAGTTTATGGAAAACGGAATTGAAACACGAGTTCTTTATTGTACCAAAAAAAAAAAAAAATTAAAAT
Organism: Tupaia tana; assembly: GCA_026018925.1. Taxonomy (NCBI): domain Eukaryota; kingdom Metazoa; phylum Chordata; class Mammalia; order Scandentia; family Tupaiidae; genus Tupaia; species Tupaia tana. The sequence goes on along the minus strand of JAKSZU010000008.1, from coordinate 52,943,858 downwards.
AATGCATTTTTTCCATGCAATTTTTTCATGAACTTTTTGAAGACGCCCCTGCATACACAGGAACGTGTTCACAGAAGCACACAGCGACAATTCGGGAACAACCTACAAGGCCACTGACAACTGTAGGACACCCACACCAGAATCCTGTGTCACCATCTGGAGTTACATTTGGACCGAGAGCTTGCACCTGGCCTACTAGTCTCCTTCTGTACAACCCATGCGTTAAGGATGTTTACATTTTCAGTGGTTAGGGGAAAAAGAGGATTTTAAGACACATGCAAAGTATATGAGATCCGGGACCAGCAGGTGGCGTGGTGGTTAAGGCGCTGGATGCTCCCACATGGCTGACCACAGTTCAAGTCCTGGACCTGGTGGCTTGCTTTCTCACCTTCTCTCTGTGTGTGTGTGTGTGTGTGTGTGTGTGTGTGTGTGTGTGTCTAGTCAAATTAAAAAATATATGAAGGAATAAAATTAAATAAATCATTAAAAAAAAGTATATGAGATCCACATCTGCGTGCCCATAAAGAAAACGGGATTAGGAGGCAGCTGCGCTTGCTGCTTTGCATTCTCTGAGGCTGCTTCTGCACCACGACGGCAGAACTGAGTAGACGCCATGGAATCCAAAGGGTCCTCAATGCCAAGAGTATTTATCATCTGGCCCTCTACCAAAAAGTGTGCCAACATTTGGTTCAGAGTCATATTTAGTGGTGTGAGAAAACAACCTATAATGTATTGGTAAATGAAAGTTGTGAGTTTCAAAAGTCTTTGTAGCAAAATCCTTTTCTTAAAAATTAATTTGTATCTATGGAAAATCTGCGTGCAAAAGTCTACATACAGTGAGAAATCCGTATTATTGTCACCTAAGATTAGCAAAGCACATAGAAGACCTTCGGTTACATACAGGAGGCACAGGATGTCAGCAACATGTGACTGCTGGCCTCGAAGAGCTGGTAAGGTCACAAGGCGGGACTACATCACCATTCATGCCCTCACTCGTTTGCTCACTCATCACCCATCACCTGACAAGGGGTGTGAAGGCCAGGCACTCTGCCTGCCTCTGCGGCTGCAGCAGGAAACAGGAAAACATGGTTATGCCCTCATGGGACTCGCAGTCGAGGAACAACAACATTCAGTGATGAATGAGTCACCCATCAGACCACGCAGAAGTTCGTGAGGTCTCCTGTACATCTGGCACTGGCCAGGCACTGCAGCTGCTCCAGCAAATGAGCAAGAGTGTCTGTGCACCCATGTACTGAGACGTGGAAGAAAACTCTGGGGAGGATGTACTTCACAACAAAAAGGAAACGAAGCCTCTCACTGGCAACAGCTCTAATGAAAAAAGAAAGGAAAAATGTATAGCGGGACAATTGCTAAAATATAAATAATCTCTCTATGGCAGGACTATACCAGTTTGCAAAGTATTTTAATATAGTAATATTTGCATCATTTCATTAAAATTTTATATGTATTACTTCCATAATCATTTAACAAAAAAACACAATCTCCATTTGGGTGTGTGTAGGGGGTGGCAGTGGGAATCTATTTACAAGTATCTAAAATTCATATCCACAGTTGAGGTGTACTGTATTAGCAACACAGCCAAGAAGAGAAGAGTCTGTAACCTAGATGAATCTAGAAAAGCCAGATGAGATACAAAAACAATCTACTGACTTAATCATTATATTTTTAATTACTTTTCAGTAATGCTGAACAAGAAAAATCTGTTGAAACCCGACATTATATGAGGGGTCTTCAAAAAATTCATTAAAAATGTATGTTATTTAAAAACTATGGGGCCAGCAGGTGACATGGTGTTAAGACAGCTGGATCCATATGGCCAACAGTGTGGTTCAAGCCCAGTAGCTTGAAAAACATGCCAGGTACATGTGCCAAAATCCGAGAGGACAGAGGAGAAGGAATTGTAGCATGTCCACTTCTCCTAGGGGTACTTCTCACTGCCCCCACACCTCTCTGGCAAGGACACAAACCTTGTAACAAATCTAAACCGCAACAGCTCACAGGCTGTAACCATAGCACAGCAACGAATCACGGCAGAGGGGCTGCGTCCTACCTAGCCAACCACAGTCCATCCCAGCCCCAGCAGTTGAAAACCACGCCACACACATGCACGTGAGCCCACGGTCCTGATGGGATGGCAAAATGAAGAAATAAAGGGCTGAGGCAAGGTCAAGCCCCCTGAGGGGGAGATTTCTCTCTCTCCCCTTCCTCCTCTCTCTCTCTTTCATGTGCACACATGTGCCCTCTTTCACTAAAAAAAAACAAACAAAACTATGCATGAATTTCAAAAACTTCTGCACCAAAGTAAACTCATACGTTAATTACATTTTACATAAGCTTTCTGAAGTCCCCTCACAAAGCAGGCATTATGGCGCCATCCCAAATATCGCTGGCACTTCTCTTCTCTAACTGGAGAAGCCTACGTCTTACCTTTTGTACTTTTCAAGAAGATCCTTAGTTTGCACTTCAGCGAAGAGCATCCCGGCTGGGCAGTCTGGGAAATCACCTGGGACGTTAGGTGACCTTTTATACTGAAAATGAACCGCAGCCTCTTTTAATCCTCCAACTCTTGCCCCTCGATAGATCTAAAAAATGTCAGAAATGTACAGTCAATTTGCCAAGTGAAGTCAAATTGCTTCATTCTATGTATGGGGAAAACGGGAAACTATTTTACCATAGTAAAAATGAACAAAATCAGGCCTCATCAACCAAAATGGAAAAATCTCAATGCCAAGTGGAGATAAACTGCAGAAACACATATACAGTGAGGTACACCATTTTAAAACATTTCAGAGAGTTATTTTACTGTGGGATACAAACATATGAAAGCTATAAAAATATGCACGGAAGTAACAATTACCAGAATCATAATAGTGATTACTTTCTTTGTTCTTTTTTCGAGGTTTTTGCCATAGGACACATGCACTCACAGGAGAATCACAGAGTGGGCAAGTGAGTAATCACCACCCCCAGAGGAGATGGCCACACCGGAACCCCTTATTCTCCATTCTCCCTCAGGATCCTGGGCACACCCATATGCGCCCACTATGATTTCTCAAGATGCCAGGTCTGGGACTTGAACCATGGATGGCCAGGTGGAAGTTCAGTGACTCAACCACCATGCCAGCTGCTAGCCCAGAACTTCAAATGTCTTAGAAGGGGAGAGGGAAATGAGACGGGAGAGAGTACACATAGGGTACTTCCAACGGATGAGTAATGTGCAAGTTCTTAGGCTGGATAGTAGGTGGGGTATATGTGGGCATTCGTGATATCCGCATTTATTCCTTCTGGTATGCTAAAAACATCTCATAATAAAATATTATGAGGAGGGACCAGCAGATGCTATAATGGTTATGTCACTGGACTCCCAAGTAGTAGATCGTGGTTCAAGTCCCGGACCCAGCGACTTAAAACTCAGGCTGAACACGTGTGTATGCGTGCCCAAGATCCCAAGAAGAGAATGGAGGAGAAGAGATTATGGTGTGGCCATCGCCCCTGGGGGATAATTTCCCACTTTCTGTCTCTCTCTGACTCTCCAGCAAGCACACGTGCCCTATAGCAAAAATCTCTCTTCCAAAAAAAAAAAAATTAAGTAGAATTATTTTAAAATGCTACTACTCCTGGGACCAGCAGTTAGAGTAATGGCTATGTTGTTGGACTCCCATGTAGTCGACCGCAGTTCGCGTCCCGGACCCGGTGGCTTAAAACTCACACCGGGCATGTGTGCGTTTGTGCCCAAGATCCCGAGAAGAGAATGGAGGAGAAGAGATTGCAGCGTGGCCATCCCCCCTGGGGAGTGATTTCTTGCTTTCTGTCCCTCTCTCTCTGTCTGTCTGGCGAGCGCACACACCCTATAGCAAAAAAAAAAAAAAAAGCTCCTACTCCTGGGACCATCAGGTAGTACAGTGGTTAAGGCCCTGAACTCCCACATGGCCAACCGTGGTTAGAGTCCTGGACATGACAGCTTGTTTTCTCACCTTTTCTCTCTTTTTCTCTCTCTTTCTTTGGTAAATGCATATATCCTATAGCAAACTGAAAAATAATAATAATAAATAAAAACAACCAAACAATTCTCTTTTTTTTTTTTTTTTGAGAGAGAGAGAGAGAGATTTTTGCTATAGGGTGCACATGCTCACTAGAGAAGCAAAGAAACAGTGAGAAATCACCCCCGGGGGGATGGCCACACCGCAATCCTTCTCCTTCATTCTCTCTCAGGATTTTGGGCACTCACCCACATGCACCCAACATGAGTTATAAGTGGCGGCCCAGGACTCGAATCATGGTGGGAGTCCAGCAACAAAACCAATATGCTATATGGTGATCCCACAAATCACTCTTAAAAAAAAAAAGAAAAGATTACTAGTCCTAACAGATTAAGTAACCGTCCCCTGCCCTAGGCATAATGGCTAAAAATTCATTACATGTATGAATCTAAAAGTCTGACGCCTTTTAGGCTCTCCTAACATGAAAAGTATTATTTAAACTAATCAGAGGGGTCAGCAGATAGCATGGTGGTTAAAGTACTGGACTTCCATATGCCAAACCATGGTCTGAGTCCCAGACCTGGCAGCTTGAAAATCAGACTAGGCACGGGTGTGTATGCGCCCAAAATTCTGAAAGGAGAATGGAGGAGAAGGGACTGTGGCATGATCATCCCCCTCGAGGTGATTTCTCGCTTTCCCTCTCTCTGTCTTTCTCCAGTGAGTGCATATGCCCTATAGCAAAAACCTAAAAAAAAAAAACTAACCAGAAAAAAATAGATTTTAATAAAACTTTTAGCTGAATTTGAGAAATAAAGAGTATATGGTTACAGTTATTTTAAAAACAAACATTTCATTGCCACTACTAGTCAAAAACTTGATCCTCTTTAAACAGTCTAGAAAATTCACAACCTGTCAGCACAGATCTTAATTAGTGAGACTTTGGCTCCAGGAACTGTGTGTATGAGGTGTCTTTTACCCAGAATTATAGCTCCAAAGCAGAAATATACAGGCTCCCCAAATATTGAGCATCCATAATGTGAAAATTCCAAATCTGAAAAGCTCCAAAATCAGAATCTTTTTAAGGGCCAACATGCCATAAGTAGAAAGTTCCACATGTAAGCTCATGTGACAGGTTGTAGTCAAAACACTGCAAAACCAAAATACCATATAAAGTATCTTCAGAGTCAGCCCTGTAGCCTATGATTAAGGGAGCCAGATCCCACATCACTGACCCAGTTCGAGTCCTGGCCCCAGTGCTTTAAAAACACTCAGGGTACATGTGCATGCACACCCAAACTCCCAATGGGATGGAGAAATGGAGGAGAAGGGACTGCAGCATGACCATGCCCCACTGGGTAGGAATGCTTTCTCCCCATCTCTCCCCCATCTCTTTGTCTCTGTCTGGCAAGTGCAAGTGCCCTCTGGCAATAAGAAAAAAAATATCTTCAGGCCATTTGCACTAGGTGTTTATAAAACATAAATGAATGGTATGTTTCGACTGGGTCCTATCCCCAAGATAATGCATTATGAATATGTAAATATTCCAAAATCCAAAAAAATCTGAAATCCAAAACAATTCTGGCTCCCAGGCATTTTGGATAAGAAAATTCAATTTCTTTCTTTTTTCTTCTTTTTGGAGAGGTTTTTGCTATAGGGCGCATGCGCTCGCCATGAAGACAGAGAGAGACAGAGAGACAGAAAGCGAGAAATCACCCCCCCATGGGAGATGACCATGTCGCAGTCCCTTCTCCTCCATTCTCCCCTCAGGATCTTGGGCACAGGCACACATGCACATGCGCCCGACCTGAGTTTAAGCCACCGGATCTGGGACTCAAACCATGGTTGACCACATGGGAGTACAGCAACACAGCCATTATGCCAACTGCTGATCCCAAGAAAACTCAATTTCTAAGTTATGCATAACATGGGGGACATTTTTGACACTTAATATTTATTAGGATTCTATTGGAAATATTACAACTATTAGTCAGAATCAAAAAGCAACTTACAAATGGAATCCAGAAAGCCATGCCCCAGCCCTTTGGGAGCAGGACATCCCAGCCACTTCCCCAGCCCAGCTGGTCGTCACCAGTCACTTTTCCTGGCTGCTGAATCAAAAGTATAGGTATCTTGGATTCCCGAGGACCTAAAACAAGCTGGGATCCAGGAACCAGCAATTCACTTCTCATCCGGTTTAAATCCTAAAGTGGAAGAAAATAATTCAAGACAAACAACCCTAGCCTTCTGGGAGAGTCTACTGAGTTTCCCTATAAGCCACCTCAGAAAAATAAATGCCCTTTTAAAAAGCAAGAAAAAAATAATTAAATGTGAGCCACTACAAGCACAAAGTACTCCTCCCATCCATAAAGATTTTCTTCTACACCTGTATAAGTGCTTTGGCCAAAGATGCCAAATTATCTTAAATTTGCTAAATGTGGGATACAATACACTAGGTGACTCGCAGTTATAAAACGATATATTCATTTTCCTAATTTCTTATATCAAGATTAATCTTATATTTTGATCATCTGTCCCTACATTTGTTCTGATGAAGATCTGTGGTCATGGGGACAGCCCCATGGAACGGTGGCTAAGTGCTCTGTGCACAGGGAGCAGGTTCCCACATGACTGACAGTGTTCAAATCCTGGCCCTCGAGGCTTGAACAACACGTGGGGTATGTGTGTGTGCCTGCTCCAAATCCGATGGGAGAGAGAAATGAGGAGAAGGAACTGCAGTGTGACCATGCTCATTAGGGGGGCTTTCCCTCTCTCTCTCGCTCTCTCACTCTCTCTCACTCCTCATGAGCATGCACATGCTTTCTGGCAATAAAAAAAAAAAAAAAAAAAAAGATTTGCTGTCATGAAGCAAAAAAGGTACAAACAATTAAGTGACAACTTCTCAAGGATGGACAATTAGAAAAATATAATAATTGGAACCAGCAGGTGGCATGGTAGTTAAGGTGCTGGACTCCCACATGACAGACCATGATTCAACTCTGGGACCTTGCGACTTGCTTTCTCACTTTCCTTTTCTTCCTCTGGTCAAAATAAAAACGAATAATAACAAATAAAGTAAAATAAATAAACAATTCTTTTTAAAAAGGAAAATAATAATAAATAGAATTTTTTTAAAGAAATTATTTTACTTATCTTTATTTATTTTAATTTAACCAGAGAGGGACAGAGTGAGAGAGAGAAAGAGAAAGAGAGAGAGAGAGAGAGAGGGAAAGTGAGAAAGCAAGCCATAAGGTCCCAAACTTGAACCACAGTTGGTCATGTGGGAGTCCAGCACCCTTAACTACCACACCACCTGCCAGCCCCAATAATAAACAGAATTAAGGGGCCACCAGGTGGCATGGTGGTTAAGAGTGACAGAGTGTTAAGGAATACTTCCTTAGAACTGTGTATTCTTTGACCATATCCTAGAAATCTATCCCAGCATCTAAAACAATTCCTGGCCCTTGTGGGAGCTTGATCATTGTGAATTAAAGACAGAGAATATTTAAGGGAAAAAAATAATAAAAGAAGAACATTAAGTCATGAGATCATTTCAAGAGTATTAACTTTTTCTAGAGAGCATTCTTTTTTTTAAAGAATTATTTAACTTTATTTATTTATTTATTTTAATTTGATCAGAGAGGGGCAGAGTGTGTGAGGGAGAGAGAGGGAAAGTGAGAAAGCAAGCCGCCAGGTCCAGGACTTGAACCATGGTCAGCCATGTGAGAGTCTAGCACCCTTAACCACCATGCCAGCTGCCAGCCCCAAAAGGCACATTCTTATTTTATCCCTAAGAACAGGGAAAAAAAAAAATCATAGTATATATCCTTAGCCTTAGATTTTTATTCTTATTCTTAGATTATCCCTAAGAAAAAAAGTAAAACAAAACAGTAGGTATTCTGTGTAAAGGTGCAACAGGTTATTTAAAAATTTAAGAAGTCTATGCAATATGAAATCATCTATGGTCTCTAGAATGAGATAGTTCATCTGACATTCATGACTTCACCAATAATCCTCACGCTATTAGTTACCTGATCCGAGATTTTATTCTCTGTAACACTCTTACAGATATCTTGGTTCCAGATAAAGCTATGCGCACATTCCACAGGCACGCCCTCCAGAAGCAGCTGTCTAACCTTCTCATTATCTAAGAGGGAAAAGAAACAGCCTTCAAATCACATTCTACATATCAAATCAAACTCGAAATGTTGACAGCAGACTTGTTACAAGGAACTATTTTATAGGCATTTACTAAACATCTTTGGAAAAATTTACTAGACAAGAAATTATTCTTAGAGTTAGTTTCATCATCTGTGAAATAGCAAGGCCTTACAAACATTTTCTTTACCATTTGTCTTTCATGTGTAAGATACAAGTCTCACAATGTTAACTTGCCTCTAAAAAACCGCCTTGTTTCACATTTAAGATGGTCACATTTTAGAAGTAACTGTAGAGGCAAATAATTCCCCAATACTAGGCCATCAGAAGCAAAAGCTATTTAACTGCTGGCTTCAGGGCCTTGTCCACCACCTCTGCCCAATGGTGGTGAGACAACATCACCCTTTTTCCTGCCCCTTATTTCCAGTCTCTGATAATCTCCTTTAGTGAACTATTTATTTCTTTTTGCAAATCATATTATTTAAATTCCTTTAAAATGAGCATATTTTCAGTGAAACACATTGCTTCAGTCCTTTATATAAGCCACGGCGTGTTAGAAAGTACTCTAACGGACAAGGAACTTTTCAGTGATAAAAACCTACATGGAAAGGAGACTTTCTACACGCAGTCATTTACTCATAGGGGGAAAAAAAGTCTTTCAAATTTTATTTTTTTGAACCGAAGAATGAAAAGGAAAGAGACAAGTCTGGAGTCCTCGCTGTGGTTCTAAAAAGTCAACATAGGAACGTCACTCAAAGGCACATACCTGCATGGGTCTGATGGCTGGAAAAAAAACAAGTTGGAAGCAACTGGACCATAGTGTGACAGATTTCAGGGGAAAACAAAGTTAGAGAAAATTAAATTGATGAAAAGATCTGAAATGAAAAGTGCTTAGAAGCAGCAGGTGCTTGAGTACACGTTCCTCCTGATGGAGATAATAACCACAAGTCTCTAGTAACGGGGCTGCATGCTGCAGAGGTTCACCTGGCCTGTCTGGGGACCAACACACTCTCTTTCCAGCAGCCTCAGTCTCCCCTGAATGCTTTCCTGTGAAGCACGGCCACGGACTGGAGTGATAGAACTGGGACACTATTCAGCCTGAGCTGCATAGATGGCTGATACTTACGGGGTACAGGAATAGGAAAACACTGCTTTATCTTTTTTTTTTTTTTTTTTTTTTTTTTTTTGGAGAGGTTTTTCGCTATAGGGCGCGTGCGCTCGCCAGACAGACAGAGAGAGGCATAGAGACAGAAAGCGAGAAATCACCCCCCAGGGGGGATGGTCACGCCGCAACCCCTTCTCCTCCATTCTCCTCTCGGGATCTTGGGCACGCACGCACACGCGCCCGGTGTGAGTTGTAAGCCACCGGGTCCGAGACGCGAACCGCAGTCGACTACGTGGGAGTCCAGTGACATAGCCATTACGCTAACTGCTGGTTCCCAACACTGCTTTATCTTCAAATTAAAAAAAATAATAATAGGCAAAACAAAGTAGATGGCATAGCCAGGTAATTGAATATCATTCAAAACTAAAAAGAAATGAGCTACTGAGCCATGAAAGACCTAGAGGAAACTGAGATGCGTAAGACTAAGAGAAGAAAGCCAGTCTGAAAAGGCTACAGAAAAGACTATGACATTCTGGAAAAGGGAACACTACCCAAAGAGTAAAAAGATCAGCAGTCGCCAGGTGTAGGGGAAGGGAGGGATGAATATGTGGGGCACAGAGGATTTTTTTTTTTTTTTTTTTTTTTTGCTATAGGGCACATGTGCTTGCTGGAGAAGGACAGAAAGAGTCAAAGAGACACAGAGAGAAAATGAGATATCAACCCTCGTGGGGATGGCCATGCTGCAATCCCTTCTCCTCCAGTCTCCCTTTGGGATTTTGGGCACGCATGCACACACGCCTGGTGTGATTTTCAAGTCGCTCCGTCTGGAACTCAAACTTGCAGCCAGTTATGTGGGATCCAGCACCTTAACCTCTACACCACCTGCTGACCCCACAGAGGATTTTCAGGGCAGTGAATCTACTGTGTAGGATACTACAATGATGGGCGTATGTCATCACACATTGGTCAAAATCCTCTTAGTGTACAACAGCAAGAGTGAACTCTAATGTAAACCATGGACTCTGGGTGATAATGACGTGTTGATGTAGGTGCACAGGTGGTAATAAACAAACCTCTGTGGTGAGGGTGCTGATCACAGGGAGGCTGTGCATGGGTGAGGGCAGGGAGGATATGGGAAATCTCTGCCTTCCCACTCAATTTTGCTCTGAACGTAAAACTGCTCTAAAATATAACATCTATTTAAAATAAAGTAGGATATCTAAAGGCAAAGGGGTAGGTCTTTTTAGGGCATCAGTCTTCATAGGGAAAGAAAAACATGACCACCAGGGCAGGATGCAGACCAGTGTTCCTAGAAAGACTATCGATTCTAAATGTAACTCTAAGTCCTTCCCCTCAAGACGCATATAAAAGCCTCTGAATTGAGATAGCATTAACTGCAGAATTGTGAAATATGGAAGAAAATAAACTGTCTTCTGTATCCTTAAATGTATTTAATGATCACCAAATGTTAAGTTAAAACTTTCTTAGGGGCTGGCAGGTGGTGAGGTGGTTAAAGGCACTAGACTCTCACATGGTTGACCATGGTTTGGGTCTCGGACCTGGTGGCTTGCTTTCTCATTTTCCCTCTCTCTGTTCAAACTGGAAACTAATAATAATAATAATAAATAAATAAAGTTAAATAAAAAATAATCCTTAAAAGAAAACTTTCTTAATTTAGTTTTACTTAGAGAAGCAAAGGAAACTAGTATAAGGCCTTATCATTTGGAAATCAAAGAAACCAAAGTCATAATATTCACATTCATTCTATTTTAAATAAATAAGCAGAACAGTTAAAAGATGCCTGGCTGAAGCTATTAGGTTTTTTCCTCCCAAGGGCAGAAACAGAAGTGGCAAATCACTGTTAGCTGGGCACTTCTGAAAGATGAGTGCAGATCAGTGCTCTAACAGTGTACTGAGATAGGCAAAGTAAAGGCGTGATCTCTCACCTATCACCCTATATGCAACTGGTCTCTTCCCACCTTTCAGGTGGTATAGCAAAATCATAAACCAAAACGTGTTTAGAGAGAAAGATTAAAGTTTTAAATAAGCACTTCTGAAAGATGAGTGCAGATCAGTGCTCTAACAGTGCACTGAGATAGGCAAAGTAAAGGCGTGATCTCTCACCTATCACCCTATATGCAACTGGTCTCTTCCCACCTTTCAGGTGGTATAGCAAAATCATAAACCAAAACGTGTTTAGAGAGAAAGATTGAAGTTTTAAATAAAGATTAAAACTTAAATACTGTAAGTTCAGTATTTCCTAAAGCAAATTCATCTCTAGCATACAATAACTAATCAAAATCTTCCAAAGCATATCAGCAAATGATGAGAGCAAATAAAATACAGCAGAAAGATTTTTAAATCTCATCAAGAAAAGCAGTCACTACAGAGTGAAATGCTGTTAACAAAGTAGGAAAGATTTGTAAAAACACAAATATTTAAATCAAATACAAGAACCAAATGATCAAGTTAACTTTCTCAAAGAATCTGAGACTTCAGATCCTTCACGTACCCTCTCTTTTAAAAGCTCTCTTTAAAAAAAAAAAAAAAAAGCTCTCTCTAGGGACCAGCAGGTGACATGGTGGTTGAAGTGCTAGACTCCAACATGGCCGGCTGTGGCTCAAGTTCTGGACCTGGCTGCTTGCTTTCTCATTTTCTGTCTCTTTCTTTCTCTGTCTCTGGTCAAATTAAAATATAATACTAATAAATTAAATAATTCTTAAAAAATAAAATTGAAAAAAAAAAGCTCTCTAGAGCCAGCCCCCATAGCACAGTGGTTAGGCACTGTTCAGAAGAAGCCAGATTCCATTTGGCTGACCATGGTCAAAGTCCGTGCCCCAGCATCTTGAAAGACACACTGGGTGCATGAAACAGGTTTTAAAACAAGTTTTAATGAAATATCACAATGACTAACAAGATGGAAGATTTTTATAGCAAAAATTAAATCATGTTTTTAATATAGACTTTAATCTTCCTTGAACAAATGTATATTAAGATAAAAGCCTTAGAAAGGATTTAATACATAACTACCTCATTCCAAAACAAGGATATGAGGTAGCAAGAGAAACTAAGAAGAGTATAACTACAGCTTTAAGGTGATAACAATGGTCAACATTTAATGGCATAGTAGATGCTGCAACTTTTATGACATTATAAAAAGAAAAGGACAGAAAAAAGTGATGATTCATTGATTAAAGTCTTAGGCTCTATAATTAACTAACATACTTATGCATGTTCAAACTCTACTCTCCCTTTTATGTAAAGTTCTGACAGTGTAATTTACTGCCCCCTTAATAAACTATATCATTACATGTGGGAAGGTAAAAAAGATTCTAAAGTTGTTACAACACATACCTGTCTCTTTTTTCCCCAAAATTCACAAGCAAATTTTAATTTTCTTGTAGTTAATCATATTTAAATGACAGTAAATACAATGAGACATTATCATAATTGTGGCAAATCCCAAATCAGACTAAAACATTAGCCTTCTTCTCCCCACCATCTTCTATCACCCCAGCCAAACAATTCTCTCCAGTCAGTCTATTCAATCTAGATCAAGACATCTCATACTTCAGCACCTGGGATGGCCTTGCCAGGATTCGAACCTGGATCATCTGTATGGTCAGACAGAGGCTTCCACTGAGCACAAGACCAGCTGCCGGTGCAGATCCCTTCCTCACAAGTAAAATGTTGAAACGCCAGGCATTTTCAGAGAATCCAGTTTGCAGAGAGACAAGTTTTACTAACAAACAGAGAACTCAAAACAAAGTAAATATAAGGATCCAGCTACATGTTTTACAGCTAAGAGCTGCTCCACAACACCTTCTCCTTTGATAATGCTCAAAACAATAAGGAAAACTGAGAGTGTTTCAAGAATTTTACCTTGACATTTTTCTGGATTGAACAAAGCTTTGGATCTCTTTTGAGGCAAATTTATTCGAGGATCACCAACTGTTAGTCCCAGAATAGTACCTGCCGGTATTTCTGCTGGTGATGTTACTCCTTTAAGAAAATAAATAAATGAATAAATAAATAAATAAATAAATAAATAAACACACACATATATATATATGCCTACAGAAAAAGTCATTGATAATACATAAATATATATTTGCTTGAATTTGCAAATCTTTTAGATTTTCTGATGAAATTTTCTTTTGAGGCTTTTTTTAAAATTTGCTAAATGGTGTGTGTGCTCACTAGAGAGAGACAGAGAGAGAGAAAAAGCAACCCCTATAGGGGTGGTTGCACCACAATCCCTTCTCCTCACAGGATTTTGGACACACATGCACATGCGCCCAGTGTGTTTCACAAACTACCAAGGCCCAGGACTCGAACCACGTGGTCAGCCATGTGAGACAGTATCTTTAGCCACGACACACCAGCTGGCCTGGGCTTATTATTTAAACATCCCCTTGTTTTCCCATTGATACTTTGAGAGAATAAATTAACATTCATAAAGAGTAAGATGTAAAAAGGTCATTTTAAGACCTGCCACATTGCATCTATCAATGATAACTTCAGCAGCTATGAGCATAAATGCAACATGGGCAAGTCTGTACAGATTTCAGGTCAGCACCTGGTAGATGCACAAACATCAAGATGCCAGTTATTTAGGATACTAATGCCTCATTTGATGTCGTTTCATAAGCGAATATGAATATAGTGTTTATTCATTGAACTGGACATCTCTCTTACTTGCTTTTCTTGCTCTACTGTAACAAACAGCAGCAAGTTAATAAGCACCGCAACATGGCCCAGCCTCTTGGGTGTAGTCAGTAGTACTGAAGTGTAATGCTGGATGCCACGTGGCCTACCATAGGTTTGGATCCCCAGCCTGGTAAACCGGAAACATATTGGGTGTGCACATGGGTGCCCAAGACCCTGACAACTAGAGTAGAGGGTTTGAAGGGAATAGTGACATGACAAGACCCTGTCAAGGATGTTCCCCACACCCCCTGTCTCCGCCATGCACACACATGTACTCTCTATTGGGAACAAAAAATAAACTTTGAAAAAAAAAGAAAGAAAGTAATACTACACATCGGAGATCCAACTGTAAAATACCCTTTTAACCCACTTCCCACTCCAATCCCCAATGCAACCCGGTATTCCCTCCACATACCTGCCAACAATTCCAAGATGGCTTCTTGTCTGTGATGCAGGGAAACGCTGTCAGGACTCTTACAGGTTTCAGTCCACCACTGATGAGGTGTCTTCTCTGTGTCTTCTCTATCCTAGAAAGTAACAACTCCTGTTCACCAGACAAGTGATGAATCAGACTTAACAACCGTTGTAATTGTGTTAATGGCCCTTTCTGTGCGTGGGAATAAATGTTTTATGGGCAGAAGCAGAGAAGTAAATATATGTAACATATTAATTAATACCAAACTACTCTTCCAATTTCTAAGGACACAGTACTACTGAAATCTTCTCTGAAGATTTCACGTACCAGGAAATGGTCACATGGTTTTCAGAGAACTACCTAACCAAGCTATGCCACACTTGCAGCCTCTCTTTAGCACAGTTCCAACAAAAACAATGCCCTTGTTCCTCACCAAAAATGGCCAATTTCATCACCTCCATTAAGAATACTAAAATGTTTATCACAAAAGGAAAATCAAACCAGTACTTCCTGAGTACATTTTCAAGTAAAGGATATATTTCCACTACAGTATTCCTGGAAATGCCTTTTGATATATAAGCACTTTGGGACCAACAGTTGGCATATGTCGCTGGACTCCCAACATATTTGACCGCGGTTCGAGTCTCGGACCTGGTGGCTTAAACTTACACCCAGCGCATGTGCAAGTGTGCCCAAGATCCTGAGAGGAGAATGGAGAAGGGATTGTGGTGTGGCCATCCCCCCTGGGGGTGATTTCTCGCTTTCTGTCTCTGTCTCTGTCTGTCTTTCTGGCGAGTGCACATTCCCTATAGCAAAAACCTCTCCAAATAAATACATAAATAAATAAATAAATAAATAAATAAATAAGAGATATAAGCACTTCACTTACATTTTTTTCCAAACAGAAGTAAGAATTAAGCAAAGTTTCAAAAAGCCTTCAAGTAGCATGTGCATGCCAAGATAACCTGCAGCCATGATTTACATGTTCCAACAGATGCTAAAGCAGCTTGTAATAAGTGCCATTTACCACAGGCTCAGGTAGCAACACAGAGTGGTTCAGGGTACAGGCTCTAGAACCCACTTTCTACATTCAGATCTTCATTCCACAGCTACTTATCAGCTACCGAGGTGCACCTCCTCTGCGCTAGGCTCTATGGTTATAGCGAGGCCAGGGCAAAGAACAGAACCAAGCTTCCCTTTGCCATCATGGAGGTCATGGTCTAATGAGAGACACAGAGATTATATAAATATACACACAAACCTATACATGTAAACTGAGGAAATGTGCAAGATGCTCTGAAAATAACAGGATAGACATAATTTAACTTAAGGCACCAGGAAAGGAGTCTAGGAAAATGACAGAATAAATGATGTAGACTGAATTCTTAAAGAACAAGGAAGGGTTAGCCAAGCAAAGAGTGGTGGTAGATAAAAACAGGTGCAAAGACTCTAACGGAGACAAGAACTGACACGTGCTAGAACTTTCTCATTTTTCCTTTCTCTCTCTCTCTCCCTCTGGTCAAATAAAATAATAACAATAACGCTGAACAAAGGCCAGGGGCAGAAGGTGAGGAGAGATGAGGTCCCGGAGGCACAATAGCAAGAGATTACGCAGGTCAGACTAAGAGCTCTGGATTTTATCTTAAATACAATGAGAAGTCATTCAAAGACATTAATCAAGAAGCAACAACATGTAAATAAATTAAAAGATCACTTCATCTCCTCCATGGACTGAAGAATGGACTGAAAAGGGGAATAATGGAAGAAAGTTAAGAAGCAGCTCAAGGATTCCACATGAGACAACAGTGGTTGATTGAGAAATAGCGTAGAGCTTGTATTTTTTAAAGGGGCTTTCTTCTAAAATCTCAAAATCCATTCCAATCCATCATTGTATTTGGCCACACCAAATCTGAAAGGCACAGGCCCTGACAAGTTAACTGCACTAAGGCAGGAAACAAACAAGATTTGAACCCAGAGTGGCAGATTCCACATTCACTCTTTAGATCTGTGCTGTCCAACACCACAGCCACTAGCCACACAGAGCTATTCAAATTTAATTTTTAGTCGATTAAAATTCAATAAAGGGAGCTAGCCTGTGGTGAGAGAGTAGCTGGATCCCACATGGTCAACCACACGGTTCAAGTCCTGAACCTGGTGGCCTGAGAAACTCGCCAGGCATGTGTGTACGGGCCCAAAATCCCAAAAGAAGAGATAAATGGAGAAGGGATAAATGTGACCATCTCCCACAAGGGGTGCTTTCTCTCTTCCTAGCCCTATTCTCCATCCCTCTTCAGTGAGTGCATGTGCCCTAAGTAAAGGTACAAATTCAGTTCCTCAGTCATTCTAGTCACATCTCAAGCACCACCAAACGACAACACACAGGAACATCATCTCCAAGAGAGTTCTATGAGAAGCGCTGAACTAGACATACTAACCTTAACTTTTGGGGGGATCATAGATTAGTAAGACTAGTCCCAGAGGATAAGCATACACAAGTACAAACACAAAAACTTAGGCACAGGAAAGTACAGGCACAGAATTTCAGAGATTTCCCTATCACCCACCTACTGAATAGAGGTGAAGACCCTCCTTCGAGACCCAGAACTGCAAAGGAAGCCTATTCAAATAATAGCAGGCAGTTTACTATTATACCCACTTAGATTTGGTTTTCTAGAAGTGAAAGATGACAGACTTTTTGGTAATAGGCCTATGTAAAGACATAAACATTTTGGGGCCGACAGATGGCATGGTGGTTGAGGCACTGGACTCCCACATGGCTGACTGTGGTTTGAGTTAAAGACCTGGTAGCCTGCTTTCTCATTTTTCCTTTCTCTCTCTCTCTCTCCCTCTGGTCAAATAAAATAACAACAATAAATAAAATAAATAATTATTAGAAAAAAGAAACGTTTAAGAGGCATCGCCTAACGTTACAAAATTACACATCTGTAATTTGCTAAGAAATACACTGCTCGAATAGAACACGCCAGTCACATTTACTCTTACAGTGAGGACAGAAGCCGCTTTTAGCGCCTCAGTCAGGATGGAGTGGGAAAGTGGACCAATCAGCCGGAATCTGTTCATCTCCATTGTCAAATCACTGAAAGAGAAAAGGTCACAAAGTGGAAACTCCCATCATCTGCAATGTCCGTGTCACAGGCAAAAACGGGGCAAGTCTTCACTGACAAAACATTCAGTAGGTTCAGAACAAATTCAGCTCCTACCTGATCACAATGCCTGTGGCTGGAGACATCCAAGAATATGGTTGACATGGATCTCTAGTTCCGTCACCAATAATTTTTTTAATTGGGCTAGCAATTTCTCCATCATCTTGCCTTTTTCTTTTCTTTCCAACTTTCTCATTGAGCAGTTCAGTCTGGCCCTTTTCCTGGGACGGGGTCAGAAGTAGGGTTGGGATGCAGACCGTCGCTTGGATGGGTTCCACACACTGGCATGTTGTTTTTATTTCCTCTAAGACATCCTAAGGGAACAGTTCAACATTTATGTTTAAATTTTAAAATTCAAATATGTTATTATAAATTTTATTGGTTTAGCTTTTTCAAAAATAATTTATTTATTATTATTTTTTAATTTGACCAGAGAGAGAGAGAGAGGGAAAGTGAGAAAGCAAGCCACCAGGTCTGGGACTGGAACCTCAGTAGTTGGTCATGAGGAAATCCAGCACCCAACTACCAGGCCACCTGTCGGCCCTGATTGAATTCATTTTTTATTCCTTTAAAAATTTCCATTTTTATTCCTTCTTAAATTAAATTTATCATCATCAAAAGCTCTTTTGGGCCCAGCTACCATGGTGTAACCAGTAGGATCTGGGTTCAGATCCTGGACCAACCTAAACAGGCTGGGCAAGGCGATGTTGTCTGCGATCTTAACTGACTGGGTGGCAGGGGCAGAAAATCACAATGGTAAGAACCTGTCAAAAATACCTCTCTTTTTCTCTCTTTCTGTCTGTCCTCCCTCCTTCTTCCTACATACACACTCTCATAAAACATAAAAACAAACAGGAACCAGCAGTTAGTGTAATGGCTGTGTCGCTGGACTCCCATGTAGTCGACCATGGTTCGAGTCTCGGGCCCAGTGGCTTAAAGCTCACGCCAGGCACGTGTGCGTGCATGCCCAAGATCCCAAGAGAAGAATGGAGAAGGGATTGCGGCGTGGCCATCCCTGCTGGGGAGTGATTTCTTTCTTTCTTTCTCTCTGACTCTCTCTGTCTGTCTGGCGAGCGCACGCACCCTATAGAAAAAAAATACTCTCCAAATAAATAAACAAACAAAAACAAAAAACACTCGGTTTTTCTGAATAGCGCATGGCACTTCAAATTTTAAAAAAAAAAAAGCTAAGTAGAAAATATCATAAAGGCAACATAACTATAATACTATGACTAAATTTTTAAAATTTGTTTAAATTTTTATTTAAATCTAATCATTGGATTGGAGTTAAAAGAGAAAATTTACAGTCTATTGTATAATAAAATCAGTGAATTTGTTAAAGAAGGGAAGGTAAGCTAAATGCAATATTAAAAACCTTCATTACTCAAAACAACTTCTCATTTTCAAAAAGACTCTAACAGGCAGCTAGATAACAATGAGTCAATTCAAGCATGGTGGGAGCTTGAGTCCAAATGTAACATTTCAAAGCATCGGCATAATAAGATGGGTTTTCATCTCCACTTCTGTTTAGGACTTACAAAAAATGAGGAGGTCATGATTTGCTCTGGAGACCTAATGTACAGGGTAGTGATAGATGTATTTTGATTGTGGTAACCATTACACAATGTATACAAACACCAAATGATCACACTGCACACCTTGAATATGTTCACTCTTTATTTGTCAATGAAATGTTTTAAAAAAAATCTTAATTAAAAAGAATTTTTAATTGCTTCATTTCAAATTCATACACCTGCCCCTACATTCAAATACCAATCAGCCAAACATTATATTATTCAAATTTAACTCTTTTTTTAAATTTTGTTAGTATTGTTATTTTTTAATTTGATGGGGTGGGGGGATGGATGAGAAAGCAAGCCACCAGGCCCAGGACTCAAACCGTGGTCAGCCATGTGGGAGTCCAGCATCTTAACCTGTCACCTCCCAATCGTTACATTATTCAAATTTCTGTGGCACTGATTTCCAACAGTAATTAAGAATGTAGTAACAGGAATGACAGGGAAATAATCTAAGCGATTATACCTGCTTAAGGGTTGGATGAAGCCAGATCCACAACTGCCTGTCCTCCGCAGCGTCACCAGGGGTCCTCCTAGACTTCCAAATAAACGTAGCCGGCCCAAGCACTTCTCTAGGATACTTATTTGCCCGGTAGAGCACAAGGCTCCCTTGGCGCCTTCCAGATAAGCAATGAAGTGCTGCAAACGTCAATCCTGACGTAAACAAAGGCAAAACTCCATGATTGCAAGTGTCAGGATTGCAGTATTATTTCCTGATAGCCACATTGTTATTTACTGTCTAGCTCCAGGAGAAATGAAGTTTGGATTTTGACCACCGCTTCGATCAAAGCCTGGCACACAATACGTTCTCAATAAATATTTATTGAATGAGTGATTTAATGAGAGTTTCAAATTTCTTCCTGCCTAAGTTTACCTCACCAAAACAATGACTCGCTCATATCTTTTCCTTTACATTTGACATTATAAATGATTCAAATGCCACCCTAACTTTCCTTAAATCAATGTGCTCACTAGGAACAAGAACTGTCTCACACATTTTTACATATGTTTAAATTCTAAAGTGCATTCAGCAGACATTAGTTCATGAAATTAAAAAATATAGAAAGGCCAAAATAGAACTCAAACCTTGAAACAGGCTTACCTGTGTCTATGGTACACATTTGAGAAAGTGCCTTTAGTATTTCTTCCTCTTTGCCCTTCAGCTCCAAACAGCAGTAGTAGGATAAGTCCTGCACAGAGAGAAAAACACAAATACTCAAGAAATTACATGGGGCAAAACTGCTAAGGAGCCATAACCCACATCAGAAAACCTCTAAGGGTCTAAGACAAAGCAATCTTCCTCAGTTAGCCAAAATCTGAAACCTGTTCACCTATTACACTAGCTAATATTCTGAAGTCAATCTGAATCAAAATCAAAATGAATCTATATTGAAAATGTAAATTAAAGTGTGTTCTACTTTTTTTGAAAGCAAATCCATCTTTTAGCTCATATTTATAGGTAAATGGTAAGTAGGGTATAAAAACTGCTACTTCTGGGGCCAGCAGGTGGCATGGTGGTTAAGGTGCTGGACTCCCATGTGGTGGATCACAGTTTGAGTCCCAGGCCCGGCAGCTTGAAACTCTCACAGGGCATGTGTATATGTGTGCCCAAAATCCCGAGAGGAGAATGGAAGAGAAGGGATTGCAGTGTGGCCGTCCTCCCTGGAGAGTGGTTTCTCACTGTCCCTCTCACTATCTCTGTCTCTCTAGCAAGCACACGCACCCTGTAACAAAAATCTCTCAAAAACACAAAATAAAACTGCCGCTTCTAACTTAATGGAGTAATCATCCCCCAGATATACCTAAGGTAAGAAATCAGAGTACCATAAGAAAGACAGTAATACATTCTGCAAAATTATGCTAGGAGTTCTCACTTCGGTTAGCTAATTTAGACCCTCAAGATCTCTTGACACCAAGTCTAGAGATACAATATTGCAATTAACTTATCCCATATCCCTCCCATACCCAATTAAAACCCCAATCTGCAACCAAGCGATGTACAAGGAAAAGTGGTAATGAGAGTAAGACCTTACTAATTTAAGTAAGATGAAGAGAGATAAGATGGAGCAAGTAAAATCAACAAACCAAAGAAAAATAGCAAGTTAATAGTCACTGAAGGTTTACCGAGAGCCAGGCACGGGGTTAAATCCTTACCTGGACTGTCACTTCGTCCTCCCAACAACCTAAGAACCAGGTACTGCTGTCCCCTTATTTGACAGAGGAAAATCTGAGACATAGAGATGGTTTCTTTGAAAACGTCACACAGTCAGTAATGCTGACTGGAAAAGCCAGCATTTAAACCCAGTTCTCTGACCTCCGATCCGACCCCTCTGCCAGGGCATCTTTAGCAATTCCAGTACACTCGGCAACTGGAACTACATGGCAAATGACTGCTGTGGTTGTGACAAACTCACACTGGTCAATGCCATCCCTCACACACAGGCACACTTCTGTCAGCGAGGCTGGCAGCGGCCCGATGACTCTCTCCTGAATTTGTACCACTGGGCCACAGCAGACAGACCTCTGCAGTCCCTGGGCTCAAATCTCAACTTCACCAATTTACTGGCTGGGGGTCAGTAAATTACTCAATCTCTCTATATCTCAGTTTCAACAGAAATTACTACTCTTTTACTGTTGTTGTAAGAATTAAATGAATAGGGAATAGCAGGTGGCGTGATGGTTAAGGGTGCTGGACTCCCACATGGCCAATCACAGTTCGAGTCCTGGACCTGGTGGCTTGCTTTCTCACTTTCTCTTCCTCTCCTCTCCTCTCCTCTTTTCTCTCTCTCTCTCTCTCCATCCCTCTCTGGTCAATTTAAAATAAATAAAGTTAAATAAAATAATTCTCTTAAAAAACGTAACTTTAAAAATATGTAAAAAAAATTGGGGGACCAGCAGGTGGCGTGGTGGTTAAGGTGCTGGACACTCCCACATGGCCGACCAAGGTTCGAGTCCTGGACCTGGTGGCTTCCTTTCTCACTTTCCCTCTCTCTCTTTCCTCCTCTGTGTCTCTCTCTGGTCAAATTAAAATAAATGAGTGACTAAATAAAATTAAATAAATAATTATAAAAAAAGGACTGTTCTTTAAAAAAAAAAAATGTAAAAAATTACAATTAAACAAATAAATCCATGTAAAGCACTTAAAACAGAGCCAGGAATATACTAAGCACCCAAAAATATTTCTTACTAAGATTGATCCAATGTTGAGAAAATATTTGATAAATTCAGCAAAAATTCTGCCTAAAATAAGAACTCATTCCTAAAATTCGAGAGGTGGCAGAATATAGTAGAAAAAGCACAGACCAGGAGCTGCCCAAGTGTTGTCTAGCTCCCCACAGGCTATGTGACCTTGGGTAAGACACTTCACCTCTCTGGAATCCAGATTCCTCAATGTAAATGAAGAATTTGACTGTAATCTATGATTCCTAGAGCTGAGTTCTCCAATCCTTTTAAAAGATTCTTGTGCTCACCTCACACCACTCAGAATGGCTAGTATCAAAATAACAGAAAGTAACAAGAGTTGACCAGGATGTGGAGAAATTGGGACCTTGTGCATTTCTGGTAGAAATGTAAAAAGGTACAGCTGTATGGAAAATGCTATAGCAATACTTAAAAAAATTTAACACAGAATTATCCTACGACCCAATAATTCCTCTTCTAGGTATAAATCCAAAAGAACTGAAAGTAAGGACTCAAATGACATTTGTATGCCCATGTCCACATCACCATTATTCATAACAGCCAAAAGGTGGAAGCAAAACAAATGTCTACTGACAGATAAGTGGGCAAATACAATGCAGTATACACATACAGTGAAATACTCCTCAGTCTTAAAAAAGAAGGAAATTCTGAACCATGCCACAGCATGGATCAACCTTTTTTTTTGGAGAGGTTTTGCTATAGGGTGCGTGCGCTTGCCCGAAAGACAGAGACAAAGAGACAGAAAGCAAGAAATCGCCCCCCAGGGAGGATGGCCACGCCGCAGTCCTTTCTCCTCCATTCTCCTCTCGGGATTTTGGGCACGCACGCACATGTACCCAGCGTGAGTTTTAAGCCACCAGGTCCAGGACGCAAACCACAGTCGACTACATGGGAATCCAGCGACATAGCCATTATGCTAACTGCTGGTACCCCATATTGATTATTCTGCTATATTGCCCTTAAGAGGCATCAGAGGATGCTAATACCGATAGCTTTCAAAACTTGGCCAATGCCATCCTGCCACTCGAAGAAAATGCCTTTCTGCAAAGAGCAAATGTCTAAATATGTACTGCAAGAGACAGAAAGCAACGGAATTAGCAACTGGGGGGACAATCAGATTAATATGTTTAAGAGCTCTAAAACTGTCCTCTCAAAAAGTTTACAATTTCTGGGCCAGCAGGTGGCATGGCAGTTAAGGTGCTATGTTCCCACATGGCCAACACGGTCCAGGTCCCAGACCTGGCAGTTGGAAAATCACACCACACACATGTGCATGCATACCCAAAATCCTAGGAGGAGAAGGGACTGCAGCAAGGCCATCCTCCCTGGGAGGTGATTTCTCACTTTCTCTCTCTCTGTTTCTCTCTCACTCCAATGAGTACACTCATCCTATGACAAAAATCTTTTAAAAAAAAAAAAAGAGTTTAATATTTCAAACATCTTTTCCACTGAGTCATAAACACCTAGAACAGCATTTTTGATACTGCTCAGGGTATACAGTAGGTTCTCAAATCTCTGCTGTTAATGAATGACTCCTACTGCTAGACTTGCCTGTATCGAATAAATCTTGAACATGGCCAGCAAGGCCCTGCAAAATCTGGCTTCTACTCCAGCCTTGTTCTCATTCTCTTCATCTCTGTCACAAAGAATTTCCCTCACCTCGCCACTCATCTGGCACCCTTCTGCCTCGCTCATTCTCCCATCTTATTTCTTTAAGCTCAGCTCACACATCACTGCCAGGAGAGGCCTTCCTGCTCTGTGACAAAGGCTCATCATACTGTACGCTCTTTCCATACAATCATGTATTTGGTTAATGGTCTGACTGGTGTCAGTCATCTCCAGTAATTTCATCTGTTTCGTCTCCAGCACCATGCAGAGCACTTCATGCACAGGAAATCATTTCTAAAATGAATGACCTCATAAACATGGCCTTGACATACCATGAAATAGCCTAAGAGTCTGTATCGGAAAGGGTCTAAACAAAAATAAGAAAAACCCCACAGGAAAAGCATACCTGAAGGAGGCAACGGCTTGTCATGGCTCGATAGCAGGCTCTGTGGCTCTTGACTGTCGGCCTCTCTCCGAGGCAGTAGCCCCACCTCTTGACCATGTGAAACCGTTTGGCGTGCCAGATGTGAGTTTCTAACCATATGTTCTTCTTTTGTCTACGGTTAAATTCTAGTGTCCGATTTATGTGACATCTCCGAGCTTTATGGCATTTATTTTTTGAATGTTCTTTTTTCTGATGTACGGCTTTTTCTGCCTGTAGTTTCAGAAAAAGGGTAGATGTTAGTCTGTAAGCACCTGCAGACAAAGCTGAATGTTATGAAGTCAAACAACTAAGTTAGATTGAATGGAGTAGAAGCAACCAGACCCACTAGTTTGCTTCAATATTTAATATGGTGGTTTCTCCAATGTAAGTAGAGATGGGAGGCAATGGGAAGGGTGAAGGTCTTCGAGATGCGCCAACCTCCAAAGTTAGCACAGTTCTCTCCCTCACTACCCAGGCAAGCTCCCTGGGCTACAAAGATTACAATACTTAGAAACGTTCAACACCATAACACAAGCTTAACGGGGCTACTAAAATTAGAGAGCAAGAAAGAATCACTAAAATGTTAGCTTTTGAGGTTGTTGTTTTAACTGGTAAGTTTCTAACTAAAACCAAACTTAAGACCAAAAATACAAACATGGGGAAGACCCATACATTTCAGATCGGCTACCTACAAATGTTAAGGTTAGCACTGGGAAAAGCCCTCCTGTGAAATCTAGAAAATCACACCCCACCAGGTTAGTTGTTACTCAATCTCTTCCACAGCCAAACTGAATTTGCGTGGAAAAAAAAATTTCCCCATTAGTTTGTGAGACCCTTAAATTTAAAATTTTTACCTTGCTGAACTCTAACCCTATCAGCAAACTAGAATGCATAGAAGGCAGCCCATTAAATAAATTTTCATTCAACTAGTAAAGTCATGAGTAGCTTAATCTTAGAATCTTCTAATTCAGAGTTTTTTAATTTGTCAGAGGGTGTGTGCTCGTCAAAGAGAAGAGCAGGAAAGAGAGAAAGGCAAAGTGAGAAAGCACCCTGCATGGAGAATGGTCGTACCTTCTCCTCTATCTCTCTTTTTGAGATTTTGGACGTGCACACACACACATGCCCAGAGTGTTTCTCATTCCCCTGGCCTGGACTCCAACCATGCAGTCGCTCATGTGGGACCTAGTTGCCTTTACCACCACGCCACCCATTGGTCCCAAGTCCAGAATTTTGAAAGCTAAAACACAATTAAACTTGTACAAAAATTAAAACGAAGCTCAAATCTTCAACTGTGAAAGAAACAAAAGGCAAATGCTAGGTACTGATGCTGCCTTTTGTAACTTCCAACCCCAAGATGGCCATGGCTCCAAAACACAGAACTACAACTGTTTATCTGGGAAGAGTATCAAAATTTTATTTTAATCTGGGAGGAAAACATCAACTATTCAAAACCATTTAAAAAGAGGGTTTCTGGGGTCAGCAGGTGGCATGAAGATTGGGTCATTGGACTACCATGTGGTAGACTACAATTTAAGTCCCAGACCTAGTATCTTGTTCTCTTTCTCTCTCTCTCTGGTGAATGTGTTCCTTGTCGTAAAAATTCTTTAAAAATAATGATAAATAAAATAAAATAAATAATTCTTTTAAAAAAAAAAAGAGGCGTTCTGGCCCAGCTATGGTAGTGTACGCTGGACACTCCTGTTTGCTGGGCTAAGGCCACAGGGAGGCCCAGTTCCATTCCCAGCCCACTAAAAAGCTGGACACAGTGGCACATGGCAGTGGTCTCAGCTGCTCCAGAGAGAGAAGCAGAAGTGTGACACAGAGAGAACCTGTCTGAAACCCTCCCACACATACCGTAACAAAAGGGTCGAAGGGGCCAACTTTGTGGCCTAGTGTTGGCAACTGGATCCCGCACAACTGACCCCATAGTTGGAGTCCTGGACCCAGCAGCTGAGAAATATGCTGAACGTGTATGCATGCCCAAAATCACAACAGGACGAATAAGTGGAGTAGAAGGGACTGCAGCATGGAGGAGAAGGGAGAGCATCCCCATGGGGTGTGCTTCGTGCGTCCTATAGCAAAATTCAGAAGCAGGGGGAGAAAAACACGTGGGGTAGGGGATGGTGAGATTCCTAGTGCTTTATTTAAAATCAGCTGTAATATACAGCTAACAACTACCCGCCAGTTTGACTTATAGAGAAAGCAGAGAGCTGGGTAATAATTGAACCAAAACTACTAAAAAAAAAAAAAGGCATGCCATCATAGACATGTTGTTTTCTGGGTTTTGTTTTAATAAATTCTATTAGGTCAAGAAAACTTCAGTTGAATGGAAATTCTTCTCAATTTCCTCTATGAACTACCAACCTACACATTCACAGGAAGTGAAACCTCTACCTCTTTCTGGGCCATCTCCTGTAACCGTCTGGGAAGGCGCTTGACATTGTGGCTCATGGCTCTTCGTCTCATGTGCCGGGGCAGAGTCTGGAAAACCAGTGAATTCGAAGACTTCTGGGACACGGCTTTTAACATAGCACTGATTTCAGCAGCTCGTGCTTGTGCAAAAGTAGAAGCTGACAAAGGAAATGACGACATCATTAAAAACAGGTCTTGAGTCAATGCTTTTTCTGGTGGATTTCAGACAGACAGATCTGAAGTACTCGAAATTCCAGTTCACCCACCACCTCACCTCCCGGTTAGATGAACACTGCTGGTGGAAGTTTCTTTTTCTTTTCTTTTTTTTTTTTTTTTAAATAATTGTTCGTTTTATTTTTAAAATTTGTTATAAGGCATATGCACTCACCAGAGAGAGAGAAAGAAAGAGAGAGAGAGAGCGCGAGCATGAGAGAGGGAAAGTGAGAAAGCAAGCTGCCAGGTCCAGGACTCAAACCATGGCTGGCCATGTGGGATTCCAGCACCTTTAACTACCACACCAGCAAATTGTTAATGGTAGTTTCTGTATACCCATTATGGAATTATTTTCCTTTGACGTCTATATTTTTCAAGTTTTCTATAAGAATTAATTTTTGGGGACCAGCAGATGATTATATTGATGATTACAGTAATCAGATGATTACAATAGATGATTACGGTAATGATTACATTGCTGGACTCCCACACAGTCAACCATGGTTTGAGTCATGGACCTGGCAACTTATCACGCCAGGAATGTGTGTGCATGTCAAGAAGGATCTTGAGAGGAGAATGGAGAAGGGATGGCAGTGTGGGCATCCCCCTCTTGGGGGGCAGTGTTTTCTCGCTTTCGGTCTCTGTGTCTCCAGCGAGCACACGCACTCTATAGCAAAAATCTCTTAAAAAAAAAAAAAAAAAGAATTCAATTTTACTTTTCTAATTAGGTAAAAAAAAAAAAAGAAAAAAAGTTTAAAAACCTAAAATTAAAAAAAAAAAAAAAAAAGCTTTTAAAAACATGAGGGGGGGGGGGTGGGGGACCAGCAGTTGGTGTAATAGCTATGTTGCTAGACTCCCGTGTGGTCCACCACAGTTCGTGTCCTGGACCGGGTGGCTTAAACTCATGCCGAGCATGTGTACGTGCGTGCCCAAGATCCTGAGAGGAGAATGGAGAAGGGATTGCAGCATGGCCATCCTCCCTGGGGGGTGATTTCTTACTTTCTGTCTCTCTGTCGTTCTGGTGAGCGCATGCGCCCTATAGCAAAAACCTCTCAAAAAAAACATGTGTTGGGCACCAGCAGTTGGCGTAATGGCTATGTTGCTGGACTCCCATGTAGTCGACTGCGGTTCGAGTCCCAGACCCGGTAGCTTAAACTCAAACCAGGCACATGTGCATGCGTGCCCAAGATACCAAGAGGAAAATGGAGGAGAGAGATTGTGGCGTGGCCAACCCCCCAGGGGGTGATTTCTCACTTTCTGTCTCTCTGTCTTTCTGGTGAGCACACAAGCCCTATGGCAAGAGCCTCTCAAAAAAAAAAAAAAAAAAAAAAAAAAAAAAATGGGTTGGAGGGGCCAGCAGGTGGCAAGATAGTTAAGGTGCTGAATTCCCACATGGCCAACCATGGTTTGAGTCTTGGACCCCAAGAGGAAAACGAAGAACAGACTGCAGCTTGCCCATCCCCCCAAAGGTGATTTCTTGCTTTCTCTCTTTTTGTCTCTCCAGCAAGCACACATGACCTATGGCATAAATCTCTCTCTCAAAAAAAAGAATATATTTAATTTTTTTAATTTATCTTTTCTTTCTTTATTTCTTTATTTTCTAGTTTTCTACTGGGTTCACCAGACAGAGAGAGAGAGAGAAAGCAAACCGCCAGGTCCAGGACTCAAAGCACAGTTGGCCACGTGGGAATCCAGTATCTTAACCACCATGCCACCTACCGGCCCCACCTCTGGCAAATTAAAAAATTAAATTAAATTAAAACAGGAGTCCACATGTAGCAAACACAGGCAATAAATATACACGCAAATATAATCACAACCATTTTTTTTTTTGAGGGGTTTTTGTTATAGGGCGCATGCGCTCACCAGAAAGACAGAGAATGACAGAGAGACAGAAAGTGAGAAATCACCCCCCGGGGGGATGGCCATACCACAATCCCTTCTCCTCTATTCTCCTCTCAGGATCTTGGGCACGCACGCACACGCGCTTGGCGTGAGTTTAAGCCACCACGTTTGGGACTCGAACCTTGGTCGACGACATGGGAGTCTAGCAACATAGCCATTACACCAACTGCTGGTCCCAATCACAACCATTCTTAAGTGAAATAATCACATAGGAAAACAAAGAAAAAACAAAATTTTGAGAGCGGCTTTGACTCTTAGGTTGTTTTTTCTTCGTATTTTCTGCTTTTCCAAATATATGATTATTATTAGATTTCTTTATTAAAAAACACTTTTCTTTTTGAAGTGTAACAGGGTGCTAGGAAAACTTAAGTAAAGTCCTCCAAGAAGGGAGAGAGACCAGAAAGTGCATGGAAGCTGCATGTAAGGACCATAGAGTATGTGGTTGTGGGTTTGGGGGGTGATGGGGGAACAATGGGAGATAAGGCCAGAAAGTGCCTGTAGACAGACCCTTGAGATAAAGGTCTTGGTTGCCGTTAGACAGTATTAAATGTGGTTCTATTTTTGGAGAATGCCATTCTGAGGAGTGTGGACAGCAAATTTAAAGGGGAAGAAAGGGACAGCCCTTTGGCCTAATGGTTATGGGAGCCAGACCCCACATGGCTGCCTGCAGTTCAAATCCCACCCCAGGTAAGTGTATGTGCATGCCCAAAGTCCTGGCAGGATGGATAAATGGAAAAGAGATTGCAGCATGGCCATGTCCTACTAAAGGGTGCTTTCTCTCTCTCCCACTCTCTCTCGCTGTCTCCCTTTGGCAAGAATGCATGTATCCTCAGGCTACTAAAAATAAAGGGTGTGATGGGGGCCAGAAGGTGGTGTGGTGGTTAAGGTGCTGGACTCTAACATGGCTGGTCACAGTTTGAGTCCCAGACCTGATGGCTTGCCTTCTCACTTTCTCTCTCTCCATCTCTCTCTGGTAAGCACACTTGCCCTGTAGCAAATTAAAATAATAATTTAATTTAATTTTTTAAAAAATTAAAGGGAAAGAGAAGCAGGTAGAGATTAAGACAAAAAGGAATAGTTCCCAAACACTTGGGAAGATGGGTAAGAGGGGCCATGAGATGGCATGGTGGTTATGGCACTGGACTCCCACATACCTGGCAGTAATTCAAGTCCTGGACCTGGTGGCCTGAAAATCATGCCAAGCATGTGAGAGTGCATGCCCAAAATCCCAAGAGAAGAATGGAGGAGAAGAGATTGTGGTGAGGACATCCCTCCTTTCCCCTTTGGGGTATGATTTTTTTCACTGTCCCTCTGTCTCTGTCTCTCTCTGGCAAACACACACACCCTATGGCAAAAACCTAAAAAAAAGAAAAAGGAGAATGACTAAGAGAAAGAGATGCTGCAGAAGGAAAAGCCATCAGGCCTAGGGAAGCTATGGCCAAAATCCAAGCTGCAGGTGAGAAGGGCCTGGAGTGGAGGCAGCGAAGAGAGAGGCAAAGGAGGTAGAGCCAAGACACTGCAGAGCCACGTGGTTAGCAATCCTGGCCGCACTAGAGACAAGCAGCTCCTGTCACAGTCACTTACCGACAAAGACCTACCAGTTATGTACTTGGGGATCTCCTGCGATGTCGTGCCCTCAGGACCTGCTTTCCAGCCTCCCTTTTTCTTAAATACAGCTTTAGAGGAAGACTGGTCGTTCACCTCAGGCTCGGGTAGTGAATGGGGTGTCATTTTGGCTTGCCGCTGTCTTGAAGTTCCAGAATGAGGCTCTAATACATTTTCAAAAGAAAACAAAAGAAATATGTCACTTTTACCAAAGATAGGGATTGTTGTAGAGACTAACCATTGTTGGATGGCAACACCAATCGTGTTTTTAATCCCATAACCCTACAAAGTGGCTATTTCTTTTTTTTTGGAGAGGTTTTTTTGTTTTGTTTTGTTTTTTTGGTTTTTTGGGTTATTTTTGCTATAGGGCGCGTGCACTCGCCAGACAGACAGAGAGAGACAGAGAGACAGAAAGCGAGAAATCATCCCCCAGAGGGGATGGCCACGCCACAATCCCTTCTCCTCTTGGGATCCTGGGCACGCACGCACATGCGCCCGGCATGAGTTTCAAGCCACCGGGTCCGGGACGCGAACCGCGGTCGACTACGTGGGAGTTCAGTAACAGAGACATTACGCTAACTGCTGGTCCCCAAAGTGGCTATTTCTCTCTTTAAGAGGAATCTAAGGTAGGGAGGTGATTTATTGCCCAGCCCAAGATCACAAAACTCATTGGCAGCGCAGTAGGTCATTGTATCTGTTTGATCTAAAGATCCTCAGATATAGCGGAGACCAGAGAAATTTCCCCCGTATAAATACTGCACCATGAATTTAAAATTTTCACTCCTTGCTGTGGTTTAACGTTTGTGTCTCCAAAATTCTTAGGCTGAAATCTTAACCCTCTAGATGATATTAGGAGAGTGGGCCTTTTGGAGGCTCTGCCCTCATGAATAGGATTAGTACCCTTAAAAAAGAGGTTAGAGACCCTCGCTCCTTCCACTATGTGAAGTCACAGGGAGAAGGCACCCTCTGTGAATCAGACTGTGGGCCTCACCAGACACTGAATCTATAAGACCCTGATCTTGGACTCTTCAACCTCCAGAACTATGACAAATGCATTTCTGTACTTTTTAAGATTAGTTATTTAATTTCATGTTTTGTTTTCTTTTAATTTGGTATAGGGCACATGTGCCCACCAGAGAGAAAGAGAGGGAGAGAAAGTGAGCAAGTCACCAGGTCGGGACTTAAACTGCAGTCAGCCATGTGGGAGTCCAGTGCCTTAACCACCATGCCACCTGTTGGTTCAATTTCTGTTATTTTTAAATGACCAAGTTTATGGCATTTTGTTATAGTAGCCCCAACAATACTACCTTAAATTCAATAATCCATATGATTTTATATATTCAGTCTTCTATCTTAATTGACTGACATACTCAAATCGAGAGCTACCATGCTAAATTAAAGAAGAAATTAGGACCAGCAGGTGGCACAGTGGTTAAGGCACTGGACTCCCACATGGCTGACCAGTTTGAGTCCTTGACCCAACAGCTTAGAAATCATACTGGATCATACATGCCCAGAATTGTGAGGAGGAGAATGGAGAAGAGCCTGTGGCATGGCCATCTTCCCAGGGAATGATGTCTCACTTTCTCTCTCTTTCCCTCTCCATTCCTATCACCCTCATGAGCATACATGCCCTATAGCCAAAACCCTTAAAAAAAAAAAAGAAGTAAAAGCAAAGTCTCAATACAAATGTCTAGATATTTAACCCATTCTGACTTTAAGATCGCATTGAATATCTGTCTGTGAAAGAAGAGAGAGATCAGTGAAGAAGTTTATGATGTCCCTGCTTATTTTCACTATGTTGTTAATTTTTAAGTCACTATAATCTTGCCTCATTTTATGAGGTCTGTCATTGAGGTTTAAATGAGATAATATGACAGGCTTACGACATGGCATAGTATGCATCCACTGCTGGATCTGAATCTAGATCTTTTAAATGTAAATCTAAAATTTACTTAATCAAACCCAATGCACATTGTTCTTTGAAGCATTCCAAAAAAGTTCTTGGCCACCTATTTTTGCTGTTTTCCTAAACTGGCATTTTCTACTGCTATACCAATAAACAACAGTCACCTTATCACCTCACAATGTTTTAAAGTCAGCACCCAAGTTAAATGTAAACATAATGATGTTATTCTAAATTTCTCTAAGAAAATATACAAGTATAATTTAACAATAATTGATGTTTAAGTAGAAATATCATCAGCGCTAATATATGTATAGTCAATTTCCATTATTCATAGTAGTTATATCCTATAAGATCATGGTGAACGCAGAATTGGAGAGTACTGACTGAACCACCACTCCAAGGGGGTGTGTGAGTATGTGTCTCAATCTCATGTAGATCATAATCTAAAATTCTAAATACAGCTCATTATGGTATGTTCTAGTTCCTTTATCTTACAAGAGAAAATGCGTTCAGCAGTGTTAGTGACTTGCATGAACATGCCCCACAGTTGAGATTCGAACCCAGTCAGGGCTGGGGCTTCTTGCACTCTACCACACTGCACTTCTGTCTTCATTCCCTGGCCATCTCTGGAGGAGAGCCAAAACCAGAAGGCAGCTGGGAACTCATAGGAGTGTACGCACAAGGCAACTCGAACTAGTACCATTTTATGCAGGTCCATGAATGATCACCAAAGCTTCACAAGTACTGATTTGGGAGTTGCAAATAAACTTTATTCAGTAGACAAACTTGCAAATATAAAATTGAAGAATAACCGTCGTCTGCAGTTTAACTTAACTCACTTACTATTTAGATAATAACTATCCAAAGGAGCTGACAAATGCAATTTGATCTAAATGGGAGTGGAGATGACATCATGAATAGCTTACCTTGTTTTGGAGTTTGGAAAGGTTTCCCACTTCCATTGTGGTGTTTTGCACCTTTATCGACCACAAAGCCAGAGGATAAAGTCACATTGGTGGGCTGGTTTCTCATTTTCTTAGCATGTTTTCTTTCTTTTGCATTAGACATTTCTGGAAGGAAGATAATAAATTAATTCAAAGATAGGGAACTTCCATTCGAAAGTAAAAATGAATTTAATGATGGTGGCCAGATGTGGCACACTTTGAGGCTGACCTACATGGAAGTTTCTGGGTTCGTGTGGAAACCTCCCTAAGTATGCCAGATGCACATGTGCCTGTGATCCAGGACTGGCTGGAGCCTGAAGTGCACTGCAGCATTGGGATCCTATTAGAAGTGTTATCTCTTTGTCTCTCTGTCTCTTTCTCTCTCTCTCTTTCTCTCTCATGGAAGAAATAAACTTTAAAAATACATAAAGTAATTAAATATTTGTATGGCTCAAAATTTGATCCTTCAATATAATATGTCTTCCTTATTTTTTTTTCTTTCTTTTTTTCTATTTCTTTTTTGGGTGGGGAGGTTTTTGCTATAGGGCGTGTGCACTCACCAGAGACAGAGACAGAAAACAAGAAAACATCCCCCTGGGGGATGGCCACGCCGCAATCCCTTCTCCTCCATTCTCCTCTCGGGATCTTGGGCACACATGCACATGCGCCTGGCATGAGTTTAAGCCACCAGGTCTGGGACTCAAACCGCGGTCAACTACATGGGAGTCCAGCGACATAGCCATTACGCCAACTGCAGGTCCCAATCTTCCCTATTATTATAGGTAGACTGATGTTAGAAAAATGGCATCATGATAGTGAACTACACGAGGGATTCACAACCTAAGGCACCTCCATGGGGACCATGAAGGGTATTAACACCAAAAACTTGATTCAATAGGAAAAGAATAATTCTGTTGATGGAAGAGACTATGTTAGAACATGTTGGCAATTTGCACTGCCAAATATTAGGTTGAGAAAGTCATGACATGATTTTGTTTTCCCATGTAAAAATGCATCATGACTTGCCAACAATCCAATAATTAAATCAAATATTGGCAATGCATGAAGTCTGTTGGAATAATAAAAAATGATGTATGACTTAGATTGCTACACTGTGGTAAAATTAGGCCAGTCACAGTGGCCTGGCAGTAGGGCACTGCTGTACAATATTGGAGCCATATGAGAGGCCTCGATTTGGTCCCTGGATGGACTTGAACATGCCGAGCACAGTGATGCTGGCTTGGCTGGAAGGTTAGAGGGAAGAGGACTGCAATGTGGCAAGACCCTGTTTGTCTTGCTCTTTCTCCTTTTCTCAAGAAATAAAATAAGCTTCAAGAAAATTAGGAATCAAATGATGGCACAGCAGTAACACACTGAACCCACATGAGAAGGTCCCCAGTTCAAGTCCCAGGGCCTGCCTATGTATGCTGGTCTCATGCACACACGTGTGTGCCCACGATCCAGGTACATGTTCTCTCTCTTTCTCAGAGGAAAGAAATAAACTAAAAAATTTAACTGTAAGCCTTTTTAAACAAATCAGTTAAAACATTTTACATTGATTATTAAGTGAAATAATAGCCATCCAAATCAATGAAATATAGAACACCCTATTTAAAAGTGATAAACTCTATAAAAACTGAACTAAGTTATTGATACTTTCATTTCAACTACTGAGATAAATTCCACTCATTAATTTATGATGATTTCTGTTTAAGAAAGATAAAGGGGAAAACAAACAAACAAAAAACAGAACCTGATTAAGTTACTTGGTAGTTTACAACGCTCACACTTAATACCTCTGTTTTTTTTTAAATGACCCCAGTTTGAAACACCTGATCTCTATTTTGAAATGAAGTTAATTAATACCATAACCTATTAGACATTTAACTTTCATCAACACATGGCCCAATTGTAAGATAAAGGACAATTTAAAAAATAACTACCAGCAAATCCTGTGGCCTAGTGGTTAAGGGATCAGGATCCCCCATGGCGAACCACAGTTCGAAACCTGGACCTGGCTTTTGAAAAATACACTGGGCACATGTGCATGTGTGCCCAAAATCCCAACAGGGAGGAGAAATGGAGAAGGGGCTGTGGTGTGACCACACTCCACTGGGGAGTGCTTTTTCCCTCCCCTTCTGGTATGCACACTCTGGTGATTTAAAAAAAAAAAGTAATCTTAATAAAATAATAAGAACAGCCCTTTAGGCTAGTGGTTAAGGGAGCTGAATTTCACATGGCTGCCCACAGTCCGATTCTGGTCCCTGTGCCCAGCATGCCTGTGCATGTGCCAAATCCTGACAGGATGGAAAAATGAAAGAAGAATCATAGTATCACCACACCCTGTTGGGAAGTGCTTCCTCTCTCTGGCAAGCACACAGACACTGAAGCAATTAAAAAATAAAATAAAATAATAAAAAATGCAGTGGTTCAGACTTGACATAAAATCTGCCAAAAGCATAAAAGTATTTTGTTTCACAAGAAATATTTTATACAAGTTAAATTATTTGTAAGAGTCACAAAAAAGCTATTTATCTAAAGAACTTTATGGTAAATTATGTTGTAAGTAAAAAGTGTCTACTATTTATTCAGTTTAACCGAATCTAACAAGCTTCTGTTGCGTTGTCTGAAAAGTCATGCTGCATTTTTTGCACAGAAAAACACATCATGACTTTTCGGACAACCCAATAGATATCTACCATGTACCTAATAGTTTCAAGCTACAATACCAAAGTAGCATAAGGATGTGGTCTCTTTTCTTCAGAATTTAGTCCTCGTGGACAACTAACATTAGTTGAGAACTTTACATGCTTCTTATTCTACAAATTTTACATTAGTCATTTAATTCTCTTAACTCTATATGATACTAGTATTCTTCTCATTTTATAAATGAAGAAACTGAAGCACAGAGAAGTTATATAACCCACACAAGACCACTAGATTGAGAACATGCCAGGATTCAGACCAGGCAGTCTGGCTCTATTTACCGATCTTAAAACACAAAACAATTAGATAACAAGGCCACATATAATAAAATACCACATTTCACAATATAACACAGTAGAATATTGGATGAGGGAAAAGAAAAAAACATGAATCAGCAAGAAAAAAAAAATCAATGGGAAAAGAAGAATTCAGTTAGGTGTAATTTGTATAACAGAGAAGAAAGAATAGCCAGGAACCTACTATGTGAACACAGGCCAGAGAGCTCTGGACGATTGAAATGGGAAAAGACAGAAGAAGATGAACCCGAACAGACAAGGGAAGTCAGACCAGGTCTTTTCATTCCAAGCTAAAGCTTTACTCCAACCTAGGAAAAAGACCTGAAGGGTCTTCCTGAAGTAGGAAAGCTGACCCTTAGCAGTATGAAGGATAAAAGGGGGGGGGGGGGGGGGGGGGGGGGGGGGGGGGGGGGGGGATTTTCTTTTTTTTTAAGAGAGATTTTTGCTATAGAATGCGTGGGTGAGACAGAAAGCCAGAAATCACCCCCCACAGGGAGGATGGCCATGCCACAATCCCTTCTCCTCCAGTCTCCTCCTGAGATTTTGTGCACTCACACACTCGCCCTGCCTGAGTTTTAAGCCGCCTGGTCGGGACTAGAACCGTAGTCCACTATGTGAGAGTCCAGCAACATAACCATAAGACGATCTGCTAAGAATTTTCTTATATTTCTTTTCCAAAGCCTCGGAGGACAAAGATCTTACCTTTTTTCACTGATTCATTTGTAGCATTTAGCACAGTTCCTTGCCAAAGTAGGGACTCGCTATATAGTACTGTTGAAAGTACACATGCATGCATAAATGAAGACGTGAACATGCCAATAATGCATGTATTAACAGGATGAGAAATGTTTAACCATGTACCATCCATCCCTCTGACACAGCATAACCTGCCCCACATCAGCTCTGGGGCCATGAGTTAGACCAAGATCTCTATCGTTCTATCTGAAATCCGATCTCAGTCTCCAGATCTCTGTTCAGATGGAAGGACACCTTGTAAAACCAGAGGAGCACTCAAGAGAAGTAAACATGAGAGGACCGGGAGGGGACATCGTCCAGATCTCAAGCGCGATCTCTAGAGTGACCCATCTTATTCCTCTAGAGTAACAGAAGAGGTGCTAGCAGTTCCCAGAACAGCCTCCGCCCGGCGGGGCAAAGACAGGTTGTTGGGGGCTGGGGATCGAACGCACGAGACAGAAGAGTCGGAACTGAGAACAGGGCCCGGGGTAGCAGGCAGCAAGGAAAGAAAAGGTCCGCGGAGTCGGAAAAGGAGAAGATTCGCAGCGGAGATGGGCCCGGGCGGGGGACCGCCACACAATCCCTTCAATTCGCAGACCCTGGCAGTCACCAGCCTTCTGCCACCTACCTGCAAACGCTCGGAGGGCTCCACGGGTCAGAATGACAAGCCGCGACGACAACCCCCGTGGCGGCGACTTGCGCCGCGCGCAAACTAAAGGGCGCATGCGCAGTCCTGCCGCTTCCTCCACGTGGCCTGGAGTGGCGCCAAGACTACAACTCCCAGAATGCAGAGCGAACCAGCCGTCAGCGAACACTTGTGGGTGGAGACGCTACCCGGAGCTGGTCAGTCTGCTGGGAAGCGAGCAGAAGAGCTGGGTTAGGACTACTTCTCCCAGAGGGGGCAGCAAGAGAGAATTAGCCATGTCGTCCCTCATCAGAAAAGTGATCAGCACCGCAAAAGCCCCAGGGGCCATTGGTCCCTACAGGTAACATGGCTTATGCGATCTCTGACGGTCTCCGGGAGTTGTGGATTGGGGTTTCGGGGCTGAGACTACTTAGGGGCAGAGCCATAGCGGGCCTCGGGGTTCGTCCACACCCACGCCGGAACTCGCGAGGAAACTGAGTCCGGAAAGGGGCATTGTACCCGGGAGGCCCACGGGGAGTTGGAATCCCCGATGTGACAGGTAGCCTGGGCTGCAGGGGACTTTGTGTCCCCTGGGGCTGCTGCTTTCAGGAGCCCAGCCTGCCAGAACACTTTCTTTGGTTTCAAGTGTTCGGACGCCGTTTTTTGTTTAGGGAGGGGGATAATTTTTTTTTTTTTTTTTTTTTTTTACTGCTTTATTTGAGATATAATTCACATACCATAAAATTCATCCCTTTAACGTGTGTAATTCAGTTATTTTACCGTACAAAGTGTGCAGCCTGTTTACTCAGAAGATTTTCATCACACCAAAAAGAAATCCCATAGCTATTAGCATTCACTCCCCATTCTCCTAGCCCCCAGGCAACCGGTCATCTGCTTTCGATTTCTATGGACTTGCTTCCTCTAGCCATTTCCGATAAATGGAGTCATAGGTTTGTAAGCCTTTGTGAGTGGCTTCTTTCACTTCACCCAATGTTTGCTCAACCCTCTCTTTAATTCAAAGAAGTAAACCCTATCAATTAGTATGGTGTCTCTTCTGGAAAGAGCTGAATTCTTTTAGTGGCAATGCTCAGTAAATTCCTGCACATCTACCCAAGCAACTGATTTCTACCACACCTACAGAAATGTGTTGTGATGTTTATGAATTTGTTGCCCATGCTTATTTCAGATATAAACCACAGCAAAGATTATTTTCCAAGATTGCCCGACATGCACAGAAATGCATGCATGTGTGCATTTAGGTTCTCTTGTCAGGTGTGCTTAAAAATAGATTAATTTCCTTTTTAAAAATTTGTTATCTTAAGATCTCTCAGCTTTAAACTATTAGATCTCATTCTATGCATTCTTGGAGACTTTCTTTCCTAGTTTTTTTTTTTTTTGTTTATTCGTTTGTTTTTTAGGGTTTTGTTTTTTGGGGGGGTTTGGTTTTTTGTTTTTGTTTTTTGGGTTGTTTTTTTTTTTTTTTGCCATAGGGCACATACGGTTGCCAGAGAGAGACAAAAAAAGTAAAAAACCAGGATGGGATTTAAGAGGAGATGTGGTTGGGGGACCAGCAGATGGCATAATAGCTACAACACTGGTCTCCCATGTAGGCGACCATGGTTCGAGTCCCGGACCCTGTGGCTTAATCTCATGCCGGGCACATGTGCGTGCATGCCCAAGATCCTGAGAGAATGGTGGAAAAGGGATTGTGGCGTGGCCATCCCCCATGGGACGTGATTGCTCACTTTCTGTCTTTCTGGGGCACACATGCACCCTATAGCAAAAAAAAAAAAAAAAAACACCTCTCCAAAAAAATAAAAATAAAAAAGAGGAGATGTGGTTGTTCTGGTTCCTGTTACATGCATTAATTTGAAATGTTTCCTTTTCCTCCCCCATTTGTGTGATAGTCTTCCACACTGGATTGCTTGTTATACATGTTTGTATCCCTGAAATGCTTGTCATGTAGGAGACATTCAGTGCCTATCTGTCACAGTTCAAATCTGTTAGTTGTAGAAGTTTTCCAGTTTAGGTTCTTTTGACAGTGAACAGAAACTAACAGACACTACAAAGTGTGTGTGTGTGAATATAATTATATATACATATATGATAGCATGTGTGTGTGGGTGAGAGAGACAGAGAGAAAGAGAAGCACCTATGACAGGATTTTGTCACACAGTGATCCCTTTCCCCGGCCCTTTAGTTCCTCAAGATCCTGTGTAGACCTGGCATGTTTTCTTCTTTTTTTTTTTTTCTTTTTTTTTTTTGGTTTAATAAATTTTTATTTTTCCAAATGTACAGTTGGTTATGCCTGTTTATGCATCTTCACCTGCAGCTGGGGCATCTCCACCCTTGGTATTTCTGGTGTAAATTACTTGAGGCTCTGTGCTTTGAAACTAGTTTGATAAGTCCTTTACTAAGCAGCTCCTGAAGTGCTGCCCTGGCCAGGGAATCACGGATCTTCAGCCTCTCAGAAACCACAGCAGGGGTTATGAGCTTATAGTTGGGAACTTCCTTGCAGAGTTTGTCATATGTAGCTTTGTCAAACAAGACCAGGTTATTGAACTTGTCCCGAACTTTGCCTTTGGACCACTTCTTTTTGGCCTTGCCCCCAGATTTGTTCACTGTGTCTTTGTCTTTCTTGGCTGACTTTCCGGTGTCTTTCTTCTTCTTGTCGTTCTTGGGCGCCATCGCGAAGCCAGGAGGGCAGCAGCGACCACCACAGCCTCGCTAAGATGTCGGACAGAAAAAAAGCTGGACTTGGCATGTTTTCAAGCCCAGTTAGAGATCTGAACCCACAGTCAACCATGTGCATTACAGCCTTGTAGGGCTCTTGTGCCACAGTGGCTGAGCCATACAAACTACATTTTGAAAAGGAACAATGAAAACAGAGTAACAGGGCATATTTTAGAGAAGAATTGAAGTAAACAACTACATCAGCAGGTGGCTTAGTGTTTAAGGCACCGAACTCCCACATGGTCAGCCACGGCTCAGTCCTGGCTGCTGAGTCCAGGCCCAGTGCTGGGTGTGTGCATACCTGCCCAAAACCCCAAGAGGAGAATGGAGAAGAAGGGATTGCAGCTTGATCATCCGCCCGAGAAGTGCTTTCTCACTTTCTCTTTCTCTCTAGCAAGTGCATGTGTCCTATAGAAAAATTTTATTTTATTTTATTTTATTTTATTTATTTATTTATTTTTGGAGAGGTTTTTGCTATAGGGCGCGTGCGCTCGCTAGACAGACAGAGAGAGACAGAGAGACAGAAAGCGAGAAATCACCCCCCAGTGGGGATGGTCACGCCGCAATCCCTTCTCCTCCATTCTCCTCTCGGGATGTTGGGCACCCACGCACACGCACCCGGCGTGAGTTTTAAGCAACCTGGTCCGGGACTCGAACCGCGGTCGACTACGTGGGAGTCCAGCGACATAGCCATTACGTTAACTGCTGGTTCCCTAGAAAAAAATTTTTTAAAAAGAAAGAAATTCAACTCACGCCAGGCGTGTGTGCGTGTGTGCCCAAGATCCTGAGAAGAGAATGGAGGAGAAGGGATTGCGGCGTGGCCATCCCCCCGGGGAGTGATTTCTCGCTTTCTAC
The DNA here is from genome assembly GCA_026018925.1 of Tupaia tana. NCBI lineage: Eukaryota > Metazoa > Chordata > Mammalia > Scandentia > Tupaiidae > Tupaia > Tupaia tana. The sequence continues at coordinate 52,902,560 of JAKSZU010000008.1, read as the reverse complement.
CTCTCCGTCTCTCTCTGTCTGTCTGGCGAGCGCACGCGCCCTATAGCGAAAACCTCTCCAAAAAAAAAAAAAAGAAAGAAAGAAATTCAAATAAAAAGTGTTATAGAAGTCTAGCTGGAGGGACCAGCGGGTATCGTAGTGGTTGAAGACTAGACTCCCTCATGACTGACCACAGTTTGCGTCCTGGACCTGGCAACTTGCTTTCTCACACTCTCTCTGGTCAAAATGAAGACTAATAATAAATAAAATTAAATAAATAATTCTGTTTTTTGGGGGAAAAGGTTTTTGCTATAGGGTGCATGCACTCACCAGAAAGACAGAGACAGAGAGATAGAAAGCGAGAAATCACCCCCCAGAGGGGATGGCCACGCTGCAATCCCTTCTCCTCCATTCTCCTCTCGGGATCTTAGGCACACACGCACATGCACCCAGCATGAGTTTAAGCCACCGGGTCCGGGACTCAAACCATGGTCGACTATGTGGGAGTTCAGCGACATAGCCATTACGCTAACTGCTGGTCCCCCCAAATAAATAATCCTTAAAAAAGAAAATGTCTAGCTGGAGGGACCAGTAGATGGTGTAATGGTTACATCACTGGACCCCCCCATATGGCTGACCATGGTTCAAGTCCCTGACCTGAAGGCTTAAAACTCACACTGGCCACGTGTGTGTGCGTGCATGCCCAAAATCCCAAGAGGAGAATGGAGGAGAAGGGGTTGCAGCATAGCCATCCCCCCGGAGAGTGAGGTCTTGCTTTCTGTGTCTCTGTCTCTCCAGTAAGCGCACACGCCCTATAGCAAAAATCTCTTTAAAAAAATAAATAAATAAAGTCTAGCTAGAAGGACCAGCACATGGAGTAATGGTTACGTTGCTGGACTCCCAAATGGCCCACTGCGGTTTGAGTCCCAGACCTGGCTGCTTGAAATCCACACTGGACACATGTGTGTGCATGCCCAAAATCCTGATAGGAGAATGGAGGAGAGGAGAAGGAATGTGGCATGGACAGCCACTGGTGCAGGGGAGTGATTTCTCACTTTCTGTCTCTCCGTCAAGCGCACATGCCCTATAGCAAAAATCTCTCTTAAAAAAAAAAAAAGTCTAGCTAGATAGTGCAGTTGATTCAACACCTGAAGCCTGCTCTCTCTTTGGTAAAAGCGATGTTTCTTGGGGGGTTGGCAGGTGGCATGGTGATGGAGGTACTGGACTCCCACGTGGCCGAATGCACCATGCTCCTGCACCTGGCTGGTTGCTTTCTCACCTTCTCTCTCTCTCCCCTCTCTCTCTCTCTCTCTCTCTCTCTCTCTCTCTCTCTCTCTCTCCCTCCTGTCTCTCTCCAGTCAAATTGGATAATGATAATAATAATAAATAAAGTTGAATGAATAGTTCTCTTTTTTAAAAAAGTGATGTTTCTTTAAACTTGTTTTCTAAAAATAATATTTTTTCTTCCTTAATGAAAACAAAAACTGTAAAGGCATAATTGCAGATACTGATTGATATTTATTCAGCCCTGCATAGTGTTCTGAGTGCTTTATAAGCAGTCACTGTGACAGTCCCATTTTTCAGATGAAGAAACTGATGTAGTCAATGTTATGTGATTTTCCAAGGTCACACCACTCCGTGGTGTAACAGTTTGCATTTGGGCAACTTTTTAAAAAAAGAATACAAAACACTAGGTCACTAAAAATGATGCTTATTTTCAAGGTTTTATGTTGAAGATAAAACCATTTCCCAACTAATTCTATCCTGGTAATTTATTGGACATATTTTAAGAACCATTTAGAACCTGAAGGTTTTGTGCATGGACTTTATAATGAGTCCACTTTTTGAAAGTTCTGGGTCGGTCCAGGAAGAATTCAAATGTGTTGAACTTTCGGTCCCTGGCCTTGGGATAGATGGGGGTGTTGTCACTAATTAGCTAGTCAGCTCAGCACATTTCAGGAATACTTCAGCACAAAACCTTGAGAGATTGCAACATCAAATTGCTATTGCATTGCTGTCCGTGTTGCTAGCACATCATCCAAATAGCCATAGATTCTTAAAGCGAGAGCCCATATTACCATGTGGCAATAATGTGAGAATTGTCAATATGCTTTTGAAAGTGTTCCTACTCTCTGATGTGGAAATAGAATACACACTTTTACATTTCCTGAAGCTTAACAACTTGTCTATGAGGGATAGAATTTTTCATTTTTATGGTTTTTGCCATAGGGCACATATGCTCACCAGAGAGAAACAGTGAGATATCAGCCACCGGGGGGATGGCCACACCACAGTCCCTTCTCCATTCTCCTCCTGGGATTCTGGGCACACGTGCACACATGCCCGGCTTGAGTTTCAGGCCACTGGATCTGGGACTTGAACTGCAGTCAGCCATGTGCGAGCCCAGCATATGTAAGCACTCTGACATCTGCTGCCCTCCCCTTACTTTTAATATTCTGAAAATAAATTGCATTTTACTATTAAAGTTCTTCATAAATGATAACACATATAGGCTTAAACTGTATTTCAAATATGGGAAATGTTGAAGGCACTAGATTTTGCAAAGGATCCAGGGCAAACAGCCTAATTCTACACAGGGTAGTTAATAGAAATAGTGCTATTCAACCTGAGAAAAGGTTACAGATTAACCAGCTTCGCAGTTATCCTTTTGGACCTGGATGAAAACCAGATGGTTGAGAAAAAATTTGTAGTATTTCTGAATCCTGTTAGCAAGCTTAACTGAAGAAGTTACCTTCTTCAGTTCTCCAGAGCAGATAAGTCTTGCTTAAAATGATGTTTATTGGTAGCCAAAATTGTTTATGCTACTAAGTGTTTAGAGACCAAAGCATCAACAAGTAGTTATAGTGTGTCTTTGTTCAGGAATCACCCAGGCCTTGCAGCTACTGAAACGTGGCAGACACTCCCTGACTCTCAGGAGTTTAGAGTAGGAGATAGGTTAAGAACAGGACTCGCTATAACACGAGACGGGACCCTGTAAATCATGAAAGAAAGGCCCAACCAGAGGACCCCAGGGATTCAGAGGAAACAAAGATTCAGCTCATTGCTCAGGGAAAATAGTGTGTGTGTGTGTGTGTGTGTGTGTGAGAGGGAGGGAAAGAGATGGTTCTCAGTTTAGTTTTATTTATAAATTTAAAATATTAGAAGTGTGGAGCTGGCAGGTGGCATGGTGGTTAAGATGCTGGACTCCTACATGCCCAACCACAGTTTGAGTCCTGGACCTGGCATCTTGCTTTCTTACTTTCTCTCTCTCTCTCTTTCTCACTCTGCCTATCTCTGATCAAATTAAAATAAATAAATAAATAAAGTTAAATAAAATAACTATTTTTTTTTAAATACTAGAAGCAATGGTGATTAGTTAAATAAAATATAGCTAGGGCCAGCCCATGGCTTGGTAGTTAAAGCATCTGAATTGACATGCCCAACTGTGTGGTTGAGTCCTGGACCACAGCTTGAGAAACATGCCAGTCACGTGCCCAAAATCCCAAAGGAAGGCCAAATGGAGGAGAAGGTATTGTGTCATGACCGTGCACCATAGGCACAATGGGTTTTCTTGCTATCTCTCTCTCTATCTCTGGCAAGAACAAGCACCCTCTGTCAAAAAAAAAAAAAAAAAAAAAAAAAAAAAAAAAAAAAAAAAAAAAAAATTGGGGACCAGCAGTTAGCGTAATGGCTATGTCGCAGGACTCCCACGTAGTCGACCGTGGTTCGCGTCCCGGATCCGGTGGCTTAAAACTCACGCTGGGCACATGTGCGTGCGTGCCCAAGATCCTGCCAGAGGAGAATGGAGGAGAAGGGACTGTGGCGTGGCCATCCCCCCTGGGGGGTGATTTCTCGCTTTCTGTCTCTCTGTCTGGCGAGCGCAAGCGCCCTATAGCAAAAAAAAAAAAAAAAAAAAAAAAAAAAAAAAAAAAAAAAAAACCTCTCTAAAATAAATAAATTTTTTTTTTTAATTTTAACATGGGTATACTTTTACTATATCTACATAGTGAGACACTCTGTAGCAGTGAAGAAAGTATGAAGAAACATTCTACTCGTATGTTTTTGCGTAGAAAAGTATGTTGTGACTTTTCCAACAACCCAGTAGTTATGGAAAGATCTTCAGGATCTATTGTTGTGTGAAAAAAAGCAAGTGTATGAGTGTTTAATATGCCATATTTTGTATAAAAGGAGGAAGAGAAATATGTACTTGTTTTCACTCTTACAGCATGAAGAAATTCGAAAAAATACAGAAATAACAGTGGTTATCTGGAGATGCTGAGAAATTGGGTTAAACAAGGAAGAAGGATGGTAGACTTTTCCCTGTGATACTTTGTATCTTTTCTGGATTTTTGAAATGGAATGTTCTCCTAGTCAAAAAAAAATTACATTATAAGAAAATAAAATAGATTTGGTTACCAGTGTTTTGTTTTGTTTTTGATTGCCAGAGGGTGCATGCACTCACAGGAGAGAGAGACAGAGAGAGAGGGGAAGAGAGAACTCACCCTTGCTGGGGCGTGACACACCTAAATCCCTTATCCTCCATCCTGTTGGGATTTGGGCACACACGCCGCACACGTTTCTAGCATGGTTTGCAAGACCAGCATGAACATGCCAGGCCAGCTGCATGCTTCTGTAATCCTAGCTAGTTGGGAGGTTGGGGCAGGAGGATTGCTACACAGCCAAGACCCTCTCCAAAACTTAAATAAAGCCTACCTTTGTCTCTCCCCTTTTCTCTCTCTCCTGCTCTTTCTCTCATGAAAAAAAAAAAAATTAATGAAGTCTATCACAGATTTTTTTCTTTTACAGTTTATACTTCTTTTGTTCTGTCAAAGAACTCTTTTACCGTTGAATTTCCTATTTCTTAGTAATATGTTATTTATCTGGATTTCTATTCATTGCAGTCAAGCTGTGGTAGTGGACAGGACCGTGTACGTTTCAGGACAGCTGGGCATAAACCCCTCAAGTGGACAGCTTGTGCCAGGAGGAGTGGCGGAAGAAGCTAAGCAAGTAAGTCCTTTTCCACCCTTGAAGTTCTTGTTTCTACTTTTTAATATTGACGAGTATCAAGAATCCAGTGGGATGCTTTATAGAGATTACCAGATAAATGCTTTTTAAGCTACTGTTGCTTACTTTCAGACAGTTTTATGTCAGGGAAAAAAAATTGGAAACCTGATGAGTTATTTAGCAACCAAAAAAAGAGATTCCACCTTCATCACAAAGGTGACTTTTAAACCTGAATTATCAAATTCAGATAACATCTTGCCACTTCCATGAAGATTGGGAAATTTTCTTTTCAGGGCCACTGACCTGTCCAAAACAAGTAAAAACCAACAGCACAGAAATAAAAGTCAACATTTTTAATAAAGGAATAACAAAGGTTATATGCAGTATTATTTAAAGATTATTTTATTTAATTTTTCTCTTTTTTTTTTAATTTTATTTTTAATTTGACCAGAGAGAGACAGAGAGAGAGAGGGAGGGAAAGTAAGAAAGCAAACAACTAGATCTGGAACTCAAACTGCAGTCAGCCGCATGAGAGTCCAGCACCTTAACCACCACACCATCTGCTGGCCCCAACAGAATGTTTTATAAAATAAGAATGGGAATTAAAAATAAAATAGGAATGGAGGACCACCAGGTGGCCTATTGGTTAGGGTGGCTAGATCCTACATAGCCGATTCTGTGATTCAAGCCCCCAACCCAGTGGCTTGAAAAACACACTGGACACATGGCATTCGTGCCCAAAATCCTAAGAGGAGAATGGAGGAGAAGGGATTGCAGGGTGGCCATCCACCCTGGGGAGTGATTTCTCACTTTCCCTCTCTCTGTCTCTCTCTAGCAAGCTCATGGCAAAAATCTAAAAATACAGATACATTAATAAAATAAAAATAAGAATGGCCATTACAATTCTAATCCAATAAGTAGAATCAAATCATAATGCATTAATAGAGTCATTTTGTAATACCCAAAGATAGAAAGCAACCTAAACATCCATCCCTAAGGAGCTAATTGGATAAATCATACTAGATCTGCACAACTACATTGATATGGGGAGATCACCAAGATAAATTGTTACATGACAGAGTAAAACCAAGATGCAGAACAGCTTGCACAATATGCTACCTTGTGCATGTGTGTGTGAGTATACAATGTTTACGCTGGTATGGGCATTGACTGTCTTTTGGAAGGATACGCAAGAAACTGGAAACAGAGGTTACCTCTGAGGCTAGAAACTGGGAAGCAGGTGAGTAAGCTAGGAAGTGCTTTTCATTTGTATATCTTATTTTTTTATAGTTTTGAATTTTCTTACCATACCCATCTATTACCTATCTAGAAGTTTTTTGTTTTGTTTGTTTGTTTGAAGATTTTTGCCTAGGTCAGCAAGGCACTGGTTGAGGCACTGGATTTCCATATAGCCAACTGGTTTAAGTCCCAGACCTGGCAGGTCTGCTTTCTTACTTTCCCTCTCTCTCTGTCTCTCTGGTAAGCTCACATGCCCTATAACAAATTCAATAATAACATCAATAATAACAATAATAATAATAAATTAAATAATTCTTTACAAATATAGTTTTGCCCTGGGGTGCACTCACTCACCAGAGAGACAGAGGGAAAGTGAGAAATCACCCTTCAGGGGGATGATCACACCACAGTCACTTCTCGGTTCTCTTCTTGGGATTTTGGGCACTCACACACATGTGCGTGGTGTGATTTTCAAGCCACTGGGTCCAGGGCCTGAACCACAGTCAGCCCTGTGGGAATCCAGTACCTTAATCATACTGGCTCCAAACCAATTATTTAAAATATTTTAAAACAAAACTATTTTCTTAATTGTCAGAATGTGAGTGCTTTTGCCAGAGAAAGAAAAAGAAAGAGGGAGGGAGAGAAAAAGCACCCCTCAATGAGGCATGGTCACAGCACAATCCCTTCTCTTCTGTTTCTCCATCCTGTTAGGATTTGGGTGACTCACGTACATGCTTCCAGTGTTGAATTTCTCAAGCTGCTGGGACTGGGATTCGAACTGTGGCTGGTCATATGGGGTCTGGCTCCCTTAACCTCTAGGCCACCAGGCCAGCCCTAAAAGAAAATGTCATTTATCTTTTTTTTTTTTTAAGTTTATGCCAGGCCTTTCTGTGAGTCCACCTATACCACCAGGTTACCACCCCCTGGCCCCAATGATATTTTAATGCTTACTAGCACGTACTCGTTCTGTGCTGTCTAACTGAACGTATACAGAGTGTGAAATCCCATAAATAGTTTGGGCTTAATAGACATCGAATGAGAGCTGCATGATTTAGCACTGAGGACGGGACTTCAGTCCAGTCACTTTTACCAGAGGGTGTGTGCACTTACTGAGATAGAGAAAGGGCAAGTGAGAGGTCACCGACCCCACCCCCAGACTCAGGCAGAGTCAGGCATTAGGGATTCTGTGCTGAATCCCCATGCCACCTGCTGGCCCTCCAGCTGGTCTTTTTACTCACAGTAAGAGACAGCCTTTTCACAGTATTCCAGAGCGATTCACTCCATTCATGGGTACCAAGAAGTAATTCAGTTAAATGGAGGCATCCTAGAAAGAGTAAGAAATTTTCTGCAACACTAACTAAGGAGATATTAGTAAAAGATCATTCATCGAATTGGAAGTTTTTATATAACATTCGTGCCTCCGGCTCTCTTGGTTTGGTTCACAGGCTCTTATAAACATGGGCGAGATTCTGAAAGCGGCCGGCTGTGACTACAGTAACGGTGAGCACTTGCTATCACCTCACGTTTCTGTCTGGTGTCTCCTGGGTCTTTTGAAGAACATAGGACACCCAGTGGCATGTCATGCCGTATTTGTTGCTTTTTAGAGTTGTGTTAGTGACCTGGGAAGCAACACTGTTCTACTTCCCCTCTTCTATCCCAGTTCAATTAGGACAATCACAAAATCCTACACTGTTCTTCTAAGTAATGTTTCACTTCAAACCAAATAGTAAAGCCTAATGGCAATGTGTGTATCTTCTAGTGGTGAAAACAACTGTTTTGCTGGCTGACATCAATGACTTTGGTACTGTCAACGAAATCTACAAACAATGTAAGTAATTTGACTTTATCTCTAGTTTCTGATTACTATGTGTATGTTTAGTTTCCTGTAGGGTGTGTGTACTTGCTGGAGAGAGAGACAGAGAGAGAGGGAGGGAAAATGAGACTTCGTGCCCCTGACACATACACTCACACAGAGGGAGGATGACCACGCCACAATCTCTTCTTCTCCATTCTGCTCTCAGGATTTGGGGCACACGTGCACACACACCTAGTGTGTTTTTTAAGCCACCAGGTCCAGAATTTGATCCCACAGATCCCTGTAGGATCCCGCACCTTAACTACCATGCCACCTGCTGGCCTCCTGTTTTCGGTGTTAAAGAGAAATTGATCTCTTAACATAAATGTGTGCTCATTACAAATTAAGAATGATAGGAGGTGATAAATGGTCATAGAGCCTGCCCTGAAAGAATTAATAGTCTGATTGGAAATGCATACACTATACTCCTGTGGAAAAGATCTAAGACACTTTGACTGCGTTTCCTGAAATAACATGCGAAAACTCTATAAATCTGTGGATCACTGGAAAAGTCACAATACATTTTTTGCAGAGAAAAATACATCATGACTCTCTCTCACAACCTCATATTTTCCTAAAGCTTAATTGTTTTATACCCTTCTCAGCTTAAGCCCGTCTAAAAAATCTTTTTAATTTTGTTTATTTATTTCTTTTACAAGCCAGAGAGAAAGACAGTATCTCCAATGGGATCTTGACACCACTATCCCCCACAGCTCAGCCAGCCTTGGGTCAGGGACATGCATGTCCGGCATGCTCAGGGAGGTCTCCAGACATGAACCTGGAACCTTCCCATGTGGGTCAGCCTCACAGAGCGTCACATTTTACCAGCATAGCCTGTCCACCTCCTAAATTTTTGTATACACTTGGGTTTCATTTACTCTGCAGTGAAGTGCCATCTTTATTCTGGCTGTCTCAATCATTAGCTAGTTACATACCTAACATTTCTAGCTACGGTTTCCTTACACACACACCAGGGATAATAATACCTTAGATGGTTGTTGAAATGATCACATCATGTGATACGACACGCGAAGCGCTCAGGTGTTGGCATCCTGTGAGCTCTGAGTAAGTGTTAGCTATGATGTTAACATTGTCATTCTGGGGAAAATACATGGCCCCTACCACCTGGTGGGGTGAGACAGGTGTAACAGGGCAAGTCATCACTGCTTATTCTCTCCTGAAGAAGTTCTCAGAGGAGACCAAAGTTAGCAAAGAAGATACTTGCCAGAATTGCTGGAAATAGACAGCTTTTCCCTAGTGAGAGGACTAGTTCATAAATATCACTTTTAAAATAAACCCCATTCACATCAAACAAGAGCCAAGTGTCTGGGACCAGCAGATGGCATGATGATTAAGGGTGCTAGACTCTCACATGGCCAACCACAGTGCAAGTCCTGGACCTGGTGGCTTGATTTCTCACTCTCTCTCTCGCTCGCTCTCACTCTTTCCCTCTCTGGTCAAATTAAAATAAATAAATTAAATAGTTCTTTAAAAAAAGAGAAAATATCCAAGTGTCAGAGTATATGAGTATTCCATTTTATTCCCGGAAAGCTCACATTTTGAAAAGTATTACATTATCATAGGAATTGTATGACAAGATATTTTATCAAAAAAATCTGAATGTAAGCTTTGTTTTTTAGAGGTTTTTGTCTTAGTGTATGTGCACTTGCCAGAGAGAGACAGAGACAAAGAGAGGGAAAGTGAGAAATCACCCTCTGGGGGGATGACATGCTGCAATCCCTTCTCCTCCATTCTTCTCCTGGGATCTTGACACACATGCACACATGCCCAATGTGATTTTGAAGCCACCAGGTCTAGGCCTTGAATCACAGTCAGCCATGTGGGAGTCCAATGATGTAACCATTATGCCATCTGCTGCTCCTAAATGTTTTTTTTTTGTTTTTTTTTAAAGTTGCTTATATATTTTTTTTTAAATTATCTATTTATTTAATTCCATTTGTTATTATTTTTCAGTTTGACCAGACAGAGACAGAGAGAGAAAGTGAAAGCGAGAAAGCAAGCCACCAGGTCCGAGACTCAAAAGGCGGTTGGCCATGTGGGAATCCAGCACCCTTATCCACCATGCCACCTGCTGGCCCCAATGTTTCTTATATCTCTCTCTCTTTTTTTATTTTTTTAATTTGACCAGAGAGAGGGAAAGAAAGAAAAAACAAGACTCCAGGTCCAGCACTTGATCTGTGGTCAATCAGCACCTTAACCACCAAGCCACCTGCCAGCACTGAAAGTTGCTTGTATCTTAAGAACTGACTTGCTTATATCTTAAAAATTGAGTAGTCAGAGATCAGCAGTTGGTGTAATGGCTATGTCACTGGACTCCTATGTAGTGAACTGCAGTTCGAGTCCCGGACCCGGTGGCTTAAATTCACACCAGGTGTGTGTGCATGTGTGCCCAAGATCCTAAGGGGAGAATGGAGAAGAAGGGATTGCAGCTTGGCCATCCCCCCTGGGGGGTGATTTCTTGCTTTCTGTCTCACTCTCTCTTTGTCTTTCTGGCGAGCACACAGCCCTATAGCAAAAACCTCTCAAAAAAGAAAAGAATTGAGTAGTCTATGAAGTACTTATTATAATATATTGTTAATTATGCAGTGTTGAATAACAATACAGTGTCTGAAAACTAAAGTGAACTCTTTTAAATGCAGATTTCAAGAGTAGCTTTCCTGCTAGAGCTGCTTACCAGGTTGCTGCTTTGCCTAAAGTAAGTACAGTTAAAAATGACCAGGAGACATCATTTTAAGTATCTGCATTGTTTTGGGGCCTTTTTTTTTTTTTTTTTTTAATATAACAAACTAAGCACTATAAAAGGAAACATGCAAAGAAAAGACATATGCTCTGCGCCCAAGAACATGAATTCTCAAAACACCTCATTTTATATGCATAGAAAAAATTAAGAAACATTATACAACGTAGAATGGAACCACTTAAATTGTGAGAAAAGCAAAATAGCAGCTGTATTGTTGTAATATTTCTTAAGGGACTATAAATTTGATCAAGGTTTGTGAGCTTTACAATAAAAATTTCTTTGGGCTATTATATAATTTAAATAAATCTAGGGAACCAGCAGTTAGCGTAATGGCTATGTCGCTGGACTCCCACGTAGTCGACCGCGGTTCGCGTCTCGGACCCGGTGGCTTACAACTCACGCCGGGCGCGTGTGCGTGCGTGCCCAAGATCCCGAGAGGAGAATGGAGGAGAAGGGATTGCGGCGTGACCATCCCCCCTGGGGGGTGATTTCTCGCTTTCTGTCTCTATGTCTCTCTCTGTCTGTCTGGCGAGCGCACGCGCCCTATAGCGAAAAACCTCTCCACAAAAAAAAAAAAAAAAAAAAAAAAAGAAAAGAAAAAAAAAGAAAAAAAAGAAAAAAAATAAATCTAGATCTTCTACTGGAAAAATAATCTCTATTTTTTAAGAATTATTTTATTTAATTTTATTCATCATCATTATTACTATTATTTAATTTGACCAGACAGACAGAGACAGAGAGAGGGAAAGTGAGAAAGCAAGCCACCAGGTCCAGGACTCCCACATGGCCAACACAGTTCGAGTCCTGGACCTGGTGACTTGCTTTCTCACTTTCCCTCTATCTCTTTCTCTCTTCCTCTCTGTCTCTCTCTGGTCAAATTAAAATATGAATGACTGATTAAAGAGGAAAATAGAGAGGCAAGGCATTTATGGGACAAAGTAATGGGTTATTATCTGTTGAGGGATAACCTTATAGTATTATCAACTGGACCCATGTGAAATGTACACATGTGGGAATTTTCACTTTGCAACATGATTGACTGTATAAAAGGAATAGAAATAGTAATAATAAAATAATAGTAATAATAATAGTTTAATAAAGAAAGCAAAAAAAGAATGAATAAAGTTAAATAAATAATTCTTTAAAAAGAAAATATTACTCTTAATTGCTTATGTTTTAAGTAGGTATTATGGAGCTCTCAATTCGTTCAAAATAGTCTAAACGTTGTTCTATTATTTTCCTCACAGGAAGGCCGAGTCGAGATTGAAGCAGTAGCTGTCCAAGGACCACTCACAACCGCATGACTATAAGTGGGCCAGTGTTGTTTAGCTTGGAACTTTCATTATATTTTTAAACTAACATCTTAATTTTTGATAATTGATGAAAGTATAAGTTTGAGTAAAGTATCTGAAGTTATTACAGAATGCATATAATAAGGAGAGTTGAATGTGATTGAAGATGTGTTACTAATGTTCTAAATTACACTTAATGTATCCCCATATTACTAACTGTAGGAGAAGAGAAAAAGAAATTACATATTTACTCAAATAAAAAAAAGCAAAGGGAAATAACATGCAGGAAAGAAGAGTTTATCGTTCCTGAGAAATAATCAAGAGCATACCCAATTCAGTTAAATTGTGTTTACTTACTGATGTGAAATACATAATTCTCATGTTAGATATGTCATTCTGCTTGTACTGAGTATAATTGAAGTATTTAAATTTGAATGGTAAAAATATAGGAGAAGAATATGGACCAAAATTTTGTATAAATAATATTTTTCTAATGGAAATTAAATATATATATATACAAATTCCCCTTGGTGTAATATTGTTCACTTTTTTTTAACAGTTTAATTTATACTTTAAAACATATTACCCAAAAAAGGAAAACATGAAGTTAAATTTCCAACTGCTGGATTTCATTGATCAAACCTTACTTCTCACTTTGTACATTTTCACACTGTGTGATCAGCTATATATAATCATTTGCTCTTTAAAACCTTTCAACATTTGGGCCAGTCCCGAAGCCTAGTGATTAAGGGAGCCAGATTCCACCTGACCAGCCATGGTTTGAATCCTGGCTGTAGCAGCTTAAAAATCATGTTGGGCCCATGTGCACACGTGCCAAAATCTTGAAAGGACAGAGAAATGGAGGAGGAGGGATTGCAACATGGTAACACCCCCTGGGCGGAGGGAGGTACTTTCTCTGACTCACTCTCTGTCTCTCTCTGGCATGCACAGCTGTCAAGACAACCACTACATGAATATTTCCTCCTTGTAACCTAAAGTAAAACTCCTCCCCTCACTTACTCTCCTTTCCACTTACCTCCCAAGAACAATGAACCACTGCTAAGAGTGTTGTGTGTTGGGGCCAGCTAGTGACTCAGTGGTTAAGATCCCACATGGCTGACTGCATGCTTCAAGTCCCAGACACAGTGGCTTGAAAAACATGATGGGCACATGTTTGCTTGCCCACAATCCCGTGAAGAAAATTAAGGGATTGTGGCATGGCCATCCCCTCCTGGAGGGGTGATTTCTCACTTTTCCTCTCTCTCTCTCCAGCTCTTTGTCTCTCTAGCAAACATATGTGCCCTATGGCAAAATTACAATAAAAAGAAAAAAAATAGTTTGTGTATAATTGGCAGGTAGCTTTGTATTCATTACATACTTGATTATATCAGTGGGACTTTATTGCATAGACTATATATATATATTATATATATATATATATATATAGAGAGAGAGAGAGAGAGAGAGAGAGAGAGAGAGAGAGAGACTGTTTTCTTCTGTCCTGAAGATTTTTCTATGTAGATCTACCTTTTTTTTCTTTTTTTTTCTTTTTTTTTGGGGGGGGGGTTGTTTTGTTTTTGGTTTTGGTTTTTGCCATAGGGCACATGCACTTGCCAGAGAGACAGAGATGGAAAGTGAGAAGTCACCCTCCAGGGGATAGCCAAGCCACAATCTCCTCTCCGTTTTCCTCCTGAAATTTGGGGCATGTATGCACACATGTCCTGATGTGATTTTCAAGCCATGTCCAGGACTCTAACCTTGATGGGCCACGTGAAAGTCTAACACCTTAACCCCAGTGCCACGTGCTGGTTCCCAGATCTACCTCATTTTTAAAACTGCTGCTGGGTGTTCTTTTGTATGAATACACCCTAAGTGATTGAACTATTCCTCTTAATAATCTGTTGTTTTCAAAATTATATTACAGGGAACCAGCAGTTAGCGTAATGGCTATGTCGCTGGACTCCCACGTAGTCGACCGCGGTTCGCGTCTCGGACCCGGTGGCTTACAACTCACGCCGGGCGCGTGTGCGTGCGTGCCCAAGATCCCGAGAGGAGAATGGAGGAGAAGGGATTGCGGCGTGACCATCCCCCCTGGGGGGTGATTTCTCGCTTTCTGTCTCTGTGTCTCTCTCTGTCTGTCTGGCGAGCGCACGCGCCCTATAGCGAAAAACCTCTCCAAAAAAAAAAAAAAAAAAAAAAAAATTATATTACAAGAATGCTGTCATAACATTCTTATACATATATGTAGCATACAAAAAAGTACATGGGATTCTGCAGTGGCATGGTTAAGGTGCTGGACTCTCACATCGCCAACCACAGTTCAAGCACCGGATCCAGTGGCCTGAAAATCACACTAGGCGTGTGTCCAGTATGCATGCCCAAAAGCTAAGAGGAGAATGGTGAAGGGATTATAGCATGGCCAACCCCCTTGAACCCTGGCAAGTGATTTCTCATTTTTGCTTTCTGTCTCTTTCTGGCAAGCACACGCTATAGAAAGAAAAGAAGAAAGAAAAAAAGAATGCAGAGCCAAAATGTAGGAATAAAAAAATAGAAGAAGACTCCTCCATTGCTGCTGAGAACTAGTCATTTCAGGGACAAAGAGCAATGAAGATTTTCTACTGATAATTCAGCCTCCAGCCCCCAGTCTCAAGTGGTAGGGCACCCGTCTATCCTCTCTGCCTCTCTCTGTTCTCATTTTTTTGTAATTTTTCCTTTTTAAATTTTTTTAAAGTAAAGTATTCTCTTGGCTTTCAGATCTTCCTTTATCTTGCTAGTCATCCCCTTTCCCTTTCCCCTCAAGGAAAGAAAGTGGGTAGGCCTTCAAAAGAAGACTCCTCCATTGCTGCTGAGAACTAGTCATTTCACACAGCGTGCTTGCTTTATTAAAAAATGAATTTTGGGTTTCTTTTTCTTTTTTTTTTCCTTCTTTCTCTTTGTTCCCCCCCCCCCCCCCCCAGTTTCTTATTCTTTTTCTTTTACCTCATCACTTCTCTGCTCAATCTCCATTCAATGACTATCTAGACGGATCTAAGGGAACCATAGCCAAACATCCAAATACTATTAGGGTTAAAATACTCTTCAATACCTACTGAATCTACTGCACAAAGGGTTTAAAAACAGAATGGCAAAGAGATTGCAGATCACCTCATCCCGTACACTCCAGAGTGCTCAAACTGAACTTCAAAAATTAGGAAGACGGACCAGCAGTTAGCGTAATGGCTATGTCTCTGGACTCCCATGTAGTCAACCGTGATTCGAGTCCCAGACCCGGTGGCTTAAAACTCACACCGGGCGCATGTACGTGCATGCCCAAGATCCCAAGAGGAGAATGGAGGAGATGGGATTGCGGCATGGCCATCTCCCCTGGGTGGTGATTTCTCACTTTCTGTCTCTCTGTCTCTGTCTTTCTGGTGAGCACACATGCCCTATACAAAAAAAAGCCTCTCCAAAGAAAGAAAAAAAACATAAGATTTGGAGACCAGTAGATGGTGCAATGCCCATGTCGCTGGACTCCCATGAAGTCGACCGCAATTCGAGTCCCGGACCTGGTGGCTTAAACTCATGCCGGGTACGTGTGCATGAGTGCCCAAGATCACGAGAGGAGAATGGAGGAGAAGGGATTGCGGCATGGCCATTCCCCCCAGGGGGTGATTTCTTGCTTTCTGTCTCTCTCTCTTTCTGGCGAGTGCACACACCCTATAGCAAAAATCTCTCCAAAAAAAATTAAGATTTATATTTGTAAATGATAGAAATTTAATTCAAACTAGTGGAAGTGAATAAAAAGAGGAATACATAGGCTCTGGGAATGTAATTCCAGGGTACAGCTGACTAGTAGTCGGAAACTTCCTGCCTCCAGCCGTCTCTTGGGGTAAGATGCTGCAAGCCCAGACATGCACGCTAACAGTGCACTAACCCTGGAAAGGTAGCATTTGCTGGTGTCTCTGGCAGGAGATTCCCAGGGACTCTCCCAGACTGGTCCAGCTCAGGTCAGGGCTCCTTTCCTAAATCAGTCACTGTAGCCGGGAAACCAGGTACTCCAGTCAAGTGGCGTCTAAGGGGCCCACGTACTACAGGTGATGGCTTAGAACAACATAAGATACCGATACCAAAGTTCGGACTTACTGGCTGGGTTGGGATTTTGAGTCTTCTTTTCACACTAAAGGAAAATCACTGGGTTATGCTGAATGGAAAAACACCACTTTCTGCATGCCTTTCAAACATGCTTATAGCTAGAGTGAGCTCTGAAGTGTGAGATTTCTAAAAAGGGTCGCCCATACATCCTTACTGGTGTCCTGTTCTTATCTTTGACAGAATATGTAAAGTCTGCTTTTTTCTGAAAGATATAGTGTGTCAAAGTTTATGTTTCTGTAGTAACAGTTAAGTGAAAAATAATTCACAAAAATAGGCCTTCAAACAGTTTATGAGTTCTAATAATATTTATTCAATCAAAATAATAAATGTTGAACCAGTAGTACGAAACGGTTTTATAAAAATGTTGGCCATAAGTGTCCTACAGCCAATTACATTGCATTATAAGGAAATCACCATTATTATGTAAGAATAAAGGATATTTGTCAGTGGCAAAAACTTACAGAATGACCAATTTGTAGTAGACCCTCGAGCTTCCTTTCCTGCCCTCGAAAAGGCTTACAACCTCACTTTTACAACTTGTTCAGCAATCATTAAAAATAATTCCAGATAGCATATTTTATCTTAGTGAGTTTTTCATCTATTATAAATCATAAACTGCAGTCAGCTAAGTGCTCATCTACTCAGGCACAGGTGTTTTCTCTGTAGCACAAGTCAATATTTACTAATATAGCAAATATTATCGGAACAGTCTCTCAATCTATTATTCTCCAATGGATTCCAGTGAGAAAAATACAGAAGGGCACCGCTCATACAGTAGTTAAAGTTCTATTAATGGCTGTGCTTTGGCTAACTTGTTACTGCAACAAATTTTGCAACTAAAACAAATCATCTTCATTTACATCAACATGCTAACAGTGATAGTTTTGATTGATTGAGTTATGGGTAATTAATACTTAGATTTCATCTTTTAAAGTTATACTTTCTGAAGTCTCTACAAAGAAACATGTTCATTTTATACTAAGAAAAAAGTAATTCTTTTAATAACAAAGGAATCTTTTCATACACTTAATTCTTATCCATTTAAATACTTAGAAATGCTGCTATTTTTATTCCCAAAAAACGTTTTTTAGTAACTCTGATATCTAGAAAACCGGAAGCTGATCGATATGGATCGACTAAATAACTACTAGTTGAAATCAGCTATTTGTCCTAGTGTATTTTGAATCCAGGACAAAACTGATCATCTTTTCTCAGGGTCTGGGGACTTAGAATTAGAATGCACTTTGCTAAGATTGTCAGCCCCTGGCAAAAGGAAAATATTCTGGGCTAGCAGGGGATGTGGTGTTTAGGGTGCTAGATCACACATGGCCAATTGTGTGGTTTGGGTCCTGGACACAGAGGCTTGAAAAACACACTGGGCGCGTATGCATGTGTGTCTAAAATCCCAAGAGGAGAATGGAGGAGAAGGGATTGCAGCATCACCATCACCCCGAGGGGTGATTCCTTCCTCACTTTCCCTCTTTGTCTCTCTGTGGCAAGCACATGTACCCCATAGCAAAACTAGGAAAAAAAAGTCTAACATAGGAATGGTAAATTAATGGTTCTATATACACTTTTCACAGTACAGGGCTATGTAAATAGTTTTCCATTTTGTGTTTTAAAATGTGGATGTGTAAACATACACATACTTTATTTCAAAAAGTTTCTAGAAAATGTACATTATGAAAAAACATGGATTTTGGGACCAGCAGATGGTATAATGGTTACGCCCCTGGACTCCCATGTAATTGACCACGATTCAAGTCCTGAACCTGGCGGTTTAAAACTCACACCGGGTATGTGTGCGTGTGTGCCCAAAATCACAAGAGGAGACAGGAAGAGAGAGACTGTGGCATGGCATCCCCCCATGGGGTGATTTCTTGCTTTCAAGTCTCTCTGTCTTTCCGGCAAGCACATGCACCCTATAGGAAAAAATCTCTATTAAAAAAAAAAAAAAAAAAAAAAAAAACCATGATTTTAAAAGTTTTTGCACCAAAATAAACTTGTGGTTTTATTCCATTTTTCCATGAACTTTTTGGAGCCCCTTTGTATATTTAGCCAGTCATATAGGTATACATTTCTTTCTGGAAGTATAAACAAGAAACTTTAATCATTTTCTTTTTTCTTTCTTCTTTTGTTTTTTGTTTGTTTGTTTTTTGGGTTTTTTTTTTTGTTTTTTTTTTTTTTGTTTTTTTTTTAGATTTTTATGATAGGATGCATGCGCTCACCAGAAAGAGAGAGAGAGAGGGAAAATGAGAAATCACCCCACTGGGGATGGCTACACTGCACTTCCTTCTCCATTTTCCTCTTGAGATTTTTGGGCAGGCATGCACATGTGCCCAGTACAGCTTTCAAGCCACTGGGTCTAGGACTCAAACCATGTATCTACCATGTGGAATCCAGTAGCCTTACTCTCCATGCCACTGGCTGATCCTATTTAAATTCTTTTTGTAGTTTTGTTTGTTTGCTTGTTTAAAAGAGATTTTTGTTATAGGGCAAGTGTGCTTGCTGGAGAGATAGATGGAGACAGGGAGACAGAAAGCAAGAAATTACCCCCCGGGGGGATGGCTATGCACAATCCCTTCTCTTCCATACTCCTCTTGGGATTTGGGGCACACATGCACATGCACCCAGCATGGGTTTTAAGTCGCTGGATCCTAGACTCAAATCACAGTTGACTATGTGGGCATCTAGCGACGTAGCCATTATACCATCTGCTTATTCCTAGATTTTTAAATTTATATATTTATTTCTTCCATGAGAAAGAGGGGAAGAGAGAGAGAGAGAGAGGCACCTCCAGTAGGGTCTTCACACCATGATCCACCCCAGCCTCAGCCAGCCTGGATCACAGGTACGTGCATACACACCCCGTATATACAAGGAAGCCCTGAGACACCAACTGGGGTCCTTTCCTTGTGGGCCCCAATGCTTTACCATTATCTGGCACCTCTTTGTAGTTCTTCTTTTTCTTTTTTAAAGAATTATTTTATTGAACTTTATTTTATTTATTTATTTTAATTTGACCAGAGAAGGACAGAGTAAGAGAGAGAGAGAAAGTGAGAAAGCAAGCCACCTGATCCAGGACTCAAACTGCAGTCGGCCATGTGGGAGTCCAGCACCCTTAGCCACCACGCCACCTGCTGGTCCCATCTTTGTAGATTCTTAATTTTTTTATTTTTACTTTATTAAAAATAATACAAAAAAGTTACTAAAAATGTCTTAATAGCCACATAAAGGCTAAAAACAGAGTATAGAAAGTACTAGAAATTTATACAAATCTCCAACAATTTCTGAGAATGATCACTAATGAAAAATAATGGGTTATGGGGCCAGCAGGTGGCAGAGTGGTTAAGGTGTTGTACTCCACATGGCTGACTGCAGTTCGAGTCCCAGACCTAGCAGCTTTCTTTCTCACTTTCTCTTTCTCTCTCTGTCTCTCTCTGGTATATTTAAAAATAACAACAAATAAAAATTAAATAAATAAAAGAATCCTTTAAAAATAATGGGATTAATAAACACTGAACACCTTTTACCTCAGTACCATACAATGCTTTCTGAGAAATAATTCTTTCAACAACAAGTTCTGAATGGCCCTCCCATTAGAGGGCCAGCAGGTAGTGTGGAAGTTAAGGCGCTGGATCCCACGTGGCCAGCCCTGCAGTTGGAGTCTCACACCCCGCAGCCTGAAAGTCAGCCAGGTGCGTGTGTGTGCATGCCCAGGATCCCAAGACAACACTGGAGGAGAGGAGGTTGTGGCCTGGCCATCTTCCCTGGGAGGTGATTTCTCACTTTCCTTCTCTCTGTCTCTATCTCTCTCTGGAGAGCACATGCACACTATAACAAAAACTAAAAAAAAAAAAAGTTAGAGACCTTTAAAAAGATTTTTTAACATAATCATAATTAAACTAACCCTCCTATTTCAGTGTTTGATACAAAGTACAGTTCTACTCATTAAAATGATCATTCATATCATATGCTAAACTTTGGTATTTTATACTTATTATTGGGTTGTCAGAAAAGCCATGATGCATTTTTGCAAAGAAAAACATAGAAAAAATATATGTCATGACTTCTCTGATAACCCAATAGATATCTGTATAAAAATATCTCTGGTCAGAGAAAAAACTTTGTATTAAAAAACGTAGCTTGGAGGACCAGCAGTTGGCGTAATGGCTGTATCACTGGACTCCCATGTAGTCAACTGAGGTTCCAGTCCCAGACCCAGTGGCTTAAACTCATGTCAGGCGCATGTGTGTGCATGCCCAAGATCCCGAGAGGAGAATGGAGGAGAGGATTGCGGTGTGGCCATTCCTTCTGGGGGGTGTTTTCTCACTTTCTGTCTCTCTGTCTCTCTCAGTCTTTCTGGCAAGTGCATGAGCCCTATAGCAAAATAACTTCTTCAAAAATAAAATTAAAGAAAACGTAGCTTGGAAAACAAGTTATATCAGTTCCTGATTTATATAACTTTCTGACCTGTAAATATTGCCATTTTTAAAAAGAATTGTTTTATTTAACTTTATTTATTTATTTTAATTTGACCAGAGAGGTACAGAGTGAGGGAAGGAGGGGAGTGAGAAAGCAAACCACCAGGTCTGGGACTTGAACCTCAGTCAGCCATATAGGAGACCAGCACCCTTCACCACACCACCTGCCAGCCCCAATATTGCTACTTTTCCTGCTACACCAAATATATATTGGTGGAAAAGTCATGATGCACTATTGCATAGAAAAACAGAAACAAAATATCATGACTTTTCCTACAAAAATAGGGATTTGTTGAGCGTGAGCAGTCTTGATGTGAAAAGGACTTTCTCCAATTTCCCAGGTAAGAGTGGGGTAGTGTTACACAAATTTGTATTTTAAATGTATTATCTTGGGGGACCAGCAGTTGGCGTAATGGCTATGTCGCTGGATTCCTACGTAGTTGACTGCGGTTCAAGTCCTGGATCTGGTGGCTTAAACTCATGCCAGGTGCATGTGCGTGTGTGCCCAAGATCCCAAAAGGAGAATGGAGGAGAAGGGATTGCAGTGTGGCCATCCCCCCTGGGGGGGGTGATTTCTTGCTTTCCATCTGTCTGTCTTTCTGGCGAGCGCACACGCCCTATAGCAAAAACCTCTAAAAAGAATGTATTATCTTTGAATGAATTAAATGTAAATGGGAGCCCTTGGTATATATTATTCATTTACTGATTCAGCAAATATTTATTGAGTACCTATATTATATTTTATTAAAAGAGCTAAGTGCCTGAATTCAAAGATATATATAACAAAGTGCTGACTCAAGGAAATCACAATCCAGTTCATTTACTTTGCAGAAAGGATGATGTCATTTATTTAAGCTACTCCTCTTGCTGTCTACTCCAACACTTTAAAGCCACAAGCATAAATTAATATTAAAATTAGAATAAAGATTATCTAATTTTATTTTCATTTTTTAAAGAATTATTTATTCAATTTTATTTATTATTATTTTTTAATTTGACCAGAGAGAGAAAATGAGAAAGCAAGCCACCAGGTCCAGGACTCAAACCATAGTCAGCCACTTGGCAGTCCAGCACCTTAAACCAGCATGCCACCTACCGGCCCCAATCTATTTTCCTTTGTATCCTATGTCCTTACAAGTGATTCCAGGTCATCTTAGTAATCATTTTAATGTAGAAACTAAAGTTAGAGTCTAGTTAATTCATTTGAGCAATTACCTTAAATACATATATACTTATTGATAAGATATACTTATTGATAAGAAACTAAATGTTTGCAGAATTATATCCTTATATTCATAACCACAAGGCACTCAGTGGTGGGCAAGTTAGCTTTCATTATTATTAATATCACACACACACACTCATTTACAAAATCCCTTGCCAACTTTGGAAGAATTCTTGGAAGGTAACTTTCTGTGGTGTATCATTCTAACTAATAAAATAAATGCTTTTGAAATCTTGATTTCTTAGCTTCTTTTCACCTCGAAAGCCTAACATTAAAGTGCTGTCATCTTAAAAAGAACAGACACTAGGTAGGCAGCAAATTTAGGTTTTAATCTTTGCAGTTTGTTGCCTCTGGAATACATTTAAAGTCCACTAAAGCCCAGTCATGGTGGCACATATGGCTGAGATGCTGCACTCTACAGGCAAGGACCACATGGGAGGCCTGACTTCAATTCCCAGTCCAACCTGAAGGTGGGTGTGGTGGCGTGTGCCTGTAATCCCAGCAATTTGGGAGGGGAAGGTAGGAGGATCATCTGGCAAGACTCTTTTTAAAAAAGATTAATTTTTAATCTTATTCAAAAAGATAACACCAGGATCCAGCAAGGTGTGGTTGTTAAGGCCCACATGGCCTACCGCTTGAAAAATCACACTGGATGCGTGTGCATGCGTGGCCCAAATCCCAAGAGGTGAATGGAGTATGAATTGCGGTATAGTCATGCCCCTGGGGGCTGATTTCTCACTTTCCCTCTCTCTGTCTCTCTCCTCTCCAGTAAGCACACATACCCTACAGCAAAAACCTAAAAAAAAATTTAAAAATATAACACCAACTGAAAAATCCCACATAAATATAAAACAGCTGATTCAAAATGGCACATAGAAAACATGTAGCCTTGTGTTGTGAAAACTGCCTAATCTTGGGGAACCAGCAGTTAGCGTAATGGCTATGTCGCTGGACTCCCACGTAGTCAACCGCGGTTCGCGTCCTGGACCCGGTGGCTTAGAACTCACGCCGGGCGTGTGTGCGTGCGTGCCCAAGATCCCGAGAGGAGAATGGAGGAGAAGGGATTGCGGCGTTACCATCCCCCCTGGGGGGTGATTTCTCGCTTTCTGTCTCTATGTCTCTCTCTGTCTGTCTGGCGAGCGCACGCGCCCTATAGCGAAAAACCTCTCCAAAAAAAAAAAAAACTGCCTAATCTTACAACAGCACAAGAGCTTAAAAAATTTTTCAAGCTATCTATCTCATTTTTTTTTTCTGCACGGCATTTGAACATATTAAAATAATATGATATATAAAAGTCTGTGGTTATATTTAGGTAGGCTTAAGACAAGAAAGTAATTAGATGATATACTTTTTTTAATTGCCCGAGGTCACTCACCAAAGAGCCAGAGAGAGTGAGGGAGAAAGCACCCCCACAATGGGGCATGATCAACCACCATCCCTACTCCATTTTTCCATCCTGTTAGACTTGTGAGCACGCTCACGTGCACATGTACACGTGGTGAGTATTTCAAGCCAGCTCGCTGGGGCTCAAACCCCATCCGATCATACGGGATCCAGTTCCTTTAGGGCCAGCCCTGAGATGGGTTTCTAAGGTTCCTATCAGCTCTAACTTCTGTGGTAGGACAGAAACTAGGTATCATTCATTGTTTCATTGTTGTTCATTCTCATTCCATCGCAATGACAGCGATGTGACTTTATTATGAGTTCCCTAAAATTTACTAACTCCTTTCTGCAGTTATCTTTACCTAAAGGTTTACACTTTTTTTAGGGTCTCATTTTTTCTACTGAATGTACAATGAAGAAAACCACCTTCACAATCAAACGATCACATTCCCTAGTTTTCATTGGCTCTGGCTACTACCATTTTATAATAGAACTCTTCTAAGTAGCTAAGAAAACCTTAGAGCTCAGCAGTTTTTCAAGAAATGATCACGTTTTGGGACCAGCAGTTAGCGTAATGGCTATGCCGCTGGACTCCCATGTAGTCGACCACGGTTCGCGTACCGGACCCGGTGGCTTAAAACTCACGCCGGGCGCGTGTGCGTGCATGCCCAAGATCCCGAGAGGAGAATGGAGGCGAAGGGACTGCAGCGTGGCCATCCTCCCTGGGGGGTGATTTCTCGCTTTCTGTTTCTCTGTCTCTCTCTGTCTGTCTGGAGAGCGCACGCGCCCTATGGCAAAAAAAAAAAAAAAAAAAAAATGATCACGTTTTCATGGTTCCAACAGTCTATCTATAATGACAGTCCTTGTATAAAACACACAGATCTAGAAAAATGAAATCCTTACACACAAGTTTCGCCACCATTTTTGTCTTAATTATAATACTCTGTGTCCATTCGCTGTTGTCTGGCCAGATGTATCTATGTGGCTGCTGAAAGATCCACAGCTTCTCCTGTTTCTTCTTCTTTTGTTTCAGCTCCCTCACTTACTTTCTCACTCCTCATCTCTGTTTCCATCTTTTCTCCTGTCTCACCTGGGAAAGTAACCAAGGATGATATTAAAAGACACTCATTTAGCATTAACAACAAATTACCCCACAATGTATTTTCAATAGGAGCAGTTCTTGATCTTTAGGTCTAAACAGTAAATTTCTCTAGTGGTGTCAAGAAGTGATCGCCCTGATTATCTCAGAGTCTCTGAATGTCCCCTGTTAAGTCAACATCTCTAAGTCTTGGTATTCTCTTAGAAAACAAATTCTCTCTACAAAGTCAGAATGCAAAATTACTCAAGAAATGGCAGTAGAACATATTACAATAGTTTCATTTGTATCTAAATCAAAAGGTAGTCTAGAGTTACCCTAAACCTGTTTTATTTAGCCATTATGGTGTTTTAAAGAAAACAATTGTTATACATGTAAAAACTGCTAACATAAAGGGGACCAGCAGGTGGCATGGTAGTTACGGCACTGGACACCCACATGGCCAACCATGGTTTGAGTCCCAGACCCCGTGGCTTGAAAATCACACGGGTGTGTGTGTGCCCTAAATCCTGAGAGGAGAAAGAAGGAGAAGGGATTGTGACATGGCCATTCCCTGGGGGTGATTTCAAACTTTCCCTCTCTCTGTCTCTCTTTGGTGAGCACACATGCCCTATGGCAAAAAACAAACAAACAAAAACTGCTAACAGAAATGTCTTAACTCTGGGGCTGATCAGTGGCTCAGCAGGAAAATGTGAAGCTCTGTGAAGCTGACCCCTCCTGGGAGGTCAGGTCCCAGGCTCATGTCCAGAGACCTCTCCGACTATGCTGGGCCTCAAAATGCCCATGATCCCAGGCTGACTAAGGTTGGGAATAAATCGTGATTTTGAGGAGACCCTGTTGGGTATGCTGTATCTCTGTATGTCTCACTCTCTATGTGTGTCTCTCTCATTCATGAAAGAAACAAATTAATTAAAAATAAAGTAAAAGTCTGAAATTGCACATTCGTATGCACATAGACATCTGTGTCCCTGAGAAGCCAGTTTGGGCAACATTGGCACCATTCTCATGGCTGGAGCCAAGCAGAGCTGCCTCTTTGGACGGAAAGGTCCCTAGAACTTCACTAAGGTCCTGGGACTCCCCAGTGTATTTCAAGGACCCCTCACTGCACTCAGCTTCAATATTGTAGGCTCCAAAATTATTTTTTCAAAAAAAAAAAAAAAAAAAACACCTTTTTACACGTGTAAAAACTGCTAACATATACATCATTCCTGGTGTAAAAAAAATAAAATAAAAAGTATATATATATGTGTGTGTGTGTGTATATATATATGTGTGTATACACACACACACACACACACACACACATTTACTTGCTTTTCCCTTGCTATTCCTGAAGCACGTCGTTCACATCTTTATTTAAGCATTTGCCTCAATAGATTGCAGAAATTGTTTATATTCAGCTTCCCCCTGCTAGAGTGTAAGCCCCTTGAGGACAGGGACTAGCTCTTATTCATTCTGCACCCTAGCACCATCGTATTGCTGGGCATGCAAGAAATGCAGAATTCATAAATGAAAGAGTGAAGAACCAGATAGAGATTGCAATTAGCGCTCCACTTCACTATACTGTACTGTGAAGCTCACATGTACCAAAATGGAAAGCATGCTCCAGAAGAAAACGTTCTTTTTAAAAATTATAATCTCAGTTAAAAACCAGTATAAATGTCATTTGTTTTATGTCATTAAAGTACATTGAAAATTTAAAAAACGCCATGTGCCAAGACATAATACATTTACTCTGGTCTTCTCATAAAGATAAACCAACCACAAGTGTGGGGCCAGCAGGGGGCGTGCAAGGTGCTGGACTCCCACATGGCCTACTGCAGTTCAAGTCCCATACTTGGTGATTTGCTGTCTCAGTTTCTCTTCCTCTTTATCTTTCTCTGGTGAACACACATGCCCTATGGCAAATTTTAAAATAATAATAATAAATAAAAATAAATAAATAATTCAATTTAAAAAAAAAAAAAACACAGGTTGACAGGCATACATGTGCATGTGTGCCCAAATCCCAGGAGAAGAATGGAGGAGAGGGATTGCAGCATGGCCACTCCCCCACAAGGGGGTGATTTGTCACTTTCTCTCTCATTGTCTCTCTCTGTCTCTCCAGCGGGCACATGTACCTAATGGCAAAAACCTTAAAAAAAAAAAAAAAAAAAAAAGCTGGACGGTGGAACTGAACCCTAATGGATTGCCCATTTCCTAGGTATGGAGGTTTTTTGGGTTTAGGTCAAATGAACTTCAACCACCTGAAATTGAGATTTCAGTGATTTCAGTCGCCCTACCCCCAGCACTGGTCTGCTATGGAGCACATCTAAATAACCTATTTCACAGCACGACTTTTACCTTCAATGTGCTGGTCCTCTTCCTTACTGGGAGTTTTCCTGACCATTTCCACGTTTGCCTCGGTCTCTACAATTTCAGCTGGATACTCCTTGCTTCCCTCTGTTCCTTCAGGTGGGATTTGCCCCACGTTTCCTGGGCCTTCAGGAGTTTCATGGAGAGGATCATTCATTACAGGTGTTTCCCCAAGCTGACTGTTGTCTACTATGTCTGGTGGTTCATTCTTTTTGGGGACTGTGTCTAGAAGTCGGGATGGCTCATCTCTTCCCAGTGGTCTTTGAAGGTGCAGGTCTTCAACTGCTTCCACAAACTGCCTGCCTTCCAATATTTCTGAACAGTCATTGTCTTCGGGAATTGCTTCTAGAAGCTGGGACTGCTCATCTTTTCCCAATGTTTCCTGAAGTGGTGGTTGTTCTGCTGATTCGACAAACCGATTTCCTTCTAGTTCCTCTGGAGATCCATTCTCTTTGGGAATTGCTTCTAGAAGCTGGGACTGCCCATCCTTTCCCATTGCTTTCTCAGGTTGTAGACCTCTAGTTGTTTCCAGAGGCGGGGTGTTCTCAGCTGTTCCCAGAGGCTTCGCGTCTCCGGCAGCGTGTGCACCTTCAGTGCCCCCCACTGCTCCAGGGGGGACTCCCTCTCCTGCAGTCTGCAAAGGCTGGCCCTTGCCTTCTGTCCCCAATGGTTCCACCTCCGCATTTTCTTTTACAGGCTGAGTCTCCGTTACTGCCTCCATGTCAGCCTTCCTTTCTGCTCCTGGGGTATCCTGTCCACCTGCCTGAAGTGGCCCAGGATCCTCTGGTTTCTTTCGAGGCTGAGCCTTCTCTGTGGCTCCTGCTGGGTCTGCAGCATCCTTTCCAGAAGCCAAATCCTTGGCTGGGGGCTGCTCGTGGAGGGATTGAACACCATTAGCTGTAGACCCTGCTGAATCCTTGAGCTTCTCTAACGGAGGGAGGCTTTCCCTTTGTACATGGCCATAGAGAGTGGATTCTCTCCCCAGCACACGTGGTTTTGGTTGGGCAAAGCAGGATTCACTTCCTTCTGTTGTCGGAAAATACACATTTGAAGTTACTTTTTGACCATTCATTTGAAAAATCAAAAGAGAAAACAAATTATTATTTAGTTTTCATCTTCATAAAGTGAATTGATACTAAGTGGAAGATTTGACATGCCATGACCCTAGCACTCTCCTGGCCCAATCCTTTTACCATCTTCAGCTCAAACACTTCATCTTAAACTTTGAGGTCCTCCCAAATCATAGTTTTCGGGACCAGCAGGTGGTGTTGTGGTTAAGGTGATAAACTTCCACATGGCTGACTGTGGTTCGAGTCCTGAACCCAAAGGCATGAAAATCACACCAGGTAGACATGCATGTGTGCCCAGAATCAGGAGAGAATGGAGAAGGGATTGCGGCATGGCCATCCCCCCGTGGCGTGATTTCTCACTTTTCCTCTCACTCTCTCTCTCCAGTGGGCACGCACGCCCTATGTCAAAAAAAAAAAAGAAATCAACACTTTTTTCCTGCTTGTCCTTGGCACCGTCTCATGGTTCCTGTTCAGTATTCTTTTTTAGAGGTTTTTGTCTTAGGGTGTATGTTCTCACTGGAGACAGAGGCAGAGGCAGGGAGAGGGAAAGTGAAAAATCATCCCCCAGCAGGGATGGCCACACTGCAATCCCTTCTCCTCCATTCTTCTTCCAGGATTTAGGCGTGCACACACACATGTCCAGCATGGGTTTCAAGACTCCAGGTCTAGGACTTGAACCACAGTTGGCCATGTGGGAATCCAGCAATGTAACCGCTATGTCATCTGCTGGCCCCTCACATTCCACTTTGTTTCTCATGCTCCTTGCCCACTCCCCTCACCCTCAGGGCCCTCACCATCTCTCCTCTCTAGACTAGTAGGATTCAGGATGCGTGGTCCCTGGATTGCTAGAGAGCTCTTATTTTACTATCCTACCTTGTAAAATGGCTCCCAGTGATGGAAAGAGCTCATAATAAAGAAGCCCTAGGAGGTAAAACTTTAGATGTCTGGAAAGAGACGTGGCAGGGGCGGTTCAGCCTGAATTTCACGTCATTTGGGGGCACGGTGGGAAGAGAAATCAACATTTATTTCTGGCTCTTCCTCCACCCCAGTGTGCTTGGGAACTGAGCACCCCATGATCAGGGCTGTAAAATGGCAGTGAGCCTCTCTCATACCTATCTCAGCATTGCAGGAAACATCCTGTCACTTCAAACAGTGGATGCAAAAGTACTCAGGACAGTTTAAGACAAGCCCTTGGGGACCAGTAGATGGCGTAATGGTTACATCGCTGGTCTTCCACTTAAAACTCGAGAGCCAGGTATGTGTGTACCCAAGATCCCAAGAGGAGAATGGAAGAAAAGGCATTGTGGCATGGCCATCCCCCCTGGGGGGTGATTCTTGCTTTCTGTCTCTCCGGCAAGCACATGAGCCCTATAGCAAACATCTCTCTCAAAAACAAAAGACAAGCCACTTGGCAATATGATATACTCTTTGACCTGGTAATCCTACTTCTGGAAATTAACCCTAAAACATAAACCTTAGGAAAATGCTTCAGGAAAAAAATGCATCATCTCCATACTCTTTACAATACTAAAAGAGAAAAACAACTTAAAAGTATAATAAATTAGAAAACAGAAATATTTTAGTGTCCTTAAAAAAAAAAAAGATGATTGTAAAGACCATATGGCAAAATAAGAAAATATCTATGATAAAAGTTGTTTTATTTTTAAATCCCTCATGGTTGTGTTGATGAAATGAAGTAATGCATATAGAGTGTCTATTTATATATTTATTTATGTTTAAGAAGCTTTTGCCATAGGGCACATGTGCTCACTGGAAAGAGAGAGACAAGACACAGTGAGAGGGAAAGGGAGAAGTCACACCCCAGGGGGATAGTCATGCCACAATCCCTTCTCCTCCACTCTCCTCCTAGTATCTTGGGCACGCATGCACATGTGCCTGGCATGATTTCCAAGCCACCAGGTCTGGGACTCAAACCATGGTCGGCCATGAGGGAATCCAGCACCTTAATCACTATGTCATGTGCTGGCCCTGCATATAAAGGGTTTATTAACCTAAGAGCTGCTGTGCAATTAAGTGCTCAATAAGTTAGCTATCAATTTTATATACAGTATGATTACAGCAATGTAGAAAGAAAGGAAGGGGGGGGAAGAGAAAAAACAAGTCACAGATAGAGGGAAAAAACACTAGGAGAAAATAAGCCAAATTTTTGTTTTGTTTTGTTTTGGGTTTTTTTTGTGGAGAGGTTTTTGCTATAGGGCGTGTATGTTCGCCAGGAAGACAGAGAGAGACAGAGATACAGAAAGCAAGAAATCACCCCCCAGGGAGGATGGCCACACCGCAATCCCTTCTCCTCCATTCTCCTCTCGGGATCTTGGGCACGCACGTACAGGAGCCCGGCGTGAGTTTAAGCCACCAGGTCCAGAGCTCGAACCGCAGTTGACTACATGGGAGTCCAGTGACATAGCCATTTCGCTAACTGCTGGTCCCAAGCCAAAAATGTTAAAACAGGTCCCTAGGTGATATTTTCCTCACCTAGGAAATGGGGAGCCACATTTCTCAAGCCTCCTGGTCCAAGACTCAAACCCTGCCATTGGCCATGTGGGATCCAGCCACCTTAACCACTATACCACAGGCTAGCCCACATTTCCTTTCAACTCAGTAATTACATACAGTAGTAAGGAATTATTTAAAGTAGTAATTTTGTTGTAAATTGGATTATGTCAATTTTCCGTGACATGAATATATAATAACCATGTCTGCTACAAAGAACTGAGCCATTTCAGAAGTATTACCTTGTGTAAACAATTCTTTGTCTTGGGACCGGCAGTTAGCGTAATGGCTATGTCTCTGGACTCCCACGTAGTTAACCACGGTTCGAGTCCCGGACCCGGTGGCTTAAACTCACGCCGGGCGCGTGTGCGTGTGTGCCCAAGATCCTGAGAGGAGAATGGAGGAGAAGGGATTGCGGCGTGGCCATCCCCCCTGGGGGTGATTTCTCGCTTTCTATCTCTCTGTCTCTGTCTGTCTGGCGAGCGCGCGTGTCCTATAGCAAAAACCTCTCAAAAAAACAAACAAACAAACAAACAATTCTTTGTTTTGTTCCAAGTTGATTTGCCAGATTTTTTCATTTCCTTAGTCTATGTATTATCATTAATTCAACTAATTACTGGTTGTCTCTTTTATACTTATATTTTTAATATAATAAGACATATTATATCAAATAGCCTAGCAGATTCATCTTCATGGAAAAGGTGAGGTACTGACTGAGGTGCCTGGTGCCACCGACTCCTGAGCCTTGTAAGGATTCGGGGTGCTTTTCAGTTTTCTCTTCAGCCAACATAAAATTGAGCTTTCTTTTGTATGCTAAATGAGTTACCACACCTCTGTATGCTTTCTATTATGGACTTTTCTTCTATTCTTCTCACGCTTGAAGATTTAAACTATTTTTAACATCTCTCTACTGTCATCGTAGTGGATTTCAGGAAGACAAGAAATGAGATCCATGTCTTCAATCTGTCACTTTCACTAATATTTCCAAAGATGCCTTTACAATGATTTATAATGCAAAAAAGAAGATGTTTCAAATGGATACCTAGGATATGTTTAAAAGTAATTTAGGTTACGGGACCAGCAGTTGGCATAATGGCTATGTTGCTGGACTCCCATGTAGTCGACCGCGGTTCAAGTCCTGGACCCAGTGGCTTAAACTCGCCAGGCGTGTGTGCGTGTGTGCCCAAGACCCCAAGAGGAGAAGGGACTGTGGCATGGCCATACCCCCTGGGGGGTGATTTCTCTCCTTCTATCTCTCTGTCTTTCTCTGTCTTTCTGGCGAGCGCATGCGCCCTATATAGCAAAAAACCTCTCCAAAAGAAAAAAAAGAAAGCAATTTAGGTTACAAAGATGAAAACCACAGACTGTATGTACTCTTATAGCCACTAGAAGCTCTCAGAAGCAGCATACTAACAAAACAATGCCACATGGTAGTGTTGTGATAGCTGTATATACCTAGTGACAAGAAATCACACAAGAGTGTTACATAATATTAATAGTTACCTCAGGTTTCAGAAGGAGACTATGCTGGAGAGCCTGGAAGACTCAGAGAATGGGTGTGGCTAGAGGCTAGGGCAAAAGCCATATCACTGAGAACCCTACAGGTGGCGCTAGTGAGTTTAGAGTGTATCATGAAGGCAAGAAGACCAACAGAAACTGTTAGCAGGGACATTAATAAAAAGTTAAGTAACTGACGACGGTTTGAGTCCTGGGCCTGGTGAGTTGAAACTGACACCAGGCACATGTGCATGGGTGCCCAAAATCTCAAGAGGAGAATGGAGAAGGGATTGCAGTGTGGCCATTCCCCCTAGGGGTGGGAGTGGGGGTTCTAGCTTTCTCTCTCTGTCTCTCTAGTGAGTGCAGAGCTCTAAAGAAAAAAACAAAACAAAAACACACACACACACACACACACAAAAAAACACACACACACACACACACACACACACACACACACACACACTAGGAGCAGTGTGGCGAAGAACAGGTGAGAGTGACAAAGCCTGCACGCCACTGCACCCCCGCTCCTGTCCAGCGCCTACATCCCGCTGTCATCGCCACCATGCCCAAAAGAAAGGCTGCAGGGGATGCTAAAGGAGATAAAGCCAATGTGAAGGAGGAACCACAGAGAAGGTCTGCAAAGTTGTCTGAGAAACCTCCGCCAAAGCCAGAGCCCAAGCTTAAAAAGGCCCCTGCAAAGAAGGGAGAGAAGGTACCCAAAGGAAAAAAGGGAAAAGCTGATGCTGGCAAGGATGGAAATAACCCTGCAGAAAATGGAGATGCCAAAACAGACCAGGCACAGAAAGTTGAAGGTGCTGGAGGTGCCAAGGGAAGTGTGTGCATTTTGGTAACTGTGTACTTCTGGTGACTGTACAGTGTGAAATACTATTTTTACCAAGTTTTATAAAAATGCAGAATTTTGTTTTACTTTTTATTTTTTTAAGCTATGTTGTTAGCACACAGAACACTTAATTGTTGTTTTTTGGGGAAGGGCATTTGTCACTAATAGAACGTCTCTGAAGCTGGAAAAAAAAAAAAGTTAAATAAAGGAGCCCGTGGGTAGTATGGTGGTATAGGCGCTGGATTTCCACATACCTGAGCAAGGTTCAAGTCTGGACCTGGTGTCTTACTTTCTCACTTCCCCTCTCTTTGTCTCTCTCTGGTGAGCATGTGTGCCTATAGCAAATTTAAAAATAATAATAATAAGGGGCCAGCAGATGGCGTGGTATTTAAGGGTGCTGGACTCCCACATGGCCAACCGTGGTTCAAGTTCCGGACCTGAAGGCTGGCTTTCTCACTTTCCTTCTATCTCTCTTTCACTCTGGTCAAATTAAAACAAATAAATAAATAAAGTTAAATAAAATAATTCTAAAGTAATAATAATAATAAAATTAAATAAGTAATTCTTTTTTTAAAAAGTTAAATAAATATCTGTGTGATATAACTCGGTCATTTTACTCCTAGGTATTTTCCCAAGAGAAAATAAAGCATTTGTTCATACAAAGACTTGTATAAAAAGGTTAATAGCAGTTTTTAAAATTTTTACTTTAAAAAAATTATTTAATGTTATTTATTATTATAATTATTTTAAATTTTGCCAGAGAGAGGGAGAGAGAAAGTGACAAAGCAAGCCACCAGGTCCAAGACTCAAACCGTGTTTGGCCACATGGGAGTCCAGCACCTTAACCACCACACCACCTGCTGGCCCCATAGCAACTTTGTGTTTTTTTTAAAGAATTACTTATTTATTTAATTCCATTTGTCATTATTATTTTTTAATTTGATCAGTCAGAGAGAGAAAGAGAGAGAGAAAGGGAAAGCGATAAGGCAAGCTGCCAGGTCCAGGACTCACACCATAGTTGGCCATATGGGAGTCCAGTGCCCTTATCCACCATGCCACCTGCCGGCCCCAGAAGCTTTGTTTTTAATAGCCAAAAACCAGAAACAACCTTGGCCTGCCCTGTGGCCTAGTGGTTAAGAGAGTCATATCCCTTATGGCTGAGCATGGTTCAAATCCTGACCCCAGCAGCTTGAAAAACACACTGGGTAGGGCCAGGAGGTGGTGTGGTGGTTGAAGCACTGGACTTATACATGGCCAACTATGGTTCAAGTCCTAGACCTGGTGGCTTGCTTTCTCACTTTCCCTCTGTTTCTGTATGTGCCCTATAGCAAATTTAAAATAATAATAATAAATATAATTAAATAAATAATTCTTAGAAAGAAAGAAAGAAAGAAAGAAAGAAAGAAAGAAAGAAAGAAAGGAAGGAAGGAAGAAAGAAAAACACACTGAGTGCATGTACCCACAATCCTAACAGGATGGGAAATACAAAAGATTGTGGCATGACTATATTCCAGTAGGGAGTACTCTCTCCTCTTCCCTCCCTCTGGCAACAAAACTGGAAACAACCCGAATTTTCATCAACAGATGAATGGGTGAGCAACTGGGATACATTCATTCAATTAAATATTACTCAGCAGTTAAAAAAAAAATAAAGGAACAATTGATAAATGCAACTACATGATTATTTTCAAAGTAATTACACTGAGTGAAAGAGGACAAAAAAAATCACAAACCACATTATTCCATTTATATCAACTCTAGAAAATGCCAAATTATCCATAGTGATAGAAAATTGAAAAGTGATTGTCTGGGGACTGGGATTGAGATGGGACGGGAGAGGGGATTCTCAAGGGCATAAAGAAACTTTGAGGATAACAGAAATGTTCACTTTGTTTGTTTGTTTGTTTTTAATTTGTTATTGGGCATGTACTATTGTGAGAGAGAGAGACAGGAACATGGAGAGGGAAAGTGAGAAAGCACCCCCCAGGCAGGGATGCCACTCTGCAATCCCTTCTCCTCTTTTCTCCTCTTGGGATTTTGAATATGTTTGGATACATGCCTAGAGTGTTTTTCAAGCTGCCAGGTCTGGAACTGGAATCATGTGGTCAGTCATAAAGGATCCACTGTCTTAACCACCATGCCACCAGCTGACCCAAGGAAATCTCTAGTCTTGACTGTATGATGCTTCTATGGCTGTGTGCACTGCCACAACTTACCAAAGCGTGCTCTATACATATGGGCAATGTGTTAAATGTCAATTACACCTCCAAAACATTGCTACTTTTAAAAATATAAAACAAAAATAATTTTAAAGGAATAAAAAATAATACTTTTGAGCAGAGGAGTGAATCAGTCAGATTTAGATTTTTTAAAACTGTTGGCTTTGGGGGCACACGTGACAGAATTGGGGAGCAGGTTCTCCTTCACCTTCTCCTCCTGCCTCATTGTGAATGAAACCTTCAAATGAACGGTAAGTAAGGCAACTGAATAAATGTGATTTCTCATGTCTATGAAGAGATTCACCATGACAAGTCAACTCATCTAGATGCACAGAAAGGACATTCTGGTGATCATTCTTAGGGCGTTAACAAGGAAATGTAATATTAATGTACTGATCATGATGTCTGCCAAGTTACATTTTCTGATAAAATAATTATTACAATGATCAGGACTGTCAGTTAAGTGAGACAGACCATTTCATCCACCTGTACCAGCTGTGGGTGCATTCTTAAGGCAACATTCCTCTACAGCAGAAAACTATAGTGGAAAAAAATTTGTTGACACACCCAATGCTTAGGCACACACAACTTTATATTTTGGAAAATATATCATTATCATGCTAAGAGGTAAAGTCATTCTCCCCTAAACCAAAAGCTTTGGGAAAATATATTGGGTTGTTGGAAAAATCATGACATTTTTTTCTGTTTTTCTATGCAAAAATGCATCATGCTTTTCCCAACCACCCAATATGCTCCACAAACACTGTTCAAAGTGTCCAAGTGATCAATTTTTTAAAATAATTATTTATTTTATTTTTATTTATTTATTCATTTATTCTTTAATTTGACCAGAAAGAGACAGAGGGTGAGAGTGAGAGAGAGAGAGAGGAAGTGAGAAAGTAAGCCACCAGATTCAGGACTCGAACCCTGGTCGGCCATGTGGGAGTGTCCAGCGCCTTAACCATCATGCCACCTGCTGGTCCCCATCAGTCAATTTTTTAAAGTGTCTTTTTTTCTTTATTCCACAAGCAAGAGAAAGTTCAGAAAAAACACCCTCATTCAGGTCCTCGCATTGCAATCCTCCTCCAGTCTCAACCAGCCCTGGATCGTGCTCACACATCTGCCCAGCATATGCATGGAAGCCTCCGGATGTGAACCCCAAAATGTCCCATGTAGGTCGGCCTCCCAGAATATCACGTTCTACTGCTGTGCCACCATCAGGCCCCTGATTTGTCAATGTTTGTCATTGCCAGAAAGAACATTTATGCCCATGATCACACTGTCAATTTCTATTCTTATATACTTTTCTCAATCTTACCGGTACACCAGAAGTAGGAAAGTGTCCTCAACATATAATGTTATAAAACACAACCTGAAATCAGTCAACCAAGCTGATAAAAATGACAAAGAATGTCACTGTCTCTAATGTTTTTCTAGAGTAGCCCAAAGGAGATGAAATACCTTTAAAATAATTGCAGAAAATGCTAGAAATGCAGAGACATATTCATTCATTTTGTAATTAATTTTTTTAGAGGTTTTTGCCTTAGGGCATCTGCACACACCATAGAGAGAGAAAGAGATAGAGACAGTGAGAGGGAAAGTGAGAAATGACCCCCCCAGGGGGCATGGCCATGCTGCAATCCCTTCTCCATTCTCCTCAGATCTTGGGCATGTACACACACGCACCCAGCATGATTTCCAAGCCACCGGGTCCAGGACTCAAGCAGCTTTTGCCCATGTAAGAGTCCAGTGACGTAACCACTATACCATCTGTGGGCTCCCTGTAACTGATATTTAAAATTCTAAATAAAGTTCGGAATGATTGTATCTTACAGGTGATAGCCCCTAAAAATGCTTCAAAGGTTCTTTTTCTAAGTCACAGGAGAGAGAAATCTGCTCTAAAAGAGAGGACAGCGATCTGATGACCTTGAAAATGACACCTATAAGGTAGTGGGTTTGAATCCTGGTGTCTGCACTTACTGGCCTCCTGAGGCCTCCCCGTGTCTCAGGTCTATCGTCTGTAAAGCAGGATAGCATTAGTACTGAATGAGGGGCTGTCATGAGGGTTACAGGGGTAAATACCTGGAAAGCGCTGGCGCAGTGACCGGCACTCACTAAATGCCGATCGACCTTAGCATCACTACAATTATCCCTCTTTTTTAAAAAAAAATTTATTTAATTTTATTAATTATTATTATTTTTCAATTTGATCAGAGGATGAGAGCGAGAGAGAGAGAGAGGGAAAGTGGGAAATCAAGCTGCCAGGTCTAGGACTTGAACTGCAGTTGGCCATGTGGGAGTCCAGTGCCTCAACTACCACGCCACCTGCCAGCCCCACAATTATACCTCTCTTAATGGTGCTAGCAAGGACAAAATTAAAATGGATAAACAAAAAAAGTAAGGTGATTTCATTCAAGTACTGATACTTTTCTGTGAACCCATACAGAAATATGTAAGATTTGAGGAAATAAATGAAAAGGCTGAAAACAAAATGATTGTTTCAAATCATCTCTCAGAAAACGCAATAATAAAGTCTATGCCTACCACTCAAATTTCTTTCTGGCTGTGAATTTTATACTCTTCAAAATGTTTTTAACCCCCAAGCTGTGAGTAAAGTACAGTTTTTAAATTTAATCTCCCTCCCTTTCAACTGAAGCAGAGCATTCCAACCTATTTAGATGTTGGGGGTAATCCTGACTCTTCCATTTTCTAAGCTGTGCAGTCTAGATAAGTTTCTAGACTCTCTGGATGTCTGCTTCCTTATCTGTAAAATGAGAATATGTTTTACCTTTCAGGTTTATTAGGTGAATTGACTGAAGTGATAATGTACATACTAGGTCATTGGGGATGTGCCCAAAATGGTGTCTAACATAAGGTAGTAAGCAGGGATGCAGCACACAGCTACACAGGTTTCTCACTGCTAAGGGTGCCCTGGTGACGGGGTGAGGGACAGCTGAAGTCCAGCCTGGGAGCACCGCAAGGCTGCATGTGTTTGTGCTGGAGAGGGCTTATTTTCTAATTTTATAGAGCTTTCTTGATGGCTAGAAATGACAAGTCAATAAATTACAGTTAAGTTAGCAACAGAAAGAAGAAATTGCAACATGAAAGGGCTTAGATAAACAGTCCCCTGAACACTGAGAAGTCGTCAGTGTTGACCAACAAGGTGGTATTGTTATCACTGGAACTTTGAAAACTTACTGATTATTGATCATGGAATAGTCTTTATAATGTTAGCAATGATTTGACCAGACCTGATTGGCATTAATAAAAGCCATTGAGGGACATGTAGATGATGTAGTGGTTACTAACTGAGTCCCGCATGGCTGACCACAGTTCAAGTCCCAGACCCAGCAACTTGAATCTCACACCAGGAAAGTGTGCATGCATACTCAAATTCATGAGAAGAGAATGGAGAAGAAGAAATTGCATGCCTCTCGTTTTCTATCTCTCTGTCTCTCTCTGCTTCTCAAATGAGTGCATTCACCCTATAGGAAAAATCCCTCTAAAAATAAATAAGTAAATAAATACGTAAAATAAAAACCACTGACATGGACTGGTCCTCATAGCCTAGTGGTTCAGGGAACTGGATCCCTCATGGTTAACCACAGTTGGAATCCCAGCTCCAGAGGCTTGCAAAACACACTGGGCACATGTGTCCAAAATCCCAACAGAGGAACCAGCAGTTAGGATAATAGCTATGTTGCTGAACTCCCATGTAGTCTACACGGTTCGAGTCTGGGACCCGGTGGTTTAAACTCACACCGGGAGCGTGTGCATGCATGCCCAAGATCCCAAGAGGAAAATGAAGGAGAAGGGATTGCGGTGTGGCTTTCACCCCGGGGGATGATTTCTCGCTTTCTGTCTCTCTGTCTCTCTCTGTCTCTCTGGCGAGTGCATGCACCCTATAACAACAACAACAACAAAAAAAAAATCTCAAAATCCCAACAGGATGGAGTAATGGAGGAGAAGGGATAGCAGTATGGCCATGTCCCTTTGGGGTGTGTTATCTCCCTATCTGTCTCTCTCTGACAAGCACATATGCCCTTTAGCATTTTTTTTTTAAGAAAAGCCACTGATAACTTTGTTTATTGGCTTTGATTTCATTAATTCATCGTGTATTCTGGGCTGGCACAGGGGAGACATAGCAGGTAACAAGCAAGAATTGGTCCCTGTCATCTTGGAGTTTACAGTCTGCAGAGAAATTCAAATAATAGCCGCTGCCCTCATGCACTACAACTTGGTAGCTACGCATGTTCTCTCTCTCTCTCTCTCTCTCTCTCTCTCTCTCTCTTTGGAGAGATTTTTGCTATAGGGCACGTGCACTCGCCAGAAAGACAAAGAGAGAGACAGAGAGATAGAAAGCAAGAAATCACCCGCCAGGGGGGATGGCCACACTGCAATCCCTTCTCCTCCATTCTCCTCTCAGGATCTTGGGCACACATGCACACACGCCTGGCGTGAGTTTAAGCCACTGGGTCCGGGACGCAAACTGTAGTCGACTACGTGGGAGTCCAGTGATGTAGCCATTACGCCAATTGCTGGTCCCAGCTACACATGTTCTTTTAACCCAAACATCTCCATTTGATTTTGTGACTCTCTAACACAGCTCCTTGAGGCAGAAGGTCCTAAATCATTTCTTCCAGCGCTCTAATTTGAATGTCCACACACAGGAGACATTCTATGCCTCATCTGTACTGTTATGTAATAAACATTGAGGACAGAGGCATTGTTCCCACATCTGAAGTTGTGTAAAGATGTGTCTGTTTTCTGAACCCTACATTTCATCAGATCATACACTGCTCTGGGCTTAATCCTTTGGTGTTCATCATCTCTCTTGATTCCGTTGTAAACTGATCCATGCACAAATTTGTTGTGACAGCTGAACTAACAGAACCCTTGCTGTAAGCACCATTGTGATAGGCACACAAAGAAATGAAATACTAGGCAACATTACAGAAGGGATTAGAACTAGAGCTAACATACCTGAAATTCACATTATGGTGGAAACTTTTCCACCCAGTTCATTACCCTAATCAGAAATGAAAAGTTTCTACCCAAAAGGAGAAGAACTCGAAGTCATTTCCTATGGGTATGACAAGTCAGACACCCCAAAGAACTTACTGGCCTGTCTGCTCAGGTTTTCTGGAGAATCAGTGAGGAAGGAGGAACCTTTCCTTTGCTGCCACCGTTTCTAAGTTCTTCGAGCTTTGGAAACCAGAGAGGCAGAGAGTCAATTCCACTCACCTTCTTGTTTTCTTATTTTGCTCTCTCCTCGTTCCATACCATCCACCCACCAAACATTTGTGGATCTACTGGTGGTGCTACTCTAGAGGTTTTTGCCCTTTTCTCACATCAAACTGGGTGAAAACACGGACCTGTGTGCCATGGTACAGGTGCTAATCCTCACGTGTACATTCTATCAGCCGGTAGCTGTTCACAGGTCACTCATTTTGAAGAAAAGAGAACCTAAGCAATATGCCCTGTAACTGAAGTATAAAATCATCAGCCAAAAAAACCTGAATCAGGTAGACAGACCACTTTCCTTTTTAAATAGAACTACCTGAATCTACATATCTCAAGTTTTGACCATCACAATGTAAGTACAATACAATGTGAAGGCAAACCTAATGTTGAAATTTAAGAATCAAGAAACAAGATCACAGAGTCGGAAAGGTATTTTTAGGACATTTCATGAGCTCACACGGACAGGAGTGATTCTCCCTAAGGGAGAGGCTGACATTTAAGAGTTACAGAGCCTGTATCTGGTCACAAGGAAGAGCTGCTTCCTTCAGATATACTTTTCCAATTTTATTTAATTTTTCTTAAAAGTATACTTATTTATTACTTCCATGAGTGACAGAGACAGACAAACAAACAGCACCTCCAACAGGGTCCTGACACTGCAATCACCCCCAGCCTCAGGCAGTTCCGGACCATGGGTAAGCGTGTGCCTGGAATACTCAGGAAGGTTTCTGGACTTGAACCCAGAACTCTCACATACTAGATTGCCTCGCAGAGTGCTGCATTTCACCACTACACCACCATCCAGCTCCAACTTTATCTTATTATCATTTTTCTTTTTTTTGGAGAGGTTTTTCGCTATAGGGCACGTGCGCTCGCCAGACAGACAGAGAGAGAAGAGACATAGAGACAGAAAGCGAGAAATCACCCCCCAGGGGGGATGGTCACGCCGCAATCCCTTCTCCTCCATTCTCCTCTCGGGATCTTGGGCACGCACGCACATGTGCCTGGTGTGAGTTTTAAGCCACCGGGTCCGGGACGCGAACCACGGTTGACTACGTGGGAGTCCAGTGACATAGCCATTACGCTAACTGCTGGTTCCCTTTTACTATCATTTTTGTGGATAGGTTCTCACTCTGTCATAATCCTCCCGAGTCACTGGGACTACAGGTGCTCACCACTGCACCAGCTTTCAGGGGTGGCCAAGGAATCAAACCTGGGCCTTCCCTGTGGCCTCAGCCTGTTAAGTAGCACAGTCTACCAGCTCACACTACAACAGCTGGACCAAATTTTATTTTCTTTAATATCTTTTAGATTCCTATAAGAGAAATTATTATTTTGAAAATACTATAGCATAAAATATCACTTTGAACATGATAAATGATTCACTGCTATAAAAGTCAGTTTTGTTGATTGATGGTCATTATTTTATTTTATTTTTTCGGAGAGGTTTTTTGCTATAGAGCATGTGCGCTTGCCAGACAGACAGAGAGAGACAGAGAGACAGAAAGCAAGAAATCACCCCCCAGAGGGGATGGTCACGCAGCAATCCCTTCTCCTCCATTCTCCTCTCGGGATCTTGGGCACGCACGCACACGCGCCCGGCTTGAGTTTTAAGCCACCGGGTCCGGGACGCGAACCGCGGTCGACTACGTGGGAGTCCAGCGACATAGCCATTACACTAACTGCTGGTTCCCGAGATGATTTCTAACTTTCCTCTCTATCACTCTTTATCTTTCTGGCAAGTTCACATGCCCTTATGGCAAAAAAATCTAAAATAAATAAATAAAAATTAAAAAAATAAATGGTGATTGTTGTCGCCAAATTTACACCATCAGCGTTACCTGGAAGCTGTTTTTTCTATGTTTTTGTTGGAGGTCCAGTTCCAGATTGAGCCAGAATCTCTATTTTAGCAAGATCCCCAGAAGATTAGGTTATCTATGGGATCACCAGGGCAAGCATAAGTGAACTAGTTAGAAGGGACCGAAGCACATGATGAACACACAGAACTGTTGGAACTGTTGTGTGTGTGTGTGTGTCTTTGATTTTCCACAGACACCAGGATTCCAAGTCGGGCCAAGTCTGATGCTTTTGATCAATCTGGTGAGACTTTCTGTAACCCCACGTGTTCTAGATTTTTATTTTTTTTCAAACTTGATGTTGTAAAACATTAACCTAGATGTGAACCTGTCCACCTGAGCTGGGCTGTGTGGCTGTGGTACAGGAGCACAATTTAACAGCAGACAATCACGCTTTGTTTTACTGTGTTTGCCTTTACCTACTAGGAAACGCTTCACAACCCAACACTTTCTTCCCAAGCTCATCTCGGCCAAGGTTACCTTTTAGTTGCTGCTATTCCTTGGGTTGATTCCTCCTCAGCTTTTCTGAGTGGTCATCTTCCTACACTGAATCTCCATCTCTGCCATTCAATCTTTTCACTCATCCACCCACTTGACAGTCATTGATTGCATTTATTTCTGTGTGTAGGGCCACACAAAGGTTCTGGCAGAACTGGGACTAGACCTCAAATGAAATGGGAGGTTGTGAAAAAGGCAGCCACTTTGGGGCCAGTGGCGGCAGGGTGGTTAGGGTGTTGGACTCCCACATGGCCACCCACAGTTCAAGTCCCAGATCTGGCAGCTTGCTGGCTCTCTGTCTCTCTCTCTCTCTGTCTCTCTGATGAATTAAAGTAATAATAATAATAAAGAAAATTAAATTAATATATTTTCTTCTTTTTTTTTTTTTTTTTTTAGATAGACTATTGCTATAGGACGCATGTACTCGCCAAAGAGAGACAGAGAGACAGACCAAAAGTGAGAAATCATCCCCCGGGGGGAATGGTCATGCCGTAATCACTTCTCCTCAATTCTCCTTTCAGGATTTGAGGCATGTATGCTCATGCCCCAGCGTGAGTTTCAAGCTGCCAGGTTTGGGACTTGGAACAGAGTTGGCCATGTGGGAGTCAAGTGACGTAACCATTATGCCATCTGATCATCCCACTAAATAAATAATTCTAAAAACAAGCAGCAGCAGCAGCTCCGGAGTCACACACGTTGGGCTCAGCCCCATTACTACCACTTAGTAACTCTGAGACCATGGGCAACTTACTTATCCTCACTAAGCTTCAGTTCCCTAGCTGTGTCTGGTGCGGCTCATATTTGC
This sequence comes from Tupaia tana, assembly GCA_026018925.1. NCBI lineage: Eukaryota > Metazoa > Chordata > Mammalia > Scandentia > Tupaiidae > Tupaia > Tupaia tana. The sequence continues at coordinate 52,859,215 of JAKSZU010000008.1, read as the reverse complement.
TGTATAAGGCTGTTGTGGGAAATAAATGAGCTCGTGAACTAAAGTACCTGGAGCCAATGGGTACGCCCTACCTGTTTCCTGATTTCTGCTCTATGTCCATGGTTTCATAACTGCCAGAGGGTGGTACACTTGCCAGAGAGAAAGCAATGCCCCCAACACCATAACGGGACGTGGTCACACCACAATCCCTTCTCCATTTCTCCATCCTGTCAGGATTTGGGGCATACATGCCCATGCTCCCTGCATGTCCCTCAAGCTGTTGGGGCTAAGATTCAAACTCTAGTCACTCATGTGGGATTTGGCAACCCCCAACTACTAAGCTACAGGACTAGTCCCATGTCCACGTTTGATGCAGCTGCACAAATGTCTAAAACTCTTTGATTTTATTTATTTTAAGAGTTTAGGGACCAGCAGTTAGCGTAATGGCTATGTTGCTGGACTCCCACATAGTTGACCGCGGTTCGCGTCCCGGACCCGGTGGCTTAAAACTCACGCCGGGCACATGTGCGTGCGTGCCCAAGATCCCGAGAGGAGAATGGAGGAGAAGGGATTGCAGCATGGCCATACCCCCTGGGGGGTGATTTCTCGCTTTCTGTCTCTCTGTCTCTCTCTGTCTGTCTGGCGAGCGCACGTGCCCTATAGCAAAAACCTCTCCAAAAAAAAAAAAAGTTTACCCATTTGGGGACAGCAGGTAGTGTTAAAAGCGTAAACAGCACCCCAACCACCACACCACCTGCTGGCACAGCACACTACATTTTATAGAAAAATGAAAAGAGACCAGCAGGTGAAATGGTAGTTAAGGCACTGGACTCCTACATGGCCGACACCCATTCAAGTTCCTGACTCAGGGGCTTGAAAATCATGCCAAGCATGTGTGGGTGCATGCCCAAAATCCTGAGAAGAGAATAGAGGAGAAGGGATTGTAGTGTGGCCATCCTCTCTGGGTGGTCATTTCTCACTTCCCCTCTCTCTGTCTTTCCTCTGTGGCAAGCACACATGCCCTTTGGCAAAAATCTTAAAAAAAAAAAAAAAAAAAAGAATATACATTAAAATGATGAAAAAAGAAAGTAACATTTGGACACAAAGAAACTTCAAAGAATATACCAAAAATAAAAAAAATAAAAAAGAGAAAGGTTTACCCATGGGTAAACACTTAGTCACTGAAACTAGGCAGATGGTGGGGAGGGGCTAGGAGATGTGCTTTTTACTGCTTGACTTTTTCAAGTATTTTCACATTTTGAACCATGTACTAGGTCATTGGGAAAGTCATGGGATAGTTTTGTTTTTCTATGCAAAAATGTGTTACAACTTTCTTGATGACCAATACATAGTTTGTATAGTCTATTTTAATTAGCTGTATGTAATAATACCTACCACAAAGACATACTGAGCACTTTCTATGCCAGGCTCTGGGTGGAGAGGAGCGATGACTTGTAAAAGCATATCAGACTCAGGGTCGGCAGGTAGCATGGTGGTTAAGGGCGCTGGGGTCCCACATGGTCAACTGCGGTTTGAGTCCCGGACCAGGTGGTTTGCTTTCTCACTCTTTCTCTTCTCTCTCTCTGTCCCTCTCTGGTCAAATTAAAATAAATACATAAAAAATAAATACAGTTCAATAAAATAATAACAAAATAATTCCTTAAAGAAAAAAAGATCCTATTAAAAAACATATAAGACTCAATCTGAAGATCTCTAGTGTGTTTAAAAAATATATATATTTATTTATTTAATTCCATTTGTTATTATTATTTTTTTATGTGACCAGAGAGAGACAGAGAGGGAGAGAAAAAAAGGGAAAATGATAAAACAAGCTGCCAGGTCCGGGACTCAAACTGCGGTCAGCTATGTGGGAGTCCAGCACCCTTAACTACCACGCCACCTGCTGACCCCCTCTAGTGTTTGGGAAAAAAACAATTCCACTTATATAAATTCTGTATGCAGAGCCATCAGGTGGCATAGCGGTTAAAGCACTGGAGTACCACGTGGCCGACTGCAGTTCAAGACCCAGACTGGAGGCTTGAAATTCACACTGGGCGCACGTGAATCCATGCCCCAAATCCCAAGAGAATAAAGGAGAAGAGATTGTAGTGTGGCCATTAGCCCTGGGAGGTGATTTCTCACTTTTTTCTGTCTCTTTGGCAAGCACACACATCCTCTAGCAAAAAATCTCTCAAAAATAAATAAATAAATAAATAAATAAATAAATACATACATACATAGAGGACAGCAGATGGTGTAATGGTTACATTGCTGGACTCCCATGTTGTCAACTGTGGTTTGAGTCCTGGACCCAGCAGCTTAAAACTCATGCAGAGCACCTGTGTGTGTGAGTCCAAAATCCAGAGAGAAGAATGGAAGAGAAGGGATTGTGATGTGTCCATCCCCCCACGCGCCCTATAGCAAAAAAAAAAAACCTCTCTAAAAATAAACAAATAACCGTATGCAAAAAAACATATTAATATTAATGTTCTTGATATCTGTTCTTCAATTACAAAGGGAAAGTGTCTACTTAGAACTGAAATATCACTGTGTGAAAGAAGACTGCAGATACGCCTGCAGTACAAGGAACAATTCCCATCACTGTGTGGAATTCAAGCCTCCTCTGATTGCCAAGCAGCTACTGAAAGTCCAGGTCTGAACAAACAAAGGACTGTAGCTGTCGGTGGAAATGTACACATTAACCAAGCGGTGAATTTGTCATTAATTGCCATCTATTTACTTTGACCATGTTGGTGCTTAAGCTGTAAACTTTCAGGAAGGAGAAGTCTGCCCGAATGGATAGCATCTATATTAAGAAAGAATGGAACAGTGATTACATGGGTTAGCAGGGGGTTGGCAGCGCTGGGAGGAGGGTTCTGGTGCAAAGGTCTAGAGACTTTTGGGAACATTAGTCTGTGAAGTCACCTACACCTTTGTGTTCAGATTCTATTATGCCCTCAATGCATTGAATAGACAGAAATCCCCTAAGTTTTTTTATTTTTTATTTTTTGGAGAAGTTTTCGCTATAGAGTGCGTGCACTCGCCAGACAGACAGAGAGAGACAGAGAGATAGAAAGTGAGAAATCAACCCCCAGGGGGGATGGCCACACCGCAATCCCTTCTCCTCCATTCTCCTCTCGGGATCTTGGGCAAGCACGCACACGCGCCCAGCGTGAGTTTTAAGCCACCACGTCCGGGACGCGAACTGTGGACTACGTGGGAGTCCAGCAACATAGCCATTACGCTAACTGCTGGTCCCCTCCCCTAAGTTTTGAACTTCCTTCCACAAAGAAATTCCAAACACAATGTCTACTTGTCATTTTGGAAAGAAAAGCTTCTATCCCACACATTTTAGGGCACTTGGTATTCATCTATGGGTGACTACCCTGTATCAGTCTCTGTTCTGCACTTGAGGAGCACTAGAAAATTATTTACAACCTCAAGCCAGTCTCCACCTCTGTTCTTCCGGACACACACCCTGGTCAGTGGTCTTTGGTGATGATGGGAAGAGGCCTAAGGGGATTTGGCGCATTTGATCAGTCAAAACAAATGTCCCAAATAATCAGTAGAATATAGTTATTCTTATGCAAACTAATGGCTGCCTGCCAGTAACTGCTGTCTGATTTAAACTTGAGCCTAAAAAATAAGTACTTTCAGGGCCAGCAGGTGGTCTGGTGGTTAAGGGACATGGATATCACATCTTCAATCAGAGTTTGAGTCCTAGCTTTGGTAGCTTGAAAAACATGCCAGGTCCATATACATGTGTGCCCAAAATCCCAAGAAAGGAGGGAGAAATGGAAAAGGGATTGGGATGTGATCATTTCCCATGGGAGTACTTTCTCCTTTCTCTCTGTCTCTCAGTGGCCTGTGCATATGCCCTCTGGCAAAATTTAAAAAATAAATAAATAAAAGGAAAGAAAATAAATATCTTCCATCTGAAAAGAAGTACTTCCTATCTTAGTGTCACAAGATTTTAGAGCTATGGGGCTAGCAGGCAGGCGGCATAGTGGTTAAGGTACTGGATTCCCAAGTGGTCGACTATGGTTCAAGTACCAGACTCAGTGGCAAGGGGTGTGCCTGCGTGCCCAAAATCCACAAAGGAGAATGGAGAAGGGATTGTGATGTGGCCTTCCCCTGAGGGGTGAATTCTTGCTTTCTGTGTCTGTTGCTCTGTCTTTCTCTGTTTCTCTGTTGAGTGAACACATCCTATAGGAAAAATCTCTCAAAAAAAAAAAATGATTTTAGAGTTATAAGAAAAGAAAGATTTTAGAGTTATAAGACAGCTTAGAGATCATTTAATCTAACCAATTTTAGAAACTATTTTACTTATAAGCTAATAATGCATCATGTATAATAGCTTGAGGGGAGCAGCCGGTCTGGAGTGGTGGTTAAAGTACTGAATTCCTACATGGTTGACCGTGGTTCAAGTCCTGGTTATGGCTGTTTGCTTTCTCACTTTCCCTATCTCTCTCTGGTCAAATTAAAAAAATTATAATAACAAATAAAATTAAGTAAAGAATTCTCTAAAAAAAAGGTTTTTTGAAATAAATATAAACATATTTTACTGAATATATGATAGAGGAGAAGGGATTATGGTGTGGCCATGCCCCCGGGGGGTGATTTCTCGCTTTCTGTCTCTATGTCTCTGTCTGTCTGGCAAGCGCACGCGCCCTATAGCAAAAACCTCTCCAAAAAAAAAAAATAAAAAATAAAAAATAAGTGTGATACAGATATTATGTTATATTATAAGATATATGTATGCTATACTGTGATTTATAAGTTAATATGGTATTATTATATATTAACATATTTATATACCATGTTATATATTCTAATTTATATTATAAGTTAATATAATGCTATTATGTATTAATATGTTTTTACAATATATCACACTTATTGTATTTTTTGGCATAGTGGGTGACCACACACCTAATGGGCACCCAGAGTGATTTGAAACAAAGCATTTAAATCTATTAGCACAATGGGGACCAGCAGGTGGTGTGGTGGTTAAGGAGCTGGACACTCCCACATGCCTGACCATGGTTCGAGTCCCGGACATGGTGGCTTGCTTTCTCACTTTCTCTCTCTTTCTTTCTCTGTGTGTCTCTCTCTGGTCAAATTAAAAAAAAAAAAATGAATGAATAAATTAAAAAATTTAAAAAAATAAAATAAATCTATTAGCACAAGTTGGTTTAAGTATCTGGGTTAAAAGCCTAGCTCTGACTCTTAGGAGCCCTGAGTCTTTGGGCAAATTATTTTCCTTATCTGTATAATATATAATCAGTATAATCATAATACTTAGTCATAGCATTTTACAATGATTAAAGGGCCCTGCCCCGCGTGCCGTGACTGGGTTCTGCCCCCGTGTGCCGTGGCCGGGGCTCTGCCCCGCGTGCCGTGGCCGGGACTCTGCCCCGCGTGCCGTGGCCGGGGTTCTGCCCCGCGTGCCGTGGCCGGGGTTCTGCCCCGCGTGCCGTGGCCGGGTTCTGCCCCCGCGTGCCGTGGCCGGGGTCTGCCCCGCGTGCCGTGGCCGGGGATCTGCCCCCGCGGGCCGTGGCTGGGATCTGCCCCGCGTGCCGCAACCGCTGATGGCCGTCTCTGCTTTCCTGAGCCGCGTTCCTGAAACTGTGTTCCATGGAGATTCACCTACATTTGCGGGGCTGCATGAGACCCACCCTTGGTCCAGCTCTGAGTGCAGTCTACGTTTCCTATTGTTGGGAACTTTATGATCTGATAATTGGAAAAAAAAAATCATGTTTATCATAAAAAATAATTAGAATAATAATAATAATGATTGGGGGAAACACAGGAAAGATATTGAATGTTGAAGCGGGGAGATTAATGTCTCTGCACTGACTGACATGCATGGCATTCCCTTTTGAAAAAGCAATGTAATACACTGTAAAGTTATATGTAATTCAATGTAATAAAAAAAATAGATAATAAAAAAAAAAAATGAAGTAATTCTTTCAACAAACATTCCCAAGGCCCCATATGTGCCAGGCATTGTTAGTCACGGGGCACAGTGAATAAATGCATGTACAGGACAGCTAAACTTGGACTGTTTATCTAAAAGCACACCCACACACAGGCTTGGGGCTGTACACTGGATTCAAAGAAGTTTTAAGCAGAAACAGGAATGAATTATTTATTGGGCCTCCAAGATCATGGAGTTGAACTGATGATGAACACACAATAGTATCCGATTACAAGGGAGGATTGAAAGTAAAATACACCTGTTGATTGATTCAATATGTCAGGCAATCTATACTATGAATTAATTAATTTTCTATATGCTGAAACTTATGATCAGGAGTTTTAACATTTCGTCCAGAAAGACATCCATGAAAACTTAGAACAATGAGAACAAGAATGAAAAATGAAGAGTGAAACTTGCGTGGATGGTTATTAGTATTAGTGATAAAACGATTACTCATTTTCTTTCTTTTTTCTTTTTTTGGAGAGGTTTTTGCTATAGGGCGCGTGCACTCGCCAGACAGACAGAGACAGACAGAGAGACAGAAAGCGAGAAATCACTCCCCAGGGGCAATGGCCACGCCGCAATCCCTTCTCCTCCATTCTCCTCTCAGGATCTTGGGCACGCATGCACACACACCCGGCATGAGTTTAAGACACCGGGTCCATGACTCAAACCATGGTCGACTACGTGGGAGTCCAGCGACATAACCATTACACTAACTGCTGGTCCCACTCATTATTTTCTAAGAAGAATAAAAACCCTATTATACTTTTGCCTCTTCCCAAAGGTTACATTCTCTGAAATGCATGTTTTTGTCAGTCTTAAATTACATAATAGGGCAAGGTGATGGTGACACCACTGGCTCACATGAGAAAGGTTCTGGTTCTGTGTCCTAGAACATCTCCGAGCACGCTGGGCAGGCCATATCCACGATCTGGGTCAGCTGAGGAGTGGATCGCAGTGTGAGGACACTATTGGGGGTCCCTCTCTCTCTCTCTGGCTTTTGGGAAAAAGTAATAAATAAACTTTAAAATAGATATTACTCACACATATGCACATGCAGCTCTGCTTTTTAAACCAGGAGGCTACTCATAGGATATCTAAGAGAAGACAGAATAATACATCTTTCTGAAGCATCAGGTTTTTTCTGTTTTCGTTTTTTGCTTTTGTTTTTCTGTTTTTCATATTAAAACCAACAGGAATTGATCATGGAGCAGAGTGTAAAAATCCACCCAACTTCATAAACTGAAATATGCAATGACAAATAAATTGCTCCTTGTTCCTGGCCTCTTCAGAGCACATCGGGGGTAAGGAGGCTCTCACCTCCTTAGAAGAAAGGTTAGCAAGCACTGTGCATTAGGAATGGATTTTTCCGTCTCTCCGCGTTGCCAGTGACACAGAGGGAATCGCTCTTCTATACGGTTTTAGTGTTTTGCCTATTTCCCAACTTTTTATTCTTTCCATTTTTTACTGGAGCTAGAAATAGATGATCAAAACCACCAAAATAATGGCAACACACCCTATTTCTGACTAAGACACAGTGGCTGAACTTTGAAACAGCATTCAGGACAATCCTGTGCTCTGTATCACAAAATCAGAGAGGAAGACAGGTTTGTTACTGCCACCACACAAGCTCCTAACAGAAGGCTTGTGAAAGAATTAACTGGACTATAACAACGCCCCTGAAGTTAGTCTTGAAGACTGTAAACTAGCTTGAAAGAAATCTGCCTAACCTTCAGAGCTTTGTCCAAAATGTTAGCCATTGAAAATTTAAGAAGTGAGTTGTCTGCACAACTCAGTTATTCTCTAGCTTATCAGTCTTCTTTTGTTCACTTCACAGTTTGTATCACTGTCAGAAATCATTTTATTATTATTATTATTGCCACAGGGCATGTATGCTTGACAGACAGAGAGAGGGAAAGTGAGAAATCCCCCCCAGTGGGGGATGGCCATGTACCAATCCCTTCTCCTCCAGTCCCCTCTCAGGATTCTGGGCGCACACACATGTGCCTGGTATGTCTTTCAGTCCACCAGGTCCGGGTCCGAGCTCCTGAAGTTGGCCATGGGGAATCCAGCACCGTAACCACCACACCACCTGCTGGCCCTCGGAAACCATCTTAACAACTCTCCCCATGTTTATTGTTTGTTTCTTCCACCCTCACCTCCCAACGTAGGGTCACTTGTATCTCCAGAACCTCGTCAAGCACTGGGCTATTTGAGTAGATGCTCAAAATATCTTTGAATTCATTTTTAAGGTTCAGTGATGACCATTTTCCCCCCTCATATTCATTATTTCTCAAGAAATACTGAAGCCACAGACAGAGGAAAGTGGATTCGACCTCTTCAAAAGTGCAGGCACCTATCAGAGCGAATGCCCGTGAATTCTCTGCATCCTTTGCCATCGCTGATGCCGGGTAAAGGGGAGAATGTCTCGATCAGCCTTTGCTCATCTATTTAGGGGAATATCCCTGCTATCGACATTAGGGACTTGCCGCCAGCCCGCGCTATCACATCAACTGCCCGGTAAGCGAGCGCCTGGTTCCGGGTCCCGTCCCGCCGTGAGCGGTGAGCCGGGAGCGCAGCGGAGCGCGGAGACCACAGCACCCGCGGTCACAGAAGCGCCCTACAGATTTGGGGAAATAGTCGGCTTCGCTCCGAGTTCCGCCCCAACCTCCCCCGATTACCCCTGCGGGGTCGGGTGGATACTGGGGGCAGTTTTGGACCTCCAGGGGAGTGAGCCCCCCAATCCGGGCTCGGGGGACGATGAGGCCAGAATCCTTGCTCACCTGTGCGGAACCTGCTGCTGTCTCCGGCCTTGTTGAGGGCGCTGCTAGAACAGCCCATCGCGGGGAGGGCAGCCACCTGTCGCAGCCCCTCACCGGCGTCGGCTCAGAAGCCGGGATCCGGATCGTTGGAGTCTCCAACCCCGCAGCCCAACTCCGGCGGACGCAGAGCGCAAGCGCACAGCGGAGCGAGGGGTAGACGGGTGCGCTCCTGGGGGAGCAAAGGAGCTGGTGGGGGTAGAAGGAGCCAGGGAAGGCAGAGTGGCAGAGAGCTGGCGGGCAAGGAAGCAGAAGAGGCCAGGGTCTAGAAGGACGGAGGAGCCAGGTGGGGAGAAGGTGGACGAAGGCCCTGCAGCAGGGATAGGGCTGATGTCGTGGTTCAAGGCCAAGCACTGAGTGGTATGATCTGAATCATCACTAAATAGCCTGGGAGGGAGGAGGTGGGTCTGGCGAGAGGCTATTGATTGGTAGACTAGATGTGCGACGAGTCTTACACTTACATAACTAGTTACAAGGAAGTCTGACACGGATACACAGTACCTAATTCACCCTCCGTAGTCAACTTTTATCCATTGTCCAATCCAAGACTACGCCAGTTGCCCTGTCTCTTTAGTTTGCTTTACCCTGAGTTTCCCTAGTCTTTGTCTTTCAGGACCTTGACGTCTTCAATTTATTTCTAAGGCGCCCAGCACAGAGGAAAATTGATAAATCAACCTCCACCTCCCCTGGGGAGATGGCCACACAATCCCTTCTGTACCATTCCCTCCTTGGGATTCTGGGCACCACACTCAGGGGCAGAGTATTCAAGCCACCGCTAGGTCCGGACTCCCAACTGCTCAGTCTGCCACGTGAGATCCAGCGCATACCCATCATGCCACCAGCTGGCCCAATGTTCAGTGAATAAATGTAAATTAATTTAAAAAAAAAAAGATTAAAAAAAAAAAACTAGTCATGAGAATGGCTAGCAAAAACACACACACACACACACACACACACACACACACTTTAAAATGTTTATTTTAGCAGCAGGTGGTACAGAGGTTAAGATGCTGGATCTCACATAACCGGCTGTGTGGTTTGAGTCCTGGACCCAGCAGCCTGAAAATCAAGCCAGGTGCATGTGTGTGCATGCCCCAAATCCCAAGACGAGGCTGGAGGAGAAGGGATTGCTGCATGGCCAGCCCCCTTGGGGGTGATTTCTCACTTCCTTCTCTCTCTTTCATGCACGTGCCCTATAGAAAACAAATAAATAATAAAAAATAATAAAAGAGTACAGGCCACTTTATTTCCTGATTTTGATTTGTCTGATGTTTCCTCAAATAACTCTTCAGATGATGCAGTTGGAGCCTGAATACAGAGGCATTACATTGTATATTCCTATCCAAGAGGCACACGTCAAGTTTATTCTATTATTTGTGCCATTAACTGTGACCAGTTACGGTAGTGCTGCCAGCTTTCTCCACTGTAATGTGGCTGTTATTCTGTAATTTATAGGTGAGACTATTCGGTTAACTAAATACCTTGTTTCTCAACAACCTTTCATCTGCTACTTTGGTATGCATACTTTGATATTCTTGCTTGAATACGTTACTAAAGTTATCAGTGATTTTCCTAATTACGTTATTCCTTCTACATGTGTTAGCCGGCATTCTACGCTATGAAAGTTCCCTCTCCCTCCATTTAAAAAATTTATTTTCTTATATCAGTACACATTCAGGCACTTACATTATTGAATAAGCTGTTACTATCTGTGTATATTTGCAAGGGCTCCTATAACACCATACCACTGACTGTGTGACTTAAACAACAGCAATTTATTTCTTCCTGTTCTGAGGGTTAGAAGTTCAAAATCAAGGGACCAGCAGATGGTGTAATGGTTGCATTGCTGGGATTTGCACATAGTTGACCATGGTTTGAGTCCCGGATCCAGTGACTTGAAACTCACCCCGGGAGTGTGTGCGTGTGTGCCCAAGATCCCCAGAGGAGAATGGAGAAGGGATTGTGGTGTGTATATCTCCCCTTGGGAGTGATTTCCCGCTTTCTGTCTATCTTTCCTGCAAGCGCATGCACCCTATAGCAAAAATCTCTCTTAAAAAAAAAAAAAAGTTCAGAATCAAGGTGTCTGGAACAGAGTTGGTTTCTTTTGAGGGCATCTGTCCTTAGCTGGTATCGATGGCCATCTTCTTCATGTGACTTCACTTGGTCTTCATTTTGCACATCTGTGTTCTAATTTTTTAAAGAATTACCTTTGTTATTTTTAAAAAGAATTGTTTTACTTTTATTTATTTATTTATTTATTTAAATTTGACCAGAGGGGGACAGAGTGAGAGAATGCGAGAGAGAGAGAGAGAGAGAGAGAGAGAGAGAGAGAGAGAGAGAGAGAGAGAGAGAAAGTGAGAAAGCAAGCTGCCAGGTCGAGGACTCAAATTGCAGGCAGCAATGTGAGAGTCTAGCGCCCATAACCACCATGCCACCTGCCAGCCCCAACTTTATTATTATTTTTAAATTTGCTACAGGGCACATGCACTTACCAGAGAGACAGACAGAGAAGGGGGAAAAAGTGAGAAAGCCAGCCAACAGATCTGGGACTCGCATTGTAGTTAGACATGTAGGAATTCAGTGCCTTAACTATGCTACCTGCTGGCCCCTAATCTCTTCCTATAAGGACACAAATTGTGTTGGATCAGGGCCCACCCACACAACCCCTTTAAAGGCTGTATTCTCAAGTAGTCACATTTGGAGTTACGGGGGCTATGACTTCAACATATGAACGTTGGAGGAGATACGATTCAGCTCTGACACCAACATTATTTAGTTGCTCCAACTGCCTATAGTTCGGCGTATCTCCCTTTATGGCCCATGGATACACTGCTATGGGCTTTAACATACATGTATGTTAAACACGTATGTTAACATATATGTATGTCCTTTTCCTCCTTCCTTTTTCCTTCCTTCTTTCCCTCCTTCCATTATTTCCTAGGTCTCTCTTTTTAAAAATTGCCAGAGGGTGTGAGGGAGGAGTGACAGGGTCTATCTGCTCAGCTCCGCTAAGGAACTAAGCATCCCGTGGTCACCCAGGCACCCAGCACACACACACTCTGTCCGCAGCCAAGATGCCCAAGAAAAAGGTCAGCTCAGCCGAGGGGTGGCCAAGGAAGAGCCCAAGAGGAGATTGGCCAGGTTGTCGGCTAAAGCTGCACCTGCAGAAGCAAAAGAGAAGCCAAAAAGGCAGGAGGGAAGGAGACATCTTCAGACAAAGGGTGCAAACCAAAGGGAAAAGGGGAGCAAAGGAAACAGGCTGAAGTGGGCAACTGAGACACCAGATTACCTGCAGATAAAGGAGAAACTAAAAATGGGGAAGAGTACACCCTCTGATGAAGCAGGCAAGAAAGAAGTCTGAGTAATGTCATGTACCATGGCTCACCAGGGGTCTCTGTCTCCCTTCTTGAATAAGCCAGAATATTTTTAACAACTATCTTATAAATGCAAGTTTTTTAGTAGCTCTAGAAACATTTTTAAGGAGGGAATCCCATCCTCATCCCATTTTTTAAGTGTAAATGCTTTTTTTAAGAGGTAAAATAATTTACCTGTTAAACGGTTATTTTTCGGTACAACCAGAAAATAGTGGGAGATTGACTTATAGGAGGCTTTGACTGTCTTGTCAGTTTAACATGCCATAGGTGGGGGTGGGGGGTAGTTTTTATATCCTAAATGCAAAGGATACTAAATGGCAGTTTGGAGTCACAGTCATGCATTCAATGTCTTGAGTATTTTAAGTTACTCCTACTACGCTTTTTAGTACTAGTTTCCTAAACAAAACCATCCTTGATTGTTGCTCTCCCCGTCAGAATTGTGTGCCCTCTATCTTTGGTTGTGGTAGTCCAGTTTTCCTAATAATTGTGTTATGTGCTGTGAAAGACTAGAGGTTTGAGGAGTGTGTATGATACTAAATTTGATTTGGTAGGACTTCCGTTACAGCTTTCAACAATCCCTTAAGAGGATATCAAGTATCCTCTCAAGGAAAATTTGCCTACAGATTTGAAGCTGGAATGTCACTGGAATAACTTAAAAAGAATCATGATACTTTTTTTTTTGAGAGATTTTTGCTATAGGACATGTGTGCTTGCCACAAAGAGAGAGAGCGAGACAGAGAAAGTGAGAAATCATCCCCCATGGGGGACGGCCACATCGCAACTCCTTCTCCTCCATTCTCCTCTTAGGATCCTGGGTACGTACGCACACGCGCCCGGTGAGTTTAAGCCACTATGCTATCTGCTGGTCCCTATATTTGGCTTTTAAAATTTTTGGTACATATGTTAAGAATTGGGTACAAATTGGGCCTGGTAGATGGAGTGGTGGTTGAGGCACTGGGCACCCACATGGTTGACCACGGCTTGAGTCCCAGACCTGCTGGCTTCCTTTCTCACTTTCTCTTTCCCGTAAGTGTATGTGTCCTATAGCAAATTAAAAAATAATAATATGGGAACCAGCAGTTAGCGTAATGGCTATGTCGCTGGACTCCCACGTAGTCGACTGTGGTTCGCGTCCCGGACCTGGTGGCTTAAAACTCACGCCAGGCGCGTGTGCGTGCGTGCCCAAGGTCCCAAGAGGAGAATGGAGAAGGGATTGTGGCGAGACCATCCCCCCCTGGGGGGTGATTTCTTGCTTTCTGTCTCTATGTCTCTCTCTGTCTGGCGAGCGCACGTGCCCTATAGCGAAAAACCTCTCAAAAAAAATAAATAAATAAAATTAAATAATAAAAAAAAAGAATTGGGTACAAATTAAAATGTCTGTACTGATCCTCGACAGGACCAATAAATCTCAACCACAAAAGAAAAAAAATTACCTGGGGACCAGCAGGTGGTGTGGTGGTTAAGGCGCTGGACACTCCCACATGGCAGACCATGGTTCGAGTCCTGGACCTGATGACTTGCTTTCTCACTTTCTCCTCTCTTTCTCTGGTCAAAATAAATGAATGAATAAAAAAAATTAAAAATAATTATTGGAAAAAAATCTCAGACTCTGCCTTGGAGTCAGAATCTACATTTATTAAAAAAAAAAAAGAAAAAAAAAAAAGAAAAAAAATTACCAGAGGGCATGTTTGCTTGCCAGAGAGGGAGAGCGAGAACGAGAAAGCACTGTCAATGGGGTGTGGGCGTGTTGTGATCCCTTCTTCATTCCAAGATTTTGGCATCCACATGCAAATACTCCATATGTCTTTCAAGCTGCTGGGGCTGAGATTCAAATGTCTGCCCTGTGGGAGCTTGTTCCCTGTGCACAGGGCTTAACCACTGTGCTCCACAGCCAACCTGGGGTTTCAATTTTTTTTTTTTTGGCACCAAAATAAATGTGTATTTTAATTCCATTTTCCATGAACTTTTTAAACTCCCCTAATATGACCAGAGGCCAACACAGGATCTGGCATGTGATATTATTATTTGTTGAAGGATGAACATACAATGACTGTTACAGGTTCTCTTAATTATACATGACAGAGTTACACTAAGTATCTTTCTGTAAATCTTTTCTTTTCTTTTCTTTTTTTTTTTTTTGGAGAAGTTTTTGCTATAGGGCACATGCACTCGCTAGAAAGACAGAGAGACAGAAAGTGAGAAATCACCCCCCCAGGGAAGGATGGCCATGCTGCAATCCCTTCTCCTCCAGTGATCTTGGGCACACACACACGCGCGTGCTCGACATGAGTTTAAGCCACCGGGTCCGGGACTCGAACTGTGGTCAACTACATGGGAGTCCAGCGATGTAGTATGTCAACTGCTGGTCCCTGTAAATCTTTTCTTAACATGACTATTAGCCCCTTGAGAGTAGGATGTGGTTCTTTCCATATCAAAGGTCTGACAACAATGTTACATGATATTTTTTAAGTGCATATATAATGTCTAATGTCAACAACAGACTCGACAATTCCAAATTGTACTTGAAGGGAATTGTAATGGAAAGTGTTCTAAGTAGATGATTCAATTTTTTGGTAAGATTCCAACCACAAATAAAACAGATTAGAAAAGAAAAATAACAACCACAGAATCAAAATAGGGAGAAATCAGTGTTTTAATCTTAGTACTTTACCAGGTAACAGCTTCAAAACTTCTCTAGATCTGTGTCTTCAACTTTAATTCAAGAGAAATAGTTACTGGTTAGCTCTAAAATCAGCAAAAAAAACAAAAACAGAGCTTAATAAGCTTAAAGCACTAGATTTAACAGGTCAAATACAATGGATTTGTGCAATGTTAAGTATCTCATGATGCATGAATGTTAAAGTAGTATAATAATCTCCTAATAACTCTACTTGTTTGGTTCATCCCACATACAAGAGAAAAACCTTTGGGACCAGCTGGTGGCATAATGGTTACACCCACATAGTTGACCACGGTTTGAGTCCTGACTGGGCAGCTTAAAATTCATGCAGGGTGTACGTGTGTGTGCGCGCGCACCTGGTCAAAATGGAACAGAGAAGGGATTGAGGCATGGCCATCCCCCTTGAGGGGTGATTTCTAGCTTTCTGTCTCTCTGGCAAGCACACATGCCCTATAGCAAAATCTGTCTCAAAAAAAAATATAAACCTTTTAATTATGGAAGCCAGCAGGTGGTCCAGCAGTTAAGGTGCTGGACTCCCATATGGCCAACAAGGGATCAGAGTCTGTGGACCTGGTGGCTTGCTTTCTTTTCTTTCTGGTGAGAAGACACCCTATAGCAAATTAAAAAATAACAACATGGGGCCAGTAGGCAGCTTAGTGGTTACTGTGGATTCCCACGTGGTCCACCAGGTTCCAGTCCTGAACCAGTGGCCTGAAACTCGCCAGAAACTGAGGGGAGAAGGGCAGCATGACCATCCCTCCCTGGGTGTGTGTGTGTGTGTGTGTGATTTCTCACATTCTGTTTCTGTCTCCCTGGCAAGTGCCTGTAGCAAAAATCTCTCAAAAAATAAAAAGAACAAAAGCAAAACAATAATAAATTATTAATTTTTTAAAAACTCTTTAATTATTAAGATACCTAAGTTACAGACCTGGGTTCTGGTCCTAGCTTCAACAATACACTAGATATATAAACTTGACGATATCTTTTAGCTGTTTCTGACTAAAAGATGAGTAAATGGTAAAGTATAGTTCCCGGCACAGCGTTTTCTTGGGGTGTGGGGAGGGAGCAAGAGGTTACTCTCTACCCATTCCTTTTCCAGGATTAGATATCACACAAAATACCAATACCTTACAGACGATCTGATTTCACTTTGTCAAAAAATTTGCTAGAGGGCGCCCGAGCTCGCTAGGAGAGAGACGTCAAGTGAGAAAGCATGCCCTTGGAGGATCGTCACACTGTATAACTCCTCTTTTATTTCTCCCTCCTTTCGGGATCTAGGGCTCCTGGAGTGTTTTATCAAGTCCTGAGTCCTGAGATTCCAGCTGCTCAGCCGACCCTGTGGGATCCAGCAGCCGTAACCACCGTGCCATCGGCTGGCCCTGATTCTACCTTTTCTTTTTTGGGTGCAGGTAAGGGGGTGTCTCCGCAGGCGCTTTCAGCGCCTAATATTTTCACGTTCACAGCAAAACAAAATGAAAACAAGAAAAAAAATTAACGTGTTTATCACTCTGTCTCTGGGCAAATTCGGCTCACAAGTTCAAGTAACACAGCCACGAAAGCTGTTCTGGCAGTCCACGTGGGGCACCACCGTCTCAGAGAACCCGCACCGCGACCGAGAGCAACAAACCGGACGCAGCAGCTTCTTCCCCGCACAGGACAGGTGCGGCGTACGAGGTCCTCTCCAATCCCCTCCACGAGGCATGGCCGCGCCTTCGGGCAGAGCTCAGCTCCCCACGTTAAGACTCCGGTTGCAAAGGCCTCTTTGCACGGACCCTCCCACCTCGCCCTCCGGGGTTTCTCCAGCTCCCGCCGGTCCCGATACTCCTTGGTTCCTAAGCCCGCAGCTTGCTGCAGACCACTACAGCACCGAGTGGTGTAAAGCCACTAATAGACCAGCAAACTGCCGGGTACCAGCCCAATCCGCGACACTGACCAGCACGCGCGCCGTCTCCCCGGCTTTTGCCCCGCCTCTTCCGCTTGCGATTTGCTTCCGCTTCCGGCCCTGGCGTCCCAGCTCCGCGGTGAGTAACTTTGCATTGTGGGAACTCCTTCCTTTCTTGCTTCCCGGCCATCTTGGCGGCTGCTTTTGGTGAGTGGGCTCCGCTGGGCCTGGGTTTAGGCAGCCGGGGAAGCCCTGCGGGTTGTCGTTTGGAGCACCGGATCCTGAACTTCCTGTCGTGCCCTCTCTATGTTCTAGGTTGGGGGCCGTCCCGCACCTAAGGCAGGAAGATGGTGGCCGCAAAGAAGACGGTGAGTGAGTGGAGCCAGGGCGGAAGCCGATTCACGTGGAGAGGAGTCCCGGCAGGGTTGGGCAGATCCGAGCATACTGGGCAGACAGCCTGCCCACCGACGCTTGGAGAGCCCCAGAGGGAACCGGAGAGGCCCACTCTGACTTAGGGCCCTTGACTTCGGAGGTTTTAGTAAGGGGCTCGTCTCCAGAAAGCTCGATCCAGTTTTGAGATGGTTGCAAACAAGATGTTAAATGTTTGCTTTGTAGAAAAAGTCGCTGGAGTCGATCAACTCTCGGCTCCAACTTGTTATGAAAAGTGGGAAGTACGTCCTGGGGTACAAGCAGACTCTGAAGATGATCAGACAAGGCAAAGCCAAGTTGGTCATCCTCGCCAACAACTGCCCGGCTTTGAGGTAATGCAAGGTACCTGAGCGTGCGTGGCCCACCGCAGATTCATCGTGAGCAAGGAGTGTAATGTCATGTAAAACTTGTTTTCCAAGTGAACATGTGCAGATTAATTATTTCCGTTGCTGTTGTGGTGGTTGGCTCTTGAATCCCTCCTCCTCCCTCTTGTGCTCTCCTGTAAGCTTCTCTTGGGAGAAATGTGGGGCAGGATTAGAAACCACATCATGACAGGGAAGCACACTCAGGTCATTCGTGTTTATATGTTTCTTGGCCTGCCATTTCCGACCGTTATTTCAGGTTTAACAGTGCTTAAAAGGTGCTTCAGTTTGTTTTAGTGTAGGAAAGCTGGGTAAGAAAAGTTAAGGCCGGACTGTGGAGTTGCAGGCTCTAATAGACTGACCTGGTTCAGCTCATTGTATTGCTTTGCTGGGCCACGGTTTTCGCTCGACTCACTGTTTTAAAATTTTACTTTGTGGGTATTATTTAAGCTTAAGAAACTTGGACCTTGCAGAACTTATAAACCATGTGGCCATTTCTCTGCCCTCCTTGATTTTCTATGGTCATGACATCTCACAGCATTTTAATAGAGGAATTTAGGCCTGTGTGTGTATGGCATTTTGTGTAGGCTGCCTGGCAAAACCTGGAGTGCTTTCTCTACCCTGTTCCATGGTTTTGTTTTATCGAAAACTTTTTTTTTAAGCTTTCTTCAAAGCATACCTCTACAGCAGTGCTTCTCAAGCAAGACTGCAGAGGAATCATGTAGATGACCCTATTGAAATGCAGGTTCTGGTTCAGTGGGATGGGGCCTGAGGTATATTTCTAACTAGTCCTATTGCTGGTCTGTGGATCTACCCTTTTAGTGGCAGGGTTCTGTAGGACTCCTTCCAAGTTCCTAGGCTAATTGACTCCCAAATGCTAATTTTTAAGCTAAGTAATAGCACTCCTCGGAGGTAACCTGGTTTTGGATTCTGGAGCCTCCATGTAATAATCCATCTTAATTGGTTAAAAGAAAAAGGTGGAATTATGTTAATTCTTGTATTAAAAGTTGTTCTAGGAATTACATATAACCTCAAATATGGCACTTATTAATGCCAAGTGAATAATACTTTTATTTACAATGTTTTGTATCCTATATTCTTTTGTATACTATATAGTAGGTCTGTGAATGGTAGACCTTGGTGTGGCATTTACTTATTTGTGGTTTTTTTGTTGTTCCTAAAGGAAATCTGAAATAGAGTACTATGCCATGTTGGCCAAAACTGGTGTTCATCACTACAGTGGAAATAACATTGAATTGGGCACAGCATGTGGAAAATACTACAGAGTATGCACACTGGCTATCATTGATCCAGGTATACTTAAATCATAAGGTCACTTTTTCCCTTGTAATGTAGTATAAGTATTCCCTGCTACCCAAATGTCATTAGTTTTTTAGTTCAGATACTGGAAGTTTGGATATAGCAAGGGATATCCTGTAGATTATGAATTTCAGTACATCATAATTGGCTTTGTTACAAATTATTTACTTTGGGGTCATGAATTTCTTTTGCTGAAGCACCTAAGATGACTTGGGAACTTGGTAAAAGGTGAAATTATAAAGGGGGAATAATCAGGTGAAATAGAAAAAAGTAATCCTTGTATATTTTGAATGTTTGTTTCTTCAGTTAATTCACAAAATACTGCGAATATTCTCGCTGTTCTGATTCTGTAATAATCAGGACAGGCTAAACATTCGCTATATTAAGACCATGCATGTGTCCCCAGATGTAGTTCTTTCCCTATGTCTGGTTTTATAAATGCTGGTGATAAGGCAGGTCTGACTTACTATTTTTATAATAATCATTTTGTGAACACGAAATGGCTGTGATTCTAGTTTATCTATGATCAGCCATAAGAAAAATGACAACATAGATGGAGTAATTTCTTTGGGGGGGGGGGGTTTGCTATAGGGCGCGTGTGCTTGCCAGGAAGACAGAGAGACAGAGACAGAGAAAGCAATAAATCACCCCCCAGGGGGGATGGGCACGCATGCACATGCGCCCGGCGTGAGTTTAAGCCACTGGGTTCGGGATGCGAACTGCGGTTGACTACATGGGAGTCCAGCGACATAGCCATTACGCTAACTGCTGGTCCCAGATGGAGTAATTTTTGGAAGTAGTGATTGCTCATGTGCATATCCTGTCTTGTCATTAAATAAATAGTAAAATTACTGTGTTTTTATTTTCTAGGTGATTCTGATATCATTAGAAGTATGCCTGAACAGACCGGTGAAAAGTAAATCATGCAACATTTTTCTTTAATAAAGCTTGCCAGAGCTTGTTTTAAAAACACTGAATCTGTTTCAGTTATTTTCTTTATATCTTCGTTTCTGTACACTTTCCTGAAGGCAGAATTACAGAAAATGAGGCTAATCTAGATGTGGTGTCAAGACATTGGTGACAAGTTATACTGGTCTCAGTTTCCATTTTCCTGTTTTTGTGAAAGGAGTGTATTGAGTACCTTTTTAGTACTAGATTTTTGAGAAAGTGAATTTTCATAATTCCAGTCTCAGGATGTGGTTTGCATTTTATACGTGTATGTTTGAGAGGCAGCAAAGTTAACATATCCAGACTTAGGGTAGCATTACAGTTTTCTAAGTCTTCAGTGGTAAAAAGGATTAAGCAAGGGCCAGCTGGTGGGGTGGTGGTTGACCGGGCTGGATCCCACATGGCTGACTGCGCAGTTTGAGTTCTGGACCTGGCGGCTTGAAAACCACCATGTACATTGTGTGTGTGTGTGTGTGTGTGTGTGTGTGTGTGTGTGTGTCCAAAATCCTGAAAGAAGAATGGAGGAGAGGGAGTTGTGGCATGACTCTTCCTCCCTGGGTTGCTTTCTCATTTTCCCTCTCACTCTCCAGTGAGTGAGCACATGTGCTCCAAAGCAAAATCAAAAAGAAAAAAAGGATTAAGTGAAATAGGTTTCCCTGCCCAAACTGATGTCAAAAGCGGAGACATTTTATTGAACTTTAATGAAGAAGGAAGGGTCTTTCCTAAGGTTATGCAATGTTTGGGGTAGAAGAAATGTACTTGGAAACCACAGTAATTCTAGGTTTTCGATTAGTTTGTGAACAGTGGAGGTGGAGGGCAGGCTGCCGTTATGGTGATTAATGTGCTGGATCCCACGTGGCTGACTTTTTTGTGTCCTGGACCTGGCGTCTTGGAAAACGTCAGGCACATATGCCCAAGATCGCAATAGGAGAATGGAAGAGAACAGAATGCAGCATGGCCATCCTGCATGAGGATGTCTTCTTACTTTGTCTCTAAAAGTGCATGTGCCCTGGGATCAGCAGTTAGCGTAATGGCTGTCGCTGGACTCGTGTAGCCGACTGAGTCCCGGATCAAGTGGCTTAAATTTACGCCGGGTGTGTGTGCGTGCGTGGCCAAGATCCCGAGAGGAGAATGGAGAAGGGATTGTGGCATGGCCATCCCCCTGGGGGTGATTTCTTGCTTTCTATCTCTTTCTGGGGAGTGCATGCGCCCTACAGCAAAAAAAAAAAAAAAAAAAAAAAAAAAAGTGCATGTGCCCTGTAGCAAAAAAAAAGGGGGGGGGGGCAGTGGCATAATGGGAAGATGTATGTGTGACAGCTGGGGCTGCGTGGTAAGTTGAGGTTCATTTCCTGGCCCAACCTAACTGTTCAGTACCTTGTCCTAGCTAACTGGGAGGCGAGAGCTGGGGGAGCTTGATATCCTGCCATAAAAAATGAAGTTCACAAACAGTATAGGATGCTGGCAGGGGCAAAAAGTATAAAAAGAAGAAGCCAGATATTGGTGTGAACGTGAATGAAGCTGGGTCATCTGGAAGACAGTCGTCTCTACGAAAAAATGTTCTCTTTCATAAGCTCTCTTGCAACTAAGGTAAGTCTGGGCTCCCCCTTGGACTCGCTGATCCCTCTGCCTGAAGTAGCATCCAAGTTTTCCCACTTCCCCCTTTTCCAGCCAACCTATTACACTTGTTTCTGAGGGCAAATCCAACATCCTCTTGGATAGTTTAGGTGCCCCTGAGTAACCTTAGGACCCTTTTTATGACAGTAATCACATCTGTCTGTCTACTAAACGAAAGTCCAGGACAGAGACTAATATACTCAACTTTGTCACTTACAAAGTGGGTAATGACTTTAAGGGCTTAACACATTTTGTGTTAATTCTTTTCATTGGTATGTGACTGTGTAGTCCAGAATTTTGACTGGATAGTTCTTTGTTGTGAAGGACTGAATTTTATCTTCACCCTGTTTTTGTATTTGAAGGTCTTTGAGGAACCGCCCTGTCCTTTGGGTAGATATCCAGAAGTGGAATTGCTGGATCATGTAGTTCTATTATCTTCATCCTGTTTTGTGTGGTTTGTTTTTTAGGATTTTTGCTACAGGGCATGTGCACCCACCAGATAGAAGAGAGAAAATAAGAAATCTAACTAATGGCTAACCCTGCAGGAGGGATAGCCATGCTGCAATTCCTTCTCCATTCTCCTTGTTTTTTTTTTTTTTTCATTTTTTTAAAAGAGAGATTTTTACTATACGTCGTGTGTGCTCATAGGAAAGCAGAGACAGAAAGTGAGAAATCACCCCCTGGGGGAATGGACACATCGCAATCCCTTTTCCATTCTCAGGATTTTGGTCACACACGCACATGCAACTGGTGTTTTATTTTTTTTTTTAAGAGATTTTTGCTATAGGGCATGTGTGCTCATCAGAGAGACTGGAAGCAAGAAATCACCTCCCAGGGCATTGGCCACACCACCACAATGCTATCTCCTCCATTCTCTTGGGATTTTAGGTATGCATGCACATACACCTGGCATGAGTTTTAAGCTGCCAGGTCCAGGACTTGAACTACATGGGAGTCCAGTGACATAACCATTACACCACCTGCAGGTCCCATCTTGGAATTTTGAGCGTGCACTCATGTAGCACCAGGTCCGGGACTTGAACTGTAGTCAACCATGTGAGAGTCCAGCACCTTAACCATCATACCACCTGCTGGTCCCTCTCTTCATCTTGTTAATAGTAGTTCTCCAACATCTTTTGCGTGCATTTTATTTACTACTTCCTGTTTGCTTCAAGTGATAATTTAGGGATTGGAATCTGCTGCCAAGTGCTTTCCTTAGGGAAGCAAAGAATTCATCCTGCCCTTTCATTCGCTCAATATACACTATACTAAAGCACCATCTCTGTACCAAATACTTGTGGCTGCTGAAATGAGGTACTCTGCTAAGTGGTTTATATGCTAACACATTTAACCCAGCAAGATAGTACTATTAGTTTCCATTTTACAGATGAAATCTAAGCATGGAAAGGTCACAATAATTGACAACTAGAACGCAAAAACCCTTACACTGAAATAGGTGGTAAAAATGAGAATGTTTTAAATTTGCTATAGGGTATGTGTGCTCACTAGCGAGAGAAAGGGAAGGAAAGTGAGAAAGTAAGCCACCAGGTCTGGGACTCGAACTGCAATCAGCCATGGGGGAGTCTAGTGCCTTAACCACCACGCCATCTTCTGGCCCCCCAAAATAAGGAAATATTTTAAATTTTAGACAATTTTTTTTTTTGGCGAGGTTTTTTGCTATAGGGTGCGTGCACTTGCCAGACAGACAGAGACAGACAGAGAGACAGAAAGCGAGAAATCACCCCCCAGGGGGGATGGCCATGCCGCAGTCCCTTCTCCTCCGTTCTCTTCTCGGGATCTTGAGCATGCACGCACACGCGCCCGGCGTGAGTTTTAAGCCACCGGGTCCGGGACGCGAACCACGGTCGACTACGTGGGAGTCCAGCAACACAGCCATCACGCTAACTGCTGGTCCCAATTTTAGACAATTTTGAAGTTAAATATCTTGGATTAATTTTAAAAATCAAAATTAAAAAAAATCACAGTCTGTATGCGCTCAGCAGAGATGGGAAAATTGAGTAAGAAGCACCCCTCAATAAAGTATGGTCATGCCATAATCTCTTCACCTCCATTTCTCTGGCCTGTCAAGATTTGGGGCACAAATACACACATGCCCAGTGTTGGCCATGTGGGATCCAGCTCTGTTAGCCAGTAGACCAAGTGACCAGCCCTTTCATTTTATTTTTAATTGCTAAAGAGTACGAGCTCTTTTCAGAGACTGAAAGGGAGAAAGCAATCCCTAATAGGGCGAGGACGTGCCACAATCCAGTCTCTATTTTTTTTTTTTTTTTTTTGGTTGAGAAGTTTTTGCTATAGTGCATGTGCACTTGCCAGAAAGACAGAGAGACAGTCTCTGTTTCTCCATCCTGTTGGGATTTGGGGCCTGGGTGCACACAACCCAGTGCGTGTTAATAGGGAGAAGCAGTGTATGAGAGATGATCTTTTGAGACACTAGGGGGAGCTCAAACATAGCAATGAAATAGGATTAAGCCAACTGGAAGCCTCAATTGATTATATCTCAAAAATAATAACCCGGGACCAGCAGTTAGCATAATGGCTATGTCGCTGGACTCCCACGTAGTCGACCGCGGTTCGAGTCCCGGACCTGGTGGCTTAAACTCACGCCGGGTGCGTGTGCGTGCGTGCCCAAGATCCCGAGAGGAGAATGGAGGAGAAGGGATTGCGGCGTGGCCATCCCCTCTGGGGGGTGATTTCTCGCTTTCTATCTCTCTATCTCTCTCTGTCTGTCTGGCGAGCGCACGCGCCCTATAGCAAAAACCTCTCAAAAATAAAAAATAAAAAATAACCCAAGTCAATACTACTTCCTAATGAAAAATTGTGTTTTCAGCATCAAATGGACTACTCGAATATAAATATAAACTCAGTGTTTAACACTTTGAGTCGCAACTTTTATACCTGGAAAGAATCAGATGATTTTCAGAGAGGGTTGAAGCCTAGGAGATGTTCTTCCCACGAACACACTGCCCTTTGGGAGGACAGTGTGATGAAAACACTCACCCTCAAATGTTTAAACATAAACTTATCCAAGGCGTGTGCTTGTAAAGCATCATTTGGACCATACAAAGGCTTCTGTGGAATGATGGCGTGACAGGCGGTTAACTAGAAAGGAGCGGGCAGCCCTAAGAAAATAGCAGGACATCAGCCACATCAATCATAGCTTATCAGGAGTTACAACCAGACCCTCCACGAGAATGCCTTCTTCCCGCCCGGCTCCTGGTGCAGGGAAGGCGAGACAGATCTCTTTTTTTTCTTTAATACCTGAGAAAAGCACATAGGGGAGGTTGTTAATTTCCCTCTTATTTCTCATACACACACAGGAATCCAACAAGACATTTTGGTGGACATCCTGATTCCCACTGGGGCAATAAACTGATTGCTCAGATCATCCAAATAAGGGACCAGCAGTTAGCATAATGGCTATGTCACTGGACTTCCATGTGGCCAACCGTGGTTCAAGTTCCGGACCCAGTAGCTTGAACTCATGCCGGGCGTGTGTGCATGCGTGCCCAAGATCCCGAGAAGAGAATGGAAGAGAAGGGATTGCGGCGTGGTCATCCCCCCTGGGGGGTGATTTCTTGCTTTCTATCTATCTCTCTCTGTCTTTCTGGTGAGCACATGCACCCTATAGCAAAAACCTCTGAAAAAAAAAAAGGATGTTCATAGCTTCTAAGTCCACACTGACCATATAGAATTAGGTCACTGAATTCCTCACCTGTGAGAGAAATACCAAGCTTTATCTGGAAAAGGCCTGCAAATTCCAAGAAGCCAGATACCAGGACAGACTTTCCCCTGCTAAATATGCATTACCAACTCTTAGAATAAATATGACACCTAGACCCATGTCCAGTGCAGTTGTCCTCTGGCAGCTGCCCACCTGCATGCCATTCAAGCAGGGAGGTGTACTTCTTTTCTATCAAAAATCCTCACTTTCCTAGTAAAGCTTAACTTTTCCTAATTTTCAAGTGTTTGTGGTTTTTCATTTTGCCTCTCAGCACGGGTCTCTCATCTTAGAGATCTGGGCCTAAAGAACCAAGAATTTGGGGGGGACCAACAGTTAGCGTAATGGCTATGTCGCTGGACTCCCATGTAGTCGACCGCGGTTCAAGTCCAGGACCCGGTGGCTTAAACTCAAGCCGTCCGGACGTGTGTGCATGCATGCCCAGGATCCCGAGAGGAGAATGGATTGTGGCGTGGCCATCCCCCCTGGGGGGTGATTTCTTGCTTTCTGTCTCTCTGTTTCTCTCTGTCTTTCTGGTGAGTGCACGTGCCCTATAGCACCTCTCCAAACAAAGAAAAAAAAGAAAAAAGAACCAAGAATTTTATACAACACAGCTCTCAACATGCTCTCATCCTTCAACAATGTCATTTTGCCTCTCTTTGTTTTTTGTGGAAGCTGCAACTGAAGGTGTTTTTTGCCTTGTTTTAATTACCTTCTCAAGCTGGTATAGTTGAAGTGCCCTCTGATT
Organism: Tupaia tana; assembly: GCA_026018925.1. NCBI lineage: Eukaryota > Metazoa > Chordata > Mammalia > Scandentia > Tupaiidae > Tupaia > Tupaia tana. Next base: position 52,833,335 of record JAKSZU010000008.1, on the reverse strand, counting down.
CTGTCCTTATTCCCATTTTATTTTCTCAGTTTGTTGTATCTTCTTTCAAACATTCCTGGACTTAAAATACGTATGTATCATTCTGGACTTAACATATTTATGTATCTTTGAACATGTTTGTTTTTTTTTTAATTTATAGGAACCATATCATGCTAAACATTTTGTCATATTTTTTTCTTTCTAAGCAACTGAGTTTTATTTGTTGCATAATAAGCCACCCTGTATCTTTCAACTAGAAAACCACTAAATTTAAATAAACATATTACAAAATGAATTAGAGCCCAATTAAAATTTGCTCTTGGGGAGTGGACACCACAGTTCTACTCACTTAAAAATTTCAATAGTCCAGAGTTTATTATTCACATCTATTATGCCATGAATTCATAGGGAATAGGTTCCAGAAGCTCAGGCTCCTTTCCATTGGTTCTCACAAAGTGTGCTTCTCTGGGTGGAGCAGGCTGGGCTTCAGTTAAACCCAGGTTCCTTTCTCTTTGGCTTCCTTCTTTATCTGGTCATTTTCTTTCGCACATTTTAGGAAGCTATCTCTGCTCTTAGAATGCTTGATACGCTCAACACATACATTGTCTTGGCAAGACTCTTGCTCTTAACTTGTTTGTTTATGACAATGCCAACATCATGCTGGGTGACATTGTAGACTCTTCCAGGTTTGCCATGGTAACACTTGTGGGCATTCCTTTTTGAACAGTACCTATTCCCTTGATGTCTACAACAGCACCTTTCCTATACATTCCCATATATGTTGCCAAAGGAACCACTCCATGTTTTCTAAAAGGCCTAGAGAACATTTATCGGGTGCCTCTCCTCTTTCCCTTTGTGTTAGTCATTTTGGTGAATTACTGGAAGATGGTGGTTCTAGCCAAAAGGTGTCATTGGCCTTTTAAATTTATCTTAATTTTTGTGCTTTAACCTGTATTTTGTGCATTCCTGTACATAATAGTATTTCTGTGGCATGGACTATGCCACAATTTATTAGTTTCCCTTCTGATTATATTTGAGTTGTTTCTAACTTGTTGCTTTTACAAACTCTAGTAACATTTTTATCCAGGTCTCCTTGTGTGCATGTGCTCAGATCATCTCCTTAGATCCTTCCATACCTGTTAGTGCAGTTGTTACAGTTAAAGGGTTGCATGCACTTTCAGTTTTATTAGGCATTCCCAGACTTAGTCTCCAGAGACTGCCAAGTCACACCCTGACTAGCAGTGTGGAGAAGTATGTCCACATCCTTACCAATGCTAGTCAAGCATCCTTGTTTTGGCCAAGCTGAAGCGTGGAAAAATGGTGTCACTGTTTTAACCTGCATTTTCTGGATTACTAGTGAGAATTGACTTTCTTTTCAGATGCATGTTGGCCATATATCATATATAAATTGGGTTTAAAGTTAAACTAAGAACTTTACAGAGATGCCATTCTCTGAAGCAGTGAATTTTAATATTGTATAAAAAAAATCCAACTTGTTACACAAATACATACGTCCTATGGTTTTGTGCATACATCCATATACATATATCAAGGTAATGTCCAATACAAAAAAATAGCATTTCCTATGGCCAGTGTTCCACAGAAGTAAGACTGTGCAAACTTTATTTTTTAGTCCCATGAGATTGCAACACTCTAAGGCAGGATGAGGCAGAAGCAAATCACATCCACTGTATTTTACAGAATACCTTGCATAGCTTATTTATCTTCACTTGGTAATCTCATCTTTGAATTGAGAAGGATTTTTTTCCTTAATACATTTTATACAAGTTAGTGTCTACTTTTTGTCTTTGTTCTAGAACAAACCAGCTTTCTTAATACTGGTTATGTTTACTGTACAATATTAGAGACTTAATAGCTCAAGCTCCAGGGCTCTGAATTGCTTTCACTGAAGTCCTTGATACAATGACGTACAGATACAGAGGGCATTTCTAATCTTCATCTATATCTCAGGCGATTTTCCAAGGCTTCCATTCTCTGTGTCATTTCTTCTAGTAAATCAAGTTAAGGAAAAAGAATACAAATTGCCCAATTTTATTTACATTCAAATGCAATCAAATTTATCTACATAAAAGTTGGGCGGTCCTGAAATATGTCTTTAGTTTTGGTTTCCATTTCCATTTTCCAAGTGTTTGAAAACCCTGACTTGTGGGACCAGCAGTTGGTGTAATGGCTATGTTGCTGGACTCCCATGTAGTTGACTGAGGTTCAAGTCCCGGACACAGTAGTGGCTTAAACTCACACCAGGCACGTGTGCATGCGTGCCCAAGATCCCAAGAGGAGAATGGAGGAGAAGGGATTGTGGCATGGCCATCCCTCCTGGGGGTGATTTCTTGCTTTCTGTCTCTCTGTCTCTCTCTGTCTTTCTGGAGAGCGCACGCGCCCTATAGCAAAACCCTCTCCAAATAAATAAATAAACCCCTGACTTGTAAATTTACAGTAACTCATTTAACATATGCTGTCAAGACAAATATATTTCAGGCTATGTACTTAAAAAAAAATCAGAGCCAAATAGCTCAGTTTAAATTTGTTCTTTTTGTTTGTTTATTTTTGCCATAGGGTACACATACCTCCCAGAAAGATAGAGAGGGAAAGGAAATAATCATCCCCCGGGGGAATAGCCATGCTGCAATCCCTTCTCCTCTATTCTCCTCCTAGGATTTTGGGCATGCACGCACATGTACCCAGCATGATTTCAATCTGTCAGGTCCAGGTCCAGGACTTGAACCACAGTCAGTCATGTGGAAATCCAGTGCCTTAACTACCACACCCCAGTAGCTTGTAAATTAATTTGCCATAGGGCATTACTGGGAGCCAGAATTAATAATGTTGAGAATGTGATGAAGAGAAGCAAATGAAAAGGAGTAGGGCTTGGAAGGTAGGAAGTGAAATAAGAAGAGGGGAGACGTGAGTGCTCACCCATAAGGTGAGATCAGACCTGTGCTCTTCTTTAGACTTCAGAGGTAGGTCAGGGAAGCGAGAAGAAATGGGCATTAGCGTAAGTATTTGTCTTCCTTGTAACCTGAAAACCCTACAGCTGTCCATTTGGTGGTAGAACAAGAGCCCAGCTTCATCTGTACTAACTACTATCAGGAAGATTATTTTCTTTCCTAAAAAAATTATTCATTTAATTTTATTTATTACTATTATTATTCAATTTGACCAGAGAGAAACAAAGAGAGAGAAGAAGATAATAATTATAAAAAATAATAATTATAGGGGCTGGCAGGTGGTGTGGTAGTTAGGGGCACTGGACTCCCACATGGCCAACTGCGGTTCAAGTCCCAGATCTAGTGGCTTGCTTTCTCACTTTCCCTTTTTCTCTCTCTCTCTCTCTCTCTCTCACTCTGTCACTCTCTGGTCAAATTAAAATAAATAAATAAGTAAATAATGTTAAATAAAAAATAATTATTTTAAAAATAGTAATAATTATAAAATAATAACTATAACAAATAAAATTAAACAAATAATCTTTTATTTATTTATTATTATTTTAGAAAGAGGGAAAGAGAAAAAGCAAGCCACCAGGTCTGGGACTTGAACCTCAGTCGGCCATACTGGAGTCCAGTGCTTCAACCACTACTCCATCAGTTGGCCCAACTGGGTGTGTTTTTCAAGCAGCCCAGTCCGGGACTCAAACCATGGTCAGCCATGTGGGAGTCCAGCACCTTAACCACCATACTACCTGCTAGCCCCAAGAGGAGCATGTTTCCAGTTTTTTTTTAATTTTTTTTTTATTCCTTTTTTATTTTGGAGAGGTTTTTGCTATAGGGTGCATGTGCTCACCAGAAAGACAGAGAGACAGAGAGACAGAGAAATCATCCCCTGGGGGGATGGACACGCCACAATCCCTTCTCCTCCATTCTTCTCTCAGGATCTTGGGCATGCATGCACAGGCGCCTGGCATGAGTTTAAGCCACCGGGTCAGGGACTCAAACCGCGGTCGGCTACATGGGAGTTCAGCGACATAGCCATTACGCTAACTGCTGGTCCCAATGTTTCCAGTTTTCAGGAAGAATTTCTATATGCTACTGTTCCCTGTATCTGCCCAGTGGCATAGAGATGGTTCAGAGCTGAACCACATCCCTACAGGCTAGCTGATGCACATTTAGATAGACATTGGCCAGCTCTGGTGAGCTGTAGTGTGCTTACTGTCATTTTAAGTTCAGAGCAGTTGGCAATGCTCTAAAGCACTGAATCGTCACTCTCTATTATCCCAAAGCATTCCTTTAATTTGTAATATTGTTTTAATGAATCACTGGATCCTGCAGTCCCCTGGGTAGAATGCTTCATCTTGTAGAGTGCTGATATGAAAGATCTCTGCTGCCAAAACCGAAAGACAAAAAAAAAAAAAAAAAAAAAAAAATCCAATCCTCCAGAAACCACATATCGAATCTCAATGTGGCTGCAGTGCTCCTTGGGGGCTGAAGGAAAGCTTTGGAGTTCACAGCGAGTTTGAAATCTCAACTCTACCATATCCTCTCCTATACACACTGCACCTTCAGTCCACATCAGACTCCGTACATATCTTCCATACCTTCCCATTCAGGAGGGAGTTAAATATCGTTTTCACTTTGCATATTGACGGCTGACTGACCTTACTGCTAGACCTGCTAAAACAGCGGAGGCCAATTAAGTCCTTGACCCTTGCCACTAAGGTTGGTTTGACCTTGACCCTTAAATATCTATCAGGCTTTTTAAGGGGGGGGGGGGGGAAAGCCTTTCCTGGAGTTCACTATTCTTGACTTCATGAGAAAAAGTCATGATAAAACCCACATAAATTATTTTTGAAGATTTGATAATATTCTTGGCATTCCGTGCAGAAGCATGATATTACAAAAGGATATAGCGCTGCGTTAATTTTCTTACTTCTTCATTTGCAAGGTTCTGGAACATGATAAGGTTTTCACATTTGCATTGATCATGTTTTTCTTCCAAAGGGCTTCCTGAGAGAGCAGATGGAAAATGTTCACCTCTATAATCCACCAGACTTCCCAGACACATAATAATAGGACTGAATCAGCATATGGAGGAAACCACACTGAAAGAAATGCTCCACTTTTTCCATACAGCCAGATCCAGTGAAATAAATACCAGGAAAGGGCTGTAGATGCTTCCAAAACTGGAAATAACCTCTATTGCAGATTAGGGGGAAAGATGACTCTAGTTTCAGGGGTTTTTCAGTTCTAATTTTGCTTAAGTTTGTTCTTTATAAAAATATTTTTTAAAACATTCTGATATAAGGTATGTGCACTCACTGAAGAGAGACAGAGGGAGCAAGAGAGAGAGAGAGGGAAAGTGAGAAATCACTTCCCTCCCTACGAAGCGTGGCCACACCACAAGCCCTTCTCCATTCTCCTCTTGGGATTTTGGGTATGCACGCACATATGCTTGATGTGCTTTTTCTTTCTTTCTTCTTTTTTAAAAATTTTAAATAATTATTTATGGGGCCAGCAAGTGGTGGTACAGTTTGAGTCCCGGACTTGGTGGCTTTTTTCTTATTTTCCTTTCTTTCTCTTTTTCTGTTTATCTTTCTGGTGAGTGCACATGCCCTATAGCAAATTAAAAAATAATTATTATAACAAATAAAATTAAATAAAAAATTTAAATTATTTATTTATTATTATTTTAGAAAGAGGGAAAGCAAGCCACCAGGTCTGGGACTAGAACCACAGTTAGCTATGTTGGAGTCCAGCGATTCCACCTGCTGGCCCAACCTGGTGTGTTTTTCAAGCCAACAAGGCTGAGACTCAATTGCCCAGTCAGCCATGTAGGATCCAGCCGTCTTAACCACCATCCCAAATGGCTGGTCCCAGTGGTTCTTTTTTTTTCTCTATTTGCTACTTTTTCTTTCCTCCTCTAAGATAAGTTTGTTGGCAAGCTAAAAGCTGGTACTAAGTAATCATACAGTAGTATTTTACTTGAAATTACCTGAAGATTTTGTTGAATGGAAAAGTTTTTGTGTAGACCGTGAAAGATTGTCTTCCTCAAACAGGTATCTGTGTTGCACTGCAAGATTAGAACAGGAAAGTAGGTCTTGGAGATTTATGGTGATTGGCTCAGATTCTGCAAAGAGAAAGAAAACTGAAGTCAAATCTGCTTCACACAGCTGTGGCTACAGAACAGACACTAGCAGAGTAAGGCACTGGGGGTTCCTAGCACTTGCAGCTTTCCTTGGGGACAGGCTGTGTCAAAAAGACTGTCAGCAGAGATGCTCATTATCAACTATGGCCTTAAGTGGAGAATAAATGTTTCCTGAGTGAGAAAAAAAGGCCTTAACTAACGTAATTTAAATCTTACTTTCACGGCTTCACAACTTTTGTCCAGAAGGAAACCATGGTAGAGGCCCCTACCAAAGATTCTGGAAACATCACTTTTTAAAATTTACCTGTTGGCTGGTGGTCCCGCCTTGGCAGATCCCCTGCTGGGGAGTCCTGTCTTCCATCAGAGTCTTCTAGAGCTGAGCAGAAAAAGATGGCCAAAAGGAATAACAGTTGTCCACATGCATGCCTGTGTTCTTTAGGAATCAAGTCCCAGATCAACTCCTTACCCACCTGCCATAACCCAGGGATTTTCAGTTGTATTTGGTAACACCAATGACCCAAAACAATTAGTTACCATGATACCTATTTTCTTACTGAAGAATGTGTCCTTAAATGTCATGTCTAGAAAGTGGGGCAGAAACAAAGTTGAACTTGTTGAAGGATCAAGTTGCAATGGCAGCAGTGCCATGTGCGTTTCAGGCTGAAATACAACAGCCAGAACGCAATGCATTATCTCCTCTTGTGAGTCGAAAGGCCTTCCATACCTGACTCCCTTTCATCTCTGAGCTCTTTCCTTTAGAAGAGGAAGACACATGGCTTAGACTGGGATTTTGCCGGTGACTGAAACTGGGATGTCAGTAAAAGGAAGAATGGGCAGAACTGTCGTATGTAAACATACCTGGAATCATTGCTGAACTGGGAAAATCATACAGAACAAAGTCTGAATTCTTTTCTTTTTTTTTTGAGAGCGATTTTTGCCTGAGAGACAGTGAGAGACAGGGAGACAGAAAGCAAGAAATCCCCCCCTGGGGGAATGGCCACACCACAATCCCTTCTCCTCCTTTTTTCTCTAGGGATCTTGGGCACGCACACCCAGCATGAGTTTGAAGCCACTAGGTCTAGGACTTGAACCCCGGTCGACTATGTGGAAGTTTAGCAAAGTAACCATTATGCTATCTGCTGGTCTCCAAAGTCTGGATTCTAAAGGGCAGTCTAGTATTCCTAAAACACATGTAGTACAGGCAGGAAGGCATTCTTTACATATAATAGTGGGCTTGAAAGGACTACCATCTTTTGGACCCTGCAGATGACATAGTGGTTAAGATACTGGACTCCCACATGATTGACCACGGTTCAAGTCCCGGGCCTGGAGGTTTAACACTCATGGCAAGCACAAGTGTGTGAGTGCTGAAAATCCCAAGAGGAGAATGGAGAGGGGACTGCAGCATGGCCATCCCCCCAAGGCATGATTTCTCACTTTTTCTCATCTCTCTGGCAAGCACAGGCTTCCCTATAGCAAAAATCTCTCTTAAAAAGAAGAAAGGACTACCATCCCTTTCCATTCCAGTCACAGGCTGGTTCTGAAATTGCACCTCAATTGTCCTGATTGATACAATGATTGTTTCTTAGTTAAATAATCATCTCCCTAGGGTTTTGGTGAGGACTAGGTATACTAGTGTCAAAACACGCATTGCACCACCAGCACAGAGCAAGTGCCCCAGCAAGGGTAGGAATTACTTCCATCTTCCCTTCTCTCCCATTTCCTTTCTGTGCTTATTAGCTTTCCAGGCATCAGTGGCCCTGACCCCTAGAGAGAGACTTTTTCAAGCACTTCGAAGGAACTGGTTGAGAATGCCTTATTCAAATATTCCTGTGCCCTGTTCTCTCCAGTCTTTCCTAGACATAAGCTATGTACCTTCACAGATGCCTTTCTTTAGTTTTTCACTTATCTCGCCCATCGTGCTGAAGTCTTCAGCATAGAAGAGGTGCTTGTCTGTTGGCTCAGAGGCAATCTCTTGTAGTTCTTCCTCAATGGCTTTTCCTACCCCGACGGCATACATAGTGATACCTACGGTGCAGAGCAGATTAAGAATGAGGTGTTAGAGTTGTGTCCCTAGGTTTGGAAGTTGTGTGTCTTGCACCCAAAGCCAGTGATTTGAAGGGATCCATGTCAATCTCCCTTTTTTTATTTTTTATTTTTGGAGAGGTTTTCGCTATAGGGCGCGTGCACTCGCTGGACAGAGAGAGACATAGAGACAGAAAGCGAGAAATCACCCCCAGAGGGGATGGTCACGCCGCAATCCCTTCTCCTCCATTCTCCTCTCGGGATCTTGGGCACGTACGCACACGCACCCGGCGTGAATTTTAAGCCACCGGGTCTGGAACTCGAACCGCGGCTGACTATGTGGGAGTCCAGCGACATAGCCATTATGCTAACTGCTGGTTCCCCATCTCCCTTTTTTTCAAACACCTGCCCACTTCTCCTTTTTGGCCCTATGAGCAAAAGAGAAGGACTCAAGAAAGTGTTATCTGGGAGAGGTTAGGCGCTAACCCACCAACATGTTGCTCAGCTATGGGCAGCTACTTAATGAATCTACAGCTGTTTCCTGAGTAGCCTTCTGGGAAAGGAGAAAATAGTACCATCTATGGTTTGCTGCACGGAATCTCTCCTGGAAGAATTCCAAAAAGTAGGTCAGTTTATGACCTTATGATCTACATTCCACTTCTCAAAGGTACACGACAGGAACCTTCAGCAACCCTGGCCAAGAGAAACTCCTTCTGTCTACCCTCTGGGGGCGGGGGCGGGGGGATACAACCTTGGGAGGCAGAGCTAAGCTGAATGGGAGAATCCACAGACCACTGGCAATGCCAAAGTCTAGACAAAGAACAAACCCGAGTATCAACCTTAGATTGTAAGAAGGATATGCAGTTGTTTTAAAAGCTTTTCTAAATGAAATGAATCATTAGACTCCCTTTCTTCCTATACTCTTCATTTGTAAGTAAAATGCATTAAGAATTAAGTTCAGGATATTCCCAACATTTTTCAGCACTGATACTTATTATAGCTAATTCATTAAACTAGAATGTTTTAAATGCACATAAGAATGGCCTTCTGAGCCAAGGGACAAGACTTTTGTCTTGCTCTGTGTCTGTGTAAGGTCAATAGCCAAGTTCAGCATATTTGTGCAGGAGCCCAGTGACTTTACGCACAACTTCCTAAAAAGGATAGCTACTATTTTAAGAGTATGTTGGCTACACATAAGAGTAATTAAATTCATTAGAGGATGTCACTTCAAATAAATTTTATTGATTCAAGAACCAAATAAATAACCTGCTTCTCCTATGACCTGCCTTTGGGTAACTGGTAGAAATCTGAATAGGGGAAGCATATGGTAGACCAGTCTTAATTAGACAAATAAAAGGGCTAACTACTGTCCCTGGAGACCAACATGCTACACTTGGTACTTTTGAAAATTCAGGCTAGAGGACCAGCAGATGGCATAATGCTGGACTCCCATGTAGTCGACCATGGTTCGAGTCCTGGACCCAGCAGCTTGAAACACACAGGTGTGTGTGCATGAGTGCCCAAGATCCCAAGAGAAGAATGGAGGAGAAGGGACCGCAGCATAGCCATTTCCCCCAGGGGGTGATTTCTTGCTTTCTGTCTCTGTCTCTCCAGGGAGTACATGCGCCCTATAGTAAAAATCTCTCCTAAAAAGGAGAGAGAGAAAGAGAAAAAGAAAGAGGGAGGAAGGAAGGAAGGAAGAAGGAAAGAAGGAAAGAAAGAAAGAGAGAAAGAAAGAAAGAAAGAAAGAAAGAAAGAAAGAAAGAAAGAAAAAGAAAGGAAGAGAAAAAAAAAAAAAAAAAACAAAGAAAGGAAGAAAGAAAAAAAAAGAAAGAAGAATGAAAGAAAGAAAGAAAAAGAAAATGCAGGCTAGAGGGGCCCAGGAGCTGATGTGAGCTCTAGCAAGTCAGTCTGGTGTGAACGGCAAGTTTCACAATCCACCCAGATGATCAGGGCAGGATGCTTTTTGTGGCTATAGCTCTCCTGGGCTAGGGGAAAAGAAGTGAACAGTGAGGTAAGCAGCGTCAATAAAACTGCTGCCTTCACAAACAGAGTGAGTGAAGGTTGGTGGGAACCAGCCTTTCTGTGAGCCGGAATAGAACACCAGAGGGACTGCTAGTATTTTCTCTCCTTGTTCATTCAGCAAGGATTTGTCACAAATTTACAACGTGCCAAGTCTGATCTAGGCACTGGATCTGCAGTCTCATGGGAGGCACCGGTCTGGGCACAGTCTCTTCTGCCTTACAGGACTTGCTAAAACGTGCCCTTCACAAATACTTAGAGAAGGTGGCTTTCAAGCAAACTGCTTCATGATCTCATGTTTTCTGATCTCCCCCAAGGAACCCAGATACTTCAGCAAAAACTGTCTCCACTGGTCATCTGAGCTCTGGGGTTTCGTTTTGCCAGTGGCCATGCTCCTCTACCACACCGTAGGTCTATACACCTGACACAACACTCAAGTCTCTCCTTACATTAAGTACGAGGGCAGGAAAATCTCAGAGAAAGAGCTGAGCTTTCCTGAGTAGCAAGAGCTTAGAGTCAAAATCTTTTCCAACGTTCTGATTTTCTCAAAAGCTGACTTTTGCCTCCTGAAAATACAAGGATATTCTCTCTTGAAGCTATTGTGCTTTTGGGGCCAGCAGGTGGCACGGTGGTAAAGGTGCTGGACTCCTACATGGCGGACCGTGGTTCAGGTTCTGGACTTGGCAGCTTGAAAATCACATCACGTACAAGTGCATGAGTGCCCAAAACCCCAGGAGGAGAATGGGAGAGAAGGAACTGCAGTGTGGCTTTCCCCCTGGGGGAACAATGTCTCATTTTCCCTCTCACTGTCTTTCTGTCTCTCTCTGGGAGGCACACACACCCTTGTGGCAAAAACCTGAAAAATAAATAAATAAGTAAAAGGTATATACATAAATCAGTAAAAGTTTCCACCAGGAATCCTTTTTGTTTGTTTTTACTATAGGGTGTGTGTGTTCACCACAGAAAGACAGAGGGAGACAAGAAATAAATACATACATACATTCATATGACTTGTACTATTAAAAAAAAAAAAAAAAGACCGAGGGAGACAGTGAGAGGGAAAGTGAGAAATCACCTCCAGGGGGGATGACCATGCTGCAATCCCTTCTTCTCCATTCTCCTCACACCCTGTGTGATTTTCAAGCCACTGGGCTCAAGACTTGAACCATGTAGTTGGGCCTATGGGATCCAGCACTTTAACCATCATACCACCCGCTTGGTCCCAAGAAATCTGTTTTTTTTTTTTTTTTTTTTTTTTGGAGAGGTTTTTCGCTATAGGGCGCGTGCGCTTGCCAGACAGACAGAGAGAGACATAGAGACAGAAAGCGAGAAATCACCCCCCAGGGGGGATGGTCACGCCGCAATCCCTTCTCCTCCATTCTCCTCTCAGGATCTTGGGCACGCATGCACACGCGCCCGGCGTGAGTTGTAAGCCACCGGGTCCGAGACGCGAACCGCGGTCGACTACGTGGGAGTCCAGCGACATAGCCATTACGCTAACTGCTGGTTCCCCAAGAAATCTGTTTTTAACAAGCTCTTCAGGTGCTTCTAAAGCAGCCATACCAGTGTTCGGGAACTGTCTATGGTTAAATAACACAGGCAGGGCCATTTTCTCCACGAAAGGTCATGCACTGGCTTTCGCAGTGTAATCACAGATGACACCTGGTGCAGCGTGTGTAGCCTGAGCTAGTCGTAGCCTGAGCTAGTCTGTGAGACCTTCTCATCCTTCCTAGGCACCCTATACCACTTCTGTGGGGTCCCATTAAGGCTTCCAGGTAGCAGTTTGGTAAAGATATACAATGGCAGTTGATAGGGAGACCTTCTGTACTCTCAAAACATTGCACTCCTACTGCCATCGAGTCAGTTTCAGAAACCTGAATCTTGAGTGGTGTAAACCACACCTCCACCCCACATTACCGTTGACCTTGGCTTTACTGGCCCACTCGGAGACATCATCCTGTGCCCGTCCGTCGGTGAACACGATGGCCACTCTGGGCACTCGTGCGGAGAGGGCCCTGGCCCCTTCTACTTGGGTAAAACTTCTCTCAAACATGTGTTTCAGGGCCAGCCCAGTCATGGAACCCTTGCCCATGTACTTCATGTGGGCCACGGCTTTTTTCATGTCTTTGGCCGAGCTGAAGCTTCTCAGGGTGAACTCTGTGCGGACCTGAGTGGAATACTGGAGCAGCCCCACCCGGGCGGCCTTAGGGGAAACTGCTAAGGAATCAATGATGCCGGTGACGAACTGCTTCACAATCTCAAAATTCTCTTCTCCAAGGCTCTTGGATCCATCAATAACAAAGACCAAGTCAATTGGGCCTTCAGTGCATCCTACAAGAACCAAAGGAAAGTTCACAGTTAAGTCATAAAACACTGTGGGGTCGGCAGGTGGCGTGGTGGTTGGGGCACTGGACTCCCACATGGCAGACCCTGGTTTGAGTCCCAGACCTAGTGGCTTGCTTTCTCTCTGTCTCTCTGTCTTTCCAGCAATTGCACATGCCCTCTTGCCCTCTAGTACATCTTTCTCTCTCTCTCTCTCTCTCTCTCTCTCTCTCTCTCTCTCTGTCTTTTTTTTTTTAAAAAAAAAGGCTTTTAAATTTCCTGTCAGGTTGTGCCAACAGATGGCATGGTGGTTAAGGTGCTAGATTCCACTTGGCCAACTCTGCAGTTTGAGTCCTTGACCTGGCAGCCTGAAAAACATGCTGGGCACATGTATGTAGATGTCCCAAATCTCAAGAGAATGGAGAAGATGGGATTGCTGCATGGCCATTGCTCCTAGGGAGTGATTTCTCACTTTCTCTCACTCTCTGTTTCTCTCTATCTCTCTCCAGTGAGAGCATGTGTCATCTAGCAAAAAAATCTAAACAACAACAAACAAATTCATCATGTTTAGAAAGAACTTTTATTTTAAAGTAATTATTTATTTAATTTCATCATTCATTCATTTATTTTTTAATTTGACCAGAGAGACACAGAGAGTGAGAGAGAGAGAGAGGGAAAGTGAGAAAGCAAGCCACCAGGTCCAGGACTTGAACCATGGTCAGCCAAGTGGGAGTGTCCAGCATCTTAACCACCATACCACCTGCTGGTCTCTTAGAAAGAACGTTTTTACTCTAAAATAATTTAATAATTCTTTTAATAATTTCTCTTGCTATTTTTTGGTCCTTTTGTTTGTTTGTTTGTTTAACAAACATCTCTCTTTTCCTAAACTAGAATGCCCAGAACCAAATATAATTCTCCATGAGAGAAAGCACAATTCTACCTCCCTTGTTCAGATATTCTTTTAAAATTCTGTATTTATTTTATTTTGTTTGTCTTTATTCATGACAGTGCACATGTGCACACATAAGAGAGTGACAGAGAGAGGGGAGCACTCTCCACAGGACGTGGCACACCCTGAGCTCTTTCCTCAGTCCTCCAGCCCATTTGATCTTGGGCACTTGCCTGCGTGCCCAGCAGGCTTCAGGCCAACCAAGCCAAAGATTCAAACCCTGGCTGCCATATGGAATCTGGCTTCTCTTGAGCAGTGCTTTTCCACTGTACCACAGAGCAGGCCCCAGATATTATACTGAGCCTAAGATGCCCTGAGCCTTTGGGCTGATAATGCACTTGCTGTCATTTCAAACAGAGTGTTTACGTAGGTGCTGCAACTAAGTTCTCCCCCCTCCACCCATTCTGTATTTATGCATATGCACTTATATTTATAGAAGAAGTGAGGGCCTTGTTTCCTGAAAATACTCCAACAAGCAGTTGATTCAAACCCAAATTAAAGCCGGGAGCCAAGTTCCGATCACTTACTCTTGCACCGTCTTCCATCCTCGGCTAGAACGAATCCCTCTGAGCACTTGCAGATGTAGGAATCACCATTATTAACACAAATGTGTTCGCAGCCGTGGTGGGCTGATTTGCAGACATCCTTCCCTGAGGAAAAAGTAAGACATTTAACAATCCGGTCAGTGTAGAAGTGAGCTAGATTGAATAGGCACATAAGGAGAGAGATGATGGAAATGAGCCATTTAAAAAAACATCCATCTCTGTTCAAACCTACTTTACAACACCTTTTTTAGTGTCATATTCAGCACATACCATGATAAGGCCAAAGTGGCCCTCAGAAAGAAAGCTCTAGTCCCTACGAGTCTGAATGGTAGGTCAGTGGGTAATCGTGTATCTGAATTTATTGTTAAGTTTTAGGGGCTAGCCTGTGGTGTGGTGGTTAAAAAGCTGGATCCTAAATGACTGACTGCATGGCTCGTGTCCAGACCTGAAAGCTTGAGAAACACCAGGGGTGTCTGTGTGCCCAAAATCCCAAAAGAAGGGATAAAGGGAGGTGAAGGGATTGTGGCATGACCATCCCCCATAGGGAGTGCTTTCTCACTTTCTTTCTCTCTCTCTCTGGTGAGTGCACGCACCCTCTAGCAAACGTAAAAAATATTTATAAACACTGTCAAAGTCCCCAAAAGGCAGTAGATGAACATTTCATATTCCCACCATGAGAAAAATCCCTGCCCCACAACCTCCTAAACTCACCTCACTGAGTACTCTTCCTCTGGGTGCTGTAAAAGCTAATTTTTTTTTTGTTTTTTTTTGAGAAATTTTTGCTATAGGGTACATGCACTTGCCAGAGAGACAGAAAGTAAGAACTCATCCTACAACAGGGGATGGGCATGAAGCAATCCCTTCTCCTCCATTCTCCTCTCATGATCTGGGGCATGCATGCACGTGTGCCTGGCTTGAGTTTCAAGCCTCTGGGTCTGGGACTCAAACCTCGGTTGGACATGTGGGAGTCAAGAGACGTAACCATTACCACATCTGCTGGTCCCTTTTTTTAGGTTTTCGTTACAGGGCATGTATGTTCACTAGAGAGACAGAAAGGGAAAGTGAGAAATCATCCTCCAGGGGGGAAGGCTGTGCCACAATCCCTTTTCCTCCAGTCTCCTCTTGGGATTTTGGGCATGGATGCCCACATACCTGACATGAGTTTCAAGTCACTGGGTCCAGGATGTGAACCACAGTTAGCAATGTGAGAGTCCAGCGCCCTAACCACCACGCCATCTGCTGAGGGTTAATTTCGTGTCACTTGCGCTAAGCTGTGGTGCCCAGTTGTTTGGTCGAACACCAGTCTAGATGACACAATGAAGGTGTTTCTTTATCTGTGATTAACACTGAAATCAGCAGACTTTGAGACTATCAGATTATCCTTTAAAGTGTGGGTGGACCTTATCCAAACATTTGGTCCTAAGGGAAAAGGCCTTACAGAAAACAAACAAACAGGTACCCCAAGAAAGAGGGACAGTTCTCCCCCTTGAGCCTACTTACTTCTGCAGCGTTTCCCATCCTCGGCAAGCCGGAACCCCTCCAAGCACTTGCAGATATATGATTCGCCCCTGCTCACACACACGTGTTCACAGCCATGGTCTACTGCTTGGCAGACATCTTTCCCTGAGGATGGCAGAACAAGTTAAAAGACTTTCACCAACATGAGTTTTGTAGGATCCATCCAACTTGGCCAGTGGACTCTAGTACCACTTAAGCAAAAGGGTAACATTGAGGATGAAGTTTGGTGGTTCCAATTTGGGCGAACTCTTCTAACTTTTTCAGTATCATGACCATCATCATTCCCCAGCACCTACCTCAGGGTCTCATAAATATGCAATTCATCACCAACTTTCTGTAGCTATCGTTTCTGACATTATAGAATGGAAACACTGCCAGTATGATTACTTAGGGAAGTTAAACCTCGATTCAGATTAGCATCACTGAAATCTAATTTTGGCTTCGTCCCTGACATAACATATGACTTCAGAGAATCACTAAGTTCTAGGAGTCTCTGCTTTCCTTGTCTGAAAAATGAGAGTAATCATTCCAGTGACCCATCGTTCCTTCAAATAAAGTCACCATGAGTTGCTCTTTCCATAGCACTTTTCAGAAGCTTGAGAGAAAGAGGACTGGTAGTGATAGAAATCATGCTCTCCCCCTGATCACCCAGTGATCTGGTTTGAGATTTACAACAGCAGTTCTCTCGGAGGCTGCTTGGCCCAGGCAGGCTTGGTGTGGCCCCACTTAAGAGGCTTTGCTTTCTGAAATGTAAGAATAGCCTCATCTCAAGGTGAGGGATTTGTGCTGCCAGAAATAACAGCCACAGCCATGACATTATTAAAGAGATAAACAGAGGCTCAGAGAAGTTAGCAACTTCCCAGCCAATAAACGACGGAGCTAGAAGAAGACAGACTCTGGGTTCCTGCCTGCATGTCTGGCCACCAGAGCACACGGCTAAGCCACTGGTTCTTGTCGCTGAGTATAAATGAGCAACTTCAGTCACATCTCTGGCATTGACTTTTTTGTCTGTTCACTTTTTAAAATCAGCTTTGGTTTTTAGGACAGTGTCAGACTTACAGAAAAATTGAGATGCTATTACAGAGAATTCTCATTTATACCACACCCAGTTCCCCCTATTATTAATATATTTTATACGGTCTGGTATATTTGTTATAATTAATGACTCTATATAGATATGCTACTAGCTGAAGTTCTTTTTGATTTACATGTATTTAGTCTTCACCTGATGTCCTTTTTTCTGTTCTAGGACCCTATCCAGCATGCCACATCACATTAAATTGTGTGGCGCTGACTTTTTTATTTTTCAAAATTTTGTCAGAGGGTGTATTCACTTGCCAGAGAGAGAAAGTGAGAAAGCACCCCCAATGGGGGACGATCATGTAGCAATCCCTCTCCTCCATCTCTCCTGTCAGGACTTTGGGTCCACACACACACACACACATACACACACTCACACACACACACAAAATGTGTTGTGTTTCTCAAGTCACCGGGTCAGGGACTTCAACCATGCAGTCGGTCATGTGAGCTCCAGCCACCATAGGCCAGCCTAGATATTGACTTTTGAGAGTAATTGGTTTACGTAGACATCAGGAGAGTGGATTTCATGCTGGAGTCTCACGTAGCAATATGAGCCAGTTCCAGTAAAAACTCACTTCTGCAGGTTTTCCCATCTTCACGGAGTATATACCCTTCAAAGCACTGGCACACAAATGAGTCTTCACTGCTTACACACGAGTGTTCACAACCATGGTTCCCCAGAGCACAAGAGTCCAATTCTGAGAATCAAATTGAAATGAAAGAAACAGAAGAAGAAAATGATTCATTCATGAGTGACTTGGTCAATCATAAAAAGCATTTCAAACTCCTCACATTAAAATAGCACCCAGACCAGCCCTATGGCCTGATGGTTAAGGGAGACAGGTGCCACATGGTTGACCTCATGGTTCAAGTTCCAGACCCAGTGGCTTGGGGACACATCAGGTGCATGCGTGTGTGTGTGTGTGCCCCAAATCCCAGCAGGATGGAGAAACAGAGGAGAAGAAACTACAGCATGACCAGGCCTCACTGCAGGGGTGCTTTCTTCCTCTCACTCTCGGTCTCTCTCTGGTGAAAGCATGTTTCCTCTGGCAAATTAAAGAATGGGTAACTTGATGAGATCCTATTTCAAAAAAATCCAAAAGCAAACCAGCCAAACAAACAAGGAAGGAGACTGGCTCTGTGAGCACGGCAGTACTGTACTGCTTGAGAGAAGCTGGATCCCAAACGGCGACCATGGTTGAAATCCCTGGCCGGAGCTACCTGAAATACACCAGGCATGTGCTCAAATGCCCAAGATCCGACAGGCGGGAGGACTGCAGGATGGGGTGATGGTGGGACCAGACCTGGGGAGGGTGCTCTTCTCTCTTTCTCTCTTGCTCATGTTTGCATACATGTGCTCTATCTTTTGAATAAAGAATAAAAGGGAAAAATCCTGTTCCCTATCCCGCACTGCATAAGAGAAAACAGGTCTATGGGGAAATAGTCTTTTATATACTGAGCAAATACAAATAAAACAATATCACCTCCCCAGGAAAAATGGACAAAAACATGAAAAGACCATGTACAAAAGGAGAGCTATAAATGGCCTATAAATATTAAAAGTATTTCATTGACTGGGGCCAGCAGGCAGCATAATGGTAAAGACATTGGGCTTCCACATGTTTGACCATGATTCAATTCCTGGATTCGGCAGCTTGGAAATCATGCCAGATGTATGTGTATGCATGCCCAAAATCCCAGGAGGAGAATGGAGGAGAAGGGATTGCAGCGTGGTCATCCCTCTGGGGGGGGGGGTGATTTTTTGCATTCTGTCCCTATCTCTTCCTCTCTGGGGAGTGCATATGCTCTATAGCAAAAATCTCATTAAAAAACAATTCACTATCATGTAACTATAGCATTGGCCTATCTACATATCTACTAGGTACATATGCTTAACCATTGCACTATGGAGTCAGTCCAAGAAATAGATAAAAACAAAAACAAAAACTCCGCAGTGACTGCACCCTCACTCAGTCTGACCCCGCCTGTAAATCCCACATGGTCTACCCCTGTTGAGCTCACAGACTTCATCCCCTGCCAGACTCTCAAGTCATAGGCCTATCTACACATCTACTAGGTATAAGAAACCTTTAAAAATTTCAGGGAAGGGGCCATATGGTAGCACTATGGCAAAATGTAGCACTCAACAAGTCAATCCCACATGAGGAGGTTCCCAGCTTACTTCTGGGGACCTCCCTGAGTTGCTGGGCATGCACCTGCCCATGATCTGGGGCTGGGTGAAGAATTGGGGTTGCTCATGGTGTCAAGACCTTGTTAGGGATCTCTTTCTCTCTCTCTTAGTCATGGAATAAATAAATAAATAAATAAATAAAAGAATTTTGAAAAAAAGTTTATAGAAAATAAACTTTTGTGTGTTCAGAAGAAACTACGCATGGATGTCAAAAAATGTTTTAATCAAAATAAACTTCTATTTTAATTTCATTTTTCCCTAAACGTTGTGAAGTTCCTCGTATGTATCACACTTAGAAGACTTATTCATTTATTCAGTTGGTCAGTCAATAAACAGCCCATGAGTCCCTACTATGAACCAGGCACTATTCTAAGCTCTAGGGATATAACGATGAATAGAACAACATTTCTGCTTTGGTGAGAAACTTTTTTTCTTCACGGGGTACAGGTATCAGGGGAAAGTGGGGGCACATGAAAAACAAACAATATACAACTATATAACATGCAAGGTGAGAACAAGAGCCATGGAGAAAAAGGAAGAGAACGATACAGAGAGTGGTTGCTAGCTCGGGGTGCGGGGAGGGCTCGTTATTCTATATGGTACAGGCAGATGAGGTGACATTGAGTGGAGCCCTGAAAGAGAGGAAGTGAGTGGCGGTTTCTAAGAGAGAGCCTTACTAGCAAGAAAGAACAACATTTGCAAACTGCGTTTTGGGGAAGGCAAAGAGACCGGAGTGACCAGAGTGACTTGAGAGCCTGGCAGGGGATGAAGTCTGTGAGCTCAACAGGGGTAGACCATGTGGGATTTACAGGCAGGGTCAGACTGAGTGAGGGTGCAGTCACTGTGGAGTTTTTGTTTTTGTTTTTATCTATTTCTTGGACTGACTCCATAGTGCAATGGTTAAGCACCATGTACAGGGAGCCAGATCCTACATGACTGACTGTGTTTCAAATTTGGGTCCCAGTGTCTTGAAAAACACTTCTGGGGACCAGCAGTTAGCGTAATGGCTATGTTGCTGGACTCCCACGTAGTCGACCGCGGTTCGAGTCCTGGACCCGGCGGCTTAAACTCACGCCGGGCGCGTGTGCGTGCGTGCCCAAGATCCCGAGAGGAGAATGGAGGAGAAGGGATTGCGGCGTGGCCATCCCCCCTGGGGGGTGATTTCCTGCTTTCTATCTCTCTGTCTCTCTCTGTCTGTCTGGCGAGCGCACGCGCCCTATAGCAAAAACCTCTCCAAAAAGAAAAAAAAAAAAAAAAAAAAAACACTTCTGGATGTGTGTGTGTGTGTGCGTGTGCCCAAAATCATGATGGGATGGAGAAATGGAGTCAGGGGATTGCCATATAGCCATACCCCATTGAGAATACTTTCTCTCTCTCTCTCTCTCTCTCTCACTGGCAATTGCATGCATCCCGTCAGTTAAAAAAAATTCATTTCTTTTGAGAGAGAGAAAGAGAGAGCACTTCCTACAGGGTCTTGATGCTGTCATCCATCCTTGGTCTCAGCAAGCCCTGAATCATGGCACACCTGGCATGTTCAGGGAGGTCTTGGGCCATGAAGCTGGAACCTTCTTGCAGAGCACTGCATTTTATCGCTGCATCGTCATCTGTCTCCCAGCTGGAGCATTTTGAGCACTGGAGTGACCCAATCTGACTTCAGTATAAAGGCATGCTTGGCACAGAACAACGCGCCAGTACAGATGGAGCATGGCACAGCAAAGTCAAGGATGAGTCCAGGTTGCTGGACTGAGCCATCGGGGATGACACTGCCATCTGTAGAGCTGCAGTAGCTTATGGCGTCCAGAGGCTCATGAACCTGCTCACAACAGACTGATACTCTTTTTCCTTTTTTCTTTTTTGAGAGATTTTTGCCATAGGGTGCATGTACTTGCCCAAGAGATAGAGCAAGACAGAGAGACAGCAAGAAATCCCTCACCCCAGGGGGATGGCCACACCACAATCCCTTCTCTTTCATTTTCTTCTCACAATTTTGGTCATGCACATACATATGCCCAGCATAGTGTCAAGCTGCCAGATCTGAGACTTGATCTGAGGTCAGCCATGTGAGAGTCCAGCACCTTAACCACTATGCCACCTGCTGGTACCCCAGGCGATATTATTGAGGACAGATGAACATTTATTTTTCATAAGAACCATACACACTTCTGAGAGTTAATGCAATCCTTTCAGGCTGAGTAGAATTTCTACAATGGATTTGCCTCAAAGTTATTAAATAAAGTTTCCAAAGCACCTGGTGACTTTTTTTCATTACCAAAGGGCATCTGCAATCACCAGAGAGAGAGATGGACAGAAAGGGAGAGGGAGGAAAATGTGTGCCTGGTGTGTTTTTCAAACCAAAAGGGTCAAGATTAGAACCACAGTCAGCCTTGTAGGATCCAGTTTCCTTAACCATTAGGCTTCAAGACCAGCTCCATAATAACTTTCATTTTTTTCATTCTTAGATTTTTGCCACAGGGCACGTGCATTCAAGGAGAAAGTGAAAAAGTACTCCCTCTTACCCCCCAGGGGGATGGCCTTGCTACAATCCCATCTCCTATCTCCTCTCAGGATTGTGGGCACGCGACACGTGTGCCCAACATGCTTCAAGCCACTGGGTCTGGGACTTGTATGGTGATCAGCCATGCGGAATCCTTAGCCACCATGCCACCTGCTGGCCTCACCCCACCGCACTTTTTATAGTCAGGCAGAAATTATATGCTTTTTTGTAAAGCATTTTTGCGTATTTCTCTCTGGAGGGGCGTCATCAGAACCACTGTGTAGGTTAGTAAGGCAGCTATTGTTATGTTCCCATATAGCTAGGCGAGCTAAGATAGAGGAGGGTTAATGGTTTGCTGAGAGCAATTGTAAATTAGTGGAAGAACCAAATTAAAAATGTTATCTTATGGCAGTAAACCTCAAGTCTTTTCTGATTACACTGCTTTTTTTATTCTAAAGCAAGCTTTCAAACATGATGGGAATTTTGCCATTCTTTGGGCAGAAGTGCTGCCAAAATCTTTGAATAATGGGAAAATGTTGTTAACCGAACTTTATAGCTGCAGAAGCGATTCGAAGCAGAGCTGTACCCTCCCATTTGCTCTGAACGTGATTTATCTCTCTGGCACATTCTAGATTCATTATTAATGCAGAACATTTCCCCATGGCGTGGGGTAGATCCTCACGTAGATGGAGTGGAAAGTACAATTGAGTGATCCATGACACAGACGGCTGGCCGGCTGGGAGGTGAGCCTTTTTTTTTTTTTTTTCCTTCATCATGAATTTATGATAAGAACATTCCATCTTCCAAGGTAATAAAATAGCTAGAGCTCTTTCAGGCCAACCTTGTCGAGCCATAATCTGGACAGACCCTGTGAGCATGTTTCTCCGTCCTGGAGCCTTTCCTGTGCCCTGTCCCTTTTTTATTTTCTTTTTACACATAAAATTTTTTTAGTTTATTAACTCTCTCATGAAAAATCCGCACAATCACCGCAGATAGTCATTGCAGAATCTTTACTCCTTCGACTTTTTGCCAGCACCAACATTGGCCTTTGCAGTCCCCCTGACTTTCTTCATTCTGTTCTTGCGTTCCTTTCGCTGTTTTCTTGACATCTTTTTCTTCTCATAAAGGCCATGTCTTGCAAGTCTATGTTTGGGTTCATTTTTCTTCGCATAATCCAAAGAATCGTAAATCATGCCAAAGCCAGTTGTCTTGCCACCACCAAAATGGGTTCTGAACCCAAACACAAAGACGACATCTGGTGTGGTCTTGTACATCTTTGGTAGTTTTTCCCGAATTTCTGTCTTAGGTGCCGTTGCCTTCCCAGGGTGAAGGACATCAGTGACCATTTGTTTCCTCTGAAGTAGTCGGTTGGTCATGAATTTCCTGATTTCGGATAGTTACTGTGTCATTCATGATGGCAGTATATCCTCAAGTAGCCAGGGACGAAAAGAGCTGCCCTGTCCCTTCAGTTCCCACTCAGGCTTTTATCTTGAAGAGCAGTTGAGAGTCATCCCCACCCAGATCCAAGAGTCACAGACCCCAAGCTTTCCAAGCCCTGGTGGTCTGAGCCTCCATCTAAGTGCTGCTGCGCTCATCAGGAGGCTGCCGACATGCCCGTGTTGGGGAGTCCTCGCCCCTGGCTTGCAGGCTGTCCCAAGAGCTTCCCAGCTTCTCAGCCCTCCTGGGCTTTCACATTAGTAGCTGTTTGGGATTTTTGCTGGGTGCATGCTTTAAGGGCATGTGGAGAGTGTTAACTCACCCCCACTCCTGCTTCCCTGCTATAGGGTGCCTCTCCTCACTGCAGAGAGACAGAGAGGATAAGTGAGAAATCACCCCACAATAGGGATGGCCACGGCACATGCCCTTCTCCTTTCCCTTCTCCTTCGTTCTCCGCTTGGGATTTTGCGCAAGCACGCACATGCACTATGCACTAGGCATGCTTTCCAAGTCACTGGGTCAGGGCTCAAACTGCACAAGCGGCCATGTAGGATCCAGTCATCTTTACCATCACATCAGTGGCAGGGCCTGAGTGTTGATTTTTTTTTTAAAAAAGAATGATTTTATTTAACTTTATTTATTTTAATTTGACGAGAGAGATTGAGAGCGAGAGAGAGAGAAAGCAAGCCGCCAGGTCCAGGAATCGAACCATGATCAACCATGTGGGAGTCCCGCGCCTTTAACCACTACGTCACCTGCCAGCCCCTGAGTGACCAGGCTCCTGAATGTTTCCTGTCCCTCGAAAGGTTGCAGGTAATGTGCACATCTTTTACCAGTGTCCCTCCACCTCTCATACCCCCTGCTCAGAACTCCAAACACCCTGAGCTGCCCCTTCTCCCGTTTCCTGTGCCTGGGACACTCCTCCCCTCTGCCTCCAGCTTGCTTATTTCCTCCATCGCTACACGTCCGATCAAGCATCTCTTTCTCTAGTCTTTCTGCCCCATGTTCCTGTGGAGCTGTCCTTCCCATCACAACTCTTACCACATAGACCAGGTAGTACATCTCTAATACCCTCCTTCCTTGAATAACTTCAAACTCTGTCAGGGCACACATCAAATCTGTGTCCACCCCAGGCATACCCAGTACCTAGCATCCTCAGGTCCTCAGCAAATGCTTGCAGAGAGTGAGCATAAATGATCAAGAGCTTAAGAAAGTAGTACCTAGACTCAAATCTAGAAGGAAGTGAAGACAGACTTGATTGGAAACCACTTAGCTGAAATGGGTGAGAAGCTTATAAGAAATCTCAAGAGGCAGGAAGAAAACATTTTCCATCTCAGGAAAGGTTTCTTTCCTTTTCACATGTAAGAAGGCAAGTCCAAAAATGTATTTAAATCCTTGCTGTATTATAAATGGGGTCTTCAAGCTGTGATCAGTTTGATTAAAATTTTTAGAACATAGTGCAGGTTTTAGGGTCCACATCCAGCAACCCTGCATACTGATGCAGACTGCGCCCCACATCTGGGTTGTGCATCTGGAGGGCCACATGTCTGTGGTATAGCAATTGTGGCGTAACGTGTTCTGTGGAGTTGCCCCTCTGCAGCGATGACAGACGGCAATCCTGTCTGAGGCTCCACATAAGAGGTTACTAAACTAGCCCAACCCTAGAGGAGACAGCCGCAGTGGTAGCCTGCCAAGAGAGTAACCAAAGGCCAATAGATAGAACTACCCTGTTTTCTGACTTTTCTTTTCTCTCTCTCTTCCTTTTCCTTTTTTTTTTTTTTTTTTTTGGAGAGATTTTTGCTATAGGGCGCGTGCGCTCGCCAGAAAGACAGAGAGAGAGACATTAGAGACAGAAAGCGAGAAATCACCCCCTGGGGGGATGGTCACACCGCAATCCTTTCTCCTCCATTCTCCTCTCTGGATCTTGGGCACGCACGCACACGCGCCCGGCGTGAGTTTTAAGCCACCGGGTCCGGGACGCAAACTGCGGTCGACTACGTGGGAGTCCAGCGACATAGCCATTACGCTAACTGCTGGTTCCCTCTCTCCCTTTTCTTAATGCCAGAGGTTGCATGTACATGAGAGAAAAAGCACTGTCCAGTAGGGCTGATCACACCTCAATCCCTTTTCCTTCCATTCTCCATCCAATCAGGAGCCTTTATCTGCTAGCAGGGCTCTAAGTAGAGGCCACCTTTATAAAGGCCCTGGACACCATTACCTGTTGAGCCAGGCCTGGGTGGCCTTAGGGGGCTCCCCAATCCATAGCCTAGCAGGGTTGTTTTTTTTTTGTTTTGTTTTGTTTTTTTTTTAAAGAGGTTTTTGCTATACGGCACGTGTGCTCGCCAGAAAGACAGAGGGAGAGAGAGAGACAGAAAGAGAGAAATCACTCCCCAGGGGTATGGCCACACCACAATCCCTTCTCCTCCATTCTCCTCTCGGGATCTTGGGCATGCACGCACACGTGCCCAGCGTGATTTTAAGCCACTGGGTCTGGGACTCGAACCGTGGTTGACGACATGGGAGTCCAGCGACATAGCCATTATGCCAACTGTTGGCCCCTAGCAGATTTACTAAAAAGGTACAGTCGTGTCATCTGGCTCTCTGTTATCTGGCACAGAGCTGGGGAACATCTATCCAACCCCCATTAGCTGTGGCTACACTGAAAACCGAGCCCATTATTATGGGACAGGGTAGTCAGACTGAAGAATTCTGGGGCAGACAGAAGGGCTGTCAATTAGGGGAATAGCTCAACATGCATGTTACAGCTAGTAGATAAAACATGTCTGTCATGTCATTCTCAAGGACATTCTAACCATCTGATTACCTCATAAGCTATCATAGAGACCAACCTATATAAAATTCAAATTCGCCTTTTTAAATTTCAATTTTATTTTTATTTTATTATTATTATTATTATTAGGGAGATTTTTGCTATAGGATGCGTGCATTTGCCGGAGAGACAGAGAGAAACAGAAAGCAAGAAATCATACCCTCTCCTGGGGAGGGGATGGCCATACCATAATCCCTTTTTCTCCGTTCATCTCTCTGGATTTTGGGCAGTCACGCACGTGGAGCCTGACGTGACTTTTTACTGCCAGGTCTGGGACTTGAACCACATTCAACCATGTGGGAGTCCAGCAATGCAACCATTATACCATCTGCTGGTCCCATTTAATTTTTTTCTTTTAAAATAATTATTTAATTTTCTTTCTTTCTTTCTTTGTTTATTTTAATTTAACCAGAGAGGGATAGAGTGAGAGAGGGGGAAAGTGAGAAAGCAAGCCACTAGGTCTGGGACTAGAAGCGCAGTCAGAAATGTGGGAGTCCATCACCTCCAGCCACCATGCCACCTGCTGGGCCCTATTTTTTTTTTTCTAAGACAAAGTCTCACTCTATTGTGATCCTCCTGCCTCAGCCTACTAGCAGGGCCTCCAGACAGGCATGGCTTTTGGGTATCAAACCTAGGCCTCCCATGTGGCCTTGGTTTGTAGAGCAGCAACATCTTAACAGCATTTTACACTGAGGCTGGGACCAAAATTCACTTTTACTTGGATTGTAAAGGCGAATTCATAACATGCCATAATGAAGTGCATTGTGGGCATTTGCTCACATAGATGTGTCACTGCATAGGGTTACAGTCACACTTGAAATGAGAATGTGGACAGCATATATAAGTGGCAAGGTAACACCCAGATGTGAACCTAGGCAGAGGACCCAAGCCAAAAGAGAAGGGCTACATCTGTTTGAGAGGGCTCAAGAGAATTTCTTAGAAGTCCTGCAACCATCTTATAGTTAGTTTTTGATAATCACAGTAGTGAAGAGGATAAAAGAAAGGTATGGAGCCAGTTAGTGGCATGGTGGTTAAGCCATCTGGATCTCACATGGCCAACTGTAAAGTTTGAGTCCCAGACCTGGCAGCTCAAAAAACATGCTAGGGGGAGCCGGCAGGTGGCGTGGTGGTTAAGGGTGCTGGACTCCCACATGACCGACCACGGTTCACGTACTGGACCTGATGGCTTGCTTGCTCACTTTCCGTCTCTCTTGCTCTCTCTCACTCTGTTCCTCTCTGGTCAAATTTAAATAACCAAATAAATAAATAAACACATGAAATTAAATAAAAGAATTCTTTAAAAAATTAAAAACAAAACAAAACAAAAACCATGCTAGGCACGTGTGCTTGAGTGCCTAAAAATCCCCAAAGAAGAAATAGAGGATAAGAGATTGCAGCGTGGCCATCCTCCCTTGGGGAATGTATTCTCACTTTCTCTCTCTCTTGGTCCCTGGTGAGTACACACACTCTATAGCAAAATTACAACAGAAGGAGGAGGAGAAGGAGAAGAGGAGTATGAATAATCTAAGATGATGGAAAACTAAAACAAACCAACAAAATCTTTCCTGCCTGGTTTCAGCATAGAGTCAAACACAGACGTGATTTAACACACTCACCCTTTTTCTGCACACGCCCACCCCCCCTCCCCCCCCGCAGTGCCCAGTTCCTCCCTGGGCTGGCTGCAGAAGCAGTCTAGGAAGCTGCTGGGCTGGGAGCCACCAGCAAGCCACAGCGTGGATAACACACTTGCCAAGATTCAAGAATCTATCCCCAGTGGGGAAATACTTTCCCACAGGCAGCAGTCAGCGAAGCACGCCCAGCTGTGCAGTCGGTTTATCTGCACATGTGAATAGACGTTACGAAGATAGATAAATTACGTTAGGGCCACTGTTACATGGTCAGGGAACCTGGTCCTATAACTAAAAAGACCAGCAGAGGGGACCAGCAGGTGGTGTGGTGGTTAAGGCGCTGGACACTCCCACATGGCCAACCATGGTTTGAGTCCCGGACCTGGTGGCTTGCTTTTTCACCTTTCCCTCTCTCTCTCTGTGTCTCTCCCTGGTCAAATTAAAAATAAATAAATAAATAAACGAGTGGATAAATAAATAATTAAAAAAAAAGAAGATCATCAGAATGGGGAAGGTAAATTACGGTCCTTTTCCTCCATTTTGGATCCCTTCTGTAAATGACTGGTTTTTGATTCTTTTTCTCAGTCCTCCTGGAAACAAGAATGCAGAGCAGCAAACACAGGGACATTCTTGTGTGAAGGAGATCTGGGAACATTTTTTAATGAATGGGGACAGGAGTTGGGATCAGCTGCAAGGAGCTATGTACCCAGGGAACATCACTGCCAACCGCACCACGTGCTGTCAGATGATTGTGACCAGGGAGGGAGGCCTGGTTATCTCAGAAGCCTCTCCTCTCAGAGAGCTGACTGTGGAGTCACGCAGAGCAGTCTGAACTCACCACTTCATACCTAATACCTGGTAGCCTTGGGCTCTTTTGTGAACCTGGGCTGCGGTTACCTCCTTGGTCCCTGGGATGTGGCTTGGCACAGTGCCCAGAGTGCAGCCAGCAGTCCATGGTATTGTTATTATCCATGTGCACCACTGGCTGGCCGGGCGGTGGAGGGGGGGAACAGCAGTGAGCTAAGAACTAGGGCTCTGTCCAGCCTTAGAATGACAATGACCCAGACTGTGGAAACAGCAAAAAGCCAGTTAAGGGCATTAGGGGGAGGCAGATGGAGGGAGGATTTAGAAAAGCAGTCACCCTAGCTCAATGGCTAAGGGATGCAGTCACATATTTCCAGGGCCCCTCTGAGGAAGCCTGAGAGGAGACACGCGGGCACATGTACCTGTGGCCGCAGCGCACCCACACCCATGGTCCGGCGTGCTGCAGGAACTCAAACACTCACTTGCACAGGTCTTCCCATCACTGTGGAGCACGTGGCCCTCCGGACACTGGCAGGCAAAGGATCTGTCTGTGTTGACACAGGTGTATTCGCAGCCATGGTCACTCAGGAGGCAGTAATCTACCCCTGCAAAAGTCAAAGCCGGGGAGGTCCCCAGGGCCTCTGTCAGCAAGGTCTCTGGACAATAGCGATGGGAGCCAGCGTGCTTTTCTCTCCCCCAGCCCAAGGCACACAGACCCCAGCAGATATCCCCACAACCTCTCTGGGATAGAGAAAAGGGCCGAGGAGAAGGGAACTATGCATGACCTGCCATCCTCTGCAGGAATCACACTCATTTCACTCCTGTTGGAAGAGAAGCATGAGGGAGGGACTCACGGGAGCAGGTCTTGAGGTCCTCGTTGATGAGGAAGCCTTCCGAGCACTGGCAGACGAAGGACTCCTCCGTGTTCAGGCACAGCTGCTCGCAGCCATGGTCCTGCTGCGCACAGTGGTCCACCCCTGTGCTTGTCACACACGTGAAAACATAAAACGACAGAGGTTGCCACAGCCTACCAGCAGCAGGGATTGAAAAACAAAACCTCCTCGGAGGCTTGACAAGGAAGCTTCCGTTCTACCCCACACCACTGGCCTCTTGGAGAATCAGCCTTGCTTGCTTGTTTGTTTGTTTTCCCATTTCTCTGTTGGAAGAGTGAAATGCATACAACTCCCCAGACTGACAAATGCTGTCCCTGGTATTAATGACAGCAGCAAACTGTGCCAGGACCTTGGCATGCACATCTGCAACCTCAGGGCAAGGCTGAGACTAGGAACAATTCCCATTGCACATAAAGAACATCAAGGCCCAGGAAGGTCAAGATGCTTGCCCCAAGTGGTACAGCAGAGAGAACGGGGCTGACGAATGAGGGTTCTGGTGGCAAACTACTTGGGCTCAAACCCCACTTCTGCCACTTTCTAGCTGTGGGTGCTGGATAGTCATGTGACCTCTCTGTGCCATAATTTCCTGATTTGAGAAATGGGGATGATGAAGGTTGCTTTCGTATAGGAATGTGATGACAAGTAGAGGAGTCAGTACACGTAAAGCCTTCAGGGCAGTGGCTGGTATACAGCAACCACTTAATAAATGCATACTAATACTAAAAAATTCCTGGGAAGTGTGTATTATGAAAAAACTATGGGTGGGTTTCAAAAAATCCAAAACAAACGTGTACTTTAATTCCATGAACATTTTGAAGTCCTTTCATAGTGTTAAGAATTCACTGTATAGTTTCCATTTCTGTTATATTTGAAAACGAAGAAGAAAACATATTTCTTTCCTTTTTTTTTTTTTTTCCAACCCTCATAATCAGGTCATCCAGATTCAGAAAACAAATCAAAGCCTGTGTAAGTGTGGTCCATTCCGGCACCCAACACTGCACAGCAGGTCCCCTGGACAGTGAGCACTGAGCATTAGGAAACCACAGCTGAGTGAATGGCTCCCATAGACAGTCCGACACACTGCCTCCCAGATCTCCTTGATGAAGAAAATGCACCCACAGAGGCTGCACAGACACTGGAGGCCTTGTGTAGGGCCGCCAAATACACTTCTTGACTCCCACAGGGCCTGGGACCAGTGCCTTCTGGAACATTCCATTGAAGGATGCACCTATTGCAAACACTTGAAGGATCTTGGAAGCCACATGCCTGTGTTCACATCCTGGTTCCTCCATCTCTGAACAGGGATAGAAATGTGGATGCTTCCTGGGGCTAGTGTGAGGATACAACGATTTAGTGCATGGCAGGGGCAGACAGCAGTGCCTGCAGGGAGGGTGACCGTCTTCTTTTTTTTTTGTTATTATTATTATTATTTATACATTTGATCACTATACATCATTTAGATTGTAAAGAGACTTTACCCAGCATGATATACACCTCAGTCCAGCTCAGTTGAGAATACTATACACATCCTCATCAACAGATAATAAACCATATCTGTGTCCCACAAGTATCTTACCTCTCTATTTTCCCCCCAAATTTCCCTTCCTTAGCTCTTCCCCTCCCACACTCTCCTTCCACTTTGTCTTTAGTGTTCATAACAATTTTTAATGCTTTTATGTCCTCCAGTCTTTCAGTCTCTACCATAGAGTGCAGACAGTCGGTATATGTTAAGTGGAGACATACAATGTCTCTCTTTCATAGCCTGACTTGCTTCACTCAGCAACAAATCTTCCATATTTGTCCACTTTCTATCAAATTCCAGGGCCTTGTTGTTTCTTATGGCTGAGTAGTATTCCATGGAGTGTATGTGCCATACTTTTTCAATCCATTCATCTGTTTGTGGACATTTGGGTTGGTTCCATGTCTTAGCAATCATGACTAATACTACAATAAATATAGTTGTGCAAGCACTTTTCCAACTGAGCATTCTCAGTTACCTTCTAAGAACTTGTTATCATTAGGGCCTGGCGCTCCTTGATCTCTCAAGGGGAGCAGAAGACCATGGCTATCTCTGGGAACTCCTAGACAAAAAAGGCTTGGCTTATACTTTCATAGAGCTGACCAGATCCCAAAGAGAAAGGTGGGTCCTATTCTTTTTGGGTCATCCTCTAACCACTTCTAGGTTCCCCATGTCACACTGGAAGACAGAGGCAGAAAGGCCATGGCCCCTGGTGGCTGAGGTGGCTCAGCTAGATCAGGTCCAGCCTGCCCCAGAGACCTGCCGGGCCAATAGCTGGCAGCCCCCACACTCCTGGACAAAGGCAGGATTAGCACAGATCCATCATCATCAGGGCATCTCCTTGTGGAATGGAGATCAGCGGCTCCCCGTTGCTCCACTAAGGGCTCAGAGACATCCAGAGGGGGAACACGAAGCAGGGCACTGACCCTGGCACTAACTTCCTAGTTCAAAAGTTCTCCAGCCTCTGAGATCAGACCCTGGACGCCTAATGGGGGCACTTTGACCCCTCTGCAGACTGAAGGGGAATGAGTTTTCCTGAGGACTGCTGTGCACCACCCACTGCATCTGTGAAATATCCCCTCCTAGCAGTGGGGGCGCCCCAACGCTCAACAGCTGCACTGTCCTTGCTCACAATCCATCTCTGTCCTCAAAGCTGGAGCAGATGTGCAGCTTGCTGGGTGCAAAGTCACACAAAGGGCCCCTTCTAGATAGACTGTGTCTCCAAGCCATCTCCCAGCGGCCCGGGGCCACAGGATCCACCACAGCACCCGTGCTCTCCCTCCCCACTGCCTGGGCCAGTGAAGACTGTGCCTCGTAAACATGAGCAGACGTCCAGCTGGCACGGCCAGCAAGTTCCCATGTGTTTACATCACCAAATACCGCTCTGTGTGGCTGACACAAATGCCCACTTCTCAGCTCTGCCCTCAGATCAGCCTGCTCTTTCCTTTTGGAGGTCAGTCCTGGGTGTCTTGTCCCTGCCGAGTCATCCTCACAGCCTCCATGATATGAACTGTGACCCTTGATTGGATATTATCTCCCACCAGGCACAGAGCTAAGAGGCTGAAATGGTCCCGGTTACTCCCTATAACCACCCTTTGGGATCAACGCTATTACTATGTTCACTTCTTTAAACAGATGTGAAACCAAAGCTTAGAGGAGTTGAATATCCTACCCAAGGTCATGCATCTAGTATGCGCTAGAGTTCGAATTTGAATTCAGACCTTTCTGACTTGGTAAATATTCTCAACAGCAAATAATAATATAAGAGGAGGTGATTGTTAAAAAGTTCATGGAAAATGTGTATTGAAGAAACTATGCATGGATAATGTTTTGCACCCAAATTAATTCATACTTTAATTCTATTTTTCCATGAACTCTGTGAAGTTCCCCTGTACTAGGTAATGTCTGCTGAGCACTTGTGCCTAGCAGCACTGTTCTAAGTGTTTTATATGACATTGGGTCATTGAAAAAGTCTTGATGCATTTTTGCATAGAAAAACACATCATGATGTTTCCGACGACCCAATGCACATGGGTGATCTCAATGATCACAATCCAGCCCATGAGGTAGGTACTATTGATAGTCCCATTTCATGGATGATGAAACCGAGGCAAGGAAGATTATGTCTATTGGACCATCAGATCCACAGGAAACTTGGGAGACCCAGATATGACTGACTGCGAGCAGCCCACCCTGGCACACTCACGGCTGCAGGTCTTGCCATTGGGGTCCAGAGTGTAGCCCCGGCGGCAGCGGCAGTAGTAGCCCTCCTCTGTGTTGACGCATTCGTGCTCACAGCCTGGTCTGTTCCGGGCACAGTAGTTGATCCCTGCAGGAAGAAAACACAAAGCCTCCTTCGAAGTCTGGGCTCGTTCCAGGGCTGTGAGGGCTGCAAGGGCCCTCAGATTACCCAGGAGTCCCCACGGACAGTGCTGGTGGGTGTTCCTGAGGTGAGCCAGGAACTGATCATTCACTCATTCATTTGCCAACCTGAGCTAGGTGTAGGGAGTGAGATGATGAGGAAGACAAGGCTCTTCACAGAGTTCGCACTCTGGTGAGGGGGCAGGCAAGGAAAAGAACTCATAAGACAGCATGGGGCACAGAGCAGGGGCCCTGCTGAGCCCTGGGATCAGGGCATCCTCCTGAAGAGGTTACAGCCAACCAGAGGCCTGAAGGGAGAAGAGTTAGATAGATAAGGGAGCTGATGAAGACCTGGGAACAGCAAACATGGAGTCCTGGGGATGAGGTTAAGGGAGCACCCTTGGGGAGCTCTGCAAAGCTGAGCGTGGTTGGAGGTAAAGAGATGAGGCTGGGAGGTAAAGGGTTTTGCAAGCCACAGCATGCAGCAATGAAGGCTGCAACCAGGTGCCTGGAGGTGGGAGTGATGCTGGAGTGATGAGGGCTATGTCTTCAGGAAGACATTGCAGAGCCAGGTCCTTGGTTCAGCAGTAATGTGCTGCTCAAGAGAAGCTGGATCCCACATGGCGATCATGGTTTGAATCCTCTGCCCAGTCAGGTTGAAACACACCAGGCGTTCAAGTACCCAAGACCCAGTGGGCTGGAGGACTGGAGGAAAGGGGATTCTGGTGTGACCAGTCCCTGTGGAGGGTGCTCCTCTCTCTCTCTCTCTCTCTCTCTCTCTCTCTCTCATGTGTCCTATAGATGTTCTATTATAAATAAAGAAAAAAATAGAAATAAAAAGTTAAGAATTAAAGCTGGATGATTAAAAAAGAACACTGGGCCAGCAGGTAGTGTAAAGATTAAAACAGCAGAATTCTACATGGTCAACTATGTGATTTGAGTCCCTAACACAGCGGCTTGAAAAATCATTCCAGATACGTATGCATGTATGCCCAAAATCACAAGAGGAGAATGGAGGAAAAGGGATTGCAGCATGGCCGTCACTCCTGGGAGGTGATTTCTCACTTTTCCTCTCTTTCTCTGTCTCTGTTTCTGTCTGGGGAACACCAGTGCCCTGTGGCAAACTAAAAAAGAAAGAAAGATAGAGGAGGACAACTTTTGAGTGAAAGGAGAAAGAGGTGAATTTCCGTAAATATTCAGTAAATAAAATGCTTGGTAGGCCATAGAGAAAACAGCTCCTGCTTTCTGGGGCCTGACTGAAAGAGAATCTGGCACCAGACGTACTTCTGGATTCTCCAACATGGCTCTTTTTCCCTTTTACAACCAAAGACTGGAACAGAGGCTCAGTTAAATTGAGCTGAGCTGAGAACTGGAGTGAAGGCCACACTTCTCAGCCCATCCCCTTCCGAGAAAGACGGCAAAGCTAAGAGAAGCCAGTCTGTCTCTTCCTTGAGCTAGCCTGATCACCAGAACTCAAGCATGTAGGAGCTTCTGTCTGCAGAAGGGCCATCCGACGGTGACACCGGACCACATGGGGCAGAAAAACCAAAGTTGATCTTGCAAAACACCCAGCTATTTAGGGGAGTCAGAAGTTGGCAGTTACATTAAGAAAGGTCCAAACGCTGAGCCTTGCTCTAGTGAGATCCTAATAGCCCCTGTATCATAAAACTGGAGAGCCGTAGCCCCAGTGCTGCCCCAGGCCAGGTTACCGCAGTCCAGTCCTGTGGGATATTCATCCCACCCAAACTGCGTAGACCGGTAGCCAATTAGCAATTCATTTCCTGATAGAAAATGCTAAAACCAACAGCCACCACACAGAGCAGGTTACAGGAGAGATGGAGATCCATAAAAGGAAATAAAATCGGCCTATCGAGGGCCTTTCTGAGCCTGCCTTGAGGGAAAAGCTCACCACCAGCCTCACCTGGGGGCCGGATCAGCTTAACTGCCAGCATTGCTCTTTCTCTGGGGATGTGGCAGACTCTGATTGTCTTGCAGACGCGTGTTACTGTGTGACCCTCCACACATGAGTAATGGCTGGTCTAGCTAGGTTTCCAATCATGTTCTCCTTTAGCAGTGATTAGTCTAGGGGTGAGACTTTGACCTACTTCTGGCCAATAAGACATAAGGAAAGTTTACTAGGGAGCCCAGGGGAGATTGTTTCTTTTTGAAAAGACAAAGGTGTAGGAAGAGCAATGCCTTTTTCTGTCCTCTTCCTTTCTGACTGTGAATTTAGTGGTGTGAGGATGTGATGCCCGGAGCTGCATCATCTATTTTGTATACATAGGATGTTAAGCATAAGGATAAAAAAGTTAGTATGCTTTGGTAAAGTAGGAGGACAGAAAGAGTCTGGGTTCTTTATTTATTTTTAAAGATTTATTTATTTATTTATTTGTTATTATTATTATTTTATTTGACGAGAGAGAGAGAGAAAATGAGAAAGCAAGCTGCCAGATCTGGGACTCAAACTGCAGTCAGCCATGTGGGAATCCAGCATCCCAATCACCATGCCACCTTGGTCCACTTTTTAAATTATTTCATAGCCAGAGGGCATATGAGCTAGAGAGAGAGAGAGAGAGGGAGAGAGAGAGAAAGCACATCCTGTATATCACATATTTACCATAGATCTGCCCCAAAATTACTTAAGGAAGTTTATGTATACAAATGACTTGAAAATATGACACAGGTCACCCTCTTGTTTTAAGGGCTCCTCACTGCCCTAGTTACTGTCAGCTGAACATCATTTTCTCACTCTCTGTGACCTCTAGATGCCGTTAGTTTCTACATAGCCTCTTTCATAGCACTCATGATAATGGGTATGTAGCACTTTTATTCTTACAGTTTTTGTCATAGGGTGCATGTGCTTGCCAGAGAGAGAGAGTGAGAGTCCCTGCCCGGGGGGATGGCCAAGCCAAGCACTAGACACCGAGTCAAGCACTTTATGAACTTTTCATTTGATCCCACAAGGTATGAGCACATTTGGAAGATGAGAAATGGAGGTTTGGAGAAATGCATAGCTTTCTCAAGATCCCACAGTCAGTGGCCATCCCTGGTGGTACAGTGGTGACACAATGCTCTGTGATGCTAAGACCATATGGGAAGGTCCCAAGTTCATGTCCTGAGGGCTGCCAGTGTAGGCCAGGAGCACGAATCTATGTTACTGGCTGGTTGGGGCCAGGGATGGATCACAGTGTAAAGATCATATTAGGAGTGCCTGTATCTGCCCCTTCTCTTCCATTCTCCTCTCAGGATCTTGGGCACATACTCACACATGCCTGGTGTGAGTTTTAAGCCACCTGGGACTTGAACCATGGGACTATGTGGGAGTCCAGCTATGTAACCATTACACCATATGCTGGTCCCAATATGTAGAATATTTATTTGTCAATTTAAATAAATAGATTAATTAAACTGTTAAAAACAGGTTTACACACAAGATAATTCAACTAAAAAACATTTAGTTTTGTTTTGTTTTGTTTTGTTTTGTTTTGTTTTGCTATAGTGCACATGTATTCACTGGAGAGACAGAGAAAGAGAAAGAAAGGAAGAAAACCATGGGGGTGGGTCAAGCCACAATCCCTTCTCCATTTATCCTTTCAGGATTTGGGGTATGCATGTACATGCGTCTTGTGTGTGTGCGTGTGTGTGTGTGTTTTAAGAATTATTTATTTAATTTTATTTATTTATAATAATAACAATGATAACTATTACTATTATTATTATTATTTAACTTGACCAGAGAAAGAGGGAAAGTGAGAAAGCAAGCTGCCAAGTCTGGGACTAGAACCACAGTCAGCCATGTAGGAGTCCAGCACTTTAACCACCAAGCCACCTGCTGTCCCCTCTAATGTGTTTTTCAAGCCACCAGATCCAAGACTCAAATTGTGCAGTCAGCCATGTGGGATCCAGCCACCTTAACCACCAATCTACCAGCTGGCCCAAAATTTTAAGATCTTTTTTTTTTTTT
The DNA here is from genome assembly GCA_026018925.1 of Tupaia tana. NCBI lineage: Eukaryota > Metazoa > Chordata > Mammalia > Scandentia > Tupaiidae > Tupaia > Tupaia tana. The sequence continues at coordinate 52,796,669 of JAKSZU010000008.1, read as the reverse complement.
TTTTTTTGAGAGTGTTTTTGTTATAGAGTACATGTGCTTCCTGGAGAGAAAGAGAGAAGCAGAAAATGAGAAATCACCCTCCAGGGAAAATGGCCACACCACAGTCCCCTCTCCTCCATTCTCCTCTTGAGATCTTGGGCATGCACACACATGTGCCCAGAGTATGTTTTAAGTTGTCAGGTCCAGGGCTCAAACCATGGTCGACTATGTAGGAGTCCACCATCTACTGGTCTCAACATTAAGATTCTTAAAGAGCCTATCACTTGAGACCAGCAGATGGCACAATGGTTACGTTATTGGACTCCCATGTAGCTGGCCATGGTTCGAATGCTGGACCCAGCGGCTTAAAACACTCTAGGCATGTGTGCGTGCATGCCCAAGATCCCAAAAGGAGAATGGAGAAGAAGGGATGGTGGCATGGCCATCCCCCCTGCGGGGGTGATTTCTTACTTTCTGTCTCTCTGTCAAGCACATGTGCCCTGTAGCAAAAATCTCTCTGAAAAAGAAAAAGGAAGGAAGGAAGGAAGGAAGGAAGGAAGGAAGGAAGGAAGAAAGAAAGCGAGCCTATCAGTCAGCTATCTGGCAAATGGCACTTCAAAAATGACTTTTCTCCAAATAGTTCTTTAGAGCTGAGGTTTAATGGTAGCTCTATGCCTTTTTCACACACTTGCACCTTATTCCCTCATGTGCGTGAACTTAGATATTAATTTACTCATTTAATAAGCATTTATTGAGTACCTACTACACAGATCTGGTCAGCTGACTTCACAACTGAAGTGGTGCACACAGGCCAGACTTCGCTATAACTTTATCTGATAAGGCCCAGAGAATACAGTAAACCCCCAGAAGGTCAGGGGGCAGAACTGTCAGGTCACTAATTAGACGGTCTTTAGGAGTGCCAATTCATAAAAGAGTTAGAGGGTAAGACTAGCGTGAAAGATTAGTGACCCTGAGCAATAAACGATAATGCCAGCTAAGTGGCACAGAGATAAGTTTCAGAAAAATTGGACAGATAACAAAGCATGAAAGTATTAGGTCATCGAGAAGGTTATGATGTATTTTTCTATGCAAAAATGCTTCATGACCTTCCCGACGACCCAATAGAAAGTTTTGTTTCTTTAGTTTAGAAAACCCAGGTCCACAGCACTAGAAAGCAGCCTGCCCAAGGTCACACCGCCAGTTCTAGTGACTCTGCCAAGAGGGGCCCTCACGTCTCCAACATCGTGAATCCTGGAGTCCAGCACACGGTCGCACCCACATCTGACTCAGCCCTGGCGCGCCACCGGCGCAGCTGGGCCAATCCCAGTTTCTGGCTTTGCCGCCGTGATAATTGATGCTTTTGCTCGATGACAGTGCGCTCTCATAGGAGAAGCTGTGCCCAGAGGAGGAGGAGAGCAAACCCTGCCAACAGTTTTCTTCAGCAGGATTTTGCCTTAAACGGTTTCCCCCCTAGTTTAATGAGATGACATCAAAGTCCTTCAAAAAGCAGATTTCTAGGACCAGCAGTTAGCATAATGGTTATGTTGCTGAACTCTCATGTAGTCGACCGCGGTTTGAGTCCTGGACCCGCTGGCTTAAATTCACGCCAGGCTCGTGTGCGTGCATGCCCAAGATCCCGAGACAAGAATGGAAGAGAAGGGATTGTGGTGTGGCCATCCCCCCTAGGGGGTGATTTATCTCTTTCTAGCTCTCTCTCTCTTCTGGCGAGTGCACATGCCCTATAGCAAAAACCTCTCCCCCCGCAAAAAAATAGATTTGTTATAGACAGGAAAATCACCCACATCATGTGGCTAGCAGGTGGCGTGGTGGTTAAGGGTGCTGGACCCCCACATGGCCAACTGTGGTTTGAGTTCCAAACCTGGTGGCTTGCTTTCTTACTTTCCTTTGCCCCCGTCACCCTTTTCTCTCTCACTCTGTTCCTCTCTGGTCAAATATAAATAAATAAATAAAGTTAAATAAAAATAATTTCTTTTAAAAAATTACCCATATCCACCAACCTTCCATTAAATGTAAATGGCTATACCCTGAGCTTGAGATTTGTAATGCTCAGATCACCCGAGAGACCACATACTCCTAATAACAAACTCTAGATGTTAAACCCAGTACCTTTCCCACGTCACACTCCAGAGAGGCAGTACGCACTCACTTCTGTTTTGAGCTGCCCCCCAGGGCCCAGTGCCAGCATTAAGTCAGGGGCAGTGCTAAGAGGCTGACTTCGAGAGTTGGACCAGCAGGTGGCATAGTGTTTAAGACACTGGATTCCCACGTGGTCAACCACAGTTTGAGTCTGGACCCAGCAGCTTGAAACTCAACGCCAGGCACATGTGCATATGTGCCAAAAATCCCAAGAGGAGAATGGAGAAGGGATTGCTGTGTGGCCATCCCTCCTGGGAGTGGTAACATCTCACTTTTGCTCTCACTGTGTCTCTTAGTCTCCTGCAAGTGCATGCACCCTAAGGCAAAAACCTTTAGAAAAAAAAAAAAAGGAGGAAATGGAGCTAAAACCACTGAAAATAAATGAAAGAACATTAGAACTCCCCAAACAGGCCCTTCTGTGGGTCAATCGGTGGTGGTCAAACTGTTCCCCAGTGACCACTTCCTCTCCATCCATCCATCTGTTCTTAGCCTTCCTCCTCTTTTAATAATTATGCCTATGCTGCCTTGGGACCTCCCCTATTCCAAGTGCCTTTCCAGGCAGGGTGTGGAGGGAGTGGCAGAGGTCAAGACAATCTTAAACATGTGGTTAGAGATGCAAAGCTTCAAGCAAATTCTCCTCCACCAATGGCCACAAGCCTAACTTGTTTCCTTCCATACACCATCCCTCCCCCCATTAGAGACACATAAGGAAATCTGCAACCACAATGAGTGTCTGAGTTGAATCAGATTTAATCAGCCCCCACATACAGAGCTTTGGGGCCACAAATATGAATCCACCTGTGAGCAATTTTCCTGAGCTATGTCAGTCCCTAACACTGAACCGCTAGGAAGAGGGGCTGTAAACAGCACAGAGAGGGGCAGACAGGCCAGAAAAGTTGACTCTTCAACATATCGTAGGCATGTGTGGTCTAGTGGAAAATATTCCATCTAATTGTTTGCACATTCTAAACGTTCTCGCTTAAAATTCTCATTTAATGCCTGGATGTTTCCAGGATGTGTATCTAGGCAAGGCAGTGGGAATTATCTTTTATAAGAGAGGCTCAGATTGGAAATGTGGGCTCTGCCACCATACAAGTTTTAACACCCATTAGGATAAGCATGTAAGTTAATCTATGCTATAAATAGAACGTGACTCATCTGGTTCGGTTCTACAGTGTGTGGTGCTTTTCAAGAGAGATACATGGTGAAAAGGCAGTCCTGTGATGCGATGCCCTGCAGTGCCTATTGGTGGGGCAAAATGGATGAAGGAATTATAGGAAAACACATGCCTAAATGGAAAGTCCAGGGAGCTCTGTGGGTGACATTGTCAGGAGAGCCCCAGCAATTCAGTGTGCGTAAGTGGAGACCGACTATGGAATACTTATTTTTTTAATCATTGGAGAATGCTTGCACTCACCAGAGAGAAAAAGAGACACAGACAGAGGTGGGGAGATAAAGAAAGCACCACCCCCCTACATGGGTCATGGTCATACCTCAATCCCTTCTTCTCTACCTCTCCATCCTGTTGGGATTTGTACGCAACATTGTTTTTCAAGCTGCCATGGCTAGGATTCAAAACATAGTTAGCCACACGGGATCCCACTCCCTTAACCACTAGGCCACGGGATTGACCCTTCCGTGAAATAGTTTTTGAAAACAAAATCACAACCTGCATGATTTAAAAAGGCCATTTGGTCTGGCCTGGTGTGTGCAGTTGGTAGCAAACTGAACTGCTGCAATGCTGGAAGCCACAGGGCTGACTGGGTTTGGATTCTCAGGTCAGCTTAAAAACTGTACTGGGTGTGTGAATGTATGTCCAAGATCCTGACAAATTGGGGGAAGTGGGGCTGAGGAAAAGGGACCGTGTCATAAGGAGACCCTGTGGAGGGTGCTTTTCCCTTTCTCTCTTCTTATCTGTCTCTCATGAGCAGGCATGTGTTCTCTATCAAGAATAAAATACACTTTTTTTTAGAAAAGGGCATTTTCTAATAAGATCGAGGAATTCAAATAAGAGCTGCAATTTCTCCAGGTACATCTCAGAGAGTTTCACTTACCTGTTCAGGTATCCATTCCACAAATACAGTGCTGTACTCAGGTATGCCAAGCACTCCTAGCTATAGGGGATTCGGCAGCGAGAAAAAGACAGCCTCTCCTCTGGCCTGGTGGGCCATCCATTCTAGTGGTTTCTCAGAAACAGTCTGGCTTAAAGAGGGCCCCTTTGGGGCCAGTGTGGCGACTGAGGCACTGGTTCCCACAGACCTACTCCATGGTCCAGGTCTGAACCTGGTGGCTTGAGAAACATGCTGGGCACATGTGCGTGGGTGCCCAGAGTCCCAGAGAATAGAGGAGAAGAGATTGGGCATGACCATTCCCGCTGGGGAGGGGTCATTTCTCACTTTCTCTTTCTCTGGCAAGTATGTAGATCCTATAGCAAAAAAAAAAAAAAAAAAAAAAAAAAAAAAAAAAAACAACCAAAAAGGTCTCTTTTGGGGCCCATGCCCTAGATGCCTGGTCACAGCCCTTAGTGTGTGACAACGGGCAACAAAGTCACTCAGCACATTTTCGGTATCATCCTGCTGGACCCCCTGGGCCCCTTGAATGCTGCTGGGATGCTGCAGAGTCTTATTCTTTTTCCTTTCTATCAAAGAGCAGCATTCCCCCATCTAAGCAGCCATTGAGTCTTATCTTATAGAACTGAAAGAAACCAGTTCCTTTACCTCCTATGTCTGGACCCAGCATTTTCTTCCCCAAAGATACATAGGAAAGAGGGACAGTGCACCCTCACTTCAAATAGACGGGAGCTTCTGCTTGGCCCTGGACACTGCTAAATGAATCCAATGGCTAGACCCCTTCTATTCAATCTCTAAAATTAATCCCTAAAATAGAATCTTTAAAAAAAGAGAGAAAGAGAGATATTTGCTGTAGGGCACGTGTGCTCGCCAGAGAGACAGAGACAGAAAGCGAGAAATCACCTCCCAGAGGGGATGGCCACAATGCAATCCCTTCTACTCCATTCTCTTCTCTGGATCTTGGGCACACATGCACATGCGCCCAGTCCCAGTGTGAGTTTTAAGTCGCAGGGTCCAGGACTTGAACTGCTGTTGACTGTGGGAGCCCAGCGACATAACCATTATGCCATCTGCTGGTCCCCCCATAATAGGATCTTGCAAGCCAAATGGTAAAATAGAGGGCAGGATAATGTTAGTAAACAGAAATGCTAAGCACAAGAACATTTTACTTAAGATATGCAGTGACAGGAAACCTGACTGGAGAAGCTTGGAGTTTCAAAGCTTGGAGCAGAACCAGCCCTTCTCCAAAGCCCAGTGTGACTTACTTCTGCAGGTTTTCTTGTCTGGATTCAGGGTAAAGCCTTTCAGGCAGCGGCAGGAATAGGAATCATCTGTGTTAATACACTCGTGCTGGCATCCATGATCAGGGGAGGCACAGTGGTCTATCTCTGGAAAGAAAGCAAGAGTGTAAGAGTGGTGAACAAAACAACAAATGAAAACCAAGGACTTTCAGTCTTAATGTTTCCTAAACTGTTAAGTCCCATGCCTCAAAGACTCATGCCATGAAAGGATCTCTCCATACAATACCTTTTTGTTTTTGCTTTTGCCAGAGAGTGTATGCACTTGAGAGAGGGAGAAAAAGAGAGAGAGAAGCATCCCCAGCGGGGGTGGTCATGTTGAATGCTTTTCCCTCCATTTCTCCATCCCATCAGGATTTTGCACATGCATACATGTGCCTGGACTGTTTTTCAAGCTGCCAAGGTTGGGATTTGAACCAAGGTCAGCCATGTGGGATCCCTCTCCCAACTGAAAGCACTTAACCATTACACTATGGGGGGGGGATCCCAATAAAATTAATTCTATGTTTAGAAATATGGCCCCCCAACTAACAGATTCTTCTTGATATGTTACAAATCATTTATGCAACAAATGAATTTGTGAATATGCTTTTTTTGTCTCAGTTCACGGAAAAGCTATTAACATGAAAATTGAGTCTCATTTGCCAGATTACAGGCTGGGGAGAGAGAATATAGCTAAGTCTCTTATGAAATATATGCAATTAAAACAATTAAACATCCCAAAGTCAAACTCCAATTCACATAAACTCCTCAAACACTGAGCGAAACAACAGAGTACATATCCTGGGAAAAATAAGGCATAAGAGTGAAAGGCATAACTATTGTGAGCTCAAAATACCTCTCTCATTACTTCACTTGACTCAGCTGCACATAAATAGGACCTTTCATCTCAAGACTCACAGTCAGGATGAAAAATACTGGCAAGGGAACCAGCAGTTAGCGTAATGGCTATGTCACTGGACTCCCACATAGTCGACCGCAGTTAGCGTCCCGGGCCCGGTGGCTTAAAATTCACGCCAGGCGCGTATGCGTGTGTGCCCAAGATCCCGAGAGGAGGATGGAGGAGAAGGGATTGCGGAGTGACCATCCCCCCTGGGGGGTAATTTCTCGCTTTCTGTCTCTATGTCTCTCTCTGTCTGTCTGGTGAGTGCACGCGCCCTATAGCAAAAACCCCTCCAAAAAAAAAAAAAAAAAAAAACAACAAATACTGGCAAGACTGCAGTGAAAAGGGAATTCTCCTACACTGTTGGTGGGAATGTACATTAGTGCAGTCACTGTAGAGAATGATATGGAGGTTCTTCCAAAACCTACGAATAGAACTACCATACAGTCTAGCAACCCTACTCCGGGGTATCTACCAAAAGAATAGGAATACACTCAGTGGGAAAAACACTTGCACATCCACGTTTATTGTAGCATTATTCACAATCCCTAAGACATAAAATCAACCCAAATGTCCAAGAATGAATGAATGGATTGAAAAAATGTGGCACATATACACTGTGGAATACTACTCAACCATAAAAAAAACAATGAGACTCTGGCATTGGATAGAAAGTGGATAAATATGGAAGATTTAATGCTTTGTGAAGCAAGCCAGACTATGAAAGAGAAGCTTTATATGTACCCACTTAATATATATGGAATGTCTGCACACTATGCCAGAAACTGAAAGATTGGAAGGTATAAAGGCATGGAGAGCAACCATGGATACTAAAGACAGTATGGGAGGAGGGCAGGCAATGGGGGAGCAGGAAGGAGGGAATCAAAAAGAAAAGGAAAAGCAAAACAATTAACAGATACAAAAGTGGAAAATTACCAAGTGATGATGATGTGTATGGTAATCTCTTTGATTGGACTAATACACAGTGTATTCATGCTGGGAAAACTCATTTTGTATGCTATAAAGATGTATAGTGATTATATATAAGAAAATAAAAGAACAAAGAAAACAAGTCACAGTCAGAGAAGGTGATCTCAGGGGATACACTAATTTAAACCAAGATATTCAGGGGAAAAAAGGGTTTATAGAATTTGTTATAATGGAATTTTGCTTGTATAAGTTTTTGTTTTTGTTGTCAGAGGGCACGTGCACTTGCCAGAGAGAGAGGGGGCATGGCCATGCTGCAATCCCTTCTCCTCTATTTCTCCAACCTGTTGGAATTTTGGACACATACACAAGCCGGGTGTGTTTTCTCAAGCCACTAGGGCTGATACTCAAACTGCAGAGTTGGTCATGTGCAATCTGGTTCTCTTAAGCACTAGGCCACAGGGCTGGTCCTGTAAAAGTATTTTCAAATGTAGAGAGAGACTATTTTATTGAACAGAGTTGGAAGAAGTACTTTGCTATAGTGGAACTTGGATGCATTGTTTAAAATTGCTCAAAATAAGTGGCCACTGATGGGGGCTTGGGTAAGTCTTTAGAGACCCAACAGTGGTCCCAGTGTTAAAGCAATGCTCTGTGAGCCAATCCCACACAGGATGGTTCCAAGTTCAAGTCCAAGACCTTCCTGAACATGCTGAGCACATGTATGCCCACAATCCAGGTCTAGCTGAGGCTGGGGGTGGATCATGACATCTATAACCTGTTGGGGTTGCTATCTCTCTGTCTCTTGTTCATGGCAGAAATGAACAATTAAACTTCAAAAAAGTCAGAAGTAATTTTAAAAATGTCTTTATTTTGAAGAGAAATTTTATTATTTTAAGGAACATTTTTAAACTACATAAATAATTTTCATAATGAAGAATTTGGTATAGCTGAAAGCTTTCTCAGTCCACACCAAAGGAAAAAACTGAGTATGAAAAAGGCACCCATTATTCTTGAAAGGAAAAGATATTGAGAAGACACTAATTCTTCATTTAAAGTCATGAACATTTTTTTTTTTTTTTTTTGGAGAGGTTTTTGCTATAGGGCGCGTGCGCTCGCCAGACAGACAGAGAGAGACAGAGAGAAAGCAGGAAATCACCCCCCAGGGGGGATGGCCACGCCGCAATCCCTTCTCCTCCATTCTCCTCTCGGGATCTTGGGCACGCACGCACACGCGCCCGGCGTGAGTTTAAGCCGCCGGGTCCGGGACTCGAACCGCGGTCGACTACGTGGGAGTCCAGCGACATAGCCATTACGCTAACTGCTGGTCCCATGTCATGAACATTTTTATAGATATACAAAAATGGACAGAGTAGCATGATAAGTCCCTGTATACGTCACCCACATTCATGAGAAGCAATCGATGACTACTCTCCTTCAACCATACTTGTGAGCTGGCCCGTGGCCTAGTGTTTAAAGGAAGTAGTTCCTGCCTGGCTGACTATGTAGTTTGAATCTCAGACCTGGCAACTTGAAAAACACACCAGGATTGTGTGTGTGTGTCTTCCTGAAAATCTCAACAATATGGAGAAATGAAGAAAGAAAGCAGAAGGGCCATACCCCACTGGGGAGTGCTTTCTCTCTCTCCCTCTTTCTCTGTCTCTTTCATTCCCTGTATTAAGATTTCATATTTGAAGCAAACTTCAGACCTTATATCAATCATTTTATACATAAATATTGCATAATCTATCTTTTAAAAACTGGGACTCTTTTTTTTAGAAAAATACCAGAGTCATATATGAAGACATTTAAATTGCCAAAGAGCACATATATTTGCCAGAGTGAGAGGGAAAAGGCATTTCCCAATGGGGTGTGGTTACATCAAAATCCCTTCTCCTCCATTTCTCCATCCTGTTGGGATTTGGGGCATGCACATGCACACATGTCCAGCGTGTTTTTTAAGCCACCTGGGCCAAGACTGAGCTGTGGGAGGTAGCTTTCATACTAGGCTACAGAGCTGACCCTAAAGGCACCTTTTAAAAACATTATTTTGGGACCAGCAAATGGCATCATGGTTATGTCACTGGACTCCCATATAGTCGACTGCAGTTCAAGTCCTGAATCCAGAAGCTTGAAACATGCTGGACATGGGACCAGCAGTTGGCGTAATGGCTATGTTGCTGGACTCTCATGTAGTTGACCGTGGTTCGCGTCTCGGACCCGGTGCATTAAGCTCACGCCGAGCACATGTGTGTGCATGCCCAAGATCCTGAGAGGAGAATGGAGAAGGGATTGTAGCATGGCTATTCCCCTTGGGAGATAGTGATTTCTTGCTTTCTGTCTCTGTCTCTTTCTGTCTTTCTGGCGAGCACACGCACCCTATAGCAAAAACCTCTCAAAAAAATAAAACATGTTGGGCACATGTGCATGTATACCCAAGATCCCGAGAGGAGAACAGAGAAGGGATTGCAGTGTGGTTATGCCTCTTGGGGGTGATTTGCTTTCTGTCTCTTTGGAAAGTGCATGCACCCTATCGCAAAAATCTCTCTCAAAAAACAAAAAAAGGAACAAAAAAAACAACAAAAATTATTATTTGGAAACTTCTCAAACTTAGAAAAATATACTGGGTGTGAGCACATATGCTCAGGATCCTGATGGGATGGAGAATTGGATGAAAACCATGATCACGTCTCACTAGAGGGTTTTCTCTTTTTTTCTCTCTAGCATGTGTGCATACCCTCTGGCAGAGAAGAAGGAAGAGAAAAAAAGAAAAGATAAAAAAAAAGGAAGGAAGAAAGAAAAGAGTGTTAGTCTGCCAATGCTTAGATTTTATTTTATTTTTTAGATTTTTTTTTTCGCCACAGGGTGTGTATGCTCATTGGAGAAAGATAGAGGAAAAGTGAGAAACAACCCCGGGGGCATTGGCCACACCATAACCCCTTCTTGTTCATTTTCCTCTTGGAATTATAGGCATGTCTACACATATGCCCAGTTTGATCTTCAAGCCACCAGGTCTGGGACTCAAACTGTGGTTGGTCATATGAGAGTCCAGCGTCTTAACCACCACGCCACTTGCTGGCCCCAATACTTGTATTTTTAAAAATTTTATTTATTAACTATTATTATTATTATTATTTAATTTGACCAGAGAGAGAGAGAGAGAGGGAAAATGAAAAAGCAAGTTGCCAGGTTTGGGACTCAAACAGTGGTTGGCCATGTATGAATCCAGAACCTTAGCCACCAGTCCCAATACCTGTATTTTAAACAAACAAACAAAACAATGGTTATCTCTGGGTGATGGACTCACAGAGCATTCTATTTCATGTATTTGACTTTTTCTAAAGAATTATTTATTCAATTGTATTTATTCATTCATTTATTTTAATTTGACCAGAGAGAGAGAGAGAGAGAGAGAGAGAAGGAAAGTGAGAAAGCAAGCCATCAGGTCTGAGACTCAAACCGTGATCAATCATGTGGGAGTGTCCAGTGCCTTAACCACTACGCCACCTGCTGGCCCTGTATTATTTCATTTTTTTACATACCAGTTTTTCTACAATGAGCTCGTATTACTTTTGTAATCAGAAAATGTATCAAAAATAAATATTCACATTCATTATCATTAAACTGGTTGTCATGGAAAATAGCAGAAATTAATATAGAAAAAAATAACAGTGTAGGATATGTCTAAAGATTTGAAGAAGAAAATAATCAAAAACATTGTTGAGAATAATATATATAGTTCCAGATATCTATATCCAAAACAAAATACAGGCAACAAACAACATGAATTTTGGACCTCAAAATAGGGAGTAGGCCCAGCCATGGTGGTGCAGGCAGTAGGGTGTCTCTGTGAGATAATGGAACTACGTGGGAGACCCTGAGTTCAGATCCCAGGTGTACCTGAACACAGCATGCCCATGATCTTGGATGGCTGGAAGGCTGGGGGGAGTATCATGGCATGGCAAGACCTTGGCAAAAATACCTGTTTCTGTCTCTGTCTTGCTCAGGAAAGAAAAAAAGGGAGAAACTTAAAAAATATTTTAAAGGGAACCAGCAGTTAGCATAATGGCTATGTCGCTGGACTCCCACGTAGTCGACCGCGGTTCGCGTCCCGGACCCGGTGGCTTACAACTCACGGTTTTTCACTATAGGGCGCGTGCGCTCGCCAGACAGACAGAGAGAGACATAGAGACAGAAAGCAAGAAATTACCCCCCAGGGGGGATGGCCACGCCGCAATCCCTTCTCCTCCGTTCTCCTCTCGGGATCTTGGGCACGCACGCACACGCGCCCGGCGTGAGTTGTAAGCCACCGGGTCCGGGACGCGAACCGCGGTCGACTACGTGGGAGTCCAGCGACATAGCCATTACGCTAACTGCTGGTCCCAATGGAGTGTTTCAAGAGCATTTAGATGCATAAATGTTGCACAAGAACCAGCTAGGTCACTAAAATTAGAAGATAGTTCTAATGTTAATGCTTCCTCTTTTTAAAAATTTGCTATAGGGCACATGTGCTCACCAGAGAGAGAGAGAAAAAGTGAAAAAGCATCCCCTAGAGGGGATGGCTATACTGCAATCCCTTTTCTTCCATTCTCCTCTTGGGATTTTGGACATACACACACATATGCCCAGCATGTTTTTCAAGCTGCTGGGTCCCAGACTTGAACCATGTAGTCAGCCATGTGGGATCCAGCCACCTTAACCTGTAGACTACTACTTTCTTCTTAATGTTTCTTTTCACCAGGACGTCTAAAAATCTCTTTCTTAGAAGATCTTGGTTCAGCAACAGGCATCCTTTAGGTACAGATATTCAGTTAGTTATGAACCCAACCAGTCTCTCTATCATCTGCACACTTTTCTCCACCTGTACTACAACGCATGAGGCTCTCTTTCAGGAATTCATTATGTGCCTATTGAAGTGTAGATAGTTGCTATTGTATTTACCACGCCTGACTAGTCTAGTAAATGCATTTTATGATTCCTTCTTAGTGACCACAAAGAATGTAAAAAGCACAATTTGTTCTGTTGGTCTCTAAGTACAAGGAGGTATGTATCAACTCAATCTAGGGACTTGCTTTTTTTTTTTTTTTTAAATAATTATTTATTTTATTTTTTATTTATTCATTCATTTACTTTTTAATTTGATCAGAGAGAGACAGAGGGTGAGAGTGAGAGAGAGGAAGTGAGAAAGCAAGCCACCAGATTCAGGACTTGAGCCCCAGTTGGCCATGTGGGAGTGTCCAGCGCCTTAACCACCACGCCACCTGCTGGTCCCCGGGACTTGCTTTCTAAGGGTCAGAGCTGTACCAGGGCTGGCAGGTGGTATGAGTTTAAGAGTACTTGACTCCCACATGGCTGACCATGATTTGAGTCCCAGACCTAGTGGCTTGCTTTCTAAATTTCCCTCTCTCTCTCCCTCACACTGTCCCTCTATGATCAAAATAAATAAATAAAATAATTCTTAAAAAAAAAAAAAAAAGAGGGACCAGAGGGCGGCATGGTGGTTAAGGCACTGGAGGCTCCCACATGGCCAACCACGGTTTGAGTCCTAGACCTATTGGCTTGCTTTCTCACCTTCTCTCTCTCTCTCTGGTCAAATTAAAAATAAATAAATGAATAAATAATAAAATTAAATTAATAATTATTTTAAAAAGAGTCAGCTGTACAAAGTGGAATGAACTGCCATGGGTAAACGTAATGTCATGTCAGAAGAGGTAATCAAACACAGGTTGGACAGTGGTACTGTGGGGACACTGTAGAATGGAGCCGGACAAGTACTAGGTTCAACTTTAAGGCCCCTTCCAAATGAGAGTCTTACATTCAAAAGGAAGTGACATATTGCAGGCTGTAGAAAGGCAGGAGGTTCGGCATATTAACTATGTCCTGGCTGGGAAACTCAACAACCAATTATTTCTAGTTCTTCTATTGTTGATTTGGTATAAAATTATTTTATCTTTTGTGCTTTACATTAACACAAGCATCAAATATTCATTCGGTAACTTAGGGCAAAGCATTCCTACTGAAAAATAAGGATGGAAATGTCAACCAAGTCGTCAATGGAGTATGAAAAACAATGAACATAGTGATCTTGAAGTCAGAAAATAAGTGGCAATATATGAAATACGGTGTTCATGAGACCAGCAGATGGCGCAGTGGTTATGTCGTTGATCACCCACATGGCTGACAGTAGTTTGAGTCCTGGATCTTGTGACTTGAAACTCAAGCCAGGTGTGTGTGTGTGTGTGCGTGCCCAAGATTCTGGGAGGAGAATGTAGGAGAAGGGACTGTGGTGTGGCCATCCCTCCTGGGAGGTGATTTCTCTCTTTCCCTCTCACTGTATCTCTCTCTCTCTCTCTGGGGAGTGTACATGCCTTAAGGCAAAAACCTCTAAAAAAAAGTATGTGTGTGTGTGTGTGTGTGTGTGTGTGTGTGTGTATACATATACACACATATATATACATTTCATAATTCATCATCAGGCATCAGGTGACTAAAAATTAGAATCAAAATCCATAGAGTCTTGATCTCAAAGACACCAATTCCTGTCCAGTGAGTTAAAGTCCTATATTAGTCCTTCCAGTGAAAAGCCCCTGAACGTCTGAAAATGTTCTTTCTCATGCTTGCTCAAGACTGAAGATCTCAAAGAAGATCTCAGAAAGTCTTGCCACCATATGATCTAGCAATTGCACTCCTTGGTAGATACCCAAAATAACTGAAAGCAGAGAGTTGAACAGATACTTGTACATCTGTGCTCAAAGCAGCATTATTCGGCATTACACAATAGGCAGGGGCAGACATAATCCAAATGTCCATTGACAGACAAATAGATAAACAAACATAGATAAAAAGATCGATATATATATATATATATATAATATCAGTTCTAAAAATAAAGGAAGCCCTGTCACATGCCACATGCTACAATGAGAATGTTCCTCGAGGATTTTACGCTAAGTGAAATAAGCCAGATACAAATGGCCAAATACTGTAAGACTTCACTTGAATGAGGTCCCTGAAGTAGTCAAATCATAGAGACAGAAAGGAGAATGGTGGTTGACAGAGAATGGAAAGGGGTGGCAGAGAATGGGGAGTAACTATTCAATGGGTACAGTATTTTAGTTCAGGATGATGAAAAGTTCTGGAGAGAGATAATAGTGATAGTTCATACAACAATATGAACGTATTTAAATATCACTGAAAGGTTACGTGGCAAATGTTATGTTATGCATATTTTACAACAATACCAAAAAGTCTTGCCAATATTTTGCAAATTGATAGAACCTGTGTGCTTCCACCCTTCTCCCCTCCAGATTTTGGTGGGTGACTTTAGGGTAAGAAATTGATGTAAAGTTTACTTATTCCTTCTGAGAGAGACAGAGGGGAAGGGAGAGAAGGAGCAAGACACCCACAGGGTCCTCACATCGTGATCCGCCTCTAGTTTCGGCCAGCCCAGATTCCAGGCACACGTATGTACACCCGTCATACACAGGAAGGTCCTTAGACAAGAACCCAGGACCTTTCTATGTGAGTCCAGTTGCATTTCTGCTGTTAAACTGCCTGGTTCTGTGGCACTTTTTGGAACACTACTGACATATTTTAAATTATATTACCTGTTCAAGAACATAAAGCTTATGATGTACACTTAGACTTAATCATAAATCATGCTTGATTACATTGATTAGTCTATTCTTTTTCAGACAGTAACTACACACTAATTGGATTAACTTTCAAATGTACTTCTGGTTAAAAATAGAGACCGGAATTTGAGGAACTAAGTTTATTTTTTCACAAGCTTATAAGAAGTGGGAACATTAAAAAAAAAATCTTTCAACATCTCAGCAGTAGCCAGGCTGTCTTGGCTGGAAGCTGATGGAACGGGTGGGTGCCTTGGTAATTACTATTTTCATCCTATGTGTCTATCTTTTTAACCGGTCCTTATTCCTCAGTTCTTATTCTTGTCCCTGTCACAGATCTGGAGCATTCCCAAGTGCCTTAGTTCCTTATGACTGGGCTTTTGCCTTATTT
This sequence comes from Tupaia tana, assembly GCA_026018925.1. Taxonomy (NCBI): domain Eukaryota; kingdom Metazoa; phylum Chordata; class Mammalia; order Scandentia; family Tupaiidae; genus Tupaia; species Tupaia tana. Next base: position 52,781,337 of record JAKSZU010000008.1, on the reverse strand, counting down.
CCTGTTCACAGCTTTCCAAGTCCTCTGAGTGTCTCCTTTCTCCTGTCAGCCCTCTTCTTCTGCCCGCCCCCTACTATGTTGGGAAGGAGGCCCCTCTAGAGATATCACCCCGGAGCTGCCTGCCCAAAGCCTTCAGATTTCCCAGCACTCTCTCTGCCCATGTACTGGGGCAGCCTACTTCTGGGTCTTGACTCTGACAGGACCCAGAGACAGCTGAAGTGCCAGGCACCCTGCCTAGATGGTGAGCCTTCACAGCTGAACCAGTCCCTCCCCTAACTCTGAGCCAAACCTCCTCTCCCAGTCTCCCGACACTGCAGTAGTTCAATGGTCCAAGTCCAGAGCTCGGACCTTCTCCTTGGCCTGCACCATCATGGGACTTGGAATTCTCTATGTCCCAAGGAATTCTGGGATAGGAGGCATGTAAGCTTCCATGTGGGGAAGATGGTGCAGCTCCGGAAGTGGGGCTGGAAGTGGAAATCAAGTGACCCCAGCCAGGGAAGGAGTTCTGCAGAGGTAGGGAGGAGACCAGATAGGATATGCGTTTCCTTCAGGCCTCTCCTGGTATAGCAGCATCTCCATCTGCTCTACTCTAACTAGTTTCCTTAACTCTTGCCATGGGTCATGGCTACATCACACTGTGGGCCCTCTGTCATGTAACACCTGACATGTGACTGAGCTTCTGTGTGGGTATAGACTATGTCCCACCCAACAACTTCTAGTGGAAGTCTTGAACTTTGCATGCACCTTTAAATTCAGCCTGGGCAGGTGGTATACTCTGAATAAATACAGTCAGCCCTCCATACCCATGGGTTCCACAGCCACGAGTGGAAAGTGCTCCATTGCTGCTGAAGTGCATTATGGCATTAGGTCCGTGACAGCTGTATCTGTACTGACACATACAGACTTTTTTCCTTGGTATTATTCCCTAAACAATACAATACAGCAATTATTTACATAGCATTTATATGATAAGTAATCTAGAGATTCTTCAAAGTATACAGGAGGATGTGCATAGGTTACATGCAAAATTTATGACATTTTATATGAAAGACTTGAGCATCCACAGGTTTGGGAATCATCAGAGGTCCTGGAACCAGTGCTGACACTGAGCTGTTTGTACCAACTTATCTTTAGAGCCAACCCCACAGTCTAGTGGTTAAGGGAGCAGGATCCCACATGGCTGGCCACATGGTTTGAATCTCAGTCCTGGCAGCTTAAAAACCATGCCAGGTCACGTGTGTGTATGCTCAGAATCCTGGCAAGATGGAGAAATGGAGAAGAGATTGTAGCGTGCTTTCTCCCTCTCTCTCTGTTGACGGTGCTTTCTCCCTCTCTCTCTGTTTCTCTGTCTCTCTAGTGAGTGCATGAGCCCTCTGGCAATTAAACACAAAGAAACAAACAAAAAGCCTTGATTCCAGTATTATCCATCATAAGAACTTAGCATGAGGCAGTTTGCTAAATGGTTTATATGAACCAGCTTATTCAGTCTAGTTCTTGGGCCAGTTCTGGTGAGTCTTACAGAGTCCTGCTCAAATCACAAAGGTGAGAGCTGAGCAGAGTGGCTGTGTCCATCAAAATCTCTGTTCTGGTCTCCTCCCCTCTCCTATAAACCCCCCAGAAGTCAATCATGGAGTTCCCTAATGACCTTAATCCTAATCTCTTCCCAAAGGTCCCACTTTTCAACATGATAATCAGAATAAATTCACACCCTCTTAATCCCATCACACCAAATCCCAGTTCATGACTTCGAGGAGGACATACAAACCAAAGCAAATCTTCAAGATGATGCTGAGAAATAGAAAGTTTTATCATTCTCTAGTATAATTGAGGGAACAAAGGCATAAATAATTTGCACAAGATCACCCAGAGAAACAGCAGAGGAGCAGGGATTTGAACCAAGGCTGGCTGCTGGCAGCACATGGCCTCCCCTTTGGTAGTGTACTGATTCATCAGCCCAGCAACCGCCATGACTATAGCCAGACTGCGGTTATAGCTCAGAATATTCAGAGGGAAGGGAGATTAGGAGCAGAGCACCCCACGCATTCATTCATGTACTCCTTCAGCAAACAGAGCAAGTATACAGCTGTATGCCCGAACACATTTGGCTCCTACCCTTGCAAATCCTTTCCTCTCCTGGAACTCCCATCGTACTTTTTCTCCCTGGTGAATGACGGCTCAGCCTTCCAGAGTCACCAAAGTTTCTTCTCCAGGAAGGACTTGCCTTATTCACTTCTTTTTCTATTTTTAAGTTTATGTATTTACCTCTTCCATGAGCAAAAGAGACAGAGAGAGAGAGAGAGAGAGAGAGAGAGAGAGAGACAGACAGACAGACACAGGCACTCCTAACAGGATCTTCATGTCACAACTCACCCTCCCAGCTTCGACCAGTCCTGGATCATGGGTACACACACTCAGCATGTTCAGGGAGGTCTCTGGACATAAACCTAGAACCTTCCCATGAGAGTCAGCCTTGCAGAGCATCGTGTTACCACAATGACACTGTCTGGGCCCACCTTATTCATTCTCCTGGCACATAGTTGGGTCTGCAGAAATGTATGTTTTTTACTTAATGTACCACTTATTGTTCCATACACCCACCCCTGCCTCTGGCTCTTGTTTGTAAGTTGTTGCCACTTAGGGACTGAAGAGTAGGTGGGTAAGTTCATGTTTAAGCAGGCATTGGGGGATTTTTTTTTTTAATTTTTTCCAGAAAGCACATATGCTCCAGAGAGACAGAGAGAAGGGAAGTGAGAAAGCACCCCTCATAGTCATGCTGCAATCCCTTCTCTTCCATTTCTCCCTCCCTTCAGAATTGTGGGCACACATGCACATGTGCTTGATGTGTTTCTCACGCCACCAGATCCAGGACTCAAACTATGCAGTGGGCCATGTAGGATCCAGTCACCTTAACCACCAGGCGAAAGGCTGGTCTGGCAGGTGTTTTTTAAAACTCTGTGCAGGGAGACAGCAGGTGGTGTGATGGCTAAAACACTGAACTCCCACACAGCTGACAGCACGGTTCAAGTCCCAGACCCAGCAGCTTGAAAATCACACCCATGCACGTACACGCATGCCCAAAATCCTAAGAAGAGAAATAAGGAGAAGGGATTGCAGTATGGTTATCTCCCCAGGAGATGATTTCTCACTTTCCTTCTTTCTATGTCTCTTTCTCTCTATGGCAAAAAAAAAAAAAGAAAAAAAAAAAAAAAAAAAAAAGAAAGAAAAAAAGGGCTGGGCCTAATACTTTAAAAGCAAACTTCTCTTAAGTGACCCTCTCTATAGGAGGAGAATAATATATACACAATCCCTTAAATACTCCAACATACATTTATATTTAAAAGGAATACTTTTGGAATCCTTTTGCAAAACTGATCACTTTCAGTTTATGGATTTTTTTGTGTAGCTAAAATTAGTTCAGATTTTTATGTGTATAATAAAATTCAAATCAAACAAAACACGAGCAGTTCTCTGCAGACCGCCCTCCACCTACCAATACCCCACCCAGGGTAACCACATTCAGTTCTTTCTGAATCAGCGAGTTTTCAGGTTTGTGTGAAGTCAGAGCTAAAGCCCACAAGCCGCAAAGCTTCAATGAAACTATTCTTGAGCCCTGTTAATACTATGGGCTCAGTCAGGCTGAGTCAGCGTGAATTAAGGTGGTCCGCTTGTCAGCACACTCCTTGGATCCTGGAGGAACACCCCCACATGTGGTCTCCAATAAAAGATCCCTTCATCAAGTTCCTGGAAGGCTGACGTTGAGGTAGAGTGCGCTGTGGTCTTAGGACAAGTTAAGAAAGGCCTCACAGGGAGTCGATGGTGGTACAGCAGTAAAACATGGTGCTCTGTGAGACTTCCACATAGGAAGGTTCCCATTTCGCACCTAGAGACCTCCCTGAGTACTCCAGGTACGTGCATGCCACGATCCAGGCTGGTCAAAGTGCTGGTGGACTGCAATGTAAAGACCTTTCAGGGGTCTCTTTCATTCCAGTGTCACTGTCTCTCAACATCAACATTCATGGAGAAAGGATTGGAGTAAAAGTGAGAGAGAAAGAAACTCTTCACACAAGTATTTAAAGAAAGGCATGACAGAGGAGAAATAGAAGCAGAAGGTATTAGACCCTCATGACATGATCATATGTTAATCTGTGCTTGGAAGACTTTGCATGGCTACAGTCCACATAAAATAGCAGTGTGTGTGTGTGTGTGTGTGTGTGTGTGTGTGTGTATGTGAGGCAGACTTACTTGTGCATGTCTTCTTATCTGGGTTAAGAGCAAATCCTCTACGGCACCGGCAAAAGTAGGAGCTGTCTGCGTTTACACACTCGTGCTCACATCCATGGTTTTCCAAGGCACAGTAGTCCACAGCTGTAGAGAATGAAATGCATTCAAGGTTCAATTAGAAATGCAAAGAGAGGAAAGGGAATGGGAGAATGGAAGTATATATAAAAAATAAATAAATAAGAATTAATATTGCTGCCCGAAAAAGAGTTTGGATAAAGAAATATGAGTCCAAGGCTTCCCTTTCCTGCCATCCCCTTAAAAAGCCAGTTGTCCAGATCAGGAAATTTCTATCAGAAGAGAAACTAAAAAAAGTTTTTATTTTATTGTATTTAAAAGAAAAGCAAATCAAAATCATCGTGAAGTATTTACACCTATCAAATTGGCAAAAATTAAAATGAGACCAACTCCAATTGTGATGGCCCATCTGCAGCAGTGTGCGCGGGACACAGCTGCCCCACAGGTTGAGGTGACAGAATAGGAGCCAGGCTGACTCCAGGAATTTTGGTGTGAGCAATTGAAAGGATGGGGATGCCACTAGCTGAGACAGGGAAGGTGCAAGAGAAGCAGGTTTTACGGGGGGAAGATCAGAAGTTCCTTTTTGGGCATGAGGTATGACTTAATTGTAAATAGGAAGACAAAATTTGGTGAGAAAAAGTGGATCTCAAAACTGTAGATTCAAGCCATCAGATGGCGTGGCAATTAAGGTGAGTCCCAGACCTGGCAGCTTGAAAATCAGGCTCTGTGTGTGTGTGTGTGTGTGTGTGTGTGTGCATGCACCCGAAATCCCAGAAGGAGAATAGAGGAGAAGGGATTGTGTCATGGCCATCGCCCTGGGAGGTGGGGGTGATTTCTCACATTCCCTCTCCCTGTCCCTCTCTCTCTCTCTCTGGCAAGCGCATGCACACTATGGCACAAAACCTTAAAAAAAAAAAGACCTGTATATTCAATGGGAAGTGACTGCTAATATGTAGGAAGGGTGAAAAAGTTCTGGAACTAGGTAATGATGATGGCTGCACAACACGGTGGACGTACTAAATGTCACTAATGGCAAATGTTATATTACATATATTTTACCACAATTAAAAACAAAAAAGAAAAAGTAGACAAAAAAAAAAAAAGCCTGTATACGCACAGTAACTATATTCAGGTAAAATATATGACTAAAGTAAAGCCTGGAAATTAGAAAAAAAAAATGCTGGCTGGGTTAAGGTAGAACTATGGGTGCTATTTTTTTTTCCCTTTTATGAAAAATGTTTCCCTGTATAATATTTTAGAATAAATTAATCTAAAAAATTTGTAAATAGGGGTTGGCAGGTAGTGTGGTGGTTAAGGTGCTGGACTCCCACATGACCAACCATGGTTGGAGTCCTATGATCAAATGATATAATAATAATAAATACAATTAAATAAATAATTTTTAAGAATTTTTAAATAGTAACAGGAAACGAAATCTATAAAATTAATACATATGTATAATTATTTTTTAGAGATGTTTTTTGTTTGTTTCTTTTTTTTTTTTTTTTTTTTTTTTTGCTACAGGGTACGTGTGCTTGCTGGAGAGACAGAGACAGAAAGCAAGAAATCATCCTCCAGAGGGGATAGCCACAACACAATCCTTTCTCCTCTATTCTCCTCTTGGGATGTTGGACACATAAGCACATATACCCAGCGTGAGTTTGAAGCCACTGGGTCCAGGACTTGAATCAAAGTCCAGGTGGGAGTCCAGTGATATAACAATTATACCATCTGCTGGTCCCATATATGTACAATTTTAAAAGGGCCAACAGGTGAAATGCAGGTTAAGGCGGTTGGATCCCACAGGGCTGGCTATGCGGTTTGAGTCCTGAACTAGGTGACTTAAAAATCATGCCATATGTGTTTGTGCCCAAATCCTAAGAGGAGAATGGAGGAGAAGGAATTGTGGTGTGGCCATCTCCTCTGGGGTCGATTTCTCACTTTCCCTCCCTCTCTCTCTCTCTCTCACTCTCTCACACAAGTGCATGTGCCCTATAGCAAACTAAAAAATAAAATAAAATTTTTAAAAAAGCAAAATTAAGCAAGGAGAAGATATTGACATAATTAGCATAGCAATTAAAAGATGCAAAGGGAAAAGCTGAAGATTTTAAAGGTTAATAACCTGTTTTGTGTTTTTTTTTTTGCTCCCAGTTCATTACGTTTCAGTATAAAGTATTGTTTTTGTAACTTCATCTCTCGAAAGAGTTCACAGCACATGACATTTGGGGGTTGAATACACTAGTCATCATGGGGGGGACAGGGCTTTGCATTGTTTTAGGGTCTGAATGTCATTAGTCAGTTGCTGGAATGACGTCATGACATAAATGTTAAGCTAGCCATAAATCTTTCTAAAAGGTAATTTCTCATCTTTCAAGAACCATTGGATTATTAAACAAATTAATAGCAACACCAGTGAAACTGAGATCAAAGAGCATCAAGCCCTGGCACATGCTCCAGTCTGTGTGTCTCAGGAGTTGGCCACATTGTGGCCACATGGGCCTACATTAGCAGTCAGCAATCCCTACTTTCAACCTCCTCATGGTGGGCCTGACCCGCCATCTTGAAAATCTCCCAACCCCTGATATGGGTGTCTACTGTCGGTCAGCAAGTCCCGTCTCAGGCCACCCACTTTTTACTGTCCCTTCAAAGAGAGGAGCTGCTAGCTTGTTTTTGTTTCTTCTTTTTCTTTTTCTTTTTTTTTTAAATTAGGTTTTTGCTATAAGGCACATGCACTTGCCAGAGAGAGATGCATGCACTTGCTAGAGAGAGACAGAGAGAGACAGTGAGCAGGAAAGTGAGAAATCATTCCCAGGTGGGATGACCATACTGCAATCGCTTTTTCTCCTCTCCCCTCAAGATTTTGGGCACATATGTACATGCACCAGGCGTGATCTCCAGGCCACCTGGTCTGGGACTCAAACCATGGTTTGCCATGTGGAAGTCCAGCACTGTAACCACCATGTCACCTGCTGGCCCCAGGAGCTACTAATCCAACTTCCAAGTTTCAAGACATGGATGGTGCTACAGTGATGAATGATCAGGTCACATTCTAACTAAAAGACAGAAACTCAGACTCTATCTCAAACCTGAACTTCCTGGGACCAGCAGTTAGCATAATGGCTATGTTGCTGGATTCCCATGTAGTCGACCGCAGTTTGAGTCCTGGACCTGGTGGCTTAAACTCACGCTGGGCGTGTGTGCGTGCGTGCCCAAGATCCCGAGAGGAGAATGGAGGAGAAGGGAATGCGGCATGGCCATCCCCCTTGGGGGGTGATTTCTCACTTTCTGTCTCTCTGTCTTTCTCTGTCTCTCTGGCGAGCACACGCGCCCTATAGCAAAAACCTCTCCAAAAAAAGAAAAAAAAATTTTTTTGCTCGTACTCCATAGTTCTTGACAGTTAATAAACAACTTTCAAATTTTCAAAAAACTGAATTTTAAAGATAATGTTCAAAATATTTGTTGTAATTTTGTTTATGACTCTATAACAACAGAGACAGTATGGTTTTAAATATTTTTGAGAAAATATTTACATGTCAACTACTCAGACTGTTGAAAAGCAAACACCCAGCACACAAGTCACACATGAACCTTCTCAATTCAGCCCTGCCTACCAAGTATTCTGTGATATACTATCTGCTAGCAAAGATCAGTCTCTTTTTCTTCCTTCAAAATCTTCCTCAAGATAATCCTCTGGTTGTGGTTGCTCTTTTACCATCTCTACTGATTACAATGCTGGGCTGGAAAATCCAGGTTATTTTATGGTACAAATTCTTTCTATAGCTTCTCTAATCTTCTCTGCCAGGCAGAACTGTTCACAGTGCCAGGCCATCTTTCCAAGAGCTTCTGTTGGCTTACTAGAGACCTACCTTAGTTCCATGGTTTGCTGATGAATCTTCAGATATGACATTCCAGTCAAAGCCCTGTCCAATAATGAGTATTTCCAATTTCTGATTCAATGCAACAGGTATAATTGAACTTATGCAAATAACCTTTCTGCCACAAAATAAAAATACTCCCAAATATTTTCCAATTCCAGAGGGGTCAGGAAGGAAGAAAAGTTTATGTTTCCACTTAAAGAAACAAACAAATAAGAAGAAAAACTTTTTAAAGAATTATCTTATTTAATTTTATATATTTATTTTAATTTTACCACAGAGGGATAGAGTGAGAGAGAGTGTGAGAGAGACGGAAAGTGAGAAAGCAAGTCACCAGGTCCGGGACTCGAACCGTGGTCAGCCATGAGGAAGTCCAAGTACCCTTAACCACCACACTACCTGCCAGCCCCAAGAAAAAAATATTTTAACAAATTGCTGAATCTAGCAACATCTCAAAAGAAATAAAAATCCTTAAATTGGGAAAACAAAGCATAGTAAAAAAAAATCAGTAGTGTTTTACTCAGAAGTCATAAAATTCTATTTCACCAGTTTAGTCTTATGTTCAATCTCTCTTCCGTTGAATTTGCAGTGTTACTGTGGTCTGATCTTTCATTTAAATCCTGGAAGTTCACCTTCAACGTTATTAATTGATATTTCTTGTCCTTAGCATTAAGTTGGTCATTTTCTTGGTTGCTTTTTGTTCTCTTATTTCTGTATGTGTGTCTTTAGTTTTCCTGGTAGAGCATTCCTTTCAGAACTTCTTGGAGAGTGGGTCTGGTATTGGCAAATTCTTTCAGGTCTTGTTTATCTGAGAATATTTTTATCCTTTCTTTCCATGTGAAGGATAATCTCAGACTTGAGCTGGTTCAGGCCCTTGGCTCGTCTGGAGCTCCAGTTCTGCTTTTCCCTGTGAAGCTGCTGTCTGGTGAAGAGGAAGCCATGGTGCTCCGAGTCACCAGAAACACAAAAATTAATGCTGGAAATAAGGCGAAAATCAGTACGGCAGGTGCAAAACGTGTGCCTATGGCCACTGCTGCAGCCTGCAAGCCCGGGCTGAGGGCGAGAACAGCGGTTGGAGACATTGGAAACAAAGTCAGTGAACAGGCCAAAATGCCTCTGAAAAAAGAAGCAAAAACTTCAGCTACTGGAAAAGTTACTGCTAACAAACTTCCAAAATCCCTGAAAAAGGTGCCTGAGCCTGTGCCTGCTCCTGAGACTTAACCAGAGCCAGAGCCAGAGCCAGAGCCAGAGCCAGAGCCAGAGCCAAAGCTAGAACCTGACCCTAAGCCTGTTAAAGAAAATTCTTTGCCTGAGCCTATTTTGGTTGATACTTCTTCTTCAAGCCCAGTGGAAACATCTGGATATGCTCCTGCAAAGGAATATCTGTGTCAGGCTTTCTCTGATGTAATTCTTGCGGGGAGTGATGTGGCCGCAGAAGATGGAGCTGATCCAAACCTTTGCAGTGAATATGTAAAAGATATCTATGCTTGTTGGAGACAGCTCGAGGAAGAGCAAGCAGTCAGACCAAAATACCTCTTGGGTCGGGAAGTCACTGGAAACATGAAAGCCATCCTAATTGACTGGCTAGTACAGGTTCAAATGAAATTCCGGTTGCTGCAGGGGACCATGTACATGACTGTTTCTATTATTGATTGATTCATGCAGAATAATTGTGTGCCCAAGAAGATGCTGCAGCTGGTTGGTGTCACTGCCATGTTTATTGCAAGCAAATACGAGAAGATGTACCCCCCAGAAATTGGTGACTTTGCTTTTGTGACTAACAATACTTACACTAAGCATCAAATCAGACAGGTGGAAATGAAGATTCTAAGAGCTTTGAACTTTGGTCTGGGTCGTCTTCTACCCCTGCACTTTCTTTGGCGAGCATCTAAAGTTGGAGAGGTCGATGTTGAACAACATACTCTGGACAAGTACCTGATGGAATTAACTATGCTCGACTGTGATATGGTGCACTTTCCTCCTCAAACTGCAGCAGAAGCTTTTTGCTTAGCCCCTAAAATTCTTGATAATGGTGAATGGACACCAACTCTCCAGCATTACCGTCTTACACTGAAGAATCACTTCTTCCTGTTATGCAGCACCTAGCTAAGAAGATAGTCATGGTGAATCGTGGGCTTACAAAGCACATGACCATCAAGAATAAGTATGCCACATGTAAGCCTGCTAAGATCAGCACTCCAGCACAGATGAATTCTGCACTAGTTCAAGATTTAGCCAAGGCTGTGGCAAGGGGGTAACTTGTAAGCTTGAGTCAGAGTATTATACCTGCAAATAAAATTGGCACCATGTGCCATCTGTACATATTACGTTGCAATTACTTTTAATAAAGTGTGTGGCCCTTTTATTTTTTTGCAGCTTAACTCATTTAAATGTGGTTACTTCTTACTCCAGGGTAACCTAAAAAAAGGTTGTCTTTAAAAATACTGAAGAGAATATTTGAAAAACTGCTCTCACTTTATCTGAGGGTCCAGCTAAGTCACATAATTGTTACCTTTGTGTTTATATACATGGCTCTTATTTTACGTACCTGGTGAGTGTATTGAAAATCTTTACCTCTGGAGGGCATACTGCCTTAGCATCGCAGAGAAGCTGCTAACTAGTTCTGTCTCAAAGTCAAAGTCTACCACCTCATTCCTAATCATCCTGTTTTCAGTTTCTTGTGGTGTGCTGCCATGACTTCAAGTGATTTATTTTTGTCTCTGTTTCTTCAGTTATTAATTTTAGCTAGTATCTTTTCAAACTTTTCACTTTGAAAAATAGCGTTTTGTATTTTAAACCGTGTTTTCATTTTTGTTTATTAAGAAAACAGGATGCTCAAACCAAATACAAAAGTATCTTTTAGAAAATGGTTAATTTTGGGGCCAACAGGTGGCGTGGTAGTTAAGGGTGCTGGACACCAACATGACCGACCTCAGTTCGAGTCTGGATCTTGTGCCTTGCTTTCTCCCTTTCCCTCGTGCGAGCTTGCTTTCTTGCTCTCTGTCTCACTCACTCTGTCCCTCTCTGGTCAAACTAAAATAAATAAAGTTAAATAAAATAATTCTTTAAAATAAATAAAGGTTAATTTAGTCCTGCTTTAATCTCCTCCACCTAAAAAACAGCCACTGTTTGAGATGTAGCCTTCCATGCCTTATATAAATATAAACATGCACATAAATTGTTATAGGATTTTCTTTCTCTCTCTCTTTTTTTTTTTTTTTTTTTTTTGAGAGGTTTTTGCTATAGGGTTCGTGCGCTCGCCAGACAGACAGAGAGAGACAGAGAGACAGAAAGCGAGAAATCACCTCCCAGGTGGGATGGCCACGCCGCAATCCCTTCTCCTCCGTTCTCCTCTTGGGATCTTGGGCATGCATGCTCATGCGCCCGGAGTGAGTTTTAAGCCACTGGGTCCGGAATGCGAACCGCGGTCGACTACAAGGGAGTCCAGCAACATAGCCATTACGCTAATTGCTGGTACCTATTATGGAATTTTCTAAAAATTGGTTCATTCTGTATACATAGCAATTCCCTTCAGCGTGTATAGAACTAACAGTGTTCATGTATCATGTCACAGAGTTTGGGTATCCTGTAATGTATTCATCCACCACCCCCCCAACATTGACACTGCCCTGCCCCCGGCCCCATGCAGACAACTCTATTGTGTTTTTCAATGCTACCATGTTTTTCTTTGTGTATTCTCAGTTTCCCAAAGACTGTGTGAATTTTAAGTTCTGACAGGTAGAGCCAGGTGACTTTCTCGATGTCATCAGCAATGTACAAAAGTGCCAGTCTTCTGTCCTTGTTAGAACTGACTCAGTCTTCAATTTCTGTGGACCCAACTGGTAAAAAAAAAGCCTCATTTGTTCTAATATATAGTTTTGATGGCAAGTTGAATAAAGTTTTGTTTATTGTCTGCTTTTCAAAAAAAAAAAAAAGGATAATCTTGCTGGATATAGTATTCTTGGTTGAAACTGTTTTTCACTTAACACTTTGACCGTATTTTCCTATTCTCTCCTTGCTCGCATTGTATTTGATGAGAGGTCTGATGTTAGCCTGATGGGATAATCTTTAAAGAAACCTGACATTTCTCCCTTGCCAATTTTAGTATCATGTCTGTAGATTTTGCCAATCTGGCTATGATACACCTTGGAGAAGATCTTCTTGAGATGATTCTACTAGGGGTCCTTTGAATTCTTGGGTCTGGATATTTGAATGCCTCCCTAGATTTGGAAAATTTTCTTTCAGGATTTCATGGAATAGACTATCAATTCCCTTATTAGTTTCTTCATCTTCTGGGATACCGATTATCCAGATGTTTGGGGACTTAATGGTGTCTAGTATTTCTCATATAGTATTCTCATTTCTTTGTGTTTGTGTTATGTTCTTCTTCTTTTTTTGGTTGTTTTTACTAGATCAGAGGTTTTGCCTTCGACATCTGGGATTCGATCTTCTGCATGGACTAATCTGCTTCTGATACTTTCAAGGGAGGTTTTTTTTTTTTTTTTTTGGAGAGGTTTTCGCTATAGGGCGCGTGAGCTCGCCAAACAAACAGAGAGAGACAGAGAGACAGAAAGCGAGAAATCACCCCCCAGGGGGGATGGTCACGCCGCAATCCCTTCTCCTCCATTCTCCTTTCGGGATCTTGGGCACGCACACACACGCACCCGGCATGAGTTTTAAGCCACCGGGTCCGGGACGCAAACCACGGTCGACTACATGGGAGTCCAGCGACAGCCATTACGCTAACTGCTGGTCCCTCAAGGGAGGTTTTGATTTCCTGTATTGCAGCCTTCATCTCTAATAGCTCCATTTGATTCTTTTTTATGGTGTATATTTCCTCTTTCAGATCATGCAAGAACTTCCTCACCTCCTGGAACCCGTTGTCTCTTTTCTCCTGCATCTTCTAGAGTTCATTGTCTCTCAGCTCTTGCATTTCATTTAGTTTTGTCACTATGAATATTCTGAATTCCCTATAGGACATTTCCATGAATTCTACTGTACTGTCTGTGAATGATGAAGAATTGTTCTTTTCCCTTAGCAGAGAGATATTTTCTTGATTTCTCATATTTCTTGTACCTCTGCAGTGGTTTCTGGTCGTTCTGTGACAAAATCTCTCCTTTACCTGTCTGAGTATTTCGGGAGTCTAGAAGATGGAGTTTAGAGCATAACTTTCCTGAACACACCAGGACACACCTCAGATTTAAAATGGCTTCTTGCCTGAGTATTTCAGGAGTCTAGTGGCTTGCTTTCTCACTTTCTCTCTCTCACTATCACTCTGTCTCTCTAGTCAATTTAAAATAAATAAATAAATAAATAAAGTTGAAATAAAACAATTCTTTAAGAAAAACTATATATGCCATTTGTACAAATTATTGTAATGAATTTAAATATGATAAAAAGTAGTAGAATATAGTGGGCCATCAGAAAAGCCATGATGCATTTTCGCATAGAAAAACATAGAAAAAATATGTCATGGTTTTTCTCGCAATCCAACATAAGCACTAACAGAAATTAAGTTTTTAAAAAGAAAAACTAAGTCAAAAACTTTGAAAAGACTTAGGGCAATTTCTAACCAGGTTTGCTCTAAGATTTGCATGGATGAAACAAGAGTAAAAGATGGGGAAATTTCTCATAAAAAATTTACAAGATTTCTTGGCCCAAGATAGTGGCACACACTGCAATCCTGAAACTGCATAGCCAATTGGGGTTTGGATCTTGGGTTGACCTCACACACACAGGGTGGGCTTACACAGTCAGTACCCTGGCTGGCTTGAGGAGAGGGGACTTCAGGGGACTGACACGACCCAGTGGAAGTCGCCTGTCTCTATACTGTTCTCTCTCTCAGGAAAGAAACAAAATAAGCTTTAAAAAAAGATTACAAGGTTTTGTCCTTAAAAATATTTACAGAAGTCTTTAAATCTTTGCTCTAATTTAAAGAAACCAAAACTGAAAATAATACACAATACATTATAGATATAATTTAGGCAAGAAAGAGTTATAAAATCATCTTTTTCTTCAAATTAACTAAAATTAGTAATTTTTCAAAATGGGATTAAAATCAATGTTATTAAATGTACATTTGTACATTTTAAATAAAAATAAAGTGGCTAAAGTATGTTTCACAACATAGTGTTTTAGGATTACACTCTTTTTTTTTTTTTTTTTGAGAGGTTTTCGCTATAGGGCGCATGCGCTCGCCAGACAGACAGAGAGAGACAGAGAGACAGAAAGCGAGAAATCACCCCCCAGGGGGGATGGTCACACCACAATCCCTTCTCCTCCATTATTCTCCTCTCGGGATCTTGGGCACGCATGCACACATGCCCGGCGTGAATTCTAAGCCACCGGGTCCGAGTTCGCGAACCGCGGTCGACTACGTGGGAGTCCAGTGACATAGCCATTACACTAACTGCTGGTTCCCAGGATTACACTCTTTTTTAAAAAATTATTTATTTAACTCCATTTATTATTATTCTTTCTTTCTTTCTTTCTTCTTTTTTTAAGTTTACACTCTCACTAGAGAGTGACAGAGAGAGGAAAAGTAAGAAAGCAAGCCACCAGGTCCAAGACTCAAACTGTGGTCAGCCATGGGAGTCCAGTGCCTTAACCACTATGCCACCTGCTGGCCCCAGAAGTCCCCTCTTTGAATGATGCTCTCCATTCACCAGTCAACCACAGGGCCAATTTCATGAAATACCAAAGTTGCTCCTGGACCTCGATTCTCAGACTGCTGTGCTTGTGTGCACAGCTCTCTAGCGAACCGAGGAAGGCAGGATTCAGGTGTTCCTGGGTCCTGAGACTCCGGTCTGTGGAACTCCCAGTGTCAGTTTCACCTTGATTGGAGAGCTGTCCACTGCCCTGCTGCCGGGCCTCTGTGGGCAGCAGATGGAACCATCAGAGCAGCAGTTAGACACGGAGGAGCTCATGCCCAGGCAGAGGAAACAAAAACTTTTTTTCAAGGCCAAAAGAATTCTAGTCCCTTCAACTCTGACCTCCTTGCCAATGCTTTGGGTTCTTTGCATAACTTCCTTGGTTGCAAAATTATACCCATAAAATGAGGCCGAGGTGAGGGGGCAGATGTAAGGAGGTGGCCTTTGTGGATAACTCAGCAACTCCTCTCTTGCAATAAGTCTTCATTTGCTTCAACAAAATCTACTCTACAAAATCCTTTCTCAGTCGTCTTTGCCTGAAATTTCTACATGCTTCTTCACAAATGGAAAGAGAAATTTCCTGGCTGTAGTTTTCTGGCCCTCCAGATCACCAGTGATTTCAGAATCGGAAGTCAGTCTTGCAATGTCCAGTCTATGACCGCCGTGTGTGAAGTCACTTGGCTGTCTTCAAGGATAAGCCGTAGGTTGGTATGAGTAACAAAACCCGAGGCTGACAGTTTCTGCTTTACAATCACATGCCAAGGTTTTATTAGCAGGAATCAGTCTGTCAGGGACGGCATTAACAGAAACAGGATATTTTAAAGAGGAGCATTTGGATTTTAAAGTTTGCTGATGACATGTAAGAGAACCCATGTGTTACTTAGAGAGATGGTAGAACCAATTTACTTGCTGAGCACACCTAGGGTCTTCAAAAAGTTCATGGAAAATGCTTACTATAAAAATAAACTGTGCTTGGATTTCAAAAATGTTGCTCCCTAATAGACTCATACTTGAATCTAAAATTTCTAAAGTCCCTTCCTATATTAGGCACACACAGAAGGACGGACTCGCAAAGGCCTCTCCTTTCCCAGGCACAACCAGATGTCTAAAAGCAGAGTACACAAACTCAGAGACAGTGACTTATTGACTTTGATAACAACAGGGGAGTGTTAGAGAATAAACTGCATCTGCCTAGCACCCCATTCAGGTGTTCAGGTCCTAACCCCTAATACTTCAGACGTTGACTGTACTTGAAGATGGAAGTTATTAAGTGAAAATGAGGTTGTTACGGTGGGTCTTAATCCAATTTGACTTGTATCCTCATTAGAAGAGAAAATGTGGACACAAAAGAGTCTCTAGAGAGCCAACCAGGGGTGTAGTAGTTAAGGCAGCTGGATCCCACAAGGCCAACTGTGCAATTCTAGTCCCAGATCCAGTGGCTTGAAAAACCTATCAGGTCCATGTGCCTGTGTGCCTACAATCCCAAGAGAAAAATGAAGGAGAATGGATTGAAAAATACAGCAGGTACATGTGCATGTGTGCCCACAATCCTGAGAGGAAAATGGAGGAGAAGGGATTGCAGTGTGGCCATTCCCCTGGGGGTTATTTATTTCTCCCATAAAAGTCAGTCATTCCCAACATTCTCGAGGTTCCAACTAGAGTCTTAGCTGGTCTAGATCGTGAACACATGCCATATCCACAATGAGGAACAGTCACATTGCAATCCTTCCTCCATCCCGTCAGGATTTGGGGCATACACCCATGCATGCCCAGTGTGTTTTTCAAGCTGCCAGGCTAGGATTTGATCCAGGTCAGCCATGTAATCATACTATTACCACTCTATGGGACTAGCCTTGACTATTTTTAATAAGCAAAAATTGAGTTTGTAATTTAAAAGCCATTAAAAGATTTTTTCAAAGATCAGGAATGTGGGCTAGCAGGTGGCATGGAGTTTAAGGCAGCTGGATTCCATGTGGCTGGCTGCACTGCTTAAGTCCTGGACCCAGTGGCTTGAACAACACATGGGGAGCATGTGTGTGCAGGCCCAAAATCCCAAGAGGGAATGGAAGAGAAGATATTGTGACATGGCCATCCCCCTGGGAAGTGATTTCTCACTTTTTCTCTCTGTCTCTCTGTCTCTCAATGAGTGCACACACTCTATAACAAAAACTAAAAAAATAAAGCTTGAGATTATGATCACTCAACCTCAGTCAGTGATTCAAGAAAAACATATTGTGAGTTCTCTCTGTGAAGGATGAAATGTACCTCTGCCCGCAAGGCTTTACAATCTCTTGTGCAGATAGGAAACAAATAGGACCAAAGTGATCTCAAAATGCAAAGCAGTCAGTAAACACCAGGTGAGAAAGTACAGCAGAAAATTCACCCTCTAAGATACAGATAAATGGTCTTTGAAAAATAAACAGTTTTGGCCCAGCCATGATAGCACATGCTAAGATCACACAAAAGGAGGCCTGAGTTCAATGCTTAAAAATAGCCAGGTGTGGGGACCAGCAGATGGCATAATGGCTATGTTGCTGGACTCCCATGTAGTCGACAGTGGGTCAAGTCCCAGACCCGGTGGCTTAAACTCACACCCGGCGTGTGTGTGTGTGTGTGTGTGTGTGTGTGTGTGTGCGCCAAAGATCCCGAGAGGAGAATGAATGAGAAGGGATTGTGGTGTGGCCATCCCCCCTGGGGGGTGATTTCTCACTTTCTGTCTCTGTCTCTCTCGGTCTTTCTGGCGAGTACACATGCCCTATAGCAAAAACCTCTCAAAAGAAAAAAAGAGCCAGATGTGGTGGTATGTGCCTGTGTCCCAGCTTGGGAGGCTGAGGCAAGAGGATGATGACACAACAAAACCCTGTTTAAACAATAAGAAAAGAGAAAAACGGACAGTTCTGGATAGAAACTAATAGCTTCAGCGGCAACTGATGGGTTACATACTCAAGATCTCCACTAAAGTAAGAGGATCTTATCCAGTAATCCACCACTGGTCACCTGAATATGGAAATGATCTAGTACTTCAAGAATGAAATATTAGAGCGGGGACCCTGGCATCTGAATTTAACTTCCTACTAACTAAAAGGTGTGGGAAGGTTAAACAAAAAGTTTTGAGTCAGTGGCTAAGAATTGCATTTTCATGCAGGTCACAGTCATAATTCCAGGATGAGTCAATGTACTAGAACTACTGCTATGCAACGGTTCAAACTGAAAACCCATTGCATCAGCTCGCCAGTAGCCAGACACCGTTAATCTCCACCAACTTTTAAGAATAAGTAGTTTAGAGCTGCTGTTCCCACTTTCCTCCCCTCTCACTCCTTACCCCTTAACATCTGCCCTTTATCTCATCTCGCTTGGTCATATCAGCGGCCTCCTGTCATCTCTGTGTCTCTCATGCCTAGCAGAGGACATGACAGAGAGTTCTGAAATATTTGCTGAGATGAAGCAATGACTCAGCCAGGAGGCTTTTTCTCCAAGTTCTGCTACCTTTGGCCTTGCTGGAGCACGGCATTAACACTGACCCGGCCTAGCAGTTCTCTTCCCCATCATGCTTCTTGGTGCTTCTGAGTCTCTCTCTCTCTTTCTAATGCCCTTCATCCACTCGGGTGGCCCTCTTCCAGCCTTTGGCTGTTCCTTCATGGACATTTTTCCTGTCTCTGCTTCTTCCCGCTCCTTACATGTGTATATAATCCAAGAAGCAGGATTTCACTCTCTTCATACTTCACCGATATTCAGAAAATGACAATGTTGTAATAAATAATAATGATAGGGCCAGCTTTGTGGCCTAGTGGTTGGGGAAACCAGATCCCACATAGTCAACCACAGTTCAAATCCTGAACCTTGAAAAACATACCAGGCAAGTGTGTGTGTGTGTGTGTGTGGTGTGTGTGTATGCACGTGTGTGTACGTGCACGCCCAAAATCCTGACAAGATGAAGAAATGGAGAAGAAGCAATTGTGGAGTGACTGCACCCCATGGAAAGGTGCATTCTCCCTCTCTCTGTCTCTCCATCTCTCTCTGGCATATGCGCCCTCTGGCAACTAAACAAAGAATAATAATGATGATAAATACCTAATGTATATTGAGGAGACTACTTATTATCTTGTTTTACTTCACAAACCCTACGATGTAGGAATCATTACTCTACATTATGAGTGAGAAAACTGAGAGGCTCAGAAATTAAATGACTTAAAGACACCCTACCATGCAGCAGAAGTGGGATTTGAACCAGATCTTATTGTCTTAAAGGTCCAAATGCCTTTGAAACAAACAAAATATGAAAGTTTAAAATTAAAGACAAATGGAAATTAAAATAAAAATACTAAAAACAGACTCTGCTGCTTCCAGGCTGCCTCATTGGTTCTAACCTCTCTTCCATAGTATAGTGCTGTTTCCAGTTCCCTCTTGACACATCCTAATGGGTGTCCCACCTTCACGCCAAACTCATTTTGTCTAAGCATACTTATTATCGGGCCAGCTGGTGACATGGTGGCTAAGGCAGCTGGATCCCACATGGTCAACTATGTGGTTTGAGTCCCATACGTGGCAGCTTGAAAAACATCCTGGGTGTGCGTGTGTGTGTACCCAAAACCCCAAGAGGAGAATGGAGGAGAAGGGACTGCAGTATGGTCATCCCCCTGGAGGGTGCTTTCTCACTTTATCTCTTTCTTTCTGTCTCTGTCTCTATGGAATGAGTGCCCACACTCTATAGCAAACTAAAAATAAATAAATAAACTAAAAGAAATGATCACTATCTTTTCTAACTTCTGTTCCCATCACTCCTCTTCCATCACCGTTACCATCTATCCCAAGAGTCATGGAAGTGCTCAATTTCATGGAGTCTTCTCCCCCTTTATCTATAGCAGCTACTTTCATCCCTTACTCTCTCCCTCTCCGTCCTACACACAGAGCTCATCCTGGCAGGCTCTTGTCCCTCTCAGCTGATAATTTCCACAGTCTCCTAACTGGTCTTCCATCGTCGCTATTTTCCTCCTGGAATCCATCCAGCAGTTCACAATGAGATGAGTTTCCTAAAATAAGGTATTGCATTTGTTATCCTCAGTTAAAAACCTTTCGATGGCTCTTTTTCAGAGGTAAAATCCACTCTTTAGCCAGATTTTCTTTCTTTTTTCTGTTTCCCCCTCCCCCATAGGGTGTGTGCACTAGAAAGAGACAATGAGAGGTGAAGTGATAAATCACCCCTGTTGGGCGGGGGAGGTGGCCATGCCACTATCTCTTCTCCTCTATTCTCCTCCTGTGATTTGGGGCACTCATGCACATGCACCTGGGTTTTTAAGACACCAGGTGTGAGACTTGAACTGTGGCTGGCCATGTGGGAGTCCAGCACCTTAACCATTGTGCCACCTGCTGGCCCCAGCTTGACTTTCAAAGCCCTGTATAATCTGGTTCCTCCTGAAACCTTCATCATCATCTCCTACTTCATATGTACAGGAATTCTCTGCTGTGACAGAGTTGGTCTCCTTAGCTGTTTAAGTCAAACCAGACAGCTTTAACTAGGATGATGATGTAATTTATCATCCAAACTGGAACCCCTTTGAAACTGAAAAGGAGTGCTGTTAAGGGTTGGGCAATGGGTATAAACTGAGATTAACTGGGATTAATTGTGATATGCAGCCCCACTCCATTATTATTGTTATTGTTATTATTATTATTATTATTATTATTATTGTTTTAACTGCCAGTGTGCACTTGTACTTGCCAGAGAGAGACAGAGGAGAAGGGGGAGAAAGCACCCCCGGTGGGGTGTGATCACATCACAATCCTGTCTCCTTTATTTCTACATTTTGTTGGGATTTAGGGAACCCACACACAGGAGCCTGGCATATTTTTCAAACCACGGTTAGCTAGGTTTGGGGCTGACCCAGGTCCCACTCAATTCTTTCTTTCTTTCTTTCTTTTTTTTTTTTTTTTTTTTTTTTTTTTTTTTTTTTTTGAGAGAGAGAGATTTTGCTATAGGGTGCATGTGCTCGCTGGAAAGACAGAGAGAGACAGAGAGACAGAAAACGAGAAGTCACCCCCCGCAGGGGGCATGGCCACGCCTCAATCCCTTCTCCTCTCGGGTTCTTGGGCACACATGCACACGTGCCCAGCATGAGTTTAAGCCACTGGGTCTGGGACTCGAATTACGATCAACTACATTGGAGTCCAGTGACACAGCCATTCTGCCATCTGCTGGTCCCTCAGAATTATTTATTTTATTTGTGATTAATATTATCTTTAAAAAAATTAGCTATAGGTCACATGCCCTCATTGGAGGAGACAGGGGTGGGAGGGAGTGAGAAAGCAAGCTGCTAGGTCTGGGTCAAACTGCAGGAGGAGTCCAGTTGCTTTACCACCATGCCACCTGCTAACCTCCTCCCCCAATTGTTAATGTTCCCTGTCCGTCTGTACAGAGGCCACCAGATCAGCTGCTAATTGAATTTTTCCCAGATCCTTACCAGCCTCTGCTCTCCCTAATTTCCTGTTCTAACTCTGGATCCTGGAGTTCCCATCTTTTTTTTTTTTTTTTTTGAGAGGTTTTTGCTATAGGGCATGTGCGCTCGCCAGAAAGACAGAGAGAGACAGAGAGACAAAGCAAGAAATCACCCCCCAGGGGTGATGGCCATGCCGCAATCCCTTCTCCTCCATTCTCCACTTGGGATCTTGGGCACGCACGAATATGTGCCTGGTGTGAGTTTAAGCCACCGGGTCCAGGACTCGAACCACCGTCGACTACATGGGAGTCCAGCGACATAGCCATTATGCTAACTGCTGTTCCCTGTAGTTCCAATTTTTGACAAGCCCCTTCAGACTGATGCCCTCAGATCAGGCTGCCTGTTCGGCTTTCACTCTGATGTTCTTTTTTTTTTTTTTTGGAGAGGTTTTACGCTATAGGGCGCGTGCGCTCGCCAGACAGACAGAGACAGAGAGACAGAAAGCGAGAAATCACCCCCCAGGGGGGATGGTCACGCCGCAATCCCTTCTCCTCCATTCTCCTCTCGGGATCTTGGGCACGCACGCACACGCGCCCGGCGTGAGTTTTAAGCCACCGGGTCCTGGACGCGAACCGCGGTCGACTACGTGGGAGTCCAGCGACATAGCCATTACGCTAACTGCTGGTTCCCACTCTGATGTTCTCTTTAAGACAACCAGCTCCCAGGAGCAAGGCCTGGACCTCCCAGGCCAGCCTCAGCTCTCATGCTTGGAGAGCACTCTCACCTCCAACCATCACTGCCCTTAATAGCTCGCCTTGCCTTAGACATATTTCCAGTTGCTACCCTTCCTGCCATGCCCAGATCTCCCAGCCCAGCCATCAGGGTGTCTCTGTTTTTTGACCTTCTGTGGTGTCTGCAGTCTCTGTCTCTGCTTACACTCAGGACACTGAATGAAGCAGCACCAATCTTCTGAGAAATTGTCCAGATCCCCCAACCAAGTCTGCAGGCAACACAGGCTGTCCACTGCTTCATCATCCCATCCCAGCCTTTAACAGAGCAGGCACCTGGCTAATTGCTATAAACGGCAATGGTGATGATGGGACCAGCAGAGGGCGTAATGGTTATGTCACTGGACTCCCATGCAGTTGACAGTGGTTGGAGTCTCGGATTTGGCAGCTTAAAACTCACCCTAGGCGTGTGTGTGTGTGTGTGTGTGTGTGTGTGTGCCCAATATCCCAAGAGGAGAATAAAGGAGAAGGGATTGCAGCATGGCCATCCCCCTGGGGGGTGATTTCTCACTTTCTGTCTTCCTGTCTCTCTCTGCTTCTCTGGCGAGCACACACACCCTACACCAAAAATCTCTTAAAAAGAAATTTAAAGAGTGGGACCAGCAGTTAGCGTAATGGCTATGTCGTTGGACTCCCACGTAGTCGACCGCGGTTCGAGTCCCGGACCCGGCGGCTTAAACTCACGCCGGGCGCGTGTGCGTGCGTGCCCAAGATCCCGAGAGGAGAATGGAGGAGAAGGGATTGCGGCGTGGCCATCCCCCCTGGGGGGTGATTTCCTGCTTTCTATCTCTCTGTCTCTCTCTGTCTGTCTGGCGAGCGCACACGCCCTATAGCAAAAACCTCTCAAAAAAAAAAAAAAAAAAAAAAAAGAAATTTAAAGAGTGATGGTGATGATGGTGGTGGTAAGGAGGAGAACAGTAGATCATTTGCTGGGTGAGACCTGGGTAGCACTGGGAGGCGTGTTCTTCCCCATTTTCCCACTCTTCTGCTTGGAAACCATCTGAGGGAAGGCAAACATTCTTATATGCACATAAACGACAGCAAAAAAAAATGCCCATCTCTAATAAACACAGCACACAGCTCCCTGGCAACCACAGCATCTAGTCTTGTCTGTCACTCTTCAATGAGTATCAACTCTCAGAACTTGCAGTGAAATCTCCAGAGACACAAAGGTCTCTACTCCACTGAGATGATCGGGCAATTGTTTGGCAACACCCAGAACTGGGCTGCCCTGTTCTCCTGTTTCTCAAGGGCCAGTATGGGCTCCCTGTCCCATCTACGCCCTTTGACCCACATCGGCCCCGGCTCTCCCTGCTCCTTTGCTCACTGAGTCAACAAGATGCCTTCACGCCGTTTCCTGAGGCTCCTCTACTGGCTTTGCTCACAATGGCTGGTTTTCCTCTGACCCAACAGCACCCAAAGTTTCTACCCATTTAGCAAATGGTAAGTGGAAAAGAGTGGGTAATAAAACAATAGCTAGTAAGACCTCATTTTGTTAAACATAAACAAAATGTTTCAAAGTAAAAATGAACTCATATGTGGGGAAAAGTCTGGTTCAAAATACAAGAAATTATTGATAGTGATTTTCTCCTCTGGTTAAGTTCCTCCATGAAAGGATATTGCTTGGACATAAAAATTAATGAAGCAAAATAATAAGAATTGGTGTTCTCACGTTGGCTTCTTTTCTGCTAGTGTTAGTGGACATGATACCCTGCTACTCCATCATGGTCACCATCAGCAGATTAAGAAAAAAAAGCCAACGCTGGGGGCAGGCAGAAGGGAATCAAGGGGGAAAAAAAAGGCAAAATGTTTAATGGATACAAAAATGGAAAATCATCTATTGACTATAACGTGTTTAGTAGTATCTTTGGATTAATAATACACAGCATTCACACTGAGAAAATTCATTTAGTAAGCTGTAAAGATGTACAGTGACTAAATGTAATAAATAAATATATCTAAAAAAAATTAAAAATCCAACCCTAAGGCTCAGGAGACTAATTACATTTACAGCCTTCTGATGAGGGTGGTTTTCAATGCCATCAAGTGTATAAAAACAAACCAACCCATGGTAGTCTCATCACTCAAATATCAAGCTACCATCTGCACTTTTTGTTTTGCTGTTTTTTTCTTTGCACACCCCTAGCTAAGAACTGAGGTATGCTAGAAAACATAACGTCTATGTGTTAAAATAATAATAATAGCAATGAAAGCATAGATTGTGAGAAGCAAGATATTAACAGGGCCTCTGGAAACAAAGGCAGATGGAACAGAGATCGCAGGATTTAGTCAGAAATCGAAGTCCCAGAGGGCAGACTGTGGTACAGCTCCAGGATCGCATCCTGAGACCTCCTTGAGTATATATGCTGGGCACACATATGCCCATGACCTGGGCTGGCTGAAGCTTTGGGTGGCTCATGGCATCAAAACCATATTTGAGGCTTCTGTCCTTCTCTTTTGTCCCTCTTGCTCATAGAAGAAATAAAATAAACTTAAAAAAAAATCCAAATTCCATTCTTGATGTCACTCAAATCCTTTTCCTTCCAGATTTTCTGCCTCATACACCATCTAGTTCAGTTTATTGGACACCCACTGTTTGCCAGGCACGGTTTGAAGGTGTAAGGATGAACGAGACCGTGCACAGTTAAAGGGCTTTGTAGAGAAACTGGGAGGGCCCACACCTATAAGAGGAATTTGCTGGCCTATTGTCAGGTGCTGAGAAAACTTTCTCTGAAGAAATCAGATGCCAGTCCTGCCTCTCCTACCTCTTACCTGGTCCCTCAGAATGGAGTCATCCAGCAGGAAGAGTGCTCAGTTGACTGCAAGTCAGTGCCTGCAGCTCCTAACCTGCCCTTGAGACTCCTCAACTGGGCCTCATGTTCGAGGCTGCCACTTTTTCCAAGGCCGTGCTATCTCATTACACAAGCCTGGGCGCTTACCCCGGGTGCCGCTTGGGCTTCTCACTCAGCTGAGGGTCCAGTACTGGGAGGACGGCTGCATAGTCCATGATGTGCCACTCAACAACCCCGCCCACGGCCAAGGGAGTTTCATGCATAACGCATGAGCTCTGTTTAAGTCAGGCTATTTCAATCATACCCTCCACACTGGAAGAAAATCTGCCCAGTCCCTTTCAAGCCATGCAGTAACTGGCACTCCTATTTACATAGATTTTCATAAATATGCCTTTTGCTAAGGGCCCAGAATGAGAAAATGCCGATCTCAGCCATAAATGAAGCTTTTAAAGTGCAAATGCTGCCCAACAACTAAACCAAAGAACTGAGCAAGTGTTTGAAACCCAGAGGAGAGAAATGGCTCTGTGGGAGGTGCAAGTTGAGCCTCCCTTCCTCCTCACCATGCCTAACTTGTCCTGCACAGCAGAGCTGGAAGGATACTCACCCACACAGCTCTTCCCATCCTCTGCTAGGACATAGCCGCTGTAGCACTGGCAGACGAAGGAGCCCGGCACGTTCACACAGAGCTGCTCACAGGCATGGTCCTCTGTGGCACACAGGTCCTGGACTGAGGCAAAAACACACCATTAGAACACAGTGCGGGAAGAATAGCACCCTGAGCTCAGGGCCCTGCCATGAACCAGCCTGTGGCACTTGGTAAAATCACTTTGTAAAACACTGCAAGTGCGAATATGCTGAAAATCTCGAAAACAGAAAAAATATATAAGTAAATCAACCTGTAAATACCCCCACCTGGGGACCAGCAGATGACATAGTGGTTAAGTTGCTGGACTCCCACGTAATTGGTACAGTTTAAGTCCGGGACCTTATATGCCCAAAATCCTGAGAGGAGAATGGAGGAGAAGGGATTGTGGTGTGGCCATCCCCCCTGAGGGGTGATTTTTTTGTTTTCTGTCTCTCTGATGACCACACATGTCCTATAGCAAAAATCTCTCACTCTCTGGAAAACAAAACAAACACCTGTAATCCTCCCACTTAGAGGAAACGCTATTAACATTTTAGTGAGTTTTCTTTCTAAGTAAGTTTCTGTGTATACATGCAGATGTTATTCAAAATTGGAATTATTCATCACGTCTAGGAAATACATGAAGTAGTTGTTAGTTAACATCAGTTCATATTTCCTTATGTCGATGAGAAGTGCTCTGAGAACATTTCGATGGCTCCTGGGGATTGCCAATTATCATCGAGAATGTGCACTTGTTGGTATCAAGCTCCATTCCTATCCTTTGGGATCCCGAAGCCCTCCACGATCTCACTCGCACTGGTTTACACCATGATAGTCTGACCCTGACAGTCTGCAGGTGGGGCAACCCAGGGAGAGCAGAGTTAAAGGACCTGCTACTCTATCGAAAACAGGGCAAGTCCAAGAATAGCCCTGATTCCCAAGTCTGCATCAGTCCCTTTGGACGTACATTTCCTCATTCCATTTGTTCACCAGAAGGATCTTTAAAAATCCTCTTTGTCCTCTATTTATACCAGAAACAAATATGGATAATGGAGAAGCTGAAAGAGGTTAGGTGGAAATAATGAAGATTGCTAGGGAGAAATGGATATCTGTGGTCTTATATTAGTCACATATGTAGTGTGTATATATATATCCATATGTATTTATGTATTTAGTTGTTTATAATTGCCAGAGCATGTGTATGCTTGACAGAGAGAGAGAGAGAGCCAGAGAGAGAGGGAGAGAGGAAGAGAACACCTCCCAATGGGGCTTGGTCATGTCACAATTTTTTTTCCTCCATTTCTCCATCCCTTAGGGATTTGGGGCATGCATACAAATGCATCTAGTATGTTTTTCAAACTGCTGGGGCCAAGATTCAAACTGCAGTCAGCTATGTGAGATCCAGCTTTTTAAACCACCAGGCTACAGGGCCAGCCCTGGTCAAATATGTATTACGCATCCACAAAATGCAGAGCTCTGACTGTTTTTTCACATGTACTGTAGGAATACACTTAGAGGATGCATCTACTGCAACAGAACTAGAATAATTCAGAAGATGGAAAGGTTAAGGTCATCTTCTCTCCGTCACTGATTCACTCTGATTGGCACAGACAGGCTGATATGATGCTATTTCCCAGCAAAGAGAATGCCTTGGATGCTATGAAACAGCTAACCTTTCCAGTGATTTTACCACTAAAATGGGAGGAAATCTGAGAGCATTAAAGGGATTAATACATTAAAGAGAAATGTCTCTGGTTAAAAGCTATCACTGTTGGCCCAGCTGCAGCGGTGCAGTGGCAGCACACGGCTCTGCAATGCTGGAAACCATATGGAAGACGGAGTTTTGTTCCCAGGTAGACCTGTACATGCCAGGTGCACGTGTGCATGCCCAGGACCCTGGCTGGTTGGGAAGGACTGCAGAATGAGAACCTATGGAGGATGCTTATCTTTCTTTCTCTTTCAAGAAATAAGAAAACTTTTTTTAAAAAAAGAGTTATCACTTTAACAGATATGCTAAAATCTCAATTGCCTAGAAAGCTTGATTAAACTCTAAGTCTACTAGGTACACTTTATTTATTTATTTATTTATTTATTTATTTTTTTTTTTTGGAGAAGTTTTTGCTATAAGGCACATGCACTCGCCAGAAAGACAGAGACAGAAAGCGAGAAATCCCTCCCCCAGGGGGTATGGCCACACCACCATAATCCCTTCTCCATTCTCCTCCTGGGATCTTGGGCATGCACATATGTGCCCGGTGTGAGTTTAAGCCACAGAGTCCAGGACTCAAACTGCGGTTGACTACATGGGAGTCCAGCGACACAGCCATTACACCAACTGCTGGTCCCATACTAGGTACACTTTAATTGCATCTCCCCGGGCTTTAAGTTTGTAGTATATTATGCTTTCAGATAAACATACTATCTGATTGATCAAAAAGATTAAAGCTGATTTAAACAGCATTTCTAGTAAGTGCATTAAACAATTTTTTGAGAGATTTTTTTTGCTATAGAGAGCATGCCCTCACCAGAGAGACAGAAAGCAAGAAATCACCCCCACCACCACCACGGGGAGGATGGCCATGCCGCCATTCCCTTCTCCTCTCAGGATTTTGGGCACACATGCACATGCACCCAGCATGAGTTTCAAGCCGCTGGCTCCTGGACTCAAACCACAGGTAACTATGTGGGAGTCCAGCGACATAAATATTATGCTATCCACTGGTCCCTGCATTAAACAATTAAAACCCACAAAATCTGCATCATCATATTTAAAAATGTGTACATCTAAGATTCCACAAATATGAATTCTGCTTTGTTTTGTTTTTCAGTTTGCTACAGGGTAGGTGCACTCACTGGAGAGACAGAGACAGAGGGAGAGAGGGAAAGTGAAAAAGCACCCCAGGGGGATGGCTACACCTCAATCCCATCTCCTCCATTCTCTTCTTGGGATTTTAGGCACCCACATACACACACTGGTATGTTTCTTAAACCACTGGATCCAGGATTCAAACCACTCCGTCAGCCATATGGGATCCAGCCGCACTCACCACCAAACACCGGCTAGTCCAGATTCTGATTTTAAAATCCTAAAAGAAGTATTTTAATTCCCAAATCAATAAAGGACATGGACAATTATAGACAAAAATTCCTTTATCTTTTACCAGTATGTTTATATCTTAGATTTCCACTTGGGAATTCCAGTTGGGATTTTCAGCATAGATGTCCACTGAATTTAGATGTGAAGGAGACAGCAATAATCAGAGAACTTCAGCTGATGCAAAAACCACAGGGAGTAACTGGAAACAGCAAAACCTACAGTGAGTTATAAGCCCAGGCCAGAGATAGAAGAAAGACCTGAATCAAGGGCTGGCCAGTGGCACAGAGGGAAAACGCAGCACTCTGCGAGGCTGACCCACATGGAGCGGTTCTGGGTTTGGGTCCAGAGACCTCCCTGAGTATGTGAGCCCATGAGCCCGTGATCTGGGGCTGGCTGAAGCTGGGATGGATTGTAGCCTCAAGACTCTGCTGTCTCTCCTTCTCTCTCACACTCACTCATGAAAGAAATGAAACTTGTCAAAAAGGAAATATCTCAGGTCCAGCAGGTGGCATCTCTGGAAGTTAAGGCGCTGGATCCCACATGGCCAGCTGCACAATTCGAGTTCCAGACCTGGTGCTTGAGAATCACACTGGCACATGTGCGTGCGTGACCAAAATCCCAAGAGACTGAAGGAGAAGGGACTGAGGCATAGCCATCCCCGTTCAAGGGCGATCTCTCTCTCTCTCTCTCTCTCTCACATGCATGTACAAAAAAAAACAAATGAAAAAACAAAACAAAACAAAACAAAACCAAAAAAGAACAAGAAAAATACTAAATCATAGAATATTTACTCTTTTATCCAGTAAACAAGTATCAAGCACCTACTGTGTCTCAGGCACTGTGGATATAGTGATGGGCAGAACAAACAGGAGATTCCTGTTACCATGCTGCTCGTATTCTAGTAGGGGTTAGTAATATCAAGCCCTTGAAAGAATGTTTCCAGCTGAAAGAACAGTGTGTGCAAAGGCCCTGGGGTGTTAAGGTCCTGTGGTGATGCAGGCTAGCCCCTTCCAAGGCCCTGAAAGGCCAGTGTGGCTGTCAGATGCTACCTAAAGCACTGAACCGAGAGGTGGAACATGATGGAATCCCTAAGAAGGGGCTGACAATATCGTGGGAGTTCAGAATTGGAATGGATCACTGCCAGCCAAGAGTGGGTGGGGAAAGGCTCGCGGTTAAATGTTAAACATTGGGAGACGGAGAAGCAGCACTTCTGGCTGAGAAACAGCGTGAACAAACGTGCGGAAGTGGAGGAAAGTAGGACAGGCGTGGCAGCTGAATTCCACTCGGGAATTCCAGGAGACGAGCAGGAGAGAGGATGGGGCGGACCACTGACACCAGATGCAGAGGATCATCTGCAGGTAGCCAGGTCTTCCACGCTCCATTCAGCAGGCAATGGGGGCCACTCAAGGGAAAAAAAAAATTTAAAAAAAGGGAAACCAAGACTCAGCCAACCACGGTTCAAGTCCCAAACCTGGCAGCTCGCTTTCTCACTTTCCCTTCCTCTCTCTCTGTCTCATTCTGGTCAAATTAAATACTAATGGGAACCAGCAGTTAGCGTAATGGCTATGTTGCTGGACTCCCATGTAGTCGACCGCGGTTCACGTCCCGGACCCGGTGGCTTAAAACCCGCACCAGGAGCGTGTGCGTGCGTGCCCAAGATCCCGAGAGGAGAATGGAGGAGAAGGGATTGCGGCGTGGCCATCCCCTCTGGGGGGTGATTTCTCGCTTTCTGTCTCTCTGTCTGTCTGGTGAGTGCACGTGCCCTATAGTGAAAAACCTCTCTCTCAAAAAAAATTAAATACTAATGAATCATAATAATGATGATGATGAGTATTAAATAAATAAATAATTCTTAAAAGAAAAAAGGGTGGAGGAAGACCAGAGATGTAATCTGTGTTGTGTTTTGGTAGAGTAAATCTGGCAGCATCACGGAATCTCCTGGCTCTGGGAAACCTCAATACTTTGAGCACAGATAGCTACAGGAAACTCAGTGCTTTGTTTGGTGCGGTGGTAGGTTTCTGAATCCTAGGATGAAGTGGCCTTGGTGTGCCTCATGGTGATGGGGAAGCTCACCTCTTGCTGTGAGGGCCGGCAAGTGTCATGCACTACCGAACATTTCCCTCCTGGCACCACAGTGTCAAGGACATGCATGTTTGCGCGGTGACATACTCACCACGTCTCCCTTACTACGCTCTAAGCTCTAAGCAGTTAGACGGTATCTCCACACAAAGTCCCGCTGGCTGAGAAGTGATGCTCCAACACACTGGAGCCAGCTGAGCCCCAACATCCCGGGTCTGTCTCTGGGCAGGAAGGCAGGAGTTTTTCCACCTGGTCCTCCCGTTTTCTGCTCCAGGCAGCTGGCAGAAATCCTGCCTAGCTGTGGTTACCAAGAAGTGACAGGAAGTGGTGAATTTTATTTTCTAATAATTGTCTGATTTTAAATTTTCTAACAAAAACTTCAATAATAATGAAAGAATGGGGGCCAGGAACTGGCACAGCAATCCCACGGCTGGAGCCACATGGGAAAAGTCCTGAGTTCTGTCCTAGGGCCTCCCTGAGCTCGTCGGGCAGTGGCAAGGGTACCCATGATCTGGGTCAGAAGATAATGGGGTAGATCCCCACCGCACGGAGGCCCTGTTGGGGATGCTTCTCTCCCTCTTCCTCTGGAAATAAGCTTAAAATTTTATTATTGGGACCAGCAGATGGCATAATGGTTACGTCACTGGACTCCCACATGGCCGACGACAGTTTGAGTCCTGGACCTGGAGGCTTGAAACTCACACCAGGTGCATGTGCGTGTGTGTCCAAAATCCCGAGAGGAAAATGGAGGAGAAGGGATTGCAACGTGGCCATTGCCCCTAGGAGGTGATTTCTTGCTTTCTGTCTCTCTGGCAAGCGCATGCGCCCTACAGCAAAAAATCTTTCTACAACAACGACAACAAACTTCATTACTGTTATTGTTATTATTTCATTTACTATAGGGTGCATGCACTTGCCAGAGAGAGAGAGTGAGAAAACTCTCTCTAGGAAGATGGCCACACCACAATCCCTTCTTCCCCAATCTCTTCTCGGGATTTTGGGCATGTACACACATGTGCCCAGCATGTTTCTCAAGCTACCAGGTCCAGGACTCAACCAAGCAATCAGCTATCTGAGATCCAACCACGTTAACCACCATGCCACTTGGCTGACCCAAATTAAAAACTGAAAAGAGGGACCAGGAGTTAGCGTAATGGCTATGTCACTGAACTCCCATGTAGCCGACTGTGGTTTGAGTCCCAGACCCAGTGGCTTAAACTCACGTTGGGCGCATGTGCATGCATGCCCAGGATCCCGAGAGGAGAATGGAGGAGAAGGGATTACAGCATGGCCATCTCCCCTGGGGGGTGATTTCTTGCTTTCTATCTCTCTGTCTCTGTCTTTCTGGTGACCGTACGTGCCATATAGCAAAAAACCTCTCAAAAAAAAAAAAAAAAAAAAAAAAAAAAAAAAAAAAAACTGGGACCAGCAGTTAGTGTAATGGCTATGTCACTGGACTCCCACATAGTTGACCATGGTTCGTTTCCCGGACCTGGTGGCTTAAAACTCACGCCGGGCGCGTGTGCGTGCGTGCCCAAGATCCCGAGAGGACAATGGAGGAGACGGGATTGCGGCGTGGTCATCCCCCGTGGGGGGTGATTTCTCGCTTTCTGTCTCTCTGTCTTCTCTGTCTGGCGAGCGCACGCGCCCTATAGCAAAAATCTCTCAAAAAAAATGATATGAAAAAGTTAATATACTATCAAAGACCTTTTGAAAGCAGCATGTCTAAAGCAATGAGGCAGGCCCTTAAAGAAAGATCCTAAAGACTCTCCTTGAAGGGCAGGTAGGAGGGAGGGGATGAACAGCTGTTCCTTTCAGCACTGGCAGGGACACTCAGTACAGCCAGTGAGTAAGTGCAAAGTTCTGGTGACAGAAAGACTCGGCTGTCCATTAGAAGTACCTGGGGACCTTTTCTTTTTAGATTTTTGCTATAGGGCATGTGTGCTCCCTGGAGAGAGAAACAGAGAGAAATGGAGAGAGAGAGGGAAAGTGATAAATCACCCCCAGGGGGATGGTCACACCACAATCCCTTCTTCACTCTCCTCTCTGCATTTTGGGCACAAACACACATGCGTTTAGCATGTTTTTCAAGCCTCCAGGTCCAGGATTCAAAGGGCACAGCTGGCCATGTGGGATCCAGAGCGCTAACCATCACGCCACCTGTTGGCCCCCCATCTGGGGACTTTTTAAAAATCCTGATGCCACATATTCTCCCCACCCCAAAAATAAGTCAGACTGTTTGAGAGTAGGATGTGATGGTGTTGTGGTTCATGCTCACCATATGGCCCCAGGTTGTAGCCGGGCTGAGAGTCACAGAACTGAACCTAATGGATTAATAAGCCACCACAACCCTCTAGGGGTAGGTGCTCAGTCCTAGGGGTCTGCCCTCACCTCCCGCACCCCCAGCTCAGTTTCTCCCTTTACACAAATCTCAGGCATTGCTGCCCTTCCTGCGCTCTTCAAGAGGCTGAGAGATGCCCAGGCACAGAGCGAGGGTGAGAAGTGTGGTGAAACCAGGAGGGGTTACTGCTCACATTTCAGAAAAACTGTCCCATGAACAGCGGCCTTGCCAGTTGGCTTCACATGGATCATCCTTTTATGCTGCTTTTAGAATGTTGGCGATTTACGGCCATGAGTGATCTGTACCGACCCCAGGGAAACCATTGAGGGATTAAGCTAATTAAACAAAGACATAAATACAGGAACAACAAAGGAATGAGTACAGACTGCGTTCTGGCAAAACAACTTTGTTGTTTTTCTGGCAATGGTCGCTTCCATTTGAAACAAATACAGACGGTTTTGGATGATTCTTTATACTTTTGAAAAACAGTTCGTCTTTTCCTCATAGCCTGGGAGGGTGTCCTGACAGCTATGAAATTAGCCATGGGGGATGGGAGCATTGGATTCAGAGTTCCCATTAGCCGTCCATACCCAGTGACATGTCTAGACAGTGATCACCTGTTAGCGTATGAGCTGGTCTGGCTCAGGGACAATTCCCCAGAGCTCAGCATGGTGACCGAGAGTGTGCAGTTGGTGTCCCATGAGTGTTCGTGTGCTGAGTGAGCAGTGACAAAGGCCCGCATGCCCTGCCTCCCATAGGAATGCTTCGAAGGTCTTAAATCAGAAAGGGAGTACTGGGAGGATGAGAAGGTGAGAATCAAACTCTCCAGGTCTCCGTGCCTCTCCTCATGCCCAGCAAGAGGCATTCCCATACCAGAAGAGGGCTCAGCACAGTGACATCTGGGACCCAGTCTCCCACTGCAGACGGCAGAGCAATTGCACTGATAGGAACCTGTGAGCCTTGCTATCTGCAGTGTACCCATACCTAGCCCAGTACTTGACACAGTGTAGTTGCTCGAAAAGTACTTGACACATGAAGCCATGTCCATGTTATACACACATAAGGTTGTCAATGTTCCTCACTCACCTCTCCCACTTGGGCAGCAGGCCCAGTGAAGGAGAGGACCCATCCTAAGCCTTGGTGCTCATCTTAGTGCCTGTGGAATATCATGCAGTTCACACAGTAGGGGTGCCTTGTGGACGTCTGTTGATTTGACCTGATGGCCTTCCTTCCTGGCCAGCAGAGCACTGTCTCAATTAGGAGTGTTACTGGGCAGAAATCGTACAGCTGGAAGGGTCTGTACAGTCTAGTGGAGGAATGAGTGTGTGACTCATAGGAACAGATTACATGGATCTCTTCCCAACTCCACATTCAGTGAGGCCAAGTTGGTAACTTGAAATGGTCATGGCGGGAGTATTTACACCATAGAGATAGGCAAACACTACAGATTAGAGTTGTTTTTTTTCTGTTAAACATATGTTAGCACATTATGATTGGGGACCAAAAATAAACAAAATAAAATAGGTAAAAATATGCAGAGGCTAAGGCAAGAAGACTGCAAGTTCAAGGCCAGCCTAG
Organism: Tupaia tana; assembly: GCA_026018925.1. NCBI lineage: Eukaryota > Metazoa > Chordata > Mammalia > Scandentia > Tupaiidae > Tupaia > Tupaia tana. The sequence goes on along the minus strand of JAKSZU010000008.1, from coordinate 52,746,782 downwards.
TCAACATTTTTAAAAATGTAGAATATTATCTTTTTTTATTAAAAGGAAATTTTAATAGTTCTTTTTAAAAAAGAATTATTTTATTTTATCTTTATTCATTTATTTATTTTATCTTATTTTGACCAGAGGGGAACAGAGAGAGTGAGAGAAAATGAGAAAGCAAGCCGCCAGGTCTGGGACTCGAACCACGGTCAGCCATGTGGGAGTCCAGCACCCTTAACCACCACACCACCTGCTGGCCCCAGAATATTACCTTATAAGCAGAAAAGGGGAGTTGGTAGAGTCAAGAAGAGAGGAGGGTTTCCATTTTAAATAGTGTGATCAAAAGGTGGCTTCACTGAAAAGATAATTTTGTACAAGGAGCTGATATTAAAAAGAGGGGTGGAGGGACCAGCAGTTAGCATAATGGCTATGTCGCTGGACTCCCACGTAGTTGACCGCGGTTCGAGTCCCAGACCCAGTGACTTAAACTCACGCCGGGCGCGTGTGCGTGCGTGCCCAAGATCCCAAGAGGAGAATGGAGGAGAAGGGATTGCGGCGTGGCCATCCCCCCGGGGGGTGATTTCTCGCTTTCTGTCTCTCTGTCTCTCTCTGTCTGTCTGGCAAGCGCATGCCCCCTATAGCAAAAACCTCTCCAAAAATAAAAAGAAAAAGAAAAAAAAAAAAAGAGGGGTTGAGGGCTCAGCAGGTGGTGTAGTGGTAAAGGTGCTGGACTCCCACATGGCCGACTACAGTTTAAGTCCCAGACCTGGAGGCTTGCTTTCTCACTTTTCCTTTCTTTCTCTCTGTCTCTGGTCAAATTAAAAAATAAATGATAATAACAAATGAAATGAATTTAAAAAAAAAAAGGATGGAGAGAACTGTCATTGCAGTAAGGCAGTTATGTCTGTTATGTCTGATCAGAAAGGGTAGGGGTGAGGCCAGCAGGTGGTGTGGTAGTTAAGGTGCTAGACCCCCACTTGACTGACTGTGGTTCAAGTCCCAGACCTGGTGGCTTAAAAGTTATACTGGGTGCGAGTGCATGTGTGCCAGACTCCCAGGAGGAGAAGGGAAGAGAAGGGATTGTGGAGCAATCATTCTCCCTGAGGGGGTGATTTCCCACTTTCCTTGTCACTATCTCTCTCTGTCTCTCTTTGGTGAGTGCATATGCCTTCTGGCAAGGGCTGAGGCAAGCAGATGAAAAGCATTTCAACTTTGGAGTCACACCTGACTCCAGCTGTGTGACTTCAGCCAAGGAACGTTCATGAAGTGTGACTTCCATAGAGAGGTTAAATAATTAAGTGGGGGAAAATATCTTCTTTACAGGGTCACATGAAATAATGTAGATGGGTAAAGCATCTGACCAATAGTGGGTATTGAACAAACAATAGCACTCCTCTCCTTTTCAAATCCGGTGGAAAGGAAAGGAAAGTGGTGCAGACGTACTTAGGATGGGTGAGGGAAGCATCTCAAACATACTTTGCCCACATAGCAATTCTAATACAGATGGCTTTGGCCGCGGCGGCACATGCTGCTAAGACACCGCTGCCCAGAGGGTTGGGCTGCACAGGAGTCCTGGGTTTCGTTCCCAGTCCAGCCTAAACAGGCCAGGTGTGGTGACCTGTGCCTATAGTTCTGGTTAGCGAGGAGGCTGGCCCCGGTGGATCCTGACATAGTGAGACCCTATCAAAAATCTCTTTCATTCTAGAAGAAACAAGAGTGTGGCGTGAGCATGGGGAAACAAAAGAAAACAAGAAAGTATGCTACCATGAAGCAAATGCTTAGTCTCAGAGATCAGAGGCTGTGAGTGTCCAGAATCCGCGGGGTTCTTGGACTACTCAGAGATATGAGAGTCACGAGGGGATAATAAAGAAAAGGATAGATTAAAACCTAAAAAGCAAGAAAAGAAAGATCCTAGCACGCTGAAGGAAAGAGACATCCCCCAACACCCTTCCTGCTTATTCTTTTTTTTTTTTTTTAAAGAATTATTTTATTTAACTTTTATTTATTATTACATCATTATTATTTTTCAGTTTGATCAGAGAGAGACAGAGAGAGAGAGAGAGAGAGAGAGGAAGTGAGAAAGCAAGCCACCAGGTCCGAGACTTGAACCGCGGTCGGCCATGTGGGAGTCCAGCGCCTTTAACCACCACGCCACTTGCCAGCCCCCCTGCTTATTCTTTCAATATAACACACAACTGGGTCCACCTTACCACATCCTGGTTGATACCAACTTTATCAACTTTTCATTAAAGCCAAACTGGACTTGGTGCAGTCAATGATGCGCTGTCTGTATGCCAAGTGTATCCCTGGTATAACTGACTGTGTGATGGCCAAAATTGAGAAATTTGGGCAAAAGTATCAAGTGGCTCTAAGGATTGCTAAGGATCCAAGATTTGAACGATGACCATGCACACACAAAGGAACCTATGTGGATGACTGCTTAGCACAGAGAGTGACTCAGCACAAGTGTTACATCATGGCCACAGTTGGCCAAGACCTTAAACGAAGAATCCCGAAGATCCCAGGAGGTCCTATCATGTACATTTCTAACCATAGAAACAACATTGAGCGGATGCCAGATGATTATGGAGCCACTAGGTTCTAATTCTCAAATGACAAAGTTCCTCTGCCTTTCTGTGACCAAATATTTCTGTTGCCAGTTCATTAAACATGCTGTATGTCATGAAAAATAAAAAAAATCTCCCCCTCATAAATTAATAACTAAAAAATAAATGGGGACCAGTAAACAGTATAATGGTTTTATCACTGGACTCCACATAGTCAACTGTGGTTCGAATCCTGGACCCAGGGGCTTGTAACTCATGTCAGGCGCATGTGCTTGCGTGCCCAAACTCCTGAGAAGAGAATGGAGGAGAAGGGATTGTGGCATGGCCATCCCACTGGGGGTAAGATTTCTCGCTTTCTCTCTATCTCTGTCTCTCTCTGTCTCTCCAGTGAGCACAAGTGCCCTATAGAAAAATTCTCTCTTAAAAAAAAAAAATGAAGGGAACCAGGAGTTAGCGTAATGGCTATGTCACTGGACTCCCACGTAGTCGACCACGGTTCGCGTCCCAGACCCGGTGGCTTAAAACTCATGCCGGGCGCATGTGCATGCGTGCCCAAGATCCCGAGAGGAGAATGGAGGAGAAGGGATTGCGGCGTGACCATCCACCCTGGGGGGTGATTTCTCGCTTTCTGTCTCTATGTCTCTCTCTGGCGAGCGCACACGCCCTATAGCGAAAACCTCTCCAAAAAAGAAAAAAAAAATGAATAGTGGGCCCAGCAGATGCCATGGTGGTTAAGGTTGGCTGGATTCCCACATGGCTGACTGTGGTTCAAGTCCTGGACCTGGATCTGGTGGCTTAAAAATCACACCGGGCATGTTAGTGTCTGTGCCCAAGACCCTGAAAGGATCATGAAGGAGAAGAAACTGTGGCGTGGCCATCTCCCCTAAAGGGTGATTTACCACTTTCCCTCTCTCTGTGTTTCTGTGTCTCCGTCCTCTCTGGCAAGCACAAAGACCCTATGGCAAAAATTTAAAAAAAAAAAAAAATTACTTTATTGGATACCTACGAAATCTGCAAACATAGATAATTAGATTCAAAATTTTTTTTAAAAAAGGGACCAGCAGTTAGTGTAATGGCTATGTCGCTGGACTCCCACGTAGTCAACCACGGTTCGAGTCCCGGACCGAGTGGCTTAAACTCACACCGGGTGCATGTGTGTGTGTGCCCAAGATCCTGAGAGGAGATTGGAGAAGGGATTGCGGCACGGCCTTCCCTCCTGATTTCTCGCTTTCTGTCTCTCTGTCTCTCTTTGTCTGGCTGGCTAGCACACGCGCCCTATAGCAAAAACCTCTCCAAAAAAAAAAAAAAATTAAAAAACAAATCCTTGGTTATGTTTGTTTTGTGAGCCTATGCTAAATTAATCTGATACAGCAAAGCAGATGCTATGCCTTGCCAGAGGTCAACCATTTGCACATAGCTAACAGCAAAATGTGCTTACTGCTCCCAGTTCCTGAAGAATTTTATGAGGGATGGTAACTGTAGCCGCTCAGTCCTCCCAGGTGAAGTTAATTAGTGAGGATTTGCTAGCCCAGAGTCCAACGCCATGCCGAAATCCACGCAGTGTTTCCCCGGAGGCTCACACACATTCAGATTTAAGGGTTTTCCTTCAATTGTGATCTTGAAACCCTGGTGCTGCCCGCAGACCAGAGAAAACTGTCATTTAATTTCATGGGACGAAGGGAGCATGAGACAGAGTGTGGCTGACATCGTACAAGGCTAAATCAGAGGGTTTTTATGGACTTTTCAGAATTTCAGACAAGCCACACTGCATGCTGTTGACACCGACAGTTTAATCTATCCTCTGAAGTCAAGGCACATGAACACCTTTACAAGACACTCTCTGATTGCTCCTGCTGTTATTTAACCCGAGAGGCAGCAATCAGAAGTGTGTATCACAGCAAGAGAGAAGAGAAATGCGTTCTTAGGGCTGCTATTTCACTCAACTGGGAAACATCAGGGTCTTGCCTGCTCCGACCCCCAAGCTCCCACAGAGTTAAGGCTGTGTTTGGGGGACCATCCCCTTTCTTTCATCATGCCTAGAAGCACTAATCTTATTTTGACAGCTGCAGTTTGGAATTAAAGACTTTCAACATTAAATATGAGTCACCAGCCTTGTGCTTCTACCCCAAAGAAACAAAACAAACCCAACTTCACTGAGAAAAACAAACCGGTTCCCCAGGCAAACCCCAGCTGTGCCTGGTCTCCTTCTCTCCACCCCCAACAGTTTAATTCTTTTTCAAGCAATTCACTCACAAGATTTTGGTTTTCTGTGAGGAAAGCAGAAGGAAGGAATCCCTAGAACAAAGCCTGTAAACAGAAGCAAATCTGGTTGAATGGGGTTGATCGCTATTAATTAATAAGCACGGATAATACCCTACTCTCATAGAGCTCTTGTCACATTTCCAAGCGTTATCTCATCATATTTATGTGTTCATAAACTAGGGTCTCACCCTCTCTTGATTCTGATCTCTCGCTTCAGCTAGGGCTATAGGTGTGCACCACCACACGCCACTCTTTCTCTTTTTTTTTGAGACAAGATCTCGCTATCTTGCCCTGGGCAGCCTGAAGTTTTGTGGCCCTTCTGCCTTAGTTTTCATAGTCACTGGGATTACAGGTGTTGATCAGTGTCCAGCCTTTAGGTTAGACTGGGAATTGAACCCAGGCCTCCCACGTGGCCCCAATTCATCATCTTAACAGCAGGTACCATGGTTGGGCCAATTAAGACCCCCTTCTGAGTGGACTCTTCCAGGGAGATAACTGTTTGACGTATCTGTCAGTGGCCCTCAAACTGCAGCAGACACTAGAGAACTTGTGAAAACGTACATTCCTGGGTTCCGGTCCCACCCAGGTCCTGATTCGGTAGGTGTAAGTTTATCTTGGCAATCTGAGTTTTTGTTTGTTTGTTTGTTTGTTTTCTAATTTCACCAGGTGTGTACCCTTGCCATAAAGTGTCAGAGAGAGAAGGCACACCCCCTATTGGGCATGGTCATACAATCCCTTCTCCTCCATTTCCCCATCCTGTCAGGACTTGAGGCATGCACACACACATATTGTGTTTTCAAGCTGCTGGGGCTAGGTTTCGAATCATGAAGCTGGCCGGGTGGGACCTGGCTGCCTTAACCCCGAAGCCATATGGCCTGCCAGGGACCTGCATTTCTAATAAGGCCCCTGCAAAGCTAATGCTGCCATCAAGGGCCTCACGCGGTGACACCACTTGTGCAAAGACCCAAGCAGAGAAGCTGCACAAGGTTCATGCTTGTTTGCCCCTGCTGGGGAGGGTTCTTTCTCAGCTGCACTCCTCCACTCACATTTAGTAGATGAAGTTCTCTCGTGGGGTCCTACTCACCCAGCTTCCCGCTTTTTTTAAAACCTGTCCCTTGGCACATCCAGAGAGTAGGCAAAATGCACATGATGGTCTCTAAGCTCCCAGGCTCAGGAGCCAGAGTTAAGTGGAAGCTCCAGGACTGGGTTGACCCAGTCAGCGAGCCCTCTGCTCCTGCCCACGACTGTCTTAGCAGCAGGTCAGTCCTTGCTGTTGAGTCGGCTGCTAGGCAGCTGCTGTGTGTGTGAACATGTGTGTGTGGCTTGTTCACCCTTGCACTCTTGCTCCATGCTCTGGTTGTGGGCCGCCCCAAAGCTCACACCCTGACCTTTGCTTTCCACATCCTCTTTCTCCCTCCAAGATTTTATCCATTCTCAGGCCACTGACCATCACCAAGCACATCCAGGCCAGGCCTTTTGCTTGAACTCTAATCCTCCAGCTCCAGCTGCACCCAGCCACTTGTGTGGGCTCCTTCCCAGACTCACCAGTCTTCCCTCAAAACCAGGTGGTTTGCCCTCTGATGCTGTGATAGGCAGTTAGCTAGTAATGAGCAGGCCACCCTAAGAGAATAGCAGGACACATGTCACATCAATCACAATTTTTCAGGAGTGACAACCAGAACCTCCTTGAAAATGCCTTCTTCCCACCCAGCTCCTGGTGCTGGGAAGGAGAAGCAAATACCGTTTTTCTTCCTTGGTACCTGAGGAAGACACATAGGGATGACTGACAATTTCCCTCTTATCACTCCTCATAAATTCAGAAAGACCCAACTAGACATTTGGTCAACATCCTGATTCCCACTGGGGCGATACACTAATTGGGCAGTTCCTCCTAATAGGGATGCCCCTATCATCATGGCTCATGCTGGGCATGTGCAGTTAGGTAATAAAATTCCTCAAATTCTTTACCTGTGACAGAGCTGCGCAAGCACAGGAAGCAGCCCGGGAATTCACAGAACACAGATAATGTGACAGACCTCCCATTGTTAAATATTCATTATCACCTCTGGTAATAAAAATAACACCTAAACCAGTTCCAAACTTGTTGCTACCTAGCAACCTGCCTGCCCAAAAGTCTTTTGGGTGCACTTCTTTTCTAAAATCTTTCTTCCCTATTAAATTCTCGTTTCTACCTACTTTTATTGTGGTTGTGGCTTTATTTTGCGCCTAGGGACTGGTCTCTTCATTTTAGTGATCTGGACCCAAAGAACCAAGGATTTTACACAACACAGCTCAACGCTCCTATCCTATGACAATGTTACCGGTCAGTCTCCACCACCACTGCCCATGTTTTTCTAAATGTATTTATTTTTTCCCACAAGTGAGAGCAGAAGAAAGAAAGAGACAGAGATAAGCACTTCCAACAGGGTCCTGACACCACGATCCACCTGCAGCCTCAGCTGGCCCTGGATCATGGTGCACACTTGCCCAGCATACTCAGGGAGTCTCCAGAGGTAAACCTGGAGCCTTCCCATGTAGGTCAGCCTTGGAGAGCGTTGCACTTTACGCTGAGTCACCATCTGGTCCCTGCCTATCTAATGTCACAAACCCGGAGTGTCTCTGTGGTCTCCTAATTAATTCTGTGGGTATAAAAATAAACATATACACTGGGGCCAGTGAGCGGCATAGTCGTTAAGACACTGAACTCCCACATGGCTGACCACAGTTCAAGTCCCTAACCCGGCAGGTTGAAAATCACACCAGGCATATTGTGTGTGTGTGCCCAAAATTCTAGGAGGGAAACAGGGGAGAAGGGATTGCAGTGTGACCAATCCCAGAAGTGGTTTCTCATTTTCCCTCTGTCTCTCTCAAGCGAGCGCATGTACCCTATTGCATATATAATATATACACACACATATATATATGTATATATACATATATATATACACACACACATATACATACATACATACATATATATATATAATTCTTTTTAATTAAAAAGAAAAACAACAACACATACGCTGAATTGACTGAATGCAAACATTTGTGTCCAGTCATTTGGACATAAACTTTCATTTCTTTGGGGAAAGCACCTAAAAGTGAAATGGTTAGGTTATATGGTAGGTACGTGTTTGACTATGTAAGAAATTGCTGAACTGTTGGGACTGGCAGGTGGTGTGGTGGTTAAGGCACTAGATTCCCACATGGCTGACCGTGGTATGAGTCTCGGACCTGGTGGCTCACTTTTTCACTTTTCTTTTCCCTCTGGTCAAATTTAAAAGATAATAATAATGCATAAAATTAAAATCAGCAATTCTAAAAAAAATTGCTAAACTGTTTTCTATTTGCCATTTCTACCAGTAACGTATGAAAGTTTGTTATCAATTTTGCCAGAGCTCGGTATAGTCATCTTTAAAATTTATTCATTCTAATAAATATATAGTGGCATTTTACTGGTGTTTTAGCTTGCATTTCTCTAATGTCTGATAACATTAAGTATCATCTCTTCATGTGCTTCTTCGTCATCCATAGTCTTCTTTGGTTTAATATCTATTCAACTCTTTTGCCTATTTTTATTGGGTTGTCTTCTTCATACTGAGTTGTTTTCTTAATTATATTTTATAATCTTGCCAGAGGACATGTGTTCTCACGAGAGAAAAGCAGAGAGAGAGAAAGGGAGCAAGCACCCTCCCACCTCCCATGGGGAGCAGTCAAGCATCAGTCTCCTGTCTCTCACCTCTCTCTTCTTTCATGACCTTGGACACACACACACACACACACACACACACACCCCTGGTGTGTCCCTCAAGTCTCTGGGTTCAGGTCTCAAACTGTGAAGTTGGCCATGTGAGACCCAACTGCCCCAATCACCATGCCACGGGCTGGCCTGATATTTCAGTTCTACGAATTTCCTACATATTCTAAAGTCTTTTGTTGAATATATGTTTTGAAAATATTTTACCCTAAAGTGTGCTTGCCTTTTCATTTTAGTAGTAGCATATTTTGAAGAGTAAATGTTTTAATTTTGATGACGCTTATTGATTTTTTTTCTTTTACGTGTTATGTATATCTTTGTTAAACCTGAGGTCACCAAGATTTTTCTCCTACACTACCATCTATTGGGTTGTTATAAAAGTCATGACATGTTTTTCTTTTCTTTTTTTTTTCTTTTTTTGGAGAGGTTTTTTCGCTATAGGGCACGTGCGCTCGCCAGACAGACAGAGACAGAGAAACAGAAAGCGAGAAATCATCCCCCAGGGGGGATGGCCACGCCGCAATCCCTTCTCCTCCATTCTCCTCTCGGGATCTTGGGCACGTGCACACACGCGCGCCTGGCGTGAGTTTTAAGCCACCAGTCCGGGACGCGAACCGCGGTCGACTTCGTGGGAGTCCAGCGACAGCCATTACGCTAACTGCTGGTCCCATGACATGTTTTTCTATGCAAAAATGCATCATGACTTTTCTGATAACCCAATAGATATTTAGTAGTGTTCACTTTTACATTTAGGCTTAAATTCATTTCCAGTTAACTTTTTTTTTAACTATTTATTTTATTAATTTATTATTATTATTATTATTTAATTTGCTATAGGGCATGAATGCTCACAAGAGAGAAAGAGGGAAAGTGAGAAAGCAAGCCACCAGGTCCGGAACTCAAACCACAGTCAGCCATGTGAGTCTTAACCACCTTAACCACCACGCCACCTACTGGCCCCTCTAATTAACTTTTATATATGATATGTGGTAAAGCAGGCCCACACTTTTTCTTTTAGTACATGGCAATCTAGTTATTCCAGCACTGTTGTTGAAAGCGTTATCCTTTCCCTATTGAATTGCTATCACATTGCTGTCAAAATCATCTTGTCATGTACGTGTGGGTTTAAATCTAGACTCAGTTCTGTTCCGTATGTCCATCTTTACAGCAATACCACACTGTCTTCATTACTGTTGCTTTATAACTTATCTTGAATCAAGCAATTTATAACTTCCAACTTGGTGTATCTTTTTTTAAGTTTTAGTTAATTCTCATTATTTGTGGAACCCATGTTTGTGCATTTGTCTACTTGCTAAAATTTGTTTAGAACCTAAAATCAATATTCTGGCATTTTCTCAGCATTCATGGACATGTACAGAGTGGCAAAAAAATCTGAGTTTCCCGGCACACATGCTCCCAGGTGAGGACAAACGGGCCTCTCACTTCAGCTCTCACCTGTAACAAGCATTTTACTGTGGTATATCTAATGCCATAGGTTGAGTTTTGTTTTGTTTTGTTTGCATTTTTGTGCTGTTTGTTCATTTCATTTGTTTAAAAAGCCTCCAAGAGTAGCTCTGGGGTGATGTCCAGTATTCTTAAGAGAAAGAAAGCTGGGGAACCAGCAGTTAGCGTAATGGCTATGTCGCTGGACTCCCACGTAGTCGACAGCGGTTCGCGTCCCGGACCCGGTGGCTTAAAACTCACGCTGGGCGCGTGTGCGTGTGTGCCCAAGATCCCGAGAGGAGAATGGAGGAGAAGGGATTGCGGCGTGACCATCCCCCCTGGGGGGGGTGATTTCTCGCTTTCTGTCTCTATGTCTCTCTCTGTCTGGCGAGCACACGCACCCTATAGTGAAAAACCTCCCCCCCCCCCCCCAAAAAAAAAAAAAAAAGGAAAGAAAGCTGTAACGTAGCTTATGGAGAAAATACACGTGTTGGATAAGTTTCATTCATGCATGAATGAATATGCCACTATATATTTATTGGAATTAATAAATTTTATAATAATGTCCATACTGTAAGCTCAATGTTAGTCAATTATTAATATATAACAGAAACACTCCCCATTGCCAATCATACAAATCTCAAAAGAAAGAAAACAAAAACTAGTGGAACAAAAGTTGAAGGTACAATAATGCTTTCTTGTTGAAAATGATGCATATAGTAATATCCTTGATTTGATTATCATGTATTGCATGAAAATTCATACTGCACTATGCAAAGATGTATAATAATTAAATATAGATGAGAAATTATAAAATATAACTTTAAATTAAAATTTTTTCCATCTAAATTTTAAAAAGATGTTAAAAAGTTTTTCTTTCCTTTTGTGAGTCATGCTCTTTCTTAAACTCTTACTTGAAAGCCTTTAAATCACTTATGTAGCTTGGGAAAAATAATCTGCATAATTATTTGGAAATTTTGGAAAATTTCCAAAGAGTGAAAGCAGTAAAATACATTTTGTATGGTTCCAGAGAAAGAAAAAAAAGAGAAAGCTATACAAAACAAGTTTGCATTTTCTGCTGAATGAAGTTTTCTAAATGTTTTAATTTATTAATTTATTTTTATATGCCAGAGAGCACATGCAATCACCAGAGAGAAACAGACAGAGAAAGAGAGCAAAAGCACCCCCCACACACATGGGACATGGTCATGCCACAATCCCTTCTCCTTCATCTTTCCCTCTCTTTGCGATTTGGGGCATGCATGCACACACGCCTTCAGGTCACTGGGTGTGGCGCTCGAACCATTCTTTTGGCCATGTGGGATCCAGCCGATTTAAATACTAGTCACAGGCTGGCCTGTAAATGTTTCTTTTCTTTTTTTTAGTTTTGTTATAGGGTGCGTGTGCTCGCTGAAGTAAATGAGGGGAGTGAGAAATCACCCCTCCCCCAAGGTAGGTGGTAACGCCACAATCTCTTCTCTTCCATTCTCCTCTTGGGATCTTGGGCACACATGCACATGCACCTGGCATGATTTTCAAGCCACTGGGTCTGGAACTTGAACTGCACAGTGATGTGGAGGCCCACCCACTTTCATCACCACACCACTGGCTGGCCCCGTTTCATTTTTATTAGCTTTCAGAGAGATTAAATATTTCAGATGGGTGGGAAAACTCCTTATTTAAAAAAAAATATATGTAAAGAAAAGGAAGCAAAATAGGGGCCAGCAGGTAACATGGTGGTTAAAGGTGCTGGATTCCCACATGGCTGACAACGGTTCGAGTCCCAGACTTGGCGGCTTGCTCTCTCACTTTCCCTTTCTCTCCTCTCTCTGTCTCTGTCTGGTCAAATTAAAAAATAATAATGATAATAACAAATGGAATTAAATAAATAAATAATTATAAAAAATAATTAAAGAAGTAAAATAAAGTCCTTATTAGTGGAAAAGGAATTCAAGGGGAAAAGGGATGATAAGGGGAGATAGATATGTGAAGAGGGCCACAGTTCATTAGATTTTCTCCCCCATTTTTTAAATGGGAAAAAGAAAAAAACATAAAATTCTGATGTCCTAGTATTACACAGATGCTTTTGTATATATTTCATCTAATGGTGTTGGATAGGAAAGACTTTCTGAAAGTCTGAAAACTTTCGGAACCTACAATACTGACTTCTAGCAAATTCCAAATCGTCCATATGGGTTGGACCTGGAGGATTCTTTAATGCACTTGATCTAGTCTGTGAATGGAAGGGCATTTTTGAGACAACTGTATGCACCCAAAGGAGAGTTTTCTGATGCTGAGAGATCAAATGCAGGTCATTTAATAATGGATCTATGCTTCCCTTAAAAAAAAAGAAACTTAACAGGGTGGGATAGGGATAATACTCACTAACTGAAGGGTTTTCCCTATAATTTAGTAAGGGAATCATCTTTAGATATTAGATAGCAGAAACAGGATCGAAGCTAGAAATAGAAAGTATAGGATTTCACCTCAACCATTGTCCTAGGCAGTCTGGATATGTGATCCCGATGTTTTGTAATGACCTGGTTCTCCAGAACCATCACTCTCTGGAACACATGAAGAGGACAGAATTCCAGGGCTGTGTAGGGAAGCCAGCTAGAAGCCTGCCAGCCAAGGTCCAATAACAATAAAGAACCTCCGAATCAGCTGTGTCTGCATCCTCTCTCCACACAGACGGAATACAAATAGAGTGCTGGAAAGGCCCAGGCAAGGTCATGCCCACAAGAGGTCGCCACTGTGAGATGGCTGACACCACATGGGAGGCCTGGGCTTGGTTTCCAGACCAACCTGAACAGGGTGGGTATGGTGACGTGCACCTGTCGTCCTAGCTGACTGGGAGGCTGGGGCAGGAGGATCGTAATGGGTAGACCCTGTTACAATCATGTATCTCTAGAGCCAGCAAGTGGCCTGGAGGCCAAGATGCTGGATCCCACAGGGCTGGCTATGCGATTCAAGTCCTGGACCCAGGAGCCTGAAAATCACAATGGATATGTGTGCCTGCGTGCCCAAAATCCCAATAAGGGACTGAAGGAGAAGAGATTGCAGTGTGGCCATTCCCCTTGAGGAGTGATTTCTCATTTTTTCTCTCTCTCTGACAAATACACATAATCTATAGCAAAAACTAAAACAATTAAAATTAAAATGTATCTCTCTGTTTCTCCCTCCTGTACTTTCCTCCCATAAGAAAGAAAAAAGTAGTGCCAATATATGGGAGGGGTCTTAAAAAAATGGAAAATACATATCATAAAAAATTATACATATATTTCAGTATTTTTACATAAAAATAAACTCATGTTTTCATTTCATTTTCCATGAACTTTTTGAAGACCCCCTTGTGCTGTATCTACAGTGTGTATGTATGTGAGTGCGTGTGTGTATCTCAAGGCAATTGCCAAAGAGGTCCTCCCCCAATCATCCGTGCTGTGGCAACAGCTGGCAATGGACATGGGGAAATAACAATGAGTTGAACGGTAGTCAGGGAGACTAGGTCAGAGGATAAGTGGCCCTGAGCCTGCCTGTCCTCCTGGTGGTGAAGGTTGTAGGGCAACCCTGCAGCCATCTGGGGGCCCTCAAGCATCATCGGACAGAAGAGCTGAGCTATAACAGGATTTGGCTTCTGGTTTGGTCACATTGCTAACCATGGGACCTTGATTAAGCTATCTAACCTTTTTTTTTTGTTCCTTATTTTCCTTATTGGTAAAATGAGAGTGATAAAACCTACTTTAAGAGCTCACAAAGAGAACTAAATGAGATAACAGTCATGAAACACTTGCGAGAGTTCATGGTGTAAGTGGCTGCAGTTAGGCCTGACCCCACGGGCCACACACGGAGCGGACATGGACTCAGTCACGTACGGCTGCGATGATCATGGCTGTTTCACTCCTGGGAAAGAACGTGAACTCCGAAAGAGAAGGTACATTGTGTTTCATTCACTATTTTATGTCCACTGCTTGGTATGCTGCCTGGCACATTTTATATACTCAACGACAAATGGTAAATGGAAAAATAAATGAATCAATCAATGGGTGTTCAAAAGAATCAACAGCAAGCACTTTCCAGGGAATGAGAGGTGCTTCCAGGAACAGGTTAACCACAGTCCTTTTCATCTGGGAGATTATCCAGCTATAACCAGGACGGCGTAGGGGGGCGGGAGAGGAGACAGTTGGGTGTCCTCCTCCTGGCCCACTGTGAGTTTCTCTTGGTTTAAGGGACAGGTTCCTGCAAGCAGCTTGAAAGCAGAAGTCAGCCATGGCCCAGCCTTCCCTGAGCCCAGCTTTTAACTGTCTACCAGACCAAATGCAGGGGCCAACACCTTGGGGACAGGTGTTCATTTGTTACAACCTATCTCATTTTAGGAGGGAAGACATTGAGGGTCAAGAGATCTAAATAATCAACTCAGGGTGAGATGACCACAGCTGGTAAGGGATCATCTGAGGATTTACACCCAGATCTATGGACTGTAAAGACCCTATCCCCCCAACACACCCACCCACCAAGGCCACGGTATCCCAGTTTCAGGAAAGCAACAAGTTATGAGTATCATCTTTTTCTGAAAGAGAGGGCATGGCCTTTATCACTGTACATAGTGAGCTAAGTCTGGGTAAAGCTAGCAGGGGGACTGGAGACCTGGCTGATGCGATACAGCAGAGTCCGCTCCAGGATCTCACCTTCACTCAGGAGCCCTTCCCGGGCCCCTTCACTGCCTCAGGCCAGTGGCCCTCCGAGTGTGGAAGTAACCTGTCAGAAGTCCTTCAATATCCAGACCCCTGATGCAGTGTTTTTGGGAGTGAGCCCAGGAGGCAGTATCCTGGCCAACTCTTAGTTACTGAGGTTTACGGACCAACGCCCTGGGTTCCTGTCTCAAGGGCCTCCCTGCCCCTCCACCTGCTCAGTCTTTCCTAAGCCCAGCTCTTCTGCTTCCTGCTCTACTGCACCACAGCCCCAGGCAGAAGGGAGCCAAGGCCTGCAGCACTCAGGGGAGGCCTGGGAAAAGGGGACTGGGCTGGCAACCCCTGGTGTGTTGGGGAGGCCTTGCCCGTGAAATCAAACAATCTCACTGGTGTCAGAATCCCTCTGGCATAGTTAAGCAAGCTCATGGGAAATGGACATCTGATACCCAGATCCTCAATTACAGGGCATGAAAAAAGGAGAAGGGACGACTGTGCTCTTCAGGAGGGAAAGAAAGGAAGCGTGTGGCAAGAGGGTGGGAACTGAGTGCCCTGAGGTGGTCTACAGAGAATGCGTGGATGGGCACAAAACCCTCAAAGAGGATTGGGGTGTCTAAAAGAGCGCTTTAGGTTGTTTTTTTGAGCAGTGTGTAAGATGACCTTTCTGGGCTCCCCAGTTCTTTGGTACATTGTTTTTTCATTTTTCTTTATTCATGCATGCACATGAGAGAAAGAGAGAGAGAAGGGGACACAGACCTCTGCAAGGTCTGGTCACACCATGACCCCCTTCCTACAGTACTCCAGCCCATTGGATCCTAGGCAATCATGTGATTGCCAGGAGTTTTCAGGTTGACCATGCCAGGGATTCAAACTCTGGTCATCATGTGAGATCTGGCTTTTTTTTTTTTTTTAGTTTCTATTTAGGGCACATATATTCATTAGAGAGAGAGAGAGAGATTACCCCCTATGGGGGGATGGCCACACCACAGTCCTTTCTTCTCCCTACCCATTCTGTGGACTTTGGGCCCACACACACATATGCCTAGTGTGATTTTTAAGATGCCGGGTCCAGGAAGTGAACTGCACAGTTAGCCATGTGGGATCCAGCTACCTTAACTCCCATACCACCTGATGGCCCAATCGGCTTCTTTTGAGCAGTAAATCACCACTGTGCCACAGAGCCAGCAACTCCCTTTTTTTTTTTTTTCTTTTTTTGGCCTATGAGTGTGTGCTCACCAGACTCAAAGACAGAGAGAGGGAAAATAAAAAATCACCCCCTGGGGGGATGGTCACACCACAATTCCTTCTCCTCCAGTCTCTGCTCAGGATTTTGGGCATGCATGCACATGTGCCCAGCATGATCTTCAAACTGTTGGGTCTGGGATTCGAACTTCAATCGGCCATGTAGGAGTCCGGTGCCCCAACTACTACACCATCTGCTGGCCTCCTCTTTTTTTATGCCAAAGGGTGCATGCACAGCATGAGAGAGATATAAAGAAAACACTCCCTTACAGGGGTACTCCCCCACAGGTCTTGGTCATGCCACAAACCTTTTTCCTCCAATTCTCCATTTACTCAAAATCCCAGGCATATGAGTGCCTGCCCAGCATGATTTTTAAGCCAATGGGGTGAGGACTTGAACCCTGGTCAGCCATGTGGGATCAAGCTTCTTCTGGGCAATGCTTAACCGCTGCACTTTGGGATCAACCCTAGTAAATTCTATTAAACTCATACATATTTGGTGTGAGCTGTTTTTGTTGGGAACCTGAAGAAGTGTCAGATCTTCAAGCAGAAGATAGGAATGATTCAGGTTATACTCAGCCATCTGGATTTGATCCTGGGATCTGGGAGGAGCCTGAGAATCCAAAGGATTCAGAGTCCAGAGGGCTTTGAGTTTCTCCAGGCCATAGAACTGGAGGCGGTCAAGTAGATGTTCCCTAGTCTTGGGGTACAGAGAGGCCGCCAGCCAACCCAGTCAACCCTGAAACTAAAAAGTAAGAGCAAAAATGGAAAAATGTGGTTTTCTGCTCTATAAATGTGATACTAATTACAGTCATTTGTGCAAACTGCTTCCCATTAATGCTTAATTGCTTGCCATGCAGTATAGTAACAATTGCGCATTGCATGAACTACACGTCAGATTAGCGGAGTTTTATTTGCCTCTGTGGGGGCTGGTTTTCCTCCTGCCTTGCTTAAAAAAAAAAAAGTAGGGTACAATACTCAGAATTGGGTAATTTTATGCTTTAAGGGCAGATCATCTTACTCTGGCTCAACTACAAGTGTACTGACTAGTCTTTGGGGCTGGGTCAAAAAAAAAAAAAGGGAAGGGAATGTGATTTCTCACCCTTTATATCTCTTTGCCCTTTCTTAAATTTAGAAGACCTATACAGTGTCCCTCGGTAAAGCAACTAGGTCCCTGCACACTTGTAAAACAGAACTATTCAGTCATTCCCAACCAATGTTAATACCTCATCCTACACCCTTCAGCTTTAGAGAGTGGCGTATGGAGACAATTCCTCAGGGCAGGAGTAATAAAGACAGTGGATGTGAAGGCTCTTCAGTAGTTCCCCCTAAAGAACAGGCTGGAAAGTAAAGGAGACCAGCTCATGCATTCAAGTCTATTCCATTTTTTGTTTGTTTGTTTGTTTGTTTTTCTTTTTGAGAGAGAGAGAGTTTTCTTGCTATAGGGCATGGGTGTTCACCAGAGAGACAGTGAGAAAGAAAGTGAAAAATCACCTCCCAGGGGAATGGCCATGCCACAATCCCTTCTCCATTCTCCTCCTGGGATTTTGAGCACACACACACATGCGTCTGGCTTGAGGGTCAAGCTGCCAGGTCCAGGACTCAAACTGTAGTCAGATATGTGGGAGTCCAGCACCACAACCACTATGCCACCTGCTGGTCCCCAAAACTATTTCAGAGAAAACACCTCCACCATCTCTCAAACTCTTCCTGATGCCCTACCATGTGCCAGCTTGAGCCTAGGCACTGTGATGATAGAGTAGGGAGTAGGGTCAACAAAAATGATAAAACTCCATTCCAGTCCTCAGAGATGATAACTGCATTGCATGTGGTACCAGGGATGAAAATAGGCCAGATAAAAGGAGAGAGAGGAAGGGGAGAGGACATCCACATAGGCAAAGCAATCTTACTTCTGCAAGTCTTCTGATCCGAGTTGAGAATGTACCCCTGCTTGCACCTGCAGACGTAGGAGCCAGGGGTGTTGATGCAGAAGTGGGCGCAGTTATGCTCCAGAGTGCTGCACACGTGGACGGCTGAAAGGAGAGGCACAGGAAGTACCGTGAACAAGGATTCTTCTCTAACCTCCATCCACCCAGCGAACGTTTATTCAAAACCTGCCTTGTGAGGAAGAGGGCAGGCCTCACAAGCAAACTGAAGTTCCTACCCTTCAGAGCATTGAACAGTCTAAGACAGACACGTCAAGAAAAAAAGACAAGCAGCAATCCATAACTAAAGGGTTGTGGAAGGTCAAAAGGAAATGGTGTGAGGCCAATGAACTGAACCAAATCAACTAGCTAATATTCGATTGCTTTTGACTTACACAACCCTAACTTTCTAGTTCAACTTAATAATGCCCATTTGAGGGACAAGGGCATTAAAAAGTTAACTGACACCAGGAGTTTTGAGTAAAATGTGAATTTTCAGTAGGCAGCAAAAGAGTTAGAGAAAACTCATCAGTTAAATGAGGATGCGTTTAAAGAACCAGGTTTCTGGGGCCAGCAGTTAGTGTAATTGCTATGTCGCTGGACTCCCATGTAGCCAACCGCGGTTTGCGTCCCGGACCCAGTGGCTTAAACTGACGCCGGGCATGTGTGCGTGGGTGCCCAAGATCCCGAGAGGAGAGTAGAGGAGAAGGGATTGGGCATGGCCATCCCCCCTGGGGGAGGGGTGATTTATTGCTTTCTGTCTCTCTTTCTGGCAAACGCACGTGCCCTATAGCAAAAACCTCTCCAAAAAAAAGAAAAGAAAAAAAAAAGAACAAAGTTTCTCAAGATTGTAAGTCATATGAGTAATAGAAAAAAAAATTTTATTACCAGAGGGCATGTGTGTTCAGCAGCGAGAGACAGAGAAACACAGAGGGGGAGGGGCAGGGAGAGGGAGAGGGAAAAGCACCCTGCAATGAGGCGTGGTCACATCATAATCCTTTCTCCTCTGTTTCTCCATCCCGTCAGCATTTGGGGCATGCACACACATGTGCCCAGTGTGTTTTTCAAGCCACTGGGGCGAGCGTTCAAACTGTAGTTGGCCAAGTGGGAACCAACTCACTTAACCACCAGGCCACTGGGCTGGCCCAAATAATGTAATTTTTTAATATGTAAAAGTATACAAAGTATTTTGGAGTAAAAAAAAAAATGCAGTCATATATTTCCTGTTTCAATAATCTTTATATCTCAATTTACAATATTTCTGCATTTAGTGTTTGAAGTACTTTGACTTTCAGATAACATCAATTCTTGCATAAGTCTATCTGGAGCTCATAAAAACTCTCATTGTTTTGGATGTTTTAATTTATGACTTTACTCAATATAATGTAGCTTGAGCATATTTACAAGTAATGAGCATCAGTATAAACAGAACAAGTTATGCAAGTGTTCTTCACATATAAGAAAGATGTCTACATGGAGAAAATGCCCATACGAAGCTAAAATGAGAGGGGCACTCAAAAGCTAAGAACAGTCCCATTAATCCAGTGCTTGGGAAAAGTCAGCTACTGATGAAATCCAGCTGACAGCAGTCTCCACGTCTAAGGAAGAAACGTGGTGGGCAACAAATGAACTAGGAAAGTGGCAGTGTTTTATTTTGCAGTAACACAATCTACATTGCATTGTTCTGAGCCGATGCTTGCCTGTGTTTACCTGCTGGGGTACAAAGGACATTAGGAAAGCTCAGAGAGTAAGCCTAGCCATTTTTACTTTAGTGTAGGGTGATATAAACATCTTTTTTTGTGACCGTGGGCAATTGTCTTTCTTTTCAAAATTTATTTAATATATATATATATATATATATATATATACACATAAATAAATTTATGTATATATATATATATACATAAATTTATTTATGTGTATATATATATAGATATTTAGGGGGGTTTTGGGGGGGGGAGGTTTTTGCTATAGGGCGCGTGCACTTGCCAGAAAGACAGAGAGAGACAAGAGACAGAAAGCGAGAAATCATCCCCCAGGGGGGATGGCCACACCGCAATCTCTTCTCCTCCACTCTCCTCTTGGGATCTTGGGCACACATGCACATGCGCTCGGTGTGAGTTTAAGCCACCGGGTCCGGTACTCAAACCGTGGTCGACTATATGGAAGTCCAGCAACGCTGCCATTATGCCAACTGCTGGTCCCTGTTATGATCTTTCTTTCTTTCTTTTTTTAAATTCTCTACAGGGCATGCACACTCACAAGAGAGAGAGATAGAAAGTGAGAAAACAAGACACCAGGTCTGGGACTCAAACCATGGTCAGCCATGTGTGAGTCCAGTGCCTTAACCACCACACCACCTGCTGGCCCCAACCCTGAGCAATTTTCTCAAGCTCTTTAAGTAAAAGTGAGATTAAAAATAGACCTACCTCATAAGGTCTTGCCAGGGTTAAATTAATGAAGGTGGTAAAGTGCTTAGGATAGTGCCTAGTCCTTGATATCTGCTAATCATTTTTTTAAAGAATTATTTATTTAATTTTATTTATTCATTCATTTATCTTATTTGACCAGAGAAAGACAGACACACAGAGAGAAGGAAAGTGAGAAAGCAAGCCACCAGGTCCAGAACTTGAACCGTGGTCGGCCATGTGTGAATGTCCAGCACCTTAACCATCACACCACCTGCTGGCCCCTCTGCTAATCATTTTATAGCAAAAGAACATAAATGCTTTTTAATGAATTTATGAGTGACTAAATGAATGAGAAACGTGGTGGGGCTGCTTGGGGGTCTTGAAAGAAAATATTACTAGCTGAGTCAACGTCTATGAAATCAATCCAGCCCCCCACTTCACAACAGGGCCTCAAAGGGGTGTGATAAATGTAGACTTTGCCCAAGTCAGTCGGTGAAGGGTGTGTCTTGGGAATGCTATTAGGGCCTTAAATTGTGCCTGACCCAGGCGAGATGGGGCAATTAGGGTAGGAACAGCCTGGCTCCAGGCTCCAAAATACCAGGTCAATCTGATAAACAGGTACCAGGAGGCTAATTAAAAGCAGTCCTGCCCAAGTTTCTATGAATCACCAGAACACTCAGGATAGACACACATTTTTCAGTCCCTAGAGTCAGTCTTCTTTCTCACTGGGTGGCAAAAACGGTGAGCCCTTAAATGTGTGGGTTTTAGTCATCTTGAGACAGGACCCCAATTCACAGGCACTCTGCCTCCAACTTACTCTGATGATCTTAGAGGTGGCCTGAGAAAGCAGCCTTGGGATTCCTCCTTGCTGTGGTTGATGTTTGCTGTGGGAAATCACTGATGGTGGAGTTAAAGCTACCACTGAGCTCAGATTCACTGTCACACAGGCAGCAGGAGCCAAAGCCAGGATTCTCCCCGCAGGCATTCTGGCTCCAGACCCTAATCAATTTCTGACTGTCTGATAAAATGTTTGCCTTGATCCTCCATCTACAGACCTGGCATTATTCTTCAGTTCTGCCTTCAGAACTGGGCTCACATCTCCGCTCTACTTCTTAAAGCCCCAAGATCCTGGACAAGTTATTTAAAACTCTGGTTCTCAAGTACCTCTTCTGTAAAATGAAAATTATAAAAGCACCCATTTCACAGAGTCGTTTGTAAATAATATGAGTTAATATATGCTAGTAGCTCAAAACAGCACATGCATATTAATAGTAGTAAATGTTAATGATATTATTACCTCCTCTTTAAACCTCACCTAGAGCCCCTGCGCATTCTTTGACCTCAGCTCTCCAATCCCAGGGGACTTTCTGAGGCTTCTGAAGTGCATACTTCAGACAGCAAACATCTTATTGCTCTGGAAAGGTAACATTGCCCTCCTCCCCAGCCTGGAAACCTTGGCCTGGCACATGGAGAGTAAAAGCTGAGGCTGTGAATCTAACTCTTAGTCTTTCTAAGCTTTCCAATTTCCATCTCTTTAAAATGGGCTTTTTTTTAAAAAAAAAAAAAAAAAAAGGTTGCCATAGGGTGCACCTGTTTACCAGAGACAGAGAGAGAGAGAGAGAGAGGGAAAGTGAGAAATCACGCCACAATGGGGGATGGTCACACTTCAGTCTGTTCTTCTCCATTCTCCTCTTGGGTTTTTGGGCATGCACACACACGTGCCCAATGTGGTTTTCAAGCCAGAGTTCAGGACTTGAACCACAGTTGGCTATGTGGGATCCAGCCATCTTAACCATCATACCACCATCTGGCCCGTTTTTAAGTATCAAATGGAATAATGGAACATACCTATCACAGAACAAGATTAGCTATTATCAGGGTGCAGCTTACTAAACGTTGCTCATTAGCAGGGTGTTGCTCAGTAAAGAAACTAATGAGACTTCTAGAATCTCAGAGAGGAGATCTGCAACCATGAAGACCCTCTTTCTATTGTCTGACCATTTGAGAGCAGATCAGAACTGAGGCTGTCAGCCGAGCCTGTTTGTCCTCCGTGTACCTGACTGTAATACATGAAATGGTATGCACGGAACAGGTCTCCACAGTTCGCAATGCTTGCTCACACATCTACTCTGCGTCAGAAATCCCCAGTTTACACATGAGGCAACTGGGGCGCACCAAGCACAAAAGATTTGCTCAGCATTGCCTAGCTGGAATCTATTCCCCCTGACCCTACAAAAGCTTCCCTTCAGAGATTTTTCTATTTCAGGTGAATGTCAACAACAAAACAGGTTTATGTGGCAAGGTTAAGCTGGGGAGGTTGCCATCAGAAAGTGGTTCACCTTGGGACCAACAGTTAGCATAATGGCTATGTTGCTGGACTCCCATGTAGTTGACCGCGGTTCACGTCCCAGACCCGGTGGCTTAAAACTCATACCGGGCGTGTGTGCGTGTGTGCCCAAGATCCTGAAAGGAGAATGGAGGAGAAGGGATTGCAGTGTGGCCATCCCCCCTGGGGGGTGATTTCTCACTTTCTGTCTCTCTGTCTCTCTCTGTCTGTCTGGCGAGCGCATGTGCCCTATTGCAAAAACCTCTCCAAAAAGAAAAAAATAATGGTTCACCTTAAAAAAATAATTTGTAAGGTGCTGGCAGGTGGTGTAGTGGTTAAGGCACTGAACTCCCAGATGGCCTACCATGATTTGAGTCCCAGACCTGGCAGCTTGCTTCCTCACTTTCCTTTTCTCTTTGTCTCTGGTCTAATTAAATAAATTTAATTTAATTTAATTTAATTTAAAAAACAATAGTAATAATACAATGAAGTAAATAATTCTTTTAAAAAAAAGAATGTATAATTCTTGACATGTGGAGGAGTGAAATGGACAACAGATTTGGAAACAGAACCCTATCAAATCCTGGCAGTTTGCTCTTGGGTGATTCACCTAACTAACAAGTTTTCTAACCTGTAAAAAGGGGAGTGACGGGAACCAGCAGTTAGCGTAATGGCTATGTCGCTGGACTCCCACGTAGTCGACCGTGGTTCGCGTCTCGGACCCGGTGGCTTACAACTCACGCCGGGCACGTGTGCGTGCGTGCCCAAGATCCCGAGAGGAGAATGGAGGAGAAGGGATTGCGGTGTGAACATCCCCCCTGGGGGGTGATTTCTCACTTTCTGTCTCTATGTCTCTCTCTGTCTGTCTGGCGAGCGCACGCGCCCTATAGCGAAAAACCTCTCCAAAAAAAAAAAAAAAAGGGGAGTGACAGTATCGTACTGTCTGCCTGCCCAGGTTTTCGTGAGGATCAAGTGGGCACACATAAAGGAAAGTATTTTATAAATGTTGATTACTGTGTCTCCAAAAAAGAAAAGGGACCAGTAGGGAACCAGCAGTTAGCATAATGGCTATGTCGTTGGACTCCCACGTAGTCGACCGTGGTTCGTGTCCCGGACCCGGTGGCTTAAAACTCACGCCGGGCACGTGTGCGTGCGTGCCCAAGATCCCAAGAGGAGAATGGAGGAGAAGGGATTGTGGCGTGACCATCCCCCCTGGGGGGGTGATTTCTCGCTTTCTGTCTCTATGTCTCTCTCTGTCTGTCTGGCGTGTGCACGTACCCTATAGCGAAAAACCTCTCAAAAGAAAAAAAAAGAAAAGAAAGAAAAGGGACCGGTAGTTGGTATAATAGCTATGTTGCTGGACTCCCATGTAGTTGGCTTTTAAACTCACACCTGATGCGTGTGCGTGCGTGCATGCCCAAGATTCCAAGAGGAGAATGAAGGAGAAGGGATTGCAGCATGGCCGTCGCCACTGGGGGGGGGGTTGATTTCTCACTTTCTGTCTCTCTGTTTCTCTGTCTTTCTGGCAAGCACACATGCCCTATAGCAAAAACCTCTACATACACAAAAAATGTTGTTTATTGTGGTCTTTACCTCTTTAAGGTACAGTTGATGAAGAGGCCCTGGGGCCTCTTCAACCTTTTGAGAGGTTAATGGTTCTGCAAAGCAGAGCCTGGAACCATGAAGAGCCACCATGCCTCTGGAAGCGTGGATGGAGGGTGGGGGTTGATTTCTCAGGCCATACAAATAAACAGGATAATACCGACATTTTCTTAGAGCTTCCAAATCACCACAAAGGTGATGAAGGGAAAACAATCCAGGTTGCTTTCTAGTTTTGCTGCCTTGCCATAAAGCACGGAAACAAGTTTCTTTCACGGACAAATCTACATTCGACCACGTGGTCCTGGGTGCAGCTCCTCAGCCTTACTCATAATATCTTTCCATTTGCTGATAAATCCAAAGTGCATATAAAAGAATTCCTCTGGGACCAGCAGTTGGCATAATTGCTATGTCACTGGACTCCCACGTAGTTGACTGCAGTTCGAGTCCCGGACCTGGTGGCTTAAACTTATGTCAGGC
This sequence comes from Tupaia tana, assembly GCA_026018925.1. NCBI lineage: Eukaryota > Metazoa > Chordata > Mammalia > Scandentia > Tupaiidae > Tupaia > Tupaia tana. The sequence goes on along the minus strand of JAKSZU010000008.1, from coordinate 52,722,103 downwards.
GCATGTGCGTGAGTGCCCAAGATCCTGAGAGGAGAATGGAGGAGAAGGGATTGCGGCATGGCCATTCCCCCTGGGGGGTGATTTCTTGCTTTCTGTCTCTGTCTCTCTCTGTCTTTCTGGTGAGCGCACGCACCCTATAGCAAAAATCTCTCCAAAAAAATAATTCCTCCATTAAAATCTTCCAATACAAATGAATAAACTGTCAAAATGGTGATGGAACTATTTTTTTTTTTAATATTTCCAGGAAAGGAGGAACATAAATTCTGCAGAAGTCTTTTAGAGTAATAGACCCTAAAACCTTTGCTGTGTGTTCTAGGATTGAAGTTTTCCAGTTGATTCAGGCCCTGGCCACCGCGATAACACGGCCTCTCGGCGACACAGTGAAACGGCACTTCTGAACATTGCCCAGTGACATCACAAAGAAAAAGTTCATTTTTTCTTTGTGTCGTTGATTTTATTAAGTAAATCTCGCCCCCCGCCCCCAGTTTTGCTATAGGGCACATACACTTGCCAGAGAGAGACAGACAGAGAGAAGGAAAATGAGAAATCACCCCCAGCGGGGATGGCCACACCACAGTCCCTTCTCCAGTCTGCTCTCAGTGTTTTGGACATGCATGCACACATAACCAGTGTGTTTCTCAAGCTTCTGGGTTCAGGCCTCGAACTGCACAATCCAGCCATGTGGGATCCAACCACCTTAACTTCCACACTACCTGCCTGCCCTTTTGATTCTAGAGTCAAGAAAAAGTGAGGTCTCTGCATTTTAAGGTTAGTTCTCAACAAAGGAATTTTTTTTCTTCTGGAGTTTAAGACTTTTTAAAATTTGTCCTACAGTCATTGAAGCAAAAATCATGATCAAACATTCTGCTTTCCTTTATAATTCTCCAATGCAAAAAGAAAAAAAAAAAAACAACAACATCTGTTTTTAGGGAAAAAAATGGTTTTGTATATGGGATAAAACAATATAAATTCAAAACTTACAGATAAGGGTTAGCTCTATTGCTCATCTCTTTAAAAAGAATATCCAGTCAAAATCAAGAGTAAAATAAATGAATGAATAAATTTAAAAATTAAATTAAAAAAAGGATATTTTTGGGCCAGCATCAAAAATGGTGGTTAAGGTACTGGACTACCACATAGCTGACCAGAGTTTGAGTCCCAGACTCAGCAGCTTGCTTTCTCACTTTCTCTCTATCTCTCTGTTTCTCTCTAATGAGTGTACATGCCCTATAGCAAAAAATGTTTAAATACTAATAATAACAATAAATAAAATTAATAATAGACTTTTTTAAATGGGTATTTCTTACAGCGAGGTAAAGAATGACTGCTAGAGGCCAGGAAGGACAGGTGGGGTGGGAGGATGCTAGAACAGTGGGATATTAATTAATAGAAATGAAACTGCAGATAGATAAGAGGAACAATTTCTAATGTTAGGGAAAAGGGAGAGTGGGGTTAACAACAGCTTACTGTACATCTCAGAGTAACTAAAAGGAGAGGATTTTCAATGTTCCCGACACAAAGTATAACAGAGGATTGAGACAATGGGTATACTAACTACCCTGATATAATCATTGCACACTGTATTCTTGTACTGAAAAATCATATCATAGCCTCATGAATATGTGCAATTATATATGTTAATAAAAAAGTGGACATTTCTTTTTATTTCCCCATCAAAGAAGCATGCCAGCTGGCAGGGACAGGGTCCACTGGGGAGGGACAGGGCAGGTGGGGACTCTGAGTACCAGGTCAGGATGCATGTTTCCACTTTCCAGGGACAAGAGTGGAGCCTGGGCTGGCATCCTGGGCCCCCGCCCTGCTGGAGGAAGAAGGAACGAGAAGACAGCTGCAGAGGCAGAAACTGGGAGAGATCAACCTGGCCTGTTGGAAACAGAGGCAGAAGCTCGGGTTAGAGGTAACTGCGGGGAGTATGGGAAGAGAGGGAGAGGGAAACCTTGTGGAGAAGAGGGTTGGAAAGCAAGAGAGGAAAGAAAAGTCAGCATAGACGATTGAGCTCAAGGAACTGGGGAGCCTCTTCTTGCAGAGGAGTTGGAGGGTGCAGAGTGGCACCTGCAAACGTCGCAAGTGAGAAGATGCCGGGACCACATCTTCACTGGGCCTGTTTGTCAGCAGTGAGAATATCCACTGCAAGGACCACCACCGGGCAAAAACGTCTTGGTTTTCCACACTACGCAAGGAGAAATTGTTGTTTTGCCCTCCTAGCCCCATGCCTACTCCAACTCATGAATTCCAACTTAGGGAATGCCAGGGCAGCTCAACATGCTGCAGACACACTTTTGTCCATCTGCTCTTCTCACTCTGCAGTTTGGGCTTGGTCCCTTGCCCAGGGATATCTCCGAGTACCCTGGTCTAGGTTATGGGCTCCTTCACGCCCTGAATGCCTCCTCCATTGCACTGTTATGACAGCAGCTATTACTACTTTGTGGGATTATATACTTAGTATCTGTCTCCTTGACCAAAGTGTAAGCCCACTCATTTCCAGCATGGTACCTGGGATGTGCTAGCACTGAGTGGACACCTGAGGATGAATCAAGAACCCTACTAATTCATCTAGAGGAGCCACAGAGGAGCAAGACTTACTGCACAGCTTGTTCTGGAACACTGAGGTCAGAGATTCCATCTGACTGAAGTTGGCCACCAGGAAGACGTGGTCCTCATGGGGCTCACTCCCTATGGCCTTCAGTGTGTTGAGGTCCACTTGGCCCACGCCAATGGCAAAGATCAGGATGCCTGTGTCTCGTGCCTTTGCGGCCACCTCGGCCACCGAGTCCTGTGGCCTCCCATCTGTCACAATCATTATGACCCGCAGCACATTCTCCCTCAAGGGCCGTGCCCCCTCTGCTTCTGAGAATGCGATGTTCAGAGCATACTGGATGGCCAATCCAGTCATGGTGCCTGTGGACAAGTGCCTCATCCTCTTGACTGCACGCTCCACCTCAGACTTTCTCTTGAAGGTCTTGAGGGAGAATTCGTTCTTCACAGTGCTGCCATACTGGAGCAGGCCCACCCGGGTGATGTCAGGACCAATGTCTAAGAATTGCAAGATGTCTACAATGAACTCCTTGACCTTCGCGTAGTCGTGGGTGTTGACGCTGCGGGAGCTGTCGATGATGAAGACCAGGTCTGCCCGCTTATTCTCACAGGAGCTCTCTGGGGAAAGAGGAGAAGTCAAATGCATTCCTTAGAACAGAACTGAAGACCCAATACAAACTGTCCATTGTTGGAAATTCTGGAGTAATGATCACCCTTCAAAAACCTCCAGTCCTGGGACCAGCAGTTAGCATAATGGTTATGTCGCTGGACTCCCAGGTAACTGACCACAGTTCGAGTCCCAGACCCGGTGGCTTAAAACTCACGCCGGGTGTGTGTGCATGCGTGCCCAAGATCCCAAGAGAAGAATGGAGGTGAAGGGATTGCAGCGTGGCTATCCCCCCTGGGGGGTGATTTCTCGCTTTCTGTCTCTCTCTCTCTGTCTGTCTGGCGAGCCCACGTGCCCTATAGCAAAAACCTCTCCAAAAAAAAAAAAAAACCTCCAATCCTCACAAGTTGTCCTTCCCCAGTCAGGAAAATTATAACTGTATATATGTGCATGACTGGATAATCATAAAAATTGCCTGCTCACAGATAGGATTTCTCTGGATGATCATAAAAATTGCCTGCTCACAGATAGGATTTCTTTTTGCAAGATAAACGAACATAATTTCTAAAATGTTGCCAGTTTTGTTTTGTTTTGTTTTTGCCAGAGAGCATATACACACACACTACAGAGAGAAAGAGAAAAAGCACCCTTCCACAATGGGGTGAGGTCACATCGCTTTCCTTTTTCCTCTATTTCTCCATCCTATTGAGATTTGGGGCACACATCCACATGTGCCCAGTGTATATTTCAAGCCTATGGGGCCAAGTTTTAAACTGTGTACTATGCGGGATCTGGCTCCGTATGCACAAGGTTTAACCTTTGGACTAAAGGGCCAATCCACTAATGCAGTTTTTTGTTGTTTGTTTCCTGAGAGATTTTTACTATAGTGTGCATATGCTCTCCAGAGTGACAGAAAGCAAGAAATCATCCTCCAGGGGGGATGGCCATCCTGCAACCTCTTCTCCTTCATTCTCCTCTGGGATTTTGGGCACACATGCAATGGTCCCTGGCATGAGTTTCAAATCACCAGGTCTGGGATGTGAACTGTGGGAGTCTAGTGCCTTACCTACTACACCACCTGCTGGCCCCAGGCTAATGCAGTTTTTAGGTGGGCAAACACTTGATCAGGGCAAATCTATTTTATTATTCACTGCATGAAACATAAGCTTAGCCGGGCACTGCAGAAAATATTTTAAAAGCTTATGTCAAGGTCCAATGTCAAAAAGCTTACTGTCCACCTAGGAAGACTTCACTAATGACACAGTAAAAAAATAACAAGTATGAAACTGTGTGGTTCTGAGCATAAATATTCACAAAACAGGGATATTAGTCAAGGAGATGGGACACGAACTGGCCTCAGGGACACATAGTGTTTGGATTGGAGAGAAGGAACACATGGAGAGGGACACATGACCAAAAGCCTAAGAGGGAATGAATTTGATGGGTAACAGTATAAGTGATTAGACCCTGGAGTAGTAATACTCAGAGTTGTAGGCAGCAATTAGTTGGAGGGTAGCCTTTATACTCAGACTGAGAAATTTATACACCATGTCATAGGTGAGGGGCATCTTAGCATCATATCATTAGCTTACATTCCTGTAGCGAAGTTACACAATAAACGGTCAACTGAGTCTGGCAGGCAAAGAAGGTGTCCCACACAGTTGTGCTACTAATCTGTTGCAGGGGCGAGGAGCGGTCTCAGATGGCAACCCAGGAGGCAATAGTGGAAACAGAAAAAGGGATCCAACTAAGAAACGATTTAACAAAGGATAGAACTAAACTGGAGAAAGGCAGATACGAAGTCTCCCTTACCACGGCGACTTCCTTACTTCTGCCTTCAGCACCCATGCAAGAAGGTGGAAGAGGTTTGGGCTGTAGAGGAAACCTCCCTTTTGTGTTTCTGGGACAAGGATGATAGTGGATGTGAAGACAGGCCCTCTGCCTCAGTGGGAGGAAGCTGGACATTTCTGTTAGAACTTCTCACATATTCGGAGTTACTGCCTTTAGCCAGAGCAAGGCCCTCCTCCCCAGTCCTCCCTTCTCACCACCACCCCCCACTCTCCTATCCCCTGCCTCCCCTTCTATACTCCCTTCCCGGACTTTGCAGCTAAATCGAGATTTGAAAGGGATTAGAAAAGATATCCCAAATGCTTGCCCTAAATCCCAATCACCACAGCTGCTAGAGAGAGAGAGAAAGCCAAAAATGAAACAGTGAAGCTAGTCATAAAAACAAGAAGTGAGAAAGGCCCATGAGGTCATTATTCCGTCCAGGCTGGCTTGGCAAGCCAGGACTGGTCGCTGACTGCCTGCCCACACACCTCGTCAATGCAGCCTCGCAATCCACCAAGTCTGGGGAAGGAGCACCCCAAAACCAGCCTGACACGAAGCCAACCTCCTTCCACATCCACATGGAACACTGGGGGACTGGAGGAATCTACAGGGAGTTTCTCAGGACAGAGAAGCCCCAGAAACTGCCTTTAAGAGCCCAGTGATAAGTTCAATATTAAGCCTGACATTTGAAGCATATTTTAAAAATCTTTTGAACAGAGCACTTTCATCACAAAGGTTCCATTCGGTTTTCAGAACAAGCTATTGAGAAAAGAGCTAAGTATCATACCCATTGGTTTGATGAAAAAAATATATACACTCAAAGTTTACAAACCTTTCACAATTTTGAAAAAGAGAAGAATATGAAAAGAAAATACCAATACTCAACTAAGAGTGGATGGGACCAGCAGTTAGCGTAATGGCTATGTCACTGGACTCCCATGTAGTCGACTGCGGTTCGCGTCCCGGACCTGGTGGCTTAAAACTCACGCCAGGCGCGTGTGCGTGCGTGCCCAAGATCCCGAGAGGAAAATGGAGGAGAAGGGATTGCGGCGTGGCCATCCCCCCCGGGGGGGGGGGGGTGATTTCTCACTTTCTGTCTCTCTGTCTCTCTCTGTCTGTCTGGCGAGCACATGCACCCTATAGCAAAAACCTCTCAAAAAAAAAAAAAAAAAAAAAAACCTAAGGGTGGTTGAGAATAAAAATTAAAAATGATACAGGGGGCCTGCAGGTGGCATGGTGATTGGGGAGCTGGACTGCCACATGGCTGACTATGGTTTGAGTCCTGAACCTAGTAGCTTGCTTTCTCACTTTCCCTTTCTCTCTCTTTCCGGTCCAATTAAAATAATAATAACAAATAAAATGAAGTAAATAAATAATGTAAATTTAAAAAAAAGAAAGGATGGGGATAAAGAACCACAGATGAGAGCCTCCAACACTATGTGTACAGGCTTTCCCCAGCTGACTCCATCCCAAGACGCTGGCTCTCCTTTCTTGGCACTCACGTGTGCCCTGCCGTAGGCTGAGCAGGAGCAGGGCTGCCACTTACAGCTATGCAGTTGGGGCTGTACAAAGGTACTGCCCAAGGATGCAAGTGGAACTGGAATCCACCCAAACTCTGGGTCCCAGGGCACCCTGAGAGGTACCTGGAGAAAGTGCACGTCTAATTTTAGCCCTGGGTTGGAGCAGTGGATGGCAGATCTGCAGGTCCCAGGACAGAGGACAAGGGCCAGGCACTCTCAGGACCAGGCTGACCCATCTCCAGGTGCCACATCTGCCACACCCTTGATATCTGAACGTCCTAAAGGAAGGATGTGGCCCAGTGATCTCCACCTGCTAAGAACAGGGACCAGGCTTAGACCTCACCAGGGAGGAGGATATTAATGAAAGACTCCTTCAAAGGAAAGGAGGTACACAGCAGACTGGCCCCCTAAGGACTCTCTTTTTCTGGAGATCTTTGGAAGCAGGGGGTTCTCCCTGAACTGACATTTTTAGATTTTTAAGTTCTCAAAGTTTCATGAGAAGGGAGGGGTCAGGGAGGGAGAATCAGGCCATGATTCGACTCTAGCTAGCCAGCCCAGATCATGAGTTTGCAGGTATGTGCACCCAGAATATACAGAGAAACCTCAGGACATGAACCCAGAACCTCCCCACGTGGGTTCTGTATCACAGAGAGTTGTGCTACTGCTGCACCACTGTGGCTGGCCCTGGACTGAGATTTTTATTATGGGACTTAGTCACAGTGCCACCATCCCACCAAGCATCACAATCAATTTAAAGCTTGACAGTTCTATGTGAAATTGTGTGCTAAATTGGATTAGTTCCTGTCAAAACAAATGGGTAGTTTCCAAAAATGCCTGGACATTTACAAAAATACTACAAAGGTTGAAAATGTTGTTGGAGGTGCCAAGTGAGCTGTGGTTCTAAGTTGAAAACACCAAGTCCTGGCAGCCCAAGGAACCAAGTTTTCTTCAAGACATTGCTTCAGGTCTCTTGAGGGTTCAGAACCACAGTCTCACAGCCAGGTCTGGAAGGGCTAGTTCAGGGATTCTCAAACCTGAGTGTGCATCCCAATTCCAGGGAGACTTGTTAAAAGTTAAAAATCAATGGGTCACACCCACAGAATGTCTGATTCAGTGGGTCCAAGATGGCACCTAAAAACTTACATTACTAACCAGTGCTGCTGGTCCAGGAACCACACTATGAGAATGACTAGTCTGGGAAACAAAGAAATTTCTGGAGAAAAAGATTTCTGGGATGTCTTGGCCTCACTATTTCACTGTGAATGCCTGAAGAGTGGGAAACCGGTTTCATTCATCTTTGTGGTCAAGTGGTTAGAAGTGCAGTAAGTCTTTCGTCAGCATTTGTGGAATTAAATTAAATTCTTGGTGGTGAAACAAGGCTTCAGGCAAAAGGGATTTAATCAGAGCAGTAATCTCAAGAAGGCAATGACAACTACAAAGCCAAAATGTTCTAGAATAAACTCCAGAACCCAAATATGTGCCATTTTATGAGGGAGCATAACCATTTTTGAACTTTTAGTTCATAGAATTATAGACTAATAAAATCTTAGAGCTGGAAGGGTCCAAATAGGGTGAAAGTCTCTCACTTTACAGAAGAGGAGTCAAAGAGATGACTGAGAGTCAAAGAGGTGACTCTACCTCTGCAAGGCCTCATGACTCATTACAGTCAGACCTGGGATTATACTGATGCCTTTTCCACTATCTTTTGGCAGATGCCCTTGGAAAATTCTCAATATAGTTGACATTACAATATGAGCTTTTCAGATACTTGGCATAGTGTGAAATATTTGCCATAGGGTCAGTCAGTGGTATGGTGGTTAAGGTGGCTGGATCCCACATTGCCTACACATGGTTCTAGCCTAGAAAAGCATGCCAGGCATATGTGAGTGCATGTCCAAAATCCCAAGAAGAAAATGGAGGAGAAGGGATTGCAGCATGGTCATCCCCCTAGGGAGTGATCTCTTACTTTCCCTTTCCTTTTCTCTCTCCATTTCTGATGAGTGCATCTGCCAGAGCAAATTTCAAAATCAATAAATAATATATTGATTCACACATGCATGCATGCACACATTTTTGCCATGAAGAGCCTCATAGTTTCTCCACATGGGGACTGCTGAGAGGTATTTCCAGAAAACAGACTCTCCTCTGTGTTCCTCTCATGCTAACCATTGGTTCTGATGAAGGCCAACCCTATCTCCTTGGCTTGGGAAAAGAACACAAAATTTTCCTTCTGGCCCTTCATGTTAGGACTTTCAGCAGTATTTGGAAGAGGGTTTGTGGGCACATAATAAAATGTCAACTCTCTAACTATAAAGCAACCATCTGGACTCTGTCAATGGCATTGCCAATACTGTTGGCTTGACTCCAAACCAGTGTCTCTTACCATTCCAGAGAAAGGACGCCTAAGACAGGACAATTTTTTTTAATTTACTTCATTCAGGACCAGGGGATGGCATAATGTTTCCGTCACTGGACTACCACATGGTCGACTATGCATCAATTCCTGGACTCAGAGGCTTGAAACTCATGCCAGTGTGTGTGTGTGTGTGTGTGTGTGTGTGTGTGTGCCCAAAATTCCAAGAGAAAAATGGAGGAGAAGGGATTGTGGCATGGTCATCCCTCTTGTGGGTAGGGGGTGATTTTTCGCTTCCCATCTCTCTGGTGAGTGCACACACCCTACAGCAAAAATCTCTCTTAATTTTTCTTTTTACTTCTTTCTTCCATGAGCAAGAGAGACAGAGAAATATAGTGCGAGAAAGAGAGAGAGACAGGATCTCCAACAGGGTCCTGACACCACCATCCACCCACTGCCTGAGCAAGCCCCCAGCCATGAGCACATGGGCATCCCATGTGTTTAGGAAGGTCTGCAGACACAAGGCCAGGATCCTCCCATATGGGTCAGCCTCAGAGAGCATCACATTTTCTCTGCACAGCATCCAGACCCAAGCTAGGACAGTTGTACGCCACACTGGTACCCCAACAGGATCACAGTGTGCAGCCTCAGAACCAGCTCATCTGTCAGGATTTCAGCCTTCCCTGGCCTGGCTACACTGAATAATGGTCATGTCCTAGTAAATAGTTTGTGCCATTTGCCTGGGGAGGTGAGGCCATGTTTGGAGAAGGAAGGCATGTGAATTTGTATGACGAGAATAAAATAATTTCATGAGACTGAACAAGGGCTTTGAAATCCAAAGTGAAACAGCAGTAGAGCCCTATGATCTCAGTACAAGTCCAGCCTCTGCCACTTTTTTCTTTCTTTTTTCAAAAAAAATTTTTGCTATTAGGTTGATGGACTTACCAAAGAGATAGAGAGAAAAAGCAAGAAACCATCCCCCTCCCCCCGGAGGAGGGCCACATGGCAATCCCTTCTCCTCTATTTTCCTCTCAGGATTTTGGGCACACATGCACACATGCCCAATATGAATTTCAAGTCACCAAGTCCGGGACTTGAACCTCAGTCGACCACATGAGAGACGAGCGCCTTAACCACCATGCCATCTGAAGGCCCTTCCTCTGCCACTTTCTGTCCAAATGCGCTTATGTTTTTCCTTAGCCTCTTTGATGCTCAGCTTCTTCTTCTGTCAAATGGGGATAAAATCTCTCAGTAGGCCTGTGAGACTCAATATAATAATAATAATAATAATAATAATTTTTAGCTATTGTAATAATTATTGTGTTTTTAGTAGCTGCCAGACCTTTTTCTGAATGCCCTACATATATTGGCTTATTTATTTCTCACACCCACTTTGGAGAGTAGGTACTGCCATTACTCCCATTTTCTAGATGAGGACGGTGAGTTTAGAACTGCCCTACTCAGAAGTACAGGAACTTGGCTCTGACTGTGCTAGTGCCCAGGGTGAAGAGCTCACACCGTTAACCTCCAAGCTGTGCTCATAGTGGATGTGAAAAATTTTGTTCCTTTACATCTACCACTTCCAGAATACTCAAGATGCACCGGGATTGCACCAGCTCTCGGGTCAGTTCTTTCCTTGACTGGAATCAGGACCTGAGGGATTTGGCCCACATTTGCCTGCTTCCTGCCAAGTGCTTCTCCCTCACTAAATGCCTATTTGTATTTTTTTAAACTTTAAGAAAATGATGAAAACAGATGCTTGCCTCCCTGAATAGCAGCCGCCCAGTAAATCAGGCTGCTAGTCATTCACATTCTCATTCACTTGACAAGAGCTTATTAAGAGCTGATTAGAAGGGAGGCTCCATGGAAGACAAAAAGATGGGACAGTTGTGATAAAAAGACAAGGGTCACCAATCTTTCAGGAAGATAGTTTGGGGAAGATAGTTTGGAAAGGGCAAATGCCCAGGGAAATGGATTTCAGAAAATGTGATGCTTCATGTCATTTTCCAGCAAAGTTCCCACAAGCAGATGGTTTGTGGGCATTTAACAAAGAACTATGAAAATCTTAGTAATACAAGGCAGAAAACGGTTACAGTTTCTAGGACAGTAGGAGAGCGAATGGATTACGGAACTTGAGTACGATTTCCAGGGAGCGTTAGAGGCTTATTTGCAGGTGGTGATCGCGATGGTTAAGTGAGATCCATCAATGGCATGTGCGTTTTGCCACAGTCACTTTCAGATTCCCAAGTACAGGAGTAGGCAGGCAAAGGTTGGGTTTCACCAGTTATCATCAAGCCAAGCAAGAACGATGAGTCAGGAGAGGGGCAAAGGTGGTGGACAGAGCGACGACACGCTTTCCTGGGAAAGCAGGGACTAAAGGAAACAAGGGCAGGATCAGTGGAATGGAAGCCGGATAAGGTCACAGTTCCGGTGGAGGTGGGATATTAGAAGGCATAAACTGGGGAAGATAGGAGATTTCAATCAGAATTATGGAAGGATTACAGCTACCGTAATTACTGGGGCAAGATAAGTCAATGGCTGAGGTCTGGGGCAGGACAAGGACAATGGAAAAAGAAAGCGGAAGTCACTGGAGACTGATTCATAAGGGTATTGAAATTACCAGCAATCATGACAAGCTGGAAAAATCGACAGAAAGCCAAGAGCTGAAACTGTCCTTGTCACTAGAAATAATCTGAGGCGTTTCTCACTACCTAAGAGTGACCAGAAACACTATGAAACACGATTAAAAACACTATTAAAATTGCATAAAGGGACAGAAAGAAAACTAGCTCACCAAGAGTTTCACAGGGACACTGAGGAGAAAAATTAAAGCTGATTTCTGAAGAGACAAGAGAGGCTGGTGATCATTATGAACCAGCAGGAGTTTCAGGAGGAAAAGAAAAGCATACAGAATTTATTTTTTATTTCTGGGTGGAACAGATCAGGGGGATCCAGGAAAATATATAATTTGGGCCTCAGCAAGTAAAATGACTGACTCGGCAGGCAGAAATGCAGAGTCCATGGTCATAGGACAATTAGGTAGAGCAGTGTGGTGGAGCCAGTCTACACACATTCAACGAGGACCTATTGAGTGGAAGGCTCTAGGGATATAATGAAGGAAAAGACTCCCAAATGTGAAAGGCAGTCATAAGGATCAATAATAATAGGATTCAATGAAATAGGCAGACAAAATGGATAGAGTGAGCTATGGGTGATAAATATAAATAGATCAAGCCAATCTGGAAGGGGGTTTCCATTATTATGTGCAGAGAGACAGACAGGCAAACAGTGGTTGACTATCTCTTGGTATAGGTACTCAGGTTCTAGGGTAAGCTTAGCAATGACCATTTTATCTTCATTTACTTTTATTTGGTCCCTGGCAGACATTACTAATTCACTCTGGCCCTTTCTCTCCAGCCTGTATCCTTTCAACACTGCAATCCAGGCACCTATAGACAATTGATCAGAGTTATCACAAGAAATAGCATCATTTTGCCAGCCTGGTATTACACTCCGGTGTTCAAAATTGAGTTCTCAATTTCCTCCATTTCTAAGAAACTGAATAAAGGTAAGGTAGCAAATTAAGCTTATGAGAGACTGTCTGATTATAGTGCTAAGTTGTTACTTCTCAACGAGAAATAAAAAGGGCAGATGTGCTGGGCTGGTCATGTCAACAGTCTGCACATGAGCTTCTGGATAAAGATTGGTGGTGGAGGGCTGCTAAGTGGGTAATAGAAAAAGAAATAGATTGTAAGGAATATTCTTAAAACTGTGAAAACAGTACCTATCCTCCATTGTAAGCATACTAGTACATGAGAATACAGGAAAGCTGCATCCTATAATCACTTAGGCGCATTGAATTGTATGGGCTTGTTAAAGTACAAGACTGAGAGACTGAGAGACAGAGAGACAGAGAACAAAGGCGACCATGTGACACAGCCCAGAACTTACCCACCACTGCTCAGTCAGCTTGTTCTCTAAGATACCTGAGATGGGCCTTATGTGCTTCTGTTCTCAAGTGTCTCCAGGCTGTGGCTAGCTCTCAGAGCCTAGCAGTGACTTAAAGGGTATTTCAGAATAGTATGGCCTACCTTTGAATTTTGCTCCCAGTGTGACTTCACCTGTAATTTTCCTACATTGAGCACACTGATTAGGGCACTATAGTCCTTGGCCAGGGCTGGAAAGCCCAGAATCAACTCTTCCCTCTCCAATTCCCTTATTAGTCAGCCGCCAGCTGTTACATTACATCATGCCAGACACTGTACAGTGCGCCGATGAGCTATGGCTTTCTTTGAATCAGCCATGATCTATTCACATCATCCAAAAGAACCGCTGGGATTATCCTGAAAACTGGGTTGTTATATTAGAGAGACACTATGGACGACTTAACGGGGTGTAGGACCACTTGGACTCATTAGCAAATCATTTCCCACTTGGTAACATTTTCCAAACATTTTTCCAGATTCTGAGGGCACTTGTGGTTTTCTCTACACCACTCGTATAATTCTGGGAGGAATCACTAATAAGCTTAGTAGCAGAGTCAGGACTGGAAAGGACTGGAGGAATGAGTCCAAACAAATAAGACGAAATCCCACAGGTATATGTGGCAAGCCCTGACAACTTGTGTAAACCACAGGAAGGGAGAGATCTGGAATGACATGATAAAACTGGAGCCAGGACAGCAAATCCAAGCTCTGCGTGTTGCCCCCCAAACCTTCAGCCCCAACTCCCGTGGCAGACACCGCTCATCAATCTCAGCTCTAGAATCCAGGTTCAGCCTCAGAATTCCTCTCAACACAGCACTCCATGCTTCCACCACCCATGACAAGAGAAGGCTCATGGAAGAAACCAATCTGCCATCCAGATGACACTTCCCAGGCATTTCCATTAGACTCCTCCCAACTCTAACCCCTAATCTTCCCCTCAATGGCCTTCCAGTCTTCCTCTCCTTCTATCAGAATTTCCCGGGGAATGAATGATTTTGTGAGTTTCACTTATTTAAGTATGCTAGCTAGAACTGGCAACTTTCAGTTCCCAGTACAAATGAGACTCGCGGGAACTTGTTCACTGAAACCATTTTCTCAAAACCCGTCATCCTAAGAGTCAGTAACAGCAAGGTCACTGGCTTCCAGGGGAGAAGGGACTCATGAATTCAGTGTCCTTGGCCAGCCCACTACTCCCTGCCCTGTGCCTTACACCCCGATGTCAAACCACCTGTCTGTGGTTCCCTTCATACTGTCCTAGGTCCATATCGCTCAGAGATGCCGTCAACTGCCTCTTCAGACTATGACCCAGCCCTGTGATCACCTATTTGAAAACCTTCCCTGGAAGCCTCCCACCCACACTGGTCTAGATGGCCTTTCTCTGAGCCTCCTGGACTTTACCACTGTCTGAGCATTTTCCCAGCAGGATCTCACACATGGAGCTACCTAGCCACATGCAGTGTGCTCAGTCAATGTCTAATATCCAGCACAGCGCTAGTGCCTAGGTGCCCGATGTGGGCCCCTGCTTAATCCCCTTCTGTGCATTTGTGGCCGGGGGTGTGGGAAGGCAGGAAGAAGGTGCAGTACCCCTCCATGAACTCAAATGGCTGGGAACAGTTGTCCATGAAGGGGTACAGAACAGCCCCTGCAGGGATCCCCCACAGCCTGAAGACACCAGAACACCTGTGTACTTACTGAAGGGGCTGAATGCTGAAGGCCCGCACTAATGAGTGAGGCAGAACGGGGATTGAAAACCCAAGTCAGTCTGACTCTAACGCCTGCCTTTCAGCCATTGCTTCCCCACAAGTGACCAGAAGGATGTTTGTTCTCAACAAGAGACTCTCTCACAGAAGAGCACTCTCGCCTTCTGTTACCAGGTAGCATGGTAACTGGCAGCCAAGACTGACGCGAGATGAAGCTCAACTCAAGACACACTCCCCTAAGTGCAAATGTCCCAATCTCACCCTCTGCCCTAGGCCAGGGGTTCACCTGCTATCCCTACCAGAGTCTGCAAGTACCTCACCAAGTGGTGATGACAGCAGCACAATTAGTAAGAGAACGTGCAGTGATGTCACTCCACAAATGCAGTGCCTACGGGTGACACATGTGGTACCTACAGGTTGCAAGCCCCACCAAACCACAAGGCTTCTCTGTGGACACAACCAGGTCTTATTCATCTATGTTCACAGATACCTGGCTCAGGGCTGGCAAACAGAAGACAGTGCTCTGAAGACACCACGAGCCAAATATAAGGCTTGGTGCTGGGGGGATGCTGACATTAGAAGACACAATCCCTTGCCTCTGGAGGCTAAGAGTCCACACATACAGATGACTGCAGAGCAAGGCAGGGTGAAACAGATTATTATTAAATAAGTATAACATATGCTCGGTCAGGAAAGCCTAACCCAAGATCACAAAGAACAGTCACTAGAGATGGTACCTCGGAACGAGGGGACAGGAACCCAATAAGGATATGCAGCAAATATGCTCTTACCTCTTGGTTGACTCCTGAGGACACAAGTAACAATGCACATCAGATGGGGTGGTTTTTGTGGTCACCCCCCACCCCCGCACCCCATACACACTGTACTGAAGACCTGGATAAAGAAGAAAGAGAGTAGAAGATGGCTGGGAAAAGGGACATTGTGTCTAGCCAGGCTCCCCATTCTGCCAGAGCCACTCCAGTTTTCTTCTCTCTACTCTGTATGTTTTCGCTCACAGACCCACTTGTTCTGATGAGCTGTGTAAACGCCTGATGCTATTCAAGATGCCACATGCTGTGTTTCTCTCAAGAACACACAAGGCATTGTATGAATGTCAACTTTGATTCTATGAAATTCTTTCTAACACCTAAAAGATGAACTAAAGTTCACAGACAAAAGTCAAAATTTCAGGGGCCAGATGGCGATGCAGCAGTAACACAATGGACCCAAATGGAAAGGACCCAGGTTTGAATCCCAGAGCCTCTCTCTATAACAGAGTGTGCACATGTGTGCTCATGTTCTGGGCTCACTCAGGCTGGGCTGGATAGTGGTGGGAGGACCCTATTGGGGGTGCTTCTCTCTCTCTCAATCTCATGAAAAAAATAAACTTTAATAAACGAAAAAAGTGTCCATCTCTTTTTCTGTCTCTCATGGAAGAAAGAAATAAACTTAAATTTTAAAAAAATGAAAGAAAGAAGAAATTTCAGGGCCCGGCCAGTCATGTGGTGGTTAAGGTAGCTGGAACCCACTGCACATTCGAGTTCCAGAACGAGTGAATTGAAAATCACGCTGGGAGTGAGTGAACGTGCCCCCAGAATCCTGAGAGAAGAATGGAGGAGATGGGATTGCGGCATGGCCACCCCTCCAGGGGAGGGGTGCTTTTTTACTCCCTCTCCCTCTCTCTCCGGTAAGTGCACATACCAAAGCAATTTTTTTCCCAGAACTGCCAGGTTGGTTCTGTGTACACTATAACCAGCTATTGCCCAATGAGCATCTGCAGAGCCCAGAGAGGAGGGTGCTGGCAGAGATCCTTTCAAGATGGAGTCTGGCTGCCAATGGAGATGCACAGTTGGAAGTGTTTATGCAAAATACACTTGGCAATGTCATGATGAATTGTTTTTATTGTTGTGTTAAGAAGAAGGTTCTGGTGGCCGGGCTCTGCCCCGCGTGCCGTGGCCGGGGCTCTGCCCCGCGGGCCGTGGCCGGGGTCTGCCCTGCGTGCCGCATCAGCTGATGGCCGTCTCTGCTTTCCTGAGCCGCGTTCCTGAAACTGTGTTCCATGGAGATTCACCTACATTTGCGGGGCTGCACGAGACCCACCCTTGGTCCAGCCCTGAGTGGAGTCTACGTTCCCTATTGTTGGGAACTTTATGATCTGATAATTGGAAAAAAAATCATGTTTATCATAAAAAATAATTAGAATAATAATAATAATGTTTGGGGGAAACATAGGAAAGATATTGAATGTTGAAGCGGGGTGATTAATGTCTCTGTACTGACTGACATGCATGGCATTCCCTTTTGAAAAAGCAATGTAATACACTGTAAAGTTATATGTAATTCAATGTAATAAAAAAATAGATAATAAAATAAATAAATAAATAAATAAATAAATAAATAAATAAAAAGAAGAAGGTTCTGGTGCATGGGCCTGTATCTTTGGGTTGCAGAGCAGACATACATATGAGCAGATGAGGCCCTGAGGGTTCCTGACTTGACACCAGTTCCCATTTCAGTTGTTCCTGCCGTCATAAATTCCTTTAGGAACACAGCCCTCTAAGGCCCTCAGGGAGTGTGTACCAACAGCCAGCAAAATGGAAAAGAGAAAAAGAAAAGAAAGAAGGGGAAAACATGCCACATCACACCAGTCTCCTCCAGTAACTGCTACATGAGCTGACAGAAAAGTGACATCGTATGAGGTTCAACAACTGTGGTTTTCAGAACCTGGACAATTTTCTGGTTAAGGAAGCCAAAGAGAAAGCTGTCCCAGTTTAGCCCTGGAGAAAACAGCTTCCAATGAGTTGGATTTCCTTTAACAGTCTGCTAAAGCCTTGCTAAAAAAAAAAAAAAAAAAAAAAAAAAAAAAAAAAAAAAAAAAATGTGTCCTCTCACAGAGTTTGCTGGACAAGCAGGCCTTCTCTTAATTGATAAAGAAAGAGAAGTATAAATAAGCCTTGAAATAGCCAATGGTTTTAGAACCTATCTTAAAAAGCAATACAAGCTAAAAGAATACCTACAGAAGAAGCTGAGCACTCTCTGCCGAAGCCCTTCACTGTCTTTCTTTCTAATTCATATCTTAAAATTGTAATTTACACACATGTTATCCCCCAATGGGACAGTGCCGAAAGCACTGGGAAGCTGTGAGTGATCTCTGTTCTCTGCAAAATAAAACACAGTGCAGGCAGATTTTTTAAAGCAAACTGGCATTTGACCCAGAGGAGCGTTTTAACTTGGTACATTGAGCAATTGCTTCATCGGCTTTCTGGGAGGTCAGCGAATGGAAGTCCAGAGCAGAGCAGAGACCTGTGAATAGCAGTGCAGGGTTGGGCTGCTAGAAGTGAGAGCTGGGAGGAGGCACCCCAAAACATGCCGCCTCCCTGGAGGCAGACTTTGTGTCCTCCCCCTGGAAGGGAGCAGGTGTAGGCGTGCAGGTGTGCACGGAGGCAAGGAGCTGGTTATAGACAGGGAACCGCTCCTCACTCCTGACTGGCTAGGGCAAAGCCCGTCCTGGGAAACACGTCTCTCAACACTTTGGCTCGGATGAGTGTGCAAACCGAACAGACACCCTCTTTGTGCTTGGTGCTGGGGTCCAATATGAGAGCCAGCCTCAGCCAGGGAGGAGCTTACAACTCCGAAGAGAAGACAGACATAGATTCAGAAAACACACAAGTTGCTAACCTGGAGCACAACACTGATCCCAAGGTGGTGGTGGTGGTGGTGGTGGTGGGGTGGCCAAAGAGTTTCCAGGCTAGATACTAAGTATTGTATTATATTACATTATCACGTTATTGCAGAATGAGCAGGTGTTGGCCAGACAAAGAATTGGGGTGGGCACTAAGTCGAAAGGTCAATGTGAGCAAAGACCTACCAGGAGGGAGTGGGTGCACACGCACATGGGTAGCTGCAGACTGTGTGGTAGGTCTAGATCCTACAGGACAAGAGGGGGCGCATGAGCTTTCTACAGGAGAAGTCTGGGTTTCATAAAGGAGCCAGTGAAGGGTTTTAAAGGTGCCCATCCTCCTTTGGGGCACATTCTAATGGCTCCTGACTCAGCCCTGACCTCACTCTTCTTGTCCCTGCCCAACCTAAAGCCAGTCTCCATGCCTATCACCTCTCCCTTCCCTCCCATCCAAGTTCCCAGCCCAGCCTCAGGCTCTAAATTATAGACATACTAGTAGAGGAGACATCAGAAGAATTTTTTAATATGTCAGAGGGCACGTGCACTCACCAGAGAGAGACAGTGAGAGAGAGAAAGTGAGAGAGTACCCGCTATGCTGCATGGTCAGCAGCAATCCATTTTCCTCCATCTCTCCCTCCTTTCAGGACTTTGGGCCCCCATGCAAACACGCATGGTGTGTTTTGTTTGTTTGTTTGTTTTGTTTTGTTTTGTTCTGGTTTTTTTTGTTTTTGTTTTGGTGTTTTGTTTTGTTTTGTTTTGAGCTGCCAGGTCCAGATTTCAAATCATGCAGTTGGCAATGTGGGATCCAGCCACCTTAACCACCAGGCCAACCAACTGGCCCACCGGAAGAATTTTCAGAAAACTATTGCTTTTAGGAGTTAACTAACTCCAGAGGGTGTCTACCTAGAGGAATTTTGGGGAGTAGAAGAAATAGATTAGGTCAGAAATTGGACCATTTCAAACACACCTCCTAGGGACCAACTCCAAGTTACTCAAAATTGCATTTTTTTTTTTTTTTTTGGAGAGGTTTTTCGCTATAGGGCGCGTGCGCTCGCCAGACAGAGAGAGACATAGAGACAGAAAGCAAGAAATCACCCCCCAGGGGAGATGGTCACGCCGCAATCCCTTCTCCTCCATTCTCCTCTCGGGATCTTGGGCACGCACACACACATGCCCGGCATGAGTTTTAAGCCACCGGGTCCGGGACGCGAACCGAGGTCGACTACGTGGGAGTCCAGCGACATAGCCATTACGCTAACTGCTGGTTCCCTCAAAATTGCATTTTTTTTTTAAGAGCAAGCAAGAGAGAGAGAGTGCACAGGAAGGAGAGAAGGAGAGCAAAAGACAGAGTGATAGGTTTTTAAAAGTTTATTTCTTCCATGAGTGAGAGAGAGACATGGAGACAACACTCCCAGCAGGGTCCTCACACCGCGATCCACCCTCAGCCTCAGTTTACCCCTGGATCATGGTCACGCAAGCACTCGGCCTGTCCAGGAAAGTCTCTGGACATGAATCTGGAACCTTCCCACGGGTGTCAGCCTCTTGCATTATGCTATCACTGTGCCAGTCTGGCCCCAGACACAGGCATTTCTGACAGGGACTAGCCCAGACTCCCAGTTAGCTAGGATCAGAGGAGCATACCACCGGACAAGGCCTGTTCAGGTTGGGCCAGGAACTGAATGCGGGCCTCCCATGTGGCCTCAACCACTTGCTGAGTCACTCTCCTGCTTACACCACTGCGGCTAGGCCTCAACTGAAGTAAATATCCACTGAAAGTCAATTGGCACCCAGCATGAACCCCTGCCTCTTCCTAAGAGTCTTCCAGTACTGCAGACACTCTTTTAGTGAAATCTCCATTTCCCAGACTCTCTGGAAGCCAGAGTTTTAATTAAGTAACTGAAGAGGCTGAATGGTGGCACAAACAGTAAAATGGGATGCTCTGCAAAGCTGACCCTGGGGTGGTTCCTGGTTCGCAACTGGAGACCTTCCTGAGTATAGTAAGTAGGCCTGTGTCCATGATCTGGGGCTCACTGAGGCTGCCGTATATCACGGCGTCTATACTCTACTGGGGTTTCTCTCTCTCTGTGTCATGGAAAAAGTAAATAAACTTTAAAGAAAAAAAGAATCAGGTCCTCCCAATGAAATACACTGACGAGCGATGAAGCCAGGTGGACGCTGTCTCTGCTGGCAAGCGAGGTTGTAGAGACCCAGTTGCAGCAGCCACACGTATGTTCTCAGGTCTGCTCACTGGGGTCAGCTGGAGGAGTGTCGGATATGGCGGCTGCAGCATTCTGCTCCCAGCACTGTGTCCTTGGGTGGTCACCCCCAGGCTCCCACTCATCCAGCCCCTCCAACAATTGTATAAGCACCCAAATCCCTATATTAAAGTCCTTCTGGCACAGCCAAGTGATGTGGAGGTTAATGCACTGGATCCCACATTGCCAACTATGCAGGTTCAAGTCCCAGACCCAGCAGCTTGAAAAACACACCAGATACATGTGCATGTGTACCCAAAGTCCTGAGAGGAGAATGAAGGAGAAGGGATTGCTGAGTGGCCATTCCCCCTGGGGGTGATTTCTCACCTTCCCCACTCTCCTTCTCTCGGTCTTGCTCTGGCAAGTGAATGCATCCTAGTGCAAACTTAAAAATTTTAAAATTTTAAAAAAAGAGCTTTCTGGTTACAATACCTAGAGAGTTTTGTTTCTTGCACTGGCCCTGGTGGCTCCCTCAATCCTCAACATATCCTTAATGCCTTATTCATCCCTAGTGGATTCCTGCTGAAGACTCCAAATGTGTCGGGCAGAAAAATACAACTGGGCATGCTCAGTCCTCTTCCACAGCTCACCTAACGGCCTAGTCCCTCTCAGTTTTGTGAAAGTGGAGCCAACCCTCCTCACATCCCCCAAAACCTCTGATGCCCACGCCCATTCTCTCCTCTCCAGTGACTCCCCGGGGCGCCTAGCTTGTACTCATCCCCAATTCGTTTGGAAACTCACCCCTTCTCTGCACTTTGATACAATGCTTCATTTCCTCCACCCTTACTTCACTTGGCTTAGGCTTCAAATCCCTACGCACTGGGACAGTATATTACAAAAAGGAAGGCGATCGGGCCAGCAACTTGTTCCATCACTCACAGGGCTTGAACGCTCGGCTCCAGCTGCTGTTGTGACTCCATTAAGCTTAACGTCCAATGTTAGGGTTGCTAAGGAAGCCAGAAATAACATTTCAGGAATCCCTCACAGCCTTGGTAACTTTAGTTTCTAGGCTGCTCTAAATAGTCTTTCTTGCTGCCGATGAAGACCAGTTAATAAGACAAAAGTCTAATGAACTGAAATGGTATTTTTTTTCCCAAGACTTGATCATGGTAAAGCACTTAGGCTTGGCACATTTTAAAGCTGAAAAGAAACTTTAAATCCTGGGTTTGGGCCAGCTGGTGATGTTGTGGCTAACTGTGTGGTTCAAGTCCTGGCCCCAGTGACTTGAAAAACACATTGGGTGCATGTGAGTGTGTGCCCAAAATACTGAGAGGAGAATGGAGAAAAATGGATTCCAACATGGCCATCTCCCCGGGTGATGCTTTCTTACTTTCTCTCTTTGTCTCTCTCTGGTGAGTACACACACCTCAAAGCAAATTCAAAACAAAACAAAAAAACAAAAACAAACCAGGGAAAAAAATCCTAGATTCAATTTCCCCTGTTCTGCGAATGGAAGGCAGGTCATGTGGGGCGTTGGTGGAGCACCCTCTGACTCCAGGCCTACCCACATCCTCCTTTCCTCACATTTCTCCACTCTGGGCCAGTTCTTCGTTCTCTCTAACCTTCGATTCCCTCTTCTGTAAGATATAGGAATAATAATTATTCATACGGTTGTCCTGAGGATTAAATAAGAGGATATGTGTAAGATATACTTAGAATAGTGTCTGGCACAGAGTAAGAGTCGGGTACTCATTTACTGTTGTGATGATAGGAGTTAATAGATGGGGCAGCAGGTGGTGTGGTGTAAAGGTGCAGGACATTCCCACATGGCAGACCACAGTTCAAGTCCCAGACCTGGTGGCTTGCTTTTTCACTTTCCTTCTCTCTGTGTCTGTCTTTCTCTGTTCAAATTAAAATAAATGAATGAATAAATGAAATTAAGTAATTCTCAGGAAAAAAAGAAAGAGTTAATGGACGTAAGGGACTAGCAGATGGTGTAATGGTTATGTCGCAGGACTCTCACGTAGTCACCAGCTGTTTGAGTCCTGGACCCGGCAGCTTAAAATTCACACCCAGGTGCATGTGCGTGCATCCCCAAGATCCCAAGAGAATGGAGGAGAAGGGATTGCAGAATGATCATCTCCCCGGGGGGGGGGGGGGCGGGAATTCTCATCTTCTGTCTCACTTTCTCTCCAGTGTGCACACGCATTCTATAACAAAAATCTCTCTTAAAAAAAAAAAAAAAAAAGAGTTAATGGAAGTGACATAACACAACAGATGAAGTACCAGACTGGAAGTCCAGAGACCTGTATTCTGGTTCCCACTCTGCCACCAGCCAGGTGACACTGGCCATCTAATTTTTTGGCTACATCACTTTTTTCTCTTTTTCTTTTTTTTGAGAGATTTTTGCTATAGGGAGCGTGCGCTCGCCAGACAGACAGAGAGAGACATAGAGACAGAAAGCGAGAAATCACCCCCCGGGGGGATGGTCACGCCGCAATCCCTTCTCCTCCATTCTCCTCTCGGGATCTTGGGCACGCACGCACACGCGCCCGGCGTGAGTTTTAAGCCACCGGGTCCGGGATGCGAACCACGGTCGACTATGTGGGAGTCCGGCGACATAGCCATTACACTGACTGCTGGTTCCCGGCTACATCACTTTTGATCTCTAGTTTTCATTCTCCTTAGTAAAATGAGACATTTGTACTAAATACTGTGTCTTAGTTCTTTGTCAGTTCCAAGATGGTATGGTTCAGAATAAAATAAGTGAGATGTTCCTTACTCTTTGCCAATGGTTATATCCACAATGACAGTTAATATTTATTGAGCTATATATCCATGTAATGCTGTATGTTGTGTATGCACTAATTCATGGCTCCTCACAACAACCTATTGTCTCCATCTGCAGGTGGGACAACTGAGGCTCTGAGAGGTGAGGATGATTTGCCTAATATCACACAGCTAGTAAGTGGTGGAACCAGGATTTAAATCCAGGGAGTCTGACTTTAGAGCTCTCATACTCTTCATGATTTTACTACAGGAAACAACAAACTTACACACAGCACTCCACAAGAGCACAACCTGCATGACTTTATATTAATGTTCCCTGTTGCAAGTGCAGGCACTCTGTAGCTAGAACAGTACCCAGCAACCACGTACTGTCCAAGAAGGGTCTGGGAAACTTGTCACAGAAAAAGACAGTTCTCAGCTCTTCATTTCACACCATGATTACTCAGTTCCACCCTCGCCCCTCACCTGCATGTTGGCATTAGCCTCCCAACCAAGTTTTGTCCCTGCTCCTCTACGGATGGCTCTCAGCCCAGCAGCCAGAGTGCTTTGGTGGTAAGGAGGTTAAGGTGGCTGGATCTCACATGGCTGACTGCACGATTTGAGTCCTGGGCCCAGCTTAAAAAATACCTTGAGCACATGTGCATGCATGCCTGCAATCTTGAGAGGAAAACAGAGAAGAAAGGATTGCAGCATGGCCTTCCCCCCTCCCAGAAGGGGTGATTTCTCTCTCTCTCTAAACCCCCCATATCTTTCCCTGATGAGTGCATGCACCCTATAGCAAACTAAAACAAAACAAAACGAAATGAAATCATGTCATTCCTTTGCTTAAAGCCCCCTAGGGGCTCCCATTGCTTTAAGAGAAAACTCAAGTTGTTCCAATAGCTCCCAAAGGCACCCTGTTACTTCTCTGATCTCATCATCCCCTCACTTACTCTGCGAGAGCCACACCAGCCTCTTGACATACTAAACACTTTAGATGGGCCCTGTCCTGGCTGCTGTTCCCTCTGCCTAGAACATTCTTCCAAGCGATGAGTCCCCTGACTGTCTTCAGGTGTGTGGAGAAAGGTCACCTTCTCAATGAGACCTCCTCCTTTCCGGTTTTTAAATCCCCCATCCTCATGGTATGCTAAATGAAATAAGGCAGGCAGAAAGGCAACTATCTATCGCATGACTGCACTTACATATGGAGTTTCAGAGCTGAACTCGCAGAAACAGAGAATGGTGCATGGAATCAATTCTCTAGAGAATTGATTCTAAGATTGATATTTGATTTAAGGTTGGAAGAGAGGAGCTATTTTATATTTAAATCAGTATACGCACAGATAATTATATCAAAATTAATGAACCAGCCAGTGATGTGGTTGTTACAGTGGCTGGAGCTCATATGACCAATGGCACAGTTCAAGTGCTGAACCCAGCAGCTTAGAAAAATCATGTGTGTGTGACAAAATCCCAAGATAAGAAGTGAAGAAGGGATTGCACTCTGGGCGGGAGGTGGAGGGACTTCTCTCTGTCTCTCTCTGGTCAGCATGTGCACCCTTCTAGCAAGTTTAAAATTTAGTAACACTAATATTATCAATAAATGTCATCTCTTATTCATTCACTCATTCATTCAGCATACATTTTTAAGAGGCTACTATGCCAGATACTTTAGAGTCTAAGATGAAAAGACCCGGGGCCAGCAAGTGATGTGATGGTTAAGGTACTGGATTCCCACACGGTTGACCACAGTTCAAGTCCTGGACCCAGTAACTTGAAAATCGCAACAAATAAATAGATAAATAAATAAATAAAAATTTTTATATTAAAAAAAGGATGAAAAAGACCCAATTCCTAGTTATTAAAATTCCATAGTGAAGCAGGATTTGTTCACATCATTTTGCAATGTAAAAAAGGAAAGTGTATTTTTTAAAGCCTTTTTGCTCAAAGTATTTTTAAATTTAATCTTTTTTTTTTTTTAATTTTCTATAGGGCACTCACACCAGAGAGACAGAGAGGGAGAAGACAAGAAAACAAACTACCAGGTCCGGGACTCAAACCACAGTCAGCCATGAGGGAGTCTAGTGCCCCAACCATCATATCATCTGCTGGCCCCCCAAAATGTTTTTTTAAGAGAGATTTTTTTCGCTATAGGGCGCGTGCGCTCACCAGACAGAGAGAGACATTAGAGACAGAAAGCGAGAAATCACCCCCCGGGGGGGATGGTCATGCTGCAATCCCTTCTCCTCCATTCTCCTCTCGGGATCTTGGGCACGCACGCACACGCGCCCGGTGTGAGTTTTAAGCCACCGGGTCCGGGACGTGAACCGCCATTGACTATGTGGGAGTCCAGCGACATAGCCATTACACTAACTGCTGGTTCCCCCCAAAATGTATTTTTAATAATAAAAATTTAGGAGACCAGTAGGTGGCATGGTGGTTAGGGGTGCTGGACACTCCCACACAGCCGACCACTGTTCCAGTCATGGACGTGGTGGCTCACTTTCTTACTTTCCCTCTCTCTCTCTGTCTCTCTCTGGTCAAATTAAAATAAATGAATGAATAAATAAAATTAAATAAACAATGTTTTAATTTAAATGAACAATAACAGCAGCGTATTTATTGCATGCTCACTTTGCTGGGCTCTGGCAAGCCCTCTTTATGCATTCTCTCATCCCATCCTCATTAGCACTCTGCGGGGAGTTACCATTATTATCTGTTTTTACAAATAAGACAGCGGGGGTTCAGCATGATTAAGTTATTTATAGTCATGCAGAAGACAGCCAGAATTCAAACTCATTAAAAGTTATCTATGATTACTTTTAAAACCAAGCTGGCAGGTGTGGTGGCAGGTGTGGACAGGTATAGAAGCCGTGGCTGGTGGGAAGCTCAGCAAGAAAATGAGGTGCTGAGACTCAAGGAGCCACTTGAGGCTGCCTCTGCAGGAGTAGAAGATGCCCATCGAGAAACGACAGTACAGATGCCATTTTATATTTCAAAGAAACGTAGGCAGAATTACTTCTCCCTCCTGAACTTTAAGCCTGTAAGCCAAAATGCGGGTTGAGCAACCCCAAGGGGATGTCCTGGTGGGTATCTCCAGAAGCTCCAACCCAACACAGATTGTGACCGCACACAGGGCACGCCGTGACAGTTGACAGAGTAACGATTTAGCTGCTGTGGTTGTGTGTGCTTGTCTTTCATTGCAGCGATTTGCAACCGGGATTACATCAATCCCATCTGTGCCTGCTGTTGGCCGCAGCTTTGGAGGCTGGTTCGTGAATGGCTTTGCGCCAGGCCTAACTCAGGTCTGACTGGTGGGTGTGCATCATTCATACGAGAACTGACAATGTGGTGGAGGGGGAAAAGGCTCCTCTGAGATCCAGAAACTATGTTCTAAACCCTGGCTGCTGCTACTCCATCACCTCACCTTGGACAAGTGACAACAGCTCTGGGCTCTGGTTCCCTAATCCTGGCTTCCTAATCTTCATTTTTACCAAGGACTTCCCTGGCAGTTTGGCAAAGCCCATAACCTCTCCTTAGAATAAAGTGTCTCACCTACAGTAAGGTTCAATACTAACTAGGATGATTACTATTCAAAAAACAGGAAAATAACAAGTGTTGATAAGGATGTGGAGAAATCAACATCCTTGTGCATTGCTGATGGGAATGTAGAATGGTGCAGCCTCTGTGGAATACAGTTTGGCAGTTCCTCTAAAAGTTAAACATGGAGGGCCAGCAGGTAGCATGGAGGTTAACGTGGCTGGATCCCCTATAGCTGACTGTGCAGTTCAAGTCCTAGACCTAGCAGCTTGAAAACCACACCAGCCGTGTGTGCATGTATGCCCAAAATCCCAAGAGAAGAATGGAGGAGAAGGGACTTCTGTATGACCATCCCCCCTGCGGGGGGGAGGTGAGTTCTTATTTTCCTTCTCTCTGGCACTCTCTCTCTCTCTCTTTCTCTCTCTGTGCCTCTATAGTGAGTACATGGACCCAATAACAAAAACTAAAAAAACAAAAGTTAAATATGCAATTAATGTGTTTGCCAGCAATTATGCTTCATATATATATATATATATACACACACACACACACACACACACACACACACACACACATATATATATCTCAAAAGACTTGAAAGCAGGGACTCAGATGGGTGTATGCCAATGCTTATAACAACCTCATTCACAAAGCCAAAAGGTGGAAACAACCCAAATGTCCATCAGTAGATGAACAGATAAATAAAATGCAAGATATACAAGCAGTAGAATATTAATTCAGCCATAAAAAGAATGAAGTTCTTACACCTGCTACAACATGGGTGAAACCTGAAACCATTATGCTAAGTGGGAAAAAAGCCAGACACCAAAGAACAAATATGATGTAATTCCATTTATACTAGCGATTTTGAATAGGCAAATTCATAGAGACAGAGAGTAAAATAGGAGTTTCCAGGGGATGGAGAGAGGAGAGAACAGGATGTTATTGTTTAAGAGGTACACAGTTTTTGTTTGGGATGTTGAAAAAGTTACGGAAAAAGGTGATAACGATAGTTGCACAACATTGCAAATATATTTAATACAATGAAAAAGGTTAAGATGGTCAGTTTTAAGTTACGTCTCTTTTACCACAATAAACAAATAAACCAATAAATGCAAAGGGCTAGAAAGGAGACTAACAAGGCAAGGGCATGTGCCCTATAACAAAAATCTCTCTTTAAGAAAAAAAATGGTGTGATCTAGGGGTAACTTCTTGTTTCTTCTGTGTATCATAAATAAATGGACATCTCTGACCAGATTTTTCTGATCTATAAATCAGGGTCATAATAAAATCTACCTCTCAAGGACTTTGAGAGAATAAAAGAGATAAGATAAGCAATAAGTGCTTTGAAAAAAAAAAAAAAAAAAAAAAACATAAAGCTCCTTAGTAAATACCAGGTGTTATCAGGGAAATCAGAGTTAATGGAGACAGCTCTCTCTTTGCTACACACACACCCACGTCCCAGCTCTCAATGTTTCCCATACTTTTTGATAAGAGCTTTGTGATCTATGGAAATAAAACACTGGGCACTTCTTGTCAAAGAATACTATGTCCCCTATTAAAACATAACTCAGGTTTATGAGCTGCATTTTTTTTTTTTAAGAATTATTTTATTTAACTTTTATTTATTATTATATCATTATTATTTTTCAGTTTGATCAGAGAGAGAGAGAGAGAGAGAGAGAAAGTGAGAAAGCAAGCCACCAGGTCCGAGACCCGAACCGTGGTCGGCCATGTGGGAGTCCAGCGCCTTTAACCACCACGCCACCTGCCAGCCCCGTGAGCTGCATTTTTTTAAGAGATAGAAAAAAAGATAAGTATTATTGAGAGGGTCATGCCACAACGCCATCCTCCTTCCCTGCCTCCCAGTTAGCTAGGATCACAGTTGCATGCCCCAAGGATTCCCATGTGACCTCAGCCACCACTTCACAGCAGCCACCCATGTATGCCACCATAGCTGGACCTATGAACTCTTTTATGTTGACAGATTTGAAAATGTGCATAAGTGGGACAATTTTTAAGGAAAATACCATCTAACAAAATAGACTCAAAAAGAAATAGAAATGTCAAATAGACTAATGGCTTTAAAGAAGTTAAATTAGTTGTCAAATATGTCTCCCCTACAGAAGACATCAAACCCAGATGGTTTTATGAGGGAGTTTACCAGATCTTTAAGGAACAGATATCCCTATTTTGCAAAAACAATTTATTTTCATGAAGCTAACTTTTTTTTTTTTTTTTTTTAATTTGCTGCATGTGTGCTTGCTGGAGAGAAATAGAAAGAGAGAGAGAAAGAGAGAAAGCATTTCCCATGGGGCCTGATCATGCAGCAATCCCTCTTCCTCCATTTCTCTTGGTGGGGTTTTGAGCATGCATGCATACACACATGGCATGTTTCTCAAGCTACTGGGTCCAGGACTTTCCATATCAATTTTCAACTTGATATGGAAAGACAATAGTGACCCTGTGGTGGACTATGTGGGATCCAGCTGCCGTAACTACTTTGCCATGGGCTGGCCCCTACCCTAATTTTGATACCAAAATCAGACAGCACTCCCCCAAAAAATTATAGGGGATACTAGCCAATCTCATTTATCCATCTAAAATAAAAAATGTATTAGCAAAATAACTTTAGTAGGGTATTAAAAAGTACATCGTGACCAAACAGAGTTTATCCCAGTAATGCAAGGATTCGTTCAACATTAGAAAATCTATCAATATAATCAATTACATTACCATAGTAGAAGAATTTCATTATCATGACAACAGATGAAAGAAAAGCATTTGATAAGACATAATTCAGAACCAGCAAGATAGACCAAGCGATCTACCTTAGTCACCCTGGGTTTTACCTTCCTATTGGCATCTTTTAGTTACCCCACCCTGACTCATAAGGGTACTCATAAGGCACTTTCTTTAATATTCTGATCCCAAATATAGACACACACACACACACACACACACACACACACACTCCTCTTTCCCTCACAGAAACAGGCTAGAAGTTTCATGCCCCCCACACATAGCCCCTGAACATGGAGGAATATCTGCCGACCCTCCAGTTCCCTCCTAGAGTATCTGGTGTCTAAAGAGTCAAGACAGGGCCAGCAGATAGCATAGCAGTTACATTGCTGGAGTCCCACATAGCCAACTGCAGTTCGAGTCCCAAAGCCAATGGCTTGAAAAATCACACTAGGCACATGTACATGAGTGCCCAGGATCCCAGGAGGGCAATGGAGAAGGAACTGCGGCATGGCCATTCCCCCAGGAGAGTGATTTCTCTATTTCTCTCTCACTGTCTCTGTCTCTTTCTGGTAAGCACACATGTCCTATGGCAAAAAATCTCTTCAAATAAACAAGAGTGAAGACAAAGGGAGGCAGAGTCTTTCCTGTAACCCATCTAGACCTCTCGATTTCATTCCAGTTTCCATCCGGACTCAAACCACGCTTGGCCACGTGGAAGTCCAGCACTTTAACCACTACCTTACCTGTTGGCCCATGTGGGTACCTTTCTAATGTCTGTGAGAAGGGGTCCTTCCCAAGTAAGAGACACAGAATATGACTCTCTCTTAGGCTCAGAGAAACTAGTCTTTATCTTTGCACCATAATCATGCCCAAATGCTATAGATATGGTATTTCTATTTCATGAATTCCAAAGGCACAGAGAAAGGGTGGGTGAAGGTATGGACATGTGTCCTCCACAGAGCTCCACCTACTTCCCTCAGAGCAGGTGCTGGTTGGTGGTCACCACCCACAGTGCAATGAGCAGGACTGTCAGAAAATGACTGGCCACTCACTCTGGGAGGGCTGGACAATAAACGCAGTGGCATGTGAGGCCTTGTCCTTTTTCCCATCAGGATAAGCTATTCTAAATTCAACTTCTTGTGAGCCCAGTGGCTTTCCTCTGCCAGCAAATGGACTGTAACATCCCAGGAGTCTCGTATCCCTGGGTACTGTGTAGCTGACATTCTCGGACAACTCCTGCAAATAGCTGGGCCCCCAAATCCAGGCCATCTGGCACCAAGAATGCTGAGCACTCCTCCACTGACCTAAGGCTTGCTTTTCTAAGCTTGCTATAAAATGGAGACCTCTCCAAAGGGGACAGAGGGGGAATTGGAATGTAGACCCACTCTATGGACCTAGCGGCACCTTGACCCTGGCATTTTTTAAAGAGGTTTGTTTTATTTTGCCGATGGTCAGGGGTACATGCATGCACCAGGAAGAGAAAAGAGGCATTCCTCAGTGGGGTATGGTCATGCTGCAAGCCTTTTTCCTTTATTTCAACATGTACACACATGAACCTGGTACATTTTTCAAGCCTCCAGAGCCAGGATTTGAACCATGGTAAACCATGTGGACTTCAGCTCCCTATGCACAGGACTTAACTGCTGCATTACAGGGCTAGCTTTGTAAAACTGTAAAGCTCTTCCATAAATGCCTGCTATTATAAGGAAAACCCAAGAGCCAAGAGAGACTTTGCTCTCTGCTATGGTTTAAGTGTGTCTTCCCAAAATCCATGTGTTAAAATCTGGTGAGTTGGTCCAGCCAGTGGTGGACATGGTGGTTAAGGTTGCAAGGTCCCACATGGCCAACTGCACAGTTCAAGTTCTAAACCCAGTGGCTTGAAAAACACACCAGGTGTGTGTACATGCATGCCCAAAGTCCCAAGAGGAAAATGGAGAAGAAGGGACTGTGGCATGGCCATTGTTTTGGGGGATGCTTTCTTTCATTCTTTCTCTCTCTCTCTCTCTCTCTCTCTCTCTCTCTCTCTCTCTCTCTCCAGCAAGTGCATGTGCCCTATAGCCCTATAGCAAAATTTCAGAATAAACATTAAAAAATCTGGTGAGTCATTGTGAAAGTCCTAGAGACAGGAACTTAATCCAACTATGAGATAAGAAGTGGAGACTATAGGAGAGGATTGGGATTGGGTATATCCAGGTGATGCCCCCATCTGGATATTGGTGCGTTTAGAGGAGAGGATATGAGACGAAAGCAGAGACACACAGACACAGACACAGGCACAGGCACACTCATGCTCTCCTCTTGCCCTCACCAGGTGATGCCCTGCACCACTTCAAGACCCCATCACAGGAAGACCCTCACCAGATACGGCCCCTTGACCAAACTCCTCCAACAGAAGAGATAAATAAGCCTCTATTCCCATAAATCATTCGTTTTTAGGTATTCCATTATTAAGCAACAAAGAACAGACTGAAACACTCCTCCAACACACACACCCATCCCCTAGGTTTCAATGTTTCTTCAAAATTTTTGCTAAGAGCTTTATGATCTATGGAAATAAAACACTGTATGATTATTGTTCAAGAATACCAAATCCCCTATTAAAATACAGCTCAGTGTTATAAACTATCATTTATACCAACAGATCTGAAAATGTTGACAAATGGAATCGTGTTTAAGGAAAATACCAATTACCAAAATAGACTCAAGAAGAAATAAAAAATCTAAACAGACGAATGCCTCCTGAAGATACTGAGTTGTCAAATATATTTCCCCTACAGAGGGCATCAAGCCCAGAGAGTTTCACAAATGACTTTAACAACTCTCTAAGTACTTCCCTTACTGATTTTATGCAGTTCTCCCAAAAAGACTATTCCTCCACCCACGGTGCCTGAGGTCATGGAATTTGCACCAGACCCTAAAGCTTAACCCTGCAGTACCCCGTCATCTAGAACAATGCTTTGCACACTAAAAGTATTCAACAGATACTTGAATATGTGGATAAATGATGATAAAACCTAGGCAAATTATGCAACAAAAAATAGAGAATTAAACGAGAAAAGGGTTGGTAAAATCGATGATTTCTCCATTCCTTTTCATTTTGGAGACAAATTCAAGCTTGAATGGAAGAAAGTGAAAGAACCTGTTTCCTTCAGTAGGTGAGACAATCACATAGGACAGACACAAAGACAGGCATCTGGAGGCACACAGATAATAGTGCCTGTAGGAGGAGGGGACACTTCTCTGGCTACCCCACCAAGTCCCAAAGACTTAAGGATTCTTCTTCTTCTACCGGGCCTAGCATAGTCCTTGGCATAAGGTAAGGGGGTTCTCAGTACATTTTTGTTAGAGGTTTTTGCACGTGCACTAGCCAGAAAGACAGAGAGAGATAGAGAGATAGAAAGCGAGAAATCACCCCCCGGGGGGTGGCCATGCTGTAATCCCTTCCCCTCCATTCTCCTCTCGAGATCTTGGGCACACACGCACAGGCACCCAGCATGAGTTTAAGCCACCGGGTCCAGGACTCGAACCACGGTCAGCTACATGGGAGTTCAGCGACATAGCCATTACGTTAACTGCTGGTCGCAGTACATATTTATTCAATGAATGAATCCAGTAGGCAGAATAAGCCCTGGTGTCAGGGCTGAGGAACTGAGAGTTGGAGATGAAATATAGCCTCTCACAGCCTTTGCCAGGTCTGAGTCCTATTGAACAGGATTCTCCACAGTTTACTTCATGGTCCAACCCGACTTTCAGGCCTCTGGGGCTCATCTTCCGAGGCTTCTCATGGCCCAATGCCCATACAGCCCATAATCCATCCAACCATTTATCATGCCTTTCCGAAGGCCCCTCCTAGCTCTGAGCCCAAAGTATCTGATGCAAATGCTCATCTGCGCTCTCCCCGAGATCCTTCCCATGCCCGAGATCTTGGCATATCTGGCCATTGGCTTCCTCTTTGATGTTCTTACTCATTGGCTGGCTATGGGCTTAGGATAACTTTTCCCTTCTCTTCCCTTCCCAGCCGCACCATCCTCTGAACAGCCAAAATACACACATTGCCCTCCTTTCATCTGTCCCTATAAATTGGCCTCCCCTGGGTATACTGAAAGAAGCCTTTTCTGAACTAGTGGTTCTCATTCTTGGCTTTTGAAAAACCTTCCTGGGACTTGGGTTCACACCCTGGCTGGGTTGCACTCATTTCCCATCTGCAGCCCTAGGACGTCAGCCATCCAAGCCACTTGCTGGACCTGCTTGCTGGACCTGCTTTAATGACTCAGAAATAGTGATGGTGAGTTAATGAGTACCACACTGCTGAAGTCTTTGAATGTCCTTCCCCAGTGTATGTCAGCAACCATTGTATAACTCCGAAATGGGAATATAAAGTGAATCAGAAAGGAACAAGAGGCTATTTAGGAAGATGTCAGAAGATGACATATTGTCCTCCACAACCTGGGAAAGTGAAGAGCAAAGTGACTTGTTAGGAGTTGAATTATAACCCCTGAAATTCATATGTCTTAACATATGTCCAAACCCCCAGTTCTCTAGACTATAACCAGATTTGGAGGTAGGGTCTTCAAGTAGGTGATAAAGTTAAAATGTGATGGACCAGCAGGTGGCATGATGGTTAAGGTGCTCAACACTTCCACATGGCCAACCACGGTTGGAGTCCCGGACCTGGTGGCTTGCTTTCTTACTTTCCTTTCCTCTGTGTGTCTATCTTTCTCTGGTCAAATTAAAATAAATGAATGATGGGGACCCAGCAGGTGGCATGGTGGTTAAGGCACTGGACACTCCCACATGGCCAACCACAGTTCAAGTTCTGGACCTGGTGGCTTGCTTTCTTGCTTTTCCCTCTCTCTCTCTCCTTTCTGCATGTCTCTCTCTGGTCAAATTAAAAAATGAATGAATAAATAATTAAAACTAAATAAATAATTCTTTCAAAAATAAAAATAAAATAAATGAATGAAAAATGAAATGAAATAAATAATTCCTTTCCCCAAGAAAAGTTAAAATGAGGTCGTTAGGGTGGATCCTCAATGTGACTGGTGCCCTTGTGAGAGGGACCCAGAGAGAGACAGAGGAAGAAACCACGTGTAGACACAGGAAAATGACAGGCATCTACAAGAAAAGAGGTCTCAGAAGAAATCTGGTGACACTTTGATCTCAGACTTCTTTCTACCTTCCAGAACTGTGAGATAATAAGGTTCTGTTGTTTAACCAGTTTGCGGTACACTGTGGCAGCTCTAACAAACTAATACACAACTCAAAGCTCTATAATATTTTCATCAAGAGTACATTAAGTATTTATAGGTTGATTGTTCAGGCAACTTTTGAACTAGTTCTCCTTGTACTTCAGTATCTAATAATCATTAAATATTTAGATGTAAATTCTTTTAGGGTACAGATGATTAGGCACACTGCAGTAGCATATGCCAGACACTGTCGCTCGGCAGGCCGAGGCCACATGGGAAGCCCAGGGTCAATTCCTGGCCTGCTCTGAAAGTCAGGTGCAGTGATGTGCACCTGTCGTCCCAGCTGCTCAGGAGGCTGAGGCAGGAGGACCACAACACAGCAAGACCATGTCTAAAACGCCCAACATGTGTATGGTTTTCTTTACAAAAAAAAAAAAAGATTATTATTCTTCATAATCATCACAAAAGAACATAAAATATTCTTTGAATATTTGAATGGTGACTTGGAAAAAGCTATAATAAGCACTGTATCAAATTTGCAAGTGATCCTAACTTGCTAACTGAATTGGGGGGAGGGGCAATGCTCTCAATAAGCAAGAATCATGGCCCTAAACGAAGAAAATTTAATACAAATAAATTTACAGTGTTCCACTTATGTTAAGAAAAATCCAACTACATGTAGCCCTGTGTAATAAACGTCTAGTGATCTTGGAGACTAGCAGGTGGCATGGTGGTTAAGGCGCTGGACATTCCCACATAGCTGACCATGGTTCAAGTCCTGGACCTGGTGGCTTGCTTTCTCACTTTCTCTCTCTCTCTGTGTCTCTCTCTGGTCAAAATAAAATAAGTAAATGAATAAATAAAATTCAAAATAAATATTTTTTTAAAAAGGTCTAGTGATCTTTCTTGACTGCAAGATCTATAAGAATTAACCAAAAATGCAAATGCAGTTTACCTATAATCATTCGTCATTCACTTAATGTTGTCAGAAGTGTAACACTGCCCTAAGTCTCAGAAGTGCACATATATAACCAATCCCATATGCTGCCACTCATGAGCTCTTAGTTTCTCCTTTGATTAAAACATTATCTCAAACACTCTTAAAGCAGATTTTTCTAGGAAAGCAAATATTCAGTTGTTTTTTGTTGTTGTTTTAGGCTTTTCCACAGACCATGTGCGCTTACAGGAGAGAGACAGAGAGAGGAAGTAAGAAATCAAATCACCCAGGGGGGATGGCCATGCCACAATCCCTTCTCTTCCATTCTCCTCCTGGGATTTTGGGCACCCACTCTCTCTCTCTCACACACACACACACACACACACACACACACAGTGTGGGCTTTCAAGCAGCCAGGATAAGGACTTGAATGGTGGGCAACTACATGGGGACCCAGTGCCTTAACCACCACTTCACCTACTGGCCCCAAGCTTTCTTTTATTTATTTATTTATTTTTTTTTTCTTTTTAGACAGGGAGAAGAGTCCTTATCTTCTGGTTCATTTCCTAATTCTGTAGGCACCTCCAGAGAATCCCAGAATGTGAGGGCTTGCAGATTATAGAGAGCTTTAACTCTCTTCCCACAAGGCGTACAATCTCCCTATGCCTGAACAGACAACCGTTTCTTCTGTGCACTGATTCAGGGACTACAAAATTTCACATGGAAGAAAAGTCTGTTTCCTTGAAATCCCAGGTGTTGGTCCTGAGTCTCCTCTACGTTTTTTTTTTCTTTTTTTTTTGGAGAGGTTTTTGCCATAGGGCGCGTGCGCTTGTCAGACAGAGAGACAGGGAGACAAAAAGCGAGAAACCATGCTCCAGAGGGGATGGCCACGCCGCAATCCCTTCTCCTCCATTCTCCTCTCGGGATCTTGGGCACGCACGCACACGCGCTCGGCGTGAGTTTTAAGCCACCAGGTCCGGGACGCGAACTGCAGTCGACCACATGGGAGTCCAGCGACATAGCCATTATGCCAACTGCTGGTCCCTCCTCTTTACATTTTTAATCGCAAGTCTAAACCATTTTATGACGACCTTCAAAGAGCACTTCTACCTTCTGTTTTTCAAGCTGAATGTGTCTAGTTCTCTCAACTATTTTCCATTTGCTCTGGCTTTGGAAACCTTCCCAACCTGGCGGCACCTAAGTGGATCCTTTCTTTTGCTCATTTGTTCTACAGGTGTTCCTGGAATGCCTGTGTGTACCGGGCATGCTACCCAGCACTGCCATCATGACAGTGAACCACCTATGCGATGAAACAGGTGATCGCCATGAGGCTGTCAGTGATGCACCCACACAGCATGCTGGGGGAACACGTGCTTGGGGTAGGTAATTCCAGCCTAGGCCAGTGAAGCACTGTGAAATGCAGTGCTCAAGAAAAGTTGGATCCCGGGGACCAGTAGGTGGCGTAGTGGTTAAGGTGCTGGAAACTCCCACATGGCTGACCACGGTTCAAGCCCTGGACCTGGTAGCTTGCTTTCTCACGTTCCCTCTCTCTCTCTTTGTCTCTCTCTCTCTGGTCAAATTAAAATAAATGAATGAATAAATAAAATTAAATAAAATAAATCTTTAAAAAAGAAAAGAAAAGCTGGATCCCAAGTGGCAATCACAGTTCAAATCCCAAGCCTGATCAGCCTGAAACACACCAGGCATATGTGCAAATGCCCAAGATCCAATGGCTGGAGAGCTGGAGGAAGGGGACAGCAGCATGACCAGCCCCTGTAGGGGGTGCTCCTCTCTCTCCCTCTCTCTCTTTCACATGGGCATTGTACATATTCTATCATGAGTAAAGAAAAAACTTTAAATAAATAAACCTCAACCTAAAAGATTAGGAATATGTCCATAGAGTCCTTAAAGATGAGTCTTGGGACCAGCAGTTAGCATAATGGCTATGTCGCTGAACTCTCATGTAGTCGACCACAGTTCGAGTCCCGGACCTGGTGGCTTAAACTCACGCAGGGTGTGTATGCGTGAGTGCTCAAGATCCCAAGAGGAGAATGGAGGAGAAGGGGCTGTGGTGTGGCCATCCCCCCTGGGGAGTGATTTCTCACTTTCTGTCTCTCTGTCTCTCTTTGTCTTTCTGGTGAGCGCATGTGCCCTATAACAAAAACCTCTCAAAAAAAAAAAAAAAAAAAAAAAAAAAAGATGAGTCTTATTGGGACCAGGAAATGGCTTAGCGGTTCAAGTCCCAAACCTGGTGGCTTGAAAATCATGCCAGGTGTGTGTTCATGCATGCCCAAGATCCCAGGAAGAGAATAGAGAAGGGATTGCAGTGTGGCCATACTCCCCTGGGAGGGTGATTTCTCACTTTCCCTCTCACTGTGTCTGTGTGTCTCTCTCTCCCTGGCAAGCATATGTGCCCTAAGGCAAAAAGAAAAAAAATTACTTCTCAAGAAAAAAAAAAAAAAAAGAATCTAATTCAGTTGGATGAAACAGAGAGAATGGGGTTGTAGAAAAGGATCTGTGGGACAGCTATGGTGTGGTGGTGAAGGCAGCAGATCCCACATGGACAACTGTATAGTTTGAGTCTTAGTGGCTTGAAAAACACGGCAAGCAAGTGTGCATGTGTGCTCCAAAAATCCAAAGAGGAGAAATAGAGGTGACAGGATTACAGTATGAATGGGGAGGAGGAGGCTTTCTCACTTTCTCTCTCTCTTTCTCTGGCAAGCGCATACACCCTCTAATCAATTTTT
Source organism: Tupaia tana (assembly GCA_026018925.1). Taxonomy (NCBI): domain Eukaryota; kingdom Metazoa; phylum Chordata; class Mammalia; order Scandentia; family Tupaiidae; genus Tupaia; species Tupaia tana. The sequence goes on along the minus strand of JAKSZU010000008.1, from coordinate 52,683,753 downwards.
TAAGTAATAAATGAAAGAAAGAAATACACTTTTAAAAAGAAGAAAAGAGTTTGAGCAGAGGAAATGACAAGTTAGCATCAAATTCTACCTCTGTCTGCTCAGTAGTTGTACAACCTTGTATGAGACATTTAACTTCCCTAAGCCCCAGATTTTTCCATCTGTAAAATGGGAATAATAAAACCACACAGAGTAAAATGTGAACTACCTACTAAGTGCTCAGCACATAGTAGATGCTAAAACACACACACACACACACACACACACACACACACACAGCAGAAGCAGCCATCATTACCAATGTCATCATTAGCATCATCTGTTAGGGAGACTAAGAATGTAATTGGCTCCTGAGGGGTAAGATTGTATTCCTTGTCCCCCAGGAGCACCAGCCATCAAACAAAAGAACACTGGCCATGTCACCCACAGGATGGACATCCAACACCTCTCTCCCACTCCACCACTTACAAACAAGTGCAAAACACATGGGCAAGCTGCAAAGGCAATGAGGGACAGAGAGAGTTGAGAGGAAGAGATAAAGGAAGGTTACAGAAAAGGAAGGGGATAAAAAGAGTTTAATAAAAAAGAGAAAAAGAGAAAGAAGGGGAGAGAGAGGCTTTGCAGAAGCAAAAAAAAAAAAGCCAACTTATTTATTCATTGGCTGAGGAAGCACTTAAAGTTGTGGCGTATTAGAAGTTAGATACTGTGCTTTTTTGAGTCTCAGCATTAATCACAAGATAGGAATGAGGAATTTCACTTTATGCTGTTTATAAAAAATGGATGATAACAGAGAAGTTGGTTTATACATTAAACAGATCAGAGGCCTGACGGACGCAATTTAGGGGAACAGCCTGTCTGAGCGGCAGCCATGAGAGTTCTCCATCAGGTCCAGATTTCTGACTGTGATCGTGCTGCAGAGGATGCACTGCAGTAAACTAAAAGGGGGAGTGGATTTTACTTCAAAGGGCTTGGCTATTAAACCTTTAAAACTATATTAAATCCATTCAATAAACACTCTCCATCCACCCTCATTCTTATAGTCAGCTCTGATGATAAAGACACAGGCCAGCCACTTGATTCTATAGAAGTGTTGCTGACTGCAATGCTGTATGAAGATAGCCCCCTGCACAGGCTTGAGGCTGCCTCATACCAGCTCCTGCTGCTAGGAAAATGCTAGCAACGTACTTGGGGAGCTTTAGAAAAGTTGGACCCAGCCTCCCGTTGGTTTATGCCCTGCAGCTGCAGTTCTCCTTGCACATGTTACTCATTTTGAATTGTCTTCTGGCTCAGCCCCAAGTATCCCCTAAGATCTTTTCTTCCTGCTCATCCCCATGCAGATTTCTCTTCTACCCTGCCCGATCCTCCTGCCTGGCCCTGTTCTTTGCTGGACCCTCCTGCTCCCCTGCCTGATCCTCCTACCCAGCCCTGCTGAATTAAAACTTCTCCCTCCTTGGTCTCCAGCATATAACAGCACCTTGGCTCCCCTCCCTGAAGGGGATGAAAGAAAGCCACTAATTGCACCGGGGGATCCACACAGAGGGATGTCAGGGAATTAGAGACATCATTTCATCCTAAAGGAGATCTGAGGGATCACTGACTTCAACCTTTTTTTTTTCATGATGAATAAACAAAGTCCTGAGAATAATACAATTTGCTCTGGGTCTCTTGCTAAGAAGCTGAATCTACGGGACCAGCAGATGGCATAATGGTTATGTCACCAGATAGATGACCGTGGTTCTAGTCCCAGACCCAGCAGCTTGAAACTCAGGGCATGTGCATGTGCATACATGCCCAAAATTCTGTAAACTAAGTTAAATAAAGTTTCAGGAAAAAAAAATATTTCAGAAGTAGATTACAGGACACTTGTGACTAGATTTTAGCTTTGTCCATATTTTAGTTTTAACACATTTTGTGAATCAATAAAATAAGGAAAAAGTTGGAAGGGAGAGAGGGAGGAAGGAAAAAAGTAAAAGTAAGCTTAATTGACAAAAAAATGAGAAGCTATTTGCTGATAAGTTATAGAGTAATATCTTTGGCTTGACTGACATGCATAGTATTTGTGCTGGAAAAAGAAATGTTGTACACTGTAAAGATGTGATTAAATGTAAATAAATAAATTAATTTTTAAAAATAGCAAATGGGGGTAATCCAGCAAGGAGATATAACGCTTGTAAATATCTATGCACCCAACTCAGATGCACCTAAATATGTGAAGGAAAGACTGCTGGAGCTAAAAGGAGAGATAGGGAGAAATACGATAATTGTTGGAGATCTCAACACCCCATTATCTCCTTTAGACAGATCTTCTAGGCAGAAAATAAGTAGAGAGATACAGGACCCAAATGATACTATAAATTGAATGGGCTTGACAGATATCTATAGAACTTTCTACCGTAAGTCCACAACATATACATTTTTCTCACCCCGGCATGGAACCTTTTCAAAGATTGACCATATGTTAGGACAAAATCAAGCCTTTACAAATTCAAAGGCATAGAAACTATATCCAACATCTTCTCTGACCATGATGGAATTAAACTTAAGATTAATTTCAAGAAACACCCTCGAAAATACACAAACACATGGAAACTGAACAACCTACTTCTGAATGACTTCTTCACTACTGAAGAAATTAAGTCTGAAATTTTTAAAAAATCAAAAAATGGGACCAGCGGGTGGCGTGGTGGTTGGGGTGCTGGACACTCCCACATGGCTGACCATGGTTCGAGTTCCGGACCTGGTGGCTTACTTTCTCACTTTCTCTCTCTCTGGTCAAATTAAAATAAAATAAATGAATAAATTAAATTAAAATAATTTAAAAAATGAGTACACAAGTTTCCATAATCTATGGAACACAGCAAAAGCAGTCATAAGAGGGACATTCATAGCAATTGGAGTAAACAAAGACTTCTTAAATAAGACTCTCAAAGCACAGGCAATAATCCCTAAAATAGACAAGTGGGACTATATCAGACTAAGAAGTTTCTGCACAGCAAAGGACACAGTAACAAGCATGAATCAACACCCCTCAGAATGGGAGAATATTTTTGTTAAATATGCCTCAGACAAGGGACTGATAACAAGAATACACAGGGAACTCAAGCGCCTTGCACGAACAACAACAACAACAAAATGATTAACCCAATTAAGAGATGGGGAAATGAGCTGAACAAAAATATAAGGAAGACATATGAACAGCCAAAAAGCATCTGAGGAAATGCTCAATATCCCTCATCATCAGGAAGGTGCAGATGAAAACCACAATGAGATACCATGTAACCCCTGTCAGAATGGCAAAGATTAAAAATATAAAATGTGATAAGTGTGGCGGGGATGTGGTGAAAAGGGAACTCTCCTACACTGTTGGTGGGAATGTAAACTGGTTAAGACACTGTGGAGAACACTATAGAGGTTCCTCAAAGATCTAAAAATAGAACTACCATTTGACCCAGCAATCCCACTTCTGGGTATCTACCCAAAGGACAGGAAAATGCTCAGTTGGAAAAGCACTTGCACATCAATGTTTATTGCAGCATTATTCACGATCACCAAGACATAGAACCAACCCAAATGTCCACAAACAGATGAATGGATTGAAAAAGTGTGGCATATATACTCTATGGAATACTACTCAGCCATAAAAAAAAGACCCTGGCATTTGATAGAAAGTGGTCAGATATGAAGGATCTATTGCTGAGTGAAGTAAGCCAAGATATGAAAGAAAGATATTGTATGTATCCACTTAATAAATACCGACTATCCGCACTCTATGGTAGAGATCAAAATATTGGAGGACATAAAAGCAGTGAAAATAGTTAAAGAGTAGGGACCAGCAGTTAGCATAATGGCTATGTCGCTGGACTCCCATGTAGTACACTGCGGTTCGAGTCCCGGACCTGGTGGCTTAAACTCAGGCCGGGCGCGTGTGCATACATGCCCAAGATCCTGAAAGAAGAATGGAGGAGAAGGGATTGCGGCATGGCCATCCCCTCTGGGGGGTGATTTCTTGCTTTCTATCTCTCTGTCTCTCTCTGTCTTTCTGGCGAGCACACATGCCCAATAAGAAAAAACCTTTACAAAAAAAAAAAATAGTTAATGAGGATAAGACAGTGTGGAATGGGATGGGAGAAGAGAAGAGTATAGAGAAAGATAGCAAGAGAACAAATAGTAAGGCGGGACATTAGTAGGACACAGATATAGCTTATTACCTGTTGATGATGACCCGTATAGTGTTTTCAACTAGATTGGTCTGAGAAGTATTTCATGATGGGTAAAGTCTTTTTACGAGCAAAATGAGAAATAGCAATTGACTGTTTAAAAAAAATAATTGGAATAAAATAATGACAATGATGATCGGGAAAAATAATGAAAAGCTACTGGATGATGAAATGGGAATTTTAACGTCTCTGTATTGACTGATATGCATGGTATTCCTTCTGGAAAAAGAAACGTAATACACTGTAAAGTTACATGTGATTCAATGTAATATAAACAAGATTATGATGATAATAAATTTAAAAAAGGATAACTTAAAAAAAAAACAATTATGACCTTGTAATGTCCACCCCGCCTCTGCCCCCATGGATTACGTGAGATAGCATGTGTTGGGAAAGGGAGGAGACAGCATTTGACTTGGCTCTGACTGGTAATGAGTTTTGGCCAAGGAAGGCTATTCCAGGTGGAAGGAAGAGGAGGAACAAAGCCCTGGAAAGCTCAGGGAAGGGGACCGTTTTAGTCATAGCAAAGTGGCTTCAGGGGATGTTAAGACTGCTGGCTTCCAAGGGTCAATCTCTCAAGGAGCCAGAGACGGATGGCTTCCGGATTCTGCTTTCCTTCCCTGAGGACAGTGCCAACAAACGTCAATTAGAGATATTGTTTTAGGTTGTGAAATGTTAATAATTACCCACTGGGCAAAAGCCTCCACTGGCAACACAGAGCAGGACATTCTTTCAATTCTCTGGGCCAGCCAGTTCCTTCTGTCTCATTACAACTTTAGAAAGCTTCAGTTCTTCAAATGAAACGTATGGCAATTTTACTAATACTTTCAAGTCAGGTTTAATTAGAGATGTGTACAAAAATGGAAGTAAGCGCCTTGTACTGAGATTTCCAAAGAACAGAACTTGAGACTGTCTGAGGTAAATTCTCAGATTTCTTTCATTAGCTTTATTTTTAAGTATTAAACTAACTGTTATAAAGACGTTTCACTAAATTTGTAGTCTCCACCTCAGCCTCTTCTGGAATTCTTCCTGGCAGAGTACGTGTGTATGTGGGGGGAGGGGTCCATCTTCTACCATATCCTGGTCAAATGATGGGGCCAGTCTCCTTTTAAAACCTTTGCCTCCTCCTCAATCTACTGCTGGATTGCCACAAAGTTCTTCCTAAAACACCAACATGAGTTCTGAGTGGGTGGCATTGATTCAAAAGGGAATCAGTTGTAGGGAAAGGAAGAGGTTCCAAGGTTAGTTTACAGAAGCAAAATGAGCTAGGTAAGTAAATTTAGAAAGCAAAGCACATGTAAAAAGAGACCAACAAAATAGGGTGAGCAAGCTGGCAGAGTGGGGTGATTTGCGTACCCTCATTCTCAGGAAGAAGGGGAGTCAAAAATACAGTGAGAGGGACCAGCAGTTGGCATAATGGCTATGTCGCTGGACTCCCATGTAGTCAACCGCAGTTCGAGTCCCAGACCCGATGGCTTAAACTCACACTGGGAGCGTGTGCGTGAGTGCCCAAGATCCCGAGAGGAGAACGGAGAAAGGATTGCAGCATGGCCATATCCCTGGGGGGGGGGGGGGGGGTTGATTTTTCACTTTCCGTCTCTCTGTCTCTCTCTTTCTGGTGAGTACACACACCCTATAGCAAAAACCTCTCGGAAAAAAAAAAAAATACAGTGAGAGTTTGGGCAAGGATTATGGTTTCCAAAAAGGCTGATATGACCCTCTGGTTGCCCTGGAGACAAGTCCAGCCCCCTCATATGACAGTGATGTAACAAAGAAACACTGCACAAATAAGCAGGCAGTAATGGGGTGGGGGCAACATGCACTCCAGTTTGCACCATCATGAGGAAGGACTCTGGGTGGGGGGTTTGGCAGGTGCTGTGTACCACTAATAAAGGATAGGCCATGAGGGGAAGGATCCGAAGCACTCTGGGTACAGCACAGCCCGCTGCTCTGATTCCGCCTGCCAGCAGCATCGCCTGGGAGTGACTGTGGGCTATAGAAAGTGTTCGTTTGTCTTCTGTTCGCCTGGGAGAACTGGCCGGAGGTCACAGCTTGCTAGTTACATCCCTACTCTTGCCGCAGTGTCCCAGAAGGTACGGTGGGTACGAAGTGTCACAGTGATCACCACTACTATCTGCGTACAGTCCTCCACGGGCTCCCACCCTGCAGAATGAAGCTCACACTCTTCATAGGAACCCCAAGGCCCTAGAGGATCACTTCCTGCCTTCCTCAGGCTTGCTCCAGCTCAGAACACCTGCCTTACAGACAGCCTGGCCATGCCCAGGGCCACCTCTGCTCTCTGTGTTCAGCTCCCAGGGCTCTGCATGGTCATGACCTTTACTGGGAACAACTCCCTTTAACCAGCACCTTCAAAGTGTAGTTTAAGGTCCCCTGGGGTCCCTGAGCCTCTTTCAGAGGATTGTGAAGTCAGAACTATTTACATAATAGCATTAATGTTTATTTTTTATGCTTTCATTCTCTCCTGAGTGTCTAGTATACAAAACATAAGGCCAGTAGATTGTGTAGCAGTTGCGTTTCTGGACTCCCGCATAATCAACTGCAGTTCGAGACCTGGACCTGATGGCTTGAAAATCACATCAGTCGCATCTGCGTGTGTGCCCAAGATCCCCAGAGGAGAATGAAGAAGGGATTGCACTGTGGCCACCCCCCAGGGGTAATTTCTCACTTTTTCTTTCACTGTCTCTCTCTCCAGCGAACACACATACCCTAAGGCAAAAAGCTCTTTAAAAAAAAAAAAGAAGAAGAATGCAAGACATTCATTGCTGGGCCAGCTGGTGGCAGGATGGTTAAGGTGACTGGATTCCACATGGCTGACTGCAAGCAGCTTGAAAAACATGCTGGGTGTGTGTGTGTGCATGCCCAAAATCCTGAGAGAATGGAGAAGAAGGGATTGTGGCAAGGCAGCGCCCCAGGGGGATGATTTCTCACTTTCCTTCTCTATCTCTCTTTCTGTCTCTCTCTGACAAGTGCAGGCACCTTATGGCAAACAAAGAAAAAAGAAAAAAGTTTATTGCTATGGTTTTAGATTCTATGTTTACAACTAACCTTTGAGAATTACTGATTGTCAAGTTTTGGTGTAGTATCAAAGAAAATCCACAATTATCTGAAAAAGCTATTAAAATATTCCTTTTTCCAGCTATTTATCTATGCAAGGCCATCCTTTTTACATGCAGTCTAACCAAAGCAACATTTCATGACAGATTGAATGAATGAGAAATGAAAATTCCACAATCTTCATTTAAGCCAGATATTAATGGTCTTTCTCATTACATAAGATGGCAGGTGAAAAAGCTGAGAAGTGGGATACTAAGGAAAAGAAACCTGAAGCCAAGAAAGCTAACGCCAGTGGCAAGGTTAAAAAAAGCGACCCCAAGGCTAAAAAGCCCAAGAAAGGGAAGCCCCCTCGCCATAACCCCGTCCTAGTCCGTGGCATTGGCAGTTACTAGGATCTGCCATGTGTTCCAGGAAGGCCTATACAAGAAGAAATACTCGGCCACCAAATCCACGATGGAAAAGAAAAAGGAGAAGATTCATGCCACTTTCTCAAAACTAATTGGTGGGGACAAGAATGGTCATCCCTGGGTGGTTAACTTCACAAAATGCCTAGGTATAATCCTACTGAAGATGTGCCTCAAAAGCTGCTGAGCCACAGCAAAAAACCCTTCAGTCAGCATGTGAGAGCTGCGAGCCAGCATCACTCCTGGGACCATTCTGGTCATCCTCACTGGACGCCACAGAGGCAAGAGAGTGGTTTTCCTAAAGCAGCTGAGCAGGGGCTTGCTACTTGTGACTGAGCCTCTGGTCCTCAATCAAGTTCCACTGCGTAGAACACACCAGAAATTTGTCATCACCACCTCCAAGAAAATTGATATTAGCAAGTAAAAATTTCCAGACACCTCACTGATACTAATTTCAAGAAAAAGAAGCTGTGGAAGCCCAGACACCAGGAAGATGAGATCTTCAACACAGGGAAGGAGAAATACAAGATTATAGAGCAGCACAAGGTTGATCAGAAAGTTGTGAACTCACAAATTTTACCAAAAATCAAAGCTATTCCTCAGCTCCAGGGCTACTTCTGATCTGTGTTTAGCCTTACAAATGGAGTTTATCCTCACAAATTGATGTTCTAAATGTCTTGCCAAGAACCTAATTAAATAACTGAATATTAAAAATATAGAGAGAATGGTACCATTCTTCTCACTAATTTTAAATATTGAGAAAGTATAATTTTTATACAAATAGTTCATATTAACATGCTGAGGATGTATTATTATTCTTAAATTGACTAACAAATATTTTAAAAATTTCTCCATTTTAATTTCTGATCTAGTAAATACTAACAGATATAACTCATTTAAATAAAAGCTCTTTGGGATCCTCATTCATTTTTGAATACAAAAGAAAGGGTCCTGAGACCAAAAGCTTAAAAACCACTGCCTTGGGGGCCAGCAGGCCGTGTGGAGGTTAAGGCACTAGACTCCCACATGGCCAACTGGGTGGTTTGAGGCCTGGGCCCAACGGCTTGGAAAACACCAGGTGCATGCATGTGTGTGCCCAAAATCCCAAAAAGAGTGAGAAATGAAGGAGAAGGGACACCAGCATGATTGTCCCCCTTGGGGAGTGCTTTTTCGCTTTCTCTCCCCTTTCCCCACAACGACTGCACTGCCCTCTGGCTATTTTTATAAAATAAATAATAACCCGCTGCCTTGCACTGAGTCCACCTAGCAGGCAGAGTCCAGAGGTAATGGAGATATGCTTCTGCTGTCAAACAATGATTCCACCAAAGTAATGATCGTTTTGCATGCCTGCCCCAGCAGTACGTGTCTCCTCCACGTGCATGCAGTACGTGGAGGAGACACGTACTGCTGGGGGCTATTCATCTTAAATCCCCCTCCCAACCATCCCTCGCCCCTCTGGCACGGAGTAGAAATTTCTGACAAATGAATGTGGTAAGACCTAAGTCCATATGGACAGATGGCACAGGCTGTTGAGTGAGTTGCCTACAAAAAACCCACATATGAATAAATACGTATTTTTCTCCACTGGCTCAAGCTGTTACTGAGACTTTAACCTGAATTGGGACATAAAATAGAAACATGAAAGAAAACCAGATAACTCAGACAAAAAAATTTTCCTAAGGAACAACTCTTTTGTTTCCACTCTACTAACCCTTCAGAGACACCCTTAACAGGAAGTAATTAGTGAAATATGAGGGTACTTCAAGAAATGTGTGAAAAAATGGAATTGAAGTATGAGTTTATTTCGGTGCAAAAATTTTGAAATCTATGCCTTTTGCGCGAACTTTTTGAAGACCTCCTCATATATCATGTTAGTGGGTGTCATAAATACAACCAAAATGATTTATCACAAAAAAGTGAAGGACCAGCAGTTAGCATAATGGCTATGTCGCTGGACTCCCATGTAGGCAACCGCGGTTCGAGTCCTGAACCCGGTGGCTTAAACTCACGCCGGGCGCGTGTGCGTGTGTGCCCAAGATCCCGAGAGGAGAATAGAGGAGAAGGGACTGCGGCATGGCCATCCACCCTGGGGGATGATTTCTTGCTTTTTATCTCTCTCTGTCTTTCTGGCGAGCGAACGTGCCCTAGAGCAAAACCCTCTCAAAAAAAAAAAAAAAAAAAAAAAAAAAAAAAAAAAAGTGAAGCACGGCCTAGGCAATGGCCTGAAGATAAAAATTAAAAGCCAAGAAGATAAATACATATAAAAACATAAGATGCCATGTCTAAGAAGGAAGAGGAGGTTCTAGGATCAGGGCAAGGATCAGCAATGAGCATGGCTTTTCCATCTGTTCCCTGTCAAAGACCCAAAGCAGATACACTTGAGAACCCAGGCCTTGGCTGCAGCGCATGCCTCACCCAATCACAATTCTTACGATTCTCACCCAACCACATTCATAAGCCAAGCAGCTCTCCAGCACATCTGGGAGTGACTGCTTGCTCACTCGGAGTAGACGTAGTGGCGCTGCAGGTCTGCTCCGGTCCCCATCACAGGGCAAGCAGACTGCCCTGCCTCATCCTCCTCCTTGTCCCTGACACAATCTCAGCAAAATGAGAAAAGGCAGGCCGGGTGTGGGGTCTGATGCCTTTGGCAGAATAGGCTTCTAGTTCTTGTCTCAGAAGACAAGGGCTTGGTGACCTATCACCAGAGCCGAGATTAGCGCAGAGGAGGAAGCAGTGTGTGTGTGTGTGTGTGTGTGTGTGTGCGTGTGTGTGTGTGTGTGTGTGAGACACAGAGAGAGAGAAAGAGACTTGGAGCCAAGAGAAGGAGTGTGCTTCTGCAGGTTACTGTGTGGTAGTTCTTCCAGAAGGCAGACCCAACACAACTGTGCTGTCATTGCTGGTGACCCAGAAATCGGGCATTTCCAGTTATACATATGCTCAACATTCTGAAGCCTGTTTTCATAAACCCTTTAATCATCATACCAAACATTTCCCAGTCCTTTTCATATTAGCGAAAGTCTCCCATTTATATCACTATGGAAACGGAGACTCTCAGGAGCTGAACACATCAAAGGTCCAGTATCATTGGGGTCATCATTTCATCAATATCAGTAAAGATTCTGACCTCTCGAAATAGGGCTGTTGGGGGACCAGCAGTTAGCGTAATGGCTATGTCGCTGGACTCCCACGTAGTCGACCACAGTTCGCGTCCCGGACCCGGTGGCTTAAACTCACGCCGGGCGCGTGTGCGTGCGTGCCCAAGATCCTGAGAGGAGAATGGAGGAGAAGGGATTGGGGCGTGGTCATCCCCCCTGGGGGGTGATTTCTCGCTTTCTGTCTCTCTGTCTCTCTCTGTCTCTCTGTCGAGCGACGTGCCCTATAGCAAAAACCTCTCCAAAAAAAAAAGAAAGAAAGAAATAGGGCTGTTGGGTTCCTTTAGTCCCTGATTGTCATTTTAAGTGCTAAGGTGATCAGGTCACTGAGCACTTCCCTCTATAGCCTTCACAGAGAGTCAAATCCTAATGGTTGACCAACAAAATATAGACATAAAATACAGTTTTAGAGAACTTCATAGAATGATTGTTGTAAAGCTATCACTTACTGCATACATTTACATAGATTGCCTCATTTACTCTTCAAGATAATGTTCCAGGGTTGGCATTAGTATTCCCATTTTATAGAGGAGGAAATTGAACCTCAGAAAGGTTCGATTGTTTTTGTACACACAGCTGGTCAATGACAAAGGTAAGACTTGAACCAGGTCTATGCCAAAACTCATTCTCTTTCCACTGGCCAACCTTTCTGCCATCTTCACATCAGGCTTATCAGAGCCCATGTTTAGAACCAGCCAATTTATATTTATTCCATGCTTTTTCACGACATTTCCTTCTCTTGGGGAGCATTTTTTCTTTTGGAAAAAAAATCTGAAGGAAACATGTTTGCTGGATCAGAACAATAACCCTCTGACATTTTCCATTCCTAATATCTTGATTCGGATCATAAGGTCCACACCTCTCTGTTCCCCATGCTGCCATGCGGGAAAGCATTATTAAAGATTTTGCCACAAAATCCAATAAAACATTTCTCCTAACACCCTTGTCCAGATAAGTCCAAAAAGGTCCTTCTCAGATGAAAAATCCTGTCCTACAAACTAGAAAAAAGTCATGGGCCTCAGATTAAATGGCAGTCTTTAAAACAGAAGAGGTTTCATTTTAATTCTGTACAACTGCACCCTCAAGTTTAGATGCAGTCATTCCCAGTGAGATCTCTGGACCCCAGAACATCCCACAGAAGGCCCAGGGACACGGGAGCTCCCTAGCTAACGCCCTTCCCTCCCTTTCCAGTCTGGGACCTCCCTCAGCCCCCCACACCTGCCCACCTCTGCAGGCGGGCCCCTCACTCACCTAGCAGGGCCGTCTGGGGGTGGGTCCAAGTATGTCTGCCTCTAGAGATGGACCTGGCGTGGGGCCGCTCCCTGGCCTCAGCAGGGAGGAGGACCTGCCCAAGGATCAGCAGAAAGCAGCCCACCAGAATCTTCTCCATTTTCAAGAAAAGGAAGCGGGGCAAGTCTGTGAGAAACATAACACGAGAAGGGGCACAGTGAGATTTTTGGGTCTCCCAGAACTCAATGCTGCAGACTCACCAGCCCTTTTCAGGTTTCAAACACGCCACTTACACTCAAAATGCCATTTGTGTGCTTGGTCCTTAGCCCCCATGAGTAGGTTCTTCTAGCATAGTGCCAGCAGGCATGCATACTTGGAATTTTTCATCACTTTAGTCATTATAAGATTGACTAAAGGGCCAGCCAGGTGGTGTAGTAGTTAGGGCAACTTGATCCTACATCGCCGACTGTACTGTCCAAGTCCTGGACCCAGCAATTTGGGAAACACATCAGGCAAGTGTGGGTGCCTGCGAGCCCAGGATCCCAAGAGGAGAATGGAGGAGAAGGGACTCTGGTGTGGCCTTACCCCCTAGGAGTGATTTCTCACTTTCTGTGTGTGTGTGTGTCTCTGGTGCACACGTGCACCCTATTGCAAACTCAAAAAAAATTGAATGGAGAACCTGAGAGGGAAAAAAATCTATCCTAAAGTTTCTTAACATTTAAGTCTATTATCAATTATTTATAGTCACATTCTATGTCTCAGACTTGAAAAATGAAAAACAGGAGCAAGATGGTGGTACAGTGGTAAAACATACAGCTCTTCAAGGCTGATGAATATTGGAAGGGTCCAGGTTCGTGTCCAGGGTCCTTCTTGAGTAAGCCAGGCATACACCCACATATGCCCACCATCCACAGCTGGTTGAAGCTGGGGTGGATTGTGGTCAAGATCCTCTTGGAGAGTTGTTTCTTTCTTGGTCATAGAAGAAATAAATAAACTTAAAAAGGAAAAACCACATCTGAGAATTCCAAGTAATAATATTCCTTTAGTCTAATAATAATAGCAGATGGCACAAATTAAGGTACATCAATTTCCCAAGAAATTTATATATAACTGACACAGAGCGATAAGACAGCATCACAGAGCCAGCCTCCGAACCTCCCAAGCTCCCTGCCTCCCAGCCTCCTTTCTTCATTTATTAAGAGGGAGTGTGGTGCAATGGTTAGGGCTTGGCCCCTATACTAAACTAAACGTGTGTGTCAGGCGCTATTCTACATGTTTTACATGTACTCACTCAAGTAACTAATATTGTTTCTGTATTCTCAGAAAGCTCCAGAAGGTTAAATAACCTGTCCAAGGTCATACACAGCAAGTGCCAGAGCCAGGATTCAAACCCACGGTGAGCAGGCCAATTTGCCAACGCATTACTTAGAAAAAAAATTTAATCAACTGAAAAGTCGAACCCCCAGAAGTCAATTCATAAAAGGCTATAGCCATTTCAGAGACATGGACAGGGCACAGGCAGGGCATGGGCAGGGTGGGGGCTGGGTCAGGAACCATTTCCCAAAACTTAAAAAAACTGTTCTGTAATTCAGTGAGCTGTTTGTTCAGCAAATTGTTTTCAGGAATTGACCTGGAGATGAACCTAGGCCTGTCGACTTTCAAAGCCCACAGTTTTTCACACTTGCAGAATTGAGCTAGCTCACTCTTCACTACACTTTAAAATTATATTAAATATAGTGTATGTTTATCCAGCACTTACTATTGATATGTGCCAGCCACTGAGCCAAGTGCTTTCAATGTAGCGAGTGACTTAATCCTTACAGGAACTGAGACATTAAATAATTTACACAAGGTTATGCAGCTCAAGAACAGTAACGCTCCTGAATCCCTTTGTTAACAATTTAAACCCCACACTAATGGGGCTTTAACACTGAGATTTCTTTGCTAAAAGAAAGAAAACTTAATTTTTTTTGAGGTTTTTGCTATAGAATGCACGCACCAGAGACAGTAACAAGAAAAGTGAGAAGTCGTTCCCCAAAAAATCCCTCCTCCATTCCCCTCCTGGGTTTTGGGCATGCGCGCGTACACACACACACACACACACACACACACACACACACACACGGCGTGATTTTCAAGCCTCCAGGTCTGAGCCTCAAGCCACAGTCAGCCATTGGGCATTCGGCACCATAACCAATATGCCACCTGCTGGCCCTGCCTTCTCTAACCTTTTTTTTTTTTAAGAATTATTTAATCTGGGGACCAGCGGGTGGCATAGTGATTAAGACTATGCCAAATGGCTGACCACAGTTCAAGTCCTGGACCTGGTGACTTACTTTCTCACTTTCCCTCTCTCTCTCTCTGTCTCTGTGTCTCTCTCTGGTGAGTACATGGGACAGTAGCAAATTCTAAATAATAATAATAATAACAAAGATAAATAAAATATTCTTTTTTAAAAAAAGAATCACTTAATTTTATTTCTTTCTCTAATCTTAAACATACTATTTTCACCTTCCTTGGTATTTATCACCTTATTTTATATGACACTATAAATGTATTTATCACATCACTTATATGTGATTTATTTGTGTATGTGACTGCTTTTTTTCTTTCTACTTATTTTTTCTATAGGGTGTAGGGCCAGAGAAAGACAGAAAGAGAGAGGGAAAGTGAAAAGGCACCCTCCAGGAAGGATGACCACACCATAATCCCTTCTCCTCCATTCTTCTCTCAGGATTTTGGGCACACACACACACACACACACACACACAAGCCCAGCATGTTTTTATGTTTAAGAATCATTTTATTTAACTTTATTTATTATTATTATCATTATTATTTTTCAGTTTGATCAGAGCGAGACAGAGAGAGAGAGAGAGGAAGTGAGAAAGCAAGCCACCAGGTCCGAGACTTGAACCGTGGTCGGCCATGTGGGAGTCCAGCGCCTTTAACCACCATGCCACTTGCCAGCCCCATGCCCAGCATGTTTTAAGTCCAGGACTCGAATGCTCAGTTGTTCATGTGGGATCCAGCTGTCTTAACCACCATACCACAGGCTGGCCCTGCTTTTTTTTTTCTTTTTAAACAAGATTTTCCTAAGTCATAATCCTCCTGCCTCAGCCTGCGGAGAAGCTGAGAATTTAGGCACATGCCACCACACCAGCTTTTTAGGGTGGGCCGGAAATTGGACCAGGGTTTCCCATCAGCCTCAGCCAGCCAAGCAACAATACCCAGCATGCACCACCATGACTGAGCCTGATTTATCATTTTAATACTAACCTTATTCCTCCAAATTGAGCAAGTGCAAAGTCTACATTTATTTCAAAGTTTATACAACATTTTTTAAAGAATTATTTATTTAATGTGATTTATTATTATTATTATTTAATTTTACCAGAAAGATATAGAGAGAGAAGGAAAGGGAAAATGAGAAAGTGAGCTGCCAGGTCTGGGACATGAACCATGGCTGGCCATATGGTAGTCCAGTGCCTCAACCACCGCACCATCTGCCAGCCCCATACAATATGTTAAGGCTCATTTCAATCCTAACACATCTGGACTTAAGTCAAACATTTAAGCCATGATGTGGTAGATAATTACCAATTTTTAAAAAAGAAACAAGTATCATTGCATACGGTTTGTGTTTACTGCGTTTTCGTTTTCAGTCACTGTTGCTCAGGGCACAGAGGACAGGTGAAGGGTAGGGACTTAAAAAGAAAAAATAAATAAATAAGCACAGGTTGAGTATCCCTAAACTGAAAACCTGAAACCTGAAAAGCTTCAGAGTCTGAAAATTTGAGCACTAAAATAATGGTACAGGTGGGAAATGTCATACTGTGTTTAGGCCTAGATCCCATCTCCTAGATATCATATGTGCGCAAATATTCCATAATCCAAAAAGTTTCAAAATCCCAAACACTGCTGGTCCTAAGCATTTCAGATATTCAGATAAGGGATGCTCAACCTGTACTTTTAGCTGTCTAACCTTGAGCAGTTACTTACCCTTTCTTCACTCGATTTCCTCATCTTTTTTTTTTTTTCTTAAGAGAGATTTTTGCTATGGGGAACGTGTGCTTGCCAGAGAGACAGAGAGAGGGGAAGTGAGAAATCATCCCCCAGTGGGGATAGCCATGCTGCAACGCCTTCTCTCTTCCATTCTCCTCTTGGGATTTTGGGCATGAACGCACACACGCCCGGCATCAGTTTCAAGTTGCCAGGTCCGGGACGCCAACCACGGTCAGCCATGTGGGAGTCCAGCACCCCAACCACTACACCACAAGTTTACTCATCTTTAAGTTGAAGATAGGACTAGGACAGGCTGTTGCATGAAATATATATACACGTGCAAGACTGGAGGCACTGGAGGACTGGAGGAAGGGGATTGTGATAGGAAGAAACCCGTGGAGGGTACTCATCTGTCTTTCCTTCTTTCTCCCTTCCTCTCTCTCATGTGCATGTTCACACACTCTATCATGAATAAAAGGGAAAGTAAGAAAAATGGGGACTACCAGGTGATGGGGTGGTTAAGGCACTGGATTCTACAAGGCCAACTGCGTGGTTCAAGTTCCGGACCCAGCAGTTTATAAACATGGCTGGCACGTGCATATGCATATGCATGCCCGAAATCCCGAAAGGAGAATGGAGAAGGGATTGCAGCATGGCCATCCTCCCTGGGGGGCGTTTTCTCACTTCCCTCTCTGTCTCTTTTTGGTGAGTGCACGCCTCCTATAACAACAACAACAACAACAACAACAGGGGCTGGCAAGTGGCATGGTGGTCAAGGGCGCTTTACTCCCACATGGTCAACCATGGTTCAAGTCCCAGACCTGGAGGCTTGCTTTCTCACCTTCTCTCTCTCTCTCCCCCTCTCTGGTCCAATTTAAATAAATAAATAAAGTTAAATAAAATTTTTTTAAAAAAAAACACGGCAAAATGGTGCCTTCACTTTGGAAAATAATTTGTCAGTCTCTCATAAAGTTAAATACACACTTGCTTGGGGCTGGCAGGTGGTGTGGTGGCTAAGGTGGCTAGACTCTCACATGGTTGACCGTTGTTCAGGTCCTGGACCTGGCAGCTTGTTCTCTCACTTTTCCTCTCACTCTCTGTCTCTCTCTGGTAACATTAAAAAATAATAATAATAAATAAAATAAAATAATCTTTTTAAAAAGCTAAATATACACTTGCCAAAGGACACCAGTAGTCCCCATTCACCCAAGGCTACCCATTCTTTAGCACTAAATGCCCTGCATCCTGGGAAATACTTTAGCCCTGAGCAAGCTGGATATTCTGTGCCCTACCCATGATTCTGATCCTAGACATTTACCCAAAAGGACAACACATCCACATAAAAACTTGTACTCAGATATCCAAAAAAGCCTTGTTTGCAAAAGTTAAAATCTAGAAACAGATATCCAAAGAAGCCTTATTTGCAAAAGTTAAAATCTGGAAACAATCCAAATGTCCATCAGTTAATGAACAGATAAATTATGGTACATCCATATAATAGAATCATATTCAGCAACTAAAGAAACGACTGGGGCTGGCAGGTGGTGTGATAGTTGAGGTGCTGGACTCCCACATGGCCAACCACAGTTCAAATCCCAGACCTGGAAGCTTGCTTTTTTACTCTTCCTTTCTCTATTTCTCTGTATCTGTCTGGTCAAATTAAAATATAATAACAACAAATGGAATTAAGTAACTAAATCATTATTTTTTTAAAAAGAAATTATCGGGAACCAGCAGTTAGCATAGTGGCTATGTCACTGGACTCCCACGTAGTTGACCGCGGTTTGCGTCCTGGACCCAGTGGCTTAAAACTCACGCCGGGCGCGTGTGTGTGCGTGCCCAAGATCCCGAGAGGAGAGTGGAGGAGAAGGGATTGCGGCATGACCATCCTCCCTGGGGGGTAATTTCTCGCTTTCTGTCTCTGTCTCTCTCTCTGTCTATCTGGCAAGCGCATGCGCCCTATAGTGAAAACGTCCCCCCCCCAAAAAAAAAAAACAGAAATTATCTACTGGATGAATATTGAAGTAATTATGCTGTGTCAGAACAATCAGACACAAAAATTATCACATACCGAACTACTCTATTTATATGACATTCAATAAATGGCAAAATTATATAACAAAAGGCAGATCAGTGGTTCCAGGCGCTAGCAGTGTGAAAAAGGGATCACCTATGAAGGGGCATCAGGCACATTGGAAAGATAATGGAAATGTTTTCATTATGATTATGTGTGACCTACACATTTGTCAAATTTATTAAATTGCACACCTAAAATTGATGAATGTTACTGTATGCAAGTTTACCTTCAAAAATACTGTTTTTAAAAAAATATAGGGCTGGGAACCAGCAGTTAGCGTAATGGCTATGTCGCTGGACTCCCACGCAGTCGACCACGGTTCGCGTCCCGGACCCGGTGGCTTAAAACTCACGCCGGGCGTGTGTGCGTGCGTGCCCAAGATCCCGAGAGGAGAATGGAGGAGAAGGGATTGTGGTGTGACCATCCCCCCCTGGGGGGTGATTTCTCGCTTTCTGTCTCTATGTCTCTCTCTGTCTGCCTGGCGAGCGCACGCGCCCTATAGCGAAAACCTCTCCAAAAAAAAAAAAAATATATAGGGCTGGTCTGTAGAGCAGCAGTTAAGGACTTTATATAGTGAGCTAGATCTCATGTGGCTTACAGCAGTTCAAATCCTAGTCCCAGGACCTGGCAGGTGGTGTGGTAGTTGAGGCACTAGACTCCCATATAGCCAACTGTGGTTCGAATCCCAGAACTGGCGGCTTGCTTTCTCACTTTCCCTTTCTGTCTTTCACTGATCAAATTAAAAAATAATAATAAGTAAATAAAATTAAATAAATGATTCTTAAAAAAAAAAAAAAAAATCCCAGCTCCAGTAGCTTGAAAGGCATGGTGGGCATGTACCTGTGTGTCCCAAATCCTGACAGGATGCAGAAATGGAGGAAAAAGGATTGCAATGTGACCACGCTTCAATGAGGGGTGTTGGATCCCACATGGTCAACTGCACAGTTCAATTTTCAGACTCAGAGGCTTGAAAAACATGCTGGGTGCATTTGCAAGCTTGCCCAGAATCCCGAGATGGGGGAGGAGAAGGGACTACAGTGCAGTCACTCCAGGTAGAGGGTGATTTCTCACTTTCTCTCTCTACCCCTCCCCACTTTGTCACTGTCTGGTACACGCACCCTATAGCAAAAACTAAAGCAAAAAATGGTCAACCATGGTTTGAGTCCTGGACCTGGTGACTTGCTTTCTCACTCCCCCCCCCCTCTCTCTGCCTCTCTGTGGTCAAATTAAAAAATAATAAAATAAATAATTCATTAAAAAAAAACAGTATGGCAGGTATTAACATCAAACTAGTAGATTTTAAAAATACAATGACAATGAAACAAGAAAAAAGCAAGTAAGTGCATGTACCTATCCCAATGGTTGTTTCTCAATTTGGCACTTACAGGTTTTAGCATTGACGGCCAGGCGCCGTTTCTAGCTGGAAAATGAAGCGATGTCTGAGAACAGTTCCTCACAGATGAGGACATGAGAAGAACTGTTATGCTGAGAAATAGAGGTCAATTCAATCCGAACAGATTCCATGAAGCCTTTGGGGGCATGGAAAGAATATTTTAAAATAATGCAAAGGCTTTGACTTTTGTTTTAGCATTTTTTTCCCCCTTTCCATGGGACAAAGAGTCTTTTTATTGAGCTCTATGGAGGGGGGTGGGGAAGAGAGAGAGGAGATTTTTCTGACCATCTTAGCTTTGGGTTTTTCAAAGCATCACAATTGTCAAGTAATCAATGGGCAAGTAGAATCTCTCCAGAGCCAACACTGTGCTGTGGCCCTGACATGAGAGGCCTGGCTCTTGACACCTGGGTGACCCCCACCTAACTGACTTAAGTCACTGGCCTTTAATTAGTCAGGTCTAAAATAAGAGGCATGGCCTAGAAGCTACACCTCCCAACCTAAACCAAACCACAGGCCTGTAAGACCCCCCTCCTGAAGAAGATGGCAAGGCATGCTCCCTGGCAGTACCTCTACCTCCAGACCAGAACAGAAAGGAGGCAGGGCACTAATAGCTATTAAGTGCCTTGGAAGGGCCAGGCACTTTGTACATTGTTAACTCATTTGAACCCTGCAATCATTTTTTTTTCTTTTTTTGGAGAGGTTTTTGCTATAGGGCAAGCCTGCAAATGCACCCAGCATGTTTTTGCAATCGCCAGAAAGACAGAGAGAAACAGAGAGATAGAAAGCAAGAAATCACCTCCCAGGGGGGATGGCCACGCAACAATCCCTTCTCCTCCATCCTCCTCTTAGGATCTTGGGCACACGCGCACACGCACCTGGCGTGAGTTTAAGCCACTGGGTCCGGGACGCGAACCGCGGTCGACTACGTGGGAGTCCAGTGACATAGCCATTACGCTAACTTCTGGTCCCTGAACCCTACAATCATTTTGTGAGGTGGATGAGTTACTAACTTCATGGATGGAACACTAAAATTTACACACAGTGCCAGCCCTGTGGCCTTAGAGGTTAAGGGAACTGGGTCCCATATGGCCAATTGCAATTCAAATCCGTTTCCAGTGCCTTGAAAAACATGCTGGTTGTGTGTGCATGCATGCCTGAAAACAAGACAGGATGGAGAAACTGAGGAGAAAGGATTGCAGTATGACCAGGTTGCGGGATAGGGTGTCACTCTGTCCCTCTCTCTCTCTCTCTGTCTCTTTCTAGTGAGTGTACATGCTTGCTCACAAAAACAAAAACGATTTACAGATGAAAAGATACTCTCCAAGACCTTTGAGCTAATTTATTGGCAAAGTCAAGATTCCACCCTTGTCGCCTCTCAGTCAGTCAGTCTACTTGTTAAAAAAAGAGACTTCCTCAGGGTCAGCAGATGGTGTAGCAATTATGTTGCTGGACTCCCACATGGTCAACCATGGTTCAAGTCCTGGACCCAATGGCTTCAAAAATCACACTGGGTGCATGTGCACGCATGCCTAAGATTCTGAGAGGAGAATCAAAGAGAAGGGATTGTAGTGTGGCCATCCTCCCTGGCAGCAGGGGGGTGGGGGGGAGGCGGTTATTGCTCACTTTCCCTCTCATGGTCTCTGTCTCTCTCCAGCAAGTACACATTCTCTAAGGCAAAAACTTCTTATAAAGAGAGAGAGACTTCCTCAATGCATAAGTTCTTAGAAATCATGTTCAAGAATTTTGTCCCTCTAAGATCTCTGTGTTACTGAGTATATATAACAACTACTTTACACCTTCACAGAGCAACATACAGTACTGCAGCTGCATGAGTCTCAGAGGCTGTACCTTCCTGTGTCCCAGAACCCCCATCTCTTGTGAATGGGAAGCCAACCTCAAAACGCAAGACCCTCCATGATTTTTCAGGCAGCTCTAAATGTGATACAACATTAAGTTCTCCTTAATGCTGACTTGACCTTGCCATCTGTAACTTCCTCCCAGTGGTGAAGTCTTCTTTACCAGCTCAGCCTGTCCAGACACAAACTCAGCCTCTCCCACTCAAGTCCTTTCACAGTTATGGTAAGCTAATCTCCTCAGCCATTCAGCACAGAAACTTGGAGCCTGTCTCTGTGTGTCCTCGGTATTCCCATCATATCAATAAGAGGACAAGCTCTGACCTTCCTGCCTCTGTATGGCTCATTCATCCAGGCCTCATGACTGTTCCCACTGCTGCAGCCAATGTCCTTTCTCACTCTTTCTCATCCAGACTCTTCCAGGAGCCTTAGAACTGCCCTCCCTGCCTTGGGTCCTCTTCATTAACCCTGTACTTCCAGTGGAACCTGTCCATGACCTCAATACATAATGTTACCATGAAAGCCCACTATGACTGACCACTGCCCACCTCTCCAACCATCAATTCCCTTGTTATCTTTTAGATAATAGTTTGTTCCCTAAAGTTCATGCTTTGAAATTTTGTCCCCAGTATAATGGCACTGGGAGAGAGTGAGAGGCTTAGTGGGTGGTGATTGAACCATGAAGGCATCATTTTCATGAATGGATTAATGATGTCTCACCAAGAACCGGTGAATTCTAACTCTTGCGAGAGGGGTTAGTTCTTACTAGAGCACATTGTTATAAAAGGAAGACAGCTTCCTCCATCTCTATCTCTACCTCTCTGCTTCTATTGGCAATATTGTAATGTTGGCTCATGTCTTTAGATTTTTCAGCCACTGGAATTGTGAGTCAAATAAACCTCTATTCTTTACAAATCACCCAGTCTCATGTATTTCTGTAAACAACACCATAGCAGGCTAAAATTCTTCACATCTGGGGCTAACAGGTGGCATGGAAGTTAAGGCACTGGACTACCACATGACTAACTGCAGTTTGAGTCCCAGATCTAGTGACTTGAAAATCATGCCAGGCACATGTGTGTGTATGTGTGTGTGTGTGTGTGTGTGTGTGTGTGTGTATGTGCCCAAAATCCTGAGAGCAGAATGGAGAAGGGATTGAGGCATGACCATTTCCCCTTAAGGGTGATTTCTCACTTTCCCTCTCTCTGTCTCTCTCCAGTGAGTGCACATATCCTATGGGAAAAAAAAAAAAAAAGAAACAAAATTCTTCACATCTACTCCAGACTCTCCACTGATACCTGAAAAACTCAGATCTTATAAAAAGTGGGAGCTTTCATCCACACTGGGCCCTTTGGCCTGGAATGTCTTCATTCTACATTAACATGAATTACATTCAGCCTTCAAGGCTCAGCAAATAAGTTACCCACTCTGTAAAATGTTCTTCAGTTTTTCCAGTGAGAATTGACTTTTCCAGACCCCTGATAGTAATTTGTAGTCTCCTACAGCACATCATTATTTTTTCTTGCTACCATCTTTCTGACTAAACTGCAATCGGCTCTTTGGGACCACATCTTGTTATCTCTGCAGCCCCTATGACATGGGTGCTGAATTTTGTAAATAAATTCTTTAAAAATTAATAAATGTTGGGACCACCAGGTGGCATGGTGGTTAAGGTGCTGGACTCCCACATGGCTGACCATGGTTCGAGTCCCAGGCTTGGTGGCTTGCTTTCTCATCCTCCCTCTCTCTCTCTGTCTCCCTCACTGGCCAAATTGAAGAATAATAATAAACAAAGTTAAATAAATAATTATTTTTTTAAATAAAATAAAATAAATGTTAAACACATTTATTAATCAATACAAGATCAAACAGACTGGCCCTAGTACTATGCCTGGCAAATGCCAAGCTCTAGTCATATTATATTTGCCTGAATGTAATCAATCCTCATAAAAGACCATCTCCCATTTTTCTGATAGGAGGATCCCTTCCCAATCCCCCAATGTCTTGGTCAACGTGAATTATATATATACATATAATACATAAATAAAATATAAATATATGTGTGTGTATGTGTGTGTGTGTGTATATATATATAAAATAAATAAATTTTCCATTTGATAGAGAGTGTGTACACTTGCCAGAGCTGACCTGAACACAAAGGTTGTGCCCACAATCCTGACTTGACTGGAATGCAGGGGGGAAAGATTATAGCATAGCAAGACCCTGTCAGGGATCCTGTCTCTTTAACTCTCTCTGTCTCAAGTGAGAAAGAGGCTAACAGGTGGCGTAGTGGTTAAGGTGCTGGACTCTCACATGGCCAACCACAGTTCAAGTTTCAAAATCTACAACTTGAAACTCATGCCAGAGTGTGTGTGCGCATGCCCAAATCCAAGAGAATGGATTTCTCACTTTCTCTTTCTCCTTTTCTGTCTCTCTGGCAAGTACATGTGCCTTATACCAAAAAAAGATAAATATAAAAAATAAACTCTAAAAAAATAAAATTAAAGTAGAGTGAATAAATAGCATGACAGAGTTTTTATATATCCTGGAAGCATAAATTCATAATCTCTACAACTTAACCACTCATTGTGTGGCTCTTTAGAAATGACCTTTAAGAGGTCTTTACACAGTATCATTCAATTCCTGTAACTGTGAAGCTATGCCTCAAGAATAATTACAATCATATGCTGCTTAACTACAGGGATAGTTTCTGAGAAATACATGCTTAGATAATTTTGTCGTTGACTGGTTATAATAGAGTGGACTTACAGGAATCTAGACGGCACACCCTGCTACACACCTAGGCTATATACTACAACCCTTCTGCTCGCTATGGGACCATCACCGTATATGCCATCCATCGTCTGAAATGTCATCATGTAGCATGTAACTGTACTAAATCTGAGTTGAAATTGTTGCCAGTTTTGGTCGATTGATTTCAATATATATCCTACCAGCGACTGGGGTCATTTCATACTAAAGTGTCTTCCCCAAATGGTACTTTGTTCAAAATATTTGACAGAGCTCTTTGGACTCTGAGAGAGATTTTGAAGACTTGAATAGAAGGAATTTTCCTTTTTTCCAAGAAATAATGTTTTGGAAAAATCCTCACTGCTTATCCAAGTATGTGCGGTCACTCCTCCCTCATCTTTTCCCTTCCATTCAATCAAGCACCCAATCCCGTCTGGATTTTTTGCCTGTGTCTTTTACGACCCTCTCCCTTTCCATCCCTGCCATGGTCACAGCCCTAGACCTGGCCCCTCTTCACATCAGAGAGACTACAAAGGCCTCGGCAGGCATCATTAGTTGTCCCCTAATACCTTCCTTACCATTCTTCTTAGCAGTAGAACTCCTACTTTTCATTGGATACATGATGGGTTGGAATAAAGACCATGAGGATCAGTCTTCCCTTGACCTCTGGCCAGCGGGATGGAAGTGGACATGATGTGTCTGCCATGAGGACGTTCAGACTAGAGTCCCAGTAGTCATTTGAACCATGAGGTACCATGAAAGCGGAAGTCGTGCGTGTTTTGGACTCTTTGCCTCTAGGCTTCTGGAACACAAGGCAGAAGTAAACATCTTTCTCCAAGCCACTGCCATTTCATTTTTTTCTGTAACTTGCAGCTGACCCTAATCCCAATAAATGGACAGCTTCTAAGTCTCTCCTGTTGAACCCATCTGTCACCAGCTCTAACTTCGATCTCCCCAACACAATATCCTTCCTCTCACACTCCTGTGCTCAAAAGCTGTCAGTGATGTCTATATACCAATAGGATCAAATCTAGACCACTTATCTGGGCATTCAAAAGCCTGTAATCTGGCCCTATGTTACAATACAAACCCCAAGAGTTGGTCTTGTGGCCTAATAACTAGGATACCACATGGTCAGTCATGGGGTTTGAGTCCCCCGCCAGTGGCTTAAAAAACGTGAAGGGCATGTGCACATGTGTGCTCAAAATCCCATTACGGTGGAGAAATGGAGAAGGGACTGCCGTGTAGATACTTTCTCCCTCTCCCTCTCTCTCTCTCTGTCTCAATCTGGCAGGTGCATATGTTCTCTGGCAATTAAAAAAAAAAAAAAAAAGACCATGCTAACTCCTCCTCTGACTCTGCCAAAACACAACGCGCGTGCGTGCGCGCATGCGCGCGCGCACACACGCACACACACACACATACACACACACACACACACACACACACTCCTCATTACAATGTTCCTTAAATTCTGCGGGCTGGGGCCGGATGGTGGCATGGTAGTTGGGGTGCTGTACTGCCACATGGTGTGTTCCCTGGTGATCTAATGGTTAGGATTCCATGTACTACCACATGGTTGACCACAGTTTGAGTCCCGAACCTGGTGACTTACTTTCTCACTTTCCCTTTCTCTCTCTGGTCAAATTTAATAATAACAACAATAACAATAACGAATGGAATTAAATAAATAAATAATTCTTTTTAAAAATTCTGCTGACTGAACTGAGTTATGATAACCAAACTATAGGTAGGTAGTCACTGCCGTTCAACACGTAGTACCAATGGGATCAACCTAAATTGGTCTCAACAACAGAAGAGGTAAATTAGGATGTAGTCATACAATTGGTGACCACAAAACAACGTAAAGGGATGAACTACTGCATCATACAACATGATAAATACACAGACATAATTCTGGATGAAATAAAATTCAAAAGAAGGACGAGACTAATCTGCACTCACAGGAATCAGGATCGTGGCTACACTTGAGGGTTTCGTGCACAGAGAGGGGCATAAGGAGATTGCGGGTGCTGGCCATGTTCTTTTTATTTATCAGAATGCTGGCTGGACATGTGTTCCCACCCTGAAAATCAATGCAGCTGCATCCTGGATGTGTATACTTTTCTGTATCTATACTTCAGTGCAAAGTTTACTGGGCTGGCAGGTAGCCTGGTGGGTAAGGGCTGGACTCCCACATGGCTGAGTCTCAGACCTGGTAGCTTACTTTCTCTCTCTCTCTCTCTCTGGTCAAGTTAAAAAATATTAATAACAGGGGCTGGCAGATGACCTGGTGGTTGGGGCCCTGGGCTCCCACATGACTAACAGCAGTTTGAGTCCCAGACCTGGTGGCTTGCTTTCTCACTTTCCCTTTCTCTTGCTGGTCAAATTAAAAAATAAAAATAACAAATAAAAGTAAATAAACAAGGGACCAGCAGGTGGCATGGTGGTTAAGGCGCTGGACACTCCCACATGGCCAACCATGGTTCAAGTCCTGAATCTGGTGGCTTGTTTTCTCACTTCCTCTCTCTGTCTCTCTCTGGTCCAATTAAAACAAATGAATAAATAAAATTAAATTAAATTAAAAATTATTTTTAAAAAAGTAAAATAAATAAAAGATTCTCAAAATGATCATAATAATCAATCAAATTAAATAAACAATTATTTTTAAAGAAAGTTTACCTTTTTTTTTTTTTGGAGAGATTTTTGCAATAGGGCATGTGCATTCGCCAGAATGACAGAGAGAAAGCGAGAAATCACCCCCCCAGGGGGAATGGCCACACCGCAATCCCTTCTTCTTTCTCCTCTTGGGATCTTGGGCACGCACACACACGTGCCTGGCATGAGTTTAAGCCGCCGAGTCCAGAACTCAAACCGCGGTCGACTACATGGGAATCCGGCAACATAGCCATTGCACCAGCTGCTGGTCCCAAGTATATGTACTTTCTGGCAATTAAAAAACAACAAGAACAACAGGGGCCAGCTGATGGCATGGTGGTTAAGGCAGCTGGGTGGGTCTCACATGGCCAACTGCACAGTCCCAAGGCCAAGACACAGCAACCTGAAAAACACGCTGGCCATGTGTGTGCGTGTTGTGTGTGTGTGTATCCAAAATCCCAAAAGGAGAATGGAGGATAAAAGACTGCAGTCTGGCCACCCCCCTTGTGGGATGCTTTCTCTCTCCCTTAACTCTGGTCTCTGGTGGGCACACATGCCCTT
The DNA here is from genome assembly GCA_026018925.1 of Tupaia tana. Classification (NCBI taxonomy): domain Eukaryota; kingdom Metazoa; phylum Chordata; class Mammalia; order Scandentia; family Tupaiidae; genus Tupaia; species Tupaia tana. The sequence goes on along the minus strand of JAKSZU010000008.1, from coordinate 52,656,380 downwards.
CAGAAAAAAAAAAAAAAAAAAACTAAACTAACTAGGCAAAATTACTCTACAGCAATAGCAGTGAGGACAGTAGTTGCCTTCAGAGGGAAGTGGCATATGTTTTGAGGTCAAAGGGCGCCGTTGGGGGTAGATGTATGTAAGAAGTGGTTATGTGAGTGTGTTCACTTTGTAAAACTCCACCGAGCTAGTTCCTTATGATGTCTGCACCTTTTTATATGCTTCTTTGATAAAAAAGGAAAAAAAAAGAAAAAGAAAAAGGCACTTAACAAGTGAAATGTGCAGTACCACTCCAGGTTCCATTGTCAGATCCCACTGTGGACAGAAGGACTGAGAGAGACATAAAGCTGCAGCAGGAATTGTGCAGGGTGCTCAGCAGCTGTTCTCTCTTGAGTGCAACATTGTGCAGATTCTGGAAGGGGGTGGTTAATAAAAGAGAGGCTGCACAGGTGGTCACCACTGGGAACTCAAGTTCCCAGCAGGCACTTAAAGATAGCCAAGTCCTGATCCCAAGAACCTGTGAATATGTTATGCTACAGAGCAAAGGAATTTTCATGGGTAACCTTAAAAATGAGGTAACTTGGGGACCAGCAGTTAGTGTATGGCTATGTCGCTGGACTCCCACGTAGTCGACCGCGGTTCGAGTCCCGGACCCGGTGGCTTAAACTCATGCCGGGCGCGTGTGCGTGCGTGCCCAAGATCCCGAGAGGAGAATGGAGGAGAAAGGATTGCGGCGTGGCCATCCCCCCTGGGGGGTGATTTCCTGCTTTCTATCTCTCTGTCTCTCTCTGTCTGTCTGGCGAGCGCACGCGCCCTATAGCAAAAACCTCTCCCAAAAAAAGAAAAAAAAAAAAAAATGAGGTAACTTGGAACCTGCAGATGGAGTAATGGTTACATCACTGGACTCCCACATGGCCAAGCATGGTGCAAGTCCCAGACCCGGAGCTTGAAACTCACGCTGAGTGCATGTGTGTGCATGTCCAAAATTCTGAGTGAAGAATGGAGGAGAAGAGACTGCAGAGTGGCCATTCCTCCGGGGTGCGGGGGTGGTTGGGTGATTTCTTGCTTCCTGTCTCTGTCTCTCTGCCTCTCTGGCAAGTGCATGTGCCCTATAGCAAAAATCTCTAAATATATAAGATATTAAAAAAGAGAGAGAGAAAGATAACCCTGGTTTATTCACGTAAGCCCAGCCCACAAGGTTTGTAAAAAGTAGACAAGCAAGGGGCTGGCAAGTGGTGTGGTGGTTAAGGCACTGGATTCCCATGTTGCTGACTGTAGTTCAAGTCCCGGACCTGGTGGATTGCTTTCTCACTTTCTTTTTCTCTTTCTCTGTGTCTCTCTCTGGTTGATTTAAAATAATATTTATTTATTTATTTAAAATAATTCTTTAAAAAAAAAAAAAAAAAGTAGACAAGGAAGGCAGAAGAGAGAACCAGACCTCTCTGTGAGAAGTGGCAGTGTGAGAAGCACTCAACTGGTGTTGAAGGCTTTGAAGGTGGGAGGAGGCAGCAAGCCAAGCCACATGGGTGACCTCTAGAAGCTGGAAAAGGCAGGGACGTGGATTCTCCCCTCAGAGATTCCAGAAGGTACCAGTCCTGCCAACATCTTGATTTTAGCCCAGTGAAAACCATTTCAGAATGCTGACCTCCAGAACTACAACTAATGTGTGTTGTTTTAAGTCACTATATTTGTGGTAATGTGTAATAGCAGCAATGGGACACTGACACAGTAACTTAAAATGACAACAGGCATTCCAATGGACGAGCCACACTTCCCACAGGGAGGTAAAGGTTCTCCTGACAATACGTCTAGAAAAACTTTCCAAATACATTAGCTGGTCCACTGGCTCAGTCACTAATTTTCTGTGCACATATTTTGTGAAGATTTCTTTTTTTTTTTTTTTTTTGAGAGGTTTTTTGCTATAGGGCGTGTGCGCTCACCAGACAGAGAGAGAGACAGAGAGACAGAGAGACAGAAAGCGAGAAATCACCCCCCCAGGGGGGATGGCCACACTGCAATCCCTTCTCCTCCATTCTCCTCTCGGGATCTTGGGTACGCACGCACACGCGCCTAGCATGAGTTTTAAGCCACCAGGTCCGGGACGCGAACTGGGATCAACTACGTGGGAGTCCAGTGACATAGCCATTACGCTAACTGCTGGTCCCAAGATTTCTTTTTTTTTTTTTTTTTTTTGTAGAGGTTTTTGTTATAGAGCATGTGCGCTTGCCAGAAAGACAGAAAGAGACAGAGAGACAGAAAGCGAGAAATCACCCCCCCACCCCAGGGTGGATGGCCATGCCACAATCCCTTCTTCTCCGTTCTCCTCTCAGGATCTTGGGCACGCACACACACGCACCTGGCATGAGTTTAAGTCACTGGGTCCAGGAACTCGAACCGCGGTCAACTCCATGAAAGTCCAGCAACATAGCCATTACTGCTGGTCCCAGAAAATTTCAATCAACTAATTTCCAATACCTACTATATCCTCCACACTATGTTGACTAAATCCATATTAATTATTTCATTTAACCCTCACAACAAACCTATGACAGAGTATTACACCCACTTGACAGATGCTAAAATTAAGGCCCAGATATTAGTAGTAAGTATAATTAATAAATATTGAACATTTACTCTGAGCCAGGCACTAAGTATGTCATGTGTGTTGACTAATTTAATTCTCCCAACAATCCTAATCCCCACTTTCAGATGAGGAAACTAAAGCACAGAGAGTCTAAGTAACTTTCTAATTTTTTATAGGTCTGAGGGGCTGGGACTAGAACCCAGGTCTTGTGAGTGCCCAGATCTGTAGGCCTTGGGTTATAACCCCACTATGTCTCGTCACTGTCAAAGTCACTGTCACAGTCATTGCCACCAATCACTGACAACAGCCAAGGCTGCTGGAATTCAACCCAGCCCTGCTGTTCCCTCGGATTCCCCTTCAGGCAGTGGCTGTCTGCCGAGCCACATGGCAGGGTTCAAGGATGACCTCATGAGCTAAAGCTCCAAGTGGCAAATGGTGCCTTGGAAGGGCCTTCCTGGCACTGTTTACGACCAACAGCAACCACATGCTCCATTCCCTCCTCAGAGCACAGTCTCCCTCCATCAGGCCCCCCACTCTCATCCCACATGCATGTTAAACAGGGGAATCCTCCTTAGCCTCCCTAGACAATGGGAATCCCAGGACAGGGCTCCCTGCATGTGCTGCAGACCAGAAGGCAGCAAGTCCCAGGGACAGCACAAGCCTTCCTTGCTGACTCAGCTGGTCTCCAACCTCACCGGCTCACCACTGAGTCAGCATCTCCTCCTTCACTGTCTGCCCAGCTCTGCACCTCAACATCTTACTCAGACGTGTTTATACCATCCTCACCCCAGCCACCTACTTTTCCGGAGATCTGGGCCTATCTCTCCCCCTTTCTCTATTCCCATTCCTCATGCCTTTCGCCTTTCTTAGGAACCAGCCAGAACTTTTCTAAGCAAACTGTCGCCCCACCACCCGCAGAACTTCCGATGGTCCTCTCCATGGTCCTCTCGTTCCTTTTTTATCTTTCAAGGAGCAATTATCTCTTTCCTTTTCTTTAAAACTTGGGTTTTAATCCAGCCAGTGGCATGATGGTTAAGGCAGCTGGATCCCATATGGCTGACTGTGCAGTTTGAGTCCCAGAACTGGCAGCTTGAAAAATACACCAGGCATGTGTGTGTGCATGCCCAAAATCCCAAAAGAAAAAATGGAGGGAGAAGGGACGGTGACATGACCCTCCCAATGGGGGGTGTTTTCTCATTTTCCCTGTCACTCTTCAGTGAGCACATATGCCCTCTAGCAAATAAAATAAATAAGTAAATAAATAATAATTTAAAAACTAAAACAAATAATTAAGGGGCCAGTAGGTGACATGGTGGCTGAGGCACTGGACTTCCACATAGTCAACTGTGATTTCTCTTTCTCTCTCTCTCTCTCTCTCTCTCTCTCTCTCTCGAGCGCACATGCCCTATAGCAAATTAGAAAATAATAATGATAATAATAAATAAACTTAAATAATAATTCTTTAAAAACAAACAAACAAAAAAAACCCACTTGGCTTCATTTCAACTACTTTGCTGAACAGAGACATACAGTGCTTGCTGATAAGAGTTTATGGCATAACATCTGTCCTGGAGTATTTCTGATCTGGACTCTGCTGTGATGCCTCCAACACGTGAGTTCAGGACTCGGGAGCAAGGACCCTGCGTCCAGCGCTATAGAACAGAGTGCTTGGCAACTTGGAGACCTGAATTTGAACTCTACTGGTAGGAATAAAGGTGTAGATAGAGGGGCTGGCCCTGTAGTCTAGTGCCTAAGGGAGCCAGATCTACATGGCCTAGGATGGGTAATTCCAGCTGGCCCAGGAGCTTGAAAACACACAGGCATGTGTGTGTGCCTAAAATTCCAACAGGGCAGAGACAGAGGAGAAGGGACTGGAGCATGATTATGCCCCTTTTACGGGGGTGCCCTCGTCCTCCCCATCTCTGGTAAAACACACACACCCTTTGGCAAACAAACAAACAAAAACAAAAACAAAAATGTGAATGGAGAGGAAAACGGAAAGTGAAGAGTCACAGGTATCTGCATTATTTTATTTTATTTGTTTTTTGCCATAGGTGTGTGTGTTCGCCAGAGAGAGACAGAGGGAAAATGAGAAATCACCCCTCAGAAGGATGGCGGTGCCACAATCCCTTCTCCTCCATTCTTCTCCTGGGATTTTGGGCACACATGCACATGTGCCCAACATGATTTTCAAGCTACCAGATATGGGACATGAACCACGGTCTCGTGGAGTCGAGCACCTTAAACACCAGGCAGAGGATTCCAAACCACCAAGTTTCAGAGGCTGAGAGGCCATAAACTCATCCTGGCGTCTTGAAGTGGTTTTACAGGGCTGTCCATTTGGAAGCAGGCAGGGAGGGTTGTGCGGGTGTGGGCTCTGCATGGGAAAACTCGTTTCATACATGTGGATCGTGCCATCTTCTCATATCCGTACAGCCTCTCTTATTGAACTGGGAAAGAGGTGAATTCACTGTTTCCCCCAGCTCCTTGTTTCTCCTGGACAGACAGCTAACCGAGCTCACAACCTAACGTCGGGATGCACCCGGAACTGCTCGCAGGCCGTCTCCTATCTCACTTAGTCCACAGTCCTGGAGGTACCACCATCTCCTTTCCACCTGCAGAAACTGAGGCATGGAGTTGTTGAATAACTCCAAGTAATCCAGCCTATAAACTTCACCGCTGGGGTTTGAACCTGGGTCGGCAGACCCCAGAGTCTCTATTCTTGACCTTGGCTCCCTACAACCCCTTGACCACCCCACTCCTCAAAAGCCGACCAACAGCGCGCTAGGTACAAATGCACTGAGGTTGTTCGCGGCGGGGGCATGTGACCCTCAAGAGAGTACTTTCCTGTGCCCCCAGTCTCGGAGACCCTACCAGGGCCAGTCCCCTTCTTTCTCTCCTCTCCCCACACTGTCCTTGGGGTTGCTAGCCGCTGTCACAAAGTCCCCTCCTCTCTCTCTCCCTCCTCACAATACAGGGAAGCTGGAGCTTTGGCTGCCATAGGGAACCAAGAACCAAATTCAGAGGCCACGGCATTAAAACGCCCGGCGGCCAGCCGAACAGGACTCACGCTGGATCCCCGCTCAACAAGTCTCCTTTCCCAGGCCGGTGGAGACCGGGTCTGGAGGTCCCCGCTGCGGGGCACAGCGCCCCCACCGGGCCCGCGGAGCGTCGGGCGCAGGCAGCGCGCCCAGGTCTCCCGGCGGGCGGAGGGGCCGTGCAGCGCCGCCCTCCCTCCAGCTCTCCTCGGAGGAGTCGGGCGTCTCGGGTCCCGGGGCGCTCGGGGCGCGCGGAGCCGCCGGGGCCGGGCGCGGGCCTGCGGAGAGCGCCCGCGTGCGTCGGCCGCGCGCTCGGTCTGTGGGCCGGTCGGAGGTGGGTCTGTGCGCCCGGGGCAGCCGGCCAGAGCCCGGGGAAAGCGCGCCGCGCTCACCTGCAGCCGCCGCCGCCCGCGCCTGGGAAGCGAGACCGCGGCGCAGCCACCCGGGTCTCCGTCCGCGGCCTCCCCGCCTCGCCGAGGGCCGCGGCTCTCCTCGCGAATCGCTCGTGCGAGCGGAGGAAGGAGAGCGAGCCGCTGCCGCTGTCTCCGCCGCCGCCGCCTCCAAGTCCCATCCCAGAGCGCTCCCCTCGCTCGCTGGCTGCCTGGGAGGCTCTGGGCAAGGGCGGGCGGGGGAGGCGGCGCCGCGCGAGGGTGGGGAGCGGGCCGGGCGGAAGGAGGGGTGTCCTCTTTGGGGATGGGGAAGGCGCGGGAGGGATCGGCCGCGAGAGCGGCCCCTCCCTGCAGGCAGCCCGGGAGCTGGGCACCCTGGCCACGCGCCCTGCCTGCAAGCCTGCCACCTCACTCCACTCCGTCGTCCGCAAGCTCGGCGGGGATCGGACTCCAGGGGTCGGGAGTCGCAAGCTCAGAACCACTGGGGAGCTTTAGGGGCTTGAGGGTGGAGACTGCTCCTGGGAGGAAGCGTGACAGGGATCCTATAGACTGAATTGGGCTGCTGAGCGCAAAGATGAAGAAAAAGGTGGCGAGAATTAGGATAACTAGTGACAAGTGCCAGGAGCTGTCTTGGCAGCGCCCAAATCACCCCACCAGTGCCAATTCATATAAAGTGTCCACCGCCGGGGACCAGACCCGGGGTGGGGAAGGTGGGAAGGATGCCAGGACTGAGAGGAGACAAAATTCCTACCCTAAAGGATCAGCGAAAGTCTAGTTGAGACACGACTTTTTAAATTATGGACGAAGACATTTGCAATATTACAAAGTGGGGGGACCTTACCTTAGAGTCCCCACTAGCCTTGGAGGGATGCAGAAGGCAGGCTTGGTGAGTGGCAGGGAAAGGGGCCGCCACTCCCTCTCTACCCGAGCCCCTGCTCCTGGCCAGTGAGTTCTGCACAACAGGCCAGGACAATCCCTCCTAAAACTCCAGAATTCTTCCCACAAACCACTAACCCAGAACTCGTAGTTCAGGTTTTAACAAGCTACAGGGAGAGGCAGCAGAACTAACTAATCCAAAAGCTCTGGATGTGCCACAGTCGGGGAACTGAAGTGCTTTCGGCTGCTTTGGTTTTGTAGCTGTCACTTGTATTTGATGATAGAGTTGGTTTCTGGAATAGGAATAAATGCCATGTAAAAATCAATTCCTCAAAGTCAGATCAAATCAAAGCTCCAGGAGTGGGGTCATTAAAATTCCAGCTTGGGACCAGCCGATTGCATAATGGTTATGTCGTTGGACTCCTGCAAAGTTGACTGTGGTTTGAGCCCTGGACCCAGCGGCGTAAAACTCAGGCCAGTTGCATGTGCGTGCATGTGCATGGGTGCCCAAAACCTGAAGAGGTGAATGGAGAAAGGATTGTGGCATGACCATCCCCCCTGGGAGGTAACTTCTCACTTTCTGTTCCTCTGTCTCTCTGGGAGCACATGCACTCTATAGCAAAAATCTCTCCCCCCCCCCCCCAAAAAAAAATAAAACAAACAGAAAAAAAAAACAAAAAAAAACCAACCCAGCTATAAAGCAAGGGGTTAACATATTCAAGCCACAGGACAGCTCGATGAATGCACATCCCCTTGTTCCCTTCCACACCGTAGGCCCACTGGGCGCTCTTGCCTGCCTACATTCGGGAGAAAGAATTTCTTTGTATGTCTTTGGGTGGAGGTAGGTGGAGGTCAGAAAGCAGAGGAAAGTCTTGAGGAAATGTTTGGTCTCTGAAGTCTTGGATCCCACAGAAGAAAATTCTTCCTGAGTCTGAGCCAGTGAAAGTCCCTGAGGAGCTGGGGAGGTGGTTATAGGCTATGGAAACTTACATTTAAGATGTGTTGCTTTCTTCCAAGACACCAGTAGGATCCAGTAATTTACCAAGAAAACAATAGCAATCCTGAAATCCCTCCAAATCTTCAGGACATTGTGATTTAGTAATTGATTCCGGTGACTCTGGTATATGCCAACTAAAATGGGTGTTTTTTTTCCCCCAGGGAGTTCTACTGGAATTCTTCCGAATAGGAAATCTCTGTACAAAGCACTCCCCAGGGCCAAGTCAAATAGGTCAAATGAGTTGTTCTACCTTGTGGGATGATCCTCAGTTCTGCCAGAAAAAAAAAAAAAAGCAAGTTCAATGTGCTGAAATAAAAAGTCAGGACAGACAATGCTGCCTCGATTTCCAGGTTCCCTCTGGGGTGAATGCAAATGGATAACTAAGGCTGTTGGGGAAAGGCCAGTTTTGCCTTCTCTGCCAGAGCCCTGCTGCAAGCTAGATGTAGTGAATCTCATTTGGAAGTGAGGGGTTGAGACTTTCAGCCCTCCTGTCAGCGTCATGCAAGCAAACAAGAAGGAGGGTGTGCAGTTCCAGAGTGCTCCCAAGTTAGTCGGATTTAACTCCTTAAACGAACCACCTCTCAGTTCTCTAGCTCCACGTAGCGTCTATTTGGAAGCAAGGGTTTGGATGTGAGGACTTCATCTGACTCGGGCCTCACATTCATGAACAGCTCAAATATAGGCTTTTGACGTAAGTATTCATTTGTTTCTTGCAAATTTTAGAATCTGGGGGCCAGCAGTGGTGTGGTGGTTAAAGGTGCTGGACTCCTACGTGGCTGTGGTTTGAGTCCCAGACCTGGCAGCATGCTTTCTCACTTTCCCTCTCTCTCTGTGATAAAATTAAATAACAATAACAATAATAATAATAATGATAAGTGAAGTTAAATAAAATAATTCTTTAAAAATTTTAGAATCTGAGGCTGGCAGGTGATGTGGTTAAGGGAGCTGGACTTCCACGTGTCCAACTACACTTCGAGTCCCAGACTTGGCAGCTTGCTTTCTCACTTTCCTTTTCTCTCTCTCTCTGTTCCTCTCCAGTCAAATTAAAATAAATAAATAAATAAAGTTAAATAAAAATAATTCTTAAAAAAAATTAGAATCTGGGTTTTTTTTTTTTTTTTTTTTTTTTTTTTTTTTTTTTTTGAGAGAGGTTTTCGCTATAGGGCGTGTGCACTCACCAGAAAGAAGAGAGACAGAAAGGGAGAAATCACAGCCCAGGGGATGGCCACATCGCAATCCCTTCTCCTCCATTCTCCTCTGGGGATGTTGGGCATGCACACACAGGCACCTGGTATGAGTTTAAGCCACTGGGTCCGGGATTCGAACCATGGTCAACTACATGGGAGTCCAGCGACTTAGCCATTAGGCCATCTGCTAGCCCCACATTTTTTTTTTTTTTTAAGAAAGATTTTTGCTATAGAACTCATGCACCCGCCAGAGAGACAGACAGAAAACAAGAAATCACTCTCTCAGGGGGTATGGCCATGACTCAACGCCTTTTCCTTCATTATTCTCTCAGGATTTTGAGCAGGCATGTACATATGCCCGCTGTGACTTTTAAGCCACCAGGTCCAAGACTCAAACCACAGTCGACTATGTGGGAGTCCAGTGGCATAACCATTATACCAACTGCTGGTCCCAAAATCTGCTGCTTTTTAATGTTTATTTTTAAAAGATTTTTAAAAAGAATTAGCTATTTTATTTCACTTATTTTTTTAAAAATTATTTTATTTAACTTTATTTATTTATTTATTGGAGAGGTTTTTGCTATAGGGCGTGGGCACTTGCCAGAAAGAGAGAGACAGAGAGACAGAAAGCGAGAAATCACCTCCCAGGGGGATGGCCACACTGCAGTTCTTTCTCCTCCAGTCTCCTCTCAAAATCTTGGGCACACATGCACACACGCCCAGCATGAGTTTAAGCCCCCAGGTCCGGGACTCGAACCGTGGTCTACTACTTGGGAGTCAGTGGCATAGCCATCATGCCAACTGCTGGTCTCTTTAGTTATTTATTTTAATTAGACCAGAAAGGGATAGAATGGGGGAAAGGAGGAGAGAGGAAAGTGAGAAAGCAAGTCATCGGGTTCGAGACTTGAATCACAGTTGGCCATGTGGGAGTCCAGTGCTCTTAACCTCTATGCCACCTTCTGGCCCCGATTTATTATTATTATTGTTGTTATTATTTTTTAATTTGACCAGAGAGAGAGGGCAAGTGAGAAAGCAAGCCTTCAGGTCTGGGACTCAACCACAGTTAGCCATGTGGGCATCTAGCACCTTAACCACTACACTACCTGACAACTCCAATGCTTATTTTGCTATAGGGTGCATATGCTTGATGGAGAAAGACAGAGAGAAAGGAAGAGAGATAGCGAGAGGGAGGGAGAGGAAGAGAGACAGGGAGAGGGAGGGAAAGGGAGAGGAAGAAAGAGAGAAATCAGCCCCCAGGAGGATTGGTCACACTATAATCCTTTCTCCTCCATTCTCCTGGGATTTGGGACACAAACACACTTGCACCCATCATGATTTCAAGTGGCTGGGCCTGGGACTCTAACTGCATAGTCTGTCTTGTGGGATCCAGCCACTTTAACCTCCATGCCATCTGGCCCGTCTTTATTTATTTATTTATTTTTGGTTTATTTTATTCATATAAACATGTGTTCATGCACAAGAGAGAGAAGCACCGTCAGCAGGGCCCCATCACACTAGGGTCTCTATCCACAGCCCTCCAGTTCTTTAGGATCTTGGGTACATGTGTTTTTGAAACAAACTCAAGGATCTGAACCCGCAGTAAGACGCTAGCTCCCAGCACTGCAGTGTAGTTTGCTACCCACTGGGCCACCAGGCTGGGCCTTTGTTTTTGTCAGAATTCTTCCTGAAACCTCTGGCCTAGAGGGCAAATTGAAATGAGACTCTATCAGATACAAAGGGTAAGTATGAAGAAACTAAAGAACAGACAGGTTGGCTCACAGACCTATAGCCTAAAATAAACCCGAATGCATGAGAAGGAATGTGAAACTGCAGTGTCACCTCACTCATGCTGTTTCACTGAGAGACAGATGATGTGCAAGTCTCACGAAAACTACTGGGACTCATTTTCCTCTCCTCAAGTAGAAGGGCAGGAAGTCTCACCTGGAGAGGAAACAGCTTCCAGTCAGGCCAGGTACCCTTTTGTTGGGACTGGAGAGGTGAGTTTAGAGGGGAGTGCTGTGAGATAGTTGGGTTCCACTGGAGTGGAAGCCATGCTGGGGAGCCCTCGTGGTTGAGGGGGGAGGGGCAGCACTCCTCTCTTGGTGTAACTTGGACAGCTGATTCCATGTCCAGAAGGTCTTCTTAAAAATGACCCAGATAAAATTATTTCTAAGTAAATACATCATCCCATCCTTTAAAAAAAAAAAAAAAAAAAAAAAAAAAAAAAAACTATTTTAACTTTTATTTTTATTTATTTATTTTTATTTTAATTTGACCAGAGGGGGACAGAGTGAGAGAAAGAGACAGAAAGAAAGAGATGGGAAGTGAGAAAGCAAGCTGCCAGGTCTGGGACTCGAACTGCATCGGCCATATGGGAGTTCAGCGTCCTTCACCACTCCATCTGCCGGCTCCCATCATCCTGTCTTGAAAAGACAAAAAGAAAATGCTCGAGGGATGGTAAAAAGAGTTACTCAAAATTTGTTGAGAGGGCCAGAAAGTGGTGTGGAGGTTAAGATGCTGGATTCCACATGACCAACTATGTAGTTCAAGTCCCAAACCTGGTGGCTTGAAAAATCACACTGGGCAGGTATGCATGTATGCTCAAAATCCTGAGAGGAGAATAGAAAATGGATTACAGCATATCTCCATAACCCCAGAGGGGTGCTTTCTCACTTTTTCTCCGTCTATCTCTGGTGAGTACATGTACCCAATAACAAAATTAAAAAAAAAAAAAATGTGTTGAAGAAAATAATACTCATTTCAAAAACGACTCAAGTGTTTTTATGTGATCTGGATCTTGAACCATGAGCTCCTGGGTACAGAAACTGGATTACTGTGGCTTCGACCTGGAGTTTAGAGAGTTGTAGATTCTGTGGGGTCAAGCTGATGCAGCTACCTGTCAAGAAATTAGATAATTGGCGGGGGTGGGGGAATGCCTTAAAGCAGAGGCAAGAGTAAATGGAAAAATGATTTGTTTTCTCAGATACTGACAAGGTTGAAACACTGCCTGTCTACCTAGAGACTAGTTTCCACTTTTGAAGAAGAGGATGGACCTTCTACATGTGGGAGCGTTACTCTGTTTTTTTTTCATCCCTGAACCTAAAAATTGGCTCAAAGTGGTCTGATATAAGAAGACAATAGCCTCATCTTTGTACCCAACTAACAGCCTTCTTTCAACTAATAGCCTTCTTTTAAGGCTATTAACTCTGACTACATTGGTTACCCAGTGATAAATCTGGTTACAACATACTTGACCAATTACTATGTGTATCTGTCCTATAAAATCTCTAGCAGACTGACAAAGCTCAACAAGAAGGGATTCAAGGTAATGAAATGGCTGAGTTAAAAATACATTATAAGGGGGACCAGCAGTTGGCATAATGGCTATGTTGCTGGACTCCCAAGTAGCTGACTGCAGTTTGAGTACCAGACCCAGTGGCTTAGACACATGCCCGGGTGCGAGTGTGTGCATGCCCCAGATCCCGAGAGGAGAACGGAGGAGAAGGGATTGCGGTGTGGCCATCCCCCCTGGGGGATGATTTCTCGCTTTCCCTCTCTCTGTTTCTCTCTGTCTTTCTGACAAGCACATGCGCCCTATAACAAAAACCTCTAAAAGAATACACTGTAAGACCAGCAGATGCGTAGTGGTTATGTCACTGGATGCCTACATGGCTGACTGTGGTTTAGGTCCTGACCCAGTGGCTTGAAACTCACACATATGCATGTGCATATGTGCCCAAGATTCCAAGAGGAGAATGGGGGAAAAGAGATTGTGGCATGGCCATCTCCCAAGTGGGGTGATTTCTCACTTTCCCTCTCACTGTCTCTGAGTCTCTCTCTAGCAAGCACATGCATCTTAGGGCAAAAACCTCTTTAAAAATACACTATAAGAGGGATCAGCAGATGGCATAGTGGTTAAGGTGCTGGACTCCCACATGGCTGACTGCGTTTGAGTCCTGAACCCAGTTGCTTAAAACTCATGCCAGGTGTATGTGCATGCATGTCCAAAATCCCAAGAGGAGAATGAAAGAGAAGGATTACAGCATGCCATTCCCCTAGGGGGTGATTTCTTGCTTTCTGTCTCTCTGTCTCTCTCTTAAGGTAAAGTACCAAGTAACACTGCTTTACCTTAAGCTTTAGCCTATATATAGGACAGAATAGTAAGTCAGAATAATTTTTGAAAATCAATTAATACAGAACACCACGTTAACAGAATGACAAAAACTGCATGATCTTTTCAATAAATGCAGGAAAAGGCACTGACAAAATTCAATACCCCTGGGACTAGCAGTTTGTGTAATGGCTATGTCGCTGGACTCCCATGTAGTTGACCGTGGTTTGCATCCTGGACCCGGTGGCTTAAAACTCACGCCGGGCGCGTGTGTGTATGTGCCCAAGATCCCGAGAGGAGAATGGAGGAGAAGGGATTGCAGCGTGGCCATCCCCCCGGGGGGTGATTTCCTGTCTCTCTGTCTCTTTCTACCTGGCGAGCGCATGCACAAAAAAAAAATAATAAAAAAATTTTAAAAATTAAAAAATAAAAAAAATCAATACCCCTTTACATAAAAACACTTTAACTAGAACCAGGAAGGACATCCTCAACCTAATAAAGGGTGTCGACAAAAAACTCACAGTTAACATTATACTCAATGGTAGAAGACTGAACACTTCCGCTCTAGAATTAAGACAAGGATGTCTTCTCTCACAACTTCCATTCAACATGGTTCTAGAAGTTCTAATCGAGGCAAGAGAATAGAAATGAAAAGTAACCAGAGGGACCCAGCGGGTAGCATGGTGGTTAAGGTGTTGGATTCCCACATGGCTGACTGTGGCTCGAGTCCTGGACCTGGTGACTTGCTTTCTCACTTTCCCTCTCTTTCTCTGTCTCTCTCTGGTGAGCACACATGCCCTATAGCAAAATTGAAAAAAAAATTAAATAAGTAATTTTTTTCAAGAAAGAAATGCAACCAGATTGGAAATTTTAAAAAAAGTCAAACTATCTATTTGCAGATGTTATGACCTGGTATATAGAAAGTCTCAGGTACACATTAAAAAACTATTAAAATTGATACTTGAGTTTGGCAAGGTTTCAGAATACAAGATATATATACAAAAGTCAATTGTATTTCTATGTAATTGCAACAAACACCCTGAAAATGAAATTAAGAAAACTCCATTTACAATAGCATAAAAAGAATAAGTCATGCAGAAATAAATTCAACAAAAGAAGTGCAAACCCTATATTCTAAAGACCACAAAACATTGTTTAAAGAAATTAAAGACCTAGACAAAATAAAAAGACATCCTTTATCTATGAACTGAAAGACTTAACATTGGGGCCAGCAGGTGGAGAGGTGGTTAAAGTGCTGGACTCCCACATGGCTACTATGGTTCGTGTCTGGGACCTTATGGCTACTTTTCTTACTTTCCCTCTCTCTCTCTTTCTGTCCCTCTCTAGTGAGCATGTGTGTTCTGTAGCAAATTAGAAAACAATAATGATAAATAAAACTAAATAATTATTTAAAAAAAAAGAAAGACAATGTTAAGATGACAGTACTGCTTAAACACATCTGCAGATTTAACACAATCACTATCAAAATCCCAGCTGGCTTCCTTGCAGAAATCAACAAGCTTAATATTAAAGTATATATAGAAAGGCCAGCAGGTGGCATGGTGTTAGGGTACTGGACTCTCACATAACCAACTGCAGTTCAAGTGCCAGACCAGGCAGCTTGCTTTCTCACTCTCCCTCTCTTTCTCTGTCTCTTTCAGGTCAATTTAAATAATAATAATAGTGATAAATAATATTAAATAAATAATTCTTTTTATAAAAAAAGTATAGGGAAGATGCAAAGGAATGAGAGTAGTCAAAAATCTTCAATCCATTTGACCAACTATGACTGGAGAAATAAAATATAGTAATATCCATACAATGAAATATTATTTCACAATTCAAAAAAAGAATGAAATACTGGTACCTGCTACACAATAGGTAACACGTTCAGTGTTACCACATGCTGTATGATTCCATATCCAGAAAAGTCAAATCCATTGAGACAGAAATTAAGTGGTTGCCTAAAACTAGTGTTAGGCCAAGTTAGCTTAATCACCACCATGTTAGGGAATGCTGGGCCGAGTTAGCTTAATTGCTACCATGTAAAGGCTTCGAGGACGGAGCCCACTGTGTTAGGGCCTCAAGGACGAAGACCAGGAGTCTGGGAACTCACAGATAAGCAGAAAACGGGAGGGCCCAGTACCTCTGAGGCAAGGTCATCCAGACCCTTAGCTGAGAGCCCTTATCTAATTCTGAGCAGGTGGTGCCAGCTGGACCCTCGCTTCCCATACCCCCTCCTTTGTATGTGTTACACTCTATGGAGAATCCTGAACTATAAAAGATCCCTTTATCTTAGGTACGGGGTCCTTGTTAAGGCCCGCTGCGACGGGCAGAAACTCAGACCCCAGCTAGCTGAAAAAAGAATAAAAGCCTCTTTTGCAGTTGCATTGTCATTGTCTTTTCTGCGTCTCCATCAGTTAGACCGATCTCTGGACCCTTACACTAGGAAGATCTAAAGAAAAAGAAATGAAGTTTATTTTTCTTCTTTTTGAAACTGTTTTAAAATGTTCTAAAATTGGGGTCAGCAGGTGGCGTGGTGGTTAAGGGTGCTGGACTCCCACATGGCAGCTGCAATTCGAGCCGGGATCTGTCAACGTGCTTTCTCACTTTCCCTCTCTCTCTGTCCTCTCTGGTCAAGTTTTTTTTAAAAATGAGTAAATAAATAAAGTTAAATTTTTTTTAATGTACTAAAATTGATTGTGGCAATGACTTCACAACTCTGTGAATAGTATTAAAAACTACACAACTGTACCCTTTACAATGATGAATTATATGGTGTGTGAACACTTTAATATATTTTTGGTTTATGGGAAAAAAGCAAGTTTTAAAAATTATTTAATTTTGGGGGCCGGCAAGTGGCATGGTGGTTAAGGGCACTAGACTCCCATATGGCCGACCACGGTTCAAGTCTTGGACCTGGTGGCTTGCTTTCTCACTTCCTCTCTGTCTGTCTCTCTCTGATCAAACTGGAAAATAACGACGATAATAATAAATAAAAAGTTAAATAAAATAATTCTAAAAAATTATTTAATTTTGGTATTATTATTAGTTTGCTATAGGACACCAGAGAAAGAGAGTGAGAAAGCAAGTAACTGGGTCCGGGATTCAAACTGCGATTGGCTAAGTGGGTGTCCAGCGCCTTAACCACCATGCCACTTGCTGGCTCCATAAAGCAAGTTTTATCATCAGCCCTCAAGGAAACACTTTTTTAGTCTCTTATGAACCAAACTTCTCTTCTCCTTCTCTTGCACACCCTCCTTGAAATGCACGCCTTCAGAAATGCACACCTCTTACACTTAGGCAGGAATGGCTTATTGTTCCATTCCTCTGTCCCCGCTCCTTTGTACAAGTTTTCCTGGAGTATGCAGTCCCTTAAAGCTTCTCACTGTAGGAATTGCCTGCTGGTAAGAATTTCTGTCCAGCTGGTGATGGTGAAAGCAGCTGGATTCTATATGATCAACTATGCAGTTTGAGTCCCAGACCCAGTGGCTTAAAAACACATTGGGCACATGTGTATGCATGCGTGCCCAAAATCTGAAGAGGAAAATTGAAGAGAAAGGATTGTGGTGTAGCCAACCCTTCTAGAGGTTCCTTTCTCATTTACCCACTCTGTCTCTCTCTGCAAGCACATGGGCCCTATAGCAATAAAAGAATTTCTAGTGTCTGTGGCATCTGTCAGAGGAATGCACGTTGCTTTACTATTGGAATCTTGTGATATTCTCATAAAGGATGAAAGACTAACATGCCTATAGTCTTACAGAGATGTTATCTATACACGAAGTGCCCAGGAAATGAGTGAACAGGTCAGACTTGACTTGCCTGCTAGCTGTTTAGAATTTCCCCCATATATTCAAGGCCTCCAGGCTCCACAAGGTCTCAGATTTGGTCACTGAACTACTTTAATGATACAGATGATTTACTAGGAAAGGGCAAAGAAAATGCTCCTAAGAGGAAGAACATCTAGCAATTCCATTTTTCATTCAGAGCCCTACTGAATTAAGTTCACATAAAAGGGACTTGATCATAAGAATAGTAAGAGCTAAGAATACCATTTCCTTTTGATTTCAAATTTAAGCAGAACATTAGCTAGCTTCTCATCTTAGAGGTCCTTTAATCTTTCTGCAGAGATCAATCCTTTTATTACTGTGTTGCTGGGTTTGGCCTGTCACCTTCACAACTTTCTTTTAAAAGTCAAGAGCTCCCCCCCCACACACACACACACACAGTCATGGTTTTGGTAGGGTATGCCGGAGAACTGATTCACCCCATTTATTATCTTGCACTGTCTACAAGAAGGACATTTTCTTTCAATGGGCTCTTCTGTGAGACACAATCTCTGTGTAACTTGAGTTCTATTGAATTGTTCTTAAGAATTTCTTGCAACCTCTGGGGTAGGATGACAGCTGGCTTTAATTTTTCTTATGTCCTTATTTTTATTTTCATTTTATTCTAGCAAATATGTTTTGAGTTTCTTCTACTTGCCATACATGTGTAAGGCCCTGACTTAACAGTAAGAAACACATAGTCGCTGGGACCAGCAGATGGTATAATGGTTATGTCACTGGACTCCCACAAATCAACTGCGCTTCAACTCCTGGACCCAGCCAGGAGTGTATGTGCACGCATGCCCAAAATCCCAAGGGGAGAATAGAGGGGAAGGGATGGTGGATCTTGGGCATGCACGCACATGCCCCTGGTGTGAGTTTAAGCCACTGGGTGTGGGACTCAAACCGCGGTCAGCTACATGGGAGTTCAGCGACATAGCCATTACGCTAACTGCTGGTCCCTGTGCCTAAAATCTCAAGAGGAGACTAGAGGAGAAGGGACTGCAGGATGGCAATCTCCCCGGGGGATGATTTCCCGCTGAAAAAGAAAACAGATATATTCCTGGGCCAGCAGATGGCCTGGAGGTTGGGGTGCTGGATCCCACATGGTAGACTGCGGTTCGAGTCCCAGACCAGGTGGCTTAAATAACACAGCCGGCATGAGTATGTACAAAATTCCAAGAGGAAATGGAGAAGAAAGGAGCATGGCATGGCCACCCCTCCGGGGGGGATGATTTTTCACTTCCCCTCTCTGTCTCTTTCTAGCAAATCCACATATTCTATGACAAAATCCTTTTAAAAAAATTCTATTCCTTAAGTAAATGAACATAGGACTCCCACGTGGCCGACCACAGTTTGAGTCCTGGACCCAAAGGATTGAAACTCACACCAGTGTGTGTGTGTGTGTGTGCACGTAACCAAAATCCCCAGAGAATAGAAGAAAAGGAATTGCAGTATGGCCACACCCCTGAGGGATGATTTCTTGCTTTTTGTCTGTCTCTCTGGCAAGCACACACACCCTACAGCAAAAATCTCGCCCCCCCCCCCAAATAAAATAACAGGGGAGAAAGCATCTCACACAGAGGTCACTGCATTGAGTCTGAGGGGCGTCCCCACCACACAGGATGACTGGGTCCTTCGTACTGTTGCTGGAGAGCAGACCCATTGTCCCTTGTCCTCCCAGAGCCAAGGTTTTCCACAGGTGGAGAGACCACAGGGAAAAGCCTCGCCTGCTATTTGAAAGGCCTGGATTGACCATGGCCAATCTAGGTTCCCAGGAACAAGAGCATGTTGATGGATACAACTTCTCAAGCTGTGAGTAGGAATCGTGGGGACCAATTACGGAGGCCGCAGCCCATAATCGTGAGTAGCGAGTAGCAGCCAAGATGATGGAACTCAGCCTTTGCCTTTCTTGAGAGTGACACGGCTTCTCTCCAGGCTGGTGAATCCCCCTCAACCTTCCCCAGGTCACGCTGTTCCTTTCCATCCAAACTCTTTGCTCTATTGCAGCAATATACCCCGGACATCCTGACACTCTCTAAGGAATAGATGCTGTCATTCTCCCTGCCGGCTGAAGGTTTCCACTGTAAGATCAAAACCATACTTACAGCTAGTGACTAGTGTTAAAGCACGTGCTGGATGGGATAAAACACAACCTGAGTCCCTCGTGCTTTTGTAAGCCAGACTCTTCATTCTGAAGCAGCAGCTGCTCTTGCTAATTAGGCTGTCACACTGACAGGTATACAGAGCTAAGACTTTTGCTTTCGTGCAGCTTTTTCTGGGTTAACCAAGCTTCTCTTCTGCTGTCTTGGTGCTCTCATCGGTCGAAGGCATGCGCGAACTTCAGGGCACGTAGGCTGATCTGGCCGGCTTCCAGCCACTGCGAACCACTTAGCAGGAAACCTGGCCGTGTGCAGAAACACTTAAATTCCATGAGTGTGGAGACATCCTTGCAATGCCCCCCTTCCTCTTCCTTTTAGAACTTGTATCTGAGCTGCCAAAAACCCACTTACACAGCGACAGGCAGTATTTTTAATGCTTATTGGGTCTTGAGGAAGGGAGCCCTGAAATGGCTCAGCCTGCTTTCTGCGGGGAGTTCTTTTGCATGTGTTGCTTTTTGTTTTTCTGAGAGGTTTTTGCTATAGGGCGTATGCGCTCGCCAGAGACAGAGAGACAGAAAGCAAGAAATCATCCCTTAGGGGCGATGGCCACACTGCAATCCGTTCTCCTCCATTCTCCTCTCGGGATCTTGGGCACGCATGCACAGGCGCCCGGCATGAGTTTAAGCCACCGGGTCCGGGACTCAAACCGCAGTTGACTACATTGGAGTCCAGCGACATAGCCATTACACTAACTGCTGGTCCCGCTTTTTCACTAGCGTAGCAAAGACACCTGCTCTCTTCGCAACAGGAGACTGCGCTGCGTGACCAGCGCAGCCTGGTGATATTGAAGTCTGTTTCTCAACTAGCTGCAAAAACACAGCTTTTTTTTTTTTAAAAAAAGAAAATAAATGTTTTTATAGACTCACTAGTTTTCCTGTATCACAAAACCTGTTTCCATAGCAGGATTTTTTTTTTAAGAATTATTTTCTTTATTTATTATCATTATTGTTTTCCAGTTTGATCAGAGACAGAGAGAGAGGGAGGGGAAGTGAGAAAGCAAACCACCAGGTCCGAGACTTGAACCGTGGTTAGCCATGTGGGAGTCCAGCGCCTTTAACCACCATGCCACTTGCCGGCCCCAGAATTTTTTTTTTATAAGACTCTGATTTAACGTTATTTAATTTTTAAAAATGTGACCAGAGAGGGACAGAGTGAGAGAGAGAGAGAGAGGGAGAAGTGAGAAAGCAAGCCGCCAGGTCCGGGACTGGAACCACGGTCAACCATGTGGGAGTCCAGCACCCTTAACCACCCACACCTGCTGGCCGCCATAGCAGGATTTTCTTCTTGAATGATGGCTATCTCAAATACAATACATCCTTCTGCAGGGAGAATCACTTTAATGGCTCATCTATAAAATGGTCTATTGAGGTCGTTACTAAATAGTATTGTTGATTAATACCTGAGGGTGGGAAAGACAAATGAAATGAGATAGGGCTTCGGGTAAGTGGGCAAATTAAATGTTTAGGGCTGGAATAAAGTTTAAGAAGTGGGGAGAGGTTGAAGACAGCCGGATAATAAGGGAAAGTTTCTCACGCTCTTTGTGACAATAGAGAGAGGGGAGGAAAGAGTACATCACACTACAGGGCAGATGCTTTTTTTTTTTTTTAAGATGTTTTTGCCTTAGGACACAGGCGCCATGAGAGAGGGAGAGACAAAAAGGGAGAGGGAAAGTGAGTCACCATTCCTTGGGGGGATGGCACACTGCAACCCCTTTTCCTCCATTCTCTTTTCAGATCTTACGCATACTCGCACATGTGCTCAGGGTGATTTTCAAGCCACCGGATCCAGGACTTGAACTGTGGTCGACCATGAAGGAGTCCAGTGACATAACTGCTATGGCACCTGCTGGTCCTGAGATACTGCATATTAATGGTCATACAGTAAGAGATGTAAGAAGGTCTTAAACAAAGCTCCTCTGTAAAACCTCGTATCTGAAAATCTGACTAGTTTGTTCACCAAAGTGGTTTCCAGGGTGGAAAGACCACAATCTCACAATCTAAGCCAAGAGATGTAGGTTTTGCCTTGTACTCCAGCAAACCAACTTAAAACTCACTCTCCTACATAGGTTGCTTATAGCTGGGTCCATTTGCAAACCTCACAGTGCAATGTCTGGCCTTAAGGTCAATGACTAGGACCTTAAAATAAGGGCTTGAGGGGTCCAATGGGTGACAAGGTGGTGAGGTGCGGACTCCCATATGGCTGATCACGGTTCGAGTCCTGGACCTGTGGCTTGAAACTCATGCTGGTGAGTGAGTATGCATGCCCAAACTTGCAATAGGAGAATGAAGGAGAAAGGACTGCGGAGTGGCCTTCTCCCTGGGGGGCGATTTCTCATATTCTCAGCACCCTATAGCAAAAATATGTTTAAAAGAAATAATAAAGGGCTTGAGGGTCAAGATGAAAAATGCCAATGGGCTTCCGGAAATAAAATGACCAAGACGTTCCTCTGTGAACAACAAAACAGACAATGGGGGTTACATATCAAAATGGGATTTAAATAGATTTAGAGGGACCAACAGCATAATGACTATATCGCTGGACTCCCATGTAGTCAACCATGGTTCGAGTCCCGGACCCGGTGGCTTAAACTCATTCCGGGCGCGTGTGCATGTGTGCCCAGATCCCAAGAGGAGAATGGAGAAGGGATTGCGGTGTGGCCATCCCCTCTGGGGGGTGATTTCTTACTTTCTGTCTCTGTCTGGCGAGCGCACGTGCCCTATAGCAAAAACCTCTTCAAAAAAAAAAAGGAAAAAGGAAAAATAGATTTAGAGAAGAATGCAGGGCCAGTGGACAGTGGTAAAATGAGATGCTTTAAGAGGCTGATAGCACTGAAGAGTTCCCAGTTCTAACCTGTAGACTTCCCTAAGTACACTGGGCCTGGGGCTGGCTGAGGCTGGGAGTGGATCATGGCATCAGGACCCTATTGGAGGTATTGTATGTCTGTTCAACTCATGAAATACAATTAAAGGGCGGGGTGCGAGGTGCAGAGAAAGCGGTACTCACCTGGACTAGTGAACATCTGAGACATGGAATGTGCTCTACAGGGTCATGTTATCTGAACATCACGACCTCCCCAGAGTGGACACAATTCTTTCTCTGCAGACGTAAATGCGGCAGCAGTGTGCAAGCTCAGCCTGGGTTGTGCTAAAAATCAGGAAAAATTGTTTTTCTGTGCCAGCAGGTAGTGTGTCGGTTAAGGTGCTGGATCCCACATGGTCAACTAACTGCACGGTTCTAGTCCCAGACCTGGTGGCTTGAAAAACCACACTGGGCAGGTGCATGCATGCCAAAAATCCTGAGAAGGATAGAGAAAGGATTGTGGTGTGGCACTGTGGCCATTCCCCTTGGGGATGATTTCTCACTTTCCTTCTCTTTGGCAAGCACATGCATCCTATAGCAATACCATTAATTATTTTTTTTTTTCCGCCAAAACTGTATGAACCTCAAAATGAAGTGATTTCCTAGTGTCTATAGCGCTTGTCTTGGTGCTATTTGAGCACCGCATAACATGATCAGATCCTCTCCAAGGACCTTACGTAGAGTCAGCACTTCTCTCCATTTAACCATGTGTCATTTTTTCCAATTCAATAATTAAAGAGCTAGAAAACCGTGGGGAGTAGCAAACATTGGTAACCGATTTCCTGTGCGCCTTTCACAGCAATCATGAAGTTCAATAGGCCTTTTCTATTTCTTTTCTTAAATCTGCTGTAAGGCATGCGTGCTGGGTGGAAAGACAGAGAGAAAAAGGGGAAGTGAGAAAGCATCCCCATTGAGGATGATCACACCACAATCCTGTCCCCTCCACTTCCCACCTCAGGGTTTCGGGCAGACACATGTGCGCAGCTTGTTTCCAAGTTGCTAAGTCTGGGACTCTAGCCACCTTAACCACCGCACCGACTGGCCCAGGCTTTTTCAATTCTAATAACCCTTAATGTGTTCGTGTGATTACTGTGAGCATAAAGCTTCAAGGAACAGAATCTCTCAGACTGAGTTTATAAAGAACACTGATGAGATACACCAAAGGAAATACTGATTCTTAGGGATCTAAGAAAAACAAAAAAGAACTTTTTTCCTATTTTTTAGGCACGCCATAGGGTATGTGCTATGGCAGGAGAGAGACAGAGAAAGGGAAAGTGAGAAATGACCCCGAGGTAGATGGCCATGCCACAATCCTTTCTCCTCCATTCTCTTCTCAGATTTTTGGGATGCATGCACATGCACCCTGCGTGATTTTCGAGGCGCCAGGTCCAGGACTTGAGCCATGGTCAGCATTGTGGGAGTCTAGTGCCTTAACCACCACACCACCTATTGGCCCCCCTTCCTCTTTTTTTAATCTTCTTTGCAATATACTGCGATTTTAACTGCTTCTAGAAGGGCAATACGGACATAAAGCAATCCTATGCAAAACAGCTGAGCATATGGAGCTTGGCAGAGACAGGGGTCAGGAATGTGGGAAGCTTGGTTCATTTGTCCCCAATTCCTCGTGATCTAATACTCTGATTTTCTCACCACTGAAATATTTAAAGGCTCATATGTGTGAAACAAGCTACAAAGCCCACTTCTTAGGCTGAACTGTGTGCAACTGCATGGCTGTATGTGGGTGGAAAAGGTCCCTAAACACAATCACCACAGAGCCAAAAGGTTTCTTTCTTGGGTGTGGGCAGATCTCACTTCAACTGCAAGACTTAGTTTATAGCACCTTCAATAATAAACTGAGAAGAGCTGCTGACTTCTGAACATATGAATCTATAAAAAATCCCTTGCAACACAGGTAGTCAAGGTAAGAGCATCCCACAAGGAAAGCAGCCCTCCTCCTTTTCTCTGAAGAGTGTTTTACATTTGAAAAGATGACTGGAGGTACTTGGAAGTTCAAAGCAATAGGATGTACTCTGCAGGGAAAGGAAGTGAAAACCCCTTCTTTCATTTTATTAGGCAGATACTTATCAGCAATTCCACTTGATGAAGAAAGTCAGATTTTCTCCTGGAGTCAGGTCAGGGCAAAACGTGTAAGCAGAAAGGGGTCCTGGGTGGGGATGGAAACCAGGAGAACAGGAGCACCAGACCCCACCCAGTGCCACCCCCTAATGCAGAAGACATGCCACCCCCACCCAGGCCCCCAGGCCCAGGAGGTACAGAATCAATCACCACATGGTTCCTACTCCTACCACGAGGGTAGCGGCCACTACAACTGCCATTGAATTTAAGCAATAAAGGATTGTTTAAAATCCACTTTATTAATTTAGCTATGTTTTTTAAGGTTTCTGCCATAGGGCGTGTGTATTCACGTGAGAGAGACAGTGAGAGGGAAATTGAGAAATCACCCCCCTCCAGAAGGGATGGCTGCTATGCAATCCCTTCTTCATTCTGCCCCTTGGATTCTGGGTACCTACACACACACACACACACACACGCCCAGTGGGAGTTTCACATCACAAAGTCCAGTAGTTGAACCGCTGTCAGCAATGTGGGAGTCTAGCACCTAAATCACCATACCACCTGGTGGCCCCGAATCATAAAGGATTTAAAGGAAATTCTTTTTTTTTTTGAGAGTTTTTTTTTTTTTTTTTTTTTTCTATAGGGTACGTGCGCTCGCCAGACAGACAGAGAGATAGAAAGTGAGAAATCACCCCCCGGGGGGGATGGCCACGCTGCAATCCTTTCTCCTCTCAGGATCATGGGCACGCACGCACATGCGCCCGGCATGAGTTTAAGCCACCGGGTCCGGGACTTGAACCACGGTCAACTACGTGGGCATCCAGCGACATAGCCATTACTGTAACTGCTGGTCCCAGGAAATTCTTATAATATATATACTAGGGTTTCTATTTACCTAATCAGTTATGATTATGCAATTACATCCAATTTTCATAAGGGTTTTGTTCTACATACTGGAATGGTAGACAAAAAACACTGTCTAATTTTTATTTTATTTTACACTTCCAAAAGAAACAGAATGGGAAGGGTCGGTGTAACTAATTGCCCAACTTTGTGGCCTAATAGATACAAAATCAAATTCTCTGACTCGAGGTCCCTTACATTTTAGGGAAACTTCAATGCTTAGGGGAGACTAGTGAAGTCTGTCATACTCCCACCCTTACAGAAAGAATCCTACAGATGCCTATCACAGTGTTCTAGCGAAAGCATATGCTTAAAACTACAGAGGGTTCCGACATAACAGCTAAATTTGAAAATGGAGCATTTCGGCAACAAATGAGCTGAGGGAGCTCATCTCAGAAGTAGTGCAGTGACAGGACTATTGCTTGGGGGTCTGGAAAGTCCATCTGTTGCTCGCAGCTCCACCCCGCGTTCAGGCTCAGGCAGACACGTAAGGTGGTGGCGGCTCCTTGGCAGTGCCATTCACCGTGACATCGTCATACGGGGGTAGCAGCACCTGAGATGATACAGAGAAGCGTTAGTGGTTCAAGGTGGACACGCGTCCCCCAAGGCTTGTTTGTAATCGAGTTTTTTATGCAATTAATAATTTTTCCTAACTTGCACCAAAAAAAGAAAAAAAAATTCCTGCTCTTTAGGATTTCAGAGAGGAGAGGATGCTTTGTAAAGAGAGAAACAATACTTATAAACAAAGCCACGCGTCATTACATTTTCTATTATGAACATCATTTAGACAAAAATAGTAAATACTCATCAATTTCAGGTTTTTTTTTTTTTAAGAGATTTTTGCTATAGGGCACGTGCGCTCGCCAGACAGAGACAGACAGAGAGACAGAAAGCGAGAAATCACCCCCCAGGAGGGATGGTCACGCCACAATCCCTTCTCCTCCATTCTCCTTTCGGGATCTTGGGCATGCACACACACGCGCCGGGCCTGAGTTTAAGCCACTGGGTCCAGGACTAGAACCGCAGTCGACCACGTGGGAGTCCAGCGACACAACCATTACGCTAACTGCTGGTCCCAATTTCAGGGGTTTTTATTTATCGGTCCCTAGAGGAACAATACTAAATTTTGTTTTAAGCTTTTTTTTTTTTTCCCCCAGTTTTTAAAAAAACCCATTCTCCCAACCAAATCCTCCAACACACACACACACCCTCTCTAATTCGACACTTCAGTACTTATTTTCCTCTTCTGATTTTGGAGTTCCTGTAGAGCTGAAGTCCAGTCTTAGTTCACATGAGGGCAGGGCCCGGTGCCCACTGACTACAGAAACTCAGATGTGGTAAAAAGCAATGCTCTCTCTGTGAGGCTGGTGCACGTGGTAAGGTTCCAGGTTCACTCCGGGGACCTTCCTGAGGACACTGGGAATGTGTGTGCCCATGACCTAGGGTGGGTGGAGGCCGGGGGTGAATCGTGGCGTCAGGACCTCTTGAGGGTGTTGTCAGCGCCTCTCTTTCATTCATGAACAACAACAAAAAGGATAATAATAATAATAATAAAACAGGAGTTGGGGCAGCGGGTGGCAAGGTGGTTGGAGCGCTTGACTCCCACATGGCTGACTACAGTTCAAGTCCCCTTATAATTGCTCTAGATGAAAGAGAGGGACTGGGTTCTTTTTTGGGGGGATTATGACAGCTTTATTGACTGTACTGAAAAGAGAAAGTATTAGGTCGTCAGGAAATTCATGACATTTATCTATGTTTTTCCTTTGCAAAAATGTGTAATGACTTCCCAAAGGACCTGATATTTCTATGTCTAATATGCACTCAGTATAAAACTACTTGATGGAGGGACCAGTAGTTAGCGTAATGGCTATGTCGCTGGACTCCCACGTAGTCGACCGCGGTTCGCGTCTTGGACCCGGTGGCTTAAACTCACGCTGGGTGCGTGTGCGTGCGTGCCCAAGATCCCGAGAGGAGAATGGAGGAGAAGGGATTGCGGTGTGGCCATCCCCCCTGGGGGGTGATTTCTCGCTTTCTGTCTCTATGTCTCTCTCTGTCTGTCTGGCGAGCGCACACGCTCTATAGCAAAAACCTCTCCAATAATAATAATAATAATAATAATAATAATAATAAAACTACTTGATGGATATCTGTACCCATTTCTCAGGAGATGGCCATTCTATTTCATTAGATTAAAACATTTTTAAAAGAACAGACAGGGGCAACCAGTGAAGGCTTAGTAGTGAAGGCAGGCCTGTGAGCAGGACGAGGAGGAGGTGTCCCGGCAGACACAGAGAGGAGGGCATGGACCAAGGGTAGGCAAGCCAAGGTAGGCAAGTGTGAAAGCAGGACGCCTCTGGGAACTGCAAGGGCTTAGCTGTGGTGAGTGCTCACGGGAGAAAGCTGCAGAGGCAAGCAAGGCTTGGAGCCCTGAGAACCACCTTTAGGCCTTGTATCCAGGACGAGCAGTTCAAGCTCAGCCTCGTCAATAACTGAGGAAAACGATATATTCTCTAAAACCAAGCAAAGGCTCTCCTCTCTGCAAATACAAGCTTAGCTTTAGGAATGAGCCTTCAGGAGGCCTGTGTGAGCCTGTGTGTGCACATTTGATAGTCACTTATGACGAGTGGAAACAGCTGTAGCCAACACCAGACATACGAAATGTAGTATGATTGAGCTTCGGCATTCTGCTCAGAAACCTCATTAAAGAATTAACTGATTCAGGGACCAGCAGTTAGCGTAATGGCTACGTTGCTGAACTCCCATGTAGCCGACCGCGGTTCAAGTCCCAGACCCGGTGGCTTAAACTCACACTGAGCGCATGTGTGTATGTGCCCATCCCCCATGCAGAGTGATTTCTCACTTTCTGTCTGTCTCTGTCTGTCTGGCGAGTGCACGTGCCCTATAGCAAAAACCTCTTCAAAAAAAATAAATAAAAAAGAATTAACAGATTCATATCTGTCATTATCTTTGAATAAATCATCCTAAAACACAGCACAGAGCTACTTAAGTGAACTGGAGGCCGGCAGGTGGGGTGGTGGATAGAGGCACTGGACTCCCACATGGCCAACCACCGTTCAAGTCCTGGACCTGGCAGCTTGTTTCCTCACTTTCCCTTTCCTACTGTTTGAATCCCAGACCTGGTGGGCTTGCTTCCTCACTTTCCCTTTCTCTCTTTCTCTCTCTGATTAAATTAAAAAGTAATAGTAACAAATTAAATAAATAAAAATTTTAAAAACTGTCCTAAGTTTGCCATGTCTCTTTCTGTGTATGTGTGTGCTATAAGGCGGATATGCTCTCCAGAGAGATGGGGCTGAGGAAGGGAGAGAAAGTACACCAAGGGGGAGTGTCCACACTGCAAGCCCTTCTCCTCTTGTGATTTTTGACATGTACCTGGCGGTTTTTGTTTTTGGTTTTTTTTTTTTTTTTTTTGTCTTTTTTTAAAGAAAGATTTTTGCTATAGCACATGTGAGCTTGTCCTAGAGACAGACAAAAAGTGAGAAATAATCCCCCTGGGGGATGGCCATGCCACCATGACCAGGACTTGAACTGCACAGTTAGCCATGTGGGATGCAGCCACCATAACCACCATGCCACCTGGATGGCCACCAAATGTGTTTTAAAGTTCCGTTTTAGATTCGTTTTTAGGGCTGGTTCCTTAGCTTAGAAGATAAGGGAGCCAGATCCCACATGGCCAACTGCATGGTTCAAATTCCAGCCCCAGAGACTTGAAAAACACACGAGGCACTGTGCGTGTTCACACACACTCAAAACCCCAACAGACTGAGGAAATGGAAGGGAAGGGACTGCAGCATGACTCACTCCACCTCACCCCTCCCTGGGGTGTTTTCTGCCTCTCCTCTGTCTCCTTCCCTCTGGTGAGCGCATGCACTCTCTGGCAAGTGAAAAATAAAGGAATGCAAGCTACCCGCAAATAACCTATGCACATCCTCTTGTACACTTTAGACCATCTCTCGAGTACTTCTAATACCTAACGCAAATGCTGGGTACACAGGTGTCACACCGCACCGTTAGGGAGAAAACATCTATACATGTTCAGTAGAGACTCAACAATCCTGGGCCAACTACACAGTGCTTGTCATAACAGAGAGTAACTATCCATGGTTGGCTGAATCTGTGGATGCAGAACCCATGGAAGAGAAGGGTCAACTGCACATATTTCATTTTCAACAGAGATGGCAAGATTGGATATACATTTTAAATCAATCTGGAAACAACAGGAAAAAAAATGGAAGAGAAGGATAGGGTTCGAGACGAGACGCTAAAAGACCAACTACAGCAAATGTGTAGACGAGGACTGCTGTGTCTGGCTGCAGGGACTAAGCGGACAGCGCTGCCACCATTCACAGGAACCTCAGAAAGCGGGAACCGTGGAGCCACGCAGTGTGTTCTCGTACAAATCGTGTCTGCGCGTTTGGGGACATGGGGGTGGCACTGCTCTGGTTCACCCCATGAAAGGTTTGTCCTTAAACTCAGACGAAGAGAGAGAGCAAGACACGTGATCGATTAAACACACCATTTATTCACTGCTGGTCTCGCTGTGTACAGGCCTGAGAATAAGGCACAATGACAACAGCAAGTAGACGGCTTTCCATGCTGGTGGACAGGGGTCTGATAAAAACAGAACTGGCATGAGAGAGAGAAAGTGAGAAAGCAAGCCGCCAGGTGTGGGACTAGAACCACAGTCAGCCGTATGGGAGTCCAGTGTCCCCACCCACCACGCCACCTGCCGGCCCCAACAAATCATCTTTATTCCAGACGCACATGAAAGGATGAAATGGCTTACAGAATTGGATCATCCAGATAGGATGCATGTAATTTTTAACATGTTTGAATTAAGGCTGTGCCTTGTCACTGACAGCACCTTACAGTAAGAGATGCCTAAAAACATGACGCCATTTAAAACGATGGCATCTTGTACTCTAACGCATGAAGAGATGGGGTGAACATAAAGTTTCGATGATCCTAATGATAAACTCTGCCCCCTACCTATACTGAAGATCATAGTAAAGGCAAACAAGACCAAAGTCAATTTTGTTCTCGATCCACTAAACTGCTTTAAGTTATTCTCCCCTGATATCACAAGAGAAAGCCATGGTTTCCCTCACTCTCCCATTCTCTTTGCGGGATTCTTGGTACACAAGCACACACGTCCAGCATGAGTTTAAAGCCACTGGGTACAGGACTCGAACTGCGGCCGACTACATGGGAGTCCAGTGATGTAACCATTACACCATCTCCTGGCCCCTGTAGACAGAAGTCTGACTACTTTTCCTATTTTTCCAAAATCTTCCCAAAAGATTAACAGAATTCTTCCTACCTCCTATTCCTGGCGTAATATCTTTGAGATGTATATTTCAACCCATTACAGTATGTTCTCCTGCTTATCTCTTCCCAAGACACAGAACTTCTCTTTCCTTGAGATGTAGATTAAGCCTTTCTTTAACTAATCTCTTTCCAAGACACAGATATTCCCTTCCAATCACCACCTAAGAACTGTGGAACCCACCTATAACCTCTAAGCCCCCACTTCTACATGTCCTGCCTTTTTGGGCCAGATCACTAAATGTTGTCTGTCAATCTCAAAAACAAATAAAAGGAACCCCTGTACATGATCACCCCAAGAAAGGCATGCATGCCTCTTCTCTGAGCCTAGATCACTCATATTTGGCTTGGAAATAAATCACATTAATTATTATTAATTTTGCAGTTGGTTATTTTTTCCATCAACACCCCCATACCTCAAATCTTTCAGACTGGGTCCAGAAACTCTCACTGGTGTCATATTTAGGCAGGAAACACCACAATAATATGGTTGCCCATTGAAAGTTACAATTATTATTAACACTATGAAATATTGAGCCAACCCCCATAGCTGAGTGGTTACAGCAAGCTGGATCCCTATGGCTAACCATGGTTCAAATCCTAGCCCCAGTGGCTTGGAAAAGAAGCTGGGCACACGTGCACATGTGCATCCCAACTGGACAAAGAAATGGAGAAGGGACTGTTTTAGGATTGTGACCCACTGGGGAGCACTTTCTCCTTCTCACTCCCCACACTGAAGCAGGCATGACTCCATCTTGGAGGAGTGGCTCCAAAAAGTGGGAAATGAAGCAGGAGGACTCCATCTTGGAGATGCCTCCAGAATGAACTGTTAAAATTCCTATGATTGGAAACCTCCCCTCTCCCCTTTTGTTTAAGAGTGAATAGAGTGATTAACATTGCTATTGTCCTTAAAACCACTTGTCCTAATCACCTTAAGGATGATTAACCAGGATGATTAACCTGCTTTACCTGCTTTTTCTAGCTTCTGTAATGTGCTTTTTGCTTTTACATTGTAAAGCCTTACCCCCTACCCTTTGAAGCCCACTGCTCTTTGTCCTTGGTAAATCATCAAGTCATCCCAGACATGACTGTGCACTTTTGGCCTATATAAGCTCCCTTCTCTTTTCACTGGGGGCTGCTGGGTTTTGAGAGACAAGAGTCCCCCCATAAGTTGCAGGCCTAATGAATAAACTCCAATAAATTTGGCTAAGTCTGGATGTCCTCTTATTTCTCGCTGAGTAGACTATAACAACCCCAAGAGCACATGCCCTCTGGCAATTAAAGAAGTAGAAAGTTCTCTATCAGCACAAACATAATCTAGTAAGCTTAGTAATATTTAAATAATGATTAAAATATATGTATGCAAATATTTGGTATTTATGTAAATATTAGGTGTTTGCTATTTCTTTAAACATTAGATCTTCAGCATTTATTTTAACATCAGATATTTAAATACTGAAGAGTGAGCTATCCCCACAGTAACCCTATGAAGGCATCTTAGCAGCTCTCCATCTCTGGGTCCAAGCAATGATAATGTGCTATGCCACCTACTGTGCCCATCCCTGCCCTGAACAGACCTGTCACCACAGGGGTCACCACAGGGCCTCCAGCTCCACATGGTCAGCTGCAGCACAGGACCTGGGCTGCAGAAAGATGCTGCAAGGACTGCTTGACCCTCATTCTCGGACTGCTATCTTACCTATGTCCTCTTCACTCCATATGTCTCTGCCTCCTTCTCTTGCATTAATAGAAAAGAAATACCTCCTGCAAAGACCCAACAAATCAATTGTTTTCATGTTCTATTATAATCTGAGTCTATAAGATTTGTTATTACAGGTGTAACCACACCATAAACATTCGGTCAAATGTTCAAACATAAGTTCTTCCGGGACCAGCAGAGGTGTAATGGTTACGTTGCTGGACTCCCACAGTCGACCAAGTTCAAGTCCTGGACCCAGCGACTTAAAATTCACACAGGACCCATGTGCATGCACACCCGAGATCCTGAGAGGAAACTGGAGGAAAAGGGATTGTGGCATAGTCATCCCCACTGAGGGATGATTTCTCACTTTCTCTCCAGCAAGTGCATATACCCTATACCAAAAATCTCTCTCTCTCTCTCTCAAAAAAGCCTTTTTGTTGTCATACTGCTCATAATATTTTAATGGTGATAAAGATGTCTTATCAAAGAGAGAAACCCTTATTCAACCACGTCATGACCCAAATATAAAACAGTCCGACTGGATACATTGGCTATTTTAAACAAAGTTGCAAGAACACTTATACATGTATTTTTTATTACTTCCTCAATACATTCCCAGAAACCTTTCACGAAATGTTAAAAAATAAAATATTGAATGCCTCATTTGTCCCTACAGTAAGATCAATAGGGACTCTATTTGGGGCATGTGTGATTATGTAATTCAAATCCTGTATGTTTTAGAGTAAATGGTTCACAATGAACACCCGGGTTTTTTATTTTTGAAATGTGCTTCCAGAACGCTTAGTTTTCCCATATGGTGCAGAAACCCTCTATCTAATCTAACTCTGAGATTCCCCAGACAAAGCTACCTCACATTTAAAAGAACACATACAGTTTTCCCAGAAGTTGCACCGGATAAAATAACTAAAAAAGTTACATGAATCAGAAATGATTTCCAAAAGACCAGAACGTTTTTTAAAGTGCTTATCTAATTGGCGGAAGAATACTAAGCAGAACAATATGAGGCAAGTTAATGTTATGCAGGGCCAGCCTGAACTGGAACCTACACTGCAGTGGAAGAAAAGCATTCAGGAGGAAATCCCAGGGGCCACCCAGACCAATGTCACCCACAGTGCTGTTCTAGAGAACCAACAGATAAGCATATCTGAAGCTGTGTGCGTGTGAAGATAGCAGGGAACCCCTGGGGCTGAGCAGGAAGCAGGACTACTTAGCAAACTTAGATAAGGCAGCTACCTTGGTGCCACCAAGTTTCCTTTTAGTCTTTCCTTCTACCTCTATACTGAGTCACCTACTCTCCCCCTCCCTCCTGCGGTGCTAAAAAGCAAAAACTAGGGAACAAAACTGTGGACAGAAATCTGACTGCTTTTTCCTACTTTTCCAGAAACCTTTCCTGAGGGCCAAGGGGGAGTCACACCCACAGATATTGACAGACATTTTGGCCCATCAGTAACAGGATTCTTCCTACATCTGATCCTCCACACAGTATTGGAGTATCTTTGTGATGTATATTAAGGCTCCTAATGGCTGTTAAAGTACATTCCTTTCTGATCTCAACAAACTCCCTTTTCCAATCACCACCCTAAAAGCTGTAAAACCCATCTATGACCTACAAGTCCCCCCACTTCCTGTACCTGATCACCCCGAGGGAAAGGAATGTTTTGCCTCCTCTCCAGGCCTAGGTCACTCATATTCTGCTTGGAAATAAACTGCATTAATTATTAATTTTTTAGAGTTTGTTATTTTCCATCGACAAAACAAAGTCTAACTGCTTTTAAATTTGTGACTTGTGTTTGACAAGAGTGGTCCAAATGAACTCCATCCTGGTCGAGTACAGCCAGGCCCTGGTGGAGAGAACACTCGGTTTTGGCTGCAGTCTAACCAGACAACAGTCTAGGCAGAAGGTGGTGGGTTAAAAATAGACCAGGGAGGGACCAGCAGTTAGTGTAATGGCTATGTTGCTGGACTCCCAAGTAGTCGACTGCAGTTCGCGTCCTGGACCCAGTGGCTTAAAACTCATGCCGGGCGCGTGTGCGTGTGTGCCCAAGATCCCATGAGGAGAATGGAGGAGAAGGGATTGCACCATGGCCATCCCCCCTGGGGGGTGATTTCTCGCTTTCTGTCTCTGTCTCTCTCTGTCTGTCTGGTGAGTGCATGTGCCCTATAGTGAAAACCTCTCCAAAAAAAAAAAAAAAAAAAGAAAGAAAGAAAGAAAAAGAATAGACCAGGGGACCAACTAATAGCGTCAAGGTTACATCACTGGACTCCCACATAGTCGACTGTAGTTTGAGTCCTGGACCGGACAGCTTAAAACTCATGCCAGGTATATTTATGTGCATGCCCAAGATGCCCAGGGGAGAATGGAGAAGGGTATGCGGCATAGCCGTCCCTGCAGGGTGATTTCTTGCTTTCTGTCTCTGTCTCTTTAGCGAGCACATGCACCCTATAGCAAAAATTTCTTCAAAAAGAGAATAGACCAGAAGAACCAGGCTGCCAAGGTCCTAAATACCCTCCTGCCACTCACTAGCTGAGTTACCTTGGAAAGTTGATCGCTTGGTACCTCAATTTCCTCTTTTGCAACACAGAGATTTAAGAGGACCAGAGTGAGAGTAAGGGTGTTAACATATGGAAAGTACTTGGTACAGAGCCTGGAAGATGACAACCAGGGTGTAAGCACCAGGGGTGGTACATACACACAAACACCACAGAGCAGAGAAGTCCAACAGCTGCAGAGGAGAGGGGTCTTAGCCTTCAGTGCAACAGGGATGGTGAGCTCACTATGGAGATGAGGCCATCAAAAGGTGATTAGGTCATGTGACTTTCAAGGTGTTGTCTCACCTTACTAGTAACTAAGTTTGTGTCTTTTTTTTTTTTTTTTAAATGTTATTTATTATCATTTTTCAGTTTGACCAGAGAGAGAGAAAGTGAGAAAGGCAAGCCTTCAGGTCCAGGACTTGAACCATAATCGGCCATGTGGGAGTCCAGTGCCCCAACCTCCATGCCACCTGCCGACCCATGAGTTTGTGTTTTAAATTAAAGTCACATAGCAGGGAGAGAGATCCTCTAGCATCCTATCACCCCATCCCGCTCAATGACAACTATCAATTCCACCTCCTGCGGCTCTTCCAAATCCTTCCTTCTTCATCCGCTCTATGACGGTGAGTAACCCTTACCTGAAATGTTTGAGACCAGAAGTACTGGGGACTTCAGATTTTGGAATATGTGCATACATAGGATGAGTTATTGTAGAGATGGACCCCAAGTGTAAACTCAAAATTCATTTATGTTTCATATATGCCTTACGCACAAAGCCTGCAGGTAACTTCATACATTTTTCTACTCAGTGTTTTGACTGCACCCTGTCACATGAGGCCAGATGTGGTCTATTCTGCTTGTGGTGTCACATCAGTGCTCAAAAAGATTCAAATTTGGGAACGTTTTGGATTTCCTTCTCAGGGATGCTCAACTTGCTCTTCCCTGGGCCACACCTTCATCTCTTAGCCTGATTCTACAAATAGCCTCCTAGCTGCTCTCTCAGCTCATCTGGGACTTCACCAAGTCTGTATCAACCACTCTTTTCTCCTAGTCTTTTAAAATTTAAAAAGGAAATAAAAAAATAAAACCTTAAGAGATCATATAAATTAAGACTGGCAGGTGGCATGGTGGTTAGAGGCACTGGACTCCATACGACCGACCACGGTTCGAGTCCCAGACCTGGTGGCTTGCTTTCTCACTTTCCCTCTCTCTCACGTGTACTCTCTTGCTCTGTCCCTCTCTGGTCTAAATAAATAAATAAATGCTAAATAAAATAATTTTTAAAAAGGAGATCATATAAATTATAAACAAGGGGAAATACTTAAAACAAAAATATTACAAATAAGATATCCCTTTTATATCACATTATTTTAATAGGCTAGAAGCCTAAAAACCAGTAAGTCACAGAGCAGTTTCAAACTCCCTAGAATTATTTTTTTTAAAGTTTATTTCTCTTCCAAGAAAGAGAAGAGAGAGAGAAAGAGACGGCATCCCCCAACAGGGTCTTTGCACCAGGATCTAGCCATAGTCAGCCAGATCACAGGCCCACAGGCCTGGACTTGCTGGGCCTTCCCTTATGGGCGCTGCATTACGGCTGTGCCATGATCTGGCCTCTCCTAGAATTTTCATCTCCTCTTTTCCTGCTCTTGGAAAATCTCCTTTCTTGTCCCCTCTCCTAACTGCCCCTTTGACCCTGTTGTTCAGGTAGATGTTATGTGGAAAGTCTCTTCTGTTTATGAGAAATTTTTAATGTCACATGAATCTGATTATGTCCAGGATGGAAGGAGCCCTTAAGAACCACTCTGGGAACTATCTTTAAAGGAAAGCCTTCCTCAAACCACTTCAGAACGTTACTTATGACCTTCGGAAACATCTCCAAAGATGAAGATAATATCTTTTCATCTCTTCACAACAGTGAGAAAATAGAAACAGAACTCACTTTCCTTTTCAAGAAATTATTTTGAACCATTTCCAACCTCTACTAAGAAGTAAAGAACAACCTGATTTTCTTTTCTTTTTTTAGGCCAGCCCACAGCCTGGTGGTTAAGGCAGTTGGATCTCACATGGCTGACTGCTTGGTTTGAGTCCCAGACCTGGCGGCCTTAAAAATATGCCAGTGTGTATGTGCCCAAAATCCCAAAAGGAGGGAGATGAGTGAAGGACAAGAGATCCCACCTGACTATTCCCTAGAGAGGGATGCTTCCTCTCTTTCTCCGGCAAGCACATATGCCTTCTAGTACATTTAAAAAATTTTTTTAATAATTAATTTTTCCCCATGAGAACACAAGAGTGGAGAGAACACCTGCACAAGAGAGCATGAGAGGGACTGGCAGGTGGTGTTGTGGTTAAAGGCGCTGGATTCCCATGTGGCTGGCCATAGCTCGAGTCCCAGACCTGGTGGCTTGCTTTCTCACATTCCCTTACTCCCTGGTCAAATTAAAAAATAATAACAACAAATGGAATTAAAAGAGAGAGAGAGAGAGAGAGAGAGAGAGAGAGAGAGAGAGAGAGGTGTAGCATGAGGGAGACAGGAAGCTTAGACAAACAAGGATATCACACTGTGATTTCCTTGCCCCAGCCCTGTGGCCAGTCAGGAAAACAAACCTCTCTTTCTCTCTTTTTTTTTTTCAGAATTTTTTTTTATTGAACTTTATTTATTTACTTAAAGTTGACCAGAGAGGGACAGAGAGAGAGAGTGGGGGGTGAGGAGTGAGAAAGCAAGCTGCCAGAAATGGGAACTAAAACCCAAACTAGGAATTTGAACCAGAACAGCAGTCAGTCATATGAATCCAGCACCCTTAACCACCCCTGCTACCTGGTAGCCAGCCCCCCCTTTTTTTAAATTTTTTTTGCCATAGAGCCAATGCACTTAGAGAGAGAGAAAGTGACAAATCATGGGGGGGGGGGGGGGGGCGACACAACATTCATGCCACAATCCCCTCTCCTCCGGTCTCCTCTTGGGAGCGTGCATGCACACACGCGCACATACACGCTCATACACCTGTGATTTTAGGCCATTAGATTTAGGACTTCAACTGCCGTAGGCCCAAGTGGGAAGTCTAATACCTTAACTACCATGTCACCTACTGGTTCCCACCTTGATTTTTTTTTTGAAGTTGCAGGAGGACAACAAACAGTGGAATCTTCTATGCACAATTTTTGAATCACTGAGACCACTAAATCCCTGCCACAACCCCCATTCCTCTCCTCACACAACTGTGTTGTGGCTTTCTTAGAGGCCAAGGTCAGCCTTAATTAACCCCAACTACATCAAAGAGAACCAACTAGGATAGGGCTGCTCAGGAGATCAATCTGGCCCTCACTCAGGCCACTGTCTACACTGTGTATCCCAAGCAGTCAGACTCAAAAGAAGGCCCCATGCGGCAAAAGACTTTGAAGTCTAAACAGTACATCTGCACATAATGCTAATCTGGATTAGTGCCTACGGGGATGACAGACTTCCGTGAACATTAAAACGTTCTTATTTACCTCTAAACAGTAAGGGATTTTCCTATATTGCCCAAGATTGTGATTCTTTTAGCTAAAGTCAGAATTTCAGGAATCATTTTGGCTATATATTAATCTTGCTGTTTCTGAGTGCCCCAATTGGAAAGAAACCTAACTCTCTACTTTCAAATTTAACAAAATACTGGCTACGACAACAACCCAAGTCTTTCTTGGTACTGGCAACACAAGGGTGAACAGATTTAGTTTTTTGGGGGCCGACAGGTGGCGTGGTGGTTAAGGTACTGGATTCCCCATGGCCAACTGCGCGGCTTGAGTCCAGGACCCAGAGGATTGAAAGACATGCCAGGTACATGTGTCCGCATATCCAAAATCCCAGAGGAGAAAGGAGAAAGGATTGCAGCATGGCCACAGCCCTTCCAGGGGTGGGGGGAGTTTCTTACTTTCCTTGTCCCTGACAAGCACATGCACCCTAGACCAAAAATAAAATCTAGTTAAGAGTTCTGATTTTTTAAACTTTTTTTTATGATAAACAGCAGGTGAGAGAAACAGAGGTTAGAAAAGAAAATAAACACCCTCAACAGGGTCTCTTCATACAGCAATCTCCTTTACGCAGCCCTCCAACTCCTCTGGATCTCGGGCACCAAGAACACTTCCAGGCCCACCAGGAGATCCAAACTCAAAGCTACCTGTGTGTCTTCTAGCACTGCTGTCAAGTACACTACTAACTATGCTATCTGGCTGGGACTAAAATCGTTATTTATTTACTATTTATTTTAGGTTTTTCCAATTGAGTGCACGTGTTCACCAGAGAGAGACTCTGAGAGGGAAAGGAGAAATCACCCTGGGAAAAAAGGGGTGGCCATGGTGCAAGCCCTTCTCTTCTGTTCTCCTCCAGTCACTTTGGGTACACAAACACACCAGCCCAGTGTCAATATCAGGACATCGGGTCCAGGACTCACTCAATCCACAGTCAGCTGTGAGAGTCCAGTACCTTAACACCATGCTACTAGTTGGCACCCTAAAGTCAGGTTTTAAAATTTCAATTTCCATAAAGTTTAAAAAATCTGTTTCTTGGGACCAGCAGTTGGCGTAATGGCTATGTCGCTGGAATCCCATACAGCTGACCGTGATTCAAGTCCTGGACCTAGTGGCTTAACTGCACACCAGGAGCATGTGTGTGTTGTGTGTGTGTGTGTATGCCCAAGATCCTGAGAGGAGAACGGAGAAGGGATTATGGCATGGCTATCTCCCCTAGGGAGTGATTTCTCGCTTTCCGTTTCTGTCTCTCTTTTTGACGAGTACATGCGCCCTCGGCAAAAACCTCTCAAACAAACAAACAAAAAAGCAAATGGCATAATACTATAAAACATCCCAAATGAATCAATGAGTCTAAGCATTAAGCATCAATGGTTAGTGACATTATCAAAAGAAAGTCAACTAGACCACATCTGCTTATGAAGTGGTCTCATAAAACATAACAAAAAACCCGAATATGGG
Organism: Tupaia tana; assembly: GCA_026018925.1. Taxonomy (NCBI): domain Eukaryota; kingdom Metazoa; phylum Chordata; class Mammalia; order Scandentia; family Tupaiidae; genus Tupaia; species Tupaia tana. Next base: position 52,616,811 of record JAKSZU010000008.1, on the reverse strand, counting down.
AAGCTTTAAACCCAAGTACTAACTTACTGGAAATACAGAATACGACAGTAAGGTATGCGATCAGAAAAATCCAAACTGTGGGGGGGAGGGTAGGAAGGGCTCAGGAGGTGGTGTAGTTAAGGCCCTGGACTCCCACAGCACTGACCACGGTTGGAGTCCCAGATTGGCAACTTGAATATTATGCTGAGCACATGTGCGTATACAAGCAAAATCCCAGGAGAAGAATGAAGGAGGGATTACCCTCTCTCTGCCTCTGTCTCTCTCTGGTGAGTGCACGTGCACTGTGGCAAAAACCTTAAAAAAAAAAAAAAAACAAACTAAACTGTGAGACTTAATTATTTATTGACTGAAGATCACATTTCAAACACACTGCTAGAAAATTATGACATTTACTAGACAATTAGAAATCTGAGCACTTACTGAATATTTTATGATATTTATGATATTTTATTACTTTAGGTAATAAAATAATAACCACAACTATCTTTTCCCTCAAATTTTCTAAGTACCTCAATTTCCACATTCCTACTAAAAAAAAATTGGGTCTTTGGGAAAGTCATCCTGTATTTTTACACAGGAAAAACGTAGAGAAAATACATGATCACTTTCCCAAGGACCCAATATATCCTAAAAAGTACATGAAAAATGAGCATTATCATCTCTGAGACACTTCTAAAAGATATTAGTTTGATAAGCTCTATGCACCATGAAACTTAGGATAAGGCCTGGTGTCTCTTATCAACTTTTCATTCTTTGAATTCAAAAATCTTAAATCTCTGTTTAGATTTTTTTTTACTAGTTCAACAAGCTAATAATTCTACTGTAAAATTTAGTTTAAAAAAATTTTTATAGACAACTAAATACCCAACAATTCAGAGAAGGAAAAAAATATTGAGCAATTAATTTTTATTAAAATCCTAATAATTTTGAACAGTGATTTCTTTAAAGAGACTTACTAATGCAAGAGTAATTCTATAAAGGGTTAAGCAGATGAGTTTATTGTTATCAACACACAGGATCCCACAGATCCCCAAAAAAGGGCCTCCTCTGCATCTGGTTATCTGGGTTTTGTCCATGTGACAACGGCAGAGTTTCTTCTTAAAATCTTACTCACTCATGTTTGATCCAACCCAGCAAATGTTTGGTGAGCACTTAGGGAAACTATTTGTGTAAAACATGCATTAGGTACCCCATAGAGTTCCCGAGTAATACCAGCTTACACTCAGACATTATGGAAAGTATAAGACTGTTGTATTCTCATTTTACACATGACAAAGTAAAGTAAGGGGTAAGTTGAATTATTCAGTGAAGTCACAGGGGCAGTAAGTCACTAGAATTAAACAAAACAAAAACTCCACAACTCTCTTCTGGCTCTCACATGACATACCATTCATACTTACGCTTTCATGTGTTCTAATCCTATGCCTGTTCACCCACCAATCCTGTCCCATCCCATACATTTCACTAACCACTAACGGAGCACTTATTTCTTCAGAGCATTACACCAAGCAGTGTGGGATAAAAAAAGATGATGAAGACACGAGTTCATACACTATCTGTAATATTTTACAACTAAACCAGAAGTTGAGCTATCTAGATTTCAGTATCATATTGAAGAGCAAAATACAGGGGTCAGCAGATGGTTATGTCACTGGACACCCACGTAGTCAAATGCAGCTTAAGTCCTGGCCCCCGTGTCTCAAAATTCACTCCGAGCGTGTGTGCGTGCATGCCCAAAATCCAGAGAGGAGAATGGAGAAGGGATTGTGGCGTGGCCATCCCCTCTGGGGGGGTGACTTCTTGCTTCTGTCTCTCTGGCAACACATGCACCCTATAGCAAAAAAAAACCCTCTCTCTAAAAGGAAAAAGCAAACTACATTTCATTTAACTATGAACCCTTTGATGACAATGCAGCTCATCACTATGTGTCAACAGAAACCCAGCGAACACTGGAATCATGCAGAGGCCATCTCAGTGGTCACACACGGGAGATCGCTTCCTAAATGACATTGCACCTACCGTACTGTCATTGCTGGTGACGTAAACCAGGACATCGGAGGAGTTCCTGCCGCTGATGTATCGGTAGCAGTTCCAAACACAGCTAATCAAGTAACCCTGAAAGCAAAAAGTGGGTAGGTTTTTAATTCTCAAGCTGCAGACAACTTAGAATTCACTGATCGATAAAGCTGTATCAAAAAAAGAGCCGATTATAAACTGCATGATCTCTAAACAAATGTTACAAAAAAGTTACAAATGTTGGGTAGAGCACCGTTTTGGCAAAGAGGACAACTACAGCCTTCTGCTATGGCAGCACTGGGTACTGGCCGTCCTGGTGTGGAAGGTGCGAGGGGTGAGAGGAGGACAAACTTCCGAGATAGTTAAAAAGAACAAACCAGCACAAACATTTATGGCCCCGGAGCTCACAGAACAATTACATTTATTCAGACATTTATCACTGTATTGGACTTTATTTCTTTGGGAATTTGTATTTGATACAATTATCTATGATTTTATTGCACAAGTCAATTTTTAAAATATGTTTCATAGCATATAAATTATTTCAGTCAATAAAATTCACTAAAACATTTCCATTTACATAATGAAATTCCAAAAGACGACACTTAAAATTAATGTCTGGAACAAATATGCTAGAAATAAGGCAAGAGCTCAAAGGCGGGATTTAAACTATGAATTCTGGGCACATTCATTCTTTGTTTTCTCTCAAAGACAAGACCTTGCTGTGTTGACTAGGCTGGCCTTGAACTCACAGTCTGCCGGTCTCAGCCTCCAGAGCAGTAGTTACTAGAGGTACTACTGTGCCAGGCACTTTGTACTTTCATTCCAATCACTGAAATAAACGATTTCAAAATCCCTTTCTAGCTGTAAAATTCTATGACTGGGGCTGGAGATGGTGTGGTGGTTAAGGTTGCTGGACTCCCACATGGCTGACCACAGTTCGAATCCCAGACCTGGTGGCTTGCTTTCTCACTTTCTCTCTCTCTCTCACTCTGTCCCTCTCTGGTAAAATTAAAATACAAATAAAAGTCATTTTTTAAAAAATTCTGTAACTAGAAGAAGTTTAAGTGGGGCTAGCAGATGGTATAGTGTTTACAACGCTGGACTTCCCCGTGGCCTGTGGCAGTCTGACTCCCAGACCCAGAGGCCTGAAAATCACTCTGGGAACATGTAAATGCCTGCCTGAAATCCCTAGGGAAGAATGAAAGAGAGGATTGCAGCATGGCCATCCCCCCCCCAGGGGGTGACTTCTCACTTTCCCTCTCATTGTCTCTGTCTCTCTCTAGCAAGCATATATACCCTAAGGCCTTAAAAAAAAAAAAAAAAAAAGTTTAAGCACATAGACAAACTAGATTGCTGGAATCCAGAACTACATTATTGATATAAATGCAAAATGATGAAGCCACTTTGAAAACTTTAGCAGTTTCTCAGAGAGTTTAACAATTACCATTATGATCCCCTAATTCCACTCCTATATATAACCGAAGAGCAATGAAATATACTTCATATAAACATCTGTATGCAAACACTCATAGCAGCATTATTCAAAATACCAAAAAAATGCAAGCAATCAGAACATCCACCACCTGGTAAACAGATAAACAAAAAGGTTCGAGTCTCAGACCTGATGGCTTGCTTTCTCGCTTTCCCTTTCTCTCTGTTCAAATTAAAAAATAAAAATAACAAGTGGAATTAAATTAATTAAATAATTAAAAAAAAAAAAAAAAAACCTCCTGACACATGGTATAACATGTGGATGAAACCTGAGACTACGGTAAGTGAAAGAAACCACTCATAAAGGGGGACCAGCAGTTAGCGTAATGGCTATGTTGCTAGACTCCCACGTAGTCGACCATGGTTTGAGTCCCGGACCCGGTGGCTTAAACTCACGCTGGGCACGTGTGCATGCGTGCCCAAGATCCCAAGAGAAAGGAGGAAAAGGGATTGCGGCGTGGCCATCCCCCCTGGGGGGTGATTTCTTGCTTTCTGTCTCTCTCTCTCTCTCTGTCTGGCAAGCGCATGTGCCCTATAGCAAAAATCGCTCCCCCCCCAAAATTAAAAAAAAAAAAGAAAAACTCACAAAAGACCACAAATTTTATGACTATTTAAGAAAATGTGCAGAATAGGCACATCCACACAGATAAAAAGTAGATTGCTGAGGGGCCAGCAGTTGGCATGGTGATTAAGGCACTGGACTCCTCACATAGCCAACCACTTTTCAAGTCCTAGACCCAGTGCCTTAAAAATCATGCTGGATGTGTGTGTAGGCTCAAAATCCCTGTAGGAGAATGGAAGAGAAGAGACTGCAGATTGGCAAACTCCACTCTCCCTCTCTTTGGTAAGAGCATGTGATCTATGACAAGATCGTAAAAAAAAAAAAAAAAAAAAAAAAAAAAAAAAAAAAAAAATCACCCCCCCCCCGGGGGGGTTTGGGGGGGCAGCCACGCCGCAATCCCTTCTGCTCCATTCTCCTCTGGGATTCTGAGTATGCACGCATGAGTTTAAGTCACCGTGTAAGGGACTTGAACTGCGGTCAACTACATGGGAATCCAACGACATAGCCATTACGCCAACTGCTGGTCCCCAATTACGTTTTTCTATAAAGTTTTTCTCTCTCTCTCTCTTTTTTTTTTGGGCTATAGAGTGTTGTGCTCAGCAGAGAGACATTAAGAGAGATCAGTTAAGAAAATGCCCACTAGAGGGGATGACCACACCACAAACTCTCATTAATCATTCTCCCCTGAGGATTGAGAGTGGCTGGCATGCATGCACACATGCCCAGCATGTTTTCCAAACCACTGGGTCTAGGACTCCAATCATACAGTTGGCCACATGAGACCCAGTCACCTTAACAACCATGCCACATAGCTGACCCTCCATAAATCTTTTTAAATTTAATTTTTAAAGAAATATTAATGTAATTCTGTTTATCGTTACTATTTTTAAATTTTATTTATTTATTTTAACTTGACCAGAGAGGGACAGAGAGAGAGAGAAAGTGAAAAATCAAGTCACCAGGAATGGGACTCATACTGCAATTGGCCACTTGGGACTACAACGACCTTAACCATGACGCTACCTGTCAGCCCCTTCTTTAATTTGCTAGAGGGCACATGTGATCACCAGAGAAAGAGAGAGATAAAGAAGGAAAATGAGGGGACCAGCAGATGGTATAATGGTTTTACCACTGGACTCCCACATAGTCAACTGCAATTCAAGTCCCAGACCCAGTGGCTTAAAATTCACATCAGGTATATATATGCATGTGTGCTCAAAATCCTGAGAGGAGAATAGAGAAGGGATTGCAACATGGTCACCTCCCCAGGGGGCTGATATCCCACTTTCTGTCTCTCTGGCAACTGCACATAGCAAAAAGTGCTCTTGGGAGAAAAAAAAAAGGAGGAGGAGAAAAGCAAGTCACCAGGTTCAGGACTTGAGCAGCGGTCAGCCACGTGGGAATCCAGTGCCTCAACCACCACTCCACCCGCTGGCCCCTTTATTTATATATTTTAATTCATGAAAGAATGGGTGTGCACACAATAGAGGGAGAGGGACAGGAGGGAGATGGGAGGAGAAAAGCATTCTTGTCAAGGTCTCCTCCATCTACAATCTCTGTCTATAAAAAAAGGCACTTAAGGGACCAGCAGTTGGCGTAATGGCTATGTCGCTGGATTCCCATGTAGCCGACAACAGTTCAAGTCCCAGACCGGGTGGCTTAAACTCATGCCAGGTGTGTGTGCGTGCATGCCCAAGATCCCGAGAGGAGAATGGAGGAGAAGGGACTGCGGCATGGTCATCTCCCCTGGGGAGTAATTTCTTGCTTTCTGCCTCTCTGTCTCTGTCTTTTTGGCAAGGGCACATACCCTATAGCAAACCCCCCCCCCCCCAAAAAAAAAGGGTACTTAAGAACAAAGGAGTAAAATATCCTGTTAAATACTCAGAATGCTATCTTAAGTTGCCTTATTTTTTTGCCAGAAGACACTCGTGCTACTGAGAGACAGAGAGAGAGGGAGAAAGCATCCCCTAACAGGGCACAGTCATGTTGCAATTCCTTCTTGATTTTTCCCTCCAGTTTGGATTCGGGGCATACATTGACTTGTGTGCCAGGTGCGCTTTTGCAAGTGGTCAGGCTGGGATCCATGTGAGCTCTGACTCCCTTAACCACCAGGGCAAGGGACAGGTCCTCTTACCACTTTAGATTGCCATAAGGCACATGTGCTTGACAGACAGAGACACAGAGAGGTAAAATGAGAAGTCACCCTTTCCCCAGGGAATGGCCACACCACAATCCCTTCTCTAGTAGTCTCTCTCGGGATTTGGGCACACATACACCCGTGATTGTCAAGCTGCCATGTCTGGGACTTAAACCACATAGTCGGATATGTGGGATCCAACCACCAGGCCATGTAATGGCCCCGTTACCACTTCTTCATTGGAGAAAAAAGTAACTTTTAAGGATTTCACAAAAACAGAAAAGGAATGTTTTGAACACATTAGTTATGTGTTCATGTAAGGCCGTCCATCATTTTAGAAAGGAACAGGAAATTTCTAAATGTAAACACTCTACTAGATCTGAGACTTTAAAATAAGAAATACGTAACCGAGAGGCTAAAGAGCAAAACGGAAGTAGCTGGTGTCTGGGTCTCCACAATGAGCACCCTGGGGTCTGCTGCAACAGCGCACGTATTATCTGACCACACGCGCCGCCAGAAGAAAAGCCTCTGCCTGCCACCTCTAAAAAACCTGTCACATTTTTTAGTGACTGTATTTCTTATTTAACATTTCTATCATCTTGAACTTCAGAATTAAGTATTTAATATACTATCCAAATAAACCTGCCTTGACATACTCCTTCCTTTAGCTGTATGGTAAGCTTTGCTTCCTTTTCTGTTTCAGGACAAAGAGACACCGACAAAAATCCCCACTCAGGGCTCTCAGGAAACTCTGTAGCAAAAAATCTCATGAAAAGGTAACAAGCAAATTTAGGGGACCAAGCCACTAACCTAGTAAACTGTAGGGTGAAACCCTAACACGTACACTCACATTAATTTAAATTAGTACTTACTGAGTCTCGAGGTACAAGGCATCCACTTATTAGAGAGGGACAAGAAAATGGAGGCGTTGACTCCATTCTCTTGTAGAAATACAATCTAATCAATGCAGAAAACAGAACTATAAATAACCTTTCTCTGGGGTTGGATACAGTGCTGTGAACAGGTTGCATGGTGCCTTTTGGCTTTAGGTAACTGTGATCATTTTTGCATGGTCCTATTTATAAAAGTACTACTAGGCAGGAATTGTTCTTTTTCACTAGCAAACCCCAGTGCCTAGAATGGAGTCTGAATCACAGGAGAGACTTGATAAATATTTACTGAATAAATGAACAGATGATGCACACCTTGTCATCCACTATCTCACGAAGTATTGCAGTTACCTGCAAGATGTTTTATCAATAGTTTTCATACTAAGCATTTTATTATATGCTGATGCCACTATGCATAAGATAATTTTCCTTGTGAAATAGAAATTTAGGAAAACTCAGAGAGGTAGACGTTAAGTAGAGTTTTGTTCATTACGGCACCTACATTAAAAGAATAAGCTTTTGTGTAGGCTTCCGATTTAGCTCTCTTGAATATCCTCTGGTTCATGAGAAGTGCTTTTGGAAACCTTTGAAAGATTCCTTTTACTACAAAAAGGAACAGACTTTCTGGGACCTGAAGGGATTTGTACTTGAAGACACTCCAGTCAGCAAGGGGTCACGCGGAGCACTGCTGACAGAATTGTTTCAAGTTCACAGCTGCCTGAGAAATCAGCCTTGACTTCAAATGAAAATGCCTACAAAATTAAAATACCAGGCAAACCCTGAAGTACAGTGGATATAGGGACTACGCATAGGAAGCCAGTTCCCATTTGGCCCACCACAGTTCAAACCTCGGCCCTGAGTGTGTATGCCTATATTCCCCAAATCCTGATGGTTTGGAGGATAAAGGACAGAGGAAAAAGTGCTTGCTTGCGACATCAAGTCCCATTGTCAGCAGCCCCCTCCCTGCCCCTATTCAAGTGCACGTGTCCTTCTGTAATTAAAGAAATTAAAAATACCTTTTTAAAAAGAACTGAGAGGCTTAAAATGATAAGATCTGAAATGTATGAATGCATGCACATGCACACAGCAGGAAAGAGTAGCAAAAGCAGAAAAAGCCAACATGGAGTTGAAAGAAACTGGAACAGGGGATTTGAGAGTGACCTTTGGCCAGCGAGCACCACTGCCTCTACATGCAGTATGGCTGGTTGACAGCCCTAGGCTCACAGGCATAGAGGGTTCAGAGGACATGTGGTGTTGGATGAGAACCTAGAGCACTGGCAGCTGCAAGGCAGGCAGCCCCAACATGGGCATACGGCATTCACCCACATCCTTAGCCCCTAAGCTACGTGTGCCATTTAAGCGGTATTTCATGGGGAGATTCAGACTCATGGATTTTCTTTCAAAGAATTATTCTATTTATTTATTTATTTACTTAATTTGAACAGAGAGAGACAGAGAAACAGAGAAGGAAAGGGAAAAAGCAAGCCGCCAGATCCAAAACTTGAACAGCAATTGGTCATGTGGGAGTCCATCGCCTTAACCACCATGCCACTTGCTGGGGCCCCAGACTCGCTGATTTTCAATTAATTATTTTCTTTCTAATCCTATATTATAACACCTACCTTAAATGACTTTTCTCCCTAAATTCAGCTTCTTCAACCTGTGGCCTAATTTTTGATGAATGAGATTAATTTGTGCCAAAATAAAGTAAACAAAGACACTGAGATTTTAAAGGTCAAAGCCTAAATGGGGTTCCTCCATGTACTGTCCAGGTGTGAGGCCATTAAAAAGACAACTATTTATCTTTAATTGAGAAGCTAAACAGGTAATGGAAAGTACTTGGTATCTGGGCTCACAGTCCTCAGTGAGCATCCTAAGGGTGCAACACCAGGCACACTCACTGACCATTCACACCAACAGGGCACGTCCTGTCAGCAACACACACACACAAACTAACAATGCTTCTGTAACCAGACTGACAGAGATGAAAATGCACACATAGCACTTGACGTAGGAGAGGGAACGGCAGGTCATTGAACTTTGAGGGGATCGATCTGACAACCTATTTTAAGCCTTCGAACTAGGCACAACCACTGATTTTAAGAAATATATCTCATGAAAATAAACACTTAAGCATACAAGGATGTAGTTAATATATTAATTATAGCACTATTAATAAGTGAAAAAGTGGAGCCAGCAGGAGGCATGGTGGTTAAGGAGATGGATTCCCACATGGCCGACTGTGGTTTCAGGCCTGAAACTAGAAGGCTGCTTTTTCACTTCTTCCCCTCCTCCCCACCTTGACCCCCGGCTCTCTCTGGTAAGCACACATTCCCTAAAGCAAATTGTTAAAAGTAATACTAATAAAAAAATCAATCTTAAAATAAAAAAAAGTGAAAAAGTAGAAACCATCTCAAGGTCAGCAAGAGGTAATTTATTAAATAAGTACATTCACAGAATTATTAGTATAGGACATTAAACTAGCGCATTTTAGAAACAAATTACAAATGGAATATCCGTAATAGGCATTGCAACAAACAGTGCTCTATTACACTGTTGGATATATTGTGTAATGTATATTATTATTATTATTATTATTATTTCCCACCTACACATTTTTTTGGAATAACCCTTGACTGGCCTGTGGAATGTCTATCAGTGAATCTCTCTAATCCAGGAAACAGAAGAACTGTAATGACAGGAATTCCAAGGTAGCTCAGAGCTCTCTAAATCAAAAGAGACAAACTGAACAAAGTTCACGGGCATTCCTTTGGCGAACAGGAATACATTTTAAAATACTTGTTAGTCCATAAGTTAAATATCCTTGCTTACCTTGAAAGTCAAGATAATGCTGATAAACAGAAGAATAATGAGGACCAACCAGGTAGGATTCACCGACATGATATCATCTCTGTAGGGAAAATTAGGAGGCTGCAAGAACAGAAGGACCTCATTAGCACAGCTCGTTAATCATCTGAGATTACATTTCTTTAGCGGCAATTCAGAAGTGCTCATTGGAATGCATTAGGCTGAAGGAGATAATTATTTAACACCAACACAAAATTTGTCTAGCTCTACTAATGGAAAAAAAAAAAAAAAAAAAAAAAAAAAAAAAAAAAAAAAAACCAACACAAATGGTGCAATGGGGAGAGGCTGGTCTGCTCCTAATTCAGGCAATCACTCGCAAAAAGAAAACTCAAGAGACAGGCACCTGTGAGACCTGAAAGCATAACTTTGCTCTCCGACTACACAAATGCTAGGAATCAGTGGTCTGTTTCTAAGGGTATTTTGTACGTCTCGGATATTTGGACTTTCTGCAAGTTCTAGACAATTCTAAAGTATATGTACAGGGCAAGGGGGAGAATCCTATTACAATGGTATCTTCTTTTATAGAGAGGAATTTTGCTGATATCACTTCAGTCCAGAGAGCATTTTCTCACACTAATAGTTATTTATGGCATTTAACAAACCAAAAAAAGCCATACTACACTGATTAACTACCAGAACAGAAGAAAGCTTTCTAGGAGGACTGAAGTCTGCTAGGATGGTCAGCGGGAGTGCCAGGACTTCCCCATGCAATGCCTGGCCCAGCCCTGATTAGGCCTAGATGACTGGCCCTACCTAGACCAGGAAAGTGGAGAGGGAAAGCAGCCAGGGCTGTGTGTGGATGGGAACATGTATGCGAGGGGAGAAGGGTGATAAGGGCAGGTGTGAGCGAGAAAGCGCTCCTATCACAACGCAATTCCTTCTACTCCATGTTTCCTTTTGGGGTTTCGAGCAAGCACACACACGCCCCGTTCAGTGTGATTCTCAAACCAGGTCCAGGATATGAACCATGCAGTAGGCCACGTGAGATCCAGCTACCTTAACTACCACAACACCAACTGGCCCCATGACTAGCATTCTGAGACCTAAAGAAGATGTTTCTAGGAAGATTCTGGGGAAAACTCTCTGACTCGGTGTCTAGCTCCGATTTTAGGGTCCCAGGATGAACACCATATAATGGTTTTCAGTCTCCCACCACTTATGGAAAAACGTGTTAGAAATAAAATCAACCTGGGACCAGAAGTTGGTGTAATGGCTATGTCGCTACACTCCCATGTAGTTGACCACAGTTCAAGTGCTAGACCTGGTGACTTAAACTCACACTGGGTGCGTGTGCGTGTGGGCCCAAGATCCCAAGAGGAGAAGGGATTGTGGCGTGGCCATCCCCCCTGTTGCTTTGTCTCTCTGCTTCTGTCTTTCTGGTGAGGGTACACACCCTAAAGCAAAAAAATCTCTTAAAAAAAAAAAAAGAAAAAGAATTATTATTTTATTGAACTTTATTCATTTATTCCAATTTGACCAGAGAAGGGAGGGGAGTGAGAAAGCAAGCTGCCAGGTCGAGAACTCGAACTGCGGTGGGCCATGTGGGACTCTAGTGCCCTCAACCACCACGCCACCTGCCAGCCTTCTGGTGAGTGCACGCGCACTATAGCAAAAATCTCTATCAAAAAAAAAAAAAAGAATGAACTAACTTGGTGCTGTTCACAAACCCATCAGAAATTATGCTGTTCCTATGCATACTTTTAAAAAAGAGATTAAAGTGCAAACATCTGACATAAAGATCTTTACACTCTTCCCTTATAAAAGGAAACAGTGATATCCAGTGGAGATACATAAAGATAAGACTTCTTTAACTGTGTATTATAGGACTCCGCATAAACAGGTAAGGAAACAGGCATGTGAAGTAAGTAGGGGCTCTCCTCTGGCCTCTCATCTCAGTCTGTAAACCGAGCGTCCATACAGTGCAACTTTAACACACCCATTCACTGCTGTCTTTTTAGGTTTTTGTTGTAGGGCACATGAGCTCTCCAAAGAGACACACAGAGAGACAGACAGGACAGTGAGAAATCATCTCCCACAGCCCCCGGGGGGACAGCAATACCACAATCCCTTCTCCTCCACTCGCCTCTCAGGAATTTAGACACGCATGTACACACTCCTGGCATGATTTTCAAGTTGCCAGGTCCAGGGACTTGATTTGCAGCAGCCATGTGAGGGTCCACAGCCTTAACCATCACACACCATGCAGTGGCCCCCATTGCTGTCTCAAGCACTGTGACAGGCCCTGTGATAAACCGCAAGCCTCGCTCTTTCATCCCAGATGGACCTCTAAACAGAACACACGGAAGGTGTTCTCTTATGTTACTTGGTTTATAATTAAAAATAAAAGTGGATAATCAGTCACCATTGCCAACCATGCCCTTCTACCACTAATGACTCTAAAGGAAATGAGTACAGAGTGACAGAGTACTGGAGCTCAAGGAAGTCTAGGGAGAGTCCTCAGTGTTCACACACTTTGCCTATCAGGCTTCGCCTTCATGTTCCTCATAAACTTCTGCAATGTGTGGAATGCAGCACACAACATACCGCTCCAATAGTTAAGAGCTGCCAGATGGCTCTCTTCCCATCCCTTTAATCTCTACCACCCTGCCCCACCCTGCCCCATCCTCTCACATGACCGATCACGTTTTCCTCACTTCCAGGGGACTGTGGGAGCACAGCAACACATCCTCATTGCACAGTCTGTAAGAATTGGCTCCTCAAAGTACTTAGGCACAGAGGTAATCTCACAGCCTGCTCATCACATACAGACCACCTCGTGCAGAGACACTTGGCTGTAGCACAAGACGTAACATACAAAGTGAGCTTAGGGGAAACTCAAAAATTGTCTGAGGCTGTATTCTAACAATATAAAACTATTTTCTAAAACAAAGAAAAGCTACTACTAACAAATGACAACCCCAGCAACAATGTATTTTTAAGGACCAAAACACTGGGGGTTTTTTGTCCTAGGATTGCCGGGTACCAAGTTTCCACTACCCATTTTCCTCCCTCTTTCCGGACCATCTGAACTAGTCATTTTCACTGAACCTCTCAGCCCAGTCCCCACTGCTACCTTAAATCTCTCAGATCCCATCCAAGGAAAACACCCTACGCTCAGAAACTGTAAGAACTCCCCCAAGAGTAAACATTCTATTTAACATATTGCAAGAGTTTGCAAAGTTAAACTTACAGTATGTTCACAATTTAAAAGACAAGGGCTTGGGGCCAGCAGGTGGCATGTAGGTTAAGAGGGCTGGATCCCACGTGGCTAACTGCACGGTGAGAGTCCAAGCCCCAGCAGCTTGAAAAACATACCAGGAACATATGCGTGCACACCCAAAATTCCAAAAGGAGAATAGAGAAGGGACTTTGGTGTGGCCATCACCCTTACAGGTGATCTCTCACTTTCTCTCTGTCTCTTATCTGGGAAGCTCACGTGCACTGTTAACAAAATTAAAAAACCACGTATAAGACTGAAAAAAAAGCACAGAAGTAATCCCGCTGTAACCACTATAAGCTTAATAGTTGGCCACAAATATGGACTCATGTGATGATAAAGGACATTTAATAGGAAACAAGTGCCAAAATGGTGCCTGAGGAATAGGGAGATTTTTAGGGTCAGGTACGTTGGGGAACAACTGTATAGCTGAGTTCCACTTCTCGCATCAAACAGCAGTGGCAAGAAAAAAAAAAACTATCCTTTGCCAATAACTGTGCAAATCGCCTTTGACAAAATAAGACTATGAAAAGGTAGATTATAATTTAGGTAAGCAAATTTAATACTATCTCTACCACCAATTTATCACTCTCAGGTTCAGGAAGGTTAAAATTTCCCAAAAAATTTTCTAAGAAACCAATAACTAGGTAATATTTAAGTCAACTGGTAGCTTAGTGGTAAAGGCATTTGGATCCCACATAGCCAACTATGCAGTTCAAGTCCCACACTCAGGAGCTCCAAAAACCTGCCAAGTATGTGGGCATGTGTGCTCAAAATCCTACTAGGAGAATAAAGAAGAGACTGTGGTATGGTCACTCCCCTAGAGGGATGATTTCTCACTTTCCCTCTCTCTGCCTCTCTCTGGCGAGTGCACATGCCCCCTGGTCAAAAGCTAAAAAGAAAGAAAAAGACATTCAAAAGTCTCTTATCAGTAAAAGTTAAAGAATAACAGATTAATGTGTGCGCCATCTACCTCTATACCGCGGTGTCCCTACTTACTTAACCAGGACTTCCTAATAAAAAGGAGCGGAAACAGCCAGGGCCACATACCAGCTGCCGGATGTACTCCTGGATGGAGTTTGGATAAACAAGCACGGTGATTGCAACCAAGGTGTTCAGGGCAAAATCGAAGACTTGGTAACAGAAGAATGGGATGATCCAGGCGGCGTGTTGCTAAATATGAAAGAAAATCGAATATTAATGTGCTGGATATTATGAAACACTGTGTTGAATTCAAAGCAGTCTTTTATTAGTCTGAAGGGAAATGAAGGAACTGAAATTCATTAAACCAGGTTATGATGAAAACTGGTATGCCAAACAATAGTCAATAAAGAAGTTTCAGTGAACATTTCTGGGGCTGTAGTATTGGTTTTTTTAGTTTTCTTAGCACCACGTGATATTGATGAGATTTAAATTTCCAAAGATTCTTAGAAAAATTGGGAACAATGGCACTTTTTACTTATTATACACAGCTGTACAGACTACAGGGATAAAGGACTACAGAAAAGCCCCAGCACCCTACCACAGGTTGCTCACCTTGTATGCTCCGTAAGTAGCCATGGCACATATCAGAATCATGAAAAGGGAGATAGCGATAGCAATGCACATGTCTGCAGAAAGGGGGAAAAAATGAAAAAAGTCAGTAATGGATCCACTGTTCCAGACACTTTAAGTCCATCTTCAAAAGCATTTTATTTACATACCAACTGTAAGTGAAAACATTATAGTGAATAAATCACCAGAGTTCCTTTGGAAAGTGAGACAATAACAGCTACTGGAGGAAATAGCTAAAGAAATTCTCACTAAACAATATGAATGAAAGGAAAAAAATGACTTAAGAAATAGGAAACGGGGGCTGGCAGGTGGAGCGGTAGTTAAGGGTGCTGGACTCCCACATAGCCAACCAAGGTTCAAGTCCCAGACCTGGCAACTTGCTTTCTCACTTTCCCTCTTTCACTATTGCTCTGCCCCTCTCTGGTAATATTAAAATTAAGTAAATAAATAGTTAAATAAAATAATTCTTAAAAAAAAAAAAAAAAAAAAAAAAAACCTTTTGGGACCAGCAGTTGGTGTAATGGCTATGTCACTGGACTCCTATGTAGTCAACTGCAGTTCGAGTCCTGGACCTGGTGGCTTAAACTCACACCAGGTACGTGTGCGTGGCTGTCCAAATCCTGAGAGGAGAATGGAGGAGAAGGGATTGTGGTATGGCCATCCCCCCAGGGGGGTGATTTCTCGCTTTCTGGTGAGCACACCCGCCCTATAGCAACCCCCATCCCCCGCAAAACAAACAAACCAAAAACACAACTTTTGTCTTCTGGTCCACTGAATTATGTAAGTAATGAATTGAATATTCATTTAAACCTTTTTTTTTTTTTTTTTTTGAGAGGTTTTTGCTATAGGGCGCGTGCGCTCACCAGACAGACAGAGAGAGACAGAGAGATAGAAAGCAGGAAATCACCCCCCAGGGGGGATGGCCACGCCGCAATCCCTTCTCCTCCATTCTCCTCTCGGGATCCTGGGCACGCACGCACACGCGCCCGGCGTGAGTTTAAGCCGCCGGGTCCGGGACTCAAACCGCGGTCGACTACGTGGGAGTCCAGCGACATAGCCATTACGCTAACTGCTGGTCCCCCATTTAAACCTTTTTTTAAAAGGTTTTTGCCTTAGTGTGTGCACTCTCTGGAGCGAGAGAGACAGTGAGAGGGAAAGTGAGAAATAACCTCCCAGGGGGCATGGCCAGGCCACAATCCCTTTTTCTTCCATTCTTATCCCCGAATCTAAGGTGTGCACATGAGCGCCTGGCATGATTTTCAAATCACCAGGTCCAGGACTCAAACTGGTCGGCCATATGGGAGTCCAGCGACATAACTGCTACACCATCTGCTGGCCCTATTATTAATTTGCTATATGGTGCGTGCACTCCCCAAGTAAAAAAATGCCTCTGGGGGGATGATCAAACCACAGCCCCTTGAATTCTCCTCTCAGGATTACGGGCATGCACATATATGCACCAGTGTGTTTTTCAATCTGCTAGGTCCAGGACTTGAACAGTGCTATTGGCCATATGGGACCCAGCCACTTAACCACCAGGCCACCTGGCTAACCGCTGAATTAGATATTCTTTCCTACACATACAGGTGTCTAACTCGTATTTATTTATTTATTTATTTATTTATTGAGAGGTTTTTGCTATAGGGCGCGTGCACTCACCAGACAGACAGAGACAGAAAGACAGAAAGCGAGAAATCACCCCCCAGGGGGGATACCCACACTGCAATCCCTTCTTCATTCTTCTCTCGGGATCTTGGGCACGCACGCACACGCGCCGTCCGGGACGCGAACTACAGTCGACTACATGGGAGTCCAGCGACATAGCCATTACGCTAACTGCTGGTCCCTCGTATTTTTTTTTTTAATAATTATTTTATTTAACTTTATTTATTAATTTGTTTATTTCAATTTGACCAGAGAGGCACAGAGAGAGAGAGAGAAAAAGCTGTTGGGTCCAGGACTCGAACCACGGTCAGTCATGTGGGAATCCAGCGCCTTTAACCACCATGCTACCTGCCAGCCTCTCTAACTCGTATGTATAAGCTCATGCGTGCCTCTTGGCTCTAATTAAATCCTTCCCAATGCTTCTCACCTTAAAAATCTCAATTTCTTATCTTGGCCATCATGTCCCTGTTTATTCTAAAGTATGCCTACCTCTCTACTCTTGCCTCACCTCGACCCACGCTCTCTCGCATGCTATGATCCAGCCATACCATTAGGTTCATTAAGCCCAGCAGGTCATGTCATCTCAGGGCCTTTTACTTGCATTTCCCATGGATCAGA
Organism: Tupaia tana; assembly: GCA_026018925.1. Lineage (NCBI taxonomy): Eukaryota > Metazoa > Chordata > Mammalia > Scandentia > Tupaiidae > Tupaia > Tupaia tana. The sequence continues at coordinate 52,599,790 of JAKSZU010000008.1, read as the reverse complement.
GGAAATGTCACTCATCTTTTCTCACAATGAGCTACCCCGCCTGTATTCATTCAAGTTCCAGCTCACCATCAGCACCTCAGAGAGTGTCTCTGAGCAATGAAGCTAGTGTCGCCATCCCAATAGCTATCACACTGAAACCAAGTAAGGTGTCCCAAGAAAGAGCTAGGCCCTCGGTTTCCCTTCCTCCTAAGGAAAAAATTAAAATCTCTCAAACTGTAAAGTCAGGAGGGATAAGCTACAAGTAAAATCTGTCTAAGAGGCTTGGAATGCAAGGTGCATTTAAATTTTAATGCTCTAAATTACGACTTCAGAATTTGGTATGGTAATTAAGTAACACTGGCCATAAATGGAGGCCTTAAGATTTTTTCAACTCCCACTTAAAGATTAAGGTTTTTTAAATTCTTACGATGTTTTACATGATGGAAAACTGCTGGCTGTGAGCACACAGGTCCCAAGCTGAACTGTACCAAAAACCTAATGACTGACTTCCCCCTCCAAGAACAGAATGAGGTGACCCAAGGCCCTGCCTATCTTGAAAGCTCAGGAGATGAGCATGGCTTCCTGAACTGATCATACACCTGGGGCTTCAAACCTTAACTGTGCACTAAAATGTGAACTGTGAGGAACTCCTCCGGTGACTGGGCCTCTCCAGCATGAGCGACTTGCCTTGCACAAGGCAATTACAGCTTGCACTTTCCATCATTACACCCCGTGTCTAGTTTGGCTATAGCAAAGCAAACTTGGTTTCTGTTCCGTAACCATGGAAAAGACTCTGTAATATATCCTATCCACCAGACAACCCTGACATCTAGGTGAGAAATATCCAATACAGGGGCCCCTGCGCATCTGGAATGATTCACCTATCACCCTGAATTGAGATAGGCTGAAAATATTTTTGGAGAGGTTTTTTTATATAGGGCACATGCGCTCACCAGAAAGACAAGAGACACAAAAAGCGAGAAATCACTCCCCAGGGGGATGGCGACACTGCAATCCCTTCTCCTCTCGGGATCTTGGGCGCACACACACACGCACCCGGCGTGAGTTTAAGCCACCGGGTCTGGGACTCGAACCACAGTCGACTACATGGGAGCCCAGCGACATAGCCATTGTGCCAACTGCTGGTCCCTAGACAGGCTGAAATTAAATGAACATACAGTCCTGATTTCAAGGACTGGATAACAAGGACAGACTGTAAGGGATCTCAGTTTTACCTGATGACAAACTGATCTGATACTATTTGGGATATACTGTGTTAAATAAAATTAAAATTAACTTCCATCTCACCTCTTAACAACCATACCATCTGTCAGTCCCTATTTGTTGTTATTTTTTAATCCACCAGAGAGAGAGACAGGCAGAGAGAAAGAGAAAGTGAAAAGGCAAGCCACAATGTACAGGACTCAAACTGTGGTCAGCCATGTCCCAAGTACTATGCCACCTGCTGGTCAGAAGATAAGGGGTTTAAGAATTATTTTATTCAACTTTATGTATCATCATTATTATTATTACTTCTAATTTGAGCAGAGAAAGATGGGGGTAGGAGGGGAGGAAGTGAGAAAGCAAACCACCAGGGATCTGAACTGCAGTCAGCCATGTGAGAGTCCAGCACCTTAAACCATGACACCACCTGCCAACACTGCCCTCCAGCCCCCTAGAAGATAAGGTTTTTAACTTCAATACCTATGACGATTTTTAGGGTGAAAACTGCGTGCTGGGAGCATCAAGACCTCAAACATAATAGCTCTAGAGACCTAAACAGAAATGTGATTATCTAAGGTCTTGACAATCAAGAACGTCCATGAGATGATCACACTCTTGAGCCAATCATGAAACTGAACAAGTGTCTGGGACAGCTGACCCTAATTTAAACAAGCATGTGAGGAAGACCTTAAGGAGTCTAGGTTTTTCACCATGAGTTGCCTGCTGGCCTTGCTTTTGCACATGCCAATAAAGGTGCACTTTCCTTCCTTCATCAAACCACGTGTCTATAGTTTAGTTTGTAGTGCTTGAGCGAGCGAATCTGATTTGAACTCAGGAACTATAGACCCAAAGAGATGAGAAGCCAGAGGGCCAGGCCCAGCCAATGGCCAATCGACACCATCTAGATTTAAAAATGATAAACCTCACAAAACTTAAGGCTGAAGCCCTTCAGCCGCTTTTTCTTTGCAATCGGCCTGCTCCTGCCCTAGGAGTGTACCTTTGCTTCTACTTAAACTACAGTTTCCTGGGGAGATAAGGAAGTCGAGGAGGCCCAAGCTCTTCAGTCGCTCCGAAGTGGAGAATGGGAGGCGTGATGGTTTACATCTCGAATGGACAAGTATTGGCCAGCCAATCAGTCCTCATGGAGGTTATCTTTGATAACAGATTTTTTCTGGGGAATAGCCGAGTTTGTAGTTTTGTTTTTCAAAACTCTGCTTCAGCAAGATGTGAAAAAGAGAAGAGGCTAACTCATCTGATTCCAGATATGACAGAAGAGGGCCACACGGAAACCCTGCCCGAAGAATGGGACTGATCAATCATCTGGTGGCTCCAGTCCTCCCTCCAAGGGCTGGTGGATGAGGGAGGTAAATGTCCGCTCTAAGAAGCAGAAAACTGGACGCGCACTTCATAAGCAGGAGGAAGCCATCAGGAAGGAGAGGTCTGACCAGGCCAGACAAGTTAGATGAGTGTGCCCGTCTGAACAAGGGTTGGTCCGTGTCCTCACAGATGAATGAGGTCATGTTGGGAATTCCCTCTGTAGGAATCTGGCCTGACTGATACGCAGTTCTATAAATGCATGTTTGTCTCATTATCTTATCTGTATAGTTGATTAAAGTATTGGTACAGTTTTAATAAGTATTTTTAGGTTGCAGAAGTGACTCATCTTTGTATAAGTAAATCACAAAATGCAGGCCAAGTGGTTGCATGGTGGTTAAAATGTCTGGATCCCATGTGATCAACTACACAGTTTCAGTCCTAGACCTGGTACCTTGAGCAATACACTGGGCGTGTGTGCGGGCATTCCCGAAATCCTGTGAGGAGAATTAAGGAGAAGGGACTGTATTGTGGCCTTCCCCTGGGGAGTGCACTTGCTGTGCTCGCTCTGTCTCCCCAGCAAGTGTACACACCCTATAGAAAAATTATAAAACAACAACAAAACCCACAAAAACTGAATCTGAAGAAAATCAAAAGTTGTATATTCAGTACTGTGTCGCTTTTTTCAACCTTTGAGATACTGTAAATTGATCATTTGTTTTCATTTATAAATAAATCATATTGGGACCAGCAGTTAGCATAATGACTATGTTGCTGGACTCCCATGCAGTCGACCGCGGTTCAAGTCCCGGACCCAGTGGCTTAAATTCATGCCGGGCGCGTGTGCGTGTGTGCCCAAGAGCCTGAGAAGAGAATGGAGGAGAAGGGATTGTGGCTTGTCCATCCCCCTGGGGGGTGATTTCTCACTTTCTGTCTCTCTCTCTCTGGCAAGCGCACGCGCCCTATAGCAAAAACCTTTCCAAAAATAAATAAATGAATAAATATCATATCTATTTCAGTAATATGAGGGGAAAAAAAACTACAGTTTCCTTTTGCTATTGTCGTGTTTCATTCAATTCTTTGTTTGAAACACCAAGAACCTGGAAATCATCGCAGAAGCCATCCCGCAACATGTCTCTCCCAATGCACACTCATCCCTAGAATGTTTTTCATGCCTGGGAATCGAACCACAGTTGGCCATGTGAGTTCCAGGTCCAATATCAGGACAATCCCCTCATAAATCTTAAAAGAGCTATATAAATACATGGACGGACAGATAGAAAAGCAAGACTCAAGGCTTTATTGAAAAAAATTAAAAATATAAACTATAAAAAGAATATTTGAGAACTGCATGTCCTATTTTGAAAAAAAAATTCTATGTACCACATAATCAAAAAAAATTATTTTAGAGAGATTTTTGCTGTAAAGGGGTGTGTGCTCACTGAAGAGATAGAGACAGAGAGACAGAAAATGAGAAATTACCTTCCCAAAGAGGATGGCCAACCGCAATCTCTTCTCCTCCATTCTCCTCTCAGAATTTTGGGCATGCATAGACCTGAAACTTGACAACTTCTTTGCGTCTGGGCTCCCGGTGGCAGCAGGGCCCTCTGGGGCAGCCTTCACTAGCCACAAAATACTGAATTACATCGTAAATGCTATGGATACCATTTGGATTACCATGAGAAAAAGAGAAAGAAGGAGGCTCAAGAACCTCAGAGGGAACCAGCAGTTAGCGTAATGGCTATGTCACTGGACTCCCACGTAGTCGACCGCGGTTCGCGTCCCGGACCCGGTGGCTTAAAACTCATGCCGGGCGCGTGTGCGTGCATGCCTAAGATTCCGAGAGGGATTGCGACGTGACCATCCCCCCTGGGGGGTGATTTCTCGCTTTCTGTCTCTCTCCGTCTGTCTGGCGAGCGCATGCGCCCTATAGTGAAAACCTCTCCAAAAAAAAAATAACGAACCTCAGAGAGCATAAAAGATGATTGGTCTGAAGGCTAAGCTCTATCATGAACAGTGCCATGCTAAGAAAACACAAATGAAAAAGACTATCAAGATGCATGAAAAGAGGAAGACCAAATAAAAGAATGATGAAAAGACTCCACAAGGAGCAGTACCTGCCTATCTGTTGCACAGAGAAGGACAGTCCCGAGCTAAAGTACTTCCCAATGTGATTAAACAAAGATGGAAAGAGAAAGCAGAAAAATGGGAAGTCCCTTTACCCAAAGTTCAAGCCTAGGGAGAAACAGAAGTATTAAAAGTTGTTCGAAGGAACAGCAGGTGGCATGGTGGTTAGGGCGCTGGACACTCCCAGATGGCCAACCACAGTTTGCATCCTGGACCTGGAGGCTTCCTTTCTCATTTTCCCTCTCTTTCTCTGTGTCTCTCTCTGGCCAAATTAAAATAAATGGATTAATAAATTAAATAAATAATTCTTTTTTAAAAAAAAAAAAAGTTATCTGAACAGGAAAGAGAAAGAAATAGGCAATCGAAGAGGATGGTTACAAGAGTCTGCTTTGTTGGACATGGCTTTACTAGAAAACTACCTAAATATGAAAGATTCATTAGGCCAATGGGCTTACGCTTCAAGAAGGCCTCCGTAACACATCCTGAACTGAAAGCCACCTTTTGCCTGCCAATACTCGGTGTTAAAGAAGAATCCCTCGTCCCCACTATATACAACTTTGGGTGTTATCACCAAAAGTACTGTCATTGAGGTGAACGTGAGCGAGTTGGGCCTTGTGACACAAGGAGGCAAGGTTATTTGGGGAAAATAGGCCCGAGTTACCAACAATCCTGAAAATGATGGATGCATAAATGCTGTCTTACTGGTTTGATAGCTGGTTTTACATGTCTGCAATCATCAAAAGATTTTTTTGGGGGGTGAGAGGTTTTTGCTATGGGGATGTGTGCTGGTCAGAGAAACAGAAAACGAGAAATCACCACCCAGGGGGAATGGCCATGCTGCAATCCCTTCTTCATTCTCTTCTTGGGATCTTGGGCATACACACACGTGTCCAGCGTGAGTTTAAGCCACTGGGTCTAGGAATCTAACTGCAGTCAACTAAATGGGAGTCCAGCGACATAGCCCTTACACCAACTGCTGGTCCCCCAAAAATTATTTATTAAATTGTACAAAAACATTACAGTGGCCTGGTTTTACCAAAGGGGGAAAAAAAAAAAAAAGAAAAGAGAGAGAGAGAATTATTTTTATTTATTCATTAATTTATTTTAATTTGACCAGAAAGACAAACACACACAGAGAGAGGAGGAGGAAGTGAGACAGCAGCCACCAGGTCTGGGATTCGAACCACACCTGTCCACGTAGAGTTTCCAGCGCCTTAACCACCACGCCACCTGCTGGTCCCCAATTTACATCTTTTTCAAATAATATCAAACTCAGAGAAACATAAGGTATGAATAAAAGGAAAGACATAAGCCCAGCCATGGTGGCACACACTGCTAAGACTAAGGTGCTGTGCACATAGCCTGTGGCACATGGGAGGCCTAGGTTCAATTCTTCGGCCAGCCAATAGGCCAGGTGTGGTTGAGGTAGGATGATCTCTAGTTCAAGGCTGGCCTTGGCAATGAGGTGGTGGCTGTCCCCAAAAGAGTTGAGTGTGGTGATGCACACCTGCAGTCCCATTTGGAAAGCTAAGGCCATTGAATCTGACACAGTAGATTCTTTTAAAAAATAATTTAAATAATCTAAAAAATGAAAGTCAAAATAAAGAACCCTATTATCACTCACAATGAGATACTATATGCCACAAAAATGTTAAGAGAAAATTTACAAAATTCTATTCCTATAAATGATTATGTCAACCACACAGAACAGACTAAATATACCACAAGAAAGTGAAGTGCCTCGGGAACCAGCAGTTAGCGTAATGGCTATGTCGCTGGACTCCCACGTAGTCGACCGCGGTTCGCGTCTCGGACCCGGTGGCTTACAACTCACGCCGGGCGCGTGTGCGTGCGTGCCCAAGATCCCGAGAGGAGAAAGGAGGAGAAGGGATTGCGGCGTGACCATCCCCCCTGGGGGGTGATTTCTCGCCTTCTGTCTCTCTGTCTCTCTCTGTCTGTCTGGCGAGCGCACGCGTCCTATAGCGAAAAACCTCTCAAAAAAAAAAAGAAAGTGAAGTACCTTAAGTAAACCCAAAGTGTAAATCAAATAAATACACAGAGGAGATAAACCAGGTTAATATACATTCTGTCTCCTAACAATCTAGAACACCTGCCGCCGATGCCTCTGGACTAATGTGCAGTGTGTATCACAGTAAATATGGGAGCTACTAAAGAATTCAAACCCTGTGCTTGCTACTATTCAAAGGCAAATGAGGAAATGGTCCCAATGCCCATGCAGGGGTCTATTACCAAGGAGAGCTCTGGACAAGACAGAATGCTCCTTACTTAAGGTCTGCATTGTACCTCCCTTCAAACATGGTTTTCATGTAAAAAAAAAAAAAAGAAAGAAAGAAAGAAAGAAAGAAAGAAAGAAAGAAAGAAAGAAAGAAAACACACACACACACACACACACACACACACACACACAAGGAACAAAAGCTTAATTACACAACCTTTCCTGAGGTTTAATTAGTCACTGAACTAGAACAGGTAATATAGCTTCCTGAGGCTTAATCAGTCATCGAACTAGCACAGGTAATATAAAGTTACCTGAAATGCCTTTGTTTAAATGAAATGTTTGTAATCCCACTTTCCCTGTTTCCTGGATTTGTTTCCTTCCCTTAAACTTGCAGCTATCAAGCTAACCAACTAATTCATGTTCTCACATCTTCCTTGCTTTGTCATAAATCACTTGCTATGTTGAGATGTTCTGTTTTGGGCCATATTTCTGGCACTGGAGCACATGAAAACAAACAGCACTCGGTAAATCGTCACCACCAAGTCTAGAAGGGAATTATTTTCAGCTGTGTTCACCACAGTACGTAACCGCAGAGCAAACTACAAAACCCTCAAACCCCACAGGGTCACTGAGAAAACCCAGGTTCGAGGTCCTCCTAGAGGGTCCCACATGCTGAGACTGAAAGCGAGCAAGGACTGCCCTAATGTATTTCCTAAGATTCTTGAAATATAAGGTGCACTTACACTGTCATGTCCCAGAGTAAGGAGTAAGTCTTCAGACTTTGGTTATGATAATGACCAACATTGACCATAAGGGCCATATGACCTCTAAAACTCACTTAAAGGAAAGAGAACGTTTTTTTATTTCAATATGTAAGATGTTTTGTAGGATGGAAACTGCTAGCTTTGAGAGCTCAAAGATTCCAGGCTGAATGGCACCAGAAACCTGAAGAGAATTTTGTTTATCTAGGGCCTCACCAAACAAGAATGCCCACAAGATGATCGTGTCCTCTTGAACCAATCACTGAACTGATCATGTGCCTGGGACATCTGCCCCTAATCTTGCCCTTAAAAACACACGTGGGGGGACCAGCAGTTAGCGTAATGGCTATGTCGCTGGACTCCCACGTAGTCGACCGCGGTTCGAGTCCCGGACCCGGCGGCTTAAACTCACGCCGGGCGCGTGTGCGTGCGTGCCCAAGATCCCGAGAGGAGAATGGAGGAGAAGGGATTGCGGCGTGGCCATCCCCCCTGGGGGGTGATTTCCTGCTTTCTATCTCTCTGTCTCTCTCTGTCTGTCTGGCGAGCGCACGCGCTCTATAGCAAAAACCTCTCCAAAAAAAGAAAGAAAAAAAAAAAAAAAAACGTGGGGAACATCTGGGGAGACAGGGTCTTTTCAGCATGAGCTGCCCGCTCTCCTTGCTTTAAGCTTTGCAATAAAGCTGTACTTTCCTTCATCACACCATGTGCCTATGGTTTGGTTTTATAGTTCTTGGGTGAGCGAACCTGATTCGAGTTCAGTAACAAGACTAGAAACTTAAGAGAATCAACTGTAAGACACTATTTATTCCATCAAAATAAAAGGAAGAGATTAATGTACTTGTTATGCATCTGGCAGTTGTTTGTAACTTTATATTGAAGCATGATATTCATACATAAGCAGGGTGGGATTTTTTGCTAATTTGCTCATTTATAACTTTATGTTTAAATTCAAATGCACAGTATTTGGGCTAAATCTTTTTTTCTTACATATTTTTACCTTGACAAAATTTCGGAAGCATAAAATTAATCCTTTTAAAGTATACAATTCAGGATGTGGCCCCCTGGCCTAGTAGTTAAGGGAACGAGATCCCACAAGATCAAGTGTGTGGTTCAAATACTGAATCCCTACATGGGAGACCAAGATTGCGTTCTGGACCCAGCAGTTTGAAAATCGCGCCAGGTATGGATGTGCACATGCTGAGCAAGGATCCCTAAAAATGGATAGCCCCTCAGTTTCCCCTTCTGTTCAAGGAAAAATATGAATTTCCAAAATTAAAAACTGGTAAGGGCTAAACTAAAAGTAAAATGTCTTTCTAAGGGGAGTGGAATACAAAGTCCATTTACACTATAATGGCCCAAAGTCAGGGGTAAGACCTCTGGCTTTGGTTATGGTAATCAAGCAACATTGGCATAATACTTCTAAAACCCCCACTTCAACGGACAATACGGTTTTAATTTCAATACCTAAAAGATGTGTTGTAGGATGTAAACTGCAAGCTGAGCACAAAGACCCCCAAAACCTCAGACTTAATGGCTCAGTAAACTGAACAGAAATTTGATCTCTAAGGCCCCACCAATCCAGAAGGCCCAGGAAGTGCTCACAGCCTCTTGAACCAACCACTGAACTGATCATCTACCTGAGAACCCCGCCCCTAACTTGGTCCTTACAAAGCGTTTGCGTGTGGGCAACACCTCAGGGGAGACCAGGGCTTTACAGCAAGAGCTGCCTGCTCTCCTTGCTTTGTCTCTGGCAATAAAGCTGTACTTTCCCTTGTCACTGTGCCTACAGTTTGGTTGGGTGAGTGAAGCTGATCTGACTCAACCACTGTTAGGCCAAGTTAATTTAATCACTGTCATGTTAGGGAATGCTGGGCCGAGTTAGCTTAATTGCTACCCTGTTAAGTCTTCAAGGACGGAGCCCACTGTGTTAGGGCCTCAAGTACGTAAACCAGGAGTCTGGGAACTCTCAGATGAGTGGTAAACGGGAGGGCCCAGTACCTCTGAGGCAAGGTCATGCAGACCCTTAGCTGAGAGCCCTTATCTAGACCTGAGCAGGTGGTGCCAGCTGGACCCTCGCTTCCCATACCCCCCGCCTTTGTGTGTGTTACACTCTATGGAGAATCCTGAACTATAAAAGATCCCTTTATCTTAGGTACGGGGTCCTTGCTGCGACAGGCAGAAACTCAGACCCCAGCTGGCTGGAAAAAGAATAAAAGCCTCTTTTGCAGTTGCATTGTCGTTGTCTTTTCTGCATCTCCATCAGTTAGACCGATCTCTGGACCCTTACACCACCAACAGGCAGAGAAATGAAGCAGGGATTGTGGCATAACCACCCCCTTTGTGCTGCTTTCTCTCTCTTCCCTCTGGGGCAAACACGCATGCCCTGTGGCAATTCTTTTCCCTTTATTCATGACAGCACATGTTAGAATGTGAGCCTAGCACACCCTACAGGGTCTGGTCATGCTACAATCCCCTTCCTTCAGTTCTCCAGTCCACCATTCCAGGCATTTTGCAGGAGACTTGGCCAGGAATTCCAACTGAGGTCACCAAGTGGGACCCAGCATCTCTTGAGCAGTGCATTATTGCTGCACCACGGATCCAGCCCACTGCCTAGCACCAGAAATTTTAAAAATACATAGGAGGGACCAGCAATTAGCGTAATGGCTATGTCGCTGAACTCCCATGTAGTCAACCGCAGTTCGTGTCCTGGACCTGGTAGCTTAAAACTCACGCCAGGCGCGTGTGCGTGGGTGCGTGCGTGCCCAAGATCCTGAGAGGAGAATGGAGAAGGGATTGTGGTGTGGCCATCCCTCCTGGGGGGTGATTTCTCGCTTTCTGTCTCTCTGTCTCTCTCTGGCTTTCTGGCGAGCACACGCGCCCTATAGCAAAAACCTCTCAAAAAAAAAAAAAAAAAAGAACATAGGAGCCTGGGGTATATATCTCACCATAGTAACTGAAACAAGTTATGGGAGGGTGATAAGTGGAAAAAGCAAAGCAAGCAAAAGCTGTCTTGGTAAGCAGATAAAGCTTTGCAGGTAATCTCTAGCTCCCCTCAGGAAGAACAGATATGGCCAAGGTTGAAAGTTTCCGTGTCAGACCTTAATAAGCCAGACCTTTAGTCTCCAGTTAACTTGCCTAGATCTGCATAAGGCAGATAAGGGAGCCCTCAGAGAAAGTCCATTTGCAGATGCAGTTTACTTCACTAATAGAGATTTCTTCTACAGAGGCAAATAGCCCCCAAGAAACACCTTTAATTAGCTATTCCCAGGTCTGCAGCACCTCTGAACATCCAAGTTGAAGCATGGGGGCTGGCAGGTGGCATGGCGGTTAAGATGCTGGACTGCCACCTGGCTGACCGCAGTTCAAGTCCCAGACAAGGCAGCCTGCTGTTTTCTCTCTATATATGTAATGTATATACATATATATGTGTATGTGTGTGTCTCTGGTAAGCGCATGTGCCCTGCAGGAAATTTAAAAACAGTAATAACATTAAATAAATATTTTTTAAAAAGAAATATGCTGTGGGACCAATAGACAGTGTAGGCCATCATGTCGCTGGACTCCCACATGGCCGACTGCAGTCTGAGTCCCAGACCCAGTGGCTTTAAAATCACGCTGGGCATATATACGTGCATGCCCAAGATCTGGGTGAGCGTGGAGGGACAGAAAGTAATATGGTATGTTCATCCCTCCGAGGTGTGATTTATTTTTCTCTGTCTTTGTCTGTTTCTCTTTCTCTGGTGACCACACATACCCTAAGGCAAAAACCTCTAAAGAAAAAAAGGAAAAGAATGAAAATTATGCCAAAGAAGTATATCCTGAGGTGGCATATTTTGTTTTCTCACGTTATCTATACATAAGACATGGAAAGAACTGTCTGATACAATGTTATTAATTAGAAAAGGATACAAGTTTATTAAATAAAGGTGTTCCAACCCCAAACAGATCTCAAAGAGAATGTAAAAGGGGAAACATTATAAGAGTCATTGAAGTAGGGACCAGCAGTTAGCGTAATGGCTATGTCGCTGGACTCCTATGTAGTCGACTGCGGTTCGAGTCCCGGATCGGGTGGCTTAAACTCACCCTGGGGGCGTGTGCGTGCATGCCCAAGATCCCGAGAGGAGAATGGAGAAGAAGGGATTGTGGCGTGGCCATCCCCTCTGGGGGGGTGATTTCTCGCTTTCTATCTCTCTGTCTCTGTCTGGCGAGCGCACACACCCTATAGCAAAAACCTCTCCAAAAAAAAAGAAAAGAAAAAAAAAGAGTCATTGAAGTAAATAGCCACTCTCTTGTCCCTTTCTTTTCTTTTTTTTGTTAATAGGTTTTTGCTATAGGACACGTGTGCTCACCAGAAAGAGACAAACAGAAAGCAAGAAATCACTACCCAAGGGAGTTGGCCACGCCAACACACACACCCAGGGTGAGTTTAAGCCACCGGGTCCAGGACTCAAACCACGGTCGAACACATGGGAGTCCAGTGACATAGCCATTACGCCCCAGCTGATCCCTCTTCTGTCCCTTTCTAATCATGTGATTTAAATATCAGTCTTGGGACCAGCAGATGGCATAATGGTTACATTGCTGGACTCCCACATGGCCGACCATGGTTTGAGGGCCAGAAAACACCAGGCACGTGTGCATGCGTACACAAAATCCCAAGACAAGAACAAAGGATAAGGGAGACTTCTCACTTTGTCTCTTTCCAGGGATGCACACACCCTTACAGCAAAAATCTCTTTAAAAAAATAAAAAATAAATAAATAAAAATAAATGGCAGTCTTGGTCAGCTGTGGTAGCACAACAGTAACACACAACATTCTCCATGATTCTGAGTGCCTGGGGATGCACCGCAGTGGGAAGACCCTGTTAGAGGTGCCTCCCCCCCGACTCTGTCTGTCTCTCACTAATGGAAGAAATAAATAAACAACAAAGTGACAAACAGTTTTAAGAGTAATTAAAAACTGGGTCAGTGGGACAACAGGGGTGACATGGTCGTCAAGGTCACTGGATTCCACATGGTTGGCTCTGTGGTTGAGGCCCAGACCCAGCAGCCTGAAAAACATGATGCCTGCATGTGTGTCCATGCCCAAAATCCCAAGAGGAGAATGGAAGAGAGAAGACTGCAGTATGGTCATCCCTGAGGGGTGCTTTCTCACTTTCCCTCTCTGTCCCCTATGAGCACACATGCCCCATAGCAAACTGTCCTATAAGCATATCAAAAAAACAAAAAACTGTGCCAGCTGTTGGCATGGTGGTTAAGGCGGCTGCACAGTTCAAGTCCTGGACCTGGTAGCTTGAAAAACACACTGGGGATGTGTGCACACATGCCCAAAATCCTGACAGTAAGAAGAAACAGGGGAGACAGGATTGTGATGACTGTTTCTCGTGAGCAGGCTTTCTCACTAAGCTCCTTCTCTGGAGAAAAGCACATGCCCTCTGGCAAAATTTTGATGGGGGAAAAAAACACTAAAAAAAAGTAATTAAATACTATTCATTTAATCCTTTTCAACATATGAAATCTGAGAGAAACCTCAAATGCTCAGCAATTAATATCCAGAACACTAAACAATTTCTATTCCAAAGTCTTAAGTACCACAAGCCTTTGAAGGCAGTTCAATTAAGCTAATCCGCCAGAATCATTACCCAGCTTCATCTCTGGCAATTAGAACAAAGCACGCAGTGTGGCTGCCGTTCCATCCAGACAGAACACAGCAATCATCCAAGACGCTTTTCCCCATCTCAGTTACATCAGAAAAGAAATACTGCTACTAGAAACCGTGAAGACTTCTAAGCGTCAAACATAAATGGAACCTTCCAAAAATTCTTAGATAACATGTGTTATACATGGATTTCAATTTTTTTGGTACCAAAATAAACTTGTAATTTAATGCCATTTTTCCATTAACTTTTTGACGTTCCCTTGCATGTATAGCTTATATAGTCTTTACACTCTGGGGAAGAAAAGTAGAGAAATTTAATATTGATGGAACTCATTTTCCTTTCTGGAAGAATTCATAAGAGTAACAAGGTCCTTCAGAATAGAGAGAATAAGAAATGTTCCATCAGAACCAACACGTATCTGGCAAGGTCCTAAGTCCCAAGATAACATAACGCCCCAGCTTCTCAATCCCTGTTACGTAACAAGCAGTGACGAGGGACAAGGCTCTCCTGGTTTTCTGTATACTTTCCTGCAGCTGCTCCCACACTCCTCCTCTCTTCCTGACCTCTCACAGTTGGGGCTTTTTCAGGGTTCAGTCCTGGACCCCCATACCCTCACTCTTTTTTGGACTTTTGCACTTAGTACCGAGATGAACATAGGTAGCGCATTAATACTTGTTGGTGTGATTTGTAACAATGGGAAGAAAATTAAAAGTATCAGCTCACATGGCCTATGAATCAATATTTGTAACTTACTAAGAACTGGCAGTTGGACACCCTGCCCTTAAAAATACCAAAAATATCTACAATTGGTTTCTAATGTACTTACTGGCGTCATCCATGAACTCAAAGTCTCCTCCCAGTTCAGAACTTGAAAAGTGATACTGATCTGGATCAGCCAGGGCGCTCAATAAAATCAACAGTACCACAGCATTGATGATCTGCAAAGAAAATAAGGAAAGTTAAGTAACCCTAATCTGATAATGGAAAAATTACAGGAGCCACATGGAAATGAACTACCATAGCAGCTTAACTTTCAACATCATGCCCTGCCCTCTGAGGAGGAAGAAAGGTTCCCACGGCAAAACTGCCTGCCTACCTCCCAGCGGCCAAGAGCACAAGACTTGGGGCATGGACCACAGTGGGATTTCATCCTGGGCCGGGCACCCCAGAGCAGTGAGCAAACTGCACAGAAAGGCAGCAGCCCTGACACCGGTGGCTAGAAAAGCACAAAAGCTCTCCAGTTGGCCCAGAACACTCTAATGAACTAAAAGTTAATAAGTCATCAAAGTACTTCAGGTGACCAAACATTTTTCACAAGTTCACACCATTGGATCTTTGAGATAGCCCAGTTTCTTTTTTTTTTTTTGGAGAGGTTTTTGCTATAGGGCGCGTGCGCTCGCCAGACAGACAGAGAGAGACAGAGAGATAGAAAGCGAGAAATCACCCCCCAGGGGGGATGGCCACGCTGCAATCCCTTCTCCATTCTCCTCCTGGGATCTTAGGCACGCACGCACACGCGACCGGCGCGAGTTTAAGCCACCGGGTCCGGGACTCGAACTGCGGTCGACTACATGGGAGTCCAGCGACATAGCCATTACGCTAACTGCTGGTCCCAAGAGATAGCCCAGTTTCACCGTAATGAATGTGAGGACAGAAGTCTGACTACTTTATCCTATTTCCAAAATCCCTTCCAGAGGGCCTGGAGGGAGTCACTCCCACAAACATTAACAGACCATTTTGACCCAAAGGTAACAGGACTCTTCCTACATCCTATCCCTGGTTTACATCTTTGTGATATATATTTAGCCTCCTTATCTCTGTTAAAGTACCTTCTTTTCTGATTTCAGCAACCTTTCTTTTCCAGTCACCAACCTAAAACCTGTAAAACCCACATATAACCTACAAGCCCCAACCTCCACATGTTCCACCTTCTTGGGCCAGACCACTGGAAAACCTCTATATGTCGAGGGCCAGCAGGTGGCATGGTGGTTAAAGGCACTGGATACACACATGGCCAACAACAGTTAGAGTCCTGGACCTGGCAGCTTGCTTTCTCACTTTCCTTTTCTCTCTCTCCCAAACTCTCCTCTAGTCAAATTAAAATAAATAAATAAAAATAAAGTTGAATGAAGTAATTATTATTTAAAAAAAAAATTCCAAACTTTGTCTTCCAATCTCAAAATCAAATAAAAGAAAGCCTTGTACCTGATCACCCCGAAAAAGGCATGTTTTGCCTCCTCTCTGGGCCTAGGTCACACATATCCGTGCCTAGAAATAAGCCGCATTAATTATTTTTGCAGAGTTGGTTATTTCTGCCGTCCAAAATGCAAAGCTCCAAAGTGGCAAAGTCAAGATCAGATCTTTACTGAAGTACCATGTGATTCCTTTCCAGCCCGAGCCCATGACTCTGTCATCTGGATACTGCTGAGTCCCTTTCCCTTAGCTACTTCAAACTCAGCTTGTCAAGGTGGAAATCATCTTCTTTAACATTTCCCACCTCTACTCCTCTTTGCTGTTCTCTACCTTAAAAAAACATCACCAGGGACAGCAGGTAGCATGGAGGTTAAGGTGGACTCCTATATAGCCAAACACAGTTCAAGTTCTAGACATGGTGGCTTGAAACTCATACCAGGAACATGTGCATGCATGCTCAAAATTCAGAGAGGAGAACTGGAGAAGGGACTGCAGAATGGCCATCCCCCAAAGGATGATTTTTCTCTCTCTCTTTCCAGTGAGTGCATATGCCTTATAGAAAAAAGAAAGAAGAAAGAGAGAGAGAGAGAAAGAGAAGAAAGAGAGAGAGAAAAAAAAAAAAAAGGGAGAGAAAAACAGCAACATGAGGGTCAGCCAGTTGCACAATAGTTAAGGTGCTGGACTCTCACATGGTAGATGATGTTTTCTGAGCCCTAAACCTGGCGATTTGTAAAATCACACCAGGCAGCTTGAAAATCACACCAGGTGCATGTGACTGCATGCCCATTCCCCCTGGGGATAACTTCTCACTTTCCTTGTGTGTGTGTGTGTGTGTGTGTGTATCTTGGTAAGTGCATGCGCCTTGTAGCAAATTTTAAAATACTAAATACAAAAGCAGACTAGATCATACAGAAAATAGAATCTCAGACGTAGCAGGGAAAATCGCTGGCCTAGAAAAATCCACCACAAAAACTAAGAAAAAATGAGAATAATATACGAGAAATACTAGATATCATCAACTGTACAAACATCTGGATAATTGGTATCCCAGAAGGTGAAGAGACTCATAGGGCATTGATAATCTATTCCATGAAATCCTGTAGGAAAACTTTCCAAACCTAGAGAGGCACTCAAAGATCCAGTCCCAAGAAAAACAAAGGACCCCAAATAGAATCAACCCAAGAACATCTCCAAGACACATTATAGCCAGATTGACCAAAACCATAGACAAAGACAAAAAAAAAAAGTAGTTATTTAAGAAATTGTGTGATCAAAAAACTGTGGGGGGGGGGGGAGGAATGGAAGACAACTGTAGACACCAGAGATAATGCGAGAAGAGGTGGGAAACAGCAGAGGGTCAGAAATAGATACAAATATATATATAAAATATATATATTTTTAAACTAGTATAAATAGATATATTTAAATAGATATAAATATATATAAAAATAGATTTAAGGGAACCAGCAGTTAGCATAATGGCTATGTCGCTGGACTCCCACGTAGTCAACCGTGGTTCGCGTCCCAGACCTGGTGGCTTAAAACTCACGCCGGGCGCATGTGCGTGCGTGCCCAAGATCCCGAGAGGAGAATGGAGGAGAAGGGATTGCGGCGTGACCATCCCCCCTGGGGGGTGATTTCTCGCTTTCCGTCTCTATGTCTCTGTCTGTCTGGCGAGCGTACACGCCCTATAGCAAAAAAAAACCTCCACCCCCCAAAAAAAATAGATTTAAATAGATAATAGATATATTTAAAGATATATAGATATAAGTATATATATAAAAAATAAATATATTTTTTAACTAGAAATAAAAAATTACTGACAATAACATGCATGATTAAGCCACTATGCAGTATATTCTGGATGGGAAATCACATTTTGTATGCTCTGATGATGCTTAGAGAATAAATGTAAATGAATTAATTTTAAAAAATGTTCCAGAAATAAAAAAAAACACACAAAAACTGTTTTTCTTGAAATTAAAAACAAAATGAATTAAAAAATACCTATTTGATGACTGCAGTAAACTATTATATAGCCCCAGCTAGGTGCTACTTTATAATATGTTCATTCTACTCACTGAGGTTTATGCCTAAAGTTAGACTTGTGTTCATGGATATGTACATGTCAGCTGCACTTGCTACTGAAAATATTTAGATGAATTAAGATTTTTAGTGGTCTCTCTTCGTCTTTCTGGTGAGTGCATGTGCTGTATAGCAAAAACCTCTCCAAAAAAAAAGAAAGAAAAAAAAGAAATGGAAAATTATTTGTTGACAATAACATGTATGTTGATATGCTTGACTGTGCCAATATACAGTGTACTCTGGATGGAAAATCACATTTTGTATGCTGTAATGATGTATGGTGAATGAATATAAATAAATGTTAAATAAATAAATAATAAACAAAATAAATCATTATTTTTAAGAAAATATATCAGGAGCCAGACAGTAATGTAGCACTTTGCTAGGCTGGGAGGGTTCTAGGTTCACTTTTGGGGACCTCCCTGAACACTCTGGGCATGCACATGCCCATGATACAGGGATAACTGGGGATGGATCAGTACAGAAGAACCCGACTGAGGGTGCTTGTCTGTCTCATTTGTGGACAAAATTAATTGGGCAGGAAAAAAAATTTTTTTAAGGGGAATGCATGTGGTAGAGCAGCAGTAAAACACAACACTCTACAAAGCAAACCCATATGGGAAGGTTACTGGTTTATGAACAGAGATCACTCTCAGTCAACAGACACACATATGTCCATGACCCAGGCTGAGTTGGTGGGCCACAACATCAAGACCCTACTGGGGGAGTCCTACTTATTTTTCACTCACTCAACTCATGAGATAAACTTAGAAATGTTTTAAGTACAAGTATATAGTGAAGTAGTTACCCTCCCTACAATGGTTATTAGAACCAATGCTTTCTTAGGACCAGAGATGGCATAATGGTTACATCACTGGGGTCCCACATGGCTGACTGCAGTTGGAGGTCCAGACCCAACAGCTTGAAACCCATGCTAAGTGCCTGTGTGTGCATGCCCAAAATTCCAAGAAAAGAATGGAAAAGTAATTGTGGGGCGTGGCCATCCTCCCTGGGGTGTGATTTCTCACTTTCTGTCTGTCTCTCCAGCAAGCACTTCCTTGTTTCTCTCCAAAGTTCAAGAACCTTCAGAGCACACTGTAAAGAGAATGTGATTAGCAAAACTATTTGGAAAAAACCTTTCAGAACATACATAAAGGCTTAAGGGGAGATACAGACTAGTCCCACAACTAGCACCATGATGTTTGGCAAGGATGTTAATCTGCTATACTATCAAGTTTCCTTGGCACTTCATTCCTTCCATACACACATGGGCCCAAGGTGTTTTTCAAGCTCCCTGGTACAAGATTCTAACCTCAGAATCAACCATTGTGGGATACATCCTTGACTTCTAAGCCACCAACTAGCCCCCCTTGAGTGAAACCTTAAAGTGGATTAAAGGGGCCGGCAGGTGACATGGTGGTTAAGGCACTGGACTCCCACATGGCTGAATGCAGTCTGAGTCCCAGGCTTAGTAGCTTGCTTCCTCATTTTCTCTCTCTCTCTCTCTCTCTCTCTCTCTCTCTCTTTCTGGTCAGATTAAAAAATAATAAATAAAACTGTTCTATAAAAAAAGAAGTAGGCCAAATAGAGTAAACAGGAACAGAATATGAAAAGGAGAGCAGTAAAACATGTGAATCTGGGTAAGGAAGTACAGGCAGATGTAGGGATCCTGTAGGGCTCTGTGATTCTATTAAGTCATGACATGATTTTCTATGCAAAAACATGTCATGACTTTCCCCACAACCCAATATTAACAACTGTAACAGTGGGGGATAGCAGATGGTATAATGGTTACGTGGCTGGAATCCCACAAGGCCAACTGCAGTTAGAGCCCCAGACTTGGTGGCTTGAAACTCACACTGGATGTGTGTGTGTGTGTGTGTGTGTGTGTGCACGCGTGCACGCCTGCCCAACAACCCAGAAGGAGAATGGAGGAAAAGGGATTGCGGCGTAGCCATCCAACCCTGAGGGGTGGAAGCTCAGGACAGTGGGTGCCACAGCATTTAAGGCTCCAGATCCCATAAGGTCAACTCCGCAGTCCAAGTTCCTACCTGGGGGCCTGAAAAGCACGCCAGGCGTGTGTATGTGCGTGTCCAAAATCCTGAGAGAAAAATGGGAGAGAAGGGATTGACCCCTGGGGGATAATTTCTCACTTTCCCCTTCTATCTGTCTCTCTCTAGTGAATGCACGCACCTTTTAAAGGCAAAAACCTTTTAGGAAGGAAGGAAGGAAGGGGAATTATAGAAGCACATGGCAACTTGGAGCTAAGACAGGGTGACAGGAAGTAATACTGCTGGTAGCATTTGGACAGGGATTGGAAAGCTGAGAAGGACTGAGGCCTGAGAGGGGAGGATAAGAACAATTCCAAGGATGAGCAAGGCCACTGGGATGGGCCTGTACTGAGAACAGCAAATGGTCCAATTTGTTTGGAACACGGGATACATGTGGGAAGTTGTTAAGGGACGGGACCAGGAGTACAGGATAGGCCTGATGGGGACAAGTCCTCAAACTCAGGAGAGGAATTTCAGACTTTATTCCAATCATTAACAAAGACACCTTAAAGCTTTTCAAGGCAAGGTATGATGTGATCAGAGGCTGAATTAGAAGCACAATGCTATACAAAGGCCTCTGACTGAGAGTAATAAGGGTTTTATCCGTTCCGTCTGTAATTCTCATGACAACTCCATGAGACTGTCACCTTCCATGGTATCTAGAGAGGTTAAGTGACTACCTTAGGTTCTATCTGTTCGAGCACCACAGTCTGAACCCCAAGACCTTTCCATACAGATGTAGAATTATTAGAGACACTGTAACTGGGTGGCCACAGAGGAAAGGCAAGCAAAGAAAACCAGGACATCAAGCCTAGTTGACAGGCTATATCTTGTCATTATCAGAAATAAGGAAAACCACAGGAGGGATTATGAAGAGGTTGACTGTAGGCACAGTCACACTAAAATCATTAGAGTAATATGTCCAAATAATTCAATATTTTGTTTGTCCATCTGGCCCCGTCTACCCTGTTTGTTTGCTTGCCTGAGCTCTGCCAGCCTGACACGCATTTTTCCTCTCTGCTGCTGGGTCTCTGGAACACGTCACATGGCTCCTGACAGCAGAGTTCTATCTAGCTACTGACTCGGAGGCCTTGGTTCCTATAAAGGGCTGCACCCTCACTGGTCTGGTAACTATCAATATCATATCCCACCCCAACCCCAATTCCGCACCCACACCTCTAACCCAGTGGCCCTCCTCTCCGTGTGCGCAACCACAGTTGGGCTGGAGCCACCACCCATCCAGGGGCATTTGTGTCTGAGAGACAGCCCAGGTGAAAGA
This sequence comes from Tupaia tana, assembly GCA_026018925.1. NCBI lineage: Eukaryota > Metazoa > Chordata > Mammalia > Scandentia > Tupaiidae > Tupaia > Tupaia tana. The sequence goes on along the minus strand of JAKSZU010000008.1, from coordinate 52,578,877 downwards.
AACAGGTAAAACTGATGTGATGGTAAACTCACTACACATCACAAACAACTCACTATCATGCTCTTCATTTTATTTGTTTTTATCATTATTATGTCTTCAACTTGCTATAGAACACACATACTCACCAGACAGAAAATGAAAAAGCAAGCCGCCAGGTCTGGTCTTTGAACCGTGGTTGGTCATAGGAAAATTAACCTTAACCACCAGGCCTTACCACGCTCATTTAATCAGAGTACAACTTTCACCATACGAAGTCAGTGTGTAATACATCTCTACTGTATCAAGTAAACCCTCAGTTGTTGGAAGGACATTTGGCACATCATAGATGGCAAGAATAAAGTAGAGGATACTGTGAGGACCTGGGTCTGTACAAAAAGGTGGGAGCAGGGATTGGCTACTTGGTACTGGTCAACACAGTCAGATGGAAAAGGTTAAATGCAAGTCCAAGTCCCAAGAATATTAAGCAAAAAAGAACTTCCCAAATGGGAACCAGCAGTTAGCGTAATGGCTATGTCGCTGGACTCCACGTAGCCGAGGAGACTCACGCTGGGGATTGCGTGCATACCCAAGATCCAGAGAGGAGAATGGAGGAGAAGGGATTGCCATGACCCCCCCCTGGGGGGTGATTTCTCACTTTCTGTCTCTATGTCTCTCTGTCTGTCTGGCGAGCACACGCGCCCTATAGTGAAAACCTCTCAAAAAAAAAAAAAAAAAAAGAACTTCCCAAAAGATAAAATGGGAATCAGGCAATCCTCAGTTCTTGAAGTGTCACCACAAATGAGAAATGAGAAGATGCTAAGACTTGCCAGGAAAGATTATGTAATGACCACAGCTAATCTGTTAAAAGAGGGGGGCATTATTTATGTTCTCATTCAGTTAATGCTGTCTTATATTTGGGTTTTCTTTGTTTTAGTACGTCATGTACAAACTGTTCCTGTGGTATCACATATTTCTCCTTGCTCTTCACAAAGATTAGTTCCATATGTAAATGAGTTCAACTTCATCCAATTACTTAAGTGGTGTCAGACCTTTGTATATTCTCCAGGGATCCAAAGTGCCTTTCACTCCTAAATCACTATACTTGTTCTATAGCAAATTGAAGAAATAATAATAATATTAATAATAATAAATAAAATAAATAAGTATTGTAAAAAGAGCATGGTAGTGAGTCATTTGTGACATGTAGTGAGTTTACCATCATATCTGTTTTATCTGTCTCTGTCATCTGGGCTGTCACTGTATCAGATCCCAAGTGAAGGGTTAAGATTTGCAGCTTCAATCTAAACAACTCAAAATATAATTTTGAATCTGTCATTTTTACTTTTTAAAATTCTCAAAAGAAAGAAAACACAGACCCATGATAGTAATAACGGAATAATCAGAAATTGACACAGAAAGCTGTATCCAAAAAAACAATCATAGTGACTTACAATGAAAATCTGAGGGGAAAAAAGCTAGAATGGTTAAATATTGAAGTCAAGTTAACAAAATGCTACGCAAGCGTTAAAAATCATATTTCTTAAAAATGTTAATGACAAGAAAATAATCATATATGTGAAATGAAAACCACAATACAAAAAAGTAATTATGGGGGCTGGCAATTATGGTGGTATGGTGGTTAAGGTGCTGGACTCCCACATGGCTGAACACGGTTCAAGTCCTAGATCTGGTGGCTTGCTTTCTCACTTTCCCTTTCTCTCTCTCTCACTGGTCAAATTAAAAGTAATAACAATGATAATAACTAATTTAACAAAAAGTTCATTTTAAGTCTGATTTTATTACTTGTACGTATAAATCACTGGCTAAACAAGACTAAACCATATAATAGTTCTAAACCAAGTCATCAGTTTGCAAGTGACCTGAACCTTCAATGACTATGCGACCTTTTTTTATTTTCTAGAGTGTGCAGTGTGGGTATAATTACTTTTAGAATCAAGAGAAGTTGGGGCCAGCACGTGGCATGGTGGTTAAGGGCACTGGACTCCCACATGGTCACCAGTGATTCTAGTCCCAGACCTGGTAGCTTGCTTTCTCACTTTCTCTCACTTTCTATTTCTCTCAGTCTGGTCAACTAAAAAATAATAATAAGTTTAATAAAAATAATTCTTTACAAAAGAATCAAGAAAAGTTATATAAAGTGTTAGATCTTTTCCATTTAAAATTTATAGACTTTATTCTTAAATCTATTCTCTAAAGAGAAACAATATAGTAGAAAATGAGCTCATAAACTAGCTAGGCAATGGTACAGTAACACAATTGGACCTACAAGGTAAAGGTCCTGGGTGTGCATCCAATCCCGGATCTTTTTGGCACATGGCATGGGCCAGCTGAGACTGGGGATGGATAGAGGCATGCAGACCTTTTGGGGATGCTATTGGTCTGTTTCTCCCACAGAAGGAAAAAACAATCTTAAAAAAAGCCAGCTTTGTGTCACAGCGATTACACATATCTCAGAAGCAGCTGGATTCAGGGGTCAGTAGATGGCATGGTGTTTAAGATGTTGGACTACCACATGGCTGACCATGGTCTGAGTCCCAGATCTGGCAGCTCACTTTATTTTCCCTTTATGTCTTTAGTCAAATTAAAAATAAATTAATTAATCCTTAAGTATGTGTGTGTGTGTATGTGTGTGTATGTGTGTGTGTGTGTGTGTGTGTGTATAAAACATCATCCTATGCCCCTAATTATTTTATTTTCAAATACAATGTTGAGAATACAAGAAACAAGGCAGGACTCCAAGAACAAAAACAGCAGAAACAACAGACAACAGAAACAGACCATAGGTGCTCCAGATATCTGAAGTTAATGGATATATCTCTTAAAGAGACTACACTCTGGCCAGCAGGTGGTGTGGTGGTTGAAGTGCTGGACTTCCACATGGGAGACCACAGTTCAAGTTGTGAAGCTGGTGGCTTGCTTTCTCACTCTCGTGCCCTCTATCTCTCCAGTCAAATCGAATAATAATAAATTAAGTAAGTCTTAACAGTGACTATGGGGACCAGCAGTTAGTGTAATGGCTATGTCGCTGGACTCCCCTGTAGTCGACCGCGGTTCGCGTCCCGGACCTGGTGGCTTAAAACTCACGCCGGGCGCGTGTGCGTGCGTGCCTGCCCAAGATCCCGAGAGGAGAATGGAGAAGGGATTGCGGCGTGGCCATCCCCCCTGGAGAGTGATTTCTCCCTTTCTATCTCTCTGTCTCTCTCTCTGTCTGGCGAGTGCACACGCCCTATAGCAAAAACCTCTCAAAAAAACAAAAACAAAACAAAAAACAAAAAAACAGTGACTATGCTTGCCATATTCAAGGAGATACAGAAAAATTAAAAAACCAGAATGAGTATTTGGCAGAGAATGAGAGTCATAGATGATATAGCAGATTTAAAAAGAACAGAAACCCTAGAATGAAGAAAACACAGTAACCAAAATCAAAAATTCAGTGGATGAGTTTAGCCCATTAGATACAGTTACAAGAAAATCAACTAGTCAAATAAGACAGAAAAAAATATCTGAACAGCTGGCTTTAACAAAAATACAAGGATTGTGCTTGCTTCAACACCACATGTACTAAAATTGGAACGATATACAGGAAACGATACACTAGCATGGCCCCTGCACAAGGATGACACAAAAAAATACAAGAGCCACGGACCAGCAGGTGGTATGAAGGTTAAGGCTCTGGATCTCACCTGACCTACTGCACGGTTTGCGTCCCAGACTCGTGGCTTCAAAACTCATCAGGTGTACATGTGTGCATGCCCAAAATCCAGACAGGACGATAGAGAAGGAATTGCAGCGTGGCCATTCCTTGTGGGAAATGACTTCTCACTTTCCTGCTGTCTGTCTCTCTCTAGCGAGCAAATGCATCCTATAGCAAAACTGAAACATAAGAAGCTAGAATATAGATTTCCCGTGAAACCCCATTTGACTAGGAAACTGACTACATTAGTTTACCTACTATGTGCCAGACAATCTGCTTGAAATTGGGTTACACCAAGATAATTAACACTGGTTCCTATACCCAAGGATTAGTAGTCCAGCTGGACAAACACACAGCAACAACCATATAGAATAAATGTAATAATGTAGAATAAATGCTACAGCATTCAACCCACACACTCCACTGCCATATTTAGCAACAAGTATCAACAAGGCACTGTGCTAACCATCATACACTTAAGAAAGGCAAATGTCTCAAGGTAGCCTACCGTCTAGTGGTGAAGGTGGATTTCCACTCAAAGTGAAAATAAATCCTTACACCTGTAGCTGAGGATGGGGTGGGGGGAAGAGAAGTTATAAAGCCCTAACAGGGGAGGAACATTATTAACACGGCAACAGACTTTTGGAAATCTTGAAAGATAAAGATGATAGCACAATTAATTGTAAAAGTATCAGACTAAGTGACTAAGAACTGACTTAAGAAAAACTCCAAAAGAACACAAAAATGCAAATGTGCCACTCTAAGAGGCCCTTTGGGTTGGATTATAATGGCAATCAATGTTTTTAGCTGCTGAAGCTGTACATCAAAAGGACAGTCTCCAAGCCAGACTGTGAAGGAAAAAGCTTAAGCAGTTAAATTATAATTGTACCTTTCATTAGAGTCCTATTTCAACAGGCAACTTTCTTGTTTAAAGAATTATTTGATTTATTTAAGTTTATTCACTATTATTATTATAGGTTTTTTTTTTTTTTTTTTTTTTAGGTTTTCGCTATAGGACACATGCGCTCACCAGAAAGACAAAGAGAGACAGAAAGCGAGAAATTACCCCCCGGGGGGGGATGGCCTCACAGCAATAACCTACTCCTCCATTCTCCTCTGGGGATCTTGGGCGCACACACACCCCCCCAGCGTGAATTTAAGCCACTGGGTCCCGGAACTCAAATCGCAGTCGACTACATGAGAGTCCAGCGATGTAGCCATTACACCATCTGCTGGTCCAAAATTATTATAGGTGTTTTTTTTTGGAGAGGTTTTTTTGCTATAGGGCATATGCGCTCACCAAAAATACAGAGACAGAGAGATAGAAAGTGAGAAATCACCCCCTAGGGGGAATGGCCACACTGCAATCCCTTATCCTCCATTTTCCTCTCGGGATCTTGGTCATGCACTCACAAGCGCCCGGCGTGAGTTTAAGTCACCGGTCCGGGACTCGAATCGCAGTCAGCTACATAGGAGTTCAGCGACATAGCCATTATGCTAACTGCTGGTCCCGATATTATGATTTTTTTTAACGTTGACCAGAGAGAGACAAGAGAGAAAAGGCTGGAGGGGATGCTGAGAAGGCAAGCAAGCCAGGACCAGCAGTTAGCATAATGGCTATGTCGCTGAACTCCCATGTGGCTGACCACTGTTCGAGTCTCAGACCCGGGGCGAGTGTGCGTGCATGCTGAAGATCCAGAGAGAAGAATGGAAGAGAAGGGACTGCAGCATGGCCATACCCCCGGAAGTGATTTCTCGCTTTCTCTCTCTCTCTGTCTTTCTAGCAAGCACATGTGCCCTATAGCAAAAAAAAACTCTCCAAAGAATAAAAAAAGAAGACAAGCAAGCCAGCCACCAGGTTTGGGACTGAAACCCTGGTTAACCATCTGGGAGTCCAGGGCCTTAACCATCATGCTACCTGCTGGCCCTCTTAACAGGCAACTTTTTAAAGTATATTGTAGGAGGCCAGCAGGCGGCGGGGTGGTTGTGATGCTGGACGCCCACGTGGCTGACCACGGCTCAAGTCTCAAACCTGGTGGATTGCTTTCTCATTTTCCCTTTCTCTCTCTGGTCAAATTAAAAATAAATAAATAATATATATATATATATATATTTTTTTTTTAAGAAACTACACTTAAAAAAGTATTATAGTGGGGCCAGCAGGTGACATAGTGATTGATTAAGGCACTGGAAGGCACATAGCAGACTGAGTGGGACTCAAGTTCCAGACACCAGTGGCTTGAAAATCACATGTGCACATACGTACATGCTCCCCTCCCCAAGCCCCCAGAGGGAAATAGAGAAGGAATTGCTGCATGGCCATCTACCTGGGAGTGACTGCTCACTTCCTCTCTCTCCTTCTGTCTCCCTCTGCTGAGCACAGGCATCTTATAACAAAAAGTTTTAAAAAAGGGATCAGCAGATGGCATAATGGATATGTCTCTGAACTCCCACATGGCTGTCAAGTCCCAGACCTGGCGGCTTAAAGCTCACTCTGGGTACCAGTGCATGTGTGCCCAAAATCCTAAGAGGAAAATGGAGGAGAAGGGACTGCAGCATGGTTATTCTCACTGGGGGAAGGGAGAAGGGTAATATCACACTTTCTGTCTCTCTGGCAAGCATGCATGCTCTATAGCAAAAAATCTCTCTCTAAAAAAAAAAAACTAAACTGAAATATAAAAAGTGTAATCTCGGCTCAGCCAAGCAGCATGATGGTTAAGGCTGCTGGATCCCACATGGCCAACCACACCAACATGCTGAAACATGTGCCCGCATGCCCAAAATCCCAAGGGAACAATGGGAAGGGATTGCAGCAGGGCCTTCCCCACTGGGGAGTGTTTTCTCACTTTCTCCCCACCTCTTCCCACATTAGCGCACACCCCTACAGCAAATAAAATTTTAAAAAGTGTAATCTTTGGGGCCAGTAGGCAACATGGTGGTTAAGGTACTGGACTCCCACATGGCCAGCCATGGTTCAAGTCATGGACCTGGCAGCTTAGTTTCTCACTTTCTCTCCCTCTTTCCCCTCCCCCGTCTCTCTCAGATGAGTACACGTGCCCTATACCAAATTTTAAAATAATAAATTGGGACTAGCAGATGACATAATGGTTACGTCGCTAGACTTGCACATAGTCGACCCTGGTTCAAGCAGCTTAAAACTCACTCCAGGCGTGTGTGCGTACATGACCAAAATACCTAGAGAAGGGATTGTGGCATGGCCATCCCCTCTGGGAGTGATTTCTTGCTTTTTGTCTATTTCTGGAGAGTTCATGCGTCCTATAACAAAAACCTCTAAAAAAAAAATAATAATAATAAATTTTTTTAAAGGTATAAACTGCTTTAATTTTTATTTTACTTCAAGTAAAATGGATAGACCAGTTTACAACTCTTCAACAACTCCTGTCACAGCTCCAGGCTCTGAAAGCCTCAGGAGTTGGAAGAGGGGCAAACAGTGAATCAACTGTCGGGGCCGACACATTATTTGTTCATGGGCATCCTTTAGAAACAGTAAGATGGCTGCCCCAACAGGGAGTAGGGTAGAATTATGACCTCTTCCTTCTTGGGCGAGATTCAAACTTGACGAAACAAACAGGTCACATATTTAGTTCAACATAACACACACTAGGTCAGTAGGTGGCCTGGGGGTAAAGGTATTGGATCCCAGCTGTAGGGTTCAAGACCTGGACCTGGCAGCTGGAGAATCACTCTAGGCATGTGTGTGTATATGCCCAAAGTCCCAAGAGGAGACTTGGAGGAAAAAGGATTCTATTATGGTCATGCTCCTGGGGGGTGAGTTCTCTCTCTCTCTCACACACACACACCCCCTATAGCAAAAAAATAAAATAACTTTCATCGTATCATGTTTGTTTACAATTCTTTAATAATTCACTACAGAATAAAATCCAAAATCTTTAGTCTAGTATTTCAGTCTTTTACAATCTGACATAGTAGAAAAAACACTCAGCAATAAGGTTATATAAGTACCATGAATCACCTCATAGTTTGCCCTGGAATTATATGCCACATTATAGAAACTGACAGATGGAAAGAAACTACTAATTTTACATGAGCACATTGGCACCTATCGGGGCCCAACCAGGAGCTGTTTTGAAGCCTAAATAAGAAAATATGTAAAAACCCACTGAAAACTATCAATCGCTCCACAAATAGAGGATATCCCTGCTACTATCTGCGACCCAAGCAAAAAATCAATAGCCATAACATCAAAATTTCTCAGGATACAAAGAGAACCTACCAGCCTTGAGTACACAAAGCTGTGACTTTCAAAGAAGTTGATTTCTGAAAAAAAAAAAAAAAAAAAAAAAAAAACAAGTCCTAAACCAAGGAGATCAACTACCCTCTGACCCTTGCACCCTTTATAATCTGACATATGACCAACCACCATATGAATAGTGTCTGGTACCAAGAGGCATTCACTGTATTTGCTGAAGTTCCTAAAATATAACTGAATGAGAAAAAGGATGCTGGGACCAGCAGGTGGCATGGTGGTTAAGGCGCTGGACACTCCCACATGGCTGACCATGGTTTGAGTCCCAGAGCTGGTGGTCTGCTTTCTCGCTTTCTCTCTCTTTCTGTGTGTATCTCTCTGGAGTCAAATGAAATGAATGAATGAGTAAAATTAAATTAAAAAAATTTTTTTTTCTTTTTTTGGAGAGGTTTTTGCTACAGGGCGCGTGCGCTCGCCAGACAGACAGAGAGAGACAGAGAGATAGAAAGCAGGAAATCACCCCCCAGGGGGGATGGCCACGCCGCAATCCCTTCTCCTCCATTCTCCTCTCGGGATCTTGGGCACGCACGCACACGCGCCCGGCGTGAGTTTAAGCCGCCGGGTCCGGGACTCGAACCGCGGTCGACTACGTGGGAGTCCAGCGACATAGCCATTACGCTAACTGCTGGTCCCAATAAAAAATTATTTTAAAAAAAAGAAAGAAAAATAAAAGAATGCTATGGGACCAGCAGGTGGAGTGGTGGTTAAGGCACTGAACGCCCACATGGCTGTCCATGTTTTGAGTCTTGGACCTGGAGGCTTGCTTTCCTACTTTCCCTTTCTTTCTCTCTGGTCGAATTAAACAAATAGGAATGATAATAAATGAAATAAAATAATTATTTTTCTTTAAACATTTCTGTATACTTTTTTTTAAGAATTATCTTATTTAACTTTTTTTTTAAATTTGATCAGAGAAGGAAGGACAGAGTAAGCGAGAGAGCAAGGGAAAGTAAGAAAGCAAGCCACCAGGTTCATGACTCGAACCAGGGTCAGCCATGTGGGAGTCCAGCACCCTTAATCACCATGCCACCTGCTGGCCCCAAATAAAATAATCCTTTAAAAAAAAAAGAAAGAAAGAATGAGAAAGCTATTACAAAGTTGGGACCAACACTGGTATCAATGACATATGCTCCGAACTGACAATATCACGTGGTAAAATAGTAAAGGGACCTGCAGGTGGCATCAGGTTTGCGGGGTTCGTATACAGCCAAAGGCAGTTCAAATCCTGGACCTAGCAGCTTTAAAGTCACGCAGGATAAATGTGCGTGTATACCCAAAATCGTTAGAGGAGAATGGAAGAGAAGGGATTGGAGAATGGCCATCCCACTTGGGGGGGTTCTCAAGACCCCCTTAACCCTGTGTCTCTCTCTCTAGCAAGGGTCCTCATGCACTAGGACAAAAAGCTTAAAAACAGAAGAAAAATCACAAAGGAAAAGGTATGTTTGCTTGTATATTGAGAAATGTGGATATCCATGTAAAAATATCCCATAAAAAAATGAATTGGAGCTGGAACGTGGCATGGTGGCTAAGGTGCTGGACTCCTACATAAGTAAAATGCGGTTAGAGTCCTGAACCTAGTGGCATGCTTTCTCACTTTTTCCCTCCCCTCCCTCCCCCCTCTCTCTCTCCCTCTCTCTCTCTCTCTCTCTCTCTCTCTCTTGCTCTCATAAAATCAAAAAATAATGATAAATGAAATTAAATAAATAAATAAATTTTTTTTTAAATCTCTCAAATTAAAAAATAAAGTCAAGAACAAGCTCCATCACATCCTAATATCTCCACATGGCCTCCACACAGCCTATCACGTAGTTCGAATCCCAGCTCTAGCAGCTTGAAAAATAGGCTGGGGCACGTGTGTGTGCAGACCCAAAATCCCAAAAGGATGGAGAAATGGAGAAGGGACTGCCGTATGGTCCTGCCCCATTGGAGTGTTTTCGCCTCAGTCTCTCTTTGGCAGTGCACTTCCCCGCTAGCAATTTTTAAATTTTTTTTTTAGAGGTTTTTGCCATAGGGCACGTGCGCTCGCCAAACAGAGAGAGACAGAAAGCGAGAAATCACCCACTGGGGAGATGGCCACGCCACAATCCCTTCTCTTCCATTCTCCTCTCGGGATCTTGGGCACGCACACACGCACACACGCCCGGTGTGTTTTTTTTTGGTTTTTTTTTTTTTGAGAGGTTTTTGCTATAGGGCGCTTGCGCTCACCAGACAGACAGAGAGAGACAGAGAGACAGAAAGCGAGAAATCACCCCCCAGGGGGGATGGCCACGCCGCAATCCCCATTCTCCTCTCGGGATCTTGGGCACGCATGCACACGTGCCCGGCGTGAGTTTAAGCCACCGGGTCCGGGACTCGAACCGTGGTCAACTACGTGGGAGTCCAGCGACATAGCCATTTCGCCAACTGCTGGTCCCACGCCTGGTGTGTTTTAAGCCACCGGGTCTGGGACTCGAACCATGGTCAACTATGTGGGAGTCCAGCGACATAGCCATTACGATAACTGCTGGTCCCTGCCCCCTCTAGCAAATTTTAAGAAAAACAAAAAGAAAGAACGCAACAAGCCACACACTAGAAGAAAATATTCAAAAAATATTTTAACAAAGATCTGACATCCATAAAACAGTTCCTAAAAATCAATATAAAAAAGATAAAACCCAATTTTTAAAAAATAGGCAAAAAGCAGCACTTGACAAAGGGGCATGTAAAACTGTAATACCAAAAGAACAGAGAGCAACTACAATTTCACACATTGCTGGTGAAAGTACAAATTTACAACCATTTTGGAAAACTGGTTAGCAGTCTAATAAAGCTCACTACACATGTGGGGCCCACAGGTAGCATGGTGGTTAAGGACACTGGACTCCCACATGGCCAAGCACGGTTTGAGTCCCAGCCCTGGTGGTTTGCTTTCTTAGTTTCTCCCTCTCACTCTGTCCCTCTCTGGTCAAATTTAAATAAAGTTAAATAAAAAAAATAATAAATAATTTTAAAAAGCTCACTACAGGGACCAGCAGTTAGCGTAATGGCTATGTCGCTGGACTCCCACGTAGTCGACCACGGTTCGAGTCCCGGACCCGGCGGCTTAAACTCACGACGGGCGCATGTGCGTGCGTGCCCAAGATCCCGAGAGGAGAATGGAGGATAAGGGATTGCAGCGTGGCCATCCCCCTGGGGGGGTGATTTCCTGCTTTCTATCTCTCTGTCTCTCTCTTTCTGTCTGGCAAGCGCACGCGCCCTATAGCAAAAAACCTCTCAAAAAAAAAAAAAAAACTCACTACATATCTACTCAATGACCAACAATTCCTCTCTTAGGTATTTGCTCAGGCAAAATAAATAATATGTCCATAGAGCCGGCAGGAGGCGTGGTAGTTAAGGGCACTATACTCCCACATGGCCAATCACGGTTCAAGTCCCGGACCTGGTGGCTTGCTTTCTCACTTTCCCAATCTTTCTTGCTCTCTCTCTCTCTCTCTCTCTCACTCTCTCTCTCTCTCTCTGTCCCTCTCTGGTCAAATTAAAATAAATAATAAAGATTTTTAAAATAATAATAAAAACTAAATAAATAGGGACCAGCAATTGGTGTAATGGCTTTGTTGCTGGACTCCCATGTAGTTGACCACAGATTGAGTTCCAGACCTGGTGGCTTAAACTCACGCTACTAAGCACATGTGCGTGCGTGCCCAAGATCCCAAGAAGAAAATGGATTGCAGCGTGGCCATCCCCCCTGGGGGGTGATTTCTCACTTTCTGTCTCTCTGTCTCTCTCTGTCTGTCTGGCAAGCATACACACCCTATAGCAAAAACCTCTCTTTAAAAATAAATAAATAAATAAAATATTAAATAAATAAATAATAAATAAATAAATAGGAGCTGGCAGGTGGCATGGTGGTTAAGGGTGCTGGACTTCCACATTGCTGACTATGGTTCGAGTCCTGGACCTGGCAGCTTGCTTTCTCACTTTCCTTCTCTCTCTGTCACTATGTCCCTCTCTCATCAAATAAAATAAATAAATAAAAAGATAGGTAGGTAGATAGATAAAGCTAAAATAAAAATAATCCTTTAAAATAAATAAATAAATAAAGTTAAATAAAAAGTAATTCTTGGGACCAGCAGTTGGAGTAATGGCTATGTTGCTGGACTCCTATGCAGTTGACTGCAGTTCAAGTCCCAGAACCGGTGACTTAAACTCACGCTGAGAGCGTGTGCATGTGTGCCCAAGATCCTGGGAGGAGAATGGAGGCGAAGGGATTGCGGAGTAGCCATGGGGGGGGGGGGGGGGAGTGATTGCTCGCTTTCTGTCTTTCTGGTGAGTGCACACGCCCTATAGCAAACACCTCTCCGAAAAAATTAAATACATACATATATATATATATATATACACACACACACAAATAGTCTTGTGCAATAACATTCAAAGCAGCTGTATTCGCAACAGCCTATAAACAATCCAACGCCCAACATCTGGCGAATGCATAAATTGTGGCATATTCATATAAAACAATGATACCTTTGATATCCTCCAAAGCCATGAATGAATCTAAAAGAAGCTGGATATGAAGGAATACTTACAGCATGGTTCTATTTACATGAATGGGCACAAATGGTGGTGATAGGTGGCAAAAGAATATAATGGAGATTAACTGGGAACGGGCACTAGGGAAGTTTCTGGGGTTTTGATAATGTTCTCTAAGGGAGTGAGATACATGGGCGTATGAATTCCACAAACAACTGGGAATTTTAGTGTATGTAAATTCCACCTCAATAAAGGAAAAATAAAAAGACAGATGACTTCTGGGGCCGGCAAGTGGTGTGGTGGTTAAGGGTGCTGGACTCCCACATAGCCAACCATAGTTCAAGTCCCGGACCTGGTGGCTTGCTTTCTCAATTCCCCACCTCCACCCCCTGCCCTTTCTCACTCTGTCCCTATCTGGTCAAATTATAAAAATAAATAAAGTTAAATAAAATAATTATTTAAAAAAAAAGGCAGATGACTTCTAAGTACCTGGATGTTTTATTAAGGAAATCTTCATTATTTACAGGCAAAACCACAACATACAACTTTTTTTTTTAATTATTAAGAGCTGGGGCCAGCAGGTGGCATAGTGGCTAAGGGGCTGGACTCTCACATGGCCGACGGGGCTCAAGTCCTAGACCCAGGGGCTTGAAAACTCATGCTAGGCACATAAGCATGCATGCCCAAAAACTCTCTCTGAAGAGCACATGTGCCCTATAGCAAAAAACTCTCAAAACAAACAAACTAAAAACAGAAAAGGGGACTATGGTTGGCATGGTGGTTAAGGCGCTGGATTATCACAGGGTAGTTTCAGTCCCAGACCTGGTGGCTTGCTTTCTCACTTTCTCTCTGGTCTAATTAAAAAATAATAAGAGATCAGCAGGTGGTGCGGTGGCTAACGGGGATGGACTCCCACGTGGCTAATCATGATTCAAGTGTCGGATCTGGCGGCTTTCTCGCTTTCCCTTTCTTTCTCTGTCTCTCTCTGGTCAAGTTTAAAAATAATAAAAACACCTCTATTAACCGTGCTTCTAATTTTGACTTTCAGCTCTAGTTTACTCAGTTTTTTTAACTGACCCATCTCCTACAGAATAAAAGCCGTTAAATATTAAATGCTAGTTACCTCTGGACCTAGAGCCCAAATATACCAGGCACTGCACTGCCAGGGTGACTCTCCTTAACAGATATTGCAGGAGACTCAAAAAGAGAAAATAATCTGGTTTTTGTTTTGTGAGAATTTTGTTATTTCTGTAAGTACCTAGCCAAATGCTGTTCTGCTTCCACAAACTGCTTGCATTGTCTCCCGGAGTGCTGTATCACAACCTCCCTGTAAGGGGCTGAACCTAATGGTGGCATACCATGAATATTGGCCCAGGCCAGTCTGACCAGACTCTGCCTCCTGAGCAACGGTGCCCATAAACTGGAGACCATGAAATCAGCCCAAGGCAGTTCAAACTGGACATTCAATACGGTGAAACTTCTTACCTGCCAAAGTAGACTATCACCCCTATAGCTGATACTGAGGAATCAATGACTTGATCCCCATAAAAGAGAAGTGGGGAATGAAGCAGGCAAGACTCCATCTTGGAGGAGCGCCTCCATTATAAACTGTTTAATTCGTATGACTAGAAACTTGCCTTCTCGGTACCAGCATTTGGCGCAATGGCTATGTCGCTGGACTCCCATGTAGCCGACCGTGGCTCGAGTCCCAGACCTGGTAGCTCTAAACTCATGCCAGGCGCGTGTGTGTGCATGCCCAAGATCTTGAAAATGGAGAAGGGATTGCAGTCTGGCCATTCCCCTGTGTGTGGCAGGTGATTTCTTGCTTTTTGTCAGTCTTTCAGGTGAGTGCATAGGCCCTTTAGCAAAAACCTTTCCAAAAAAAAAAAAAATTTACCCTCTCCTCTTTTGCCTAAGAGTAAACAGAGTGATTAACACTCCTATTGTCTTTAAACCTCGCTGTTGATATGGAGAGACCCTGAATTCATGAATAACCCAGGGCTGAGAGCTGTTTTAGGCTTCTGCCCTCCAGCAAACTTACTGCCCCTCCCTGGAGCTACTGGGTAATCTGAAAACCTTGGGTGGATTAGCAGTTTGAACAGATTAGTACCATGAATAGATTAGTCTTCCTGCTTCTCTGATCCCTCCCTTTGAGGCTGTGTAGGGCTGGATCTGAGTTCAATCCTCACCCTGAGACCTCTCCTTCCACAATTCCCCCATAAAAGACCGTGTCCATCCCCCAGTGGGGGCTGGAGATTTAGAGTGTTAACTTCTCTGTGCCCACAGGCATAACAGTCCACCTTAAAAAATAATAACAAATGGAATTAAATAAATAAATAAGTCGTTAAAAAATAAGAATGAGGGAACCAGCAGGTGGCGTGGTGGTTAAGACACTGGACACTCCCACAAAGCCAGCCACAGTCTGTACCTGGTGGCTTGCTTTCTCACTTTTCCTCTCTCTGTGTCTCTCTCTGGTCAAATTAAAATAAATGAATGAAGGATCATCAGTTGACGTAATGGCTACGTTGCTGGACTCCCATGTAGTCGACCGCGGTTCGAGTCCCATACCAGGTGGTTTAAACTCACACCAGGCACCTGTGCGTGCATGCCCAAGATCCTGAGAGGAGAATGGAGGAGAAAGGATTGCGGAGTGGCCATCCCCCCGGGGGTTGATTTCTGGCTTTCTGTCTGTTTCTGTCTTTTTAGGGAACCCATGCGCCCTACAGCAAACACCTCTCCAAAAAAAAAAGAGAGAGAGAGAGAGAGAGAGAGAGAGAGAAAGCTGCTGCTTTGTAACATGCAAAAGACTTTTTATAATGATTACCAGTACTTGAACCAGGTTTCCCATATAGTGAGTTTAAGTAAAGTGGCATTCTTATTCACATCTGCTAGTGTTTCCTAATTACCTTTCACAGGGCCATGCATTTCCAAGTGTTAAGACATGTAAGCCAGTAACTATTAATACTTTGCACTGAGCGAGTGCTCCAACAGCAGACAAAGCATGGAGCCCTCTCCTATTAT
The DNA here is from genome assembly GCA_026018925.1 of Tupaia tana. Taxonomy (NCBI): domain Eukaryota; kingdom Metazoa; phylum Chordata; class Mammalia; order Scandentia; family Tupaiidae; genus Tupaia; species Tupaia tana. The sequence continues at coordinate 52,563,362 of JAKSZU010000008.1, read as the reverse complement.
CACACCAATACCGTCTGGTTGGACTCCAGCCAACAACCAGCTCAAGTAGATTTATCTTTCCAGTAGATCATGGAGTACATTTGCCTAATGCAGCGTCCTAGATTTTACAAATCACATTCACTGATGGACTCTGGAGTCTGCAGGTTTGAATATTTTCAAGGAGGACACAATACATTTGTATTAAATGCTGTCTCAATCATCAATAAAAGCACAATTTGGAACCTCTTAATAGTGTCCTTTTGCTGTGATTTTCAATTTCTGTGAAGAATTCCTTGGCTTTTAGCAAAGTCAGTGTTGAGCCAATACGCTGTTCTATCTGCATTCATCCGGCACAGTAAGAACCCACACAGTACCAAAGATGTTTGGAAAGGCTTTAAGGCCAAAAATGTCTATTGTGTGGCTGAGATACACACTGACTAAAGGAAACTTAAAGCTATAAATAGCACACAATGAATACCATACACATATATCTTGGTGGAAAATGTTCTGCTTAAAAATGCACAAGGAAAGAGTTCACAATGAACATAATGTCCATATTCTATCAAAAAAATATGAAGTATCAAAGAGAGTCAACAAAAAACTCTGGACTCAGGATTAAGGAGGTAAGAATGTATTCTTACTGAAAATTTCTAAGTGCCATTTGACTAACCATTTCTTTAGGATTTCCTCATGATAAAGAGCTATTCTCTGTAAAGAGTGGACTAACTCTCCAACATTATTTCACAAAACCCAAAATACAATAGAACTTGGTGCAGCCTAGGGTGCCCGACAACCAGCCTAGGGCCGGTACAGGCAAGACAAGTCTCCATCAGGCTTCCTCACTCCCCTGACAAAGAAGATCCTGAAAGCTCCAACCTAAGAAAATCAAATCAGATTTGCCTGTTACATCGTTAAGGAAAGGTACAGATATCACTGGTCAATGGATTTAAAAAAAAAAAAAAAAAAAAAAAGGTGGAAAATGGCTTCTCCGGGCAAACTGAGACGCAGTAAATCAAGGCAAATCCCTACCTAGAGAGAGAGCTTTAAAACCACCATACGTGCGGGATACTCTGTCACGAGAGCGAAGAGAACCCCAACCATTTCCACTCGGGATCCGAACGTGCGCAGAAAACGCACGGCGAGCCCGAGGAGAGATGCGGGCGGGGAGATGGGCACGAGAAACCTGCAACCCTAATCAGAGAGACAGCAAAATGTGCCCCGTCACCTCCGCGACGGCTGTCGGCACCCCTCAGAACGCAAAGCCCAACGGATTTGGGAAAACAAGAAAAGCAGCACGTGCTGAGCAGATCGGAGTTCTTTGCCCACCGAACGCACTTTCACCGACACAGGAGAGCTCCCCGCACCACCCGGCGCTGTCGGCGCTCCCCTTCTCCCCGCTTTCCCCGCTGATCCCCACCCCCCCCCCACCCCCACCCATGCCCCGAACTCCCCGCCTTCAGGGGGTCTCAGGCCGTCTCGGCCTCCCGCCGCCACAGGTTGGCAGAGCCGGGTAGGCGGGGGTACCGCTCACAGGCTCGCCCAGGGAATTAAGTTTCTAATAATACAACTTTAGGCGGATGAGCTCCAGCGTCACGCAACCGCGAGTGTGAACCAGGAGTCAACTCCGAAGCGTGAAAACCCCAGCGCGAGTGCGGGCCAGGGGCCGGGGTCCCAGGTGTGGGGTGTAGAGCCGGGGTGGGGGTGCTCTGGGCCCTAGTACTGCCCCTCCCCTGGCGCCCAGCCCCGGGAAGTGTGTCCCCGCCGCGTCTCCGCACTCACCAGGTTCCAGACGCCGATCAGGATAGTGCCCGTCCGGACATGGCAGCACAGGCAGCAGCTGTTGGAATAGAACCGCGTCCAAGGCGCGACCATCTTCATCGCTCCGGCCGCGGAGGCAGTGGCGCGAGTGCGCGCCCAAGTTTGAGAAAACCTCGGCCGCGTAGGTCCGGGCCCGCCGCGCCGCTGCTGCTGGCTCCTGGGCCTCTCCCGCTCCTAGCTCGCTTGTCCGCGCGCGCACGGCCGCCTAGCTCCGCGACCTGCCGAGAGCTGCGAGCTGCTACCGCGGCGGGACCCAGCGCTCGGACGGCGGCGGTGGCTGCGGCTGGAGGAAGGCGGGGGGCGGAGCGGCTCGAGCCACGTGACCCGCGCCCGGGCTCGTGACGTCACCGCGGGCTCCAGCCAGCTGCTGGCGCCCTAGGCTCGGCGAAAATAAATACGTACATCACCGTTGCACCCTGGGCAGGTCCCCGAGTGGAGTTCTGGGCTCTTTTTCATCTGGCCATTGATGTAACCATGTCCAGTTCGAGAGTCTGTAACAGCCTAGTTCATTGTGTTTTCCTCCCTCCCCTTCGACTTCAGTTCTGCAGATAATAGCCCCTAGGTGCAATGTGATTATCTTGCAAACTCCAGAAAGAAGTGCTGGGAAAAAAAAGAAGTGCATGGTATGATTATGGTCAACTGCAGTACTTTGAACCATAGCTGAAGCCAAGCAGAGCAATTTGTCTCCACTTGCCATTCCAATTACTGTGCTAGTAATCTTTTCCCAGAAAGCAGGATGTCAAGGACATCCTTTCTTTGCTTTGGGTAGCAATTTTAATCCTGACTGCAGCTCTAACCAATTGTTGCCGCAAGGTCTCTGAAAGCCACAATAGAGAACAAGAAGAGACATTTAAAGATAAGGCTAATGTTGGGAGTTTATTTCCTCCCAGCTGGCGTTTTTCGTGAAGGAGATCTTGAGGTTAGCCTCCGACTTCTGTTAAAGACATTTCAGGAAGGTTAATTACTGACGTGTGAGAAAGTTTATTTTGGACTTGGATGAAAGTAAAAACTAACCTAAATTAAATTTTTCTCTCTGGGGAGACCAGCAGTTGGCTAATGGCTATGTCACTGGACTTCCATGTGGTCGACTTCAATTTGAGTCCCGGATCTGATGGACGCAGCGTGCGTGTGTGCGTGCCCAAGATCCGGAGAGGAGAATGAGAGAAGGGATTGTGGTGTGGCCATACCCCTGGGGGGTGATTTCTCATTTTCTGCCTCTGTCTTTCTGGAGAGTGCACTGCCTTATATCAAAAACCTCTCAAAAAATTTTTTTCTCTCTCTCTCCCTCTCTCTCTTTTTTTCTTGCTATAGAATGCGTGCGCTAGCCTGAGAAGAAAAGTGAGAAATCATGGGGGGGGGGGGGAAGGGGGCAGTATGGCCACACCACAATCCCTCTCCTCCATTTTCCTCTCAGGATTATGGGCCAGTGCCCGGCTTGCATGATTGCTGCTGGGTCCAGCACTCGTGCACAGAGCCCGCCATGTGGGGATCCAAGGGTACTGACTTCCACACCATCTGCTGGCCCCTTGAATTAAACTACTTTTTGTTTGTTTACTTTTTTATTTATTTTTTAGTTATTTTTTATGCATCCAATTGCTATACATCATTTAGCTTCTAGAGAGAAATTAAACTTAAGGGCGAGTTGTATTGAAGAAAAATGTTAGATAAAGGTGGTTTAAGGGCAGGACTGCTTAGCTGTACAAAGCTGTAAAGCTGCCACATTGCATGGCCTAAACCCGGGTGACGAGGCAGCCCAGAGCAATCCCCTGAGGTACAAAGTGCAGGCCCATAATCAGCAATAACATTACAAGTAACATTACTGTGGGAGTTCATCAGAAAAGCTGAACAATGATTTTGTCTTGCGTTCTCACTTGAAAGTTCTGTTTTCCTCCATATTAGAGGTAATTTTTTTCTCTAGGCTCTTCCATTTAACAGTTACATATGTTTACATCCACTTTTAACCAGTATAGGACAAACTTTAGTACTGGCAGAAGGAATGGAAAATTCGGAGCAGAGTGGGGAATGCTGCTTTGAAAGAAACTTTGAAAGAGACTTCTTGGCCAGCAGGTGGCATGGATGTTAAGGCACTAGATCCCACATGGCCAACTGCCCTTTTCCGGTCTCAGGTCTCAGACTCAGGGGCTTAAAAATCATGCTAAGTGCATGTGTGCACATGCCCCAATCATGAGAGTAGATCAGAGGAGAAGGGATTGCAGCGTGGCCATTCCCCCAAGGGGGTTATTTCTCACTTTCCTTCTCACTGTCTCTCTTTGGGGAGCATGTGCAACCTATGGCAAAAACGTTAAAAAAAATAAAAGTGCAGACCAGCAGTTGGCATAATGGCTATGTCACTGGACTCCCATGTAGTCGACTGTGGTTTGAGTCCTGGACCCTCACGCTGGGCACGTGCACGTGCATGCCTAAGATCCTGAGAGGAGAGTGGGGAAGAAGGGATTGCAGTGTGGACATCCCCCGCTGGGGAGTGATTTCTCGCTTTCTGTCTCTGTCTTTCTGGCAAGCGCACTCCTCCTGTAACAAAAAACCTCTCCAAAAATTTTTTTAAACACTGCAGGGTGTGGGGACCAGCAGGTGGCGTGGTGGTTAAGGCGCTGGACACTCCCACATGGCCGATGGCGGTTTGAATACCGGATCTGGTGGCTTGCTTTCTCACTTTCCCTCTATGTCTCTCTCTCTGTGTATCTCTCTCTGTTCAAATTTAAATAAATGAATGAATAAATAAAATTAAATAATTATTTCCAAAAAAAAAAAAAAAAAAAAAGAGTGCTGGGTGTATGTGCATGGGTGCCCAAAGTCCTGAAAGAAGAATAGAAAAGGGACTACAGCATAGCCATCTCCCCTGGAGGGTGCTTTCCCTCTCTCTTTATCTCTCTCTTTCTCTGTCTCTCTCTCTCCTATAGCAATTTTTTTTAAGAGACAAAGAGAGAGAGAGAGAGACTAGGAATAAAGGAAATCTAGCTGGAGAAAGTATGAGGAGAGGAGCTTGGTCAGAACTGGGTTACTCGTTTTCACACAGCAGGTTTAACTGGAGTACTGATTACTATGTAGAATTCTTTAGCTGAGTCAGTATTTTCATTCCTAAGAGCCTGGATTAACAGGGCCACCCTCACTCCTTTCCTGTTAGACCAAAGGATGACAGCCTCCATAACCTTGGTCAGGTTCCTCTGCAAGTCACCTGTGTTGGGAAAGTTTCAGTGTCATGGGCTGTCAAAGAATTCACACACTCAGAGAGTAAGTGGCAGTAAGTGGGTAGAAAAGGTTTATTCACTTTTCTGGAGAGTTGCATTGGCCCTGAAGCCTGGGAGCTGGGGACTTAATTGCATTTTTAAGGGCAAGGGTCAGTTTATTGGTTGGGTGATTAGGGGATCCTAGCACAGGATATCTGTTGGTCTTTTGCATCTCTGGACTACCATTATCTCTAGTTATATCCGACCACTATGATCTGTCATATATTTGGTTGGTTGTTCATGTTCAGCATCAGCAGATGAGAGACTCAATCTTCACATCTGAGGGCAGAAACTTAGAAAACCAAAGTCACCCATCTTTGATGAGGGACAAAGAGGGGCCAACTAGCTCTGTAACAAAGGGAGAAAAAGAAAGAAAATGCCTAAATCACCTAAGGAATTTTAGATGTGCCCTTCCAGTTATGCCTGAGGTACCTGGCAGGCACTGACCTCACCCTTTCGATCTGTACATCCTCCCCCATTGGTCACTGTCTCCATGGTGCCTTCCTAACCCAATTTTTTTTTTTGGAGGGGGTGGGCATAGGACACATGTGCTCTCCAGAGAGAGACAGTGAGATGGAAAGTGAGAAATCACTCCCCTCCCCAGGGTGGTGGCCATGCTGTAATCCCTCCTCCTCCCCTTTCTTTCTGGGATTTCAGGCACACGTACTCATATGCCCTGTGCGATTTTTTTTTTTTTTTTTGCAGAGGTTTTTGCCATAGGGCGCGTGTCCTCGCCAGAAAGACAGAGAGACAGAAAGCAAGAAGTCACCCCTAGAGGGGACAAACACGCTGCAATCCCTTCTCCTCCATTCTCCTCTCGGGATCTTGGACATGCACGCACACGTGTCTGGCATGAATTTAAGTCACCGGGTCCGGGACTCAAACTGCGGTCGACTACATGGGACCCAGCAACATAGCCATTATGCCAACTGGTGGCCCCCCGTGTGATTTTCAAGCTATCAGGTCCAGAACTTAAACTGCGGTCAGCCATGGGGATCAGCACCTTAGCCACTGTGCCACCTAGTGATCCCTTCCTTACCAAATTTTAAACATTTATCACCCTTAGGATGCTAACCTCTTTGACACCCAGGGCCCTTCCCTTATCTTCTTTTTTTTTTTTTTTTTTTTTTTTTTTTAAGAGGTTTTTGCTATAGGGCACACGCACACGCGCCTGGCATGAGTTTAAGCCACCAGGTCCAGGACTTGAACCGTGGTCGATTACATGGGAGTCCAGTGACATAGCCATTACACCAACTGCTCGTCCCGAAGCACCTTCCTTTATCTTCTTATGCTCCAATTTTTCTCTCCTTGTATCATTCCCATTAACCCCTTCTTCCAAATTGAGGTATTTTAGGTATTTTCTAGTAAGTTAGAAGAAAATTTTCTTGCCATTAAATAAACCTCTTTCCTTCCTTTTTCAAATCTTTTCTATGACTAATGGTGTTTCAACCTATCTGTTATAAGTCCAAATTTCTTGGGGCCAGCAGATGGCATAGCAGTCACATCGCTGGACTCCCACATGGCCGTCCACAGTTTCAGTCCTGGACCAGGCGGCTTGAAACTCACGCTAGGTGCCTGTGTGTGAGTGCCCAAGATCCCGGGAGGAGAATGGAGAAGGGATTGCAGCATAACCATCCCCCTCAGGGGGTGATTTCTCACTTCTTTCTCACTGTCTCTGTCTCTCTGTTTCTCTCTCTCCACCCCAGCAAGCACACATACCCTACACAAAGACTTCTACAAAGAAAAAAGAAAAGAAAGAAAGAAAAAGAAATCCAAATTTCCCAATCTTAATTTCAGTGCCTACTATGGTCAAGGCATAAAGACATAAAAGCTAGGGCCAGCCAGTGGTGTGGTGGTTAAGGTCGCCGGCTTTCACATGGCCAACCTCATGGTTCAAATCCTGGATCCAGAGGCTTGTGAAACACACCAAGCCTGTGCACAGGCAAGCTCCCAGGAGAGAATTAGAGTGTGATGATCCCGGGTGGGGGAGCGCTTTCTCACTTTTTCTCTTTTTCATCTCTGTCTCTCTACAGTGAGCTCATGTACCCTGTAGCAAATTAAAAGAAGAAAAAAAAAAAGGCATAAAAGCTGCAAAGTTTAGTAACATTCTGTTCCTGTTCACAAAGCTGGTTATCTGGTCTAGTGGCTATATCAAGTCACTATAATGCTAGTCAGAATGTGTGTCATTCCATGGAACTGGCCGGTGACGTGGTGGTTGAGAGTGATGGACTCCCACCTGACTGACCATGGTTCAAGTCCTGGATCTTGTGACTTGCTTTCTCTTTTTCCCTCTCTCTCTCTCTTACTCTGTCCCTCTCTGGTCAAATTAAATAATGTTAAATAAAATAATTTTAAAAAAGAGAATGTTTGTCATTCACGTCAAAGCAAACAGCAGTGGGAAAGCAGAGAAGCGTTACTATATTAAAACTGTGGGGAGTGGGACCAGCAGTTAGCATAATGGCTATGTCGCTGGACTCCCACATAGTCAACCACGGTTCGCGTCCTGAACCCGGTGGCTTAAAACTCACGCCGGGCGCGTGTGTGTGCGTGCCCAAGATCCCGAGGGGAGAATGGAGGAGAAGGGATTGTGGTGTGGCCATCCCCCCTGGGGGGGTGACTTCTCGCTTTCTGTCTCTCTGTCTCTGACTATCTGGCGAGTGCACGCGCCCTATAGCAAAAAACTCTTAAAAAAAAAAAAAAAAACTGTGCAGAGTGAGGTCAGCAGGTGGCATAGTGGTTAAGGTGCTGGACTCCCATGTGGCTGATTGGTTTAAGTTCCAGGCCTGGTAGCTTGAAACTCGTGCTGGGCATATACACGTGCGTGCCCAAGATCCCAAGAAAATAATGGAGGAGGGGATTACTAAGTGGCCATCCCCCCCTGGGGAGTAATTTCTTGCTTTTTTGTCTCTGTCTTTCCAGCAAGCACACTCGCCCTATAGCAAAAATTTCTCAAAAATAAATAAATAAATAACCTAAAAAAACTGTGGGGTGTTAGCTTTTCACTTAGGCCTTGTAAAATATGAATAAACCAGAAAGGAGAACAGACACTTGCTTCAGGAGTTGGATAGTTGGATAAAGTCAGACAGTCTTTTGGGGATTGGAAAGGTCTTAACTTGACTATTTCTATGATCTGGGCAAGGGTCTGTCCCAAAAGGGAGCTCAGGACCCCACCAAGGACCAAGAAATTTAGAGAACTATATAGTTTTCCTAGAAAGCAAAAATAGAGGCAATGCCATCCCTAAATGTGTTGGAAAAGATATGGAGGTACCTATGCCAAAGGGTGGTATAGAATGACCTCTGCAATAATGAAAGGATGGTCTTAGGTGATGCTTAAGTGAGACAAAAGACCTTAGAGTCTCCTCACACATCCTCCGAATACATCAGGAACTGGCTTATTCACTCATTCATTCGATGAACAGAGACTTACTGAATATCTCCTTCGAGCCGCTACTTCAGAGAGCAAGAGAAAGTGTCTACCTACCAGGAGGTCACAATTAACAAGGGAGCCAAAGGAATAAACAGAAAATGACATAATAGCAAGATAAGTGCATCAATGTGTGCAACCAGGGTGCAGTGAGGGTCCAGATCTCTGCCGTGAGATCAGGGAAGGCATCCTGGAGGAGGATGAACATCTAAGTTCAGACTTGTAGGATAAGTTAGAGTTGACCAAGAAAAGAAAGGACCTGAAGACCACCTAAGGCAGAAGGGAACCCAATTAGTGAAGTCCAGTGAAAAATGTAACTGTGGCGTCTCTCGCTTAAGAAATTTTAAGGGGGCCAGCAATGGTAGATAAGGTGTTGGACTCCCACATGGTTGACCATAGTTTGAGTCCTGGACCCAGTGGCTTGAAACTTACACTGGGCGTGTGTGCACACATGCCCAAACTCCAGAGAGGAGAATGGAGGAGAAAGGATTGCAGCATGACCATCCTTGCAGGGAGTGATTTCTCACTTTCCCTCTCACTGTCTCTGTCTCTCTTTCTCTCTGGCAAATGTACTTGCCCTAAGGCAAAAACCTCTAACAATGAAAAGAAAACAGGGGCCAGCAGATGGCATGGTGGCTAAGGCACTGGACACTCCCATATGGCCAACTACACAGTTCAAGTCCCAGACCTGGTGGCTCGCTTTCTCACTTTCCCTCTCTCTCTCATTGTGTCTCTATCTGGTCACATTAAAATAACTGAATAGGGACCAGCAGGTAGCATGATGGTTAAGAGCGCTGGACTCCCACTTGGCTGACTGCGGTTCAAGTCCTGGACCTGGCAGCTTACTCTCTTCTCTCTCTCTCTGTCCCTTTCTAGTCAAATTAAAATAAATAAATAAGATAAAATAATTCTTTAAAATAAAATAAGTGAATGAATAAATACAATTAAATAAATAATTCTTTTAAACATAACAAATTAAATAATTTTTTATTAAAATTTTATTTATTATTATTATAAAGAATTGTTTATTTTTATTTATAATGATAATTTTTAAATTATTTTTTTGGAGAGGTTTTTGTAATAGGGCATGTGCGCTTGCCAGAAAGACAGACAGACAGACAGACAGAAAGCGAGAAATCACCCCCCCAGGGAGGATGACCATGCCACAATTCCTTCTCTTCCATTCTCCTCTCAGGATCTTGGGCACGCACGCACACGCACCTGGTGTGAGTTTAAGCCACGGGGTCTGGGACTCAAACTGCTGTCGACTACGTGGGAGTCTAGCGACATAGCCATTATGCCAACTGCTGATCCCACATTTCTTAATTTTTTAAAGTATTGTTTTATTTATTTATTTATTTAAATTTGACCAGAGAGGGATAGAGTGAGTGAGAGAGAGAGAGAGAGAGAGAGAGAGAAGGAAAGAGAAAGCAAGCCACCAGGTCCAGGTCTCAAACCACAGCTGGCCATATGGGAGTCCAGTGTCCTTAACTACCAAGCCATCTGCTGGCCCCTATCATTTCTTAATTTTTAAAAAATAATTATTATTTTTTTAAGACAGATTTTTGCTACAGGATGCATGTGCTTCTTGGACAGACAGAGAGACAGAAAGCGAGAAATCACTCTCCAGAAGGGATGGGTACACTGCAATCCCTTCTTCTCCAGTCTCGTTTTGGGTTTTGGGGCATGCATGCACACATGCCTGGCATAAGTTTTAGGCTGCTGGGTCTGGGATTCAAACTGTGGGCTATGTTGAAGTTCAGCAACGTTATCATTACACTATCTGCTGGTTTCTAAAATAATTATTTACTAACTTTATTTATTATTACTATTAGTTTTAAATTTTGTCATAGGACATGTGTGCTCACTAGACACAGAGAGAGAGGAAAGTGAGAAAGCAAGCTATCAGTTCTGGGATTTGAACCACAGTTGACCAGGTGGGAGTCTAGCATCCCAACCACCCCGCCACCTGCTAGCCCCAAATAAAATATTTTTTAAAAATCGTTTTAAAAAATGTATTTATTTAATTTAATTTGTTATTATAATTTTTTTATTTGACCAGACAGAGAGAGAGAGAGAGAAAGTAAGAAAGCAAGCCACCAGGTCCAGGACTTGAACCCTGGTCAGCCAGTGGGGATCCAGCGCCTTTAACCATCATGCCACCTGCTGGCCCCCAAAAAAGAATTTTGGGGATCGGCAGATGGCGTAACATTTACATCACTGAACTCTCACGTGGCCGACCATGGTTCAAGTCCTAGACCTGGAGGCTTGAAACTCATACCAAGTGCATGTGCCTGTGTGCCCAAAATTCCAAGAGGAAAATGAAGGAGAAGGGATGAAAGCATAGTTATGGGGTGGGGGGGAGGGGTGATTTTCACTTTTCCTCTGTCTTTCCAACAAGTGCGTGGACAGGCCCTATAGCAAAAATCTTTCTTTCTTTTTTATTAAAAAAAAAATTATTATTTATTTATTCATTCATTGATTTTTAATTTGACCAGAGAGAGACAGAGGGTGAGAGTGAAAGAGAGAGGAAGTGAGAAAGCAAGCCACCAGGTCCAGGACTTGAACCCTGGTCGCCCATGTGGGAGTGTCCAGCGCCTTAACCACCACGCCACCTGCTGGTCTCGCAAAAATCTTTCAAATAAAGAAAAAGAAAAGAAAACTAAACAAAATAGGGAAAGATCAAGAGCTGCCCTTTTTTTAGAATTATTTTGTTTAACTTTATTTATTTATTTATTTTCATTTCACCAGAGAGGGACAGAGAGAGAGAGAGGAAGGGAGAGAGGGAAAGTGAGAAAGCAACCTGCCAGGTCTGGGACTCAAACCAGAGTCAGCCATGTGGGAGTCCAGCACCACCAATCACCACGCCACCAGCCCCTGAGAGCTGTCTCTTGTTCTATCAGCTAACAAGGAACTGCTTCATGGAGGCTGTGATAAATGCTGGTGTTACAGTAGTGTGTGGGAGAAAATAAGGACGATGCCAGAGGGTTCATTAAAGCATCTGGATTTGGTCCCAGCTGGGGTCAGGACTGTGAAGGTCAGAATGTGGAGCTGGCTCTGCCCTGAACTGCAGCCAACATTTTGTCAAAAAGCATGATTGGTAAGCTCTCTGAGACTCCTGTAATGAATCATATATTTATTAAAGCTCACATCTGGGGTTTAGTCAGGTCTGGACTGGGGGTTGTAAAAGAAGAATCATGGGAAAAAAAAATTGTAGAACATAATTCCTGTCTAAAGAAATTCAAAATGGGAAAGGTAAAGACGGGCAGATGAAGCCAGGAGTGACAGATAATGCAGCTAAAATGAAAAGAATAGTATCTGGGGCTGGCAGGTGACATCTGGGTTAAGGTGCTGGACTCCCACATGGCTGACCATGGTTTGAGTCCCAGACCTCGCAGCTTACTTTCTCACTTTCCCTCTCTGTCTCTCTCTGGTCAAATTAGAAAAAATAATGATAACAAATAAAAATAAATAATTTTTTTGAAAGAGATTTTTGCCACAGGGCGCGGGTGCACACCAGAGAAACAGAGAGACAGAAAGCAAGAAATCAACCCCACCCCCCTAGGGGGATGGCCATGTCACAATTTCTTCTTCATTCTCCTCTTGAGAGAAGGCACACACACATGTCTGCTGTGAGTTTTAAGCTGCCAGGTCTGGGACTTGAACTGTGGTAAGCCATGTGGGAGTCCAGTGACGTAACTGTTACAGCATCTGCTGGTCCCAATACATAATTATTTTTAAAAAAAGTATTTTTATTTTATTTTATTGCTATAGGGCGCGTGCGCTCGCCAGACAGACAGAGAGAGAGAGAGACAGAAAGCGAGAAATCACCCCCCAGGGGGGATGGCCACGCCGCAATCCCTTCTCCTCCGTTCTCCTCTCGGGATCTTGGGCACGCACGCACACGCACCCGGCATGAGTTTAAGCCACCTGGTCCGGGACTTGAACCGCAGTTGACTACATGGGAGTCCAGTGACATAGCCATTACACTAACTGCTGGTCCCAAAAAAAGTATTTTATGGGGCAGGAGGTGCTGTGTTGATTAAGGTGCTAGATTCCCAAATGGCCTACCACGGTTTGAGTCCCTAACCCAGTGATCTGAGAACCACACTGGGCATTTGTGTGCGCACAGAAAATCAGAGATGGGAATGGAGGAGAAAGGATTGTGGCCTGGCCATCGCCTGGGAAGTAATTCTCCACCCCGCCCCATGAAACATAAACCCTATGGCAAAAAGAAACAAACAAACAAAACAAAAGTTTCTTGAGCCAGCTGGTGGTGTTGTGGTTAAGGTGTCTGGATGCTGCATAGCTGGTTTGAGCGCAATTGAAATCCCTGACCTGGTGGCTTGCAAAACACACAGTGGGGGCGGGGGGAGGAGGCAGCAGGTGCTGTGGTGGTTGGGACACTGGACTCCCATGTGACCAACTGCGGCTTGCTTTCTCTCTCTCTCTCTGTCTGTCTGTCTCTCACTGGTAAAATTGAAGAGTAATAATATTATATTAGATTAAATAAATAATTATTTTTAAAAAATTAAAACAGAAAGAAAAGAAAATACACAGGGAGTGTGTGTGTGCATGTATCCAAAATCCCAAGAGAAGAGAGAAAATTCCATGTGACCATGGTGGGTGATTTCTCACTTTCTCTGCCCCCACCCCCAGCAAGCTTACACACCCTCAGGCAAACTACAAAAAGCATTTTTTTTTTAAATTAAAAAATAAGAAGAAGCCTGGAGCTAGCAGGTGGCGTAGTGGCTAAGGCACTGAGCTCCCACGTGGCTGACCACGGGTTTCGTCCTAGACCTGCCAGCTCGAAACACGTCAGGTGTGTGTGTGTGTAGCCCGAAGTCCCGGGAGGAGAATGGAGGAGAAGGGATTGTGGCATGGCATGGCGTGGACATTCCCTCTGGTGATTTCTTAGTCTTTGTCTCTCTGGCGAGCACATGTACCCTTTAGCAAAAATCTCTCTCAAAAAAAAAAATCTTTAAATCTTATGCCATAGTTACACACAGAGGAGAAGGCAGAAAACGGACTGCGAAGCAACACAGAAATGGGCTGGAGTAGGACTAATCTACCACAGCCTGCCAGGCTGGAGCTGAGGTCATGGGGGCAGTGCTATCCCTTGTGTTGGCACCACCTTTGGAAACCCCAACTCCCTGTTCCTTTCTGAAGCTCCAGATACTATATAAACTTCAATCTTTTTCTTTTCTTTTCTTTTTTTGAGAGGTTTTTGCTATAGGGTGTGTGCGCTCACCAGAAAAACAGAGAGAAACAGACAGAAAGTGAGAAATCACCTCCCAGGGGAGATGGCCGTGCTGCAATCCCTTCTCCTTCATTCTCTTCTCAGGACTTTGGGCATGTGCACACACATGCCCAGCGTGAATTTAAGCCACCAGGTCCGGGACTTGAACCGCAGTTGACTACATGGGAGTCTAGCAACATAGCCATTACATCAACTGCTGGTTCCTCTCCTGTTAATCTGTCTTGCTTCAATTTAATTTGTATTCCAGCCACAGAATCTAGAAGTGGAGAGCGAAGCCATCTTTTTTTCTCTACACCACTCATTGGCCGAACTCCCAGAAGCCAGCTTGGAAAGGGCTTGGAAGACAAACTTATCTCCATACAAAAGAGCAAGGGGGGTGGGGACCAGCAGATGGTGTAATGGCTATGTTGCTGGACTCTCATATGGTTAACCATGGTTCAAGTCTCGGACCTGGTGGCTCAAACACGCTGGGCATGTGTGTTTGCGTGCCCAGAATCCTGAGAGGAGAATGGAGAAGGGATTGAGGCATGGCCATCTCCCCTAGGGGGTGTGATTTCTCACTTTCTGTCTCTCTTTGTCTTTCCAGTGAGCACATGTGCCCTATTGCACAAACCGCTCCAAAAAAAAGAAAAAAAATAAAATAGAGCAAGGGGTGGCCCAGCCCTTACCCTAGTGGTTAACGGAGCTGGAACACACACGGCCCACCATGGTTTAAATCCCAGTCCTGGCAGCTGGAAGAACATGCTGGGATATCAGGTGTATGTGCTTGTATGCCCAAAATTTGATAGGATGGACAAACGGAGGAAAAGCACTGAGAGGTTCTTTCTTCCTTTCTCTCTCTCTCTGTATATGTCTGGCAATTCAAAAAGAAAAAGCAGTAGACACATTCAAGTTCATAGCAGAGCTATTCACAAGAGTCAAAAGGTGGAAGCAATACTAGTGTCTCTGGGGGCCTACACCGCTGGTCCAGAGATCCAGAGGAGGTCTGACCCTTTACTGCTCAACCAGACACAGAGAGGCAAAGTTGGTGAGAGAGGAAAGGAGAATTTATTACAGCGAAGCCACACAGGAAGACATGTAAAAATATCTTTGGTCAGCCAGCTTACAGATGCTTTTATGAGGGAAGGAGAGGCTGGGGGCTAGTGGTTGTGAGCAGAAAAGCACAGGTCAGGTTAATTTTTAGCTTGGTTTAGCTGGAGGTATACAATCATGCAATTTGTCTTCCAGACAGGAGTTTCCGTTCCCAGGGGCGAAATGTTCCTCATTGTTTTGAGTTTCTGGTTGATTGCCTGTCTCTCTGGAGCTCCTAAGAATGATCTCAAGCAAAGATTATGAAGCTCAAAAAAAAGAGGAAAAAATTAGATTAACAAGATGGAGTGAGTCTGGCTAAAGCAGGTCCCCATTATATGCTCATTGACCAACAACAGGATAAATACAATGGGTCATCATTCAGCTTAAAAAGGAAGGAAATTCTGCTATGTATTAAAACATAGACAAACTTTTTGGAGGCCAGCAGTTGGCCTAATGGTTATGTCGCTGGACTTCAATGTAGATGATCACAGTTTGAGTCCCGGACCTGGTGGCTTAAACTCATGCCAGGCATGTGTGCGTGCGTGCCCAAGATCCAGAGAAGAGAATGGAGGAGAAGGGATTGCGACTTGACCACCCACCCTTGGGGGGGTGATTTCTTGCTTTCTGTCTCTCTGTCTCTTTCTGTCTCTCTGTCTTTCTGGTGAGTACACACTCCCTCTAGTGAAAACCTCTCCAAAAAATACATGAACTTTTAAAAAAGTTTTTGCCATAGGGCATGTGTGCTTGCTGGAGAGAAACAGAGAGACAAGAGGGAAAGCATGAAATTGAAGCAGGCGAGACTCCATCTTGAAGGAGCTCCTCCATTATAAACTTTTAAATTCCTATGACTAGAAACTTTTCTTCACCTCTTTTGCGTAAGAGTAAACATAGTGACTAACACTCCTATTGTCTTTATTTATTTATTTTTTTGAAAAGGTTTTGCTATAGGGTGCTTGTGCTTGCTAGAAAGACTGAGAGAGAAAGAGAAACAGAAAGCGAGAAATCACCCCCCAGGGGGGATGGCCCTGTGGAAGGAACCATTCTCCTCTAGGGATCCTGGGTATGCAAGATCCGGAAAGGAGAATGGAGGAGAAGGGATTGCAATGTGGCCATCCCCCCGGGGGGGTGATTTCTCGCTTTCTGTCTCTCTGTCTCTCTCTGTCTGGTGAGTGCACGCGCCTATAGCAATAAACCTCTCCAAAAAAAAAAAAAAAAAAAAAGTCACTCAAATACAGGTAGCCTCTACATAATATGTTCCTGAAAATACATACAAAACTCAATGTCCATAAATTGATACAAGAGTTTCTATCCTCAGGAAGTTAAAAAATAAAATTACACCCCAACTTCCAAACACACCCTTTGAGGATAATGCTCTAGCTTTTCATAATTTTTCTAATTTGTTTCCTTCACAACTGAGGAGTCGATTAGCTTAGAATGTCCAAGGAGCCTCTGACGGAAATGGTGACAGCTTCTGGCCTATCAGAGGTTTTGTCTCAAGTACTTTCAGCTTCTGAGACCTATGTTTCTTATGACTCATGTAAGCACTTTCATTTGTTCATTTTCCATCCATGGTTATAAATTAATAAGGGCTAAAATGCAATAAAATATTTAAATGCTTGTGCAAATAGTTCCTTTAGAGAGCAACACTGCTGAAATTGGCAGAATCAGCAGCTGGGATTCCAGGATGGTGGCTTGTCAGCTGGAGAAGTTCGAATTCAGCAGAAGTGATGTTCCTTATGCACGTGCCATGGATCGCATCCTGACCTGTTCCCCAGAGAGTCTGCTTCCCTTCCCGTGAGGCCCCTGAAAAACACTAGGAATCATATCATGATTTTTTGTTAAGATTACATTTTTTTACAGAAATTGAATTTATTTATTACTATTATTTTTTAGAATTATTTTATTTTCATTAATTGTTATCATTATTTTTAAAAATTTGACCAAAGAGAAACAGAGAGAGAGACTGAGACTAGGAAAAACCACTGCCACCAGGTCTGGGACTCAAACTGCAGTTGGCCATGTGGCAGGTCAGTGCCTTAACTAACACACCATCTGCTGATGCCACTTTTTTTTTTATTTTTAAAAATTGCAGGACCAGCAGATGGCATAATGGACTCTCACGTACTTGACTGTGGTTTGAGTCCCAGATACAGCTGCATAAAACTCACACTCGGGGGACCAGCAGTTAGCGTAATGGCTATGTCGCTGGACTCCCACGTAGTCGACCGCGGTTTGTGTCCCGGACCTGGTGGCTTAAACTCACGCCGGGCGCGTGTACGTGCGTGCCCAAGATCCCAAGAGGAGAATGGAGGAGAAGGGATTGCGGCGTGGCCATTCCCCCTGGAGGGTGATTTCTCGCTTTCTGTCTCTCTGTCTCTTTGGTGAGCGCACTCACCCTATAGCAAAACCTCTCAAAAAAAAAAAAAAAAAAAAAAATCAAACAAAGAAAAAAACAACTCACGGTGCCTGTGCACATGTGCTCAGGATCCCAGGAGAAGGGAGTGCAGAGTGGCCATCCCCGCTAGGGGGTGATTTTTCACCTCCTCTCTCACTCTCTCTGTTTCTTTCTCTCTTCCCCTGCCCCCAGGGAGTGCATGTACCACAAGGCAAAAACCTTTACCCCCCCCCCAAAAAGAAAAAAACCAATGGGGACTGCATTGGAGTAAAATAAAAACAAACAAACAAACAAAAAAAACAGTGGGGGCCAGCAGGTAGTATAATGGTTAAGGTGCTAGATTCTCACATGGCTAACCATAGTTTGAGTTCTGGATTGGGCGACTTGAAACTCACTCCGGGTGCATGTGCATGGGTGCCCAGAATTCTGAGAGGAAAATGGAGGAGAAGAGAGAGCAGTGTGGCCATCCCCCTCGGGGTGATTACTCACTTTTCCTCTTACTGGCTTTGTCTATCTGGTAAGCCCACATGCCGTACTGCAAAACCCTTACAAATAAAATAAAATAAATAAAAATGAACAGTGCGGGCAGCAAGTGGCATGGTGGTTAAGGCATAGGCCTTCCACGTAGCTGATGATGGTTTGAGTCTTGAACCTAATGGCTTGCTTTCTCACCCACCCCTGCACCTCATCCCCATTTGTCTGGTGAGTACACATGCCGTAATTTAAAAAAATAGTAATAATAATAAAAAATAGAATTGAATGCAGGAAATCGCCCCCCAAGAGGGACGGCCACACTGCAATCCCTTTTCCTCCATTCTCCTCTTGGGATCTTGGGCACTCTTCCCCTGCCCCCAGTGAGTGCATGGACACGCACCCGGCGTGAGTTTAAGCCACCGGGTCCGGGACTCAAACCACGGTCAACTACGTGGGAGTTCAGTGACATAGCCATTACGCTAACTGCTGGTCCTGACTTTATTTATTTATTTTTAAATTTTGACCAGAGAGAGGAGGAGAGAGAGAGAGAGAGAGAGAAACTGAGAAAGCAAGCCTCCAGGTCTGGGGCTTGAACTGTGGTCAGCCATGTGGAAGTCTAGCAACTTAGCCACTTTGCCACCTGCCGTCCCCAACACATACTATTTTATATAGCACTACATTTAGAATCAATTCCTGGCAGCAAGTCTAAGCCTTTCTGAGTTCACTTTCCTTTTTCCTTCAGAGAAGTTTTAATTCTGTGCTTTTTAACAGTGATTATTCAATAAATCTCAGCTGAGCCACTGGTTAGAAACAAGAATGACAGAGTAGGAGACTTTAAGTGTCCTCATTATCATCCCAATTTCCTCTTTAAATGTCATTTGGTCATTCTTCCTTCTTAAGTTTTATAGCCACAAAGAAATGAACAATTGAATAATGAACATTGGATATAAATTCCAATTCCCTTTCCGGGAATGTATCTTTGTAACACTGTACTTCTTTCCTCTGAACTTTAGAGATTGTAGAAATTTACGCAGAAGAGATTTTCAAGGTGAGTTGAGGCACACAGCGTCACGTAATGTTATTTTTCGTGGTCCCAAATTCTTGGTATGAAAGGTCTTGGTGTGCAAGCCCCAGCCACCATCATGATTTCCGTACACGTTTTTCAACGATATATTTCCTAGTGGCCAGCAGGTGGTGTAGTGGTTAAGGCGCTGGACTCCCATAGGCCAGCCACAGTGTGAGTCCTGGACTTGGTGGCGTGAGAATCATGGCAGCTGCGTGTGCATGCGCGCCCAGAAACTTGAGAGGAGAATGAAAGAGAAGGGACTGTGGTGTGGCCATCCCCACTGGGGTGTGATCTCTCACTTTCCCTGTCTATCTCTCTCTCCAGCTCATGTACATGCCCTATGGCAAATATCTTAAAAAAAAAAAAAAAAAAAAAAAAAAAAAAAAGAGCTGTATCTCCCTAAGCATGGCTGCAAATTTCCTAGATTGTTAAATAAATTAGTATAAACTGGTGGGGCTGGCAGGTGGTGTGGTGGTTGGCGGCACTGAACTTTCCCTCTCTCTCTCTCTGACCAAACTGGAAAATAATAATAATAATAATAATAATAATAATGTTAAATAAAATAATTCTAAAAAAAGAATAAACTTAACTTTTTTCAGCATTTAATATCTATGTTCAGTTAGTATTTTTTTCTTATATAGCATGTTGCCT
The DNA here is from genome assembly GCA_026018925.1 of Tupaia tana. Taxonomy (NCBI): domain Eukaryota; kingdom Metazoa; phylum Chordata; class Mammalia; order Scandentia; family Tupaiidae; genus Tupaia; species Tupaia tana. The sequence goes on along the minus strand of JAKSZU010000008.1, from coordinate 52,543,979 downwards.
ATATGTAATTGAACAATGTTTATAGCAAGGCAGATTATCTTCTGTTCTTTAGCACAGTGATCAGCACTGATATGTCTGCTACATCAACAAATTAAGAACATTTTCACAAACTGAGAAATACACAAGTATTCCAAAAATAAATAAATAAAAGTACCATGATCTTGAAAATAAAAACTTTTTTTTTTTGAGAGGTTTTTGCTATAGGGCATGTGCGCTCGCCAGAAAGAAAGAGAGACAGAGAGACAGAAAGCGAGAAATCACCCCCCAGGGGGGATGGCCACGCCGCAGCAATCCCTTCTCCTCCATTCTCCTCTCGGGATCCTGGGCACCACGCACACGCGCCTGGCGTGAGTTTTAAGCTGCTAGGTCAAGGAACTGAAACACCATAGACTACGTGCGAGTCCAGCGATGTAACCATTCCGCCATCTGCTGGTCCCAATTAAAAGTTCTTTAAATTTTTTTTTACTGAGTCAATCCCTTAGCCTAGTGATTAAGGGAGAAGGACCCACGTGGCTGATTCAGGAAAAGTCTAATGGCGCAAACGTTCAGAAACACTCCTCCAGGGTGGAGACAGACTGCTGTGCATGGACTTCGATTAAGAGAGAAGCATTTTGACTGGGGCACAGGTGACCTGCTTTCAACTATAGTAGGGTCGGTCTCAACTTCCAGCGTAGAGTTTCCTTAGTTAAAACATGGATGGCATTCCGGGGATGGGGAAGAAAAAATGCCGTGTGTTTAAATCGCCACCTTGTGGCAATTTTAGATTTCTCCTTAAATTTCTTAAGGTAATGCTTTTTTGTTTTTAAAGAATTTGTGAGGGTAGGGTAGGAGGTAGGGGTGGGAGGGTGGGGATGTGTGTGTGGGGGCAGCCAAGAGGTGGCATGGTGGTTAGGGTGCTGGATTCCCATACGGTTGACTGGAGTTCAAGACCCAGATGGGCGGTTTGAAAATTACAACAGGAGCTGGCAGGTGGTATGGTGGTTTAGATGCTGGACTCCCACATGGCATTGTTTTTTTTTTTTTTTGCTTTTATTATACCAGAAGACACATGGGCATGCATGTGTGTGGGGGGTATCATCTCCCCAAAGAGCCCATTACACTGCAATCCTCCTTCCTCCTATTCTCCATCCTGTCGAGATCCTGGGCATGAACTTGTGGGGGATTTGAACCCTAGCTGGCCACGTGAGATTTGTCCGCATAGTACTTAGTCCCTGTGTTACAGCGCTGGCCTCTTACATTTTTCAGAATTACATCTGGATTTTGAGTAATAATGAGAGTCTTTCCCTAAACCCAGTTTATATAGAAATTCATCCATATTTTCTTTAAATATTGGAATAGTCCCCTCTCCCCTGCCACAAGTCGCCTGGTCTGAGACTCAACCATAAAGTCAGTCATGTGGGATGCAGTCACAACCAGTTGGCCCACACTGATTTCTGTTCTTTATAGTGTCATTTCTTTTCCTTAATTTTATTTAATTTTTTGCCATCAGGTGCATGCACTTGCCAGAGAGAGACACAGAGAGACGGAAAGTGAGAAATCACACCATTACACCCCAGAGGAATAGCTATGCTGCAATCCTTTCTCCTTCATTTTCCTCCTGGGATTTTGGGCACGCATGCACGCACATGTACCTGCATCATTTTCAAGCCGCCAGGTCTGGGACTCAAATTTCAGGAGCCCATGGGAATCTAGCACCTTAACCACCACACCACCTGCTGGCCCCAGAGCCTATTTTATTAAAGCTGGGTCATTATTAGCTGCTACTCTGGGTAGAACCTAAGAGCCTTCAAAATGTTTGCTCAGCTGGAAAAGCTAAAACCTAACCTGAAAAATGTTTGGGGAAAAAAAGATGCTTGGGTACAGGAGATATACAAGTGTACGCCACTCAGTGAAAGATCACTAGTGGCGACAGTATCTGGTTCTCACATTAAAAGAAAATAATTGTTTATTTAATTCTATTGTTATTATTTTCCAATTTGACGAGAGACAGAGAGAGAGAGAGAGAGAGAGAGAGAGAGAGAGAGAGAGAGAGAGAAAGGGAAAGTGAGAAAGCAAGCTGCCAGGTCCGGGACTCCCACGTGGCTGACTGGGGTTCAAGTCCTGGACCTGGCACCTTGCTTTCTCGCTTTCTCTCTCTGTCTCTCTCTCAGGTGAGCACATACCAGCAGGTGGCACAGTAGTTAAGGTGCTAAATCCCTACATGGCTGACTGTGGTTGGAGTTTTGGACCTGGTGGCTGGAAACTCACACTGGGCGTGTGTGAGTGAGTGCCCCAAATCCTGAGAGAATGTATTGCAGTGTGGCCATCTCTGGTAGGGGTGATTTCTTGCTTTCTATCTCTCTCTCTGTGTGTGTCTCTGGCAAGTGCAAGTGCCCTACAGCAAAAATCTCTCTTAAAAAATAGAAATTTAAGGGGCCAACAGGTGACATGGTGGTTGAGGATGCTGGACTCCCACATGGCCGATTGCGGTTTGGGTCCTGGACCTGGTAGCTGCTTTCTCACTTTCTCTCTCTCTCTCTGTCCTTCTCTGGTCAAATTAAAAATTACTAAATAAATGGGTAAGTAGGGACAAGCAGTTGATGAAATGGTTATGTCACTGGACTCCCATGTAGTTGACCGTGGTTTGAGTTCCAGATCCGGTGGCTTAAACTCACGCTGGGAGCGTGTGCGTGCGTGCCCAAGATCCTGAGAGGAGAGTGGAGAAGGGATTGCAGTGTGGCCATCCCTCCAGCAGGTGACTTTTTGCTTTCTGTCTCTTTCTGGTGAGTGCATGTGCCCTATAGCAAAAACTAAATAAATAAATAAAAGAATAAAGTTAAAAAAAAAAAGGATAAAGTTAAATAATTTTTTTTTTGTGAGAGGTTTTTGGGTACGTTCTCTCCTCAGAAACAGAGAGAGAGAAAGCAAGAAATCACCCCCCGGGAAGACGGCCACATAGCAATCCCTTCTCCTTCATTCTCCTTTGGGATCTTAGGCACGCACGCACACGCACCCAGTGTGAGTTTAAGCCACTGGGTCTGGGACTTGAACGCAGTTGACTATATGGGAGTCCAGTGACATAGCCATTTTACCAACTGCTGACCCCTAAATAAGATAATTCTTAAAATATATATATATATATAAATTTAATAATCCTTTAAAAAAGTTGTCAAGGGCGTGTGCACTCACCAGAAACAAAGCAACACCCAATGTGGCATGGTCATACCACAACCCTTCTCGTCCATTTCTCCATCCTGTTCAGATTTTGGGCATGCACACACACTTGGCCCTTTTCAAGCCGCCAGGGTTGGGATTTGAACCATAGAAGATTATGTGGAATTCCACTCCCTTAACCACTAAGCTACAAGGCCAGCCTAATCCTGATGTGTTAATTTGGTTGACAACCAAGAACAGACTATTACCGCCCTCCTCCTTTCTATCCAGAGGGACCACATGACTAAGTAAGTCTGTGAGAAAAAAACTTTTAGAAAGTTTTTTTTTTTTTTTTTTTTAAATTTAGAGAGACTTTTGTTACAGGGTGTGTGCACTGCTAGACAGACAGAGATGGAAAGTGAGAAATCACAGCCCCCCCCAGGGGGGGTGATAGCCACGCCACAGTTCTTTCTCCTCTCAGGATTTTAGGCATGGATGCACACCACACCTGGCCTGAGTTTTAAGTCAACAGATCTGGAACTCAAACAGCAGTCCACTATGTGGGATTCCAGCGACGTAACCATTATGCCATCTGCTGGTTGGTCCCCTAGGAAGTGTTCTTTTTTCTTTAAAAAAAAAAAAAAAAAAAAAATATATATATATATATATATGTGTGTGTGTGTGTGTGTGTGTGTGTGTGTGTGTGTATGTGTGTGTATGAAAGAATTATTTTATTTAACTTTGTTTTAATTTGATTAGAGAGGGACAGAGTGAGAGAGAGGGAAAGCGAGAAAGTAAGCTGCCAGGTCTGGGACTCAAAACTCAGGTCAGCCATGTGGGAGTCCAATGCCCTTAACCACCATGCCACCTGCAAGCCCCCTTTATTTATATTTTAAAATTTGACCAGAGAGACAAAGGTGAACTGAGAAAGCAAGCTGCCAGGTCCAGGACTCAAACTGTGGTCAGCCATGTGGGCGTCCAGTGCCTTAACCACCACACCACCTACTGGCCCCAGGAAGTATTACATGAGAGATAGGAAACTCTTCCAGCTGGCTCAAATGCTGAGCTGGAGCAGCTGTTTCAACCACACATGAAAGCTGAATGTTGAGAAGGGGCATGAGCAATACAGAAGGAACTTGAATCCCTGACCCCACTGTCATACAAGCAAGCCCTGGACTGCCTTCCAGACCTTCACATGCAAGAGAAGCAAACTTCTATCTTCCAAAAGTCGCTATTATTTGGAAACACAATCAAACTAATAGAAACTAACGCATAACATCAAGTTTTGGTCTAATTACCTTAACCTAGAAGGTAGATTTAAGCGATATATTGCATTTGGTGGTATTTCTGTCTCCTGTTCAAATACCATAAAAGATGTTTTCCAAAGAGAAAAAAATGCAGCACAGACAAAATTTTCAGAGGTGCTTAACTTCAAATATTTCGATTCCTGGGACCAGCAGTTAGCGTAATGGCTATGTTGCTGGACTCCCATGTAGTCGACCGTGGTTGGAGTCCCGGACCCGGTGGCTTAAACTTACGCCGGGCGCGTGTGCGTGCATGCCCAAGATTCCGAGAGGAGAATAGAGGAGAAGGGATTGCAGTGTGGCCATCCCCTCGGGGGGTGATTTCTCGCTTTCTATCTCTCTCTGTCTTTCTGGTGAGTGCACAAGTCCTGTAGCAAAAACCTCTCCAAAAAAAAAAAAAAAAAAAAATTGGATTCCTGCTGGTAAAGCCTGCATCTATTGTTTTTTTTTGGGGGGGTGGGGGTTGGGGGGAAGGGAGGAAATCACAAAGAGTAGTTGCCTTTAGACTGTCTTAGGATGCAAAATAACTACAGTCCCTTCCCACAAGAGAACTCTAATGAGCAAATTAAACAAAGCAAAATTGGTTTGTTTTATTTACAATACTCAATGCATCTTACAAATAACATATTTGCATTCCCTAAGACTTTTGTAAAGTAATTCCAGTTTGTGCAATGAGTTTACAGGTAAATCTTAAGACATCTATTAGATATCTTAAACTTAAACTCTACATTTTGAAAGATATTTCACACTATGTTAATAGAGGACTGTTTTAATTCAGAAAAACAAACTCTTGTAGTTAAATATTGCCCTCCAGTATCTTTAACCCAAATATAAACCAGATTAGCCTACAAAATAAGACCGTTAGATTTCGATCAACTTCTCTTCCCCAATAAAATGCATGCATAAAGTAAACATGGTAAATTACATTAACCACATTTTTATTTCAATACATTTTTTTTTTTTTGGACTCTCTCAACTGTCATTTTGCTCAATTCAGGGTATATAGAATCCCACAGGGAGAATCCCAGCCCAGAGAAACCGTAAACCACTACTCCCTGCTTTGGAAATAGGGAAAGATTCTCTGTACATTTGTGGAAACAGGCCAGGATGAGGGAGATAATTTTGAGTGGTGTCTCCAGGAGATTTGGATTGGAAATAGGAAGAAGTGTTCCTTCTCAGGCTTGATGAAGCCGAAGGGGTCAGTTATCAGCATTTCAGGAAGTATCCAAACCATGCCACCATGGAACAACAGTTTCTGCCTCCATCCTCTCTGGATCACTACCTAGATTTGAGAGCCTTCGGAGTTGATGAACCAGTTTTGTTTAGATGCCAGAAACTGCTCTTTCTTTTTATACTGCTTTGATGTCACAGAAAGCTCTCATGGAACAGTAAAGAGCAATGAACAGTACTTTTAACTGTACAAGTTTGCACTTCATGCACACCAAAAGAAGGTAGGATGAATTTTATCATTCATATAGCTGCCAACTCTTAAAACATGAGAGCCCTAACTCTTGAGCCAGAGAGAAAGGACAGAAGTTATCTCCATACTGGATCCACCCCTGTTTACCAATACATTTCTCCATTTCCACACACATCTCTCCTCAAAAGATGGCGTCTTTACGATGTGGCATAGGTGGTTGAATGGGAAGATACTAAGCTGGAGAAATAAAGTCCACCATTTGACACAGTCGACAAAAAATTCTAAGATAAATGGTGAGGTAGAGTTGAGAGAGTTCAATTAAATTTTTGAGCAGAGACCTTTTGGCACATTCGTAAATAGACTCCCTATCAAATTCTCCTTTGTGATACCTTTACAAAGTGCTTACAACTCAAGAATTCTTGGATCTATTTAGGAAACATCTATGTAAAGCTAACAGAATAAAGTCATTTGAAGAAATCCATTCCTGGCACTTTAGCTATTATTTACCCCCATAGCGAAGCAAATAAAAACGATGCTATCCATTTGCTGAATTTATTTAAACAAATTGATTTAGAAATACCATAGAATTAAACAAAACTTCTGACATGTAAACATACCGCCATGTTCCTGAAACAGATGTTAACACCTGATAAGTTAATAATCACTTGTTAGGAAAGCTGTCCATTAATAAGGCCAGTCTTCAGCAGAACTAAAACCATTTTGTTTCTTTAGCCTTCCTAGTCTGCAATGCAGTACTGTCAAACCACAATCAAATAAAGATAACATTGGATGGACAGATCAGTACCATTGGTTACAGCTGTTAAACAAGTTTCATTCTTGGCCACAAAAAACCAATTAAGCCAATCACATCAAATAAATCATGGCTTTTTTCTTTATCACAATTCACTAAGTGATGTTAATTATGGTCCTTGTCAAACACGTTTGGTAAAGGCTATTTACAGTGTACATGGCTGAGCATGCACTATTTATAGTTACAAAGATACCTGCCAGTTTATTACAAGAGAATTACACAGTGCCTGAAAATGGTGAAACATCTCACACATCATTTAAATCAATACAGTTTCAAGCAGGAAACGTTCCTTATTTGACCACAATTGCAATAATTACATGAAAATTCATATAAAAACACGAATCCCCTTCAAGAAATTGATGCATATTCTACACACTACAGGTTAAGGCAGTAAAAAAATGTATTCCTGATAACTGGAGGTCTTGACAATGTCAATTAAAGCTGTCTGACTCTAGTTTTTCATTCTCCATCATATATTTAAAGTTTGAATGATTTCATTTTAAAGTCAAAAAAGCATTAGTAACTAAGAAAAGCTGGCGCTGGAAAAAAAGTAATTGCTAAGAAAAGAAAAAATATAAGTTGGATTTTGCCTGAAAGTTTTCAAATCATAAACAAGAGCATTATTTGTGAGTCTGAACGTTGAATGTATAAAACAAATACATATAGTTTACCTTTCTTAATTTAAAATATACTGTACTTTGAACAATTCAAGTAATGTAAGACTATCAAAAATAACTTCATAAGTCATACAAGTGTCAACTGTGTTTTCAATGTTTTAATTAAGAACCTTTTAAAAACTAAACCATGACAGTTTAGTTAAACAAATGATAAAATGACTTTTTATTTGCACTTGTGATTCCTTTAATACAAACTGCTACCGACAAATATGTAAAGATATGGCAGATTATGCATTTGATCAAAGCACTTTGATTTAAGCATAAAACAGATTCAAATGGTACAGGTTCCGTGCATAAGATCCAAGGAGTTGCAAGGAGTTCCCTACTAATTTGTAGGCAACCCTCTTCTAATCAGATCCTTTATTCCTCGGCTGTAGATGAGATAGGGCACAGTCTGTTGTAAACAGGGCACTGTTGTAAAACCAGGATAATATTCTTAAATAACAATCGTTCTTGTTGAATTGAAAAGACTTTTCCAAGTGTCTTCCAGCACTGTACTATATTCGGCTGACCTCTTAATTTCATAAATTAACTTTCCTTTGATTCCATTTTTATGGTGGTGGTGTTCACAGTTTTATTTTAAAAATTGGTTTAAATTTATATAAAACTCTGTACATGTTCACAAATTATTGCATAAACAGCATAATCTTCAAGACAGTGTTTGCAAACACATGTCCAATTCAGAGAAAAAGATATTCACGTTTCCCGTCTGGCTTTTTTCTTCTTTTTTATTTGTTTGGGAGATTCCCAGCTAGTTTCAGACTTCGCTAAAAGAAAAAAATTGTGGGGGAGGGGGAATGGAAGGAACGAGAGAAAAATGTTACGAGGAGAGTAAATGCTGTCATGTCTTAAAATACGAAAGTACGTTTTGAGCAAAATTCTGCACAGAGACTGGTGGAGAATGCCTTCTCTATCATTGTCTTTCATTGTGCTTGTCTGGCTTACCAGATAAGATGTAAGCTCACTACGACAGAGATTGCATTGTTTTTTTTAGCAAAGAATCTCCAAAATAGAGTGGGGACGGGGGGAGGAGGGTGGTGATAGTGGTAAGAAAGACAATCTACTGAAATGCAAGATTAAAATATCAGAAATTAAGAAAAAAATAATATAAAAGAAATATAAAAAATGCTTTAAAATTCTCAATTTCAATGTTTTAAAATTTCAAATTCTAGTTATTTTTAAGTTTTTCCATGTTTCCATCTGTCTTTTTCAATTCTAATATATTAGGTTTAACCAGATGGAACTAGTGCTATTCAACAAATTCTGATCTAGAAATACTGCCTTTTTCTTTTTTAGAGAGATTTTTGCTATAGGGCGCCTGCACTCGCCAGACAGAGAGAAAGAAAGCGAGAAATAACCCCATGAGTCTTTAAGTTGCCAGATTTGGGACTCAAACCCAGTTGACCACATGGGAGTGCAGGAACATAACCATTATGCCATCTCCTAGTCCTGAAAAATTGCCATTTATTATGGCTTGACCTAACTAATAATAGAGAAAAATGAAACAAAAGAAAACATTACATTTCAAGGCTAGGGAAACTAAACTCGTTATATGAAAAGTCTTAGAGCTGGTAGGTGGCTTAGTTGTTAAGGAGTTGGACTCCCACATGGCTGGCTGCAGTTCAAGTCCCAGACCTGGCAGTTTGCTTTCTCACTTTCCCTTTCTCTCTCTGGTCACATTAAAAAAATAAACAATAACAACAATAAAATTATATAAATAATTCTTGAATTAAAAAAAGCCTTAATACTTTAAAAATATTAATTTATCTAATATGTTTATCATTTATGCTTTTAGAAATTTTACCAGAGAAAGATAGAGAGTGAGACAGAAAGTGAGAAAGCAAGCCACCAAGTCTGGGACTCGAACTGTGGTCGGCTATGTGGGAGGCCATCATACCACCTGCCAGACCCCAAAGCCTTAATACTTTTAATGAATACATAAGGAAAACTGAAAATCAACAATAAAATTTTCCACCTCAAAAAGCTAGAAATAGAACAGCAAATTAAATCTAAAAAAGTAAATAGTGGGGGCCAGTAGGTGGCGTGGTGGATACGGTGCTAGATCCCACATGACCAACTGTGGTAGAAGTCTGAGACCCAGTGACTTGAGGATGCATGCATGTCCAAAGTCCAGAGAGGGGAATGAAGAAGAAGGGATTGTGGCATGACCTGGGGGATGATTTCTCACTTTCCCTTTCTCTCTCTCTCCAATGAGAGCATGTGCCCTTTGGCAAAAACCTAAAAAAAAAAAAAAAAAAAAAAAAAAAAGAGTATACACGCCTGATAAAGAACTATAAAACAAGTACAGACAAAATGGTTAAAATTAGGAACAGCAGATGGTGTAATGGTTATATTGCTGGACTTCCCTGTAGTTGAGCGCAGTTAAGAGTCCCAGATCTGAGTGAGGGCTTAAAACTCACACTGTGGCATGGTGGTTAAGGGTGCTGGACTCCAACAAGGCCCACCACAGTCTGAGTCCTGAACCTGGTGGTTTGCTTTCTCAACCCCCCCCCCCCCCCCACTCTGTCCCTCTCTGGTGGTCAAATTAAAATAAATAAGTAAATAGTTAAATAAAATAATTCTTTAAAAAAAACCCAAAGACGAAACAAAGAAAACTCATGCTGGGGGACCAGCAGATGGTGCAATGGTTACACTGCTGGCCTCCCACCTAGTTGACCGCAGAGTCCTGGACCTGGAGGCCTAAAACTCCTGCCGGTACGTGTGCCTGTGTCTCCAAAATCCTAAGAGGAGAATGGAAAGGAAGGGGACTGTGGTTTGGCCATCTTTCCAGGAGTTGGGAGTCAGGGTTTCTGACTTTCTGTCTGTCTTTCCAGCAAGTGTGTGTGCCTTATAGCAAAAATCCCTCCCCCCAAAATAAAACAAAAAACAAAAACCTCATGCCAGGTGCATGTGCCCAAAATCCCAGAGAATGAAGGAGAGGGGATTGTGGCGTGGCCATCTCCTCTGGGGTGTGATTTCTTACTCTATCTTTCTCTGTCTCTCTCCATTGAGCACAAATACCCTATTGCGAAAATCTCTCTCTGAAAAAAGGAAAAAGGTCAAAACCGAACCAAACTCACACAAAAGAATCTTAAGGAAGGAAAACAATAGATACATAAAAGAGAAAAAATGGATAAATGGACACTCAAAGTTCTTGAAATAAGAAAAACAGGCATAGAACAATTTGCAGCCTCAAGAACATGTGCAAAGAAAAAAAGAGAGGGACTAGACAGAGGTGTGGGCAGGTGTCAAATCTCTGCTCTCTCTCTCTGCCACCTACTCCATCCTCCAGTTATTTCAGCAATTTGGCTCAAACAAATGAAGTCCACAGGATTCCAAAGAATTCAGCATTTACAGAGTAAGGGAGGGCTGATCTATGAATATACTAGATTATCAACACCAGAACTCTAACGTTTATGTAAGGAAAATGTAAAAAGAACAGAGAGCACAGAGAAGAACCAGGAATGAAGATTACTTACTCTGTGAAGGAGGCACACTGTTTTGCTTGGTATTTGACTTGGTTTTATCTGTCTCTTGTAACATCGGTGGCACTTGGGAAGAGCTCTTGTCAGAATCACTTTTTGATAACATAACAGATGGCTCGGTAGAAATAACAGGTGGAAGAGTCTTGACAGGCTATTTTGGAATAAAATAATCTCAGATTTTTTGTAAACCTCACAAAAAGAAATTAAATATCATCATAATAAACAGACATGAAGTAGCAAGTAAACAGAAAGCTGGTAGGGCCAGAGGGTGGCATGCTGGTTAAGGTGCTGGACTTTGCAAATGACCAGCTGTGGTTCAAGTCCTGGACTGGTGGCTTGCCTTCTCACTACCCCCCCCCCCCCGCCACCTCTGGTGAGTGTACATGCCCTATAGCATATTTTAATTAATGTCTGGGATTAGAACTGTAGTTGTGAGAGTCCAGCAACGTCCCATTACAGCATCTGCTGGTCTTAAAGAAATAATTCTTTTTTTAAAAAAAATAGTAAGCTGGTGGTACCAGCAGTTAGTGTAATGGTTCTATCGCTGGACTCCCATGTAGTCGACAGCGGTTTGAGTCCCGGATCCGGTGGCTTAAACTCACGTCGGGCGCATGTGTGTGCGTTCCCAAGATCCCGAGAGTAGAATGAAGAAGAAGGGATTGCGGCGTGGCCATCCCCCCTGGGGGGTGATTTCTCGCTTTCTGTCTCTCTATCTTTCCGGCGAGCGCATGTGCCCTATAGCAAAAACCTCTCAAAAAAAAAAAAAAAAGTAAGCTGGTTTTAAGTAATTTATCAGTAGAGGCAATGCAACTCATGCCTGCCCTCTAGTGATATAACCAAATAAATATTCATAGTATTTATGAATACGGGTTGAGATAAAAATAAATGAAAGTATAAAATTATAAAATGTCTATTGAAATTCAATTAGGCGTGAATAATTCCATTTACATTAACTTTTCTATTCTGTCTCACCATAAATAGCATGAATGGACCAGTCAGTGCTATGGTGGTGAAGGCAGCTAGATCCTCCATGGCTAACCTGGAAGCTTGAGAACACTATGGGTGTGTGCGCCCTGGTATACGCATGCCCCAAATCCTGAGAGGAGCATGGAAAAGGGACTGCAGCACGGCTATCCCGAGGGGGTGCCTGCTCACATTTCTTCTCTCTAGTGAGTGCACATGCCCTATAGCAACTTAAAAAAAGAAGGTATGATTGTGTATGTTGATTAGATGTTGTGTATGTTAAGGGGCCTGTCCACTTCTCATTAACTCTAGATTCCTCAACACTTTTTGTGAAAGACAAAAAATAAAATAGCTAACTTCAAATACCAATAAGTGATAACTTTTATCTCCTTCCCAACAGGTAGAGGCATCTCATATAGCAACTACAATAGCTTATCTCCTATAAGCAGGCCATGGTTACCAGATCTCCTAACTAAAGTAACCGGTTAATAATGCTCAGGTCCAATTCTGCAGTTTCCAGTCTGATTGTGAAATTACAATGCTTAAGGTAGGGCCTAGGCTTTATTTATTTATTTTTGAAATTTGTTTATAATTTCTGAGAGAGTGACACAAACACAATTCAGAAGGACCCTCATATCATGCTCCACCCCAGCTTCAGCTAGCCCTGAATCATGGACACACATGTGCCTGGCATGTTCAGGGAGGTCTCTGGATGTAAACCCAGAACCTTCTCATGTGGGTCAGCCTCACAGAGTGTTGTGTTACCATGGTGCCACTATCCAACCCCTGGGGACTAGATTCTTTTTTTTTTAATTTATTTAAAACATGGAACACTTCATGAACTTGTGTGTCAATCATGTACAGGGGCTAGTAATCTCTGTATCATCTCAATGTTGGTACACATGCTATGGAAGCAAGCACAGGACCAGATTCTTGAGCCTTGCTTTTCCACACAGACTGGGAGCAGGAAGGGAGTAAAAACTGACTGATCTAGGAACCAGCAGGTGATGCAGTTGTTAAGGCACTGAACTCACACATGGCCCACTGCGATTTGAATTCTGGACCCAGTGTCTTAAAAATCAGGTTGGGTGCACGTGTGTGCTTGCCCAAAATCCCGAGAGGAGAATGGAGAATGTACTGCAGTGTGGCTATCTCACCCGGGGGCTGATTTGTTATTTCTTCTCTCTCTCTCTCTCTCTCTCTCACTTGCAAGCACACGTGCCCTATGGTTACACAAAAAATAAAACCTAAGCATAACCGTGATGAATGGTCAGGACAAAGTCATGCTAAGACTCCAGTACTTAGGAGTAGTCCAAGGTTGCGAGAGACCACTTCATCTTAGGCCTGCAATCACAACTCAGAACACAAACAAGTAATGTTTCTTTTTTTTAAGAGGTTTTTGCCTTAGGGCGTGTGCACTCACAGGACAGAGACAGAGACAGAGAGAGGGAAAATGAGAAATCACCCCCTAGGGGGAAGATGGCCATGCTGCAATCCCTTCTCCTTCTGGGATATTGGGCATGCATGAACATGTGCCCAGCATGACTTTCAAGCCAGCAGATTCAGTACTTTGAACTGTGGTTGGCCATGCGAGAATCCAGCAATGTAACTGCTACGCCATCTGCTGGCACCAATAAAAGAACTCTTATTAAGAGATTTTTGCTGGGAACCAGCAGTTAGCGTAATGGCTATGTCGCTGGACTCCCACGTAGTCGACCGCGGTTCGTGTCTCGGACCCGGTGGCTTACAACTCACGCCGGGCGCGTGTGCGTGCGTGCCCAAGATCCCGAGAGGAGAATGGAGGAGAAGGGATTGCGGCGTGACCATCCCCCCTGGGGGGTGATTTCTCGCTTTCTGTCTCTATGTCTCTCTCTGTCTGTCTGGCGAGCGCACGCGCCCTATAGCGAAAAACCTCTCCAAAAAAAAAAAAAAAAGAGATTTTTGCTATAGGGTGAGTGCACTCGCTAGAGAGAGACAGCGAGAAATCACCCCCAAGGAGTGATGGCTACACTGCAATCCCTTCTCCTCCTGGGATCTTGGGCACACATGCACCCAGGCCCAGTGTGAGTTTCAAGCCACTGGTTTAGAACTTGAACCCTGGTTGGCCATGTGGGAATCCAGCAACATAACTGCTACACCATCTGCTGGCCCCAAATAATTTTTTAAAAATAATTATTTTATTTAACTTTATTTGTCCATTTACTTGTTTGACCAGAGAGGGACAAAGTGAGAGAGAGTGAGAATGAGAGAGAGAGAGAGAGAGAGAGAGAGCGCGAGCGCGAGAGCATTTGGCTCCCTCAAATAATTCTGAAAAAAAAATAAATGGGGGGGGGCCAGCAGGTGGCATGGTAGTTAAGGCACTGGGCTCCCACATGGCCGACTGCAGTTCAAGTCTTGGACCTGGTGGCTTGCTTTCTCATTTTCCCTCTCTCTGTCTCTCTTGGTGAGTGTGTATGCTCTATAGCAAAATTTAAATACAATTAATAATAAAAAAATAAAATTAAATAACTCTTTTAAAAAAAAATATGGGCCAGCCAGTAGCATGTGGTTAAGGTAGCTGGATCCCACATAGCCAATTATGCAGTTCAGTTTAAGTCTCAAACCTGGCAGCTTGAAAAACATGCCATGTGTGTATGCATGCCCCAAATTCCAAGAGGACAGAGGAGATGGTGGCATGGCTATCTTCCCTGGGGGTGCTTTCTCACTTTCTCCTCTCTTTGGCAAGCGCATATAACCTGTAGCAAAAAACTTAAAAACAAACAACATACAACAAACAAAATGATTTAAGTAAAACATTGAAATGTCAAATCATCAGGCTGATTGTGGCCTAATGGTTATGGGAACTGGATCCCACATGGTCAACACTGTTTTGAATCCTTTTTCTAGTAGCCTGAAAATCACACTGGGGTGTGTGCGCGTTTGTGTGTTTGTGTATCCAAAATCCAGATGGGATGGAGAAATAGTAAAGGGACTGTAGTGTGACCATGGACTGCAGTTTCACCTTCTCTCTCTCTTTCTCTGGAAAATACTTATTCCCTTAAGCAATTTAAAAAATGTCAAATGACCCTTTGCTATTTACTGTTGAACTTATACATGTAGGGGTAGCAGGTGGTGTGGTGGTTAAAGCGCTGGATTCCCATATGGCTGACTGCAGTTCAAGTTCTAGACCTAGCGGCTTGAAAATCATAATGAGCGTGCGTGTGTGTGTGCCCAAAATCCTAAGAGAAGAACAGATACAGGATTGTAGCATGGCCATGCCCCTGGGAGGTGATTTTTCACTGTCCCTCTTTCTCTCTCACTGGCGAGCACATGCACCTTATGCTACAACCTAAAGAAAAAGAAAAAAAAAATTATACATGTTTTGAGACTATACCACTTTATTGCAAAACATTCTTAGGGGGGACCAGCAGATGATGCAATGGTTATGTCGCTGGATACCCACGTAGCTGACCGCAGTTCAAGTCCTGGAATCGGCAACTTAAATCTCATGCCAAGTGCAAGTGCATGAGTGCCCCAAATCCAGAGAGGAGAATGGAAGAGAAGGGGTGGTGGTGTAGCTATCCTCCTTGGGTGTGTGTGTGTGTGTGTGTGTGTGTGTGTAATTTCTCGCTTTCTGTCTCTGTCTCTCTGTCTCTCCGATGAGCACATGCACTCTACAGCAAAAATCTCTCTGGAAAAATAAATTATAAAATTAATAGCAGTAACTCCAAATAAAAATAAAAGTATGGGGAACCAGCAGTTAGCGTAATGGCTATGTCGCTGGACTCCCATGTAGTCGACCGCGGTTTGCATCTTGGACCCGGTGGCTTAAAACTCATGCAGGGCGCGTGTGCGTGCGTGCCCAAGATCCCGAGAGGAGAATGGAGGAGAAGGGATTGCGGCGTGATCATCCCCCCTGGGGGGTGATTTCTCGCTTTCTGTCTCTATGTCTCTCTCTCTGTTTGTCTGGCGAGCGCACACACGTGCCCTATAGTAAAAACCTCTAAAAAAAAAAAAAGAAAAAGTATGATTTAGCTATTAGGTCATCAGGAAAGTCATGATATATTTTTCTATGGCAAAAATGTATCATGACTTACCCTATGACCCAATATATATATATATATTTTATTTGGAGAGGTTTTTGCTATAGGGCGCGTGCGCTCACCAGACAGAGAGAGACAGACAGAGAGATAGAAAGTGAGAAATCACCCCCCCAGGGGGGATGGCCACGCCGCAATCCCTTCTCCTCCATTCTCCTCTCGGGATCTTGGGCACGCACGCACACGCACCCGGCGTGAGTTTAAGCTACCGGGTCCGGGACTTGAACTGCGGTCGACTACATGGGAGTCCAGCGACATAGCCATTACGCTAACTGCTGGACCCTTTTCTTTTTTTTTCTTTTGACCCAATATTTTAGTATATTAGAATATAAAGAATATTTAGAATGTTATATATTTTCTTTCTTAAACACTAACTCAGTTTCTAGCTGTTTCACTAAATATAATTGCACAAGAGCAGGATTTTTTTGGTCTTTTTATTTATTATTTTTTCAGCTGTATCCTAGGACCTCAAACAGTAAAAGGCACATAGTAGGTTCTTGATCATTTTTTCCTTTTCCTTTTTTTTTTTTTTTAATTGCCAAAAGGTTTGTATGCTTGCATGGATATAAGACAGAGTACCCAACAAGGCATGGCCACACTGGGATAGGAAGTATGGGCAGCCATGTGAGATGTAGTTCCCTTTACCACTAGACTACAGGGCTGGTCCATGTCCAAATTCCTTTTTTTTCTTCTTTAAATTGCCAGAGGGTTGGGGCTGCCAAGTGGCGTGTTGGTTAAGGTGGCTGGACTTCCACATGGCTGACCACAGTTTGAGTCCTGAACCTGGAGGCCTGCTTTCTCACTTTCTCTCTGTCTCCTCTAGAAATATTAAAATAATAATAATAAATAAAAGTTAAATAAAATAATTCTTAAAAAAAAATCAAATCAATCAATCAATCAATAAATAAATAAATAAATTGCCAGAGGGTACATGTGCTAGCCAGAGAGGCACAGAGACAAAGAGAGGAGAGGGAGAAAGCAAATCCCACTGGAGAGAGGTAATGACCCTTTCCATTTCTCCTCTCATCTGGATTTCTGGCACAGGAGAACATGAGTCTGGCATGTTTTTCAAGCTGCCAGGGTTGAACATGAGTCTGGCATGTTTTTCAAGCTGCTGGGGATGGGACTTGAACCATGGTCAGCCATATGAGATCCTGCTCCCAATGTATAGCACTTAACCACTGTGCTATAAAACTGGCCTTCAGTACCTTTTTTTTTTTTTTGAATGGGTAAATATTAGGTTTAGTAAAGTCATGACGGATTTTTTGTTCTTCTATGCAAAAATGAGTCATGACTTTTCCGACCACCCAATAAATGAACCACGCAACTTTAAAATAAATAAATATTTCATCTTATTCATCATTATTATTTACTTGTATTAATTTTTTTTTCTTTTTTTTGGAGAGGTTTTTTGCTATAGGACATGTGCGCTCACCAGAAAGACAGAGACAGACATAGAGACAGAAAGCGAGAAATCACCCCCCCAGGGGTGATGGCCACACTGCAATCCCTTCTCTATTCTCCTCTCGGGATCCTGGGCACGTAAATGTGCCCCCGGCGTAGGTTTAAGTCACTGGGTCTGGGACTCAAACCGTGGTCGACTACATGGGAGTCCAGCGACAGTCGGCTGTTATGCCAACGGCTGGTCCTGCATCATTATTATTTTTAAAAATTTGGACAGAGACAGAGAGAGAAAGTGAGAAAGCAAGCTGTCTGGTCCAAGACTTGAATTATAGTTGGCCACATGGGAGTCTAGCACCCCAACCACCATGCCACCTGCAGACCCCTAAAATATATATTTTAATATGGTATAATTTACTCAGTTAGAAATCATATTTTGGGCCAGTAAGTGATATGGTGGTTAAGGTGCTGGACAGCCACATTGCTGACCATAGTCTGAGTCCTAGACCTGGTGACTTGCTTTCTCATTACCCTCTCTCTTTCTCTGATTAATTAAAAAAATAGTAATAAATAAATACATTTTAAAAAATCAGGTTTTAATTTATGTCACTGGCCTAAAGCTTTTGTAAAATGGTCCCTTCTCATACATATATATTTTCCATAGAAGGTACAACATCTGAGAACTTGTCATCAAATTAAAAAATATATATATTTTGGGAAGTTCCACCACAATTATATTATGTGCACTTTTTGGGATAATACAACTATTCACATTTTCTCTTAGCTATCTATTCCCTATATGCCCAATATTTAGTAGGAAAAAACACAGTGGCTCCCTCTAGCCAGAGAGAGGGAAAATAAGAAATCATTCCCCGGGGGATCACCACACG
This sequence comes from Tupaia tana, assembly GCA_026018925.1. Taxonomy (NCBI): domain Eukaryota; kingdom Metazoa; phylum Chordata; class Mammalia; order Scandentia; family Tupaiidae; genus Tupaia; species Tupaia tana. Next base: position 52,525,817 of record JAKSZU010000008.1, on the reverse strand, counting down.
GTAATCTGTTCTGTTCTGTTCTCCCCTTGGGATTTTGGGCATGATGCACATGTGCCTGGCATATTTCCTAAGTCACTGGGTTCCAGCACTTGAAGGGTATAGTCAGCTATGTGGGATCTAGTCACTCTAACGAGCAACCTGGCTGGTCCCACAGTGGTTCTGATTTTACTAGTTGTGTGATTTTGGGTATGTTACTCACCTTTTCATTTATATAGTGGAGCCTACCTTCCCGATAGGAGTTTTTCTTTAAATTAAATTAATTATTATTATTATTTTAAAAAATGGTCATAGGGCATATGTGCTCACGAGAGAGAGAGAAAGCCATTGGTCTTCAGGACCTGAGTTGCAGCTAGTCATGTGGGAGTATCAGTGCCTCTAATTACTACATCGCCTGCTGGCCCCATGGATATTTTTATTATTATTATTTTTAATATTTTAATTTGACTGGAGAGAGAGAGTGAGAGAGAGAGATAAAGACAGAGAAAGAAAGCAAGCCGCCAGGTCTGGGACTCAAACTGCAATCAGCTATGTGGGAGTCCAGTGCCCTTAACCGCCATGTCATCTGCTGGCCCCCTGGAGTTGTTTTGAGGACTAAATTAGTCAATGTTTTCAAAATGCTTAGCACTATTGATTTAATGAAATTAGTTATGTCATAATTTTCAAGTCAATAAAGGTTAAGATTTAATTTTATTATTATTAGTTTTTTTTTGGAGAGGTTTTTGCTACAGGGCGTGTGTGCTCGCCAGACAGACAGAGAGACAGAAAGCGAGAAATCACCCCCCAAGGGGGGATGGCCACGCCGCAATCCCTTCTCCTCCATTCACCTCTTGGGATCTTGGGTATGCACGCACACGCGCCCGGCATGAGTTTTAAGCCACCGGGTCCGGGACTCGAACCGCGGTCGACTATGTGGGAGCCCAGCGACATAGCCATTACGCTAACTGCTGGTCCCAAGTTTACTTATTTTTTTTTGAGAGAGGCACCCCAAACAGGACACCCATGCTGCAATCTACACCCAATCCCAGCTGGCCCAGATCACACATGCATGCCCAGCTTGCCTAGAGGTGCCCGGGAATTGAACCCAGGGCTTTTTCCATGTACCCACCATCGGGCCCTACCTGGCTATTTTTGACGAGTACTTCAGCTGGATCACTAGTGCTTATGGTCTTCGAGGAAAAAGATTTTTCCTGTTTTGGACGGGATTTGGAGGTATTCACTGGAAGCTCTTCTTTAATCTCTTTTTCTAATTCTTCTGTTTCCTATAGAGAAAAGTAGTCCATTAGATGATACAAATTCAGTATTTACTAATAAAAATTTAGATCGTTACCCAGAAGACACCCTGAGAAAATAATTTCACTTCACAAACTGTCCAAACAACTTAATTAAAAAAATTTAAATAATTATTTTATTTAACTTTCTTTATTTTAATTTGACCAGAGAGCGATAGTGAGAGTGAGAGAGGGAAAGTGATAAAGCAAGCCACCAGATCTGGGACTCAAACTGTGGCTGACCATGTGGAAGTCCAGTGTTCCCAACCATCCCACCACCTGCTGGCCCCCCAAACAACCTTAAAAAGAGCATATAAAATAGAATAGTAAATAGGAAAAATTAAGTTGGCTATACTCTAGAAATTTTGGCTCCCCATCTCCTACATTTAAAAGAATGGAAACAAATCAGTCACATCAAAATAGTATTTTTGGCTGGGGCCAGCCAGGTGGCATGGTGGTTAGGGTGGCTGGAGCACACATGGCTGACTGTGTGGTTCAAGTCCTGAACCCAGTGGCTTGAGAAAAACACTGAGTGTGTGTGTGTGTGTGTGTGTGTGCATGCCCAAAATCCTGAGAGGAGAACAGAGAAGGGACTGCAGGGTAGTTCTCTCACTGGGGGATACCTTCTAATTTACCTCTTTCTCTTTGTTCCATGCTACAATCCCTTATTGTCCATTCTCTGGGATCTTGGGTATGCACACACATGAGTCTGGCATGAGTTTTAAGCTACTGGGTCCAGTACTTAAACCACAGTCAACCATGTGGGAGTCTAGCTATGTAACTGCTACTCTATCTACTGGCCCCACAATATGCTACATTAATTAATTCCTTAAAATAGTTTGTAATTAAAAAAAAAATTACTTATTTAATTTTATTTATTCATTCATTTATTTTAATGTGACCAGAGATAAACACACAGAGAGAGAGGGAAAGTGAGAAAGCAAGCGACCAGGTCTAGGACTCTACCTGTGTTTGGCCATGTGGGAGTGTCCAGTGCCTTAACCACCATGCCACCTGCTGGTCCCTGTAATTTTTTGTTTTGGTAGAGATTTTTGCTATAGGGCGTGTGCACTCGCCAGAGAGACAGAGACAGAAAGTGAGGAATCACTCCCCAGGGGGGATGGCTAAGCCACAATCCCTTCTCCTCCATTCTCCTCTCGGGATCTTGGGCACGCATGCACACGTGCCTGGTGTGAGTTTACTCCACCAGATCCAGGACTCGAACCACGATCGACTACATGGGAGTCCAGCGACACAGCCATTACGCTAACTGCTGGTCCCCTGTAATTTTTTTTTAAAGAGAGATTTTTGCTATAGGTCATGTGAGCTTGCCAGACTGAGAAACAGAAAGTGAGAAATCATCCTCCAGGGAGGATGGGGATGGCCACGTCATAATCCCTTCTCCTCCATTCTCTTCTCAGGAGTTTGGGCACACACCCACATGCCTGGCGTGTTTAAGCCACTGGGTCCAGGACTCAAACTGTGGTCAACTACGTGAGAATCCAGCAACATAACCATTATGCCCCTTGCTGGTCCCCAACAGTTTACAATTAAAAAAATGATCTTCATGTAAATTTGATGTCCACATCTGTCCATCATCTCACATTTTTCAGCAGAATGAATGCTTGCTGTTTTGATATTTTACCTGTGCAACAGAGTCATCTTCACCTTGCTTCTTCTTTTTCTTTTTTTTCTTTTTAGATTTCCCAGTTGGAAGAGTTCCCTCTCCCTTTTCTTTATCATCATCTGAAACCTGAGATTAAAAACAAAAGTATTAAAGGAAACCAACTGATTAAGTTCGCATTAGTCAGAAAACTATTTTAAATAATTTAATTCATTAAGTTCAATATTTATCTCCCAAACCTAAATAAGAATTAGTAACAAGTAATAAAGTGATAAAAAATTACATATTGGGTTGTCGGGAAAGTCATGATGCACTTTTGCACAGAAAAATATATCACGACTTTTCTGATGACCCAATATTTAAAAAACAAAGTACGTGGGGCCAGTAGGTGGTGTAGTGGTTAAGGTGCTGAACTCCCACATGGCTGACCACAGTTCTAGTCCTGGACCTGGCGGCTTGCTTTCTCACTTCCTCCCCCACTCTTCCTCTGGTAAAATTAAAAATAAATGTAATAAGAAATAAAATTAAATAATAATTCTTTAAAAAACAAAACGAAAAAGTACAGGAAACTTTTTCTCTTGTTGACTTTGATATACCCCCTTCCCTATTTTGTTTTTGTCATTTGCGACAAGACAATTAGAGAGTGCTGTGCTTAAAAAACTCATGGAGGTATCAGCATGTGATGTAGTGTTTAAAGCATTAGATTCTCACGTGGCCAGCCATGGTTCAAGTCCCAGACCTGGCAGTTTGAAAGTTATACATACTGGGCAGGGACTAGCAGGTGGCGTGGTTAAGGTGCTGGATTCCCACATGGCTGACCATGGTTTGAGGCATGGACCTGACAGTTTGCTCTCTCACTTTCCCTCTCTGATGAGTATGTGTGACCTATAGCAAATTAAAAAATAAATAAATAAATAAAATTTTAAATTATAAAAAAAAACATGTTTAGTACATGTGCATTGTGACCAAATCCCAAGAGGAGACTGGAGGAGAAAGACTGTGTGGGTGATTTTCTCACTTTTTATCTTTTTCCAGCAAGCACACATGCCCTATGGCAAAACAAAACAAAACAAAACAAAAAAACTCACTGGATAGAATTCTATTTTATTTTGGAATCAAATGCAGAACTACTCACATTAAAATTTAATTTCACTCGGGGCTGGCAGGTAGCATGGTAGTTAAAGGTGCTGGACTCCCACATGGCTGACTGCAGTTGGAGTCCCAGACCTGGTGGTTTGTTTTCTCACTTTCCTTCTCTCTGTCTCTCTCTGGTCAAATTAAAATAAATAAATAAATAAAGTTAAATAATTCCTGGGGACCAGCAGTTAGCGTAATGGTTATGTCGCTGGACTTCCACGTAGTCGACTGCAGTTCGCATCCTGGACTCGGTGGCTTAAAACTCACGCCACGCGCGTGTGCGTGCGTGCCCAAGATCCCGAGAGGAGAACGGAGGAGAAGCGGGTGATTTCTCGCTTTCTGTCTCTCTGTCTGTCTGGCGAGTGCACGTGCCCTATAACAATAACAACAACAACAACACTCTCCAAAAAAAAGAAATGGAAAAAAAAAATCTTGAAAAAAATGAAAATAATTTAATTTTACTCATTAAGAGAATGAAATGACAAGCTACAAAATTTAAGAAAATATTTATAAACCACATGGTTTAGACTATTATCAAAAGTATAGTCAAAATCAACAGTATAAAAAATACTCAAATAGAAAATGTGTAAAAACACATGAACAGACATTTTACCAAAGAAGATATATAGATGGGAATGAAACACATGAAAAACTGTTTAATGATATTAGTAATTCAGGAAATGCAAATTAAAACTACAATGAGTTATCATTATGTACTTCACAGAAAATAAAAATAAAAAACATGAGACCAGCAGATGGCATAATGGCTATGTCACTGGACTCCCATGAAGTCGACCGCAGTTTGAGTCCCGGACCCGGTGGAGTAAACTCATGCCGGGCGCGTGTGCGTGCGTACCCAAGATCCTGAGAGGAGAATGGAGGAGAAGGGATTGTGGCGTGACCATCCCCACTGGGGGGTGACTTATTGCTTTTTGTCTCTCTGTCTTTCTGACGAGCGCATGCGCCCTATAGCAACCAGATCCTGCATACACTGCTGTGGGGAATATAATGTGATCTGACCACTCCAGAGAATATTTGCAATTTCCTAAAATATTAAATGCACAACTATCATACTACCTGGTGACTATACCCGTGGACATTTATTTCAGAGAAATAAAACCTTTGTTCACACACAATCCCTGAACAAGAATGAGTTTATTAGCAGGTTTATTCATAATAGCTAAAAGCTGGTAGGACCAGCAGATGGCATAGTTACATTGCTAAACTCCTACATGGGCAACTGCAGTTCAAGTCCTGGATCTGGTGGCTTTAACCTCACACGAGACTTGTGTGCGTGTGTGCCCAAAATCCTGAGAGGAGAAGAGACTGTGGCGTAGCCTCCCCCCACTCCCCAGGGGCTATTTCTCACTTTCTCTCTGGTAAGCATATGTGCCCTATAGCAAAAAAAAAAAAAAAAAAGCCCAAATCTTCTTTTATTTATTTTCTTTTTTTTCCTTTTATTATTTTTTTATTTCATTTTATTTTATACATTCAATCACATTATTATTTGGGAGTGTTAACAAACTGAAGGACATCTAGATCGTGGAATAACCATGAGCACTGAAAAAGATACAACTTATTGATACAACAACCTGTGTGAATCTTTAGTGAATAATTCTGCATAAAAAAATCAATACCAAAAGGCTATATATATATATATATTTTTTTTTTTAGGAGAGGGTTTTCGCTATAGGGCGCGTGCACTCGCCAGACAGACAGAGAGAGACATAGAGACAGAAAGCGAGAAATCACCCCCCAGGGGGGATGGTCACGCCGCAATCCCTTCTCCTCTTGGGATCTTGGGCACACACGCACACGCGCCTGGCGTGAGTTGTAAGCCACCGGGTCCGAGACACGAACCGCGGTCGACTACGTGGGAGTCCAGCGACATAGCCATTACGCTAACTGCTGGTTCCCAAGGCTATATACTTTATAATTCTATTAATACAACATTATTATTATTTTTTAGGTTTTTGTCATAGGGCATGTGAGCTCACCAAAGAGAAGAGATAGAGAAAGGGGAAAAGTGAGAAGTCACCCCCCCACCCCCCAGGGAGGATGGCCATGCCACAATCCCTTTTGCTTTTAGTATTTTGAGCATGTATGCATATGTGCCTGGCATGATTCTCAAACTGCTAGGTCTGGGACTTGAACCATGGAGTTGGCCCCGTGGGATGTAGCACCTCAACCACCATGCCACCTGCTGGCCCAATACATTATTATTAAGTTTACTTTTACTTCATTTCTATGAAAGACACATACACACAGAGGCAGATTCACCGAAACAGGGTCCTCATTCTCTGTTTTACCTCCAGTCTCAGCAAGCCTGGATCACAGGCACATGTGTGCTCGGTGTGCTCAGGGAGATTCTGGGATGTGAACTCACAATCTTTCCCACGTGGGGGTCTAGCTGCATTGCCACTGTGCCACCACCTGGCCCCAAATTTTCCAGGGACTACGGAGGGAGTGAAAAGAAAGTATGGCGAGGTACCAGCAGTTAGTGTAATAGCTATGTCACTGAACTGCCATGTAGTCGACTGCAGTTCGAGTCCTGCACCCGGTGGCTTAAACTCATGCTGGATGCATATGCGTGCGTGCCCAAGATCCTGAGAAGAGAATGGAGGAGAAGGGACTGCAGTGTGGCCATCCCCTCTCGGGGGGGTGATTTCTTGCTTTCTATCTCTCTGTCTCTGTCTTTCTGGCGAGCGCACACACCCTATAGCAAAAAAAAAAAAAAAAAAAAAAAAAAAAACTCTTAAAAAAAAAGTATGACTATAGAAGGGTGACATGAGGGATCCCTGTGATAGAAATGTTTTGTATATTTTCTTTGTTGTTTTTTTTACAAGGGGACATGTGAAAAAGAAAGCACTCCCTGATGGGACATAGTAATGTCACAATCCTCTTTTCTCTACCCTGTCCATCTTGTCAGGATTTTGGGCATTCATACACAAGCTAACGTTTTCTTTTTTTTAAGAGAGATTTTTGTTATAGGGCATATGTGCTTGTTGGAGAGACAGAAGGTGAGAAATCACCCAGGGGGGATGGCCATGCTGAAATCCCTTTTCTCCATTCTATTTGGATCTTGGGCATGCATGCACCCATGCCTGGTGTTGAGTTTCAAGCCATTGGATCCAGGACTTGAACCTCAGTTGGCAATGTAGGAGTCTAGTGACATAATCATTATGCCATCTATTGGTCCCCAAGCTAACGTGTTCCAAGTGCTAGGGCAAGGATTCAAAACACAGGTAGTCGTGTGGGATACAGCTTTCTATGCACAGCACTTAGCCACTGTTTTATTAAGGCTGGCCTTTGCTATATATCTTAATTATGTCAATGCCAATATCCTGGCAGTCATACTGTACTGTGGTTTTTCAAGGTGTTAATATGTGTAAAACTGAGTAAAGGGTTCAGGGATCATACTTTTGGGGGGAAGGCAGGGAGAGATTTTTGATATAGAGTGCATGTGCTTGCTGGAGAGACAGACAGGAAGCAAGAAATCATCCCCTACCCCCGGAGGTTTGCCATGCTGCAGTCCCTTCTTTTTCATTCTCCTCTCAGAATTTTGGGCACACATGCACATGCGCCTGGCATGAATTCCAAGCTTCCGAGTTCGGGATTTGAATCACGGTCAGCCATGTGGGAGTCCAGAGATGTTAACTATTATGCTATCTGCTGGTCCTATCATTTTATTATTTCTTTAGAAATTGCATGTGAATCTATAATTGTCTCAAAATAAAAGGCTTAATTTAAAAAACTGAATTTGAGAAGGAATATCACTCAAAATAAGCTCTGTGTAGCAGGAAACACCTATTAAGTTTTTTTTTTTTTTTTGGAGAGGTTTTCGCTATAGGGCGCGTGCGCTCGCCAGACAGACAGAGAGAGACAGAGAGATAGAAAGCGAGAAATCACCCCCCAGGGGGGATGGTCACACCGCAATCCCTTCTCCTCCATTCTCCTCTCGGGATCTTGGGCACATACGCACACGCGCCCAGCGTGAGTTCTAAGCCACCGGGTCCGGGACGCGAACCGCGGTCGACTACGTGGGAGTCCAGCGACATAGCCATTACGCTAACTGCTGGTTCCCCACCTATTAAGTTTTGATGGTTAGGCCCAGCCCCATAGTCTAGAGAAAGAGACAGACATGGACAGACACGCACACAGGCAGGTTCTCACTGACAAGGTCCTCACACTCTGATCCACCTCCAGTCTCAGCCAGCCTGGAAAACAGGCACACATGTGTGCTGGGTATGCTCACAGATGTTTAGATTGGCTCTGGCTGACTATGGTTCAAATCCCAGTCTTGGCAGCTTCAGAAATAGGCCTTGCATGTGAGTGTGTGTGCATGTGCGCCCAAAATTCAGACATGATAAAGAATAATAGAAGACTGTAGCATGACCATACCCCAACTGGCAGGGAAGAGTGCCTTCTCTGTCTCTGGAAAGTGCATATGCCTCCTGCCAATTAAAAAAAAAGCAAAGCAAAGCAAAAAAAAAAAAAAAAAAAAAAAAAAAAGATACTACTAGGATCAGCTAGTGGTGTGGTGTTTAAGCTGACTGGGTCTCATATGACTGAGTCTGTGGTTCTAGTGTCCGACTCAACAGCTTGTAAAACACACCAAGTGCATGCGCGTGTGCCCAAAACCCCTAGAGGAGAATGGAGGAGAAGGGGCTGCCGTATGGTCATCCCCTCAGGGGGTGATTTCTCATTCTCTTTCTTTTTGGTGAGCACATATATTTTGCAGTCCAAAAAAACAAAAACAAAAACACAACAATCAGGACTGTTAAATACATAAATTAAATAAATAGTATTCATAATGATCTCTCTCCACATATACCACTAGTTGAACTTTCTGCGGAAAAATGTTTACTTTTAGCGACGACAACCTAGATTCCTAGACTATCCTTACAGGAAGAAATGATCTTGATAACTATTTCTCTGCTCAGCATCACAGTCGTCATGATGATTCTGGCAGCCTCAGGAGCCACCACATAGCTTACAGAAATTATTGGTAGATGGAAAAACAAAACAAAATCTGGCACAAACAAGGCAAAGCAATTTTCAGCCCAAGCTGGCTGCCAGTTGTGGAGAAACTTCCACAAACGTTTTCTCCATCAAGTCTTTCATAGGCTTGTAATGATTCAATAACCGCATGAACAGATGCATCCCATTAAAGGCACTCAGGTCAAAAAGACTTTTTTCAGTCTGCTCTCAGTCCCCCTATAATCCAACCACAGAAGAAATGTAGCTCTCCATGGCAAAACCTATTTTTGTTAATGTGAAGGTTAAAGTGAACTCCAAATATCATCTTTTAAGTTATATAAGCACTGACATTTTGAGGGCCATCAGGTGGTGTGGTGGTTAATGCGCTAGACTCTCACATGGCCAACTGGTTTGAGTCCCAAACTTGGCGGCTTGCTTTCTCACTTTCTCTTTTTCTCTATCTCTCTCTAGTGAGCATGTGTGTCCTACAGCAAACTAAAATAAATAAATAAATAAATAAATAAATAAATAAATAAATATTTTAAAAGTTGATATTTTGAAAAATTTTAATTTTTTTCAAGATAAAAGACATCCTTACTGATAAATGTCAAATTCCTTTACATTCCTTCCTAATCTCATTCTCACAGCACCTCCATTAAGGTAAGCACTATCATGAACTTCTTTTGTTCTCATCCAAACAATTATTTCTATAAATTTATATGTATCATATACAAACATTTTTACATAAGTGGTATACTATATATTTCTGTAAATCGCTTATCATTCAGCATGGTTTGGAGATTCTATTCATACTGATATTAATGAAGCTTTCATTCAATTTTTGGAAAGAATTTATTTATCATCATCATTATTTTTTAACTTACCAGAGAGAGAGACTGAGGGAAAGTGAGAAAGCAAGCTCCCAGGTCTGGGACTTTAATCAGTCAGTCATGTAGGAGCCCAGCACCCTAACTACCACACCACCTGTGGGCCCTGTCCTTTTTAATTTTGAATATGCTATTATACAAATGTATCACATTTTATTTCTCCATTCCCCAACTGATAGGCACTCATACAGGATTCTGTTTTTGCTTAGAAAAATATCCTAATAAAGTCAATCCATGTACTTGTGCCTAAGGTTTTCTGTACCCATTACTACCTCTCCTAGGACATTAGTCTGTTAAGTCAAATCTCTCATTTATGCTCAGCTTTTTACTTTATTTTAGATTCTCTTCCTTTTTGTCTATAGATTTTTTTTTAAAAGAAAGATTTTTGCCATAGGGCATTTGCACTCACCAGAGAGACAGAGACAGACAGAAAGAGAGAAATCACCCACCAGGGTAGATGACAATGCTGCAATTCCTTCTCCTCCACTCTCCTTTCGGGACTTTGGGCACGCATGCACACACGTCTCTGTGAGTTTAAGCTGCCAGGTCCAGGACTTGGACCACGGTTGACTACGTGGGAGTTCACCAATGTAACCATTATGCCATCTGCTGGTCTACAGATATGTTAAAACAAAGTCTGGCAAACTACAAATCCAGTCCAGTGCTGGTGTTTATAAATAAAGTTCACTTCTGTCACCTATGGATGCCTGAAGCATGGCTAAGCAGCTGCATCACATAGGCCTCTGTTCTTTTTTATTTTTTAAAGAATTCTTTAATTTTGTTATTATTATTATTCAATTTGAACAAAGTGAGTGAGAAAGCAACTTGCTAGGTCCAGGACTTGAACAATAGTCATCCATGTGGGAGTCCAGAACCTTAACCACCATACCACCTGCCAGTTCCCACATAGGACTCTTTTCATAAAGTTTGCCAAATCTGTACTAAAATCTGTATCATTAGAATACATCACTCCCCCCAAAATAAAACTTTTGCTGATCAGTAATAACATGTTGTCATCCTACCTTTTCCTCCATTCCTACCTAAATTTACTTTATTTAAAAAAAAACTTTTTAAAAGAAATTATTTATTTTATTTAATTTATTATTATTATTGTCTTCAAAATTTGCTATAGGATACATGCACTCACGAGAGAGAGAGAGAAAGTGATAAAGCAAGCTGCCAGATCCAGGACTTGAACCGCAGTAGGCCATGTGGGAGTCCACCGCCCCAACCACCACACCACCTGCTGGTCCTTCCAAACTTACTTTAAAAGTATTATTTGTTATTTCTACTTTTTATGCTTCAGTCACTCACTTTACTGCAATATGCTGTCAATTCTAAGATTTGTAATGACACTGTTCTAAATTACCAGAAAGCAAATCAAATGGTACTTTTCAGCCCTAATGTCACTAACCACTTGGCTGTTTCCAATGCTACTGATCTCTGCCTCCTCGACACTCAGCTGTCTCTGCCTGTGTACCCAGAATGCTCCTTCCTCAGCCTCCTTCATTAGCTAACAGACACCCACCAATGCCTTATACTCACCTTCTGTTCATCAAGAATTGGTTCCTGGGACTTCAGAAGTGAAGCTCTTTCTTCGTCTACCCAGTTCCCCCATTCTTCTGCTGGTGCATTCCAATCAGAGCTGGGATCAGCAGAAGACAGACCATCTAAAATTTAACAGTGCAAATTAGGTATCTATCATTTCTTCCATATTCTACACTACGTAAAACTAAAAATTCTTCTCTGTCCATTCTTAACTTGGCCTAACATCCAGTCTTTTTCTGCCCTGACTTCCCCCAGCCTGTGACAGAGTTCACGTATGTGCATGAGAGAGAGAAGCATCCCCCACAGGGCCTGGTCATGCCGTCATCCCCTTTCTGCAGCCCACCAAATTCTCAGCACAGTATGTTCTCTCAGTCCAACTGGGCTGGAGACTCGAACTGCAGTTGGCAAGTGGCTTCTATTTCTACAGTCTAGTACGTTAATGACTGCACACACAGGCTGAGCCTTCTATAATAATTTTATAATTTATTAATTTTCGAGGGTATAAAATAAATACTAAACAGCAGTAGCAAAATCATACCACCACCTGTCATCTTACACTGTACTCCTCTCATCCTATGAGTTTTTCTTTTTTTATTTTGGAGAGGTTTTTACTATAGGGTGTGTGCGTCGCCAGAAAGACAGAGAGACAGAAAGCAAGAAATCACCCCCCCCGGGGAGATGGTCATGCTGCAATCCCTTCTCCTCCATTCTCCTCTTGGGATCTTGGGCACACATGCACATGTGCCTGGCGTGAGTTTAAGCCACTGGGTCTGGGACTCGAATTGTAGTCTACTACATGGGAGTTAAGCGACATAGCCATTAAGCTAACTGCTGGTCCCAATCCTATGAGTTTTTCAAGATTAGGGTTTTTTTATTTCTTTTTTTTAAAAGAATCACCCACTTTACCATTGTTATTTTTAAAAACTCACCAGAGAGAGATAGAGAAAGAGAGAGAATGAGAAAGCAAGCCCCCGTCTGGGACCCAAACTAGGGTCGGCCATGTGGGAGTCCAGCGTCTCAACCATCATGCCACCTGCTGGCCCCTTATTTTTTTTTAAGAGAGAGATTTTTAGTAGAGGGTGCATGCGGTTGCTGGAGAGACAAAGAGAGACAGAGAGAAAACAAGAAATCACCCCCAGTTGGATGGCCATGCCACAATCTCCTTGCCTCTATCCTCCTCCTGAAATTTTGAGCATGCACACATGAGTACCCAGCGTGAGTCTCAAGCTGCCAGGTCTGGGACTCAAACTGTGGATGGTCAAGTGAGAGTCCAGCACCTTAACACCACCTGCTGGAACCCAAGGTTTTGCAAACTCACCAATTGTGACAGAATATTTAAACTCATCTTTTCTTTATCCTCTTTAAACATTTAAACTGTCCTCACATTTTCAAAGTACTCAATGCTTCCTTATCTGATCATTCTAAAAGTATCTAAGACACTTTCAGATCTTTGATTACCCTATTCTAAAAAATAAGTTACAGGCAGCTGCAATGGCACAGCAGTAATACAGCAGTCCATAATGCTGAGGCCATATAGAAAGGGCCAAAGTTTATATCCTGAGGTTTCCCTGTGTATGCCGGGCAAGGGCACATGTGCCCATGATCCTGGTTGGCTGAAGCTGGGAGTAGGAACGTGGCATAAAGACTCTGTTGCGGGTGCCTGTCTCTCTTTCTCTCTTGTAGAATGAATAAAGCTTTAAATAAATAATAAAGCTTTAAATAACTAATCTTCAGACTTCCAAATCCCTTTCTTTCACTTTAGCAGACACTGAAATGCCTCCTAATTTAGGAAGCTATCACCGACTTATTTTAAAAGGTAAAACACTGACTTTACCCCAGCTAAATAAGTAGCTCTTATTTTTTCCCCTGAGTATCATACACTATTATATGTGTTCTTCCAATGCCTGCTTACAGTCAGGTTCATTTATACTGCTTAATTGAAAAAAACAAAAAAAAAACAAAAACAAAAAAAAACTAACCATTTTCTTTTTTCTAATATCTAATGAAACTTTTTCATACAGACTTCAGTTTGCTTTGGGATTTCTATTCTATTGATCTATTCCCCAAATAGCAACATATAACTCTGTAGAAAATTTTATTTTTATTTAGTATTTATTGTTTTTATTAGAGAGAGGGCATTGCTATGTTACCTAGGCTGGCCTTAAATTCATGATCTTCCTGCTTCAGCCTCCAGAACAGCTGAACTACAGATACAAGCCAGCATACTTGGCTTGTAGTACAAAATAATATACAAAAGGCCAAATCTACTTAAGTTAGTCTTAAATTTTTGGCAATTCTTCTTTTCTCAGGTGAATTTTATTATTTTTCTTTAAGGGGGAGGTATTATCTGAGATTCTCATGAAGGTTTTTAAATCCATGTTTTGGGGATAGCTTGTGGTGTGATGGTTGATGTGCCCGGATCCCTCTTAACTGTGTGGTTTGAGTCCCAGACTCATTGGCTTGGAAAACATGCTGGGTGTGGGTGCATGCATGCCCAGAATCCCCAAAAGGAGAAATGGAGAAGGAACTGCAGCATAACCACACTCTATGGAAGCTGCTTTCTTGCCTTCCTTCTCTCTATATTTCTCTAGTGACTGTACATGCTGTCAAATTAAAACCAAAGTCCACATGTTTTTGGAAGAATATATAATAATCTAGAAAAATGTTCATAGGCAAAAGGTCATAGACAAAACTGTTTGCATAGTATAAATCCAAATTTATATAAGGAAGAGAGAAAAGAAAACAATAATAAATATAGCTCAATTATAAAATTACAGAAATTTTATCTATTCAATCCTTATTTTAGCACTATTTACTAGAATTTGAGCTATGTAAATACCAGAGATAGAAAAATTAGTCGGACAGAATCCTTTCTATCATGCAGCTGACACTGTCTACTCAGACTGGAGAGAGGTGAGGACGACAGACGGGTAAAGTGAGAGATTCTGTCATGAGGAGCCATGGAAACAGAGATGAGGAACTAAGCCAGTAGAGGACAGGGCAAGACCAAAGATAAACATTATAGTCTTGTGGAGGAAAAATGGGACGAGTGATTACAAGTATGAAATGTGTAAAAAAAAAGAAAAGAAGTCCCTTCCTATATTTCTAAGTCCGTCACCATGAGCAGGTATTCAGAGTCAGTATTAACATACAGGTTAAAAACATGGGCCTTGGTATCAAAGAGATGCACATATGAATATTGCTCTACTACTACAAACAATTAATTTTGGCCAAGTTTTTTTTTTTTTTTTTTTTTTTAGGTTTTTGCTATAGGGAATGTGCGCTCGCCAGAGAGACAGAAAGCGAGAAATCACTCCCCAGGGGGGTTGGCCACACCTCAATCCCTTCTCCTCCATTTTTCTCTCGGGATCTTTGGCACGCATGCACATGTGCCCGGTGTGAGTTTAAGTTACAGGGTCCGGGACTCAAACCATGGTCGACTACATGAGAGTCCAGTGACATAGCCATTACGCTAACTACTGGTCCCAAGTTTTTTTTTTTAGCTTTATTTATTTATTATTACTTTTCAGTTTGCACAGAGAAAGTGAAAAAGCAAGCCACCAGGTTTGGAACTTGAACCACGGTTGGCCATGTGGGAGTCCAGTGCCTCAACCACCAGCCCTAGTCAAGTTTCTTTCTTTCCTTTTTTTTTAAAGACAGATTTTTGCTATAGGGCACGTGCACTCGCTGGAGAGACAGAGATAGAAAGTGAGCAATCACCACCCAGGAGGTGAGAACTTCCCTGAAAACTTTAGAATCTTGGGCGCACATGCACACGGGCCCGGCGTGAATTTCAAGCTACTAGGTCTGGGACTCAAACTGCAGTTGGCCATGTGGGAGTCCAGCAACGTAACTGCTATACCATCTACTGGTCCCCAAGTTTCTTTTTTGAGAGATTTTTGCTATAGGACACATGCACTCACCAGAGAGACACAGAATCAGAAAGTGAGAAAGCACCCCTTGGGGGGATGGTCTGCTATAATCTCTTTTCTCCAATCTCCTCTAGTTGGGCACGTACGCACATACACCTGTTGTTGAGTTTTAAGCCACTGGGTCTGGGATTTGAACCGCGGCCGACTATATGGGAGTCCAGTGACATAACCATTACAGTATCTGCTGGTCTCCCCAAATTTCTTAACATATATATATATAGATATATCTATATATTTAGGTTTTTGCCACAGGGTGTGTGCACCCCCTGAGGGGATGGCCATGCCACAATCCCTTCTTCTCTCAGGATTTTGGGCATGCATGCACATACACCTAGTGTGATTTTTTTTTAAACCATCAGGTCTGGGACTTTAACTATGCCGGCAATGAGGGAATTCAGCACCGTGCCACCTGCTGAGCCCAAGTTTCTTATTCTTAATGGGCCATATATGATCTTCATAGGATTGCTGAGATGATTACATGATACATGTAAAGAAATTGATAGCAATGTAGTTACCTGCTCAATAAATGTTATCTATTGTTTATTATCACTGATGACATTAAATGCAGTTTCTAAGCTTTTGGGAATATATAATTAAGACTCTGTGTCTTGTACTTCTGATGCAACTCCCCAGTAAGCTACAAGGGGATCTTCAAAAAGTTCACAGCAGGCCAGCCTGTACCTTTGTGGTTAAGGGAGCCAGACCTTACACGGTCAACTCTGGTTCAAAACGCAGCCTCTGCAGATTGAAAAACATGCCAGGTACATGTATATGTGCCCCAAATCCCAAAAGGATGGAGATATGGAGGAATGACAGGGGCAAGGTGACCAAGCCCCATAAGGGCGTTCTTTCTTCTCTGGTCCTTCTTTGTCTCTCTGGCAAGCACATGTATCTTCTGGAAAAAAAAAATGCCTAATATATATGTTATATATGCAAGCAGGTCACTTGGTGAAAGAGCTGGGCTAGACTTCTATGTGGCAAACTGTGATTCGAGCCTTGGACTTGGTGGCTTGAAAATCATGCTGGCCTTGAGTACGTGCATGCCCAAAATCCCAGGAGGAAAAGGGGTTGTGGTGTGGTCAGCCCCTCTGGAGGGTGATTTCTCACTTTCCCTATGTCTGTCTCTCTCTAGCGAAACAAACAAAATTATTTCTCCAGGAGTCAGCTCTGTGGCCTGGTGGTTATGGGAGTCAGACCCCATGTGGCCAATCATGGTTTGAATCCCAGCCCCAGCAGCTTGAAAAACTAGGCATATATGTATGCATGCTTCAAAATCCTGACAAGATGGAGACATTGAGGAGAAAGGATTTTGCTGTGACTATGGCCCACTGGGGCGTGCTTTCTCCCTCTTCCTTTTTATCTCTGGTGAGCATATGACACTCTCTGGCAAATTAAAAAAAAAAAAAGTTATCTTCTGTACTTTACCACCTTCACCTTATACTTGGCAAGATCTTCGGCCAAATTCAATGCCTTGTGTCAGATACTGATGCTTTGCCTCAAACCAGAGGGCCAATATATTAAACATGTTATGCTGTTTTTTTTTTTTTAATGTCACGTTATTAATGCAAAACTTGTATATTCTGTGGATTGGTAATCTCACATACAAAATGATGCATTATAAAAATTCAGAAGTAGTAATTAAATTCATTGCATACCAAAAAAATAGCCACATTAAAGATAGAACAAAAAATAAAATTCACAGAGAAAAAGAGAAACTTTAGGCTTAGGCTGCCAAAACAGCAAAACTAACTTGAGGACATGGTCTTTCTGATATACAAGTATGGAGTCCTGTATTTTCACTTGAGCAGCCAATCATGTCTTCCATATTCAGACTCCTAATATAGGTAAGCAAGAAATAAAGCTACTCTGTCCTTACCCAGAAGCCTGGAGCCCTGTGTGCTCAGTTTTCTGCAGTCTCAATCCACAGCAGCCTGAAACCTTACTGCCGTTTTCCTACAATCATGACTATTATTCCTGTACCCACTCCTCAATTATATTCTGAATATGGCTGATCACTCTTTCTAAAGCACTGATAGACTACCCCCCATTTCCAAAAATAGTGCTTTCACATCCTTGTTAATTTCCTGGATTTAGATAATACTTTATAATCTACAAAAAAAGCTTTCATGTTCATTATCTCATACCTATGGAAGGAGATGGCAAATTACTCATTCCACTTTAAGGGTCTGGGTTCCATAATAAGTGATCATCCAAGTCATATGAGGTGTTACATTTTAGAGTCAGGACTAAAGGTAGACGCAGATCCATCTTCTAAGCGAGTACTCCAACCTCCCAATGCTACGCTTTGGCCAGCAATTCAAGGCATTTCTAGCTACTTTTCCAACCCCATCTCCCTTAATTGTAAGAACTGTGTGCCAGCCACTGTGACATTAGCTTACTTTCATGATTACTAACCACCAAGGATGTACACATAGTGGTAAAGAGCACGAATTCTGGAGCCAGACTAGCAAGGCTTAAATTTTTTTTTTTTTTAGAGGTTTTTGCTATAGGGCGTGTGCGCTCACCAGACAGAGAGAGAGAGAGAGAGACAGAGCAATAGAAAGCGAGAAATCACCCCCCAGGCGGGATGGCCATGCCGCAATCCCTTCTCCTCCATTCTCCTCTTGGGATCTTGGGCACGCATGCACACGCGCCCGGCGTGAGTTTAAGCCACTGGGTCCGGGACACGAATTGCGGTTGACTACGTGGGAGTCCAGCGACATAGCCATTACGCTAACTGCTGGTCCCACAAGGCTTGAATATTAACTAGCTATGTTCCCTAGGAAAAGTTAGGTAACTTTTCTGTGCCTCAGTTTCTTCATCTGAAAGTGTGGGGAAAAAATATAATACTTATCTCACAGAATTGTTATAAGCTTTGAATGAATTAATAATATAAGACTTAGACCAGTGCCTGGCACATGGTCTAGTCTTCACTTTTTTTTTCCTTCAAGGTTTTGCCAGAGGGCATGAGCCCTTACTGGAGAAAGGTGGACAGAGGGAAGGTGAGAAGTCACCCCCCAGGGGAATGGACACACTGCAATCCCAATTCCTCTATTCTCTTGGGATTTTGGGCACACATGCAGGTGTGATTTTCAAGCCCCTGGGTCTGGGACTCAGTCATGTGGGAGTTCAATGCCACTCGCTAGCCCCCTGGTGTTTACTTTTGTTACCATTATTATTATTATCAAATGATTATGTGTAAGACAGTGCATTAGGTACAGAGTAGATAAAAGAGTGAGAGTTCTTGTTTTCAGAGCGTTTCAACTCTACCTAGAGAAACAAAACACATTCTTAAAACTATTTTTAAAGGTCAAAATGATGGAAAATGCCACAGGATAACATATAAGTACTAAATAAATAGAAAAGATATGATATAAAAATTCAGAGAAAGGGGTCAGGAAGTGGCATGGAGATTAAGGCAGCTGGAGTCCACATAGCTAACTCTGTGGTTCAAGTCCTGGACCTGGTGGTTTTAAAAATCACCAAATATGTGTGCATGCCCCAAATCCTGAGAGAATGTAGAAGGGATTGTGGTGTGGCCATCTGTCCTGGGAAGTGATTTTTCATTTTCCCCAACTCTCCGTCTCTTTCTGGTGAGTGCACACATCCTGTAGCAAAAACAAACAAAACCAAAAAAAAGTCAGAGGAAATTCTAAGATTTGGGGTTGTAGAGGAAAAAAAAATTTGGGGGGGTTAAGTTTTCTGCCATAGGGCATGTGCACTCACTGGAGAAAGAGAGGAAAAGTTAGAAATCACACCTTGGGAGGATGGCCACAGTGCAATCCCTTCTCTTTAATTATCCTCCTGGAATTTTGGGTATCTGCACATATTCGCCCAGCATGATTTTAAAGCTGCTAGGTCCAGGACCTGAACCGTGGCTGGCCACGTGGGAGTCCGGTGCTTTAACCGCCGTGACACCTGCTGGTCCCAGATGCTTTTTTTTTTTTGAAATGAAGATGGCATGAGCTCTCTGAACATAAAACCAATATTCTTTTTCCCCTTTCTTTTAAAATGATTTTTACACTTAACCTTTCTATATGTGTGCTGGAAACTGATCCAAGAAAGTATTTTTTTACTAGCACAAAAACATGCATACTTCACAGTTCAAAGCCATTCTTGTATATCCTACTGACTCTTCTACTACACTAAAACTAGGAGGAGAAACAGTTCATTTAAAACAAAAAATTTTAAGAAGTAGAAATACTACAGAGAAACTGTAAGAACACATCATGTTTAAATATTTCCTCAATCATAAAAATTTAGTTTTAATTCTACAGGTAATTCAATAATCAGGTTTCAAATAGTACATCTAGCATTAAGTTATATTACTATGACCTTTAAAAGTGAGAAATTAGTATTAAAAGTAAAACATAAAACATGAACTCAGGGTGCTAGAAAGAAAATTCTGGGAAAAAAAAACAAACAAACTGATAATTTTTAAAAGGACATACTTAACCCAGACCATTCATCATCGATATAGGGTTGATTACGGCTAACATCCCACTGATAATCAGAAGTGGAAGACTGAGAAACTGGCTCAGCAGTAGACCCTTAAATAAAAAACGAATGCAATAAAATTAAAAATGGAATTTCCTAATGGTGCTTCATAACAATAGTCTTATACTTTGCACGCAGAGGCTTTAATTTTTTGAAATTTCTCCTAAAAGGAAAAATTTAGACATTAGAAAAGGACTTAAGTTAAAAGGAAAGGTAGAATTGAGGTTTATTTTAGATTAAGTATGAGAATCATTTGATCTAATTCATCAATCATAAATGTATTTTTCCCCTAGTATTAATCTATTATTTAGGTTTTGTCTTTTGTAATATATACTTCAAACTAGTTATCTACAAATTTCAAGAAGTCAAAAAAGTTGTTCCTTTTCCTTCTTAATGAAAAATAGTAAAACATGAAAGAAATTCCATTACTGATCATTATAATCCTGGATATTTCAGAGTATGCCTATGTCCTTAGTATCCTGAGAGAACTTGGAAATGTTTGAATTAGCTAGAATCTTTTGACTAGAAAGTAAAGAAATAGTTATAAGACTATCTGGAGAGGTGAGGTAGTGAGAAGCCAGAGAGACAAGAGAGCTGCTGTATGTTTAGAGACCAAGTTTAGGTGCATATTGTATCTTTCTTTCACGGGGAGTAGTTAAGAGTGTGTGTGTGTGTGTGTGTGTGTGTGGTGTTCACGTAGTCTTTTAGGAATCTGATAAAAGGTGGCCTACTGTCCAGAACTCAATGACAATTTTGCAAACAGTTCTGGTGTCATATGAGCTCATGGATACCAAATCGAAAACCCTTACTCTATAGCCATAATTCATTAGAATGTAGATATAAACCCGTGGTTCTCTATGTATGCAAGGAAGAGGAAAGGAGGTCTTCAACAAGTTCATGGAAAATGTGTATTATGAAAAAACTATGTATGGATTTCAATTTATTTTTACACCAAAAAAAATTCATCCTTTAATTTCATTTTCCACTGACTTTCTGAAGTCTCCTCGCATGCATGCATGTGTGTGTGCATGTGTGTACCTTCCTGATATCAGAGTTCTTAGGGGTCTCTGCTACTCACTTTGGATTGAGAACCACTGACACAAAGAAATGGCTGAGAAAGGATACCTGGTTAGTATAAAAGACAAACAACCACTGTCTCCAGTGGAGTCCTTACTAATGTATAAACTTCCACTTAGTTATACATTAGCATCCCACTAATTATGGTAACTGGCTGATATATGTCTACAATAATGATATATTTTCACATAAATGTTAATAGAAGAACCCCACAAAATTCATGTATAATAATTAGCACATCAACTGCTTAGAAGCACTACTGTAACACTGTTGCTATTCCTTTAGTAGCCTGTGCTGCTTTCTCTGAATATATAAAGAAAAGAGCATTTGTTTTGTAAAAAGTCACCAAATGAGGAAAGCAATTAACTTGTACCTCTGAAACGGAAATGTGGCCTCTGAGACAAGGGTTTGGCAAACTGTGACCTATGAGCCAAGTTTGACCACCCTGTTTTTTATATGGTCCATGAGCAAAGAACAGTTTTTACACTTTTAAATGGCTGAAAAAAAAAAATTAAAAGAATATTCTGGAAACAGGCATAGTAACTTGCTTATATATTGTCTCTGCTGCTTTCTTTCCTTTTTTTGGGAGAAGTTTTTGCTACAGGGCGCCTGCACTCACCAGACAGAGAGAGACAGAGAGACAGAAAGCGAGAAATCACCCCCCAGGGGGGATGGCCACGCTGCAATCCCTTTTCTTCCATTCTCCTCTCGGGATCTTGAGCATGCATGCACATGCGCCCGGCGTGAGTTTTAAGCCACCGGGTCTGGGACTTGAACCACAGTCGATTACATGGGAGTCCAGCGACATAGCCATTACGCTAACTGCTGGTCCCTCTGCTGCTTTCTTGTTACAATGGCAGAGTGAGTAATTGAAATAGACAGTTTGGCCACAAAACCCAAAATATTTACTACCTGGTCTTTCACAGAAGAAAAACCTGCTGACCCCTTTCTAGGCTAGTAATTCCAGACACTGCAACTACACAAGTAGGAAATGTGAACCAAGTATTGAAAACTGAACAATGTCTCCCACATTTGTGTCATACCTGTTTTATACATATAGCTTCTATATAATTAGTAAAAGGCATATCCATTTAAGTAACGCTCAATTGACAGTTTATTAGTAATAGTGTGTTTTCCAGATGAAAAGATACTCAAAGTAGAGTTCTTATGTAGGAGTCCACAAACCTGAAAGGCTCAGTTATAAACTCTGAAGACTAGGGTGAATAAAGGTAGAGTGCCAAACCACCTAGAAACATGTAGGAGGGCACGCAGAGCAATAGGGTACAACTGACGGGTAGGCCTTCTCAGCCACCAGTCCACGTGCCAATGAACCGTCAGTGATGTTAGGCCACACAATCTTCCTTACCCTGCCATTTTTAGGTCTATTATTTATGTCAATAGCAGTACTCGAGGCTGTTTTTTCAAATAACAAGTACTAAAATTAATTTAAACAGAAAATTTTTGTTAACTAAACAAAAGACTGTTTTCACATACCAGAAACAGCAGAGTTAAGTGTGAGAGATGCAAAAGAAGCAGAATTCTGTTCAGAGGTATTCATTCCCCTATCCACACTAGACCAAGCAGCTGTTAAAATAAAGAACGTCACTTGGAACCTTTGATTTGCAATTAAACTCGAAAGTATGTACAGATTTAAACTATGATAACAATATGCAAAGGTAACCTTACAAATGAAGACATTTAATGCAGCAATAGCTACTATTTCCTGAATGTCTACTATGAGGCTGTGGCTCGTACATCAACTACTTTTAACCTTTACAACAACTCTGCTAGCAATTTCCGAGCAGTTCAAGGACTTGCTGATAGTCAAAACAGCTGAGCCATGACTGCAGCTTCCAAAGTCTATACTCTTTCCACTATACCAAGAGTTTGCTTCTTAAGGGAGTTAGCTTTTTAAAAAGTGAAGGGAAAAGCTAACAACAAAGGAAGGAATAGATCTTATTATCTATCACAACTAAGCACTACCTTGGGCCAGGCACCACACTTGGTACTTGATATTCACTATAACCAATTATAACCAGTTCTCACCACTACTTAAATATAAGGATCATAGAGATTTTTAAGTAACCAACGGCACATCCATAAAAGCTAGGCATGTGGAAGACTAGGAATTCACATCTAATAGGTCTGTCTTAACTAGGCCATTTTTGTTCTACTATATCATACTGTCTCATTTTCAAGACATTTCTTTCCTATATTTGAGTATTTTCAGGATCATATACCTCTATGAGATCAATCACACCTGCATCTTTTCAGTGCCATTTTGCAGACCTAATATAATATACAGCAGTTCGTTTTCAATTTCAACAAATTCTAATCCATCCAGGCAGGAACTTCTAATCTATTGCCTAATATCCTAAGCAACGGTAAGTAAGTACCCATCTAATCTATGTCCTAATTATAAAATGCTACATAGCTTCTATAAGTGAATTCCAAATATTCCAAAAGGTCATTGTTTCTAACATTATTCCATAAAACTCGACCACTTCTTATACTAAATATGAAAGGAGGCTTTACAGCACAGAAATTCATGTTTTTTTTTCTTTTATGAAATGAGGATAGGAATTTAGGGAATGTCTCTTTCAAATAAATTTTAATGTTTCTTTCCTTTCTTTCTTTTTTTTAACTTTACTATAGGGCACATGAACTTGCTAGAGACAGACAGAGAAAAAGAGAAAGGAGTGAAGGAGGGAAAGTGAGAAGCACCCCTCAGGTGGAAGAGCCACACAATCCCTTCTCTTCCATTCTCCTCTTGGAATTTTGGGCACACATGAACACATGCCCAGTGTGTTTTAAAAGCCACCAGATCCAGGACAAACTGCACAGCCAACCATGTGGGATCTAGCCACCTTAACTACCATGCCACTGACTGGCCCATAAATTTTGATATTTACATAAATTCTGGACATGTAGGAGAGTTAATTAAGTAAGTTTAAGAACAATATTAGTAAATGAACTAGAGTTTGCTTCTTAAGGGAGTTAGCTTTTTAAAAAGTGATGGGAGGAGCCAGCAGGTGGTGTGGTGGTTAAGGGCACTGGACTCCCACATGGCTGACTGTAGCTCGAGTCCCGGATCTGGCGGCTTGCTTTCTCACTTTATCTCTCTCTCATTCTGTCCCTCTCTGGTCAAGTTAATAAATAAATAAATAAAGTTAAATAAAATAATTCTTTTAAAAAAAAGTGATGGGTAAAGCTAACAACAAAGGAAAGAATAGATTTTCCTACTTAAATACTAAAAACTTTCTAGTATCCATTGCTCAGATTAAAATAAACAGAATTAGCTGTAATAAACACAACAGAAAAAAATGTATGTTTAATGCACAAGAAATTATAACTTGATTAAAAGAAAAAACAGTAAGAGGGCACTAGACGAATGGGCAAAGAACAAGAATAGACAGTTCATAATAGACATAGAAATGATCAAGAAACTTGTGGAAAAATATTCAACCTCATTAATGATTTTAAAGAGTTAACCAAAACAATTAATGAAAAAAAATTTAAGATAAAATATCCAAGATTGGTAAGCATATGATAAATGGACATTTTTTACCAAGAGTATCAATAGAAAAATCATCTTAGGAAGTTCTTTGATAATATGTAGTAGAGCATTATAAACATTTCATATTCCCTTTAGCCCAGTATCAGTTTTACAAATCAATCCCAAATAAATAATCACAAAACAAATATATTCTATACAACAATATCTACATAGTTTAAGAAAGAAAAATTATTTCTCTAATAATGTGGGAATAGTTAAGTAAACTATGTTATACTTACACAATAGATTACAGGGACGTTAAATAAAAATACAAAAGAATAAGGAAAATGTTTCTGTTGCAATGTTAAGTGTGTGTGTGGGAGGGGAAGAGCATACAAATGCACATCCAATTTGAGTTATTCAAACAACTACAACACTATGACATGGAAGGAGGGAGGCATAAAGAAATAAAAACTAACAGTGGCTGTCACTGAATGGTGCATGAAGTCGATTTTTTCTTATCTTTTTTTGTAGTTTTCCACATTCAACATAGTTTCTTTTTTATAATCACACACATCTGAAAATTATGTTGTTTTTAACTTGATAAGCTTCAACTGAAAAAAAGCTTCTCGAATACTCATCTTTACCATTAAAATCTAGGGGACAATTTAATTACAAATAGGCACTGTACAAACTGTAACCTGTAAATGGATATTATAAATTATATTTCACTTACTATGTCTATTGTGGTTTAATAGAGTTAATAAATCAAAGAAATTATGAAAAAGTCTGCTCACACTTTACATTTATCACATGACTTAGAATATACAATAATACAAATTAGCTGCACAGATAGACAAATGTGATAAAGTATATGAAACACAATAAAAAGAGTAAATGATAAATGCTACTTTTCACTTATTTAGTTCCCACTTTACTCCACACAAAGGAACTGAGATGAGTTAATTACTACTCATTATTTCTGCATGGCACTGCTATTTTCTCTATTAATGAATTTTATTCCTGGAAAATTCATAGTTAGCAGATTAGCAATCTGAGATGAACGTAAAATTTCCTAACAGTTCTTACCAATGCCAGAAAATATAGAACGGTCACTCCAGCTCCTTCCCCAGTCTTTTCCATTCGCACTGGCATCTCCAGGTTCCTGACTCCATGCAGATGGCTCAGTTTTCCTCTTGCCTGCAGGAGCAGGTGAAACGGAATTCCACTTCTCCTCGCCTGCACTGATCTGTGAGGAGAGTTTTATAGACTTTTCATTCCAGCTTCCTCCATTGACAGTGAGGTTTTCATTCAATCCTGAAGAAACTTAAAGAAAGGAAAAAAAAGATTAAAAGGGAGTACATGATTTCTTGTTCAAACTGAGACACTTTTAAATTTCTATGCTTTTTTTCAGCTTGTATTTATTACATTTCTCTACTACTGTCCTTGAAATAGCCTGAGCTCTAAGTGACATGATCACCACGGAAGCCTCTTAATGTGAAAAGTCTATCATAGGAACTGAGACTGTAACACATATACTGGTGATGTTTTCAACAGCAGAGTGACTTGCTCGAAGGAGGGACAATGGAGCAAACAGGAAAGTGACACATATTCTGGTATACTCAGAATACTCACCCACTAAGAATATGAAGACTTCTTAGATATTCTTTCCTTAAATAATTACATTTATTATGTAGGAAGCAGTAATTTAAAAACACATTAAAATCAACTGAGCAGTTAAAAAAAAAAAGAGAGAGAGAGAGACTGAAGCCTCTGCCCGGAATCTCTGTAGGTGGAGCCCAGGCATCACTGTGTGTGTGTATGCATGCACATACACACCAATTACACAGAGGTGTGTTGCGTACATATAAGTCTGTTTCTTCATACATGTACTTTATTAAGCTTCCTAGATGATTATAATGCATAGCCAAATAGAAAGCCATGGGCATGAAGGAAGCTGTCAGTGCTGAGGATAAACCTAAAATGAGAAGGTGCTTTTTTCATTTCTGAAAGTATGTTTTATTAGAAACACTTGTTTTCAGATCAGATATACCACTCTACTTAATTCAATCTTTACCATAAATGAGTAAATAATAAATATCTTCTATTTGTGAAACATGAATAACTTTAGACAGTCCATTTGTTGTGATAGTGTCATGTACTTGATACTGTCAAGGAAGCAGTTAAATAAACTATAGGTGCTAAAGCTGTTTTCTTAATATAGAGAGATAAAGTCTTTTATTCCATCTACAAGGGGACTTCAAAAAGTTTGTGGAAAAAATAGAAAATTAAAGTTGGAGTTAATTTTGGTGCAAAAACATTTTAAAACCCATGCAATTTTTAAATGATACGCACTTCACACAAACGTTTTGGGAAGTTCCCTTTTATGCCTATATCAAATCCAAGTCCAACAAAGATCCTTCTTCTCTACCGGCTTAGGTAATAGAAGCAAGAATCAAAATTGTATATAAACTAAAAGAATGTTTTTATATATGGGAGAAAAAACTAGAACATACCCAAACTGTTGGAAGTGGGAGTGATTTTTCTTTTTATCTATTTTCCAAAATCTCTGTACTGTGACAATGTTACTGTAGTAATTAAAAATCATTTTAAATCATTTTCTTTCCTTCTGCATCATTCATGTGAGGAAAGAGACATGTATGTAAGTTTGTATTCTGATGGGCCTTCAATTTAAGTTACATGTAATTTCTCTCACCCTGAAGTGCAGAATCTCCTTTTCCAGACTTAAAGTTGCTAACTTGAACATTTAGATGAGAATCACCTGGTTGAAATAGAAATAGAATTTATTTAACACTAAGTAGGCCACTATACACATTAAATTAGGAGTAACACACAAATTAACTTTTACTTATTATCATAAATTGCTTTTTCAAGTGCTGAATTCTTACACTGGAAAAAAGTCAGTTTCATAATAAATTTTACATGTCAGTAAGGAACTGATTTATCTCTAGTTACCATATTCTTAGTGAACTAAAATGCCAACAAAGGCCCTGGAAAATTGCCCAAATATAGAGTTTGCTACTCGATAAGAGTTACCAAGATTCTAAGTAGGAATTGGAGAATTGGGCTCTGTAATTGGATTCAACTTTGCCACCTCTCAACAATACCAGCTGCCTTTTCAACAATCCTGGATGCAAACACATCAGCTGAAGAATTTTGCCAGTATTTGGGACCAGGACTCAGGAAATACGGCAAGAGGTGTGATTACATGGTATAACACAAAATGCTATTTCTCTGACACTAAAATGCATAATGATCGCAATATATCAAAAAACCAGCATGACAGAATTATTCTAGCAAAAGGCATGCACAAGACAGTGAAGAACAGTTACCAATATTAAAGCATAGCTAATAATATATGATAGTGAAAATGGATAAGTAGAAGTCATTGCTGTACCAAGGCAATAAATTCCACCAAGTTATCAAGCAAAAAAGTAACAAGGCAAATAATGTAGTCTGGAAATAATTGAGGGGCAGGGAAATAGGAAGGTCGTTAAAAAAAAATAGGGGGAAGTTAAGCCAAGGCCTTGAAGCAGGTTAACAGTACCACTTTGCAGACTGGTGCCTCCAGGGTAAAAATGATGGATGGCAATGTAAAGACTACCAAGAAGCCATCAATACTGGACAGTTCAAACATCTGAAATACTTGGAAGGAAGAACATTAGCTCAAAAACCTTTGAAGTTCTGGTCTAGCTTTATCAAACATTGATAGTACTCTTAAAAAGCTGGAATGGTAAGAAATCCTGATAGACTGCGCTAACCAGAACGTGCTTATTTTATCTTGGAATGAAAGTGCCCAACATGCAGAATGGTGATAAGTAATTTCATTCAATAAATGTCTTAACCACTGTAAGAAATGGAGATGGATGCAAGAGAGCTGGGGCAAAGCAATACACACGAGGAAAAGAGGCAACATCATTTTCTCATGTGACTCAATGCAAAAAGACAAATTTTAACTTAATAGGCCATTCGTTAGGCAATCTGTAACAAGTAACACTGCTGGTATTAGGTAAACTAATACATGGTTCACAATACTCTCACGAAGAAGGGTATATCAGCACAATGATAGTTAGCAGTTCAAAGTAGTCAGATTTTGACGAAAGGTATTTTGTACATCTGATTAAAAGGAGTTTGATTTGATGTACCACTCTTATGTTCCACTAATATACCTTTATTCTTCTTGGAACCAACAGGAAATGATGCAGTTGTAAGTTGCTCGGTGGTAACTGTGATGGTATTTTCTATCCCAGGGATAGTTGAATCCAATGAACCAGAATCTGTCAGCACCTTATCACGTTTACGCTGCTGTCGTTTCTCTCTGTGACTAATTTTAGTTTCCCAGGCTCCTGACATAGCCCCAGAAAAAAAATGTTATTCAGTAAGGGGAAGACGAAAAAGCTGTAGTTTTGGGGGGGACATGGGGTGGGGCACAGAAAATAGCATGATGAATTTAGATATTAAGCTAAAAACCAAGAGTGCTAATTATATTAATTTACCCTAAGAATTTATTCTAATCTCATTATGTTGTTTCAGAAAACAAACTGCAATCATTTATTCTGGCATTTTATTTTTTAAATCAAATCTGTCATCTATGATTTAGGAAAAGTGGTAGTTTATCTTTTTACCTTGCTGGATAGATGTGATAGAAGTGCTAAGAGAATGTTATATATAACAGGTTTATTAAGTGATATAAGAAATGGCTTAGTTAAGAATTGTGTATACAGCCTTATAGGAATGGTATATTTAAGAACAATGAGGGGGGAACTAACTACTTCTAGTAAAGAAAACCAAGACAAGTGGCTTTTCAATTGCTCAAAATATTGAACTAGACCTTAAATTTCAAGGCAGTTTCCTTCAGGAACAACACTACTGTATTCTTAGATAATTTAGATTACAAAAGTGTTTCCTAACAACATCACACATTTATAAATTAAAATCTGTAATAATTAAAAAGAGCTAGGTACAAGATTAAAAAAGAAACAAATGCAGCCTTTATATAATACACTTAGTAAGAAAGGACTAGAAGATTTTCTACAGTCCTTTCCCTCACTCAAGTACCTTCATCAACTTCCTTTCCATCATGGCGTGAACTGTTTTGCACTGCTTTAGCATCTGACTTTGATTTCTTCTTATTTTTCTTTGACTGAAAGTAAAATAGAATGTTACTTAATATTTCGTTCTGTTTTTGAAAATGTAGGAGTCAGAAAAATACATAATAAGATGTATGATGCTGACAGCTAAAATAATAAGTTTGATTTAAAAACTTAACATTAAGTGGCAATAATAACACTGTACAGTTATTACCATTTATTGAGTGGTTACTTATGTGCTAAGTATTTTATACTCATTTTTTTTTTTTTGAAGAGGTTTTTGCTATAGGGCGCGTGCACTCGCCAGATAGACAGAGACAGACAGAGAGAGAGAAAGCAAGAAATCACCCCCCAGGGGGGATGGTCACGCTGCAATCCCTTCTCCTCTATTCTCCTCTCGGGATCTTAGGCACGCATGCACACACTTCGACTCTGTGGGAGTCCAGTGACATAGCCATTACACTAACTGCTGGTCCCTATACTCATTTTTTAAAAAAAATTTACTCTTTAAAAAAACTTACTGGAGAATGTAGTAACCTCATTTTAGATGAGGAAATGGAGACAGATTAGGCTGCACTGTATCACATTAAATTAGTAAATTAAGTCATAATTAGTAATTAGATTACTGTCCTTCAAAGTTTATTATGCTATCCTAACTTACATCATAAATAAGGTACTGTAATATAGTGTCTTCAGAGCAATAAATCTATTTCCAGGGCCAGCAGGTGGTGTGGTGGTTAAGGCACTAGACTCCCACATGTCTGACTACAGTTCAAGTCCCAGACCTGGTGGCCTGCTTTCTCACTCCCCCTGCACCCTCTTCTTTCCGGCAAACACATACAAAATTAAAATAAATAAATAAATAGGGACCAGCAGATGGTGTAATGGTTAAGTGGCTGGCCTCTAGTGTAGTTTGACTGCGGTTCGAGTCCTGGACCCAGTGGCTTAAAACTCGCACTAGGCATGTGTGCCAGCATGGCCAAAATCCTGAGGGAAGAATGGAGAAGAAGAGATTGTGATGTGGCCATCTCCCCTTGGGGGAGACCCGGCAGTTTAAAACTGACGCTAGGGGTGTGTGTGTGTGTGTGTGTGTGTGTGAGCCCAAAATCCCAGGAGGAGAATGGGGAAGGAATTGCTGTGTGGTCATCTCCCCCAGGAGGTGATTTCTCGCTTTCTGTCTCTCCTGCGAGTGCACGTGCCCTACAGCAAAAAATTTTTCTTAAATAAATTGTAAAACTAACTAAATAATTCTTTGGGGGAGGGAAAGCAACCCATTGCCAATGTTTAAAAGAAAATAATGTACTGGGACCAGCAGTTGGCATAATGGCTATGTCGCTGGACTCCCATCCAGTCACCGTGGTTCAATTCCCGGACCTGGAGGCTTAAACTTTCGCCGGGAATGTGTGTGTGCATGCTCAAGATCCCAAGAGGAGAAGGGATTGTGACGTGACCATCCCCCCAGGGGGGGATTTCTCACTTTCTGTCTCTCTCTGTCTTTCTGGCGAGCGCACGTGCCCTATAGCAAAAGCCTCTTCAAAAAAGAAAGAAAAGAATGTACCAATTCATTGGTTTCTGGATTACATAAAGCAGATGGTTGACATACCCGTGTAGCAAATTAATTAGTCAAACTTTACAAAGTAGGTAGTATTTGTCAGTTTTAAAGCAATAAGAAACATCTAGAATTTGTATTTAACAGATATTTAATAATTCAATAAAGATAAAATATCTATACACAAGATACAGATACTTTGAAATAACCTTTCAACTTCCTTTTGCTAAGCTTATTTTCTCCTTTCAAATGCTTGCTAAAAACTTCACATTCTATATTTAGATACTTCCAGAAGATAATTAACTTTAATAAAATGTCTTTTTATTATACTGTATATATGCTCATCTAGCTATTATTGAGATTAGCTGTGTATATATATATAATTGTGTGTTATCTAAAATTAAGTTTACAACTAAATAGAGATTATATAATAATAATAAACCTTTTGTATGAGTAATTTACTAAATGACAGCTAACTGCTTTCCCTATTAATAAACAACTTGTAAAGATTCTCAAGTGGCATGATCTCTTTTTTTTTGATGCATATCAATTTGAATATATTTATTTTAATTTATTTTGATACAGTATTAGAAGGACTGCATAATTATGGAGACTGCTGCAAACATTTGATGCTACTGTTTATGAAGCATCAGGCATGCACAATAGTTACCTTTTAAAAGTTCTCATGGATATATCTTAACACATTTATCTTATGCTACAATATGTTTAAAGCATTTAGTAATTTTAAAACAAATCTTTTATCAATAATTGACCTATGTCTAATAGGGGGAAAACAAAGTTTTTCTCCTGTCTCATACCCAATAGTAATATTAAACCTTACTCCCCAAATTGATATTTATTTTATATGTCACCCTTAAAATTCCAGAAGTAATGAAAATTATTGTCACTACTCAAGAAGTACAATTTCCACAGCAGTCTACCCACTGCACTTATGGCATGCCAACCCTTTAGGGATCACATGGTAAAAGTGACCTGCTAGTGGCTACAGATAACAATAACTAAATATATCAGTCTTTTCTTTTTATTCTGGATCTCTTTATTTGGAACTAAGTAAAGGTTTTCATTAGTATAAACTTCAAACAAAATTTTAATTAACACTAACATAAGAGTAGATAACACTAAAAACCTTTATTTTAAGGGTATGGCAAAATGGAAAATGTTTCAATCACATTAGGAAAATGGGTGAGAAAGAAAGCACAGTTTGTTTTTCAATTAAAGAAGCATTCCACTCAAATACTCATAAAAACTTACAAATTCAGATTGCTTGGTTCTTGGTCATTTATGGCTTAAAGTACTGGTTCTGAAAGCCACTTCAGGTTAAAAGAAATTTATATAACTAATGTATATTGATTGTATATATAGAAAATCATGCAATAAATAAATGTTCTCATGTACACTGAAGTCTTCGTGAAGAAAGGGGTCTGCAAGTGTGAATAGTAATGTTTCTTCCCTTTTACCAAGAAAATATGCCCAGCAAGATCCCTGCTTTGGCCTATTTAAAATCCTACTTGTCAAGTCATCGTGATTTTCTCAGTTGGTAAGAGAAGGTAATGTCTCAAGACACCTGCAGTAAGGAACTGACTTGCCTCAAGTGCAGGTGCTGTGAGACCCAAGCTAGGCAGGACCAGACTCTCAGTATCCCACAATCCTGCTTAAAGTCATTTGGAATATTTGACTAGCTGGACTATCAAGTGGGTAAGTGCTTAGAATAAGCACTGGATATGTTTATATTAGTATCTTTCTAAAAAATCTATCTGCCCTTTCAATTTCTTTCTTTTGAGGATTGCTATGTTGAGATCTACTCACTACTCCTGGTTTTGATATGCCCCCACGACGTGAGAGTTGAACTGAACTACAATGATTGTAATGTCATCTCTGTACATACGAGCAAGCTCTTCAGGAAGACTGAGCATTTTGGAGAGGCGTTCGTGATCAACAGCCCCAAACTCATTGCTGCCCACTGCATGGCGAATGAGATGGGTTGCTGCATTCTGATCCTCAAACACTGAGGACATCTTGGCTCTCCTTTCTGTTAAGAGACCATGCATCTGTCCCAGAGTCAGAATCACCTTGTAGCCACCAACAGCTATGGGCTGTTGGTGATGCATGCCAGTTAGGTACTCACCCACAATCCTAACCACATCCTGCCTGTGCATAGTCTCCCACAACCCATCAGTAGCCAACACCAGAAACTTATCCTGTGGCCTTAATCAGTGGTAAGTTACCTCTGGCTCAGCAGTTAGGTAAGGAGGTGTGTGACAATTAGGAGGGATAAACTTGGTATATTCATTGTCATTCAACTGGTCTGGGCCAGATTCTATCACTCTCTTTTGAAGGTCAATGCTCCATTTGAACTTTACATCTCCAAGGCCCTAAAAGGCATCAGCAAACCAAGCAGCTGATCCTATTTCACCACACTCTTGGCCTCATTCTTTGGGTGTTCCAACTTTAGCCGTTCTAGTTCTCTTTCATTCTGAGCATTGTGGTCATTAGACAGTGTAACTGCTGACCAAGAGCCATCTTCTTCCTGCACACCAAGCATGGCTCTGCTATCGCCGGTATTGGCCACATGAAGGTCAACATCATCCACATGGGCCACACAAGCAGTGGCACCTGAAAAGTGTGGCATGATCTCTTAAAGATCATTAGATTTTTTTTTTTTTTTTTTTTTTTTTGCGAGGGAGAGGTTTTTGCTATAGGGCACATGCGCTTGCCAGAAAGACAGAGACACGGTCGGCCATGTGGGAGTCCAGCTCCTTTAACCACCATGCCACCTGCTGGCCCCAATAAATACGTTTTAGTGAGACTGATATGAATGAATATGCTTCATTGGTTTTGAATATCTTCTAAATTCATCTGCTCATTTATTTTTTTTTGGAGAGGTTTTTGCTATAGGGCGCGTGTGCTCACCAGAAAGACAGAGACAGACAGACAGAAGGCGAGAAATCATCCCCCCCAGGGAGAATGGCCACACTGCAACCCTTCTCCTCCATTCTCCTCTCGGAATCTTGGGCACACACGCACATGCGCCTGGTGTGTGTTTAAGCCACTGGGTCCGGGACCCGAACCGCAGTCGACTACTTGGGAGTCCAGCAACATAGCCATTATGTTAACTGCTGGTCCCTAAATTCATCTTTTTTTTAATACACAGTATTAAATATTGTCATATCTGAAAAAGATGATTGATTATTATTAAAAGATTATTATTAATAAGATTATTAGTCACATTAAATCATGACTTTTTTTTTCTTTTTTTTTTTTAAGGTTTTTGCCATTGGGTGAGTATACTTTACAGAGAGAGGGAAAGTGAGAGGTCACCCACCAGGGGAATGGCCATGCTGCATCTCTTCTCCTCTGCTCTCCTCCTGGGATTTTGGACATGCACGCATATGTGCACAGCATGATTTTCGAGCTACCAGGTCCGGGACTTAAACCAAGGTCAGCCATGAGGGAGTCCAGCACCTTAAACACTGTGCCATCTGCTGGCCCTGACATTAATTTTCTTGTAAGTACACATAGGCTTTTGTGGAAATTCAATTAGTAAATTTTAATCTTTCCAAGGTCATTAAATCAACAATCAAATCAAAATATCCTTTCTTTTTCTTCATATTTTTAACAAAAAATACAGCACCCTCAACAGGGTCCCTCCCCCTGCTATGATCTAGCTCCCATCTCAACCAGCCGGATTACAGGCACACATACATGCACCCAGGGAGGCCTTGGGACCCGAACCAAGGACCTTCCCATGTGGGCTCAGGCATGCCTCTGCTGTGCCACCTCCTGGTCCCTAAAATTTTTAAGCTTATTATTCTATCACTTACATAGCTCTTTCTAATGAACCCATTTAATTTTCTAAATAACCCTAGATAGATGCTATTGCCTCTTTTTTTTTTTTTTTTTCCACTTTGTAGTTGAGAAAAGGGAGGCACAAGTTATTACTAACCAACCCCAAGCTCACATAATTAATAAGTATCAGAGTTGGGATTGAATCCCACAAACTCATGCTGTACAATCTAGGCTGCTAGGCTACTCTCCAGTCAGAAAACTGTTACTAAGCTGTGCAGATAAGAGCATTTCACATCTAATAGACAATTTCTTTTTTAATTTGCCAAAGAGTGTGTGTACACGCCAGAGAGAGACACAGAGAGAGGGAGAAAGACCTCTAATTGGGTGCAGTTTTACTGCAATCTCGTCTCTCTTAAATCTCTACACTACTGAGATTCTAGGCATACATGTGCACGTGTCCATGGCACTTTCCAGGTTGTCAGGGCCAGGATTTGAACTGTTCAGTTGGCCATGTGGTATCTGACTCCCTTAACCACCTGGCCACAGGGTTAGCCTGACGAATAATTTTAAATAACAAAGTTACACAATGATGGAAAATTCCCAGAATACCCTCTTTACTCTATGAGTTTCCTTCAAAAACCAGCTACTTCTTTTCTTTTCTTTTTTTAAAGGTTTTGCTATAGGGCACATGTGCTCAGGAGACAGAGAGGGAGAGTGCACGCACATGGTCACCCTCAGAGGGGATGGGCCACGTCACAATCTCTTCTCCTCCAGCCTCCTCTCGGGATTTTGGGCATCCATGCACGTGCACCGAGAATGTTTTTTAAGTCACCAGTACAGGACTTGAACCACATAGTCAGCCATATGGGATGTGGACCTAGCTACCTTAACCAACCCACCACCAGCTGACTGGTACCTCTTATTTTTAGTTGCTCACAAAAGAAATTCTCTGTGCATTTCATTACTGAACTAGAATCCAGCAAGTTCACTAAACTATAATGTTAGAAACATCTCTACTTTATCCCTCCCAGACTGTGTAATTTGCTCTGCTACTAATTTATTTACACCATTAGCCATGGTTTTATGCTGTGTCCAACAGCATATGCTAATGTGTTTTGTTGGTTGTGATATTGTTTTTTTTGCTAATTTTACCATGGCAAAAAGAACAAGTATTTCCCACAGTATGCTTTTCGCTCTTCAAATAAAAAGCCTCCAAGGAAAGCATCTGAACATTTTAAAGTATATTTAGTAAAATTCTATACAGAGTACTGCATAAATAAACATCTCTTAAAAACTGTATAGGTCAGGGACCAGCAGATGACATAATGGTTACGTCCCTGGACTCCCATGTAGTTGATTGACAGTGGTTCAAGTTCTGGACCTGGCAGCTTTAAACACACTGGGCTTGTATGTGTGTGTGCCCAAAATCCCAAGAACAGCATGGAAGAGAAGGGAATGAGGCATGGCCATTCCCCCCTGAGGGGGTGATTTCTCGCTTTCTGTCTCTCTGGCGAGCACAGGCAATTTATAGTGGAAAAACAAACAAACAAACAAAAACTCTCTAAATAAAAACAAAAACAAAAAAACTGTAGAGGTCAGATTTCACATCCTGGATACTTCCCTATCTTGCTAATTGGGATAGGTTCAGAATGTCATTAGCTAAGGGACCAGCAGTTGGTGTAATGGCTATGTCATTGGACTCCCATGTAGTCAACTGCAGTTTGAGTCTCAGACCCGGTGGCTTAAACTCATGCCAGGTGCGTGTGTGTGCATGCCGAAGATCCCGAGAGGAGAACAGAGGAGAAGGTATTGGGGCGTGGCCATCCTCCCTGGGTGTGTGTGTGTGTGTGTGTGTGTGTGTGTGTGTGATTTCTCGCTTTCTGTCTTTCTGTATCTGTTTTACTGACAAGCACACGCGCCCTATAGCACCCCCCCCCCCAAAAAAAAAAAAATCATTTGCTACAATTTTGAGGCATCATATAATTGGACAAGATATCTTACCTGAAGTAGGAATATTACTATTTCAGAAACCCTTCTTGATAATTAAAAATTTTGGGAGACCAGCAGGTGGCATGGTAGTTAAGGCGCTGGACACTCCCACATGGCTGACCACGGTTCGAGTCCTGGACCTGGTGGCTTGCTTTCTCACTTTCCTTTCTCTCTGGTCAAATTAAAATGAAGGAATGAATGAATGAATGAAAAAGAAATCTGTTTTAAAAAAAGTGGGGACCAATTTATCAGATCTGATTAAATAATTCTAACCTCAAGATGGTGTGGCTGGTGGAATTCTTACTAGAACAGTAGTCACCACCCTCATTTTCAGCTGTCATACTTGTATGATTCTTATCTGCCATCTGTAGCATTGTTGTGGTCTATTTACTAAAGGTTAGTTCACATGAGGTAATGCAGTCAGTTATCCTACTGAACCGAGCACACATAAATTGGCATCTGCCACAGAATGTTATAAACCCATGAACAGTAAGGGTACCACTACCAACCTGGTCAATAGTAGCTTCCCACTCTTAGGATACCTCCTATGTTGTGTCTTGTGGTCCTCTAAAATCCCAAGTGAGGCAGCTAATGACTAAAAGCCTGGTCTTTTTTTTTAAAGAATTATTTAATTTTATTTATTTATTCATTTATTTTATTTTAATTATTAAAAATATTTTTTTTGGAGAGGTTAGGTTTTTGCTATATAGGGTGCGTGCACTTGCCAGAATGACAGGGACAGAAAGCGAGAAATTACCACCCAGGGGGATGGCCACTCCGCAATCCCTTCTCTTCCACTCTCCTTTTGGAGAGACGCATGCACATATACCCGGTGTGAGTTTAAGCCACCTGGTCCACGACTCGAACCACAGTCAACTACATGGGAGTCCAGCAACATAGCCATTACACCATCTGCTGGTCCCTGCTCATTTATTTTAATTTGATGAGAGAGAGAGAGAGAAAATGAGAAAGCAAGCAAGCAGATCTGGGACTTGAACTGTGGTCGGCCATATGGGAGTGTCTAGCGCCTTAATCATCACGCCACCTGCTGGTCTCCGAGACTATGGTCTTAAAACGTATGACAAAAAAGTTAGTTCTAGAACTAGAGATAATTTGTTCAAGGTCACAGATTATGAGGTGGTTACTAAAGAAAACACAAAAATGATTTCTATAATTGTGTTCTTCTTTCACCTTTTAATTCTTAAGATGAACGGCTTTATTTCTCTTATCAGAATGGCAAAAGGTACAAGTTGGCAACTAAAGTAGATATACTCAAATTACTAAGTACCATCTTTGAAAATTTTGCTACTTTAAAGAATTGCAAAGTATAAGGATGGCAAAGCAGTGCTTGATATATGCCAAAAAGACGATCAACTTAGTACAATCTAATATCTGTATAGTATTAGTACTATCATAAGGGGGATACTGTAAAAGTGATAAAGTGTTTTTCTTTTTCTTTTTTTTTTTTTTTTTTGCCAGAAGTAGCCTGTGCTTGTCACAGATAGAGAGGGAGAGGGAGAGGAAGAGTGTTTGTGTGTGTGGGGGGGAAGCAATAAAGTATTCCTCTGCAGGTGCAAGGTTATACTGCAATCCTTTCTTTTCCATTTCTCCTTCCTTTTGGAATTTTGGGCACACATACCTGGGATGTTGTTTTATAAGCCACCAGGTCCAGAATTCAAACCACATGGTCGGTCATGTGGGATCCAGCCACCTTAATCACCAAACCACAGGCTAGCCAGGGATACTACTTTTACTTTGCAATTAGCTATTTGTACATGGTATGCAGCAAGGTTCTGAATGAAATCTTTATCTGATGACTAGTTTTTAAAAATATGATAACTGGGGCCAGCAGATGGTGTGGTGGCTGGGGCACCACATGGCTGACACTGGTTCGAGTCCTGCACCTGGAGGTTTGCTTTTTCACTTTCTCTATCTCTGGTGATCGCATGTGCCCTATAGCAAATTAAAAATAAATAAAAAATAAATTAATAATTAAATAATAATTTCTTTATAAAATGTGATAAACTGACATCTTTAATATTCATGGCCCCATAAACATCTAAAGATTTTGCTGGTATTACAAGGAACTAGTGAAGAAAATAGAGCATGAAAAAGAGGAATGCTGAGTATCTTCTATATGTTGA
This sequence comes from Tupaia tana, assembly GCA_026018925.1. Lineage (NCBI taxonomy): Eukaryota > Metazoa > Chordata > Mammalia > Scandentia > Tupaiidae > Tupaia > Tupaia tana. The sequence goes on along the minus strand of JAKSZU010000008.1, from coordinate 52,486,771 downwards.
AAATATTTATTATGGGGCCAGCAGGTAGTATAGTGGTTGCATCGCTGGACTCCCACATTGCCGACTGCAGTTCAAGTCCTAGATCTGGTAGCTTGAAAATCACACTGGGCATGTATGCATGCATGCTCAAGATCCTGAAAGGAGAAAGGAGGACATGGGATTGAGGTGTGGCCATAACCCTTGGGGGATGATTTCTCATTTTCCCTCTCATTGTTTCTGTCTGTCTTTCTCTCTACAGGGAACATACTTGCCCTAAGGCAAAAACCTCTTAAAAAAAATTATTATGGGGTCCAACAGTTGGCGGTTAAGGTGTTAGACTCTCACGTGGCTGACTGTGGTTCAGGTCCTGAATCTGGTGGCTTGCTTTCTCACGTTCTCTCACTCTATGTCTCCCTCTGGTGAGCAGACATGCCCTAGAGCAAACTAATTAATAATAATAAATACAATTAAATAAATGATTCTTAAAATAATTATTATGGTTTTGGTCTGCATACTACGAACTTGTGTGTAAAAATTTTCACTAACTTTATGCCAAAAATGATGCTATTTTCAGAGATTTCTTTGTTTTTTTTTCTTTTTTTTTGCCATAGGGTGGGTGCCACCACGTCCCAGAGATTTCTGTTTTTACTTCCACTGGGTGAATATTCCTCATTTTTGGAACACTAATAATTTTTGTTAAGAGTACTTGACAGGGCCAGCCAGTGGCAAGGTGGTTAAGGTAGCTGGATCCCACATGGCTGACTTCACAGTTTAAGTCCTGGATCCAGCGACCCGAAAAGCATGCTGGGTGTATGTGTGTGCATGCCCAAAATTGCAAGAGAAGAATGGAGAAAGGACTGCAGTGTGGTCATTCTCAATGAGGGGTGAGTTCTCACTTTCCGCCTCTCAGTAAGCACACATGCCCTATAGCAAATGCCAGTGGAATAAAAAGTATTTGACAAAACTAAAATTGTTAGTGGAATTTATTTAGAAAACTTTTAGCAACTGCAATTAGAAGACTGGAAACCACTGCTTTAGAGTCCATTTTATCTACTTTCTGTCCAAACAAACAAGTCCTTATCTTACACTGTTCTACATTTTGGCACTGTTTATTTTTCTCGTTTATTTCAAACAAATACATGGGTTGGGCATGGTTAAAAAGGTAAGTATGGTTAGCTCAAGGGGCATACTGGTTACATTACTTTCTCTACACCAGCAGTTTACAACCTTACTGACTGTGACACATGTTAGGATAAGACTGTGGAAATATGTAGTTTTAGTAGAAAGGTCTGCAATAGGTTCCCCCTTTTTTGGGAAGCATTTAACTAGAGTCAAGATTAATTTAACTAGAGTCAAGATTTTTTAAAAAAGAATTATTTATTTATTTAATTCAATTTGTTATTGTTACTATGTTTTAATTTGACCAGAGAGAAACAGAGAGAGGGAGGGAAAGGGAAAGTGAAAAAGCAAACTGCCAGGTTCGGGACTCAAACTGCATTTGTCCATGTGCGAGTCCAGCACCCCAAACACCATGCCACTTGCTGACCCACACTAGGGTCAAGATTATTCAACTTGAGGGCTGGCAGGTGGCATGGTGGTTAAGGGCACTGGATTCCCACATGGCTGACTGCAGTTTGAGTCTTCGACCTGGTGACCTGCTTTTTCACTTTCCCTTTCTCTCTCTGTTCAAATTAAGAATAATAATAATGATAACGAATGGAATTAAATAAATTAAAAATTTTTTAAAAAGATTATTCTACTTGATAGTATTTGAGGCTTTCCTGAGTGGAAGAAGTAGAGAATAGCTGGTACAGGGAAGTGCCTACAATCTGCACTGTATCTCTATCTCCTTACCCTGTTTGTTTACCACCTGATATTAGAGAACATGCTTTTATTTTATTTTTATTTTTCTTTAGTTGTTTTCCCCACTAAGCTAGCTTCACAAGTTAGGAAATCTTTTTATTTTCAATTTTTAAAAATTAAAATTATTTTATTTTTAAGAGACAAAAGTTTTGCTTTATTTCCCAGGCTGGCCTTAAACTTGTGATTACCTTATTTCTGCCTCCAGAGTGACCTGTACTACAGGTGGGCACTACCTCGACTAGCTGGAACTCTTGTTTTACAACCATGATGTTTCCTAATGCCTGGAATAGTACCTTGCATTTAGGGATATTCAATTAATATTTGGTTAATCAATGAAGAAGGTTAAAATTGGACTGCATTACACATAGCCCTACCTGTTATTCTATTCTATTCATATGAAATTTCTGAGCTATTGTTAATTATTTGTATACTTGATGCAAAATCCAAGCATTAAATTATTTAATTATGTCTGCTGTGGGCTCATCAGGAATGGTATACCACACACATAGAATGGCTATCAATTTGCAACCTTAAAATGTTTACAAGAAACCTTTTTTTTTTTTTGGAGAGGTTTTTTTGGCTGTAGGGCGCATGTGCTCACCAGAATGACAGAGAGAGATAGAGAGACAGAAAGCGAGAAATCACCACCCGGGGGGATGGCCACGCTGTAATCCTTTTTTCCCTCCTTTCTCCTCTCGGGATCTTGCGCCCGCATACACACACTCCCGGTGTGAGTTTAAGCCACCGGGTCTGGGACTCGAACTGCAGTCGACTACATGGGAGTCCAGCAACATAGCCATTACACCAACTGCTGGTCCCCAAGAAACCTTTCTTAAGAACGCCTTGCCTCAGGTGGCATGGTGGTTAAGGGTGCTGGACTCCCACAAGGCCAACCACGGTTCAAGTCCCAGATCTGGCGACTTGCTTTCTCACTTTCTCTCTCTAGTCAAATTAAAATAAATAAATGAATAAAGTTAAATAAAATAATTATTTAAAAAAAGAACTTCTTTGATATAGCGCTGAATTCTTTCCCAGATATAATTCTTACATTTCCAATAAATTAATTCCACTTTGAAATACTATTCTCATCTCAATCTTAGCATGTTTACAGCCAAATTAATCATTTCCCTGTATTTTAATCCTTCTTGCCATTTCCTGTTGGTTCAACAATGCAGTGGAAAAACAATGGACTGGGGCCAAGTCCTTCATCTCATCTCAGTTCCACAATTATTTTGAAGTTTAGACAGAAAAGTTTAGGGGCAGAAGTGAGGTTTCCCTGGAAAAAATATTCCCTCTTTTAAAGAAAATGGTTTTACTTCTTTTAATGAGAACCTTGAAAACTATTTTCCTGGGTAGGAACCTGTGGTGCAAGGGAGACCAAAAGTCAACCACGACACACAGAATTAGACCATAGCAAGGTTCTCCAGCTAATATTAAAAAAAATTTTTTTTTCCCAGTTTTTGCCATAGGGTATGTGCACTTCCCAGAGAGAGACAGGGAGGACAGTGAGAAATTTCTCCTCTAGGAATTATGGGAACTCATGCACATGCACTTACCATGATTTTCAAGCTACCAAGTTAGGGACCTGGATTGTGGTCGGCCATGTGGGAATTCGTGAATTAACCACCATGCCAACCTGCTGGCCCCAATAATGAAACATTTTAATAAATCCAAAAGCCTAGAATAAGAGTTTAAACCAAGAGTTTAAGGGGAAAAAAAGCCAGACAGTAAATATTTTAAGCTTTGCAGACCATAAGGCCTCTGCTGTTATAGTGCAAAGCAGCCACAGATGATAAATAAGTTGGCTATGATCCAATATAACTTTATTTATAAAAACAGGCAGAGAGAGCTACAATAGATATGGTCATGCTCTGTCGACCTCTAGTATCCACAGCATGCATTATGGAAGATAAAACACAGATGTATATGCTGAACACACAGGTATTTCTGTTTTGCTACGAATTACTCTAGCTTATGCTTGATTTAATCTATGCAAGCTGAGAATTATTTAGTTTTGCCCTTGTAGACACTGATCATTCCTGGAGCAGCAATTCTCAAATTCCTTCGTCATAGGACAGCCTTTTTAGACTACTGAGGATGGGAGCCTGCAAGTGGCACTGTGGTTAAGGCACTGGACTCATACATGGTTCTGGTCCCAGTGGCTTGAAGATCACACTGGGTTGGGGCCAGCAGATGACATAGTGGTTACAGCACTGGAATCCCGCGTGGCTGCATGCAGTTTGAGTCCCGGACCCAGTGGCTGGGTACATGTGTGTGCATGCCCAAAATCCCAGGAGGAGAAAATGGAGAAGGGATTGCACTGTGGCTATCTCCCTTGAGGGGGGTGATTTCTCACTTTCTCTCTCACTCTCTCTCCAGCGAGCACATGCATCCCATGGCAAAACAAAACAACAAAATCCTAATTAACAAAAAAGAAAAAAAGAAAGAGAAAGAAAGAAAGAAAATAAGTAAATCACATTGGTCACATATGTGTATATACTCAGGACTGCAGAATGGCCATCACCCCTGGGGTGATTTCTCATCTCCCCCACAACTCCCACCTCTCTGTCAAGGGCATGCACCCAATAACAAAAAAAAAAAAAATGTATTGAGGATGTCAAAAAAATCTTTGTCTATGTGGACATATCTATGAAATCATAAATTTAAATTTAAACTAAGGAACTGTTTAGATTCAATTATAATAAACTAATTACTAATTATAATATATTATATATCTATATGAATAAATGTATTTTCCAAAACAAAAAGCATTTTCATAAGAGTGGCTTATTTTACATTTTGCAATTATCTTTAATATCTGGCATAAAACGGCTGGGGTTACATACCTGGTTTTGCTTTCAATTTATTGTGATACATTGTTTTGATTAAAGCACATCAAGAAAATCTGGCTATATACACAGAGATATGTGACTGGAAAAGGGAGAAGTATTCCAATAGATTTTTTTTTCCTCCCAGATAACTACAGGTATTTTTCTCTTGTCTGCCAGAGGCTAGGGATGAGTGGAAGGGAAGGAAAAATGGTGAGTGACTACTAATTTCAAGATTTCTTTTTGGGGGTCAGAAAAACGTCCTAAAATTAGATTGTGGTGATAGCTGTACAAGTCTGTAAATACACTAAAATTATACACTTTTAAGCAAGTGAATTTTATGGTGTATCACAAAATAAAGCTGTTTAACAAAAAAGAAAGAAAATCAGTGGCTGAAATTTAAGAGAATGTAAGTGGAAAATGAGACTGGTGCTATAGGCAGGGCTTTTCAGTCACGTTCAAGACTGGAATGTTTTCTAAGAACAGAGAGGTGTGCTGGGTTTTAGATACAGGAAGGAAAAAACATGTCATATCAAAATTTGTCAGTGGTAGTTTCTTGAAGTTGGTACCACATGGAATCTGAAAGTGTACCAATTATAGTTAAAGTCCACTGGTCTATCCTGCACTTTGAATGAATCTTTTATCCACAATTTTATACCATGCAAAGCACTGGTCAATTGGAAGTACTGGCTCACTGAGTCATGCAGACCTTCTAAAATATTGAAACATTCTTTTACATATTATATACTTTACAAAAATCACATTTGTTAAAATCACAACTAATGTCACCAGAAATTCTTTAAGTACTTGGGAAGTTGTCAAACTCACAGTAGCAGATACGAATTTTCTAAATTTCTTATTTCTACTTGACAAAAACCCATTCTATCATTTGCAACAACTATCAGTTGTTTTCCGTGAAGTGCAGGACAGCCTTGTCTGTCTGTCTTCTCTCTCTCTCTCTCCCCTCTCTCTTTCTTCTTTATTGCTAGAGGGCCTGTGTGCTCATCAAATGTCAGGAGGGAAGCACCCCTGGTTGGGGATGGTCACATTGTAATCTTTCCGCCATTTCTTCATCCTGTTAGGATTTGGGGCATGCAGGTACACATGTCCAGCATGTTTTTCAAGTTCAAGGACTTGAACCACAGATGGTCATGTGGGATGCAGCTTCCCTTGCACAACGTCTAACTGCTGTGCTATGGAGCAGATTCTTGTCTCTCTCTCTCTTTTTTTTTGGGGGGGGAGAGGGGAGAGGTTTTTGCTACAGGGCGTGTGCGCTCACCAGAAAGGCAGAGAGAGACAGAGAGACAGAAAGCAAGAAATCACCCCTCAGGGGGATGGCCACACCACAATCCCTTCTCCTCCATTCTCCTCTCGGGATCTTGGGCACGCATGCACACGCACCCGGCCTGAGTTTAAGCCACCAGGTCTGGGGCTCGAACCATGGTTAACTACATGGGAGTCCAGCGACATAGCCATTACGGTAACTGCTGGTCCCCTGACCCTTGTCTTGTTTATTTTTGAGAAAATATCTACAACTATCCAAGCCTGAACAACCATGTCTTGTCTATCAGTTGTTCTTTCAAGTAAAAAATGGAGCAACAGGGGCCAGTAGGTGCTGTAGTGATTAAAGTGCTGGAATCCCACATGGCCGACTATGGTTAGAGTCCTGGATCCAGCAGCTTGAATCACGCTGGGTGCGTGTGTGTGTGTGTGTGTGTGTGTGTGCGCCCAAAAATTCCAAGAGACGACCAGAGGGGGTAGTATGGCTATCCGCCCCCAGGCTGGGGGGGGGGGGTTACTTGCTTTCTCTATTTCTGTCTCACCAACAAGTACACATGCCCCATAGCAAAAATTACTTAAAAAAAAATGGAGTAATGGGGAATAAATAGCTAGTGTATCTTAGCACTCATTGCCTAAGTGTTTTTCCTTAAGACAAGTATCGTTCTTCAATATGCAGCATTTTATCACACAGAATAATTAAGAAGCATGTATTCAAGGATCAGGATTTAATAAATTAGTAATAAATCTCTCTTTTTTGACCAGTGGGCATATGCACTTGCCAGAGACAAAGAGGAAGAAGAGAAAGCACCCAACATGAGGAATGGTCACACTATGATCCCTTCTCCTCCATTTCTCCACCCTATTGGGATGTTGGGCATATACACACCCAGTGTGTTCTCAAGCTGCTGAGTCTAGGACCCAAACAGCATGGGCAGTCATATGGATCTGTATTCCTTAACTATCTTTAAAAAAAGAAACAAACTGGATAGCACGAAGAATATAAAGACTACAGGCTATTTGCTGCCACTGCCTTGAGTAACACTAAGAAGCCAGCAGTTTTACCCATAATTGCTTTTACACTAGTAATACAAGAATCAACTCAGTGAAATGACAAATAATGTCCTAATTATTACAAAAATTTTGTCTTTAGGGTTCTTGGGTCCCTTCCCCAGGGATTCACTGAACATACTTTGAGGACTGCTGCATTGTATCACAAAAATTGAAGAAACATCGAGGCCAGCAGGTGGCATGGTAGTTAAGGGTGCTGGACTCCCACATGGCTGACCACGGTTCGAGTCTTGGACCTAGTGGCTTGCTTCCTACCCGCCTCTGGTCCCTCTCTGATCAAATTAAAATAAATAAAGTTAAATAAAATAATTCTTAAAAAAAAACAAAGAAAGAAATTGAAGGAACATAATTTATTAGCTATGTGATCCTGGGAAATTCATTAAATTCTCTCTCTCTCTCTTTTTAGTTTGTTATAGGGTGTGTGAGCTTGCCAGGGAGAAAGACAGAAAGTGAGAAATCAATCCCTGAAAGGGATGGCCACTTTGCAATCCCTTCTCCTCCATTCTCCTCCTGGGATTCTGGGTACACTTGCACATGTGCCTAGTATGATTTTCAAACCATTGGGTCTAAGATTTGAATTGCATAGTCAGCCATGTGGGATCCAGCTGTCTTAACCTCCATGTCAAAGACTAACCCTTCATTAAACTCTTTCAATTGAGGTGTATTTAAAAAAAAAAAGTTCCCAGACTTGTTCATCAGGATTAAGAGATATAAAAACGAGGGCGAGCAGGTGGTGTGGTGGTTAAGGCACTGGGCTGCCAAACAGCCGATCACAGTTCAAGTCCTGGATCTTGTAGCTTGCTTTCTCACTTTCTATCTCTCTCTGGTAAGTGTATGTGCCCTACAGCAAATTAAATGTGTGTATGTGTGTGTATTAAATAAAATCAAATAATTATTTAAAAAGAGAAAAAATTTATTTAAATAATTACTTAATTTTATTTATTATTATTATCTTTTAATTTGGACAGAGAGGGAAAGTAAGCCACCAGGTCTGGGACTTGAACAGCAGTTGACCATGTGGAGTCCAGTGCCTTAACCACCATGCCACCTGCCAGCCTATAAAAATGTGTTGTTTACTGTGTAGCAACATAAAAATGTAAGCTCTAATTCAGACTTATAATGAATGATATCAGGGTTTCAGAGGATATCATTGATTTCATCCTGAACAGCCTATGGTGACCAAAGTGCAGGCCTTTTGCTTCTGTTTTTCTTTTTATAAAAATTCTATAGTTATTTATTCTGCTTTTCTTACTAGCAATCTTTATACTTCTACCTTTAGAGCCTATAATCATAAATGCAAATTTATGATTCATTGATCATAAATGTTGATGCCAGCCATACACATCTAACTTTTTAGCATATTCCTACCCATACCTGTCTAGAGTTTTCTTTTGAGTATGTCTGGGTATGTTCATTTGTTTCACTGGAATAATGCCTAGTTCATTTGTCTCTCCCTTTCCAAAACTGGCCTCCCCACTTCTACTTACTTAAATATCATCTCCATCCTTAAGAGTCCAATTAAGTTCATCTTTTCTGGCTACCTAAATAGGATAACCTTTCTGTTCTATATACCTGGCACTTAATGCCTAAGGTTACCAGGTATCTTCTTTTTGCTCACTCTGACTAGACTGTAATCTTTCTGAGGGTAAGTACATTTTACATTTTTCTTTTCTCTTATCAGCAACTATCAGCATAATGCATTGGGCCTGGCTAATGATCCCATGTGTATTCTACCAAACTAGCATCAATGAAGTACAGACCTTAAGAGTGATATAATGACCTAGACAACTAGGGTAGTTTAATCTGCTTTATAGACCTAAGATTGAGAACACCGAAGATCTCTTGTCATATACAGTTTCTAGACCAAGGTTTGTTTGTTTGTTTTCCCCATAAAGCTTACTAAAGTGACAGGACAAGGTAATCAATATCAGTTTAGAGTGTAATTACTCTTTGGGAAAAAGTTGTACTTCTCAGAGTGCCCAGGATGTGGCTCTCAGAGGAAAACAAACACGATACTAGATTTTTTAAAAAGAATTATTCATTTAACTTTGCTTATTATTGTTCTCAGTTTGGCCAGAGAGAGAGAGTGAGAAAGCAAGTTACCAGGTCCGGAACTCAAACTGTGGTCAGCCATGTGGGGGTCCCGTGATTTAACTACCATGCCACCTACTGGCTCCAGATACTAGATCTTAATAAATAGATTCTAGTCATAAAAATAACTTTTGTTCTTTTTAAAAAAATTATCAGAAATCATGAGCATTTTCCAGAAAGAAAAAGAAAGGGAGAAAAAAAGAGAAAGCATCCTCCAGTGGGCTTGCTCATGCAACTATCCTTTTTTTTTTTTTTTTCCATTTTCCCATTCAGTTACTCATTTTTCAAGCCATCAGGGCAGAGATTCAAACCACAGTAGGCCATGAAGAACCAGCTCTCTATGCACAGTGCTTAATATGCACTATGGGGCTGACACAAAATATTTGTTTCTTTATATAAGATAGTAAGTCTAAAAAATACCACCTATTTTAAAACAAAAGTACAGATAGTGCAAAAAATAGAAAATTAAAATGAGAGCTACTTGGACTGAAGCAAGTTAAAAAGCATTTAAGATGCAGAAAGGTGAGCTGCAGGTGGCACGGAGGTTAAGGCAGTTGGACGCACATTGTCAGCTTTGGGGTTTCAAGTCTTAGACACAGCAGCTTAAAAAAATGTCAGGCACATGTGTGTGCATGCCCAGAATCCTGAGAGGAGACTGAATGGCCAGCACCCCCCCTGGGGGGGTGGTAATTTCTCACCTTCCCTCCCCATCTCTGTTTCTGTGTCTGTCTCTCTCCAACAAGTGCACATGCCCTATAGCAAAAACTAAAAAAGAAAAGAAAAACTAGAAAGACAAAAATTATCACCAGTTAGGAGTTGAGGAGAAGGGATTGCAGCGGGGCCATCCCCCCTGAGGGGTGATTTCTCACTTTCCCTCTCTAGCTCTTTCTCTCTGACAAGAGCATGCACCATTTTTTTTTTTTTTTTTTTTTTTAAAAAGCTCTAGCTGCCATCTTGTATTTCTGTGTGTGTGTGTGTGTGCCTAACCTCAACTGGTCTGCCTCAAACCTCCTGAGTGTCAACCCTAGTCCCCCTGTGTAGCCTCTTTTCTGCTTTAACAAGATGAAAGAAACTATCATGAACCACGAAAAACTCACCAAACTGCAGGCCCAAGTGTACACTGGTGGGAAAGGAACTGTTCACAGAAAGAAGGTGGTGATTCATACTGGATTATTGGTAAAGTCATGACACATTTTTGCATAGAAAAACATATGATGACTTTCCCAACCACCTAACAGAACAGCTACAACAGATGATTGAAAACTTCAGTTTTCCTTAAAGAAGGTAAGGGTAACTAGTATCTCTGGTATTAAAGAGGTAAATATATTTGCAAACCAGGGAACAGTGAGCTACTTTAACAACCCTAAAGGTCAGGCATCTCTGGTGGTGAATACTTTCACCATTAGAGGCCATACTGAGACAAAACAGTTGACAGATAATGCTATCTGCCCAGCTTGGGGTGGATAATCTGACGAGTCTAAGGAAACTGGCTGAAGCTGTGCCCAAACAACCTGTGAATGAAAAACCACTATTTGCTACTGGAGAGGAAGATGATATAATGAAGCACCAGATCTTGTGAAGAATTTTGATGAGGCTTCCAAGAATGAGGCAAACTGAACTGAGTCAACTTCTGAAAGGGATAAAACTTGATGAAGTTACTGGGAGCTGCAACTTTATATTATGACTTCTTTAAAAAAAATTTTTTTAATGGATCTGATAAAATCTAGCTCTTCAATATTTTTAAGCCCAAGCCTCTTGGACACTGCAGCTCTTTTCAGTTTCTGCTTATATGTAGTTCATTCTTTGCAGCTAATAAAGGGGAAGAAGTCTGAGAATAAAGTTTGAAACAAAGGATAATAAAGTTCTTTGCCTAGTTTAAAAAAAAGAAAAGAAAAAGTAATAAAAAAAGAGTTTTAGCATTTACTGTTATTCAAAAAATCAAATTAGTTGGGCACAAACTAAAGTTAGAAATTTTGTATTAAAAAACCAACAGCAGCTGAAAGGTAGTTGTGTCAAGTGATAAAAAAAAGATCATAGACAGGACCAGCAGTTAGCATAATGGCTACATTGCTGGATTCCCATGTAGTCAACTATGGTTCAAGTCCCAGACCCGGTGGCTTAAACTCATGCTGGTGCGTGTGCGTGCGTGCCCAAGATCCTGAGAGGAAAATGGAGGATAAGGGATTGCAGTGTGGCCATCCCCTCTGAGGAGTGATTTCTCATTTTCTGTCTCTCTGGTGAGCACATGCGCCCTATAGCAAAAAAACCTCTCCCCCCCAAAATAAAAGATCATAGACTAGAACTGCTACTAGTGCAGCAGTTATGTCAGTTATGTTGTTGGACTCTGAACATGGTTGACTGTGGTTTGAGTCCCAGACCTGGTGCCTTGAAATTCACACTGGGTACCCAAAACCCCAAGGGGAGACTGGAGGAGAAGGGACTGTGGCATGGCCATCTCCCCTGGGGAGTGATTTCTTGTCTGTTTCACCTTGTCTCTCTAGTGAGTGCACATGTACTACAGCAAAAATCTCTCTTTAAAAAAAAAAAAAGATCATGGATTTTGGGTGTCAGCATAAGCTAGGGTCTAATACTGGTTTAGAAACTGTGTGAAATTAATAAAATCACATAATCCCTCCAGTCTTTAGAGTCCTTATCCATAAAATGGGGATATATTAATAGCTGCCTGGAAGAGTTCTTGAGAGAACTAGAAACAATATAGGCAGAGCCAGCCCTTTAGCACAGTGACTAAACACTATGTGGAGGGAACTGGATTCCATGTGGTCAAATGCAGTTTGAATCCTGGTCTAGTGGTTTGAAAAACGTGTCAGCATGTGTGTGCCTCTGCCCAGGATCCTGACAGGAAAGAAGAATGGAGAAAAGGGGATTGTGGTGTGATGACGGGGCCCTGCTGGGCCACTAGGGTGGCACTTTCCTTCCCTTCCTCCTCCTCTCTGGTACATGCAGTACCTTCTGGAATTAAATAAATAATAATACAGGGCAGTAAAAAGTACAGACTTTGAAGTCAGATGGGTCTGGGTTTGAAATGAGGTCTTAGGTTTCTCATTTATAGGATAGGTACAATACTACCTCCTCAGAGCTACAATACTACCTTCTAATGTCTATAAATGACTATTATATTTTTCAAAATAAATTGTAAAGAATTACATATTTTACTTTATTATTATTATTATTATTTCAGATTTGACCAGAGAGAGACAGAGAGGGAAAGTGAGAAAGCAAGCTGCCAGGTCCAGAACTCAAACCGTTGTCGGTTATGTGGGAGTCCAATGCTGTAGCCATCATGCCACCTGTGGGCCCCTCAAAATAAATTTTAAAAAATTCTCTATAGGGAAAAAAAATTTGTTATAGGTCATGTATGCTTGCTGAAAAGACAGACAGACACACACACACACACACATAGAGAGAGAGAGAGAGGAGAGAGAGAGAGAGAGAGAAAGTGAGAAAGTAACCCTCAGGGAGACAACCACATCACAATTCTCATTTTTAAAAAAATAATATTATTTACTTGATTTTACTTATTATTATTATTTCTCTTTTTAAAAGTTTGCTATAGGGCACACATGCCTGAGAGAGAGAGAGAGAGAGAGAGAGAGAGAGAGAGAGAGGAAGCGAGCAAACTAGAAAGCAAGTTGCCAGGTCTGGGAATTGAACCATGTCGGCCATGTTCAATGGGAGTCTAGCGCATTTACCACCACGCCATCTGTTGGCCCCACAATCCCTTCTCCTTTATTCTCTTGGGATTTGGGGCACCCATGCACATGTGCCTGGTGTGTTCTTCAAGCTGCTGGGCCCAGGATTCGAACCGTACAATTTACTATGTGGAAACCAGCTGCCTTAACCGCCACGCCACATGCTAGCCTGCCTATAAATTATTTTTAATAATATTTACAAGGTCTTAAAAGTACAACTAGTAAGTGCTCAACAAGTTGTTCCTACTAGATATAATACCTATAACACCTCACCTTGCATGGTGTCTACCATATTATACTTAATAAATGTTAACTATTAGGGCTAGCTAACAGATTAATTATTTCCCACAACTATCATTCATTTCAAGCCATTCTCTCTGTAGCTGTCTTGGCTTTAGAACTTTCACTGGGTTACAGACAAGAGAACTGATTTAATCATTTCTTCAAAGACATTATGAAAGTGTGAAGAATAAGAAACTGTAACAACTATTTCATGGAACTGCCTAATAGTTAAGGGTGTTGGATCCTACATAACCAACTACACAGTTTGAAACCCAGCCCCAGTGGCCTGGAAAACACTCCAGATGCAAATGTATACATGCCCCAAATCCCAACAGGATAGAGAAACGGAGTAGGAATGGTGGTGTGACCATGCCCCCACTGGGAGGTGCTTTCTCCCTTTCTGCCTCTTTCTTTCTCTCTCCTCCCCCACCCCGCTGCCAAGTGTACATGCTAGTTGATAAATTTTTTTAAAAAGTCAACTATTATAATTATCTCTTAGAATGATGATTATAAACTTTAAAGTGTGATTTTTACACCGTTACACCCAATCTAAGCATGACTAACCATCAGAGATTAATGATACTTCATTAATTATTTCAACTACAAATTTTTGGGGACAATTAAGGGAGTAGAAGTAAAAGTAGTATAAAATGCTCACAAACAGAAGACCCAGGAACAAGGTATTACTAGGTGGGAGATATGTAAATCTGTATTAGGCCTATCAACTATTCACTTTGTAAATGCACCATCTTTAAATTATATGCTTATTTGTTAACACAAGGCATTTATTATTTACTTTTTTGCCAAGAGCAAAGTCAAACAGATTAATTATTTCCCACAACTATCATTCATTTCAAGCCATTCTCTCTGCAGCTGTCTTGGCTTTAGAATTTTCACTGGGTTACAGACAGAGAACTGATTAATCATTTCTTCAAAGACATTATTAAAGTGTAAAGAGTAAGAAACTGTAACAACTATTTCATGGAACTGGAGCTGCTTCACCCTAGTTCCTAGAAAACCACTTAGCTAATTGTTTATTTTTTCTTTTTTTCCTGAAAAGGTGTTATGCATACACAGCATTAAAAAGGGGGGAGTGTAATTCAGGATACAAAAAAGAATTCAATTAAAAGTCTCTCTAATACATAGAAGGAACCACCCTTTACAGTTCCTTGTTTTGGGGCTGGCAGGTGGCATGGTGGTTGAGGTGCTAGACTCTCACATGGCCAACTGCAGTTTGAGTCTAGGATCTGGTGGCCTGCTTTCTCACTTCCTCTGTTTCTCTAGTCTCTCTCTGGTCGAATTAAAGAAAAACAATAAATAAAAGAAATTCTTAAAAAAAAAAGTTCCTTATTATTTTTTGTATGCTTATAAACTAGCTTAAGCCTAATTAATACCAATGACTGTAACAGACTGCTACATTTGAAAAACTTCATAGCCAAAGCAAAACGGACATCCAAAACTTTCCATAATGAACCAGGCAATGGCAAAGCAGTAATACAACTGGATCCACATGGGAAGGAGCCATGTTCATGTCCTGGGTACTGCCTCTACAAGTCGAGTGCACACAATCTAGGCTGGCTGGGGGTGGACTGCAGTGTGAAGACTCTTTTAGGAGTGCCTACTGCTCTCTCTCTCGGTCTCTTTATCTTTTTTTTTTTTTTAAATAATTATTTATTTTATTTATTTATTCATTTATTTTTTAATTTTACCAGAGTGAGACAGAGGGTGAGAGTGAGCGAGAGAGAGAGGAACTGAGAAAGCAAGCCACTAGATTCAGGACTTGAATCCTGATCGGCCATGTGGGAGTGTCCAGTGCCTTAACCATCACGCCACCTGCTGGTCCCCTCTCGGTCTCTTTCTTATAGAAGAAAAAAATAAACTCTAAGAAAACTTCAAAAAAAAAATAACCTTGGGTATGGAACACTTTCTTTGGTTAAATAAAGTTGAACTGGTCCCATCACAATAAAGATCTATTTTAACATTTAAACCACTGGACAATTTTGCTCAGTTTTTTATGCTAGTGGTTAACAAGGTTAACACAATGTTGTTTTTGAGTAAGAGATATGTTATATCCCTGGAACCTTACTCATACAAAAGATGTTCAATTTATGAATAAATTGTTTTGAATATAATTAGTATTTAATAATGCCACAGCAATGTGTAAAATATTTGATGATATATCCTTCCTTAGAAGAACAGAAAACAATTTATTTAAATATCAACACCCTTCTATGATTCATTTAGATTTCCAGTTTTCCTTAAATGGGGAGTATATATAAACTCTTGTGAAAGAAAAAAGCATTATTTTTATGTGTCACTCTATTAAAAACCTTGCATATAATTTCTTATGTTCCCAAGCTTACCTTTTCATTTTTCTTGTCTGTCTCTGGTGGCTGCTTTGCTGTTACACTTCGAGGCGTTCGGACTTCATCTTCAGCCACTTCAACAGTTCGCCCATTTGGCTACACAGGCAGCAAAAAAAATCTCATTACCAAACTGCTGAGCAGACCCAACCAAAGATGCATACTCAGTAAACTGTATTTACTAAAATCAGAGTCTACCCAACTTAGATTCAAAAGTTGTTTTTTTTTTTTTTTTTTTTTGGTCCACGGCTGGACCTATAGCCTAGTGGGTAAAGAGGTGGGGGCAGATCCCACATGGCTGAAAGTGGTTCAAGTCCCAGCCCTGGTGGTTTGAAAACCATGCTGGGTGTGTGTGAATGCATGTCCAAAATCCTGAATAGTTTGGAGAAATTGAGAAGGAACTGTGGTGTAATCATGCCTCATTGGGGGGTACTTTCTTCCCCCATCTCTACAACTCTCTGGCAAGTGCATGTGCCCTCTGGTAATTTAAACAAAAAGGGGGGAGGGGGGCAGCAGGTAGTGTAGTGGTTAAGGTGCTGAATTCCCATGGGCCATCCGTGGTTCAAGTCTTGGACCTGGCGTCTTGAAAATCACACTGGGCACATGTGTGTGCATGCCCAAAATCTCAGGAGGAGAATGGAAGAGAAAGAATTGAGGTGTGGCCATTGCCTCCCCCCAGGGGGGTTACTTATCACTTTCCCTCTCACTGTCTCTCTCTCTCTCTCTGACAAATACAAATGCCTTATGGCAAAAACCTTAAAAAATAAACTCCTTGAAAAAAAAAGAAAAAAGATATTTGTCAGTATGTAATCTAAGACTTGATGGACTATTGTCTCTAGCAACAATGTTTTATAGTATAAGTATAATGAGCTAATAAAATTCTGTACCAGAAATTATCTCATCCCACCCAGATATAACTCCTTCAAACAAAAATAATAAAATGGAGATATTAAAAGGAGAACCAAGTTGTATTTGCACTTTGACCACCAATTAGCTGTGTAATATCAGAACATTTCATTTACTACTTTTTATTTCCCTTTCTTCTCTGCCATGGGGCGTATGTACCACCAGAGAAACAGAGAGGGAGAGAGAAAGTACCCACAACACGGCATGGTGGTACCACAATCACTTCTCTATTCTCCATCCTGTTGGGATTTTGGGCATCCATAAACATGTGCCCAGTGTTTTTCAAGCTGCTGGAGCTGTAACTCAAACCCTGTGGTTGCTACATCGGATCTAGCTGCCTTAATCACTAAGCTATGGCTGGCCTTCATTTACAATATCTGACTCTTTTTATCTACATTTGTAAAATGATAGTCTATTCAAAAGTCAGCAAACTTCCTGTAAAGGGCTAGATAGAAAATATTTTACAGCTGGCCCCATAGCCAGAAGAGTCCACATGGCTGACTCTGGTTTGAATTCTGTCTCCCCCACCTTGGAGAATATGCTGGATACATGTATATGTGTGCCCAAGATCCTGATGAGATGAAGAAATGGAGAAGGAACTGCAGTATGACTGTGTTCCACTTGGGGGGTGCTTCCTTCCCACCCCCTCCCTGTGTCTGGCACACACACACAAGCTCTGGCAATTTAAATGAACAAAAAAAAAAATTTATGGTTTTGGGGCTGTATACTCTCTGTTGCCAACTACCTAACTCTCACTGCAACACAAAAGCAGGCACAGATAATACATAATCAAATGAATATTAGGTAATCGCAATGTCCTCTCTAACTGCATAATTTCATGGCTCTACTGTTCTGAGATTTAAAAAGGACTTTACTGGGACCAGCAGATGGCGAAATAATTACATCTCTGGACTCCTATGCAGGTGACCATAGTTTGAGTCCAAGACCTAGCAGCTTAAACTCATGCAGGGTGTGTGTGCATGTGTGCCCAAAATCCCAAGATGAGAAAGGAGTAGAAGGGACTGCAGCGTGGCCATCCCTCTGAAAGGTGATTTCTTGCTTTCTGTCTCTCTGGCGAATGCAGGCACTCCATAGCAAAAATTTTTCTTAAAAAAAAAAAAAAGAATTTGGGACCAGTGGTTGGCATAATGGCTATGTCACTAGACTCCCATGTAGTCAACTGTGGTTTGAGTCCCAGCCCCGGTGGCTTAAACTCATGCCGGGCGTGTGTGCGTGCGTGCCCAGGATCCCGAGAGGAGAATGGAGGAGAAGGGACTGTGGTGTGGCCATCCCCCGGGGGGGTGATTTCTCACTTTCCATCTCTCTCTCTTTTTCTGGCGATCGCACATGCCCTATAGCAAAAGCCTCTAAAAAAAAAAAAAAAAAAGAGAGAACTTTATTGACCCACTGCCACAACTTTAAACAGTTACCTTGACTTTCCTAACATTCCTAAAAGAAAATGATACATAGCATTTATAGGTACTCATAAGTATAATCAACTGGCTTTTACTCAGTCCCTTCCACTCTTTTTTTTTTTTCCTAAGTAAACATTGCTGAGCCTCAAAACTAAAACTGTATGTAGATAAAGGAGTTTAAAGAATAAGGCATGGCATATATATATTCTGACCTTTCTAGATTCCACCACCTTTCACTTGTGTATTCCTCTCAAATTAAATACCATAGTTTGTAAATCAGTATATCAGTTTCCATGGCTTTATTTCTAATACTTTCAGGATAGATTCCTACTAGACTATGCATTATAGTAGAGCTATATGCAAAACCATATGAGGCCCAGTCTAGTAGTTCAGTCAGTAGCAAACTGAACTGCAGTGCTGGAAGCCACCTGGCTGACTGTGTTCAGATCCCTCAGCTTGAACATGCTATGCAGGGTCCATACATAGGTGACCAATATCCTGACATGTTGGAGGACTGGGGAAAAGGACTGCAGCACGACTAGACCCTGCTGAGGTACTTCTTTCTCATGCACATATGCTTGTTATCATGCATAAAATAAACTTTAAAAATGAATATTAATTTTATGACTTCACCTGCATTTGTTAAAAATATTCAAGAACATTCTGTTGAAAAAAGAAGCAATTTTTTTCTTTTTTGTTGTTTTTGTATTTGATTTTTTCCGATAGGGCATGAGGGCTTGCCAGAGACAGAGAGAGAGAGAAAGTGAGAAATTATGTTGTAATCTCTCCTCTTCAGTCTTCTTTTGGAATTTTGGGCACATAAGCACATGCACCTGGCGTGATTTTCAAGCCGGTGGGCCTGTGACTTGAATCATGAAATCAGTCACGTGGGGTCCAGCACCTTAACCTCCATGCTACTTCCTAGCTCAAGAGACCATTTATATTCTAAAACCCAGACTTTCCAAAGATTGGTGACAGAAAACCAAAACAAATTGCTGCCTTTTAGTTGACTAAATATCTAGTTACTCCAAATTTAAGCTGTTGGGTCTTAAGCAACTTGAAGTTAGATAGCTAATGCCAAAACTAGGTTTCCTCACTCTTGATTCAGTTTCCTTTCTTTTGTGTGGTTTTGCCACTTGAGTGTTGTCTCCTTCTTTTTTCATTTTTTTCCCACTACAGTTTATTTCTTCTATGAGAGAAAGAAAGGCAAATGAACCCTAACTGGGTCCCTATGCTGTGAGCTCATGCCCAGCCTCAGCCGGCCAGAATCACAGGCACATACGTGCCTGCACTTGGCATATACAGAGGATATCAAGAAACAAACTGATACCCTTCCACACAGCCTCCTCAGTATCCAAGGGCATCATGTTACCACTGTACCATTGCAGCTGGCCAATGTTGTCTTGTCTAATCTTCCTGTATATTAGTGCATGGAGAAAGTCAGAAACCTCTCAGAAAGTAATGTGGACTTAGGGCAGTTATCTACTTCTACTTCAGGAACAACCTAAAACTTTGTTAAGGCCAGTCAGGTGACATGGCATTTGGGGCAGCTGGATCCCACAGGGCAGACTGCAAGAGTTCAAGTCCTGGACCCAGAAGCTTGAAGGACATGTCAGGCCCATGTGCATGTGTGCCCAAAACCTCAAGAGGAAAATGGCAGAAAAGACACTGTGGTGTGACCATCCCCCATAGAGTCCTTTCTCTCTTTCTTTCTCTCACTCTGTCTCTGGCAAGTGCACATGCCCTAAACAAGCAAACAAAACTTTGTTTAATCCTACTTTCCAAAATCATAATGTTTCATGTCTATTTTTCATATGCTGTTTCTTAGTTCATACTATCCTTTCTAGCTAGACTTAACCTTTTCTGATTTCCTGTGGTTAGCCTTCTCTTTCTTTTTTTTAATTGCCAGAGGGTGCTACAATTCTCCAGAGGAAGACAGACAGGGAGGAGGCACACCACCAAGAGGATATGGTCATGTTACAATCTCTTCTCCTCTATCTCTCCAGCCTACAGGGATTTGGGGGGCATGCACACACATGCACCTTGTGTGTTTTTCAAACCAATGGGGTTGGGATTCAAACCAAGGTTAGCCATGTGGGATCCAACTCCTTCAACCATTAGGCTATAAGACCAGTCCCAGTTAGCCTCATCTTTCTATGTAACTCTTACACCAAGTGAATGATCTTGCAGCTCCAATTCCACAGTCTCTTATATTGTCAAATGATAGCTCACAAGGCTTACATCTGTAAACTTCATTTAGCTAATCCTTTCAGGGAACTTTGCACACAGTTACTTATATACCACCTTCATTTTACTTAACACTGATTCATTTAAATTCATTTACTAGATGTTGGAAGATGAGAAATGAATTGTCAAAATTGTCTTAAAAACACTAAAAAAGTTTAATGCCTTTTTTCTTTTTTTTGGGGGGGGAGAGGTTTTTGCTATAGGGCATGTGCACTAGCCAGCCAGCCCGAGACAGAAAGCGAGAAATCACCCCCCAAGGGGGGATGGCCACTCCGCAATCCCTTCTCCATTCTCCTCTTGGGATCTTGGGCGCACACGTGCCCGGCGTGAATTTAAGCCACTGGGTCCGGGACTTGAACCGCAGCCGACTACATGGGAGTCCAGCGACATGGCCATTACACTAACTGCTGGTCCCATTTTTTTTTTCTTTCTTTCTTTCTTTTTTTTTTTTTTTGGAGAGGTTTTTTTGCTATAGGGTGTGTGTGCTCGCCAGACAGACAGACAGAAAGCAAGAAAAAAAGTTTAATGCCTTTGAAAGCCAATACAAACATGTTGATGTAGACTTTCAAATAAAAGATGTAACAAGCTTTCCTTTCAAACAAATACCAAGTTTGACATCCTCAGTGATCAACTGTGTTCCCAGACTTCGGAACACTCCGTTTCCATTCCTAAGGTCTGAAATAAGCAGAAAGCCAAAGGTGTTCATATGCTTCTACCTGTGCCAATTTTATTTCCTTCTTTGCAACGTCAACCTATGCAAAAGCTGTAACAGCAGCTGTTCTGATGCAGATTTCCCAATTTTCCACTAAACTCTTGGGGTTTATATAACTTATATCACCACTGGGATTCCAGAAGTCAATGACAATTCCCCCCCCCCCCCACACACACACACCCTTCAAAACAATAAGCCTCCTACTTTGAGTAGGATTCTTGGGTAGCAGAAAAAAAGGATATCCGACAGTGGCTCTTTTATCAAACAGTGGCATCAATCTATCCTTTTATTCTGCCACTAGCTGGTCAAGAAGACCTTGGCCTGCTCGCTTCAGTAACACATATACTAAAACTAGAATGATGGGAGATTAGCATGGCACCTATGCAAAGAAAACACGAAACCTTTCATATTTTATTTGAATGGTCACAACACAAACTGATGATAAATGCTGAGAGGATACACACACACACAACCACACACACACCTATCAACTGCCCTGTTTTGTACTCATATATTGAAAAATCACATTGTACCCCAAAAATATGTACAACTATCACATATTAATTAGAAAGTTATTAATGTTTTAAAAAGGTGGCAGCAGCCTTGTCCTAGAAAATCATTAGCCACATTTAAATGAGCAATTCCCTATATGGGAGCATATTACACAGATCTGCTTACGTGAAAAGTCACTAACGGCAAATCAACACAAATCCTATGTATTTGTCCTTGGAACTATCAATGGCTTTTATATGAGTTTTCCCTGATTATAGAGCTTTAATACATATGGTGAATTCTTACAGATTATCAATTATATGGGCCTCTAACTATACTCCAGCTTTAAATTCTCTGGAGAACTTCGAGGTGTACCCTTGGGGCCAATCAAAATTAATTTCATACACAGCATACAATCTGTTTTTTAATTTAAGCCAAACATATCTTCCAAATATGATAAGTATCAACCAATAATAGAAAAACAATATAATCACTTAAACAGACAAACTACTTGTAGAAATCTCCAAGTCTAGGGTGCTAGCAGGTGGCTTAGTGGTTAAGGCACCGGACACTCCCATATGGCTGACCAAGGTTTGAGTCCTGGACCTGGTGGCTTACTTTCTCACTTTCTCTCCCCCTCTGTCTCTCTCTGGTCAAATTTAAAAAATAAGTGAATGAGTAAATAAAATAAATAATTCTTAAAAGAAAAAAAAAAGAAATCGCCATGTCTACCTACCTTATTGTTAAAATCTACCAAAATGGCCACCTTAGAGCCTCTTTTTAAATGCACACATGTAAAAACTATGTGTGCATTGGCAGGGGTGGTAATAATTAGGGCAAAGATATGACAACCAGGAGAATAGAATGGAAGATGAGGTCACACAGCAGAATAAAAGCTTATTTCATGACTCCTAATTTTTTTAAGAATTATTTAATTTTATTTATTATTATTATTATTGTTTTTTCAATTTCCTACAGGACACATGCGCTCACGAGACAGAGAGACAGAGAGAGAGAGCAAGAGAGAGAGAGACCAAGTCACCAGATCCAGGATTAGAATGGCAGCCGGCCACGTGGGAGTTCGGCACCTAACCACCATGCCACTTCCTGGCCCCTATGACTCCTGATTTTAAGGAAATAAAACTGTTCTTGTTGGGGACCAACAGTTGGCGTAATGGCTATGTCGCTGGACTTCCATGTAGTCAACCACCATTCGAGTCCCGGACCCGGTGGCTTAAACTCATGACGGGCACATTTTGTGTGCCTGTCCAGGATCCCAAGAGGAGAATGGAGGAGAAGGGATTGCGGAGTGGCCATTCCCCCGGGGGGTGATTTCTCACTCTCTGTCTCTCTGTCTTTCTGGCACGTGCACGCGTCCTATAGCAAAAACCTCTCAAAAAAAAAAAAAATTGTTCTGGTTGGTCAATTTTTAATTTATTAATTTCATACAATTTCATAAATGCTTATTAAGGACTTAAGCACTAGGCACTGAGCTAATGACTGTGGGAGCAAGGACACATGAACAAAACCTGCTTTAAGGAGTTTTAAAATTCAGAATAAGAAAGTATACTTAATAATAGACTTCTACTTCACCTGAGCAGTCTTTACTTGTTAAACTGATTCTAAACTGCAAAAGAAACTACTGGGTTGTTGGGAAAGTTATGTCACATTTTGCACAGAAAAAAAAAAAAACAAAGAAAAATATGTCATGACTATCCTGACAACCTAATATCTGAGGTAAACATATACAGAGTGTGCCTAATCCCAAACTCCAAAATCCAGAACATTCTGAACACCAACATGACGTCACAAATGGAAAACTTCATGTTTGACCCTCAAGTGACAGGTCACAGTCAAAATGCTCCAATACGAAAATGTTGCATAAAATTACCTATAAGCTATATGTGTAAGGTATACCATGTATGAATTTCGTGTTTAGACTTGGGTCCCATCTCAAACGATATCTCCTTACGTATATGCAAATACTGCAAAATCTGAAAACAAAACAAAAAAACACTTCTGGTCTCAAGTACTTTGGAATACTCAACCTGTATAATGTTTAGAATTTGACTTCCAAAATAAAACCACTGAGAACTCTATTTTCACTGTTATATAAATTTTGGGGGGCATGAAATGTAAAGATCATGACTTCAAATTACTGGGAAACTTAGGTTTAGAAATCAGAATCTACCAACTACCAAAAAGTAGAATATGGAAAGACCATAGGCTTTGGAATTAGACAAACCTGAGATTAAGGCCCAATTTCTCTCTCTCTCTCTCTCTCTCTCTCTCTCTCTCTGTGTATATGTGTGTGTGTGTGTGTGGCTGGGGTACTGAACTCCCACATGGCCAACAGTGTTTTGTGTCCCAGACCTAGCAGCTTGCTTTCTTACTCTCCCTTTCTCTCTTTCTCTGTCTCTCTCTGGTCAAATTGAAGAGTGCTGATAATGAATAAAATTAAATAATTCTTGAAGGAAAATAAAAAAGAAACAGTGTTTTCTCTTCTAATATCCTTTTCTCTCCAGTAGTATGCTGGCCCATAATCTATTCTCACATTCAAGCACTGAAGTCATTTTTCATCCTAAACATGCTCAAAATAAATGTTAATTTCTGGTAATCAAAAGTGCTTGGACAGGGGACCAGCAGTTGGTGTAATGGCTATGTCACTGGACTCCCATGTAGCCGACCGCAGTTTGAGTCTTGGACCCAGTGTCTTAAATTCATTCCAGGCGTGTGTGCGTGCATGCCCAAGATCCCGAGAGGAGAATGGAGAAGGGATTGTGGCGTGGCCATCCCCTCTGGGGGGATGATTTCTGTCTTTCTGTCTGACGAGCACACGCACCCTATAGCAAAAACCTCCCCCCCCCCAAAAAAAAAAAAAAGTGCTTGGATAGGACCAGCAGATGCTGTAATGGTTATATCACTGTACTCCCACTTAGTCAATGTGGTTCAAATCCTGGACCTGGCAGCTTGACACTCACACCAGGCATGTGTGCATGCATGCTGAAAATCCCAAGAGGAGAATAGAGGAGAAAGGGTTGTAGTATGGCCATCCACCCTGGGGGATGATTTCTCACTTTATGTTTCTGTCTCTTCGGTAAGCACACGCATGCTACAGCAAAAATTTCTCTCTTAAAAAAAAATTTTAAAAAGTACCTGGACAGGGCTCGTTCATGGTCTAGTGGTTATGTGAGCTGAATCCCACATGGTTCAAGTCCTGGACCCAGAGGCTTGAAAAATCCATTATGCATGTATGCTTGTGTGCCCCAAATCTCCGAAGTAGATACCAATGGAGGAGAAGGAATTGTGGCATGACTATTGTCTATGGGGGAGGGGTTTCTCTCTCTCTCTCTCTCCAGTGAGTACATGTACCCTCTGGTAAATTAAAAAAAAAAAAAAAAAAAAGAAAGAAGAAAAAGTGCCTGGCCATGCACCTAAAGTAGGCCCAACGATTCAGTCACAAATTCTTTTGGGATGTCAATAGATTACAAATAATAAATAAACATATCCTCTAAGAGGCTAAAAGGGATCCAGGGTTGCTCTAGAGATAGCACTGTGACATTATCTTAAAAAAAAAAAATCTACTTAGTTTTACTGTGTACTAGAAAATGACATAGTATCTACTTGTGTTCATTCACTCAATACTCAATAAATAAATACAACAGAGTAATATGGAAAACTATTACAACTTGCAACAAAGATAACCCTTGCCTTCAAGAAGCTTAGAACCTAGCAAAGACAGGTACACACTAGTAAATATTAAAATGTAAGACAAAGGTATGCTCTTCTTTCCCTCTCTTAAAGGAAAGATTATAGGTACTGAAGGCATGTTGAGAATGGGTTGAAATCCTAACTGTGCATCCCCCTCGACAAGTTACTAAAAATGATTAATAATGATAAATAAAATAATTACTAAGAAAGTAGTAAAGTAACATAGGAGACATAAGTATTCACACTATGTCCACCATATAATGATAAAAAACAAGACAGCATGGAAATTCAGAAGAGACATCATCTGTAGCTAACAGATTAGAGCATAAGACAGCCTAATAATAACTATAATTTCTGGGTACTTCCCACATGTCAGGTACCTGTTAAACACTTTTTTATGCATTATTTCACTTAATGAACAAGACCTAGTCTTCATCAGTTTCTTGGTTTTTATTCAAAGGGTTCTGATATAAATTCAACGTAAAATAATTTGTCAGTTCATTCGAAAGCACGAATTGCATTTATCTCCCTGACAAATGCACATGTATCAACTACATAAGCTAAACATATCCCTAAACTATAATTAGACAATGCAATTTACCTACTTATTTTTAAATCAACCTAAATTTTAAATTCTTAATAACTGAGAGAAGAATCTTACAAATATGACCTACATCTTGAATTGCAAAATCTTGCTATATACCCTTGAGATATTTCATTTAGTGGTAAAGATCCTTATGCTTTCTTGTCAGCTAGCCAAAATTTCAACTTTTTTCTGGGATTCCAAAGTATCTCATCGTTAACGGCATCAGGGATGTTCAGGGCAACTTTTATGGCATAAAGAGATGACAATATCTGTTGCATGGACAAATCTTGCTGAGAATGATTTCTGAAAAACAAAATACAAGCATTGGTCTTTCAGGTTTTGTTTCTGAAGGGCACTGAGATAAAAACTACAGGTGATGCCGTTTAATACAGAATATCCATGCACTTTCTTCTCAGATATGATGGATAACTTCTGGAAGCCTGGCATTCTGGGAAATACTTGAAAACTACTAGCACAATGGGAGAGAAAAGAGAATAAAATTAAAACTAATAAAATAACACCAACTCTTGAATTTCTTGAATTTGCTTGAATAACAACCATTCAATAATGCAAAAAAACAAAAACAAAAACAAAACAAAAAAAACCCCAAAACAAAATAACAAAACCAAAAAAACCTCAAGCAAAAACCAACAAACATGAGTGTTCAGAGGGTTTATTACTACTCTTGGTATCTAAGATAAATAAAATAAGTAAAACTATTAAAGGTCTTTTCTCTCAGAACTTTTATGTAAGGCCTCTGGCAGAAATGAAAAGATGAAAAAGTGGGACCAGCAGATGGCATAATGGTTATGTTGCTGAACTCCCATATAGTCGACAGTGGTTCATGTCCCAGACCCAGCAGCTTAAAACTCGTGCTGGGTGCATGTGCGTGTGTGCTCAAGAGAGAAGAGTGGAGGAGAAGAGGTTGTGGTATGGCCATCCCCCTTGGGGGGGTGATTTCTTGCTTTGCGTCTCTGTCTCTGTCTCTCCAGTGAGTGCACATGTCCTTTAGCAAACAATCTCTCTTAAAAAGAAAAAGGAAAAGATAATAAAAGAGGATAAAGGTCTGTCACATAACCAAATAAATGGAGCCAAAATTCTGGAGATTTTATAAAGTCATTATCATTTTCGGCAGAAACTTCTAACTCTAAAAGCAAAATTTAAAAGCAATAAAGAAAAATGTACCTCACTGGGAACATTGGATATGTTCTCTGAATGCAATTTAGTATTGTAAAACATAATATTAACATCAGAAATATATAGTAGAAATAACAGAATTCTTACACTAGAAATTAGAAAATGTTTTGCCTTTTAAATTTCTTTGTTCTATAACCTTGAATAAGTCACTCAATCTCTCTGAAACTCAAGATTCCTGTCACTTGGAATTAAAAAAAAAAATTTTTTTAATTACCATAAGGCACGTGTTGAAAACAGACAGACAAAAAGAAAAAGAGAAATGATCCCCTAACAGGGATGCCATGACATAGTTTCTCCTTCTATGCTCTTCTCTAGGGATTTTTGGGTATGTATGCATACGTGCCTGGTATGTTTTTCAAGCCACTGTGTCTGGGACTTGAACCACAAGGTTGGCCGCATGTGATCTGGCTGCCTTAACCTCACTTAGAATTTTTAATCAAATGATTATGCCTTTAAGCATTAAAACTAAGAGGAATAGGGAACCAGCAGTTAGCGTAATGGCTATGTCGCTGGACTCCCACGTAGTTGACCGCAGTTCTCGTCCCGGACCCGGCGGCTTAGAACTCACGCCGGGCACGTGTGCGTGCATGCCCCCAAGATCCCGAGAGGAGAATGGAGGAGAAGGGATTGCAGCGTGGCCATCCCCCCTGGGGGGTGATTTCCTGCTTTCTATCTCTCTGTCTCTCTCTGTCTGTCTGGCGAGCGCACGCGCCCTATAGCAAAAACCTCTCCAAAAAAAGAAAAAAAAAAAAAAAAAAAAAAAAACTAAGAGGAATAGTAACAAAAGTAAAAAAGAAAATCTTACAGGTGTTAAGTGATAGGATATACTATTAATATTACCAGCAAAACCACAACCTAAGTATAAAAAGCACAATTTGATTGGGAATACATCAACAGACATCTAGCTCAATAACAGATTATCAAGTTAAAATTAGAAATGTCCTTTAAGACACTTCATTAAACCTTAAATGCAGTAATTACCAAAGGCTTTTATGTGCCAAGTATTGCTTCCCAGTAGCTTAATCTAGTAGAGGGAAAAGATCCCCAAAAATAAATGGATCAGGAAATACTGATAATTTACAAACTGTGATAACTATTATGAAGGAAATACATAAAAGGCTCAGGAAAAACAGAAAGGGGTATCTATTTCAAGTACAGCAGTGAGGAAAGGATATTCCAGGAAGGCAACTTTTTAAAAAAGTTTATTTCATAAGAGAGAGAAAGAGGGACAGGGACCCCCATAGGATTTCACCATGCCGCTCTCCTCCCCTCAGACTTGCAGTCAGTCAGGATCACAGGCGTGCCTGCAGGTACACCTCACATGATCAGGTAGACCTGTGACCCAAGCCTGGGGCATTCCCACATATGTGTCCACTGTCACACTGTGGCTGCGCCTGGGAAGGCAACTTTTTAAGATACCATGTAGGGGCCAGCAGGTAGTGTGGTGGTTGAGGTGCTGGAATCCCACATGGCTGAAAGCAGTTTGAGTCCCAGACCTTGTAGCCGGCTTTCGTACTTTCCCTTTTTCTCTCTGGTGAATGCATGTGCCCTATAGCAAATTTTAACAATAATAATAAATAAAATTAAATAATTCTTTTAAAAAATTATTTTTATTTTAACTTTATTTTATTTATTTTTATTCATTTCATTTTAATTTGACCAGCGAGGGACAGAATGAGAGAGAGAGAGAGAGAGAGAGAGAGAAAACCACCAGGTCTAGGACTCGAACTGCAGTCCATCATGTGGGAGTCCAATGCCCCTAACCACCATGCTACCTGCCACCTCACCCCCCCAAATTAAATAATTCTTTAAAAAAAAAAAGATATGATGTAAAGGCTGATGAGAATAACAAAGAGAAGATCATTCCAGATGTGTTAATAATAGCTCTTGTAAAGGCACTGGGTTGTGGAAAAAGTTTGAAGAACTGAGAAAAGGTCATTGTAGTTAAAAGTAGCAAATGAGAGGAAACTAACTAAAAAATCAGCTTAGCAGAAAAGCAGGTGTGGTGCTATATAGCCCAAAGAAAGAGGTTTAGATTTTAAATGCAAAAGCTACTGAAGTGTTGGTTTTAGGCAGGAAGGGGATTTGCTTTTAAAAAGACTCCTTACTTCCAGGACACTAAAGAAGGACTGACAGCAGTTAGGGAGGCTACTGCTGCAGTTCAGGTGAGCTAAGGACACAGGAGAATGAGAACAGCCGGATTAATATATTTTGGAGATAAAAACTGATAGTACTTTGCTGATGGATGAGATAGGAGGTGAGAAAGATATGAGGAAGGAAAAGGTTAGAATCAAGGATGATTTTTAGATTTTTGCTGGAATAACTGAATAGAGGGTAATGTATCATTTACAGAACTGGGGAAGACTGTGAGAAGGCACAGAATTATGAGTTTTATTAGGAAGATGTTAAAGTTTGAGATACATTCTTTTTTTTTCTTTTTCTTTTTTTGGAGAGGTTTTTTTGCTATAGGGTGCATGCACTCGCCAGACAGAGAGAGACAGAGAGACAGAAAGCGAGAAATCACCCCCCAGGGGGGATGGCCATGCCGCAATCCCTTCTCCTCCATTCTCCTCTCGGGATCTTGGGCATGCACGCACATGTGCCCGGCGTGAGTTTTAAGCCACAGGGTCCGGGACGTGAACCACGGTCGACTACATGGGAGTCCAGTGACATAGCCATTACACTAACTGCTGGTCCCTGGAGATACATTCTTTCAATTGGAGAAATCAAGTATACACCTTAAACATGATGTTCTGGAGATAAGAATGGTCCAGATCCAGGATAATACACAGGTGATCTCCATTTTTTATGAATTCTGTATTGGTAAATTTACCTATTCAGTAAAATCTATAACCACAAAATTAATACTCAAGGTATTTGGGGTTTATCTGGAGACATGCATGTACAGAGCATCTGAGTCACCCTATATGTATACTCCCGTTGAAGTCGAGGCAACACTACATCCTTATTATAGCTCTTATGTATACAAACGGCCTTTAGGAGGTCTATTTAGCACTGCATATTTTGCATTTGTGCTTTTTGTTGGTGATTTTGCTGTTTAACATGGCCCCCAACTATAGAGCTGGAGTGTAGTGTTTCTTTTTTTCTTTTCTTTCTTTTTTTTTTTTGAGAGTTTTTTCCTAT
Organism: Tupaia tana; assembly: GCA_026018925.1. Lineage (NCBI taxonomy): Eukaryota > Metazoa > Chordata > Mammalia > Scandentia > Tupaiidae > Tupaia > Tupaia tana. The sequence goes on along the minus strand of JAKSZU010000008.1, from coordinate 52,456,896 downwards.
AGCACACGTGTGCTTGCCAGAAAGACAGAGAGAGATGGAGAGACAGAAAGCAAGAAATAACCCTCCAGAAAGGAGGGCCACACCACTATCCCTTCTCCCTTGAGGACCAGCAGTTAGTGTAATGGCTATATTGCTGGACTGCCATGCAGTCGACTGCGGTTCGAGTCCCAGACTCAGTGGCTTACGCTCATGCCAAGCATGTGTACATGCATGCCTAAGATCTCGAGAGATTGGAGGAGAAGGGATTGCAGCGTGGCTATCCTCCCGGGGGCTGATTTCTCGCTTTCTATCTTTGTCTCTGTCTTTGGGGCGAGCACACACACCCTATAGCAAAAACCTCTCCAAAAAATTTTTTTAAAAAAGGAATGTCCTTTCAAAGACATTGCAGTAGTTTATATTACTGAATCCACTTGAATAAGAGTAAATATAATCCTAAAATGTCTAACAGAATGATGTAGTAATGAGATTAGAAGATTAAACATGGCTCTACTTAGAGATCTTATATGACTCTTTCACTCCTATTCTAATGAATGATTTAAAAAAAATTTTAATTTATTATTATTATTGCTATAGTCATCAGAGAGAGAGAGAAAAGTGAGAAAGCAAGCCACCAGGTGCAAAGACTCTAACAGTGGCTGGCCATGTTGGGAGTCCAACGCTGCAATCTGTAATCACAACCACCATGCCACCTGCTGGCCCCATCTAAGGAGTGATTTCCAAACTACTAGGTAAGGATTCCTAAGAATTTTTTTTAAATGCAGATTCCCTGGGGCCAGTAGGTGGTATGGTGTTTAAGGTGCTGGATTCCCACATTGCCTACTGCAGTTTGAGTCCTGGACCTGGCAGCTTGCTTTCTCTCTCTTTCTGGTGAGTATGTTCTATAGCAAATTTAAAAATAACAACAATAATAAATAAAAGTAATTCTTTAAAAAAATGCAGATTCCCTAGAACCCGGTCCAAAAATTTTGAATTTATAAGATTTATGGTAGGGACCACGAATCTACCTTTTTTTTTTTAAAAAAAAAAATTTTGCTATAGGACATGTTTTGCTTGCCAGAGAAGAGATAATAAAAAGAAGGAAAGTTAAAAATCACACCTAAGGGGGTATGGCCATACCACAATCCTTTCTCTTCTATTCTCTTCTTGGGATTTTGTACACACGAGCACATGCATTCAGCATGATTTTCAAGCTGCCAAGTCTGGGATTCAAACTCTAGTAGGTCATGTGGGATCGGGGCCTTAATCACCACACCATCTTCTGACCCAGGAATCTACACATTTTAACAAGCCTTCAAAGTGACTTCATTCTAAGTGGCCAGGGATAACACTGAGAAATTTTGCAGTATTTTAACTCAACTAAGACCTTCAATTTATAAACAAGATAAGTTAAATCAACCACAGTTAAGTGCCTTACTCAAGTTTAGAGTTCCCCATTTCTGCCAGACTGACAGCGTTGTCTTCTTCCAACCCTGGGCCTTTGTTGTTTCACAAGCCTCTCTATCTTGCTCCTTCCCGCTTTCAAAGACAACTTCTATAATAGGCCTTTTATGCCTACTGGGCCTTACACTGGGGCTGTGATGTTAATTCTTCCAGTGTATCTTTTTCTACAACTGGAATAAAGAGCTCCCTGGGGGAGAAACAGGGCTTTTTACTTCAGTACTCACCTCATAGTGAGCCATATGAATATTGTATCCCTTTCTACTACCTGCAATTTGTAAGCAGTGTCTTACATTTCTCCAAGCACCTACTTAGCATAGTGCAAGGTTTATAATGAGTACTAAGTAGCAGCTTTTATTTTTCAGCCCTGCAAAGCAGAGTTTTCTAACTGTGGGTCATGCCACACAATCAAATGTGAAACCAATTTAGTGGATCACAAATAACATTAAAGAAAACAAACAATATGTTTGAGTGTGTGTGTACTACTATATAAAAATATTTCTTACTGTGGGTTGTAGTCAAAAAAATCTGAAAGCCACAATTCATAAATATTGTAACTGATGTTTAAGCTAAACTTCTCCATTACATCTTCAACATACTTTCTCACCCAGCTAACTTTCAATCATCCAGTCTTCTCACTCTCCAATCTTCAAAGCAAGTACTAGGTTTATTTATTCATTTATACTTCCACAACTCAAATGAAAAGGCGAAGGAGGTAAATCCTGATCTGACGGGCATTTTTCACAGTAAATGGATTCACTGGTGTGTGTGTTCCTTCTTCAGATGAGTCATTTGAGTATTATGATGCACTTTGGAGGGGCTCCTGGAGCCCGGATCGCTTGACTCAAGTCCATCGGAAATTCTAGATGTTCCAAATAGGACTCTGAAATGTTCACAACCTGGTTTATTCACACAGGGCTTAGGTTTAACACGTGGGTTTTTCAGGATGACCTTTTTTCCTTACTTTGGTACCAGGTTCTCTAGTTCTACTATAAAATTACTTTCGGGTAGCTCTGGATGCTCTCAACAAAATTATAAACTATACGAGGGGACATCAAGAAGTTTGTGGGAAAAAAATGGAATTAAAGTATGAATTTATCTGGTGCAAATTTTAAAAAAAGTCTGTGCATGGTTCTTTTAAAAATAATATTCCTTTTCCATGAATTTTTGAAAGACCCACCCGCCCCCCTCAATATTTTCTCTTTTCCTAGCCTGTACTCACACTGACAGAGTCATATTATACCAAACTTTATAGGTTGTGTATGTATATGACATCTTAATCAGTAGGAAAAACAGGTATCCACATCCTATAATGTACTAACTGTGACCTATCACATCTCCAAAACAGTTTTCTTTTTGTACTGCTACCAAAAATACTCTCATTAGATTGAACTCAAAATCAACTTCTTCTGGTAACTTTCCAAAATCCCTCCAGTGGAATTTATCTTCCACTCTGGAAACCTCAGTAACACTGTTCACACCTCTATCAACCTATCATTCCATGCAATCTTATAATTATTTATGACGCTATCTCCTATGCTGGTCTCCACGACTGACTTTCTTACTACCAAGTATGCATTTCCTACTGCCCACCAAACACAAGCGTGCACTTCACATAGTAGGGCCTTTATTGCTGCTTGCTGAATTGTACTGAAAGGTGAACAGTGGATATAAAAATAAACTCAGTGGATATAAAAATAAGAGCTGTTCCTAGTTCTGCACACCCCATAGTCTCAATTTGCTTAACTGGAAAGTATTTTAAATTCATAAAACTACAGTAGATAGGAAAGGAGAAACATGGGGAAATGGCAATAAAGGATGCAGGAGTAAAACATGAAGGCGTAATGAAATAGATGTGATGCCCTCTGCACTTGCACTCGTGGACCAGAACAGCTTGGTGCCTCTCAGCCTTCACCATTCTGCCCTGTCATTCCCTTTCACTGTTTCAAAACCTCCGGCACCACGAGGTGTACAACAGACCACGTTTCTGAACTTGCCTTAGTCCTTTCTCATAGGACCACATACCCCAAAGTACATTAAGTAACCTATTCCCTCTTGTCTTGCTCCTGTTCAGGCCTCCATTGGCCACATTCACCAGAACAAGAGTGGGAAACCATTTCCCTAGAACAGTCCCAAATAAAATGGAAGCACGTCTAGACCTGGGCTCCTCTAATCCTCTATAAGCTCCAGAGTTTTTAGGTCACCGCATTTCTTCCACGCTACCGTCAATGTGAGTGAAGACAGGCATCTGTCTTCCAGGTGCAGTCTGTACAACTTCCCAACAGCACCTTTAAGGGCCCTTTACCCTCCCTTCACAGGCAGCATACCCTTTAGGCCTCGGGAAGGCTGGTATGTCATCCTGGAGGTCAAGGTTCCCGGAGATGTCGTGACCTCTGGGCACTCAATTATTTAAGGATCCCCGGACCTGCTAACTTCCTTCTTCGAAACTGGGTTTCCCGGTCCGTCCTATACTTCCTGAGCTTCTTCCCCCATTTCCTAATTAACATGTCCACCTATCACTCGCTCCTCACTCTGGGAGATCTGCGTCTCGGCTCTCCACTAACCTCACTCTTCTCCCTTCCCGCCTGGGGCTCGGCCTCCCCTCGCCCCTACTCCACCGCCGCTCCTTTCTACTCACTTTGGGCTTCTCGGGCAGTTTCTTCCGGTTCTTCTTCTTCTGCTCTTCGCCTCTAAGATTCTTCAGCAGCGCTAGGTCGTCAGAGGCCGGGGTCGGCTGGGCGGCCGCCTCCTCCCGCTTGCGGGGCGGGTTCCTTCGCTTCTTGCGGGCGCCGGCGCAAGCCGCGGCCCAGCCGTAGCCCAGCAGGAAGAGCAGCAGCAGCCCGAGCGCGCCGGTACCCACCAGGATCACCCAGCCGGGGTACCGCTTCGGCTCCAGCCCCAGGTCGAGGCCCAGCTCGGTGCGCAGAAAGCCGAGGCCGACCGAGAGCATTTCCTGCAGCCGGGCCGAGCCCTCCTCGGCCTGCTGGGCCAGCTCGTCCTGCCAGCTCCGTGCAGCCATCTTCCCTGCCGTCAGAGGGACTCGCAGGATGACGCTGGGGCGCAGAGACGCGATGGAAGTCAAGGGAAGCGAGGAGGGCCGTGCCGGGCCGCCTCAGGCCGAGCGCATCGCGGCCGCCCCTCGCGCCGCAGCCGGGGATCGGCCGCTGCCACCGCGGGGAGGACACCGGGGCTCCTCGGTCCCCCCTAGTCAGTCTCACTCCGCCGCCGCCGGGAGGAGGGAGGAGGAGGGAGGGAGTGTCTCCAGCGGCGGCCGCTAAGCGGCGTCTCGGCGCCAGCGCCAGATCCCGCTGATCCTCCCTCGGCGGAACAATGGCGGCTCGGGCCGCGATCCACGCCGCGCGCGGGGAGGGCGCGGGTCACGTGGGGCCGGAGGGCGGGGCGTGGGTGTCACGTGGACGTGGGCGCGGGCGTGGCCGGGCGGGGCGGGAGTTGCTGGGGCGAGGCGCAGCCGTTGCGGCTGGCTTGGCCGTTGCGGCTGGGGTTGAGGAGACTCGGAGCCTGGGGACGGGTGACTTTGACCGAGGCTGGGAGGGGTTAACTGGAAGAAATCTCCCCGGGGCGGCTGTTTCGCTGGGACCGGAGACGTGTCGCTCTCAATGAGTGCCCGGGAGGCGGGCGAAGAGCTGGAGACCGGGTCACGGGATCTCAGTCAAAGTCGCCCTGATAGGTGTAGGTTTTTCAGTTTTCCTAGGTTGGATTTGGGGTGGCTTCGGCTTTTGCCCCTTAGGGTTACTGGTGAGCTAGGTGCTTCCAGGCTGGGCTCAGTAGAGTCCAAGGCCGAGGACCCTTTCTCCAGGGGCAGGTTCAGTTCTCAGTTGGGTATTTCTCTGTAGGGCCAGCTCTCACGCTGCGTGCCTGCTGCTTGCAGCCTGGCTGGGCCGCCTTCGCGTCCTTTCGCTCATTCACTCTTCCTCTCGCTGCTGTTAGGTCCCCGGAATTCAGAATTTAGAAAGCCGGTGGGCGGCACTCCTCTTTCCTACTTATTTGTAGTTTTAATAAGAGGAAGCACATTTGATTGCTTTATACCTAGCGGTTGCTTCCTCCTTGTTTACCATCATCTTTTACACGACATCGCAGGAGTTTAAAAAAATCCTATTTTTATATGTTGTGTTGACCATCTCTGTGAGATGGCATTAAAAGGAAACGAATCGTATTTTTAGATTTTAATTGCAAATAAAATATTTGGGGTTTGTCTTAGGGCTTTTCAATTCCATTTTGCTGTGGGGGAGACTCAGTGCTTTATCATTAAATGATAATTAACATGTAAGAGGGTGTCATAAGTGAACTAAATACAAGCTTTCTAAAAGAATACAACGGGTAATATTTTTTTTTTTTCTTTTTTTGGAGAGGTTTTTGCTATAGGGCGCGTGCGCTCGCCAGACAGACAGAGAGAGACAGAGAGACAGAAAGCAGGAAATCACCCCCCAGGGGGGATGGCCACGCCGCAATCCCTTCTCCTCCATTCTCCTCTCGGGATCTTGGGCACGCACGCACAGGCGCCCGGCGTGAGTTTAAGCCGCCGGTCCGGGACTCGAACCGCGGTCGACCACGTGGGAGTCCAGCGACATAGCCATTACGCTAACTGCTGGTCCCCAACGGGTAATATTAATAAGCCCCCAATGCCAAAAATATATTGAGTGTTTTGACCTACTTTGCAACTATGTTGTAATGTGTATTGTGATTAATGGGTAGAAGGGAGTTTCTTAAAAAAATAAAAATAAAAATTAACTACTACTAAGCTTTTACAGGCTTATAATTAAGGACTGTAAATTAGAAGGTCCAAAATTTGGATTGTGTCATTGGATCTGCTTTAACTCTCAAAGTTTCCAAATTACATTCAGATTTGTGAAATAAGATGATGGTCCTGTATACATGTTTTGATTCTAGAGACATGAAAAGTCATGGTTTTCCTAAGATGTTTCACTGACCATTCTAGATTCACAGCTATGGATTTGTGAATTAAACTATTACGATAATAGGAATGAGATTTACCAGTCCTTTTTGGAGTTTAGCAAGCATCCATTCATAAAATCAGATCACCTTTGTTATTTCTGTGACTGTCCTTAATCTTTAAAAAAGGAAACAATATGTTTACTGTGTCTGATAATACAGATAGATTCATTCCACAGTAGATTCGTTCAACTATAAATAGCTTTCTTGTCATCTTTCCATGTGTTTATATTTTAAAAAAAGATGGGTCATACACTTTACTGTATTGCACGTAATGTAGTCATGAGCATTCATGTCAATCGATAAGGCCCATCTGATAAAACCCACCAGGATTATAATGATAGCCCCATGAAGTTAGATTTATCTATTTTCAGCAGGATGGAATTTGGGTAAAATTTAAATGAAGGATTGCTTTGAAAGACTCAAAGTGGGGCTCTGGTAAAAGGAGTTAATATCATGTCTGACTTCAGTAGAAGGAGAGTTCTAATTCTTGTCAATGGTGAAGTTAAGTGTAAAAGATTGTATCAAGGTTCGTACCTGAAGCTCTGCTCCTGGCTTGGAATGTCCTGGGTGGACATTCCACTGTTCATCCAAATAATGGAATACCATTCAGAAATAAAAAGGAGTGAACTATAGACATGTAACAATATCCTGGAACTCAGCATAATCATGCTGAGTGAAAGAAGCCAGTTGAGGCAACAGCAGGCAGTACAGAGGTTAAGGTTATAGGTGCCCACATGGCCAACTGCCCAGTTTGAGTCCTGGACCCAGTGGCTTGAAAAACATACCAAGCTCATGACCCAAATCCTGAGAGGACAATGGAGGAGAAGGATTGCAGCACGGCCATCTTCCCTGGTAGGTGGTTTCTTACTTTCCCCATTTCCAAACATCCAAGTGCATGCACCCTGTAGCAAAAACAAAAAGCCAGCCTGCTTTCCACCCTCCAAGAATAGAGTACAGACTGTATGATTCCATTTACACAGAACTAGAAAATGCCTTTGGAATGCTTTCACTACAAAGAAATGACAAACATGCAAGGTTAGGGATATGCCAGTTACTTTGTTGCACACTTTACAAGTATCAGAACATTTTCTGCATAAATATTTACAGGCATTATGTGGCAACTTGAAAATAGATAGGTGAACTTAAAAAAAGTGCAAATTGATTTATAGTGACAGCAAATCTGTGATTATTTGGGGCTGTGGAGTATGAGCCAAGAAGAGGGAAGGAGAGATTACAAAAGGGTACCAAGAAACTTTTTGGAGTGATAGGTATGTTCATTGTCTGGTGATGATGGCTTTACAAGTGTATTTGTATTTTATAGCTTACCAGATTGTGTACTTTAAGTATTGCAGTTTAATTTATGTCAGCTACAAAACAATTCGAAAAATCTTTTGGAGTGAGCTATGTGGCTCAGGTCCTAACAAGGATGAGATGTTCCATTCGCAGTGATAGGATTTCAGACAGTTTTTGCCTATCTGACTTTATTTTTTAAGAGAGATTTTTGATCTAGGGCACGTGTGCTTGCCTGAGAGACAGAGAGACAGGAAGCCAGAAGTCACCACCCCCACCTCCAGGAGAATGGCTATGCCACAATCCCTTCTCCATTCTCTTCTTGCGATCTTGGACATGGATGCTCACGCACCCAGAGTGAGTTTAAGCAGCCAGGTCTGGGACTCAACCACGGTCAACTATATGGGAGTCCAGTGACCTATTACACCATCTGCTGTTTCCACCTACCTGTGATTTTTTATTTTTTAAAAATATTTCACTTTACTTGTTTATTTTAATTTGACCAGAAAGAGCAAGAGAGAGGGAAAGTAAGAAAGCAAGCCTCCAGGTCCAAAGACTCGAACCATGGTTGGCCATGTGGGAGAGTTTAGCACCTTAACCACCACACCACCTACTGGTCTCCAGATTTTTTTTTTTTTTTTTTTGGAGAGGTTTTTCGCTATAGGGCGCGTGCGCTCGCCAGACAGACAGAGAGAGACATAGAGACAGAAAGCGAGAAATCACCCCCCAGGGGGGATGGTCACGCCGCAATCCCTTCTCCTCCATTCTCCTCTCGGGATCTTGGGCACGCACGCACACGCGCCCGGCGTGAGTTGTAAGCCACCGGGTCCGAGACGCGAACCGCGGTCGACTACGTGGGAGTCCGGCGACATAGCCATTACGCTAACTGCTGGTTCCCGACTGGTCTCCAGATTTTAAAGAGCAAGGTTTTCAATGTTCCATCTTTGATAACAGAAAAGAGTTTGTTTTTGTTTTAACAAGTTTACAGGTTTGTATAACAAATTATAATTTTTAGTGGCTATATATATTGTCTGTCTCTACTGCAATTTAATATACTTCATTGGCTAGATTATTTACAGGTTTTTTTTTTTCCCTCCCATTAAATGCAAATTCTGTCATGAACATATTTGTAACTAAATCTTTGTGAATATCCATAACTACTTTCGGAGGATAGAATCCTGGTACTGTAATTACCTGAGCCATGTTCCACAATATGTGAATTGAACACTTGTAGCTTTAACCATTTAAAAAAACTTGAGGAAATGCTACTGAAAGTCCTTCATTTTATAGACAAGAGTGAAGTATACCCTTTCATGAGCATGATTGAGCCCAGACTAGAACCCATACCTTCTGCTGATCTTGACCCTTGGTTACTCCTTTTTTTCTTTATACTGTGCAGTCAATTTTGGGGCTTAGTGACTAGTTTCCTAGGGCCACCATAACAAAACACCACAGACTAGGTGGCCTAAACAACAGAAGTTTATTTGTCACAGTTCCAGAAGCTGAAAGTCCAAGGTTGGGGTGGTAGCATGGCTGGGTTCAGGTAAGGGCCCTCTTCCTGTCTTCCTGCTATGTCCTCAGGTGACAGCAAGTGAACTCTCTGCTGTCTCTCTTTTTTTAAAGAGATTTTTGCTATAGGGTGTGCACACTCACTGGAGAAACAGAGACAGAGAGACAGTGAGAAAGCACCCCCCCCCCCCCCCCCCAGGAGGATGGCCAAGCCGCAGTCCCTTCTCCATTCTCTTCTAGGGATTTTGGGCATGCAGGCACACATGCCCGGTGTGTTTTAAGCCTCCAGGTCCAGGACTCAGACTGCGGTCAACTACAAGGGAGTTCAGCGACATAACTATTACGCCATACCACACTACCTGCTGATCCTGGAAAAAACCACCTTTTTTAATGTATATAGTATAAATATAGTACATAAACAGATATGCAGTATATTGTGGCATTAAAATTTCATAGGCACAATTAGAAAAAAAAATGTCTAAAAAGAGGGTGATAGTGAAAGAGTGCAAAAAAAAAAAAAATTGGTTCTTTTTTTTTTTTTGGAGAGGTTTTTCGCTATAGGGCGCGTGCGCTCGCCAGACAGACAGAGAGAGACATAGAGACAGAAAGCGAGAAATCACCCCCCAGGGGGGATGGTCACGCCACAATCCCTTCTCCTCCATTCTCCTCTCGGGATCTTGGGCATGCACGCACACGCGCCCGGCGTGAGTTGTAAGCCACCGGGTCCGGGACGCGAACCGCGGTCGACTACGTGGGAGTCCAGCGACATAGCCATTACGCTAACTGCTGGTTCCCAAGAAATTGGTTCTTAATCATGGCCTGGTGATTAAGATTTCTGGATCCTACATGGCTGACCACATGGTTTGAACCACAAACAGCAGCTTGAGAAACATGCTGGACGTGTGTGTGCATACCACAGATCCCAAAAGGAAAGAGAAATGGTGGAGGAGGGATTGAGCATGACCAAGGGGGAGTGCTTTCTCATTTTCCCTTTGTCTGTGATTAGCATGTGTGCCCTCTGACAAAAACAGAACAAAACCCCTGCACTCCAAGTTAGGATCCTGTTTTTTGTTTATCAGAATCAAGTCATCTGATTATTCCTTCATCAGATTTTTATTAAATCTCAACTCTTTGCTTGAAATACAAAGTATTTGTCCTTAAAAATCTCAAACGTGGGTGAAGACAAAAGGGATATACACTAATATGAGGGAGTGTAGCTATATTAAGCTAACCCGAACATGGGGATTGTACTGAATCCTGCCAGTCACCTCCTCAATCTCCCTCAGAAGGACGGACTTAGTTTCAACATTGGGATTATTGCCAGAAGCCACCTCTTAGCCATCAGGCTTTTGGGGAGATTACTAAAGTAAACTTCCTCAGCCAAGATCATATGTTCTTCCAGGGATAGATGACATCCAGTGACTGATCAGGCTGGAAATACAAAACCAGCTGGACTACCCCAGCTTCGAGCACTTCTTGGGCTTCGCCAACGATTGGTAGAACACCAGCAACTCACTTCTCCCTCTACCTGGCAATAGTTCCAAGAGCATTTCCTAATGTATATCCTGCAGGCATCTGCTTCCCAGACAACCAATCTGTAATAGGGATGATGAGGTATGTAACAAAAGTATTTGAAATCACTGAGGTGAGAGAGACCATTTCTGGGGCCAGCAGGTAGCATGGAGATTAGGGTGACTGGATCCCACATGGCCAACTTTGAAGTTCAAGGTCCAGACCTAGGGGCTTGAAAGTCATGCCAGGTGCGTGTGCATGAAATCCTTGAGGACCAGCGGGTGGCATGGTGTTTAGGGCACTGGACACTCCTACATAACTGACCACAGTTTGAATCCTGGACCTGGTGGCTTGCTTTCTCACTTTCTCTCTCTCTCTCTCTCTCTCTGGTCAAATTAAAATGAATTAATGAATAAATAAAATTAAATTTTAAAATTCTCAAAAAAAAAAAAATCCTGAGAGGAGCATGGAGGAGAAAGTATTGTGACTTGGCCATCCCCCTAGAAGGTGATTTCTCATTTTCCCTATCTACCCCTGCAGTGTGCCACATGCCCTTTGGCAAAAACTAAAACACTAGTAAGAGTAATAAAAGAGAGATTGTTTTCGTTTAGGGTAGTAGAGCACTTCAATTACAATATGTTTAGATTAAGTCTTAGAGGATTAGTTGCTATGTTGTTATGAAGAGGGTGGTGGGGGAGTTGGATAGAGAGGAATTTCCAGACTTGAGGGCCAGCAAAAGTAAAGGGACATGGGAGAGCTTGATGTATCTGGATTATTCAGAGCTCTAGTATGTAACTAGTGATAAAGTCCACAGGATTTGGTGAGAAATTGAAGAAAAGGGAATTGTCAAGAATGACTCCTAGGTTTCTCAATTTCCGGTTGGCAGATGGTGGTGCCATTCACTAAAATGGAAACTATTGGGAAGGGTAAGTTTACAAACTGAGATTGGTTTTACATACACTGATTTTCAGGAGTGTAAAATATCTGGATGAAGATAGGCAGATGGATAAATGGGTATAGGCCCTAAAGCAGAGATTTCCTCTTGATTTCCCTGCTGTGACTTCTTATTCCTCAATCATTTGCTGCTCTATAGTCACAGCCATGGCCCTCACTCTCTCCATAGATGGAATTCATTTCCTTGCTTTTCTGAGTTAATTCCTGCTTACTTTAAATATTTTTTAGCCTAATTTAATTAATTTACTTATTAAGAGAGGTTTTTGCTATAGGGTACATATACTTGCCAGAGAGACAGAGACAGGCAGAAAGTGAGAAATGACCCCCCGGAGGGATGACCACATTCTCCTTCATTCTCCTCTCAGCATATTGGGCACACACGCATGTGCACCCCGTGTGTGTTTTAAGCTGCCAGGTCCAAGACTTGAACAGCCGTCAACTATATGGGAGTCCAGTGACTTAACCATTATGCCATCTGATGGTCCCCATTTTTAATATTTTAAGTGAAACGTCATTTTCTCCCATTATCATGCCCAATCACTAGATAAGTCATTTCCTCATTTCCATATTTTCATAGCACCACAAACTTTCATGGTATTTGTCAAAACCATAATTTCACATTTATTCATGCAATTATTTTCTCTCTCCTTCTGACTGTAATTTTCATGAGAACAGAAACTGTGTCTGTTTTTGCTCACTGTTGTACTATACCCTACCTAGCGTAATACCTACCATATGGTAGATACTCAGAATATAGATAACTATAGATAGATAGATAGATAGATATTTAATTTTTGCTATAGGATGCATGCATTTGCTAGAGAGAGAGAGAGAGAGAGAGAGAGAAAGAGAGAAAGTAAAAAAAGCACTCCCTGGGGGGTGAAAGTTGGCACAAAGCAATCCCTTCTCCTTTATTCTCTTTTCAGGATTCCCAGGCATGCATGTACACACTGTCGGCATGTTTTTTTTCAAGGCGCCAGGTCTGGGACTCAAACTAAGCAGTCTGACATGCAGAGATCTAGTTGCCTTATTCATCATACCACCTGTGGACCCAGTACTCAAACAAATTTAAGATAATAGTGTACATTAACGTTTATGTGAGTAAGAAAACTAATAGCTATTTACATGTGGTACAAACAAAGCTACATTCTCTAATTGAAGGCATCAGTATTTTGTGGAGGAAAGACTCTGAGATACCCCCGCCTCCAACCACATTTCCTAGTATTTACACCCCTTGTAATCTCCCCCCACCCCCCTTGAATATGGGAGGTACCTGGGCTTGCATCTAGTCAATGAAATATGATGAAAGGTGATGAGCTGTCACTTCTTTTTTTTTTTTTTTTTTGGAGAGGTTTTTGCTATAGGGCGCGTGCGCTCGCCAGACAGGCAGAGAGAGACATAGAGACAGAAAGCGAGAAATCACCCCCCGGGGGGGATGGTCACGCCGCAATCCCTTCTCCTCCATTCTCCTCTCGGGATCTTGGGCACACACGCACACGCGCCTGGTGTGAGTTTTAAGCCACCGGGTCCGGGACTTGAACCGCGGTCGACGACGTGGGAGTCCTGCGACATAGCCATTACGCTAACTGCTGGTTCCCATGAGCTGTCACTTCTATGGTTATGTTACAGAAGGTTGTGCTTCCATCTTGCTAGTAGGCTATTTCCTCTTTCCTTTGCTATCTTTGGTGAAGAAGCTTCCATTAGGAGAAGCCCATGTGACAGGCTGGTAGCCTCTTAGCAGGCCCTCAGTCTGATGACCCAGAAAGAACTTGTCCTGCCAGAACCTCATGAGTTCGAGATCTCTCCCTGATTAGGCATTAAATGAGACCCCAGTCTTGACTGGTACTTTCTGAGACATCCAAAAGCAGAGGAGCCAGCTAAACTGTGCCCATTTTCCTGATCCACAAAAACCATGAGACAGTAAATATACATTGTTTTAAGCTATTATGTTTGTTGTAATAGTGTTACACAGTGATAAGCCATTGATTTTTTTTTTTAAGAGATTTTTGCCTCTCCCCTTGGTGTGTGCTTGCCAGTGAGAGAGAGAGGCTGACAGAGACAGTGAGAGGAAAAGTGAGAAATCACCCTCCCAGGGGATAGCCATAAGGTAATCCCTTTCCCATCATTCTCCTCCTGTGATCTTGGGCACGCATATCCATGTGCCCGGCATGATTTTCTTCTTCTTTTTTTAATAGACCACAGATTAATTTATTTTTAACACCCATCATGCCATGAATTCACAGGGAATAGTTTCCAGTAGCTCAGGCTTCTTTCCATTGGTTCTCACAAAGTGTGTTGCTCTGGGTGGAGCAGGCTGGCACTTTAGTTGAACCCAGGTACCTTTCTCTTTGGCTTCTTTCTTTTTCTGGTCATTTTCCTTCACACGTTTCAGGAAGCTATCTCTGCTCTTAGAATGTTTAATATGCTCAATACACACATTAATTCTCTTGGCAAGAATCTTGCCCTTAACTTGTTTGTTCACAGCAATGCCAACAGCATGCTGGGTACCATTGCAGACTCTTCCAGTTTTGCCGTGGTAACATTTGTGGGGCATTCCTTTTTGAACAGTACCCATTCCCTTGATGTCTACAATATCTTTCTTGTAGATTCGCATGTATGTTGCCAAAGGAACAACTCCATGTTTTCTAAAAGGCCTAGAGAACATATATCGGGTGCCTCTCCTCTTTCCCTTTGTGTTAGCCATTTTGCTTAATTACTGAAAGATGGCGGTTCTGGCCAAAAGGACCCCGGCATGATTTTCAAGCCACAGGTTCCGAGACTTGAACCGTGGTTGGCCAGGTGGGAGTCCAGTGATGTAATCACTAAGCCATCTGCTGACACATGATTTTGGTATTTTGGCAGCTGGTTGTGGGGTGCTACTACAACAAATATCTAAAAATGTGGGAGCAACTTTGAGACCAAGGAGTGGTCAGGGGCTGGAAGAATTTTGAGGCGCACAATAAATTCGAATTTTCCTGAACAAAATGTCTGTAGGAATACAGACTTTCAGGACACTCCCAAGCTCAAAAGGAAATGGGGAGCATGTTTGTGGAAACTGAAGGAAGGAAGATTTTTGTTGTGCAATGGTAGGAAACAGTCAAATGTCTCCTGCAATTCTGTGGAAAGTATAACATTTAAGTGGCAAACTTGGATATATAGTGATTGTTATTTTCAGTCAATGTGTGGAAGGTGCTGTTGAATTTCTGCTCAATCTTTACGGTAAAAAGTGAGAGATTACCATGTTGGGGAGGTATGTGTGGCAGGGAACTGGTGGAGGCTTCTGGCTAAATGGTCAGCTGGGAGTTGAGGCTCTCGATTCATCAACCCCAAAGGAACTGATCCTGCCACATAAGTGAGCTCCTTCCTCAGCTGAAACTTCTGAAGAGACCCCACCCCTGGCAAAGCCCCTGGCTATAGTCCTGATAGGGACCTTAACCTGGAGGACTCAGTTATAAGGATGCTAGATTCTTGGTTCACAGAAACTGTGAAGTAATATGTTTTAATAGACCTAATATACCCATACTTTTGTTACATAGAAATATAAAAAAAAAAAAAAAAAAAAACCACAATACAGGGCCAGCTGGCAGTACAGTGATTAAGGTGGATGGTCCCATATGGCTGACTGCACAGTTGGAGTCTCAGACCTGGCAGTTTGAACAACATGCATGTGTGCCCAAAATCCTGAGAGGATAATGGAGAAGGGATTGTGGTGTAGCCATCCCCCATGGTGGGGGTAGTGTGCTTTCTCACTTTTCTTCTCTCTCTCTCTCTCTCTTTCCAGTGAGTGTACATGACCTACAGCAAGGAAAAAAAAAAGTAAAAAGAAAAAGAAAAGCACAATATCAAATAAAAAATGGTTGATACTCAGTGTTCGCAAAGTGGTAGGGCAACAGATATCCTCATTCAGTATTGGTGAGAGTAAATTGGTACATAACTTTCTGAAGGTAATTTGGAAGTGTAGATTAAAAAAAAAAAGTCAAGGGGGACCAGCAGTTAGTGTAATGGCTATGTCGCTGGACTCCCACGTAGTCGACCGTGGTTCGCGTCCCAGGCCCGGTGGCTTAAAACTCATGCCGGGCGCGTGTGCGTGCGTGCCCAAGATCCCAAGAGGAGAATGGAGGAGAAGCAATTGTGGCGTGACCATCCCCCCGGGGGGTGATTTCTCTCTTTCTGTCTCTATGTCTCTCTCTGTCTGGCGAGCGCACGCGCCCTATAGTGAAAACCTCTCAAAAAAAAAAAAAAAAAAAAAAAGTCAAATGCCAAAAGGTAGATATCTTGATCCAGCAAAGTCCATTACTAATCAATTATCCAAAAGAAATTATTGGAAAAATACACAAAAGCAAAATCACATAGTCATTACATTATATTTTGTGATCTAAAAATAAAAATAAGAAAAACCCTAAAGGGAAGATTGTCTGAAGATACTGTGGAGACCAGGGCCAGGGGCTCCCAGCGCACAGTCAGGTCTGGAGAAGGCAGGTGGTGTAGCTGTGCAGCACGTGTGCCCCCAGTTTGAGGGGTGGCCCTGGAAGGTGGGGCTGTGTTCACCTTATCTATTCCCCACTTTGTATTGTACTGGATTCATGAGGTTTAGAAGGGTTGATACATTACATGGAAAGGAAGAAATAAAAATCATGTTGGGGCCAGCAAATGGCATAGAGGTTATGTCACTGGACTTGCACATGGCCAACCAGTTCAAGTCCTGAACCCAGTGGCTTGAAAATCACGCTGTGTACGTGCACATGTGTGCCCAAGACACCAGGAGGAGAATGGAGAAGGCTTTGTGGCATGGCTAGCCCCCCTGGGGAGTGATTTCCCACTTTCCCTCTCATTGTCTCTTGTTATTCTCTCTCCAGTGAATACACACACCATAAGGCAAAAACTTTTTTTTTAAAGACTTATTTTATTTAACTTTACTTATTTGTTTATTTATTTTAATTTGACCAGAGAGGGACAGAGTGAAGAAGAGAGAGAAAGTGAGAAAGCAAGTCGCCAGGTCCAGGGCTCAAATCCAGTTGGCCATGTGGGAGTCCAGCACCTTTAACCACCACACTGTCTGCTGGCCCTGGCAAAACTCCTTAAAAAAAAATAGATCATGTCAATTTTCAGAGAAAACATACAAATGTACCATGAACTCAATGTTTGTTACTAGTTCTTGCTAGATCCCCTCTGTCAGGGTCAACTGGCCACTCCTTGACCTCACCACAAATAGCTGAACTTTGTTTTCCTGTTTCTGCCTTTAGATATGAAGATTGAGACCTGTCTCTTTTATTTAAAAAAATATATATTTAGGGACCAGCAGTTAGCGTAATGGCTATGTCGCTGGACTCCCACGTAGTCGACCGCAGTTCGCGTCCTGGACCCGGTGGCTTAAACTCATGCCGGGCGCGTGTGCGTGCGTGCCCAAGATCCCGAGAGGAGAATGGGGGAGAAGGGATTGCGGCGTGGCCATCCCCCCTGGGGGGTGATTTCTCGCTTTCTATCTCTCTGTCTCTGTCTGTCTGGCGAGCGCACATGCCCTATAGCAAAAACCTCTCAAAAAATATATATATATATTTACTAATTTTATTTGTTATTATTATTTTTAACTTGACCAGAAAGAGACAGAGAGAGAGAGAGAGAGAGAGAGAGAGAGAGAAAGGGAAAGTGATAAAACAAGCCACCAGGTCTAGGACTCAAACTGTGGTCAGTCATGTGGGAGTTCAGTGCTTTAACCACCATGCCACCTGCTGGCCCCCCAGACCTGTCTTTTGCTGACACTGAAACAGCAAACCTACAAATATACATTAGATCAAAGTGGTTAGATATGTCAACCAGAGATATTGAAGAAATAGTCTGGAGACTGAAAAGATCAACAGGCATCCTGTCCAAGGATCACTGTAATTAACCAACCATAAACCCCTTGCATTTAAGACTCAATGAAAGGTCTTGGCCACCACCCTTCAGGACAAATGCAGCTCTCCTCATCTAGTCACTTTTCTCTCTTGGAAAGTGAATAAATTCTTTTCTATCTACAGAAAAAAAAAAAAAAAAAGAAAGAAAGAAAAAAAGAAAAAGAAAACACTGTGACATATACAAAGATTGATATATTACACAGCTAGTAAAGAACATGATACATATCTATGTATTTATGTATATCAACTATTAAATGGCATTGAAAGCCACATTGCTAAGTAAAAAAAGTCAAGTTACAAAGTAACATGCTTAATATTAGTTCTTTAATATTTTGGAATATATATAGATGTATTCATAGATAGGGAGACACCTGGAAAGATCTCCCCAAAATCTTTACCATAGTTCACAATAGCCGCATCTAGAAACTAAGATTTTAGAGTTTTTTTTAAGTTTATTTATCTCTTCCATGAGAGAGACAGAGTGAGAGTGAGAATCACCCCCCAAAGAGTCCTCATGCCATGACCCATCCCCAGTCTCAGTCAGCCCAGATCACAGGCACTTGTGCATATACTTGACATGCTCAGAGAAGTCCTAGGATTTAAACATAAGACCTTTCCCATATGGGTCCAGTTGCATTACCTCTGTGCTACCACCTGGCCATCCTGAATTGTCTGAATATTTTATGTACATATATGTTATTTTTTTCATCAGAATAAGATAAAGTTTTGTTTCCCTTTTAAAAATAAGGAAGAAGCTTATTATTGAACATAGACAAATTTCTCCCTAAAGGATGATCATTTTTTTCAGTAATATATATTGGCTAGTATAATTTAAATGTAAAATTCCTCACTGGAAAATGCTTCCTAATCATTATGATATTGATTTAAGTGTTGTGTTTCATGGAGGCACACTTTGCCAAATAATGCCTCTAGTTAATGTGAAGATACATCAATCCATGTCATGTATTAATATACCCAGTGTCGGAACCAGCAGTTAGCGTAATGGCTATGTCGCTGGACTCCCATGTAGTCGACCGCGGTTTGCGTCCCGAACCCGGTGGCTTAAAACTCATGCCGGGCGCGTGTGCGTGCATGCCCAAGATCCCGAGAGGAGAATGGAGGAGAAGGGATTGCGGCGTGACCATCCCCCCTGGGGGGTGATTTCTCGCTTTCTGTCTCTATGTCTCTCTCTGTCTGTCTGGCGAGTGCACGCGCCCTATAGTGAAAAAAACCTCTCAAAAAAAAATATATATACATATATATATATATATATATATATATATATATATATATATATACCCAGTATCAGGGCTAGCAGATGGCATAGTGGTTACTTCACTGGGCTCCCACATGGTTGACCGCAGTTGGAGTCCTGGACCCAGTGGCTTGAAACTCATGTCAAGCGCTTGTGTGTGTGTGTGTGTGTGTGTGTGTTTGTGTGCGCAAGTGCAGGCATGCCCCAGATCTTGGAAGGCGAGTGGAGAAGGGATTGTAGTGGCCATTGCCCCTGGAGGGGTGACTTCTCACTTTCCTTCTCACTGCCTTTGTCTTCTTCCATTCCCCACCCCTAGCACAGGTGCCCTAAGGCAAAAGCTTCTTAATGTCTTCTAAAGTTCCAGTTAAATTTTAAGGTGTTTTTCTAAAGATTGTAAAAATGAGTAGTTATTCTGGTGACTGAGCAGAAGGAAAAAAATAACAGCTGTCCCTGCTGGGAAAGACTAGAGTGTTTATGTAAATGAGTAACCTCAGATACTCACAGCTGACAGAACTGAGTGTCATCTAAAACATACATGGCCTTGCTATATCTGCATCTAATAAGTCTTACATTTGTTATATTTGATGATTTGCTGGAACCCAATGAACTTGTTGTTGTTGTTTTGCTTGGAATATGATGTAAATAAATTGTAAGTATGTTTACTTTTTAGATAAATTTGCCTATGTTGTGGATCTTAATCCTGGCCAGCCGTTTTGTAAATATATAAAGTTTTGCTGACTGAAGCTTTGAATGCTTTAGTGAAAATCTGTCACTATTGGGTTAGCCTCATAGCCTGGTGGTTAAGGGAGCTGTGTTCCCCATGGCCGACCATGGCTCAAATCCTTGCCCTGGCAACTTGAGAAATATGCCAGGCATGTGTGTGTGCATGTGCCCCCCCACCCCGTCAGTATGGAGAAATGGAGAAGGGAATGGTGTGACTACGCCTCATTAAAGAGTGCTTTCCTTCACCCTCTCTCTACCTCTCTTTTGCAAGTACATGTGCCATCTGACAATTAAAACAAAAACAAAACCTATTATTATTACCAAAAAAAGATATTTTTTGATAGATGACATGCCTTTTTTAGATAAATGCATTAGGGTATTATTTTCTTGGAAAAATGAAGAAAACTTTAACTTGGGATATGTAATTACTCTAAAATTTCACAATTGTACCTAGTTCTGGCTAAGGTGATCATCAACTTCCTATTCTTCTGTGAGTATTAAATAAAACCTATGCATGTGAACGATGGTGGACAGATGTAAATTTACTAACTTACTCTATGCTTCTTGTTCTTTTTCCCCCCAATTTGCCAGAGAGCACTTGCACTTATTGGAGGGAAAGAATAAGGGACAAGGAGAGGGAACGTGAGAGAGTACCCCCCTTCTCCATGGGGAATGGTCACACCATAATCCCTTCTCCACTTCTTCTGGAATTTTGGGCATGCACACACACACATGCGCAGTATGTTTTTCAGGCTGCTGAATCCAGGACTCAGCTGCTTAGCTAGCCAAATGTGATCCAGCGACCTAAACCACCACGCCACCAACTGCTCAATGATTCTTTTTCTTAAGAGCCTGTTTGAAGCCCTTTGTGTACTTTGTCTGGATTAGGTAAGAAAACCCTCACTAGCGCTTTAGTTATGGACCCCGTTTCCAAATATTCAGACTTCAGTCATAGGCAGGAAGATCTAAGAGCGATATTTGCAAATCTTTCCTGCAATTATGCTCTAAGAAATAATAAACTCCACCCTCCACCCTCCAATTTTTGCCAGAGAGCATGTGCAGTTGCCAGAAAGATGGGTTGCGGGGAAGCAAGAAAATACTGCCCCCCCCCCCCCCCCCCCATGGGGCATGGTCACACTGCAATCCCTTTTCCTCCACTTCTTTCCCTTTTCGAGATTTTGGTCACTCACGTGCATGCACCTGGCATGTTTTTGACAGCTGAGTTCAGGACTCAAATCATGAGGTTGTCCATGTGGGATCCTGCTGCCTTAACCACAGGCCACAGGCTGGCTTTAATGGAGTTCTGTATTAAAATGATCGAATCTGATACTAATAAGAAGCAACTTGAGTAAAGTTTCACAATAGAAAGGAAGTAGTGTGTCTTTGGAGATTTTTACTTCACTAGACCTGAAGAATGGTTTTAGAGAATACTGCCTAAGTCTGATTGGAACAAGAATAACAGGATGTATGGGGCCGGCAGGTGGTGCGGTGGTTGGGGCGCTGGACTCCCCCATGGCCGACTGAGGTTCAAGTCTTGAACTTGGTGGCTTGCTTTCTCACTTTCCTTCTCTTTTTCTCTGTGGTCAAATTAAAAAATAACAATAATAATAATAAATCAGGTTAAATAAATAATTAAAAAAATAAGAGTAATAGGACTTATTAGTAAGCTCAGGCTGCCATGACAGAATACTACACACTGGGTGGCTTAAAAAGCAGACATTTATTTTCTCAAAGTTATGGAGGTTGGAAGTCCAAGATCAATGTGCCTCCAGGATTAGTTTCTCTTGAGGCCTTTCTCCTTGGCTTATAGATGGTTGCCTTCTCGCTGTGTCCTCATATGGTCTTCCGTCTGCATGTCCTGAGACAGAAAGAGAGAGGTCTCTGGTATCTTTTCCTTTTCTTCTTCTTCTTCTTTTTTTTGGAGAGGTTTTTGCTATAGGGCACGTGTGCTCCCCAGAAAGACAGAGAGACAGAGAGACAGAAAGTGAGAAATCACCCCCTAGGGGGGGATGGCCATGCCGCATCCCTTCTCCTCCATTTTCCTCTCAGGATCCTGGGCACGCACGTACACACACCCAGCATGAGTTTAAGCCACTGGGTCCAGGGCTCGAACCATGGTCAACTCTACATGGGAGTCCAGCGACATAGTCATTAGGCCAATTGCTGATCCCTCTTATTTTTTTAAAAAAAAATTTGCTATAGGGTGTGTGCACCTAACAGGAGAGAGAGATACAGAGACAGAGACAGGGAAAGTGAGAAAGCACTCCCTGGGGGGATGGTCACACCACAATCCTTGCTCTGCCATTCTCTTGTGGCTTTGGGCATACACGTGCACACGTGCCTGGTGTGTTTTTCTTTTTCTTTTTCTTTTCCTTTTCTTTTTCTTCTTCTTTTGGTGGCACTAGAATTTATTAAAATGTGCTTTAATACAGACGCTGGGAATGGGACCAGCAGTTAGCATAATGGCTATGTTGCTGTACTCCCATGTAGTCAACCGTGGTTCGAGTCCTGGACCTGGTGGCTTAATCTCATGCCGGGTGCGTGTGCGTGCGTGCCCAAGATCCCGAGAGGAGAATGGAGGAGAAGGGATTGTGGTGTGGCCATCACCCCTGGGGGGTGATTTCTTGCTTTCTGTCTCTCTGTCTCTCTCTGTCTGTCTGGCGAGCGCACGCGCCCTATAGCAAAAACCTCTCCAAAAAAAAAAAAAAATACAGACGCTGGGACTTGCCCATGGTACTCTTGATGTATAAAGCCCGGACGTTCTGCCAATTCTTCTTGGGTAATGACACCAGGAAGTTAACAGCCAAGTGGATATTGTACCCAAGCTCATCATCTCCCATCTTCACATGGCCAACAGCCACAGCTAGACACAGCACCTTGTTCATCTGGAACTTGATTGTGGACTTCACCTCATCGACTTTGGCCACCATGTTCTCATTGTGTGTCAGCAGGGAAGGGAATTTGCCAGCCTTATTTAGACCTGGGCCCAGGATTCGTGGGATCTGCTTGATCAGGGACTCTGAGGCCAAAAAGGCATCATACTTCTTGGCCAGCTTCTTGACCAGCTTCTTACACTTGACTTTCCTCAGTGCCTCGATGTCCATGTGGGGGATGTCCATGGCCTTGGCCTCGTCGCAGTGCTGCTGTTCCCCCAGGACACACACGGAAAACTTGAGGCGGAGAGTGGAGTTAAGCCTGACGGTGCCCGAGAAGCACTTGTCCTTCTGAGGGTCATAGTTCTTCAGGCTGATCTGCAGCTCCACTGTTTCCAAAAACTTCCGGCGTTTGCGCTGGTTTCCGCGCGCGACTTCTCGCACCGCTTCGTACAGGGTGTTGAGAGAGACTTTGCTGGTCATGGTGCTTCGCACTGTGACAGCCTATCGCTGGAAAAGAGTGCCTGGTGTGTTTTTCAAGCTGCCAGGCCCAAGACTTGAACCATACAGCCACCTATGTGAGGTCCAGCACCTTAATCTCCATGCCATCTGTTGGACCCCTTTTCTTCTTCTTTTTTTTAAAAATATTTATTTAATTTTATTTATTATTATTTAATTTGACCCGAGAGAGATAGACAGAGAGAGAAAGGGAAAGTGGGAAAGCAAGCCACCAGGTCTGGGACTTGAACCATGGTCAGCCACGTGGAAATCCAGCACCTTAACCACCACGCCACCTGCCAGCCCCTTTTTTCTTCTTATAAGAACACCAATCCTGTTAGATTATGCCCAATCCTTATAGCCTCATTTAATCTTTTTTATTTATTTTTTTTAGAAAGATTTTTGCTACATGGCACATTTGCTTGCCAAAGAGATGGAGAGACAGAAACTAAGGAATCATTCATTCCCCAGAGGGGATGGCCACACTGCAATTCCTTCTCCTCCATTCTTCTCTCAGAATTTTGGGAACACATGTACACTCACCTGGTGTGACTTTCAAGCTGCCAGGTCTGGGACTAGAATTGCAGTTGGCCATGTGGGAGTCCAGTGCCTTAACCACTACTCCACCAGCTAGTCCCTCTCATTTAATCGTTTTTTAAATAAACTTTTTAAAAATACTTATTATATTTAACTTTAATTAATTAATTATTTAATTTTAATTTGACCAGAGAGGGACTGAGAGAGAGGGAAAGTGAGAAAGTAAGCTGCCACGTCCAGGACTCAAGCTGTTGCCAGCCATGTGACCTCTAGCACCAGGCATGAAAGCGTGTATGCGCAAAATCCTGAGAGGAGAATGGAGAAGGGATTGTGGCTTGGCCAACCCCCTGGAGGGTGATTTCTCACTTTCCCTCTTTCTACCTTTCTCTGTCTCTCTCTGGTGAGTGCATGTACCCTACGGGAAACAAAACAGGGCCTATTAGTATAAATACTTGTTGAACTAATGAATTGATGACTCTGGTGATAGAAAAGTGAGATGGGAAGGAGACTGTTTCAGCGGTCAGAGATGTGAGGTACCAGTGTCTAACCTCAGTGGTGATGGCAATGAAAGAAAGGGTGACAATGAGTGACAATAAGAAAGTGGGATGAAGGAAAGGGAAGGATCATGGATTATTAATGTTCTGTGATTGAGTGACCTGATGATCCCTGTCTCATTAGTGGAAAGAGAGATGTTAGTTCATTACTATGAACCCTCGTTTTGAAATGAGATGATTTTTAGGACTTACTCATAGTTCGTAGAACTGAAAGTTCTCATAGCTTCTCCCAGATGCTTCCTGAGTGTTCTCTGAAGCCACGTGACTTCTTTCTCTTCCAGTAACATTCAGGGCTCCTATTTTCCTTCCTTCTATCCTTCCTTCCTTCCTTCCTTCCTTCCTTCCTTCCTTCCTTTCTTCCTTTCTCTTTCTCTCTCTCTCTCTCTCTCTCTCTCTCTCTTTCTTTCTCTCTCTCTCTCTTTCTCTCTCTCTCTTTCTTTCTCTTTCTTTCTCTCTCTCTCTCTCTCTCTCTCTCTCTTTCTCTCTTTCTTTTATTTTATTTTTTTTACCAATGTCATCCTATCTTGGCAGCCTGAAGAGATTTATAAAGTCTAGAAGTATACATTTCTCTTCTTCTTCTAATATTACTACTTCATTTGTTTGTGGGAGCCATGGTAGAAATATAAATTATGATTGTGTTGGGCATTACGCTGACATAAACCTCCTAGGCACTAGTGTTCTTTGTTTCAAGATTATTCCTCTTTTCCTGTTTCCTTGCCATTATAATTCAAAGAGAAATGACTCAAAACTTTCTTTCTCAGTTCTCTATCTGAGATATTTATGAATGGGAATTTGCATCTATAGTAATCTGCTTTCTGAAACTGCTCACAGTCATGACAATCTCAGTTTGTATCAGAAATTTTTGAACATGTCCTTTATCTCTTCTGAGCAAACAATTCTTAGTCAACTTTAAAATTGAAACTCAAAGGTTGTTAAATATAGAGTTAGAGTAATTGGGATTACATCTGCTGATAGGGTTTAGCACCAAGAAATTACTTGTTTGTCATGAATAATTGGAATGCTTTCTGTTAGGTTTTGCCCTGCAAAAGACTGAGAACCAGATTCAATGTTCAGGCACATTCCTCCAGCAGATTTTGTTCATGTACTTTATAAATGGGCAGCATTTTGCATAACCTTGATATAAGATGTGTTCACTAGATTTGGAGTTTTTCTTTTTTTCTTTCAGATTTTTGCCATAGGGGCCATGTACTCACCAGAGAGAGCCAGTGGGAGGGAAAGGAAGAAATCACCCCAGGGAGGGGATGGTCACGACGCCATGCCTTCTCCATTCTCTTCCTGGGACTTTGGGCATGTATGCACACATGCCCAGTATGATTTCCTTTTCTTTTTCTTTTATTTATTTTTTTAATATTTTCTCACAAACATTTACTGTGCATAACAAAAATTTTGCTCATACTCCGCAGTTATTGATAGTTCTTGATAGATAAACAACTTTCAGAATTTAAAAAAAAGCTGAATTTTAAAGATAACTTTAAAAATATTTGTTGTAATTTTGTTTGTGACTCTATAATAACAGAGACAGTATGGTTTTAAATATTTTTGAGAAAGTACTTACATATCAACTACTCAAATTGTTGAAAAGCAAACCCCCAGCACACAATTCACACATGAACCTTCCCAACTCGGCTCTGCCTACAAGTATTCTGTGGTTTATCATCCTCTAGCAAAGATCTGTCTCTTTTCTTCCTTTGAAGTCTTCTTCAAGGTAACCCTCTGGTTGTGGCTGCTCTTTTGTAATCTCTACTGATTACAATGTTGGGCTGGAAAAATCCAGGTTATTTTATGGTATGAATTCTTTCATATGACTTCTCATCAGATTACCTCTCTGCCAGGCAGAAGTGTTTATGGTGCCAGACAATCTTTCCAAGAGATTCTGTTTGCTTTCTTGAGCTCTGCCTTCATTCCATAGCTTTCTGTTCATATCTGAAGATATGACATTCCAGTCAAAGCCCTAGCAATAATGAGTATTTCCAATTTCTGGTACAAGGCAACAGGTATTATTGAACTTATGCAAATAACCATTCTGCCATATGGTAAGAATACTTACAAATATTTTCCAATTCCAGAGGGGTCAGAAAGGGAGAAAAGTTTATGTTTCAATTTAAAAAAAAAAAAAAACAGACAAAAAATCATTTTAAGAAATTGCTGAACCTATCAACAGCTCAAAAAAGAGCAAAATTCTTAAATCTGGAAAACAAAGCATAGAAGAAAATCAGTACTGTTTTAGTCAAAAGTCATAAAATTCAGTTTCACTAGTTCAGTCTCATGTAATTAATCTCTCTTCTGTTGAATTTGCAACGTTACTGTGGCCTGATCTTTCCATTTAAATCCTAGAAGTTAACATTCAATATTATTATTGATATTTCCTGACTTGTCCCTACCATTAAGTTGGTTCATTTACTTGGTTGCTTTTTATTCTCTTACTTCTGTCTCTCTGTCTTCAGTTTTTCTGGTATAGCACTCCCTTCAGAACTTCCTGAAGAGCTGGTCTATTGTTGGTAAATTCTTTCAGATTTTGTTTATATGAAAATGTTTTTTTCTTCCCATATGAAGGATAATCTTGCAGGGTATAGTATTCTTCGTTGAAATTGTTTTTCATTTAACATGTTGAATATATTTTCTCATTCTTTCCTTGCTCGCATTGTTTCCAACGCAAGGTCCGATGTTAGCCTGATGGGATAACCTTTGTAAGTAACCTGACATTTCTCTCTTGCCAATTTTAGTATCTTCTCTTTGTCTGTGGTTTTGGCCAATCTGACTATGATGTACCTTGGAGAAGATTTTCTTGAGTTGATTCTATTTGGGGTCCTTTGTATTACTTGGATCTGGATATTTGAATGCCTCTCTTAGGTTTGGAAAGTTTTCTTCCAGGATTTCATGGAATAGATTATCAATGCCCTTTTTAGTTTCTTCAGCTTCTGGAATATCAATTATCCAAATGGTTGGGCACTGAATGGTATCTAGTATTTCTTGTATATTATGCTCATTTTGGGAGTTATTTTCTCAGTCTTTCTGGTAATTTTTTCTAGGTCAGATGTAAATGGCTTCTGTCGGACGTTTGGGGTCTGGAAGATGGGGTTTAGAGGAGAGATTCTAAAGTTGCCTTGGTCCCTGAACATGGCAGGGCACACCTCTGATGTAAATGACGTCTGTCTGAGTTTAAGGTCTCCCCAGCATGATTTTCAAGCTACCAGGTCTGGGACTTGAACTTCAGTTGGTCATGTGGGAGTCTAGCACCCTAACCACTATGCCACCTGCTGGACCCTGGATTTGGACTCTTATAATTCACTGACAGAATGACCACTTTAAACTATTACAGAATGTTAATGCCCATCAATTTTAGCAAACTTACCCCCTTTGTACAGAAATTTGTATAATTCTTTGAATGTTTTTTTCTTCTTGCCTTAAATAATCTGTAACAGTGAAAAAGAAATAGTAATAGGAAATATATATTGTAAATGTAATACAATTTAAGTAGAATTAATAGGGTGTTTAAAGATTCAGCTATTTAACAAAGGCCAACAGGAATTTAAACAAGATAGAATTTTCTTTTTTAATTCAATGCTGAAATATTGGCTCCTTTCATCCTGTTGTTCAATTGTACCTAAAATGTTAGTCCCATCTTCTTGATCCTAGATAACTTGCTAATGTGTCCAAGTTCCAGGCAGCAAGATGGGAGAACATGGAATAGAATAAAAACATGCAGAATTGTGTTCGCAGCCGCCGCCGCGCTGCCGTCGCTCTCCAACGCCAGCGCCGCCTCTAGCTTGCCGAGCTCCAGTCCAAGAAGAGGGGTAAGTGAGGAGGTCTCTTTACCATGGCTCGTACAAAGCAGACAGCCCGCAAATCCACCGGTGGTAAAGCACCCAGGAAGCAACTGGCTACAAAAGCCGCTTGCAAGAGTGCGCCCTCTACTGGAGGGGTGAAGAAACCTCATCGTTACAGGCCCGGTACTGTGGCACTCCGTGAAATTAGACGTTATCAGAAGTCCACTGAACTTTTGACTCACAAACTTCCTTTCCAGCGTCTGGTGTGAGAAATTGCTCAGGATTTCAAAACAGATCTGCGCTTCCAGAGCGCAGCTATTGGTGCTTTGCAGGAGGCAAGTGAGGCCTACTTGGTTGGCCTTTTCGAAGATACCAACCTATGTACTATCCATGCCAAACATGTAACAATAATGCCAAAAGACATCCAGCTAGCACGCCGCATACGTGGAGAACGTGCTTAAGAATCCACTATGATGGGAAACATTTCATTCTCAAAAAAAAATTTTTTTTTTCTCTTCTTCCTGTTATTGGTAGTTCTGAACGTTAGATTTTTTTTCCATGGGGTCAAAAGCTACCTAAGTATATGATTGCAAGTGGAAAATAGGGGACAGAAATCGGGTATTGGCAGTTTTTCTATTTTCATTTGTGTGTGGATTTTTAATATAAATGCGGGGATGTAAAGCATTAATGCAAGTCAAAATGTTTCGGTGAACAAGTTTCAGCAGTTAACTTTATAACGATTATAAATAAACCTGTTAAATTTTTCTGGACAATGCCAGCATTTGGATTTTTTTAAAACAAGTAAATTTCTTATTGACGGCAAAACAAAACAAAACAAAACAAAGCAAAACAAAACATGCATATTCCATTTCAGGGACACAGCCCAGAAGTTGCATGTGTCACTTTTGCTCCCAGTCTGTTGGCCAGAACTTAGTCACGTGGCCACATTCAGCAAGGAAGCTGGGAGATATGCCCAGTTAAAACTCAGATTCTATTTCTTAGGGAAATATGAGAAGTATGACTATGGCATGCCGAAATTGTGACTCTTCAGTCTCAAATGAGTGCCCATTTGCACTGTTGGTTGACTGTATACTCAGCTATGAATTTTTTTAAAAAGCAATGGGCCAGCCAGGTGGCGTGATGATTAACATGGCTGGATCCCACATGGCAGACTGCCCGGTTTGAATCCTGGACCTGGCAGCTTGGAAATACACGAGGTGTGTGTGCATGCCTGTCTAGAATCCTGAGAGGAGAATGGGAGAGAAGGGATTGCACATCACCCCTAGGGAGAGATTTCTCATGTTCTCCCTCTCTGGCAAGCACCAAAAAACAAAAATAAAATTTTGCATCATCAGCTAAATGCTGAAAAAACGTCAAAAAACAAGTCTGAAAGATGAAGTATAATTAACTATTTTATTTATCATTTATCTTGTTGGTTTTGGAGATGGAAACTCTCATAAGTTGCAAGTCTATTGTTTGACTTTCAAAGGTTTGGTCTTTGAATTCATTCAAGAGTTACACACCTTATATGGAAATAACGAATGACCTAGTTATATGGAAATTTCTGGCTTGTACACTTTTCTTAAATTTAATGGTAAAATCAGCCTTACTAAGAAAGCTAGATGCTTTGAGTAGCCAAGTTGTCAGCTAAGAATACAGTGTGTTGGGTTTTAGTACTTTCTAGACAGATTCTCCGTCGAAGCTTAGAAACACTTTCTGCACAGGAGTTCTGTCATCAGGCCTTGCTAATGTCTATCTCAACCAGTACTGCTCTCGAGGGAAGCAGCATTCTGTAGTCTCTTGCCAGTACTCTGGGGCAGCTCTGTCAACCTTGCCTGGGAAGGGGAAGAAGAGTGCACCTATGAGAAACTGAAGTACTAGGAAGTCTGAAGTGCCGGTTCCTCAGCCTAGGTTCGAATGGTCTGAGGAAAAGGATGATCAGAAAAGTCAGGAGTCTCAGTTCAGTAGGCAGGATGTCACGTTATATTTCTTTGCTCTGGTGCATTTGGGAGCATCAGAATCTCACCGGTGGTGAGGCCATTAGGGGTGTCCACCCCCAGGAACACTAGAGCCACTGTGATTGGGATGTTTGATGACAGACCACAGTTAAATAGCTGTATGCTTAGGCTTCTTTGAGGAGCCCTCCAAGTCTCACCTACCCGTATTATATTTCATTTAGTAGGCTGTTTTAACTCTTAGGTACTTCTAAGAAATATGGGATGCACAGCTTTCTTCTGGCTCCAAAGGCATGGATTTTCTATCACTGAAGGCATTTATTGAGGTTAACCAATAAAAGTGAAGACACTGTCTCTGAAACGCTCAATCTCACATATATTTCCTGGGCGAGTAAAGGAGCATGGTGTGCATTATCTCTAGTCTTCTTTATCTCATAACCATTTATAACTGACCTGTTAATGTGATTAACTGGTTGTCACATTGGGAGTAAGAGAGATTCAAAATAATGGCATCTGTATTTCAGACTGGAATAGCACAACAGATATGTTAACATCCCCATAGAAGGTCTGTTTTGAGAGTGTTAATTTAAGGAGGGCAGTGTTTGGTTGTTGTGTTGCATAAAAAACAGTACTCAGTGGCTGTGCATCATAGAAACAGAAGTGGTACACAAAGTTTATCCAGTGAAACAGCGTCTAAGACTGCTCCTTCTCTGTCTCCCTTCAGGCTTAGAAAATCTGGGTTAGAAGCAAAGTACATTATTACGATGGTCCATGTCATTGTGGTTTAATGTAGTCAATGTTTTTCTTCTCTAGGGATTCATAATTATAACACTGAATTTTCAACCCTGTGATCTTTAAGTGGATATATTATGATGAATTATGAATTTGGGTTTAACATTTATATTAAAAGTATTGACAAAGGAAGACATTGATGAACCTAGTGTATCTTTGTGGAAGATCATGTCTTATGGGTAGTTTGGACATTTAATGATATGTGTCTTTATCTAACAAAATATATTTAAGGAAAAGTCAATTACATTCTCTTCTTTCTTTTTTTAATCTTTCAAATTTATTTTATTACTTTCTTCCACGAGCAAGAGACAGAGAGACAGGCACCCTGAACCGAGTCTTCACACTATGAGCTACCGTGGGAGTCAGCTAGGCCTAGATCATGGACATATGTGTTCAGGGTGGTCTCTGGAAACTTCTCATAGGGGTCAGCCTCACAGAGTATTGTATTTTACCACTATGCAATTGTCTGACACCACCTTCTTTTTTTTTTTTTTAATTTTACATTTCTATATGGAAAGACTTTGGTAAACATGCATGGTATTAGTGGTAGCTCCTTTAATATAATTAGAGAAGCTGTAAGTGATGGAAAGTAAACTGAACCTACATTCAGAGATCCTAAGTTGTTGTCACAGGTCCTACTGTGTCCCGACCCGGGGGACAGTCGAACAGGTTCCCTGGGGGAGGGAGTGAGAGATGGGACAAACACACGCACACACAATACGAGGTGCTGATCAAGTCTTCTTCTTCTTCCATTTATTGAGGAAAAATGGCGAGTTATATACAGCTGGTGGGCACCAATTGGTTGCCCGAAATGCAAATGAGATAGAACAGCATGAACCAATCATTGATGTGGGTGGATCTCTCCCATTGTCTAGAAACCCAACCACTTCTGGGGAGAACGGTTGGTCACATGATTTCTGAGAAACGGTTTGCTCAGTGAGGAAGTGAAGCCTAATGGTTTCCAAGTTGGTGGATAGCTCAAGATGGCTTCCGTATGCAGTGCCCGCCACATGTCCCCCTTTTTTTATTTTTTCAAAGAGAGAAGAAACACCTGGGGGAATCGTGCCTGTCTTAGGTTGGAGTCATTTTTAGAGCCACACGTCTATCCTTACCTGTCATTGGAGAATCCCATTGCGATGATGGGTTTCCTGTCTTAGGTGGGAGGACTGTACAGCTGTTAGGCTCATACTCTCTTACCCGTCTTTGGCTAACTGATTCAGTGCCTCAGGCAGGAGCAATGTCTAGGCTCCGCGATACTCCATCTCCAGGTTGTGGTAGTGGACTTGGATAGGCTGCATTTTTATGGAGTCATCAATTTGGCATTTAAGGAAAGCCATGAGCTTATTAAAGAGAACAGGCCCCAAAGAGCAAACAATCAGTAAACCCAGAATCGGACCAAGTATGGGGAGGAAAAAGGGGAGGAGTCCATTCCATGCAGACCATAAAGGACTGTCACGAACGATGCCGGACTTGTTGGTGTAAAAGCAGCAGCGTTCCTGTAAAGCAAGACAGAGACCCCCCTGTTCTGCCAGGAGGAGTGGCGCCAGGATTAAAACCAGCAGCAGTAGTGTCGAAGAAGAAAAACAGGATCAGGTATTTAAGAAGGATCTTCATTTTGTTGATCTGTGGAAGGAGAGAGAGATATCTCAGGGCTTTCATCATCCCTGCATGGCTTGTTAGAATCAATCTGTTTGATTAATCTTTCTGGTAGCCAATGAGCAGCATCCATTTTTTGAGAATAGATGCAGACAGACCCTCTGCCCCAAATGAGGACAGGGTCCGGACCATTCCATGTATTGTCCAGAGGATCTTTCCACAAAACTGGCAAATTTTGTTTTGGTAATTGAATGCCAGAAGCGTTCAGCAGCTGAGTCTCCATCTTTATCAAGAGACAGGAAATTTAGGACAAAAAGAGCATATGCCAGAAGGTTTTTTGGCGAGTCCTTAGTCTGTAAAAACTCTCCCTTCTTTAGCTTTTGGAGAGTATTTTTCAAGGAAAGATGAGCACGTTCAACAATTCCTTGTCCTTGGGGATTGTATGGAATCCCCGTGACATGTTTTACAAAAAGAGGCAAAATTGTTTCCTGTGTAACCTGGGCCATTATCTGTCTTAATTTGTTGAGGTTTACCCATAACCAAGAGTGCGGCAAGTACAAGAGAAATAACACATTTGCCGACCTCACCAGTTTGTGCTGTGGCAAAAATGAACCAACAAAGCATTTGAAACAGGATGAAGTGAAGTTCGTACAGGGAAAACAAAATCATGGGTAGATAAAAAATATTAAAATTTATCTGGAGGAAGATGGTTATCAATAGTTTAGCAAAGGAAGCACATGCAATAGGCCAGAAATCTGTTTGTTGGAATAGCCAATTAACTTGGTCTTTAGAATGTGGCTGGATGATTGTATCAGGATCTTTGCCATATGTCCAGGCTGACCACAATTGAAGCAATTGCCTCCATTATTACGGTTAAGGAATTGGCGGATAGTATATCCTCTAAGAGCAGTGGCCAGAGCCAATCCCTGTTGATATGCTGACCCAATATCAGAACATAGGCGAATATATCCTGATAAATCTGTCCTTTTTTCTATATGGCCTGGTTGCTGCTTGACAAGCAGCATTAGCATTTTCATAGGATCAATAACGGGCATTGCCAAAGATGGCGGTTGTTTTTTGAAAGGTGGCCATTTTGAATTATTGTATTTAACTGCCTTTGTTTCTAAAGTTTCTTCAGACGGCCATTTTGGGTTATTGCACGTGGCAGTCTTTGTTTCTCAAGTTTCTTTTTTAGGCGACCATTTTGGATTATTGTATTTGTCAGTGTCGGTCTCTAGGATTTCCTCCTCTGAACTAGTTGATGACTCGTTTTTCTTTGGCTCTTGTAGAGCCTTAAGGTTGTTTTTCTTTGTTAGTTTTTTAGATTTTTTTGGGGTTTTGTCTCACTTTCAGGGCTTTTAACTTCTTCCTCACTATCTAGGGAAATAAGATCCTCTCCCTGTTCTTTTTCAATTTTAGAATCCTTGGTTAGATCTGAGGTGGCTATAGCCTCCTGGGGTTGATCATTTTGCATGATCTGCTCTCCCTTAGCGACCATAATGACAAGGGCTTCTATTAAGCTCTGAATGGATATTTCATGCTGACTAAGCTTTTGTCCCATTATTACCCGTACTTAAAATAAAACATAAGTAAATATTTACCAGGACGTCTTCTCTTCGTCCTTCTATGTTTTTCACCAGCCTTTCTCAGGACGAGTCTCTGCCGTCCCCTTCTGTTTTCCACCGCGGCCTTTCTCTTTATTTCGGTGCTCTTCACTGGATCCCTCGTACCCAGGTCTGTGTTCAGGCGCCACGTGTCCCGACCCGGAGGACAGTCGAACAGGTTCCCTGGGGGAGGGAGTGAGAGATGGGACAAACACATGCACACACAATATGAGGTGCTGATCAAGTCTTCTTCTTCTTCCATTTATTGAGGAAAAATGGCGAGTTATATACAGCTGGTGGGCACCAATTGGTTGCCCGAAATGCAAATGAGATAGAACAGCATGAACCAATCATTGATGTGGGTGGATCTCTCCCGTTGCCTAGAAACCCAACCACTTCTGGGGAGAACGGTTGGTCACATGATTTCTGAGAAACGGTTTGCTCAGTGAGGAAGTGAAGCCTAATGGTTTCCAAGATGGTGGATAGCTCAAGATGGCTTCTGTATGCAGTGCCTGCCATACTGCTGAAATGATTTTGTTATGTTTTTAATAAACTAGATGCCTAGTTAATAATGTCCAATGAGGGGCTGGCAGGTGGTGTGGTGGTTAAGGGTGCTGGATTCCCACATGGCCGACTGCAGTTCGAGTCCTGGACCTAGCAGCTTGCTTTCTCAGTTTCCCTCTCTCTCTCTCTGTTGCTCTGTCCTCTGGTCAAATTAAAAATAAATAGATAAATAAAGTTAAATAAAATAATTCTTAAAAAAGAAAAAAATAATAATTTCCAATGAGGTATCCCTTCCCAATTATCAGAATGTTCATATCCATTGACCAAAAATTTAATTCTGGTATCAGAGTATTGAGGAATAAGTATCATTTTATTCCTGATGGAATTGTTTATGATTTTTTTTTTTTTAAATTTGCCAAAGGGGCACATGCACCCCCTGGAGAGAGACAGAGAAAGAAGGAAAGTCAGATAGCACACTTCAAGGGGATGATCATCACACAATCTCTTCTCCATTTCTCCTTTCAGTATTTTTGACAGCCATGTACACACATTCAGTGTATTTCCTGAGCTGAGACTCAACCCATACAAGTGGCCAAGTGGTATCCAGTTGCCTTAAACACAAGGCCATGGACTGACCCTATAATCTTAATTCTTCTTTTATAAGGTCAGAGGCTTGGCTAAGATAACCTTTAAGGCTCCTTAGAATTCCAAAAATTATTTTTCCTTGATCTGCATAACAGAAAGGGGAAGCAGTACAGGAAACTTAGAATAATTGATGGGTTCAGCATCAGGTGCTATAATAAAAAAAATAGTTTTCTATGAATTACTTATTCAAAATTTTTTGAGACCTTTTTTTTTGCTATAAGGCATGTACTTGCTGGAGAGAGAGAGAGAGAGAGAGAGAGAGAGATGGAGAGAGAGAAAGTGAGAAATTACCTTCAAGAGGGGATGGTCACACTACAATCCCTTCTCCTCCATTCCTCTCAGGATTTTGGGCATGTTGCATATGTGCCTGGTGTGAGTTTGAAGCTGCCAGGGACAGTAATGTGGGAGTCCAGCACCTTAGCCACTATACCACCTGTTGGTCCCTGCTTATTCATTTTTATTTATCATTACGATTATTTTTAATTTGCTACAGGGCATGTGCACTCGCCAGAGAGAGACAGAGAGAGAGAGGGGAAGTGAGAAAGTAAGCCGCCAGGTCCAAGACTCAACCGTGGTTGGCCATGTGGGAGTTGAGTGCCTTAACCACCACATCACCTGCTGGCCCCACTGTGATAAATATTTAATGTGCATCATTTTGTTTAATCATCACAATTGATGAGACAGATGTTATAGTTTGAGTAACCTTTATCTGAAATACTTGGGATTAGAAGTATTTCTAATTTTGATTTTTTTTTGATCTTGAAATATTTGCATAATGAGAGATCTTAGTGATGGGACCCATGTCTAAATAGGCAATTTATGTTTCATATAGAACTTACATACATACCCTTAAGGTAGTTTTTTTTTTTTTTTTTTTTTTTGAGAAGTTTTTGCTCTAGGGCATGTGCACTCGCCAGAAAGACAGAGAGAGACAGAAAGCGAAAAATCACTCCCCAGGTGGGATAGCCATGCCACAATCCCTTCTTCTCCATTCTCTTCTCAGGATCTTGGATATGCACACGCATGCATCCGTGTGAGTTTAAGCCACCGGGTTCGGGAATCAAACCGCGGTCGACTACATGGGAGTCCAGCAACATAGTCATTATGCCAACTGCTGGTCCCCTTAAGGTAGTTTTAAAAAAGTATCATTTCATTTTATTATTTCTCAGAGGACAATTTTTCTTCTGTACTTAAAGACTAGGCTCCTGAGCCAGCAGTAGAGGTTAAGGCACCAGATCCCACATGGCTGACTGTGCAGACCAAGAGGAGGCTGGAGAAGGGATTGTGCATGGCCATCCCCCCTGAGAGGGGTGACTTCTCACTTTCCCTCTCTCTATCTTACTCTCTCTGTGAGCACATGTGCCCTATAGCAAAAACTAAGGGGAAAAAAAGGCTCAGCTCCTTACAAGGACTTTGGTGAAGGTTGTTGGGACAGCTGGGAGGGCAAATAGGCATTGAAGACACTTGTTTCAGAAATGTCCCTGATGGCTGCGGCCTTTACTACAATACGTTTCAAATGACAAACTCCTGAAGAGCTTTACCCTTAGGCACACATTGGGCATAGTTCATGCTGCAAAGAGGCTGCATGTGGCCCTAGCCCTTTTTGGCATCACTACTGTGGAAGGATGATCTCTATAGTATGTTAAGGTGGTCTTGGTCATGGGCTGTGAAAGAATTCACAAACTCAGAGAGAAAAGGGAGAGAAGATAATTTATTCGCTTTATGATAGCAGAAAGGGGCCAGACGAGAAGAGTTGTGGTGGCCAGAAGAATTAGGAAGTTTTTTTTGTTGAGAGGTTTTTGCCTCAGGGCACATGCTCTTGGGGGGTGGTGGTGGTGGTGGGGAGAAATAGACACACTGAGAGGGAAGCGAGAAATCACCCCCCCCCCCCCCCAGTGTGGAGGGCCATGCAACAATACCTTCTCCTTCATTTTCCTCCTGGGGTCTTGGGCATGCATGCACACGTGCCCCATGTGAATTTGAAGCTACCGGGTCCAGGACTCAAACTGTGGTCAGCCATGTGGGAGTCTACACCATCTGCTGGTCCTGGGGCAAGAAGCTTTTATTGGAATATAATGAAGCAGGGATATGGTTTGGTCATTAGGGAGATCCTTGGACAGGATGACTGTTGATCTTTCAAAATCTCTGGACTATTTTATCACTATCTCTGGTTGTCATATCTGACACTTTGATCTGCTATATATTTGGAGGTTTGCTGATGTTGTAGTGTCGGGTCTTAATCTTCACGTCTGAAGGTAAAAACTTATAAAAACAAAAATCAGCCATCTGGGGCCAGTAGGTAGTGTGGTGGTTAAGGCACTGGACTCCTACATAGCTGACCATGGTTTGAATCTTGGACCTGATGGATTCCTTTCTTGCTTTCCATCTCTCTCTCTCTCTGGTGATTGTGCATGCCCTGTAGCAAAGTAAAAAAGACACAATAATAATGATAAATAAAATAAAACACAAAATTCTTTTTAAAAATAAAATAAGTCAGCCATCTGTGGTGAGATCAAGGAGGGGCCAGCTAGCCCCTCCTTGATCAAAAATGTTTGAAGCACCTGGGAGTTTTAGATGAGCCCTCAGCCTCCTTAATTAAAATATCTAAAAATTCAGTGAGAGTCTGAATCAATTATGCTGGGAGACTGAAACGCTGAGTTAAACCTTCCCAGTCTCTAAGGTAGTGGGGAGACTTTCAACCTTTCATTTGTTCCTTCTTTGTTATCTTGGAAGCAAGGACTCGAGAGCACCTGTAGGAATTTTATATTTTTGTATTGCAGCATTTTGACAGGTCACATGAAGATGGGTGTAGACTTTTTCGCTTGTGACTTCATGTTGGTGTTCAAATCTTTTGGATGGGGATTATTTTAAGATGTTGGATTTTCAGATTAGAGATGCCTGGCCTGTACTATTATCACCTTTTTATTGATGAAGAAACCAAGACCTACAGGCATTTGGTAACTTGTTCAATATCCTCCAAAGGGTGAGTGGCAGCAGTGAGATTTTGAACATAGATCTGTCAGACTCCAGAACTTGGGGGGTTGAAGGGAGACTATGCTATACTTAGCCTCTGAACTGTCACATAGTAGCAGTTTTGAAGCATATTTACCCATAATAAATAGTTCGATCAAGAATTTTTATCTTATTTTAATTTTACTTTAACTTGGTAATAATTCTCTAGATATTTTCTACCCGTACATGATTATAAACATATAAGAGACCTCTGAATACAAATGACAAAATACAGTGATTTGCACCCAAGATTAAATAATTTTCCTCCAAATCTAGCTACAAGTAGAACAACAAAAAAAGGTGACTATTCATGAACAGCATTTAAACAAAAACAAAGAAAACTTGCATCATAAACTTCAAAAAGTGATGTCAAGATAAGACAGAGTTTTGGTGTAGCTTCCCTCTTCACATACACTGCAGGAATAGTATTAAGAGTGATGTAGGATACTGGGGTGGCTGTAGCCCCCAACACCAATGTAGGTCAGATGAAGGGAAAGGATTCATGTCTCATGATCAGGAAGAATGAGCAGAGTGGAAAAAAAGAGGGGATAGTAAAGCAGAGTTTTATTGAAAGAGAAAAGCTCCCAAATGGAGGTGTCCCAAAAGATGGTTGCCAACTTGGGGTCCTTGTCAGGGGTTTTTATTTAGCAGTCTGAATAAAGGGCTGGCTTTTGGTTAAGGATGTGGGCTCCAAAAAATAACTGCCCATCAAATCAGCATACTTTGTTCCCTGTTTTTAACTGATAGCTTTGTTGTGAATTATTATTCAGGTCTTTTTTTGTGCCCCTGGGCCATAATAGCCATAATCTTGGTTTGGAATGTAATTACTTGAGGTCATGTTGCATAATGTAAGTAATTTAAGCTTTGCTGCAAGCAATTTCTTATGAAAGCTTAGCTACCATGACTCCATTTGGGGCCTTTACCCTGACTATATGGGACTATCTCCTACCTCAAGAGTTCTGATGATTTTTATTAATGTATTCCAATTTGGAAAGAAGTAATCTGAGGGATGGAGTAGGAAGCCCTAGGAACAATCCCTTAAGCGTAACAGACTCTACTTACCCCATTGATCCTTTGGCAGAGAGGAATCTTCCAGATCCCTACACTGAGTTGGAAAAATAAGGGAGATATATACCAGCGGGTGGGTGAGCACAGTGTTTAACTGGACTTCAAATGAGAAATCAAAAGCTCCCAACCTGGTATGGGTCTCACCTCACGTACCCCTGCACTACCACCTCAGGCTAAACACAGGGGAATTGAAAGCAACCACAAGACATTAAACTAGCTGACATAAAAAATAATATTTTCCAATACATGTAATGACAGAACATAACAAATGATACTTTTCGATGCATATATTGACAGAAATCTGTCTCCTGAGTAATGTAGGTTCTGTTACCCCCCCTTTTTTTTTTTTTTTTTTTTTAGGTTTTTGTCATAGGGCTCGTGCTCTTGCCTGAGAAACAGAGAGCTGGAAAGTGAGAAATCACCCCCTCTCAAGGGGTATGGCCACACCATAATCCCTTCTCCTCTGTACTCCTCTTTTTTTTTTTTTTTTTTTTTACAAATTAAGCATTTATTTATTGATCTTTTATAGAAATAAAAGGTTTAAAAAACAAAGTTGAAAAAACAGTAATTTTGTTATATCCTAATTACTTATTTTTGTTCTGTAAATTCCAAATAAGTAAAATAATATAAAAATATATTTTCAGATCTTCAAAGAACAAAAAGAAAAACATATTAATTATTAAATAATTTTGGATTTTCTTTACTCCTCTCAGAGATGAATTCAATTACAAAAACTGAAGTACTTTTACACTCTGAAGTACAAATCTCTAACAGTCAAGAAATTATACAATTTATTTTGTTATGTGCAAAGTATATATATCGTGTTTACTTGCTATGGAAAGCAGGCTCAATGGAGAATAATCATTAAACACTGATTATGTCTGAGAAAATGCTGTTGTAAAAATGTACAAAAGTACATATACTTTGGGTAACTGTGTATTTCAGATCTGATGAAAGGTAACTTGTCATTAACCTCAAAGAAGCAGGCCAAGAGAAGGCTGTTTCCTTTCCTTTCCTGACTGTCAGTTTTATTCTAAAGGAAGGCTGAAGTGGTAGGACGCATTTTACAATGCAAACCTCTAACAAGTTCATGAACTGTCAGGTAAAGATGCCCCCTCTGATGTGGATGGTCTCATTCAATCCATGCTCTACCAACTTTATGTCTTCTAGGTCGTCTTTTATAATGCTGATCAAGTGACTAAGGCCTTCTTGTTGTTGTTTCAAATGCTGCTTGATTTCTTGTAACAGATCTGCATCTATGTAATATCTTTCTTCAGATTTCACGGCTCCAAAATGATTCTGCATCCTGATTTGGGACATCAGTTCATTTAGTCGGCCCTTGAACTGGGTAGGTGCATTCAGTTCACACTGAATTGTATCTAGCTGAACTCGCAACTGCTCCTCATCAGCCTGGATGGCATAGCCGCTCTTCCTTTGAATTTCCTGTTTGATTAGGACCTGTAAGGTTCTGTGGGAAAGATCCATGAGTTTCCTCTTGTATTGCGCAATTTTGGCCATAGTTGTGGTCTGATTCTTTTGTAGCTCACTAATATCTTCAGATATGATCAGGCTGGCTGACAATGAGATGGACCGCATCATAAAACAGCAAGTTTCTATTACTCAGAATCTGAAGAAATAGCTCATCAGGAGTTCCATGCCAGAGAACGGGGAGGTAACCCTTAACAGCATATCTAATCTGGTCTGATGCTGCTTAGTCATCTGATCTTGAACCTTCAGTCTATGGAGAAGTTCTTTGAAACCCACCATTGGTACAGGAATTAACTTTTCAGCATCAGGGTTATCCACTTTGGCTTGTTCCCAGATAATAGGATCAACACCAGCAGGAGGATTCTGTAAAAGTTGTTTGATCTGCGCAGGAGAAAGTTCTGTTCTAGTCATAGAAAGGGTTACGCCGAGCTGCTGCAATTGTGTTTTTACATTGGTTTGTTCAAAATGGGCATACAGTGTTGTAGCTGGAACTCTTCTTGAAGTACCATTTGGAGATCGCTCAACAACATAAATGACAACTTCTGTCTGGTCATCTGGCAATGTTTTAATACCCTCTACATTTACGGTGAGGGTCAGGATCCCTCCCAAAACTTTATGCAATGATTCTACCAATTGCTGTTGCTGACTTCGAATATCTGTTTCTTTTTTGTTGAAAACTAAAACGACTAATCCATCTTCATCCTTGTTATTGGGCATGCAGCTATAGCCTACTGCCTTAAATCGGCAGAAGGGATTTTCTTGTGTGAATTCCACAGGTGGGATGTTATTGTTGAAATATCCTTTCCCTGTTCCCCAAAAGGCCTGTAGTTGATTCCATTTTGCCAAAATAGCATCTCTCTCATCTCCCAGTAGTGTTGGAGCAGAAAGAGCACTTGCAGTATTTATTAATTGGTTGGACTGGGTAGGAGCTTGTGTAGGCTGGCTGAAGAGACCACCTAATGTAGTCTGCTGCTGCTGCTGTGTGTTAAATCCTCCAAATCCCAGTCCAGTTCCCAAACCAGTACCTAACCCAGTACTAGTTCCTGTTGTTGTGCCAAAAGCAGTACCAAATCCAAAACCTTTGTTCTGAGTACCACCAAAGAGTCCAGTGGTGCCTGTGTTAGCTGGGGTGGAAAAGCTGAACGCAGAACCTGCAGTAGTAGTTGTTGTCC
This sequence comes from Tupaia tana, assembly GCA_026018925.1. Taxonomy (NCBI): domain Eukaryota; kingdom Metazoa; phylum Chordata; class Mammalia; order Scandentia; family Tupaiidae; genus Tupaia; species Tupaia tana. Next base: position 52,415,262 of record JAKSZU010000008.1, on the reverse strand, counting down.
CAAATCCTCCAAACCCACCTGACTTTGCTCCAAAGAGGTTAAGAAAGTAGAGGGGGTGGAAACAGACGGAAGACGCAGGAGCCCTCTGTACTCCTCTTGAGATTTTGAGTACGTGCGCACAGGCATGATTTTCAAGCTACTAGGTCCAGGACTTGAATCTTTTCTCCAAGTGGGAGTCCAGTGCTTTAACTTCCACACTACCTACTGCCCCCCCCCCCCCCTTTTAAAGTTTATTTCTTTCTTTCATGGGTGTGAGAAAGAGAGAACCTCCAGTAGGCTCTTAATGCCAAGATCCAACCCCAGCCTTCAGTCAGCCCTGGATCACGAGCCCATGAGTGTCTGACATACTCAAGGAAGTCTCTGTGCTTGAACTGGGAGCCTTCCCATGTGGGATTGCCTTGCAGAGTGCATTTTGCTGCTGGGCCACAGACTGGCTCCTATTGCCACTTTTTTTTTCTTTTCTTTTTAGTACTTTTTTTTTAAAAAACACATTTATTTGTTTATCTATTTATTTGACTTTGACCTTGCCTTTGACTGTAGTACTAGTGATACACAGAGAATGACTTTCATAAAAAATCCCTCTTACCCTGAGGAACCCTGCAGGAAAGCTCCTTATTATGCAGTATCTTGCTCTATTTAAAGCCTTGGGGGCTTAGCTGCTATCACTCCTAGCAATTTCTCTGGCTCAAATTTAACTCTCAGGCCTTAAAATAGAATATGGATTGGGACTGAAAGGGAGCCAGAAGGAACAGCTGATTGGCTATGAAGGCCCTGTTGGGAGGTCCTGACCCTGGCCAGAGAGGCTGAGCTGGTCATTCTAAGGGCAACTGCTGGTCTGCCTCAGGTTTACTCTAATGGCATTAGGAGGGACAGCTGATGGACACTAGAAGGACAGGTATCACAGCTGGAGACCAGAGATTAGGCACTGCAAAAAGAACTGATGAATTCTCAGGTTAGCATTTTTACATACAGGATTGTCATAGTTCTTTAGGGATCTATTGAAGACAAAATAGATACAACCTGAGAAAAACAAAAATAGCCATTTATTTACATTAAATCCTGTAATGTTTATAGGAGAGGCCTGTGACATTTAGCTTTTGAGCTTCTAAATATATTTAGGTGTTTCATTGGAAAGAAAAATGGTATGCCAGTGTCTGTAGAGTAGAGAAGGAAGGGTAGATATGCCATGTGAAAGGAAGAATGAAAATTTTGGTTCTGATTGCATATGGGGACAGAGAAGGAGCTGGATCTCGGGAATGACAGTTAATATCACTAACTACAGACAAGAAGAAGGGTTTTTATACCCAGATGTTCTTACTTGTGTGTATATTGCTTATGTATGAGATACCATTGCAGAGTGTTTCCTCTAGTGGGTAAAGTCCCTCTATCTCAGCAGTGCTTACAGAGACAGTGCTCAGGGCTAACCTCTTCTGTGACATATTATCTAGTGCAGACGGATTCCTCATATATAATATTTTTACTATGGAAAAAAAAAGTTTATTAATGCCTTCTGATTTGGAAAGAAGTAATCTGAGGAATGAAGTAGGAAGTCCTGGGGACAAGAAAGGAAAATCCCTCAACTGGAGAAATTTTTGTGTAAGATTGATCACAACTAACCCATTGATTAACTTCAAAATTCGGCACTGAGAAGGGTAAGTTGCTCACTGCTAAAATATTTCAAGCATACACAGGCAATCATCTATTTTTTTTAACCCACTAGATACTGAGAAGCATCTCAATGGTCTAACTCCTATTTGGCATACCACCCTGTCACATTCTTTGATTTTGTATTTGAGGGAAGTGTTGTGCATGGAAATGATTAACTACATAGTACTACATACTACATACTAGTAGTACATATGTAGTAACTACATATGTAGTACTACATACTACATACTACATTTAATGAGTATCTAATTTATTAGAAGTATAAATTAGAAAATTCTGTTTTTCCAATGACTCTAAATCAAATTTGCAACTCTTGTTATTTTATTTTAAGTTTTTGCCATAGGGCATGTGTGCTTGCTAGAGAGAGACCGAGAGAGGAAGTGAGAAATCACCTCCTGGGAGGATGGCCACACCAAAATCTTTTCTCCTCCATCCTCCTCCTGGGATTTTGGGCACACACGCACATGTGCCTGGCATGATTTTGAAGCTGCCAGGTCTGGGATTTGAACAATGCCTGATTATTGAAGTCCTTAAGATGGGAGCCAGCAGCTGGTGTGGTGGTTGAGGTACTGGACTCACATGGCTGACCATGGTTTGAGTCTGATTGTTGAAGTCCTTAAGATGGGAGCCAGCAGCTGGTGTGGTGGTTGAGGTACTGGACTCACATGGCCGACCATGGTTTGAATCCCTGACTTGGTGGCTTGTGTTCTCACTTTCCCCTTTTCTTTTTCTCTGGTATGCGCACATGTCCTATAGCAAATTAAAATAACCTTAATAAATAAAATTAAATAATTTTTTTAAAAAGAAAAAAGAAATCCTTAAGGGGACCAGCAGTTAGCAGTTATGTCGCTGGACTCCCACATAGTCGACCGCTGTTCGAGTCCCGGACCCGGTGGCTTAAACTCACACTGGGCGCGTGTGCGTGCGTGCCCAAGATCCTGAGAGGAGAATGGAGGAGAAGGGATTGCGGCGTGGCCATCCCCCCTGGGGGGTGATTTCCTGCTTTCTGTCTCTCTGTCTCTCTGTCTGTCTGGCGAGCGCACGCGCCCTATAGCAAAAACCTCTTCAAAAAAAAAAAAAAAAAGGAAATCCTTAAGATGAACTGGATGCTGCAAGCTCTGTCTTCTTGGGTTTGAGTACTGTTCCTTCACAGATCCATGCCTGAATTTGCAGAATACAATTTTTAGGTGCCTCATTTGACCAGTCCCAGTGGTATTTTGTCTTTTAGCCTTGGCACTCCAGTTATGCTCTCTTTTGCACTTGGCAGGGTAGCCACATTTGCCACAGGTTGACTTTTGAAGGCGGTAGGCCTTAGAACCACAGCAGGGGCTTAGAACCACATCTTGGGATTTTGGCAGGTACACGTGTGCATGTCTTATTGCAATGCTTTCCAAACGATAATGTTGTCATCTCACTTCTGTGGCAGAGACCAAAGAGATCAGAAGTGAAGTCTCTTCCACTAAATCGTACTCTTTATTTTGTTAACTTTAAAATGTTTCAAAAAAATTAAGAGAAATTGCTTACACTTGCTTTTTAAAGTCAATGTTCCATTTATTTATAAACACAATACATTCAGTTCCCCTGAATAAAACTAGTTTATTAAGTTTCTTTATTCGTTTAAACTTTCTTTATAAGTTTAATACTATAGCACCATCATTTATAAGATGTGCCATTATTTCACATACTAGCACAGAGGAAAAGCATGGCCAGTGCTTTCTTATCACGTTTATTGTGAGACACATCTGATTCAGGTTGCAGATTCGTTAAAATGGGAAACAAAATGCGCATCTGGAATTAACAAAATACTCTATATCCAATGATTTTTCTTTCTCTCTCTTTCCTTCTTACTAAAGGAGTGTGTATATTTGCCAGAGAGAGACAGAGAGACAGAGAGAGAAGGAAAGGACAAGCATCACCTAGGAAGAATGATCAATCCCTTATCCTGCATCTCTTTCTTCTTTCTGGATTTTGGGTGCATGCACACATGCGCCTGGCTGTGTCTCTGACCACTGGGTCCAAGACTCAAACCATGCATTTGGTCATGTGGGAACCAGCTACCCTAACCACCAGGACACAGAGCTGGCCCAATATAGCCGATTATCTTAAGTAGTACTAATGCAGGCATTTTGTTTGTTAGACTTGAAATGAGCAAAATCTTTTTAAGCAACTCATGTATCTAACCAAATTAAAATACCGATTTCTAAATGTAGTGTATATCAAATATTTTTTTAAACTTTATAAATATAATCAACTTACATTACACACTTTAAATAAGTTTTAAAAATAATGAATTTAAATAAGTCATAGAGTCATGTCTGTTCTTATAATAATTCAGATTTTCTTAAACATTTCAAACCCCTTGAATTGGAAACACACAAGATTATTGTTGTTTTGTTTTATTTTTGCTATATGGTACATGCTCTTGCCAAAGAGAGACAGAGAGAGGAAAAGTGAGAAATCAGCTCCTTCTCACCCCCCCAAGAGGGGATGGCCATGCTTCAATCCCTTCTCCTGTGTAATCCTTTTGGGATTTTGGGCACAGAGCACACGCGCCCAACATGATTTTCAAGCTACCATGTCTGGGACTGGAACCCAAATTCAGTCTTAACCTCAATGCTACCTGCTGGCCCCACAAGATTTTTTTTTAGGGAACCAGCAGTTAGTGTAATGGCTATGTCGCTGGACTCCCATGTCGTCGATCGCGGTTCGCGTCCCGGACCCGGTGGCTTAAAACTCACGCCGGGCGCGTGTGCGTGCATGCCCAAGATCCCGAGAGGAGAATGGAGGAGAAGGGATTGTGGCGTGACCATCCCCCCTGGGGGGTGATTTCTCGCTTTCTGTCTCTATGTCTCTCTCTGTCTGTCTGGCGAGCACACGCGCCCTAGAGCAAAAACCTCTCAAAAAAAAAGATTTTTTTTTAAGTTTATAAAATTTATTACTAAGCACAAAAGAATTAACACACGGGATTAACTACATTGCCATCCTTGTTTTTATTTTGATTCCATCATGGTGTTGCAGAGTCTTATCCCCTGAGCAGACTTACCAGCTCAACTGGGCTGGAACTACTAGTACTCAAAACCCCTCTCTTTTTTTTTTTTTTTTTTTTTTTTTTCTGAGAGGTTTTTGCTATAGGGCACATACACTTACCAGAAAGACAGAGAGAGACAGAGAGACAGAAAGTGAGAAATCACCCCGCGGGAGGATGGCCACATCACAATCCCTTCTCCTCCATTCTCCTCTTGGGATCTTGATCACGCACACACATGCGCCAGGATGTGTTTAAGCCACCGGGTCTGGGACTCGAACCGCGGTCGACTACATGGGAGTCCAGCGACATAGCCATTACGCTAACTGCTGGTCCCTCAAAACCCCTCTTTTTTAAAAAAAATTAAATTTCTAGAGCACCCCCCTCTCAATGGATTGTCACACTGTGATCCTTTTCCTCCATTTATCCATCCTGTCAGTATTTGGGTCATGCATGCATGCACACCTGGCATATTTTTTAAGCTGCTGGAGCTGGGATTTGAATCATGGCCAGCCATGTGTGATCTGGCTCCTTAAGTACAGGGCTTATCTGCTGTACTACAGGGCTGGCCCATCAAAACTTGAATTATGAATTAGATGCGTGATTCTCAAGATTTTTGCTGTTAATGCCCTGTTACACTCATTAAAATCACTGAGAAACCTAAAGAACATTGGTATAGTGGGTTACTATTGATATGTACTATAATAGAAATTAGATCTGAGACATTTTAAAATACTTTATTGATTTATTTAAAAATAGCAATATAAACTCATTATATGTTTACACAAATACATTTTTATTAATAAAATGATTTATATATTTATTTCATACTATAAGGCATGTGTGCCCACTGGAGATAGAAAAAGAGAGGGAAAGTAAGAAAGCATCGCCAAAAAGGAATGGCCATACGGAAATTTCTTTTCCTCCACTCTCCTCTTGGGATTTTGGCAGGTACACGTGTGCACCTGGTGTGTCTTTCAAGCCACTGGGTCCAGGACTCAATCCATGCAGTTGGTCATGAGGGATCCAGCTGCCCCAACCACTGTGCCACCAGCTGACCATGTTTTACATTTTTTGCAAATCTTTTTCATGTCTGCTTTAATTAAAGACAGTCTGATGCACCTGTCTGCCTCCAGCTTCACTATGGTGGTATCATAGGTCACGCAGCCTCTGTAAAACTCCACAGTATACTATTAAGAGAATGAAAGAGAATCTCTCTCTCTCTCTCTCTCTCTCTCTATATATATATATATATATATAAAATGTGTGTGTATATGTGTGTGTATATACATATATCACACATTATATATACACACACACATATATATCACACATAAATATATCATATATTATACACACACACACATACATATATAAAATTTGCTATAGGGTGCATGTGTGCTCACTGGAGAGAGAGAGAGAGAGAAAGCATAAAAGTACCCCACAGAAAGCATGGCCACTCCACAATCTCTTTCCTTCATTTCTCCTCTTGAGCCTTTGGGCACACATGCACCTGTACCTGGTGTGTTTCTCAAGCCACCAGATCTAGGATTTGAACTGCAGAGTTGGCCATGTGGAATCCAGCTGCCCTAATCACTATGCCACCAGTTGGCTCATCAATAATTTATTTTTTTAAAGAATTATTTTATTTAATTTTATGAATTATTATTATTGTTAATTTGCTATAGGGAACATGCACTCACCAGAGAGACAGAGAGAAAGACAGAGAGAAAGAGAGAGAGAGAGAGAGAGAGAGAGAGAAAGCCCCCAGGTCTGGAACCTGAACGGTGGTTGGCCATGTGGGAGTCCAGAGCCTTAACCACATGTCACCTGCTGGCTCCCAATCAATAATGTCTTAATGCTGTAATTTGAATGTATCTATTTCAAGTTCATATATTATATTTTAGCGAGCCATAGTAATGGTGTCGAGAAGGTGGAAACTTAATCTAACTATTGTGTTGAAAGAGAGGAATTTGGGGTGATTAGAATTAGATACATTCATCAAAATGGGGCCCTCATGCTTGACTCTTGGCAGCTTTTTTTTTTTTTTTTTTTTTTTTTTTTTTTTTTTTTTTTAAAGTGTTTTCGCCATAGGGTGTGTGTGCTTACTGGAGAGAGACAGGGAGAAAGTGAGAAATCACCCCTCAGAGGGGATGACCATGCCACAATCCCTTCTTCTCCATTTTCCTCTTGGGATTTTGGTCATGTGAGCACACACACCTAGCATGAGTTTCAAACTACCAGGTCTGTGTCTCAAACCGTGGTCGACCATGTGGGAATCCAGAGCCTTAACCACCAATACACCTGCTGGCTCTTGTTGGCAGCTTTTAAAGAAAGACAGAGATGCAAACAAAGAGATACTTGCTTATCTTCTAGCCATTTAATGCCGTGTACCATCTTGAGACTCTCCAAAGTGCCCCTACCAACAAGAAGACCCTCACCGGATGTACTCCTTGACCTTGGACCTTGAAAACCATAAGCTAAATAAACCTCTATTCCTTATCAACTACCCAGACTCAAATGTTTCTGTTACTAGCAATATAACAGATTAAATATGGTATTATTATGAAAATAATTTTGACCTTATGGATCCCCCAGGAAGGATCTCAGTTCTGGACCATGCATTGAGAACTACTGAGTTAGGCAATCAGACCAGGACCTGGGTTCTCTATGACAGGATAATTCCACCCATGTCATAGGCTAACAAGCTGAGCTCTGTGTTATGGTTGATTTGTCTGCTGTAAAATGGAGACAAGTTCTTGCCTTTCATCATATGTCTCATAGGCATCTTCTAGGTTTTAGTCTTACTTGTTTTTTTCAACTTTTTACCATCCAATTTAGGAAGATGGAAATCTTTCCACTTTATAATTAAAATTCATTGAATTCTGCACTCCCTCATCTAGATCCTAATAGTCTCCTTTGCTGCCTAGTAGGACCTAGATCCTAGTCAAGCAGTCAGATGTTGCTACTTTGTGTTCAGCAGAAGCTGGATGACCACTGTTAGAGAAACTGTAGATGTAACCCCTTCACTCACAGAGCATTGGGCTAAACCAATGATTACAAAGTTCATTCTTTTTGTTTTAGTGCTTTTTATTTTTGGTCATAGGGCTCATGTGCTTGCAGGAAAGAAACAGAGAGAGAATGTGAGAAATAAAAAAGTGAAATATGATAATAATAATAATAAAAAATAAAAAAAGAAAAAGAAAGTGAGAAATCACCCCCTGGGTGGGAGGGCTGTGTCACAATCCCTTCTCTGTTCTTTTCTTGGGATCTTGGGCATGCATGCACATGCATTTGGCATGATTTTTCAAGCTGCCAGGTTCAGGACTTGAACAGTGTTGGCCATGTGGGAATCCAGCCTTAACCACCATGCCACCTGCTATCCCCCAAAGTTCTTTTTTAATTTTTACATCTTTTTTTTTCAATTTATTTATTTGCATTCATTCACTGTACATCATTACAGCATACAAAATGAGATTTCCAAAGTTCTTTTTAAATTCTAATATTCTATGCCCCTTTCAACCTTGAACAAGTCCAGGCTTCTCTGAGGATCAGTGGAGGTCCTGTTGCTTGCTTTCCCTATATTCAGACTCCTCTTCTCAAGGGAAAAGGAAGGTAACAGAGAACCCACTGTGGTTAAAACATTAGCGTGTCCAGATAAAAAGACATAATTCCCCGGATTCCTTGCAATAAGGGCAATTTGTGATCTAGATCAGGCTCATGAAATGTAAGCAAGGGACCAGCAGTTAGCATAATGGCTATGTCGCTGGACTCCCACGTAGTTGACCACGGTTTGTGTCCCGGACTCGGTGGCTTAAAACTCATGCCGGGCGTGTGTGTGTGCATGCCCAAGATCCCGAGAGGAGAATGGAGGAGAAGGGATTGCGGCGTGGCCATCCCCTCTGGGGGGTGATTTCTTGCTTTCTGTCTCTCTGTCTCTTTCTGTCTGGCAAGCGCATGCGCCCTATAGCAAAAACCTCTCAAAAAAAAAAAAAAAAATGAGATGTAAGCAAAACTCCACAGGATGGGGCTTTGGAAAAGCCTTATGAAAAATGAACACACACTTAGGTGTCTTTTTTTTTTTTTTTAACTTTTTCCTATTTAGAACATAGATGCAATACCTGGAGATAGGGTAGTTCTGTCATGACCATGAAGAAGAAAGTCATATGCTAAAAGCTGATGATCAGGAAGCGCAAGGGGCTTCCTTCCAGACTTCTAGTTACGTGAGATAAAGAACATCTCCTTAAGATACTGCTATTAAGGTTCTGTTACATGCAAGCTAACACAAACTTAATAGGATAATGGGGAAATTTAACCTGAATTAAGTCGTCTAATTCATTCTCTACTAGCCATTTGTGCAGCTAGAACATTCATTTATTGCTTTAGCCCGTCATCTCACCGCTCAGATATTCCTGACGAGGTTAATACCATAGTACAGTGCAAAGGGTGGCTTTGAAAATCAGCCAGAGCAATCCTTGCTCTGTAGCTCCAGCTGTATGACCTCAGGCAAGTTACTTTAATCCCTTTGAGCCTTAGTGTTCTCATCCATGGAAATGAGACTAACATTTATTATCTTCTGGTTGTTGTGAGGATTATGTGAGATAACAGGGAAATGGGCTAGCACTAGGCCTTGTGGGTCACAAAGTGGGTACTCAACAAAACAAAGACCCTGTTTTTCTCTCCCTGTTATGGAAGTAGATTAGTTGCATTCATTCTCAATGGCAAATAGTTCAGACCTATTTCCAATTATTTTGAAGTTGAGTAACAAAAATACAATAAGATTTTTGTGTGCTAATGATTATACAACTATTTACCCACTGGCAGGCTACGAAGGTGAGGAAAGAGGTATCTATAGATCTGTAGAAGGTAGGTGGTTCCTGATGATGATAATGATGATAGTAGCTAATATTTCTTTTGTTTTGTTTGTTTGTTTTTGTTTTTGCTATAAGGCATGTGAGCTCTCCAGAGAGAGAAAAAGAGAGAAAGTGAAAAAGCACCCCTGAACTTCCCAGGGCCCACACCACAATCCCTTCTCCTCCATTTTCCTCTTGGGATTTTGGTTATGCACATATATGCAGCTGGCTTGTTTTTCAAACTGCCAGGTCTGGGACTTGAACTATGTAGTTGGCTGTGTGGGATTCAGTTGCCTTATTTTTTAAATTCATTTTTTTTAAAAAAAGAATTACTTAATTTTTATTTGTTATTACTATTTTAAAATTTGGTCAGAGAGACATAGAGAAAGAGGGAAAGTGAGAAAGCAAGCCACCAGGTCCAGGACTTGAACTGTGGTCAGCCATGTGGTCCCAGCTCCTTAACTACCATGCTACCTGCTGGTTCCAGTGGAGCCAGCTGCTTTAACCATCATGTCACTGCTTGGTCCATGCCAAGCATCAGGTATAGAAACATAAATAAAGAGCTGCCATAACAAAATAACGTAGATCAGGTGGCTTAAACAAAGAATTTTATTTTTCACAGTTCTGAAGGTTTGTAAAGCCAAAATGAAGATGCCGATTCCTGGTGAGTTCTCACGGGAAGTTTGATGAAAATTGGCAGCTTTCCAGGGTGCCTGTTCTTCTTCTTGTCACCTCGCAATCTGGCTGTTTCATCTCGTGAACTTTCCTCTCAACATATGACTATCCCAGTAGGAGAGAAAAGAGCTGGAGGGAAGCACCCTCTCTTAATTGCTCTCTCCCTGAAGTGACTCATTTCTCCTTCAAGCCCATTGGCCAGAACTAATCACATGACTGCCTAATTACAAGGAAGGCTGGAAAACTTGGGAAACAACATGGCTAGTCTAATAACATTAAATATCTCATTGAGTTTTTTGGTCAAATAAATATTAAATTTAGGTTCCACTTCATATTGGTTCATAGCACTCTGTACTTTGATTCCTAAGCGATGTCATAGCTGTAATTACGTTAACTCCTAATATCTTATTATATTCTACTGTAATCATTTACTTATTTAATGATAGTTATTTATCTCTCCCAAAGCTTCATGTAGGCAAGGACCATATCTGTCTTACTTACAGTCAAATTCCCAGTGACTAGCATGGTGGCTGGCATGGGACATAGTAGTTTGTTAGTTTATGGCTATATTTGTTAGCTAAATTAATACATATTTAATCTACACTGCTTTGACCTGTACGGAGAAAGAGTTTTGTAAGTGAATGATAAACAAGTACTTTTTTTTTTTTTTTTTTTGGAGAGGTTTTTGCTATAGGGCGCGTGTGCTCGCCAGACAGACAGAGAGAGACAGAGAGATAGAAAGCAGGAAATCACCCCCCAGGGGGGATGGCCACGCCGCAATCCCTTCTCCTCCATTCTCCTCTCGGGATCTTGGGCACGCACGCACACGCGCCCGGCGTGAGTTTAAGCCGCCGGGTCCAGGACTCGAACCGCGGTCGACTACGTGGGAGTCCAGCGACATAGCCATTACGCTAACTGCTGGTCCCATAAACAAGTACTTTTATAATTCGAAAGTGAGGATGATAATATCTACATTATTCGTGATCTGAGAATGTCTGGGCACTTGATTTAGGGTTCCATTTTTCTTTTTCGCAATTCAACTCCTATCATCAGTCCTCTGATTTCATACAAAAATATTGACACATTCTCTTCAGTGGGAAAAATGGATGAAATAGAAAATCTGTAACAATTCTAGATTTCCTAACTTTTCTAGTTCTTTTACTACATACTTTCTAATTTTGTTTTTTCTATTTTTTTTTTTTTAAACCTCTTTGGATATTATTAGAAGATCTAGGTAGGTGTTTTCCCTAAGGTTTTTATTTTTTACAAATAGCATTTGCATTAAATAGGGACTAAATCTACATTTTCTCTACTTTTAATTTTTTACCTTTTATTTCCCTGTGAAGTTTTAGGATGAGTACATTTGTAGTAAAAAAAAAATAACTCCAGCTGTATACCGTTCAAGTCCATCTTGGGATCAGCAGATGTTGTAAAAGATTTTGTTGTTGGACTCCCATGTAGTTGGCCATGGTTCAAGTCCCAGACCTGGGTGCTTAAAGCTCATGCTGTGCGTGTGTGTATGTGTGTGTGTGTGTGTGTGTGTGTGTGCCCCAAATCCCAAGAGGAGAATGGAGGAGAAGGGATTGCAGTGTGGCCATTTCCCGTGGGGTGTAATTTCTCACTTTTTGTCTCTCTGTCTCTCTGAGACATGAGCGCATGTGCCCTAGCAAAAATCTCTCTTAAAAGTCCATCTCAAACCCACTTTCTCTGACTCTAGTAAGATATTTTAAAATTACTTTTTTTGTGTTCAAATATTTTATTTCTGGTACCTGTGAATCCTTGGGAATATTTATCTGTTTCTTGAAAAAGAGGAAAGAATTAGTCTGATCTCTTACTGCATAAAAGTGATTTCCTCCCACAACAGAATGTGTAGTAGGGAGATAACAGTTTTCAACCTCGAAGCTATACATTCAAGTCAGACACTCAATGTTGGGGTCAGTAGATACCAGCAGAATTCTAAAGATAGTTTCCCTGAGTTATATTCGAGAGAAAAGATGATATTGACCCTAATTAGACTAGTGGTAAATTCTAGGACAATTTTTTTTTTTTTAGAAGTTTTTGCCTTTGGATGCGTGTGCTTGAGAGAGAGAGAGAGAGAGAGAGAGAGAGAGAGAGAGAGAAACACAGTGAGAGGGAAAGTGAGAAATCACCCCCTAGGGAAGATGGCCATGTTGCAATCCCTTCTTCTCCATTCTCCTCCTGGGATCTTGGGCACGCACACACATGTGCCCAGTGTGAATTTCAAGCCATTGGGTCTAGGATTCAAACTCCTGTTGGCTACATGGGAGTCCAGCGACATAACCACTACGCCATCTGCTGGTCTCTCCAGAACAATTTTTTAAAAACTTGGTAATAAGTTATTCTAAGCTTTATTTATTATATTTCTGGAAAGTCCCTTTTAATATCTTGACTTGGCTCTTTAGTTCCTTTAGAGTTCGTGGATGATTTGTAGTAGAAGTCTCCCCTTTTAACCTTGTCGAGTAGTTTTCTCTGCTTTTAACCTTGTGGAGTAGTTTCACAGGTACTGGAGAAATGGACAAACAACCAGTGCTGGGTCAGCCTGGCCAACGTGTGGTGCACCCATCCCTTCCTTCCAGATGGTCTTACAGGCAGGCCAGCTGGGCCAGGGCCAGAATCTGCTGATTGCTATTGGAAATGGACCAAACTTCATACATCAGGGAAATCTAAGAAGCAGACTATTCTCCATTGTTCAGATTTTTCTATTCAAATTCATATTCCCTTCAGGACCATATATCTTTTTGCCTGTCTAAAAGTATTGTGCCTGCTTTTCATTCCTTGAAAGGCTCAGTAGTACTTTTTTTGGGGAAATGTGTTGATCTAAATAGGCTGTTTACTATGAATAGAAGTAGTGATACATTTTTTTTGGCATGGCTTGTACATGCTCTTGTTTTCCCCAATGATTTTTGTTATGTATTCTGGAGAGTTAAAAGTTTTTAAATGTCTGAAACCCAGAGGCCAGGTGTTCCCAAGGAAAGCTTCTGTTCTTATAATATTGCCTGCCAACTTGGACACATGACTTGGCACCATTATTTAGTTTACAGAAAACCCACTTAAAAGATGTTGGGTAATAATGGTGGATTTGAATCTTTGCTTAGTGGTGTGACCTTTAATATGTCTATAGATAGACACATGTGTGAGAGAGAAAAAGAAGAAGAGGGAGAAGGAGATAGCACCCCCCCCCCCCCATTGGAGTGTGGTCACACCACAAACTCTTTTCCTCCATTTCTTCATCCTGTCAGGATTTGGGGTACACATGTACTTGTGCTTGGAATGTTTTTCAAGTCACCAAGCCTGGGATCGGAACAGTAGTTGGCCATGTGGAATCCAACTCCCTTAGGCTGTAGGGCTGGCTTGTGACTTTAATATTTATAAACCACTCTAAGCCTCAGTTTCCTTAAGTCTAAAATAGAGATGAAGATATTTACTTTATAAAACTGTTTTCAAAAAAAGAATTCATGGGAACCAGAAGTTAGCATAATGGCTATGTCGCTGGACTCCCACGTAGTCGACCGCGGTTCGCGTTCTGGACCTGGTGGCTTAAAACTCACACCCGGCGCGTGTGTGTGTGCCCAAGATCCCGAGAGGAGAATGGAGGAGAAGGGATTGTGGTGTGACTATCCCCCCTGGGGGGTGATTTCTCACTTTCTGTCTCTATGTCTCTCTCTGTCTGTCTGGTGAGCGCACGCGCCCTGTAGCAAAAATCTCTCCAAAAAAAAAAAAAAAAAAAGAGAGAGGAAAAAAAAAGAGAATTCATACTAATAATTAAATAAATTGTGGCTGTTTATCAATGGGCAATATAGATGTTAGAAAACTTTCTGTTTAGGAAAGTTTCAAATATGTTTAAATGAAAAAGAAGGTTACAATGAATTCCTACGTACTGGTATTTTAGCTTCAATGATGATCGCTTTGTGGACAATCATATTTCATCTTATTTCCTGTTTTTTTTTCCCCCAGTATTTATTTAAAGCAAACTCAGATATCATACAATTTTACCCATAAATATTTTAGTATGTATTTCTGAAAGACAAAGAAAAGCCTCGTGGGGCTGGCAGATGGCATGATGGTTAATGTGCTGGACTCCCGCATGGCCAACCATGGTTCGAGTCCAGTACCTATGGCTTGCTTTCTCCCTTTCTCTCTCTCTCTGCCTTTCTGTCTCTCTCTGGTGAGCGTATGTGCCCTATAGTAAAGTAAAATTTTAAAAAATGATAAATAATTCTTGAAAAGAAATAAAATAACATTTTTTTTCTTTTTTTGGAGAGGTTTTTTTGCTATAGGGTGCGTGCGCTCGCCAGACAGACAGAGAGAGACAGAGAGATAGAAAGCGAGAAATCACCCCCCCAGAGGGGATGGCCACGCCGCAATCCCTTCTCCTCCATTCTCCTCTCAGGATCTTGGGCACGCACGCACACGCGCTCAGCGCGAGTTTAAGCCACTGGGTCCGGGACTCAAACCGCAGTCGACTATGTGAGAGTCCAGTGACATAGCCATTACGCTAACTGCTGGTCCCAAAATAACATTTTTTTAGAAAAGAAAAGCCTCATGTTTTCAAACAGCCATAATTCCATTACTTATTAAAATTAATGAAAATTCATTAATATCATTAGTTATCAAGGCATTGTTCTAATTTCTAATTGTCTCATAAAGATCATCATTTAAAAAAATCAGTGTACTTGTTTGAATTAAGATTCAACTATGATCCACACAGTGTGATTGTTATATCACTTAAGTCTTTTTTTTTTTTTTTAGTTTTGGTATAGGGCACTCATTCTCTCTGGAGACTGAGAGAGAGAGAGGTAGAGAGAGAGAGAGAGAGAGAGAGAGCGAGTACTCACTCCTGGGGGTTTCTTTTCCATTCTCCTCTCTGGATTTTGGGCACCCATGCGCATGTGCTGGGCATGTTTTCCAAGCCACTGGGTCTGGGACTCAGACTATGCAGTTGTCCATGTGGGATCCAGTGACCTTAACCTCATGCCACCTGCTGGCCCCACTTAAATCTTTTCTATTTAATAAAAAAAGCTTTTTTCCTTACAATCTAATTGTTGCAGACATGGGATCCTCTGTTGCATAGAAAAGGCAAGATAAATGCTTGATTGTTTCCTTTATTCGGTTTTCAGAATAATAAACTGATTTAATAGTATATTCCTACAGTAACCAGTTAGGTCTTATTTTGTGTATTATTTTTTTATTTATTGAGAGTTTTTTTGCGGTAGGGCATGTGCGCTCTCTTGAGAGACAGAGAGAGACAGAGATAGAAAGTGAGAAATCATCCCCCAGGGGGTGTGGCCAAACTGCATTCCTTCTCCTCCAGTCACCTCTGGGGATTTTGGACACACACACACACACACACACACACACACACACTTGCCCAGCATAAGTTTTAAGCCACCGGGCCTGAGGTTCAGACTACATTTGACCACATGGAAGTCCAGGACATAACCATTATGCCATCTTCTGGCCCCCTTATTTTGCTTTATTATCTTTTATTTATTTATTTTCCTATAGAGACTTTTACTATAGGGGGTGTGTGCTTGCCTGAGAGACAGAGAGAGACACACTATGAATAAATAAATAAATAAATAAATAAATCAAAAACATATACTTCATGAGTTTGTAAAGATAATAAAGCAGGACCAGCAAATGGCATAATGATTATGTCTCTAGACTTCCTCGTAGTTGACGGTGGTTTAAGCCCTGGACCCACAGGGCTGGGATCTGAACCATGGTAAAATGTGGGATCTGCCTGTCTTAACCACTAGGCTATGAGGCTGGTCCTTGATAACATTTTAGTTATCTGATATGGCAAGATGTTCCAAGTTCACCTTTGAATTCTCCTCTCTCTAGAATTAGTCCTTTCTAAGGGGCACCCCTCCCTTTTTTTTTTAGTGAAAGGGTATGTCAAGGTCACAAGTGGGTCACTAGAGTGCTCCTTGCAACTTTTTTTGTTTTATGTCTTACTTTTGACCTGACAGAGCTAGGAAATCATCGTTTTTGTTATTGTTTGCTATAGAGCATGCTTGCTCACTGGAGAGAGACAGAAAGTGAGAAATGTGCCCCTCCCCCCAGGTGGGATGGCCACATTGTAGTCCCTTCTCCATTCTCTTGGGATTTTGAACACACATGCACACATGCCTGCGTGTTTTCAAGCCATTGGGTCTAGGACTCAAACCATACAGTTGTCCGTGTGGGATCCAGCTGCCTTAACCTCCATGCCAACTGTTGGACCCATTTTTGGTTTTGTTTTAAAGAGAAAATGCATCATTTCATTTTCAGATCATGACTACAGAATTTTAGTTAACCTCTTTTATCTAAATGATTTATTTCCTTCCTGTCATGCCAAGAATCTCAGTGCCCAATGACCCTGGGTATGAGAATTTGCACATCACGTAATTACTTAATTGCTTTATCTCAAGTTATATAGATGACAATCTCAAATACCCATAGTACAAACTTCAATTATTTAAATTTTTTTTTAAGTTTTTGTTGTAGGGCGTTTGCATTCATTAGAAAGAGAGAGAGAGAGAGAGAGAGAGAGAGAGAGAGAGAGAGAGAGGAATCACACACCAGGAGAGATGGCCATGTTTCAGTCCCTCCTCCTCAATTCTTCTCTTGGGATTTCTGAGCCTGCATACACATGTGCCTGGCTTGTTTTTCAAGCCATGAGGTCCGGGCAACTTAAACTACAAAGTTGGTCATGTGGGATCCAAAGTCTTAACCTCCACACCATCTGTTTTTTTTTTTATAGTTCTTTTTCTTCTTTTCTTTTCTTTTTTTAAAAAAACATTTAATATTTATTTATTTTTGTATCTATTTGTTTGTTGTGATTTTCAAGCCACCGGGTCCAGGACTCGAACTGCCATGTGGGAATCCATTGCCTTGACCACCACAACATCTGTGGGCCCCAATATTTTTTACAGTTCTTTTTATCCTTTGGGCATATCCTAGAGGGAATGCCGGTCAAATCACTGTGGTTTTAGGTTACTGGGAATGGTTTCTCTTTGGAAGTTATGCCTCCAAATGGATATACATTATGCTCATTTGTTTCCTTTTTATTTTTTGGTTTTCAGGATTGTATTTTCATAACTTCATGATAAATTATTTAAATATTTACCTGATCCCAAAATTAAGCTTGCCCAATAACACATTTAAATAAATCTAGTTTCTGTCCTTCTTTTCTCTTTACTCTATTTTCTTACTCCCTATAGGTAGATAGTATAATTTTCATTTTGTGGTTATCCTTTTGTTGCTTAAAATCATAGTCCTATGTATTTTTGAAATATAAGCAGGATCAGCTGATGGTGTAATGTTTTTTTCACTGAACTCCCACATAATTGACCACAGTTCAAGTACCGAACCCAGACGGCTTAAAACTCACGCTGGGTGTGTGTGTGTGCATGCCCCAAATCCTGACAGGATAATGGGAGAGAAGGGATTGTGGTGTGGCCATCCCCTTTGGGGGGTGATTTCTTGCTTTCTGCCTCTCCCACAAGTACACATGCCCTATAGCAAAAATCTCTCTCTTTCTCTCTCTTTTTTTATTTTCAAATTAAATAACAAGCAATTTTCTCATTACTCTCTGCTATAGGGCGCGTGCGCTCGCCAGACAGACAGAGAGAGACAGAGAGATAGAAAGCAGGAAATCACCCCCCAGGGGGGATGGCCACGCCGCAATTTCTTCCATTCTTTCGGGATCTTGGGCACACACGCAACGCGCCCGGCGTGAGTTTTAAATACTACGTGGGAAGCGACATAGCCATTACGCTAACTTTTATTTTCTCATTACTTTTTAAAATGTGAACATTCTGTAATTCAGCCATAGTTTTTACTTCCAGGTCAGTTCTTCAGTGGGCCTTAATTCCCTTTTAAATAATACACTTTTGTTCCGGAAGGCAGTTAGCTTTTCATCATTCTTTCTGTCTAGATAACATCCAAACATAAATCCCATAGGGACAAGTATGTGAACCCAGTGTTCACGCACAATCTGAAGTAAGTTTGTCATGATGGCTGCGGCTCGGGTGCCAACAACGACCTCGTGACCAAGGGCAATGCAGAGCTCTGCCCCAAAAATCTCTCTGAAAAACAAAAAATCAGAAATATAAGCAAATACATTTGTGTAGTTAGTTCTTGTATAAGTGACAGCATACTATACACGCATTTTTAGATCTCACTTTCTTTACTTTTCAACATATCTTGGAGCTTATTGTGATGTTCTTCCCCCTTTCAACAGCTGTTGAGCTTCCATTGTGTGGATGCCCATGGTTACTCAACTGGTTCTCTGTATGGACAGTTAGGTTACTTTCAGTTTTTTTGTTTGTTTGTTTTAGAGGTTTTTGCTATAGGGTGCATGTGCTCACTCTCTATAGGTAGATAGTATAATTTTCATTTTGTTGATTAAAATCATAATCCTATGTATTTTTGAAATATAAGCTCACCATGAAAGACAAAGAGAGAGAGAGAGACAGAGAGAGAGAAATCATCCACCCCCGAGGGGGGGGGGTGGGGATGGCTATGCTGCAATCCCTTCTCCTCCATTCTCCTCTTGGGATCTTGGTCATACATGCACATGTGCCTGGCGTGAGTTTAAGCCACCGGGTCTGGGACTCTAACCGCGGTCGACTACATGGGAGTCCAGTGACATAGCCATTGTGCCAACTGCTGGTCCCTTTTTTTTTTTTAGAAGAAATTATTTATTTCTGCTTTACTTTATTTTTTTAGAATTATTTTATTTAGCTTTATTTATGTATTTATTTATTTATTTTAATTTGACCAGAGAGGGACAAAGTGAGAGAGAGTGAGAAAGCAAGTCGCCCGGTTTGGTATTTGAACGGTAGTCAGCCATGTGGGAGTCCAATGCCCTTAATCACCATGCCACCTGCTGGTCCTGGTTGTCGTTCCAAATAGTTCTACAATGAATAGCTAGCTTGGTGTATATGTTTAATTGTAGTTTTGCTAATATGTATTTGTGATAGATATCTAGGAACAGGTTGCTATATATGAGAAACAGAATTTTGAAAGCAAAAGGTTGAGGTGATTTAGTTCATCATTCCTTCATTATTTCACTTCTCTGAAGCTCCTTTCTTTACACCTACAGAAACACTCTGCAGGCTCCTAGGCTTGTTCTTTTCATAGGGTGGAAAATTTAGGTCTTTCCCTTCCTCCTTCCCGCCTTACAGACTTCTACCCAACAGAGACTCTACAGGTATCAAGACAGTCTCTGTGACTGTTGGCAGTATTTATATATGTACATGCACATATCAAAGACATCTTTGATCTTTAAGATGTATACTTCCAGGGCCAGCAGGTGTGTAATGGCTAAGACACTGGACTACCATATGGTTGACTGTGGTTCGCGTCCTGGACCTGGCAGCTTTAACTCACTCTGGGTGCCTGTGTGCACATGCCCAAAATCCCAAGAGGAGAGTGGAGGAAGAGATTGCATCATGGCCATCCCTTGCTGGGAGTGGAGGGGAAGGGGTTGACTTCTCACTTTCCCCCTCTCTCTGTTTCTCTGTCTCTTTCTCTGGTGAGTGCATGCACCCTATGACAGAAACCTAAAAAAAAAAAAAAGTATACTTGCAAAACTCTGTAATACTAATATGTATAACCTGTAGAGATAAGCATCTCTACAATTTAAATCCTATGTGTACAAGCCATTGACGTCTATAGTCTCGGTTTATATGAGAAATAGTAAAAAAATAAGTAAAAAAAAAATAGTTAAAAAGTATAAAAATAGTAAAGAAATAATAACACTAAAAAAATTTGGAACTCTGGGGGAGTCCCAAATCTGAGAGGGCTTGCCCATAACGTTTACCAGTTCCAAAGAACACACCCGGAGGTCCAGGGAGGGAAGACATGAGTTTACTTACATTGGGTAAGACTGTCCTGCTGATGGCTAGGTGGAGAATGGTCTGAGCTGTCATGAGCATAGACTGTATAATGGTAACAAACATTCATAAATCGATTCAAGATCAATGCAGATTCCCCACCACCCAGAGAAGGGTCTGGTTTGTACATCGCTTGAATGGTACAGTAAAAGGTTAGTTTATTGATTAACAGTTAGCAAAGTATGTTTAGAGTTTAGTGAGCCTAATCCTGGGTGTTAATGTGCGAGGGGTGTGCATACCTCTGGCATGGCCCCAGCTGTAGACCAGTTCCATGAGGTGAAGGTCATGGTCACAAGATGCTCAGGAGGCCCATTGGATCAGCAGCTGGGTCTCAGGGACATAGGGCAAAGGAGGGTGGGGAAGGAGAGCTCAATGTATGGAGGCTATGCTCACAGTGATTGGAACATAAGAATATAATCCTCTAAACAAACTCCATAGGAAGAAATCCAGTTACAAGCGATCACTCATATCAGTGTTTTTCAGTTCTCCAGTCCATCTTAAAAATCTTCCTCTAGATAAGCTGATCTGGTTGCCGTCCTAACCAGGAATTACTTGCTCATCTCAATTTCAGTGTCACGGACATGAACTTCCCATACATGAAATGTTTTCTGTTTTTTTCCACTGCTTTTGTCAGCAATTGGCTTAAAATTTACATTCTCCTATCCTTTTTTTTAAAAAAAAAACATTTCATTCAATTTTATTTATCATATTATTATTATTACTATTTTAAATTTGACCAGAGAGAGACAGAGAGAGAAAGGGAAAATGAGAAAGCAAGTCACCAGGTCCAGGACTAGAACCATGGTTGGCCATGTGGGAGTCCAGTGCTTTAACCACTACTCCACCTTCTGGTCCCCTCACACATTCTCCTATGCTTAATTGACTGACTGCATTCTGTTAGATTTCTTTTTGTATGCACAAGTCTCAAGTTTAAGGTTGTCAGATTTAGAAAATAATAATACAGGATGTCCAGTTAAACTTGAACTTCAGATAAATAAATACTTTTTAAATTTAAATTTAAATTTTTTTGAGAGAGATTTTTGCTAGGGTGCATGTGGTTGCTAGAGAGACAGAGAGAGAAAGAGAGACAGAAAGTGAGAAATCACCCCCCCCCCCCCCCCCCCCCCCCCCCACCCCCCCGAGGATGGCCATGCTGCAATCCCTTCTCCTCGATTCTCCTCTTGGAATTTTGGGCACGCACGCACATGTGCCCGGCATGAGTTTTAAGCCTCGGGGTCCAGGACTCGAATGCAGTCGACAACATGGGCATCCGACATGCTGGCCCCACAAATACGTTTTTTAAATGTGGGAAATACTTATTCCAAAAAGAATTTGTTATTTAAGAAATTCACATTTAACTGGGAATTCTGTATTTTAACAGGGAACTCAAGTTCAAAGGTCTTGAAAAACAAATAATCCCCAACTTCATTACACTTGTTTATTACATTGCTTTCAGGATTTCCCATGAGTGATTTTATGTGCATATTTTCCTCTCTAAGTAGAAGATGAATTCCTTGAAAATGAACATTGTCTCCTGTAGCCTCCTCCCCATCTCTCTCGGCTCCCACACTGGGCCAGATCTGAACCAATTTTTGATGAGTGAATAAATCCTCTAAATGAGCTTTGTTTTTCATTAAACTTTTATCCTTGAGAGGATTCTGCCATTCAAACAGAACAATATGAACTGATTTAAAAATTATTTTAAACCGATCTAAATTTCTAAGGCTGATTAGAATAAAATCAGAAGTTATTTTCATTTACTGTATTTTATCCTTATAAAAATTGTATTGTTATTTTGCCTGCAATATCCATTTATGTTAATTAGATTTAGTAGCTACTTCATACTTTAGTTTAAAAAAAACTGTAGTAGCAGTTACTTCCAATTGCTTTCATCATTAAGTCAATACGAAAAATTGTGTTATTATGCTGAAGACATTATCTGTAGTGGAAAATTCTCAAATCTCAGCAAAGCTCCAACTCTTTGAAATCAGCGGTGGAGGGGGGGGGGGAGACTTCAGTTTTGATTCCTCTTTGCTAGAATTTGCCTTTTACTGCCAACACTTCAAGTGGAGAAGCTAATCTTTGTAGCTCATTTATTTGTTCTTGGTATTGAGAATTAGGGCCTGGGTAAAAAAGTTAATTGAGATAACTCAATAACCAGTAACAAGTTTATGTTAGCAATCGGTGGGAGTGTAATGGGGAGCTAATACTGTGAATTGCTATAATGAAAGCTGTTTAATTTGCTGTTAATTCTCTAAACAAAACAGTCTGGCTGTGTGTGGGGATTTAGAAACCTTAATCTTGGTTTCTGAAGGAACTGGCAAGGTCGTAAAGGGAAGCAGCTGAGGGGAGTTCCATCACTGGGATGCTGTACACAAAGCCTGCAGACAATGAAAAAGGAAGAGGGCTTGACAGGGTGGGGTGGCATGAGTGGAGGAGGGGAGGAGCTGTTCTTGTTATTGAAAGGGAGCGAAAAGAGAAACGGTGATAAAGAGGCGGAGAAATGCTTTGACTGCAGGGAACCTACTGAGGAATTCATGTATTATTATGATTACTTTTTCTAAGTGGGGTGTGGTTTGGGGGTCCTCGAATAGGAAAAAAGGAAATAAGAGGAGAATGGGAGAAGTCTATTTTAGCTGGCCAGAAGGCTGGGAAGAAGCTGGAATTTGGGAACTGAGCAGAAACCAGTGTGGTCTGAGAGTTGGAGAGTAGCCCTGGGCTGGGCAGGAGGGCCCTACACCAAATTCCAGTTGGGATGAGGTCTAAAGAAACATTTGAAACAAGCTCTGGTGAGATTGGAGATGGAATAAAAATTTTTTATAAAAGGAATATTGTTACATACACAGTACTTTTTTTTTTTTTTGAGTGATTTTTTGCTATAGAGCGCATGTGCTTGCCAGAGAGACAGAGAGTGAAAAATCACCCCACCCGGGGATGGCCATACCACAATCCTTCCTCCTCCTTTCTCTTGTCAGGTTACACGTGCACACATGCCTGGTGGGACTTGAACCGTGGTTGACTACATGGCAGTCCAGAGACATAACCATTATTCCATTTGCTGGTCCCAATACATAGTACTTTAAAACAATGATTAGGGACCAGCAGTGAGCATAATGGCTATGTTGCTGGATTCCCATGTGGTCGACCACGGTTCGTGTCGTGGACCCGGTGGCTTAAAACTCACGCCAGGCGCGTGTGTGTGCGTGCCCAGGATCCTGAGAGGAGAACGGAGGAGAAGGGATTGCGGTGTGGCCATCCCCCCGGGGGGTGATTTCTCACTTTCTGTCTCTCTGTCTCTCTCTGTTTGTCTGGCGAGCGCATGTGCCCTATAGCAAAAACCTCTAAAAAAAATGATTAAAAATATATTATTGTTTTAAGTTGAGAAAGGGCGTGTACGCTTTCCAGAGAGAGACAGAGAGAGAAAGAAAAAGCACTCCCCAGTGGGGCTCTGTCAATGCCACAATCCTTTTACTAAAAACTTTTATTGTTTTATTAGAAATATGGTATGGAAGTCATAGTTACAAATATCTGTGTATTTGAGCATAAAGAGTTATCATTGGAATTTTTGGCCCAAACTAAGAGCTTTAATTAAAATATTATCTGCAGGGAAGGTGACATGGTGGTTAAGATGCCAGCTTCCCACATGACCAAATGCAGTTTGAGTCCTGGACCTGGCGGCTTGCTTTCTCACTTTCTGTCTCTTTTTCTCTCTCTGCCTCACTCTGGTCAAATTTAAAAATAACAATAAAGATGACTAAAATTAAATAAAATAATTCTTGAAAAATATATTATTTGTGATCTCACTACTGGATTATAACCAGTACATATTAAAATGTCACAACATATTAATATGTATCCTCTTAGAGAATGGCTGTGTCTACATAGAGCAATATTGGATATTTTGAAAAGTAGGGGGATCATATAGTCCACAATAAAGGTAGCTAACAGTTGCTGAGAGCTCATTTTATGTCAGATATTGTTCTTGGGGCTTTCCCTCTGATACTCCATTTAATCTATACAGCAACCCAGTAAGCTAGTAACTCTATTCCCGTTTTAGAGATGAGGCCCAGAGAAGTTAGGAAATTTGCTCAAGGTTAGAAAGCTGATAGTAAAGATCTGAACCCAGATCTGGTGTATTTAACCACTATAGCAACTTACCTTCCATGTTAATACTCTGTAATCTGCTTTCTTGTCACTTAAAAATGGCATATGATTAATATCCCTCCATATGAATATACATCTGCATTATTATTATTTTGAGAGATTTTTGCTATGGTATACAGGTGCTCATTAGAGAGACAGAGAGAGACAGAGACAGAAAGTGAGAAATCACTTCCCAGAAGGGATGGCCACACCACAATCCCTTCTCCTCCATTCTCCTCTTGGGATTTTGGGCACCTGTGCACATCTGCCAGCGTGTTTCAAGCTGCCTGCCAGGTCCAGGACTCAAACTGTGGTCGACCATGTGGGAGCTCATTGCCTTAACCACTACGCCACTTGATGGCCCCTAAGTCTGCATTATTAATAAAATATTATAGCGGCCAGCAGGTGGCATGGCGGTTAAGGTACTCCCACATGGTCAACTGTGGTTCGAGTTCCAGTTCTGGTGGATTTCTTTCTCCTTTTCCTCTCTTCCGTCTATCTGGTGAGTGTGCATGCCCTGCAGCAAATTAAAATAAATAAATAAATAAAATTAAATAATAATGAAAAAGACATTATAATATATGTAGTCAATCCTCTACTAATGGAAATTTAAATTTTGTTTTTTTACAATTTTTGCTATTGTATATTGTAATGGTAAATTTTATGTGTCAACATGACTGAGTCATGAGGTGACTAGATATTGCGTTAACTGTTATCTCGAAGTGTCACTGGGTGTCTTCTGGACGAGATTAACATTGGAATTAGAAACTAAGTAAAGGACTGCTCTAGTTAGTTTAAGTGGGCATCACTTATCTGTTGGAGACCTGAATTGAACAAAAAACTGAATAAGGAAGAATTCACTCTCTTTCCTGTCTCTGAGCTGGGACATCAGTCTTCTCCTGTGTTTGGAGTCAGACAGACTGGAGCTTACCCTGTCAGCTCTCCTGGTTCTCAGGTCCTTAGACTTGAACTGGCTTTCTTTGGTCTCCAGCTTGCTAACTGCAGGCTGTAGGACTTTTCAGCCTCCATAATCATGTGTGTCCATACCCGGTACTATGTCTTTTTCTAGCTATCCATATCCTATTGATGCTGTTTCTCTGGAGAACCCAGGTTCACATATATACATACATCTTTTTTCATTTTGTCTGTTCTTTTTTATAATTTATTTCTAAAGGTGGTATTTCTAGGCTCAAGTTTTCTTTTTTCTTTTTTTTTCTTTTCTGTTGTAACATTGTGAGATTACTTTGAGGGAAATTCTCAATAAATATTCCACCAGCTTGGCCTCTGAAAGATCGCAAACTAATCTTAAAGTTGGACTCACATGTCAGAGACTCTCTATTGCCACCTAGCGGTAACATTTCTACATTGTAGTATTCATATGAGATCGTTAAAAAACAACAAAACAAAACGGAAAAAAAAGATCCAGGGAAGTGCCTTGAGCAAAATGTTCTCAATTCTTCTATTCTACTATTTTAAATAATACCGTAATTTTCAAAAGTATTCATATTTCAGATTATTTCCTAGGGGAAAGATTCTTAGAAATGCTATCACATTGTCAAAAGTTATCAATTTTTTGCTTATTATAAATGTAATACATATCACAAGTGTAATATAGAAGGAAAATTATATTAAAGTATAAGAAAAATAAAATGACTTGTAATTTCTTCAGCCAAGAAAACCTCTTTTTAGTTGTATATATACATATATATATATATGTATATATACACACAATATATATGTATATATACACACATACACCCCACACAAGGGACCTCATACAGACACACACACATATATACACACAAATATGTGTGAATACGTACATATATAAATATACATACATACATACATATATATGTATACACACATATATTTAACATTTGCTACAGGGTGTATACACTCACTTTAGAGAGACAGAGAGAGAAAAAGAGAAATTAAGGAAGCCCATCCCACGAGGGGAATGACCTCACCACAATCCCTTTGCCTTCATCTTCTTGGGACACTGGGCACACGCACACACACGTCCAGCATACTTTCTAAGTTGCTGGGTCCAGGACTCAAACTGTGCAGTTGACCATGTGGGCTACAGCTGCCCAACCACTGTGCCACCAGCTGGACCCATTTAGGTGTATTTTACTTTAATATTTTTTAAAAACCAAAGTTGATGTTATAGGTATACACAGTTTAATAGTCTGCTTTTTTTTTTTTTGAAAGAGAGATTTCTCATCTAGGGTGTGTGTGCTCACTGCAAGAGAGACAGACAGAAAGCAAGAAATCACCCCCCAGCGGGGATAGCCATGCCACAATTCTTCTCCTCCATTCTCCTCTTGGGATTTTGGGCATACATGTACACATGCCAGGCATGGTAGTATATTTTTCTGGCGTGGGTATAGTTTTCTGGGTCTGGGACTCTAACCATAGATGACTACATAGGAGTCCAGTGCCTTAACCACTACGCCACCTGCTGTCCCCTTCCCCTTTCTTTAATTTAGCATCTTTGGGTTATATTTCACTGTTCTGACTTCCTTGCGGGACCATTTAGATCAGGGACCTGGCCTTATTTACTATTGTGTTATTAACACCTAC
The DNA here is from genome assembly GCA_026018925.1 of Tupaia tana. Lineage (NCBI taxonomy): Eukaryota > Metazoa > Chordata > Mammalia > Scandentia > Tupaiidae > Tupaia > Tupaia tana. Next base: position 52,388,407 of record JAKSZU010000008.1, on the reverse strand, counting down.
AATAGCGCTTGGCAAAGGTAAGTAGAGTCAATGACTGAACAAGTAGAAACTTGAAGAAAATTCCCTGATAGCTCATGACTAAGTAAAGTTTTGTGAGAACTGAATGTGTGTGTGTGTGTGTGTGTGTGTGTGTGTTCTTTCTAGCCTTTCTCCTTAATTTTTGCAAGGCTCTGTCTCCTAGTGATACAGGTAGATGGCCAGATATGAGCAGGCAGCCCTGAGACTATAGCAGAAGGCCTGGTCAGTTTCAGCTTATCAAGGGTTACACTGAACTTTCTCCAGGTTTCCCCCTCCCTCCTGGTTCCCAGTCAGGAAGGAGAAGCTGACTTCTCTTTCTCTTTTATTTTCTTTACTTTTCTTTTTCTTTTCTTCTTTCTCTCCTCTCCTCTTCTCTTCTTCTCTTTTTCCTTTTCCTTTTCTTTTCTTTTACCTAAGCTTTCTTCAAAGAACCTAAAAAAGGTTACTGTCTTCCCTCCTCGTTCTGCATATGCACACAGACACAGATATTGACCCTTGGTCAGCATCCCACTTCCCGCTCAGGGCAATAAAATGAAATGGGCAAAAATCTTCCCTATACGCATGCTCATACCTTCAAAGTCCACACTGGACATGCATATCAACTTCCCCCCAGCAGGTAATACAATTCCCTTACCTGAAAAAATGTACTCAGGCACACACACACACACACACACACACAGCCTGGAAAATCAAATAAAAGAACTGGCTACAAAGACAGACCTCTCCTCCTAAATATTCATGATAAGCTCTCACGATAAAAGGAACACCTAACCCCATTCCCAGTACAGTTGCCCTCCAACAGCTTTATGTGTCTTTACGGAGGAGAAGGGATTGTGGTGTGGCCATTCCCCCTTGTGGATGTGCTTTCTCACTTTTCCTCTCTCTCTCTCTGGTGAGCATATGTACCCTGTAGTAAATTTAGAATATATGTGTATAAATATGTGTGTGTGTATGTATATATATGTGTATATGTACACACACAGATAATATACCTTTCTGGTGTGGGTATATTTTTCTGTTAAAATCCTCACTTTTCTATTAAAAACTTCTGTTTCCCTACTTTAATCATGTTTGCAGTTTTATTCTGCATCTTTAATTTTGAGTCTCTAATCTTAGAGATCTGGATCCAAAGAACATAGTATTTCACATGATGCAGTACAGGCCATGCTGATAGCACTAGGCCACATGCCTTTTGATCCTGTTTTCTATTTTTTAAGAATCATCTATTTAATTTTATTTATTCATTCATTGATTTTAATTTGATGAGAGAGAGAGAGAGAGAAAGAGAGAAAGAAAGCAAGCCACCAGGTCTAGGACTTGAACCGTGGTCAGCCATGTGGGAGTGTCCAGCGCCTTAACTATCACCTCCACCTGCTGGTCCCTCCTTTTGATCCTTTTTATAAAAAAGCTTTTTTTTAGAGTGATTTTTGCTATAGGGCACATGTGTTCGCTGGAGAGACACAGAGACAGAAAGTGAGAAACCACCCCCAAGGTGGATTGTCACAATACAATCCCTTCTCCTCCATCCTCCTCTCAGGATTTTGAGCACACACACATATGCACCCGGCATGCGTTTTAAGCTGTTGGGTCTGGGAATTGAGAGGTGGTCAACTACGTGGGAGTCCAACCATGTAACCATTACTCCATATGCTGGTCCCATCTTTTGATCCTATCTTAAGGGAAAATTGTTTCCATTTTTTAATTTGCTGATCTATTCTTTTTTTTTTTTTGGAGAGGTTTTTGCCATAGGGCGCGTGCGCTCGCCAGACAGAGAGATACAGAGAGAAAGCGAGAAATCACCCCCCAGGGGGGATGGCCACGCTGCAATCCCTTCTCCTCCATTCTCCTCTCGGGATCTTGGGCACGCACGCACACACGCTCGGCATGAGTTTCAAGCCACCAGGTCCGGGACACGAACCGTGGTCGACTACATGGGAGTCCAGCGACATAGCCATTACGCTAACTGCTGGTCCCAATTCAGCCTATTCTTACCTCTGTTCTCCTTCCTCTTTCTTCTTCCTTACTCCTTTCTGTAGTGAAACAAAGTAAGGGACAAAAGGAACTGCAAAATGAGTTTACTTAGAAAACCTGCTGGAAGAGAGAAAGGCAGGGCAGTGATTTGGTGAGAAGAGCCCTGGGATGGTGGTCTGAAAACTCTGATTCAGCCAGTACGTCCTCGTGGTTGTATTCAACAACCTCTTGGTTTTCTGGTGCATTAAACAAAAGGGCTGATATCGGGGTCTTTTGCAGTCCAAACAATCTGGGAGTGAGTCTATAATTTTATTAGCTGCACAGAGCAAGGCTGGGGCTGAATGTCCTCTTGGAGACAGAGACAGGTGGGTAAGAAATAAGGCACAGCAGGGATGGGGGAAGGGTGGAGGCAGCACGCGTGTGTGGCCCATGCCATCGCATAGGGTTCTGTGCTTGGTTTAACACTTTTGCCTTCTTGGAATTTAAAAAAATTTATTGTATTCTTGGGGCTTGCAAGTGGCAAGTGGTCAAGGCATTGGAGTTCCACATGTCTGACTGTTGTTTGTGTCCCAGACATAGTGGTTTGCTTTCTCACTTTCCCTCTCTCTCTTGATCTCTCGCTGGTTAAATTAAAAAAAAATAATAAAATTAAATAAAATAGGTCTTAAGAATGATAAAAGTGTATTCTTACTGTTGTAATTATTTGTGATAGAGCATGTCTGTGTGCACAATAGAGGGAGAGAGAGAAGGAGGGAGAGAGAGGCACCCTCTAAGGGGGTCAGGTTCAGTCACACTGCTGTCTCCTTCCTTCAGTCCCCCAGCCTACTAGGATCCTGGGGTTTTCAGGTCAATTGGGCCATGGACTTGAACTGTGGTTGGCATGTGGCTTCCAGCTCTATAGTATGGACATGCTCCCAGCAGCACCACAGAGGCCGGGCCATCCTGAAATTTTTAATAAAGTTTGAAGAATGGACTTCACATTTTTATTTTGCTCTGGGCCCTGTAAATTATGTAGGTGATCCTGGATTGGGATGGGGTGGGGAGACAGAGGAGAAAAGAGATGTGGCATAGGCAGGAGAAAGAGCAGAATGCGAACAGGTACTTTTTCTGCCTAGGCTCCCAATCCAGAGGGTAGTGCTATGGTCTGAATGTATCCTCCCCAAATCACATGTTAAAATCAGGTAAATCACTGTAATGGGATTAAGATTTAGTTCTACAATGGTGTTGAAAGGTGGGGCCTTTGGGAGGAGATAGGATTAAGGTCATCGGGGCAGGGCATACATGACTGACTCCTGGTGGGTTTATAAAGTGAAGGAATGAGACAGACATAGACACAGATGGATGTGGACTCCTGTTCTGCTCTGCCTTGCCATGTGGCCCACCCTCACTGAATGCAGCTCCTGAACCTCCAAACGGATTAAACCTCGATTCTTAGAAATCATCAAGTTTCTGGTGTTTTCTGTTATTTGCAACCCAACAGATGAGAAGCGTAGGATCACCTGAGTCTCCCCGTAACTGCTCTACCCATTATTTGCATCTTACAGCCTCTGTCAGCTTCCTTCATGTACCCACAGGCCACAGTTAACTACTTTTCAGTGTCTTTTGTTTCTCCCTTCACAGAAAATTAGTCATTCTGACTAGCTGGTCTTTTTTTTGTGAATTCAATGGAACTTCTAACTTAATACATTAAATATTTTGAAGTCTTAGCTTATGTCTACTTTGCCTGGCACTTACACATAACTTTACAGAGAAGGAAAGTTAGAAACATCTGTCAAGTGTGTCTACCTTGGGTGACGTGACTGGTAGTCTTCATTTCTGCCCGTACCTCACGCAGGAGGTTTTCACTTGTCTTTTCAGACCTACGCTGTGAGAGAGCCCCAGGCACTCTTGGAAGGGTTTGAGGTACCTCTTTCTTCCCTGAGGGAGCGAGGCAGTGTAGGCAATAGTCATCTAGAAATTAAACTAAATAAAAAGAAATAAAATATAGTCTCTAAATCGAATCACTTGTCTTTAGAAGAACCCCACATCTAATTCTTGCATAGCTAGATTGACTGTTGTCATTAGGAAGAATTTAGGAGTAAAGTAGCTTGAGGTAGTTAATACACATTATTTACTAATCTTACACAACACGCCAGGTGCTATGATAAGAGCTTTCAGCGTATTATTTTATATAGTGCTTACAACAATCCAGTTGATAAATATGGCTATGAGGAAATGCAAACACAGAGATTAAAAATAAGTCTTAGGTTTCTAAGATGCAATGCTCTACAGGCTGAGAACACCTGGGAGGTCTGGGTCAATTCCAAGTCCAGCCTCAAGGATGGGCACAGTGGTACTTGCTTATAATCCCAGAGACTCAGGAGCTGAGGCAGGAGGACCGTGATATGGTAAGAACCTATCTTAAATATATACATACTATCTATCTATCTATCTATCTATCTATCTATCTATCTATCTATCTATCTATTATATGTATCTGAACTGGGGGAATGACCACAACACAATCCCTTCTCCTCCATTCTCCTATGAGATTTTGGCTATGCATGCACAGGTGCCCAGCATATTTTTCAAGTACATATTTTGCAACTACACAGTTGGCAATGGAGGTCCCAGCTGCCCTCAACTACCATGATACCGGCTGGTCCTACCACTGCTTTAAAATAACGGCAGTTATTAGACTTGTGGTAGATCTTATTTACCACATATTACTTTACCACAAATTTTAAAAGTACGTTGAAATTTGTATCTCTATCTGTCACCTAGCTATCTGTATATACATATATTGCCAGAGGACATGTGTACTCTCTAGAGAAAGAGACAGAGAGAGAGAGGGAGAGGAAGAAAGCACCCACCAATGGGGCACGGTCATGCTAAACCCCTTCTCCATTTTTCCATCCTGTCAGGACTTCAGACACACATGCTCAGGTGCCCACCATGTTTTTCAGATTGCTAGGGCAAGATTCAAACTGCAGTAGGCCGTGTGGGATCTGCCTCCCTTGACCAGCAGTCTAAAGGGCTGGCCCATGGCTATATTTTAACATAATAGGTTTGCTATGGACGGACTATTTTTGTCTTCCTGAAATCCATATGCTGAACCTTTGACCTTGCCCCCCTCCATCTGATATTGTTTGGAGATGGTGGCTTTTGGGAGATAATTAGGTTTAGGTGAGGTCAAGAGGATGGGCCCTTACGATGCCCTTCTAAAAAGAGATGTCAGAGCTCTGCCATGTGAAGGCACAGAGAGGTGACTGTTTTCATGCTAGCAGGAGAGTCCTCACCAGAACTTGACCATGCTGACACCTGGACCTCAGACTTCTACCCTCCGGAATGGTAAGAATCAATGTCTGTTATTTAAGGCACACGGTTTCTGATATTTTGTAATAGCTGCCTGCACTAAGTAGGTGTCCTTGTGATTATACGTGCTTATTTTAGGCATTTAAAAGCATTAGTTTGAGAAGTGGTGCAATTGCTTCACCAGAACTTCTAAAGGAGTTCAGGACACAGTAAAGGGTAAGAACTACTGCTGTACAGGGTCTTTCTACAAAAACAAAACAAACAAACAGAAAAACGTATTTCTCCAGAGACAGAAAGAAGGAAAGAGAAGGAACACAAGAGAGACTGCGTTTCTGGGTAGAGACACATCAAGCAGGATTGGCAGTGGACACTCCAAGGGGGTTTATAATGGAAACCTGATGAACAAGGCCTCACTCAAAATGCACCCCAGTAGCTGGTAAATGCAAATCACCCACCATGTGATATCAGGATTTTGGGGTAGTTGGGAAAGTGTCCATTTACTCAACTCATTCATTTGTTTAATCATTTTTTCAGTTATTTCATCAATATTCATTGTGTCTACTTATATGTCAATGATAATTTAGTAAAAAAAACAACAAAAAGTAACACTTTTTGTCTTAATTATTCTAATAAGAAAGGAAATTCCAACTGAAGTTGAAACGAGGCTTACAAAGCATTAGTGTTCCACCCTCTTGAGATCAGGTGTGGCCCAAATCTGTTTCTCTTCCTTCTGGAAGGCTCTTACACCTTCCATGCCATTCTGAGTCTTGGCCTCTCTCTGGGCCTTGGGCCTGATCTTCTTTCTGGGATGCACAGACAAGGACCCAGCCTTAGTGACCTTGCTGTTGACTATTTCTTGACCCTGGTGGCCCCTTGTGTGAGAGCAAACTGTGTCCTAGGTAATCCAGTCTTAAATGTTTCTTGGGACCCAGTTTTTAGCAGTGGGGGGTCACCCCTTGTAAGTTACTCACCTTCTTTGTGGCTGGTTTCTGCCCCTGATATATTGGTCTCTTTGGATATTGGCCTCGCCTGTGCTTCTCAGAGACTTGTCTGTGAATCCAGTTGCACATAATCCCCTCACCAGGCCCATGGGAACCCCTCAGTCTGCTCCAAGTGTGCAAGGTCTCTGACACTAACCATGGTTCCTCCACTTCTCTGTGGCTTAACTCTGTTGAAAACACACAGCTTCTCTCTGGTCCGTGAGACCAGGCCAGTTCTGTTTGCAGCTGGATCACTCTCAGCACAGAGCAGCTTGGGCTAGAGTTAGGACATCTGAAGTCAATCACCAGTGCCCTACTAAGCCATAATGGAACATTAGGCAATGAAAGATTATGGTCCCCTATATACGCTTATCAAAACGTCCTCCTATATTCTGAGTGGTCCAATGATAACTATGTGTGCATTGTTTAATCTCTTCCTATGCCATTGCCAAGAGTCTAAAAACCCCAATCAGAGACTCAACAGGCTGATTCTGCAAACATGGACTGGTTGCAAATAACTGTCCCCGTTGCATAACAACTTAGGGTTGTAACACAGATAACCTGTCTTTTTTTTTTTTTTTTTTTTAAATGTTACCATTTGGTTCATCATGGTTATTTTGGGGTTAACTTTGATTTTTTAAAAGTTTGCATTAAAATATTTATTTTGGGGACCAGCAGTTGGCATAATGGTTATGTCACTGGACTCCCATGTAGTCGACCATGGTTTGAGTCCCAGACCCGGTGGCTTAAACTCACACCGGGCGCATGTGTGTGTGTGCCCAAGATCCTGAGAGGAGAATGGAGGAGAAGGGATTGTGGCGTGGCCATTCCCCCTGGGGAGTGATTTCTCACTTTCTGTCTCTCTCTCTCTCTGTCTTTCTGGTGAGCACATGCACCCTATGCTAAAAACAAACAAACAAACAAACAAAAAACCAAACCAAAACAAAAAAACCTCTGCAAAAAAAAATGATCTTGGTTAATGAGTTTTTGGGCATCATCTTAAATTTGTGCCTCAGGCAAGGGCTTCAGTTACTTCCTCCTAACTCAAGCTCTGTCAGTCACTTCCAACTGGGCCTGTCCTTTCTATGATTCATTATTGCCAAAAATACTAAATCTGATACCAGCAGGTGGCATGGTGGTTAAGGCACTGGACTCCTATGTGGCTGACCACAGTTCAAGTCCCAGACTGGTGGCTTGCCTTCTCACCCCCACCCCCCTCTGATGAGTGTATGTGCTCTATAGAAAATTAAAAGTAAATAAATATATTAATAAATAAATGATTCTTAAAAAAAAAGAGAGAAAAAAACAAACAAACAAAGAAAACTAGATTAAACCACCATTTCCCCTCCTGGTCCTCTGTACCTTTCTGTCTTACTGTTTAGCACTTTCTCAGCCCTGGTTCCTCCCACTTTTGTCTGCCTTCCCACTGCACAGTCTGCAAACTGCATTCCATGGGTGGGAAACTCCTCCGCATCTCATGTACTTGCATCTCCGGTCTTGCCCTCCTGGCTTTAACTGAAACCCAACTCAATGCCTCAAACCATGCCTTCTTAAATAGCTCTTTCATTTTCCTCATCTGAAGACTGTTTGTTGGGGAGGGAAAGGAACTGCTGGCTTCTCCCTGGCTCCTCTAAATCTTCTCTTGGTTAGGAATCCTTCATTCTCAAAGAAAAGAGAAGCCTGGTATTCAGGTAGATCTCTGCCACCCTCTTCTCAGGGTCAATCACTAGTAAACTGGAGCTCATTCCTCTTCATTCACTGAAGACCTCAAGATTGAGTTTTCTTTCTTTCTTTTTAAAAATAATTATTTTATTTAACATATATATACATATATTTAACATATATATGTTAAATAAAATTATACACACACACACACACACACACACACACATATATATATACACACACACTTGACCAGAGACAGACAGAGTGAGAGAGAAAGGAATGTGAGAAAGCAATCCACCAGGTCCAGGACTTGGACTGCAGTTGACCATGTGGGAATCCAGCACTCTTAACCACCACACCACCTGCTGGCCTCTCAAGATTGAGTTTTCTGGGGACCAGCAGTTAGCGTAATGGCTATGTCACTGGACTCCCACGTAGTCGACCGCGGTTTGCATCCTGGACTTGGTGGCTTAAAACTCACGCCGGGCGCGTGTGTGTGCGTGCCCAAGATCCCGAGAGGAGAACGGAGGAGAAGGGATTGCGGCGTGGCCATCCCCCCTGGGGGGTGATTTCTTGCTTTCTCTCTCTCTGTCTGTCTCCGTCTGGCGAGCGCACGCGCCCTATAGGAAAAACCTCTCCAAAAAAAAAAAAAAAAAAAAAAAAAAAGATCGAGTTTTCTGGGGGCCAGTAGTTAGCATAATGGCTATGTGGCTGGACTCTCATGTAGTCGACCGTGGTTCGAGTCCTGGACCCAATGGCTTAAACTCACACCGGGCACATATGCGTGCGTGACCAAGATCCCGAAAGGAGAATGGAGGAGAAGGGATTGTGGCGTGGCCATCTCCCCTGGGGGGTGATTTCTCATTTTCTATCTCTCTGTCTCTCTCTTTCTGGCGAGTGCACGTGCCCTATAGCAAAAAAAAAAAAAAAAAAAAAAAAAAAAAAAAAAAAAAAAAAAAAAAAAAAAAAAATCCTCTCAAAGAAAAAAAACAAAGATTGAGTTTTCTGTTCCTACCAAAGAAATCTGCAACAATCTAGGATACTCTGATGTCTTAGAGATTTCCCATCCCAGAAATCAGCCTTGCAGTTCCTGAACTTCCCCTGACTTTCACTTCTAATCCTTTGTAGCCATCTGCTTTCCGGGTCATGTAGTTGGCCATGTGGGATCAGCTACTTTAACCACCATGCTGTGATTGGCCCTGCACCCTTAGTCTTATATCATACTCACCCATATAATTCAAGTCCTAAATCAAGCTGCCTTCTCTCTAAGGACAAGTTTAGCTATGATAGAGGATAATGTAAAATGACGCAGTCATTTGCTTCGGCATTAACTTGGTCCTCTGCTGGCATCTATCTCCCCGTAGTATAACTATGGCATCCCAGGGTCCCAGGGCAATGGACTGAGATCAGAGAGCAGCTGGCCACACAGACTCCCAGACCATGTCACTGACCACCTGGTATTCACTGGATTCACGGCGTGGGAAATGTGCTGTCTCGAAGCTGGCTCAGGGGAGTAAATGCTGACAGGATTTATATACTGTAGATTGCATATTTCAGATCTTTTATAAGCACTTCTTACTTCAGCCTACTCCCCATCACCATAACAACCCACACCTCACAGAAACAGGAGTGGGGAAGGAGTAGCCAAGTGACTCAGAGGGCTTAAAAGTTGTGCCTTTGCACCATTCTCAAGGTCTGTCCTTGATGGTGTCATTGGGGATATTCTCTTCTTTTGACTTCTCTATTTTCTTGGTATATAGCATCTAGAAAGTTTCTCAGAAAAATTTTGAGGCCAAAAACATCACTTTGAATTATATGAATCTGGGTTAAGTTTAATAAACCAAAACTTCACAAGTCTTTCATCTCTTAGCTTGGAATACCTAACTGTATACCAATCAAAAAAAGGAGACATTAAACATTTGGGTCCAAAGGGAACATTGGCCTTCATTAAGTAATGAATTACCATCACAAAACTACCAACCAAAGGAAAACTAGACTAGGTTTGAAATATCAACCAACTGTAATCCATGTCTCTTAAGCTGAGGGCCTGGTAAAGGTCGCCCTGTTTCCTTGTGTAATTCTACCTTTACATTGTGTCATTGAGAACCAAGACAATTCCTTGGTGTCCACCACCACAAAAATGCAAGGGGACCTTGAGTCCTAGGCCAAGAACCATTTGGAAGATGCAGTGGAGTCGCAGGGGGATCTACAGATGCCAGCAAAGGCCAAAGTGAGGCAGAAGCTGTCAGGAAGCCTCTCCCTGCCCTGACAACTGAGAGGCCAACCTAGATATTACACTGCTCACAGAAGGGAGAATCAGTATGTACTAGTAAATTTGCTCTCCCAGAAAAACAAAAACAAAACAGACTGATTCACAGGATTCTTAGTGTTTGCTAATTTCTGTGGTATAAATACTTATGCCTTGGCCAATTTCAAGCTGTCAAATGAGGTTCCTGAAAAGAATTGAGAAAAGATGCACACCATCAGCTCTTGATAGCTGGTGTGAGCTGGCTCCAGCACACCATTATCAATAGGGCAGGCAGTGACCCTCGAGGCACAAGGGACCTCATCACCCCAGAGATCAGTGAGGAGCCAGAGCAGCAAAGGGGTCCAGATGCTGTTCTGACACCCTCTTTTCCTGCCACCATGATGTTACGAAAGTCCTACTTAAAAGAAGCTGTCTTCTCTGCATTCTGAGTTGAATGAGTTGATTTGAGATCTTCCTACACATGGGAAAAAGCCTAAGCTCATTTACACGGCATATGGGACTGAATGATCTGAATTTCCACGTTCATTTCTTAGCATTCTTTGTCATTTTTGTTTTCTTTTCTTGGAATAATATTCATTCCCCCCCCACATTCTATGCATTTGGAAAGAGATAACTTAGGCATTGAAAACCTTTTCTAAATTCTCTAAAATTGAGGTGCTATCCAATTCAAAACAAAATATTCTGCACCACAAAGTATTCATATACTTTTTTATTTTTAAGTTAGTTTTAATGCTGAAGGCATGGGATAGAGAGAAGGAGAGAAAGAGAAAGCATCCCCTCAGTGGGCCTGCTCACATTGCAATCCTTTTTCCTCTAATTCTCTATTCCATCGGGGGCCTGAGTGCACATATGCATGGCTACACATTTTTCAAGGCACTGGGGCTGGGACTTGAAACTTGATCAGCCATACAGGGATCTGACTTCTGTGCAGCACCAAACTTCTGCACTATGGGTTCAGCTTGAAGTGTTCTTATTCTATGTTTGCATTGTCCTACATGGCATGTGACTTCTGATCCTTTGAAATGTGGCTAGCATGACGAAGGAAGTAAATTTTAAATTAATTAAATTAAAATGTAAAGAGCTGTAAGTGGTCAATGGCTAGCATGTTGGATTGTGTAGTGCTAGAGTGAGGTAGGTACTCATTTTTATACTCATGAAATACATTTTGTGCTGCTCTAGCTTTGCATGTCCTTTCTCATGTTACATTTGCTGTTTCTCCCACAAGATGGCACCCTTACTGAAGGAAAGGAATGAATCGGCAACATGGCTGACCTCCATAAATGTCAACTGAATGATGAATAGTGCCGGATATTCCTGACAACAGCATCTGCCTCACATACCTCTGGGTGCTTGACAACCTGAGTAGGCCTTTACGCTCAGGCCACCAACTAGACCTAACTCTTTCCTGGACTCACCTCATTCCTAGAAAGGTTGGATCTAACACAAAAATCACCTGTTTGATGACAACAATCAGAAAGCTATGTAGACAGTCAGAAATTGAGAAGGTGCACATTTCTGGCGTGTACCTTCTCACTCTCCACTATCGTACCTCTTTCTAGAACAGCACCTAAGGTTTTACTTAACGTGAACATATGTTCATTTCTGAGGTGACATCTGGATTTTCTTTATCTTCTATACTCATGCTTTTATGTGTTTGTCCCTGTCATCATACCCCTTTTACTTCATGCACATACAGCCTCATGTTCACCAATGTAAAGGTAAAATTTGGATGTCAATTTGACTGGATTGGAAGATGCCTGGGAAGATTGGTGAAACATTGTTTCTAAGTGTGTCTTTGTTGTCAGACAGGATTGATTGGTATGCGAGCCAAGAGAGGAAAATCCTCCTTCAATGTGGGCAGGTGCCACCTAATTGGGTAGGAGTGTGGGAAGAACAAACAGAAGAAATTGGGTTCTATTTCCTCTTCTTCTCCTTCGTCCTCTCTCTGGATCCTTCTTTCAAGAGTGTGCTTTATGTTCTACTCCTGCATATTGCCTGCTCCACTTTTGCTCCTCTACTCGGACCTTGGCTATGTTTGTTCCTACTGGCTCCTGCATCTCTCCAGCCAGCCAGACTCCAAGTTCTTTAACCTTTGAACTCAGGACTCATACCAGTGGCCTGACTGTGCTCTGGCCTCCTGAATTATGAGGCCTCTTATGGCCTCAGAGTAGAACTGCACCAGCTTTTCTACTTCAGACTCTTTCTGCTGTTCCTCCATCTTGTAGACAGCCTGTTGTGTGACTTCTTTGCCTTGTGATCATGTAAGATAATTCTTAGAATAACCCCCTTCTCTTACATATATCTTTATCCTGTTGCTTTTGTTTCTCTGGAGAACTCTGGCGAATATAATGTATCTATAAACATCCCCATATTTGGCTTGACTCTTGTCCTCATCTTTTCTAGCCTGCCGCCTCTGATGAATTGGCTTTGATTCATTAATTCATAAGATAAACATATTTTCTCTTAGACAATTGTCATTATTCGTTTTTTTTTGTTTTTTGTTTTTTTCTTTTTTAGGAAGTTTTTGCCTGTGGGTGCTCTTGTGCTTGCCAGAGTGAGAGAAAGACAGAGATGGTGAGAGGGAAAGTGAGAAATCACCCCTCCTGCACCTGGGGTGGGGGGTTGGCCACGCCGCAATACCTTCTCCTTCATCTCCTCTCGGGATCTTGGGCATGCACACATGCATATGCACTCAGTGTGAGTTTCAAGCCACCGGGTCTTGGACTCGCATCATGGTCAGCCATGTGGGAGTCCAGCGACATAACTACTATGCCATCTGCTGGCCTTGTCATTATTCTTAATGTAGCTATGCCTATTTCAGAGTTTTCTCTAGGTTCTTTAAAACTTGATCCTGTAGTGAAGCAAGTCAGGCAGTGAAAGACAGACTTTGTATGTTCCCTTTCAATATATACTAATTATCTGCGCTCTATGGTCGAAACTGAAAGTTTGGAAGGTATAGTAGCAGGGAGGGCAAGAGTAGATACTAGAGGATAGTAAGGAAAGGGATAATACGAGGGTGGGTAATAGAAAGAGGGAGGGGAACAGGGGAAGAAAAAGGAAAAAAAAGTACATTTAATTGAAGAAAAAATGAAAAGCTATTTGCTGCTGCTGATGCATATAGTAACGTCTTTGTCTTGACTGATATGCTTGGTAGTCATGCTGGAAAAAGAAATGTTATACATTGTAAAGATATATGTAATTAAGTGTAATATAAAAAAATTTGATCCTGGGAACCAGCAGTTAGCGTAATGGCTATATCGCTGGACTCCCACATAGTCGACCACGGTTTGTGACCCGGACCCGGTGGCTTAAAACTCACGCTGGGCACGTGTGCATGCGTGCCCAAGATCTCGAGGGGAGAATGGAGGAGAAGGGATTGCGGCGTGACCATCCCCCCGGGGGGTGATTTCTCGCTTTCTGTCTCTATGTCTCTCTCTGTCTGGCGAGTGCACGGGCCCTATAGCAAAAACCTCTCAAAAAAAAAAAAATTGATCCTGCAGAAGGCAATAGGCGCTCCTGCAAGCCTCTGGCCGGCAAGGGACACTGAGGGAGGGTCACCTCTGACCCCCACCTCACTTCCAGACCCCCAGGCCCCAGACTCCACCTTCTAGACCATCCGGGACTGCCAGAAGGCAATAGGCGCTCCTGCAAGCCTCTGGCCGGCAAGGGACACTGAGGGAGGGTCACCTCTGACCCCCACCTCACTTCCAGACCCCCAGGCCCCAGACTCCACCTTCTAGACCATCCGGGACTGCCAGAAGGCAATAGGCGCTCCTGCAAGCCTCTGGCCGGCAAGGGACACTGAGGGAGGGTCACCTCTGACCCCCACCTCACTTCCAGACCCCCAGGCCCCAGACTCCACCTTCTAGACCATCCGGGACTGCCAGAAGGCAATAGGCGCTCCTGCAAGCCTCTGGCCGGCAAGGGACACTGAGGGAGGGTCACCTCTGACCCCCACCTCACTTCCAGACCCCCAGGCCCCAGACTCCACCTTCTAGACCATCCGGGACTGCCAGAAGGCAATAGGCGCTCCTGCAAGCCTCTGGCCGGCAAGGGACACTGAGGGAGGGTCACCTCTGACCCCCACCTCACTTCCAGACCCCCAGGCCCCAGACTCCACCTTCTAGACCATCCGGGACTGCCAGAAGGCAATAGGCGCTCCTGCAAGCCTCTGGCCGGCAAGGGACACTGAGGGAGGGTCACCTCTGACCCCCACCTCACTTCCAGACCCCCAGGCCCCAGACTCCACCTTCTAGACCATCCGGGACTGCCAGAAGGCAATAGGCGCTCCTGCAAGCCTCTGGCCGGCAAGGGACACTGAGGGAGGGTCACCTCTGACCCCCACCTCACTTCCAGACCCCCAGGCCCCAGACTCCACCTTCTAGACCATCCGGGACTGCCAGAAGGCAATAGGCGCTCCTGCAAGCCTCTGGCCGGCAAGGGACACTGAGGGAGGGTCACCTCTGACCCCCACCTCACTTCCAGACCCCCAGGCCCCAGACTCCACCTTCTAGACCATCCGGGACTGCCAGAAGGCAATAGGCGCTCCTGCAAGCCTCTGGCCGGCAAGGGACACTGAGGGAGGGTCACCTCTGACCCCCACCTCACTTCCAGACCCCCAGGCCCCAGACTCCACCTTCTAGACCATCCGGGACTGCCAGAAGGCAATAGGCGCTCCTGCAAGCCTCTGGCCGGCAAGGGACACTGAGGGAGGGTCACCTCTGACCCCCACCTCACTTCCAGACCCCCAGGCCCCAGACTCCACCTTCTAGACCATCCGGGACTGCCAGAAGGCAATAGGCGCTCCTGCAAGCCTCTGGCCGGCAAGGGACACTGAGGGAGGGTCACCTCTGACCCCCACCTCACTTCCAGACCCCCAGGCCCCAGACTCCACCTTCTAGACCATCCGGGACTGCCAGAAGGCAATAGGCGCTCCTGCAAGCCTCTGGCCGGCAAGGGACACTGAGGGAGGGTCACCTCTGACCCCCACCTCACTTCCAGACCCCCAGGCCCCAGACTCCACCTTCTAGACCATCCGGGACTGCCAGAAGGCAATAGGCGCTCCTGCAAGCCTCTGGCCGGCAAGGGACACTGAGGGAGGGTCACCTCTGACCCCCACCTCACTTCCAGACCCCCAGGCCCCAGACTCCACCTTCTAGACCATCCGGGACTGCCAGAAGGCAATAGGCGCTCCTGCAAGCCTCTGGCCGGCAAGGGACACTGAGGGAGGGTCACCTCTGACCCCCACCTCACTTCCAGACCCCCAGGCCCCAGACTCCACCTTCTAGACCATCCGGGACTGCCAGAAGGCAATAGGCGCTCCTGCAAGCCTCTGGCCGGCAAGGGACACTGAGGGAGGGTCACCTCTGACCCCCACCTCACTTCCAGACCCCCAGGCCCCAGACTCCACCTTCTAGGTAGGTAGCCAGGATTTCCTTGAGGCGGTTTTTTTCCTCTCTTGAAACCCCTGCATTCCCTTGTTAACACCTAGCTCTCCTTCTGCCCCCAGACCATCCGGGACTGCCAGAAGGCAATAGGCGCTCCTGCAAGCCTCTGGCCGGCAAGGGACACTGAGGGAGGGTCACCTCTGACCCCCACCTCACTTCCAGACCCCCAGGCCCCAGACTCCACCTTCTAGGTAGGTAGCCAGGCTTTCCTTGAGGCGGTTTTTTTTCTCTCTTGAAACCCCTGCATTCCCTTGTTAACACCTAGCTCTCCTTCTGCCCCCAGACCATCCGGGACTGCCAGAAGGCAATAGGCGCTCCTGCAAGCCTCTGGCCGGCAAGGGACACTGAGGGAGGGTCACCTCTGACCCCCACCTCACTTCCAGACCCCCAGGCCCCAGACTCCACCTTCTAGGTAGGTAGCCAGGATTTCCTTGAGGCGGTTTTTTTTTCTCTCTTGAAACCCCTGCATTCCCTTGTTAACACCTAGCTCTCCTTCTGCCCCCAGACCATCCGGGACTGCCAGAAGGCAATAGGCGCTCCTGCAAGCCTCTGGCCGGCAAGGGACACTGAGGGAGGGTCACCTCTGACCCCCACCTCACTTCCAGACCCCCAGGCCCCAGACTCCACCTTCTAGGTAGGTAGCCAGGATTTCCTTGAGGCGGTTTTTTTTCTCTCTTGAAACCCCTGCATTCCCTTGTTAACACCTAGCTCTCCTTCTGCCCCCAGACCATCCGGGACTGCCAGAAGGCAATAGGCGCTCCTGCAAGCCTCTGGCCGGCAAGGGACACTGAGGGAGGGTCACCTCTGACCCCCACCTCACTTCCAGACCCCCAGGCCCCAGACTCCACCTTCTAGGTAGGTAGCCAGGATTTCCTTGAGGCGGTTTTTTTTCTCTCTTGAAACCCCTGCATTCCCTTGTTAACACCTAGCTCTCCTTCTGCCCCCAGACCATCCGGGACTGCCAGAAGGCAATAGGCGCTCCTGCAAGCCTCTGGCCGGCAAGGGACACTGAGGGAGGGTCACCTCTGACCCCCACCTCACTTCCAGACCCCCAGGCCCCAGACTCCACCTTCTAGGTAGGTAGCCAGGATTTCCTTGAGGCGGTTTTTTTCCTCTCTTGAAACCCCTGCATTCCCTTGTTAACACCTAGCTCTCCTTCTGCCCCCAGACCATCCGGGACTGCCAGAAGGCAATAGGCGCTCCTGCAAGTCTCTGGCCGGCAAGGGACACTGAGGGAGGGTCACCTCTGACCCCCACCTCACTTCCAGACCCCCAGGCCCCAGACTCCACCTTCTAGGTAGGTAGCCAGGATTTCCTTGAGGCGGTTTTTTTTCTCTCTTGAAACCCCTGCATTCCCTTGTTAACACCTAGCTCTCCTTCTGCCCCCAGACCATCCGGGACTGCCAGAAGGCAATAGGCGCTCCTGCAAGCCTCTGGCCGGCAAGGGACACTGAGGGAGGGTCACCTCTGACCCCCACCTCACTTCCAGACCCCCAGGCCCCAGACTCCACCTTCTAGGTAGGTAGCCAGGATTTCCTTGAGGCGGTTTTTTTTCTCTCTTGAAACCCCTGCATTCCCTTGTTAACACCTAGCTCTCCTTCTGCCCCCAGACCATCCGGGACTGCCAGAAGGCAATAGGCGCTCCTGCAAGCCTCTGGCCGGCAAGGGACACTGAGGGAGGGTCACCTCTGACCCCCACCTCACTTCCAGACCCCCAGGCCCCAGACTCCACCTTCTAGGTAGGTAGCCAGGATTTCCTTGAGGCGGTTTTTTTTCTCTCTTGAAACCCCTGCATTCCCTTGTTAACACCTAGCTCTCCTTCTGCCCCCAGACCATCCGGGACTGCCAGAAGGCAATAGGCGCTCCTGCAAGCCTCTGGCCGGCAAGGGACACTGAGGGAGGGTCACCTCTGACCCCCACCTCACTTCCAGACCCCCAGGCCCCAGACTCCACCTTCTAGGTAGGTAGCCAGGATTTCCTTGAGGCGGTTTTTTTTCTCTCTTGAAACCCCTGCATTCCCTTGTTAACACCTAGCTCTCCTTCTGCCCCCAGACCATCCGGGACTGCCAGAAGGCAATAGGCGCTCCTGCAAGCCTCTGGCCGGCAAGGGACACTGAGGGAGGGTCACCTCTGACCCCCACCTCACTTCCAGACCCCCAGGCCCCAGACTCCACCTTCTAGGTAGGTAGCCAGGATTTCCTTGAGGCGGTTTTTTTTCTCTCTTGAAACCCCTGCATTCCCTTGTTAACACCTAGCTCTCCTTCTGCCCCCAGACCATCCGGGACTGCCAGAAGGCAATAGGCGCTCCTGCAAGCCTCTGGCCGGCAAGGGACACTGAGGGAGGGTCACCTCTGACCCCCACCTCACTTCCAGACCCCCAGGCCCCAGACTCCACCTTCTAGGTAGGTAGCCAGGATTTCCTTGAGGCGGTTTTTTTTCCTCTCTTGAAACCCCTGCATTCCCTTGTTAACACCTAGCTCTCCTTCTGCCCCCAGACCATCCGGGACTGCCAGAAGGCAATAGGCGCTCCTGCAAGCCTCTGGCCGGCAAGGGACACTGAGGGAGGGTCACCTCTGACCCCCACCTCACTTCCAGACCCCCAGGCCCCAGACTCCACCTTCTAGGTAGGTAGCCAGGATTTCCTTGAGGCGGTTTTTTTTCTCTCTTGAAACCCCTGCATTCCCTTGTTAACACCTAGCTCTCCTTCTGCCCCCAGACCATCCGGGACTGCCAGAAGGCAATAGGCGCTCCTGCAAGCCTCTGGCCGGCAAGGGACACTGAGGGAGGGTCACCTCTGACCCCCACCTCACTTCCAGACCCCCAGGCCCCAGACTCCACCTTCTAGGTAGGTAGCCAGGATTTCCTTGAGGCGGTTTTTTTTCTCTCTTGAAACCCCTGCATTCCCTTGTTAACACCTAGCTCTCCTTCTGCCCCCAGACCATCCGGGACTGCCAGAAGGCAATAGGCGCTCCTGCAAGCCTCTGGCCGGCAAGGGACACTGAGGGAGGGTCACCTCTGACCCCCACCTCACTTCCAGACCCCCAGGCCCCAGACTCCACCTTCTAGGTAGGTAGCCAGGATTTCCTTGAGGCGGTTTTTTTTCTCTCTTGAAACCCCTGCATTCCCTTGTTAACACCTAGCTCTCCTTCTGCCCCCAGACCATCCGGGACTGCCAGAAGGCAATAGGCGCTCCTGCAAGCATCTGGCGAAATCGCGCGGCGCGCTAACGCGCGGCGCGCGACTTTTTCTTTATTTTTCTGTGTTGTCTTTCCTTTAGTTGCATATTGTCCTCTCCTCCTTATTTTTTAATGTGCCAGACAGACTAGACAGGTCCAGAATCATATATCTGAAATTTCCTAGGAAGGTAAGTGTCTCTGGGATCCTCCCTAGTACTGATCCCCTTTGAAAAAGGAGATACTGCCTGTTAGACCCTTCTGTAGAGTTCCGCTCCTGAAAACACATTGGTAAAAACAACAGAAGAGAGACTTCAACAAACAGCTATTCCCATCAAAAAGGAAAGACTCCTACTTCTCGTGGGACAAAAGTTCTCCCAAGAGGTCTTTAAAAGGGAAGTAATCTTCCAATGGCTAAAAGTAGAAAAAGAGCCCCAGGTCTGAATAAACAAGAAAATATGTCTCCAACAAAGGAAAATGCCCCTCCATGTCTCGTAAATATGGAGGACGTTACCAAAATGACAGACACAGAATTTCGAAAATTCATGGTGACCAAATTCTGTGAATTGGAAAAAAAAAGAGACAACGAACTACAGGAAATTAGGAAGTCCTTTCAGGATATGAAAGAAGAAATGGATACTCTGAGAAAGAATCAGGTGGAACTATTAGAGATAAAGTCTATAATACAAGAAATCAAAAACTCTCTGGAAAGTATTAAGAGCCGATTAGACCATGCTGAAGATCGAATCTCTGATGTAGAAGATAAAACCTCTGATCTAGAAAAAAACTACAAAAAGATCGAGAAAATAACTAAAAAACATGAGGATAATATACGGGAAATACTAGACTCTATTAGACGCCCAAACATCAGAATAATCGGCATCCCAGAAGGTGAAGAAACTAATAGCGGAATGGAAAATCTATTCCATGACATCTTGGAAGAAAATTTCCCAAGCCTAGAGAGGCACCGAACCATCCGGACCCAAGAAATACAAAGGACCCCAAATAGAATCAACCCCAGAAGATCTTCCCCAAGGCACATCTTAGCCAGGCTGTCTAACGTCACAGAAAAAGACATGATACTAAAACTGGCAAGAGAGAAACGAGAAGTAACTTACAAAGGCCATCCCATAAGACTAACACCAGACCTCTCATCAGAAACAATGCAAGCAAGAAAAGAATGGGAAGACATACTGAAAGTGTTAAGAGAGAAACAATTTCAGCCAAGACTATTATACCCTGCAAGATTATCCTTCATTTGGGAAAAAAAGATTAAAATCTTCTCAGACAAACAAAACCTGAAAGAATTTGCCAACACCAGACCAGCTCTTCAAGAAATCCTGAAGAAAGTACTGTTCCAGGAAAACTAAAGACGCAACAGCCAGAAACAAAGAAATAACAGGCAACTAAGACAATGGCTAACTTAAATGTCGGTACAGATCCTGTAACATCGATAATAACATTGAATGTTAATGGGTTAAATTCTCCAATCAAGAGACACAGACTGGCTGAATGGATAAAAAAACAGAAACCCTCTATCTGTTGCCTACAAGAAACCCACCTCATGGAAAAAGACATACATAGACTGAAAGTGAAGGGTTGGAAAAAGGTTTTCCATGCAGTTGGGAACCAAAAAAGAGCTGGAGTTGCGATACTAATTTCTGACAAAATAGGCTTTAAAACAAAAAGTGTCCGAAGAGACAAAGAAGGGCACTACATCATAGTAAAAGGTTCTATAGATCGAGAAGATATAACGCTTATTAATATCTATGCTCCTAACACAGGAGCACCCAAATATGTGAAGGAAAGATTGTTAGATCTGAAAGGGGAGATAGACTGCAACACACTAATTGTTGGAGATCTCAACACCGCATTATCCCCTCTGGACAGATCATCTAGGCAAAAAATAGGTAGAGAGATCAAGGATCTAAATGATACCATAAATCAATTGGACTTAACAGACATCTATAGAACTTTCCACCCAAAAACCACAAGATATAGTTTTTTCTCACCCCGACATGGAACTTTCTCGAAGATTGACCACATCATAGGACACAAAGCAAGCCTCTGCAGATTCAGAGGCATAGAAACTATTTCCAGCATCTTCTCTGACCATGATGGAATCAAACTCGAGTTTAATTTCAAGAGAAATCCTCAAAAATACCTAAAAACATGGAAACTAAATAACCTACTCCTGAATGACTCCACTATTACCGAAGAAATAAAGTCCGAAATCAAAAGATTCATGGAAGCCAATGACAATGAAGATACAAGTTTCCATAATCTTTGGGACACTGCCAAAGCAGTCATAAGAGGGAAGTTCATAGCAATTAGTGCACATAAGAGGAAGACAGAGAAAAGGCTAATGGATCACCTAACATCAAGCCTTAGAGAATTGGAAAAGCAACAGCAAAAAAATCCAAAAAATTACAGGAGAAAGGAAATAATAAAGATCCGAGCAGAAATAAATGAAATAGAAAATAAACGTACTATACAGAAAGTAAGTGAAAGCAAAAGCTGGTTCTTTGAAAGGATAAACAAAATTGATACCCCACTAGCGAGACTTATTAAGAAGAAGAGAGAAAGGAACCAGGTGAATCAAATCTGCAATGAGGCTGGTAACATAACAACAGACATAGTAGAAATTCAAAACATCATTAGAGGATACTTTGAACATCTATACGCTAAGAAACAAGACAATCTGGATGAGATGGACAAATTCCTGGACAAATATAATCTACCAAGAATGAGCCAGGAAGAAATAGAGAGTCTAAATAGGCCCATAACAAGCCAGGAAATTGAATCAGTAATAAGTAACCTCCCAACAAAGAAAAGCCCTGGCCCCGATGGATTCACCTCTGAATTCTACAAAACTTTCAAAGAAGAGTTAACTCCCATTCTGCTCAAATTATTTCTAAAGATCCAAAAGGGTGAATCTCTCCCTAATTCATTCTATGAAGCCTCTGTCACCCTCATCCTCAAAACAGATAAGGACAGGACAAGGAAGGAAAACTATAGACCAATATCTCTGATGAACATAGACTCAAAGATTCTCAACAAGATACTAGCAAATCGTATTCAACAACTTATACAGAAGATCATACACCATGATCAGGTAGGCTTTATTCCAGGAATGCAAGGTTGGTTCAACATACGCAAAACCATAAACATAATACACCATATTAATAGGAAGAAAGACAAAAACCATATGGTCATATCGATTGACGCAGAAAAAGCATTTGATAAGATACAACATCCCTTCATGATCAAGACTCTTAGCAAAATTGGCATAGAAGGGCCATTTCTCAATACAATAAAAGCCATCTATGAAAAACCCATAGCGAACATCATCCTGAATGGAGAAAAGCTGAAAGCTTTCCCACTAAACACAGGAACAAGACAAGGATGCCCACTTTCTCCTCTCCTTTTCAACATAGTTCTGGAAGTCCTCGCCAACGCAATCAGAAAAGAGGAAAAAATAAAGGGCATTCGAATAGGAAAAGAAGAGGTGAAACTCTCTCTATTTGCAGATGACATGATTGTATACATAGAAGACCCAATGGTCTCCATGGAAAAACTACTGGAAGTAATACATGATTACAGTAAAGTAGCAGGATATAAAATCAATATACAGAAATCGATAGCATTTCTGTATACGAATAACAGGCAGACTGAGATAGAACTGAAAAAACTTATTCCGTTTACCATAGCCACTAAAAGTATAAGATATTTAGGAATAAATCTAACCAAAGAAGTTAAAGACCTCCACAAGGAAAACTATGAGAAGGTAAAAAAAGAAATTGAAAATGACACAAAAAAATGGAAGGACATCCCATGTTCATGGATTGGAAGAGTTAATATAATCAAAATGGCAATTCTACCCAAATTAATCTACCTATTTAATGCAATGCCAATCAAAGTACCAGACACATTCTTCACAGATCTAGAAAAGACAATCTTAAAATTTGTCTGGAATCATAAAAGACCCCGTATTGCCAAAGCACTTCTACACAAGAAGAATGGAGTGGGTGGCATCTCAATCCCCGATCCAAAAATGTATTACAAAGCTGTGGTAATAAAGACAGCATGGTATTGGCACAGAAACAGACATGTGGACCAATGGAACAGAATAGAGTCCCCAGAAATAAGTGCCCAAACATACAGTCAACTGATCTTTGACAAGGGGTACCAGTCAATCCAGTGGGAAAATGAAAGCCTCTTCAGCAAGTGGTGCTGGAGAAACTGGACTTCCACTTGCAGAAAGATGAATCTGAACCCCTACCTCTCTCCTTTGACAAGAATCAAGTCAAGGTGGATCAAGGATCTAAATCTAAGACCTCAAACTATAAAGCTGCTCCTGGAGAATGCTGGGGAAACTCTGGGAGACATTGGTGTAGGGAAAGACTTCCTAAAGAAGACACTCAAAGCAGAGTCCATCGTCCACAAAATAGACAAGTGGGATTACATCAGACTAAGAAGTTTCTGCATGGCCAAAGACACAGTAGTTAGTGTGAATCGACAGCCCTCAGAATGGGAAAATATTTTTGTAAATGTTGCATCAGATAAGGGACTGATAACCAGAATACATAAGGAACTAAAAAAGGTGTTTGGAAAAAAGATGATCAACCCTATTAAAAGATGGGAGAAGGAGATGAAGAAAACACTCTCTAAAGATGACATACGAATGGCCAAAAGGCATATGAAAAAATGTTCAGCCTCCCTCATCGTAAGGGAAATGCAGATAAAAACAACAATGAGGTACCACCTAACCCCAGTCAGATTGTCTAATATTAAAAAAACAAAAAATGATAAGTGTTGGCGGGGGTGTGGTGAAAGGGGGAACTCTTTTACACTGCTGGTGGGAATGTAGATTGGTCCAACCACTGTGGAGAATAATTTGGAGATTCCTCAAAAATCTACAGATAGATCTGCCATATGATCCAGAGATCCCACTCCTCGGTATCTACCCAAAGGACAGAAGAATTCTTCATTGGAAAAGTGCTTGCACATCGATGTTTATTGCGGCACTATTCACAATTGCTAAGTCTTGGAACCAACCCAGATGTCCCCGTATGGAGGAATGGATTGAAAAACTGTGGCTCATATACTCTATGGAATACTACTCAGCCATAAAAACCAACAGAGCCCTGGCTTTTGACAGAAAGTGGAAGAATATGGAAGATGTACTGCTGAGTGAGGCAAGCCAGATTATGAAGGAGAGACATTGTATGTCCCCACTTAACATATACCGTTTGTCTGCTTTCTATGTCTGAAACTGATTGACTAACAGTTGAACAAACACAAGAGATGGGTGTGAATGTCAGATGAGGTGTATGTGGAGGAGTGGGGCCCAACGAAAGACATTTAGAGAAGGGATACAGAGGTAGAGCATTGACGGGATGGGGAGGTGTGGTGTTATCTGCTGAAGATATTTCGATCAACGGGTCTGGGGAGAAATGTTCACATATCAAAATGGTCTCATTGTAAGACAAACAATATGATTGAAAGTATATACAAAAATAAATAAATAAAAAAAAAAAAAAATTGATCCTGTAATTAGTGTATGTTACTCTTATAACTTGGTCATTTTACCTATTAGATATAAAATAAGCCATGCAATAGCTGAGTGGAAGTTAGAATGTTGTTAGCACTCTGTTCGTCTTTAAAAAAAATAAAAGCATTTGATAAATATCCAAACTGAGTATTCAGTAATATTTTATATAAATGATCACACAGTTTTCTCATTTGTTCATCTCTTGTGGTTAATTGTACTAACTGATGTTCTAATAGAAACCAGCCTTGTATTTTTGGAAAAAGCCCAACCTAGATGTGATAGATTCTTCTCTTATAGCTAGATTTAGTTGACAAATTTATTTTTTTGTATTCTTGCATCTATGTTTATAAGAGAGAATGACTTACCATTTTTCTTTCTTGTAGCATTATTGTGTAGTTTTGGCATCATGGTTATGAGGCCTGATGAAATGCAGCTGGGGTACAAATACCCCAGCTCTCTTTCCCTTTTGAGTTGGCTAACTCTAAAGTATGAGGTCTTCTGGAGTTCCCCAATGGACTCAAGCTCCAGTTCCTCATAGTGGCAACTTGTTTCACAATCAACTTTTTTTTTTTTTTTTTGAGAGTTTTTTTTTTTTTTTTTTGCTATAGGGCGCGTGCGCTTGCCAGAAAGACAGAGAGACAGAGAGATAGAAAGCGAGAAATCACCCCCCACGGGGGATGGCCACACCACAATCCCTTCTCCATTCTTCTCTTGGGATCTTGGGCACACACGCACACGTGCCTGGTGTGAGTTTAAGCCACTGGGTCTGGGACTCAAACCGCGGTCAACTACATGGGAGTCCAGCGACATAGCCATTACGCTAACTGTTGGTCCTGTCAACTTTTTTTTTTTTGATTAAACTTTCTTTTTCCAGGTTTTTGCCGGAGGGTATGTGTGTTCACGAGAGAGAGAGAGAGAGAGAGAGAGAGAGAGAGAGACAGTGAGAGGGAAATCACCACCCCCCGCCCAGCAGGAGATGGGTGCACTGCAATCCCTTCTCCTCCATTCTCTTCCAGGAATTTTGGACATGTACACACATGTTTTTTGCGTAATTTTCTCTGGACCCAGGACTTGAACCATGGTTGGTCATGTGGGAATCTACTGCCTTTACTACAATGCCACCTGCTGGCCCCAACGACAACTCTTTTTTAAGCTGTCTTCCTTTACTTGTTTTCTTTCCCTACTAATACTTCTAGAAAACACCTCCTTATACTGAAATTTTTCTCTTGTTATCTGCTTCTAGGGGGAACCTGAAGAAAGGATCTTGGGCTCTCAATTCTTGGCTGTTTTGGCAGCTTTTGGTTGCCTTTGAACAAATGATATTTGTATTTTATCCAACTTTTCCAGTTCTTAGAAGAGTTGGTTGGCTAAAAAACATGGCTGAAAGCAGAAAATTAAACATAAATGTAGCATAAAAAACAAAAGCAGAAAATTCAACATCATATACATCATATATCTAAAATGAAACACCTTGGTATAACTGGCAACTTTTCCAGTAGTTAGATTCAGTCTTTAATATTTATCTACTCTGATTTAAAGTAGTCTGGTAAGATAGCCAGTTTTAATACTTTTTTTAAGAATTATTTTTACTTAATTTTATTTATTTTTATTATTTACTATAGGACATACATGCTCACCAGAGAGAGAGACAGGTAGAGAGAGAGGAAATGAGAAAGTAAGTTGTCAGTCAGGTCTGGGACTCAAACCATGATTGGCCATGTGGGAGTCCAGCGCCTTAACCCCCATGCCACTTGCTGGCCCCCCAGTTTTAATCTCTATGATTCACTCTGAAGGCTGATCTTGGAGTCGGATCCCTCCCAAAGGAGGCACAGATTGCCAGGACTTCTGGCTGGTTTGATGCCCCTCCATGTCTCCTAGCTGCAGGGCTGCTTCCTAGACATGTGGTGTTACTCAAGATAATTAAATGTAAGTGTATCTTTCTGGCCTCCTTGCTGTTGAAGGTTGCTGTTCCCTCAGATTCTCCTGTATCCTCTTCAAAGCAGAAAGAGAAACTGTAGACAATGAACCCCCTGTTCACTCCAACAATAAAACCTCCTTTTACCTATACAAAAAGGATTACATTTGGGGACCAGAAGTTGGTGTAAAGGCTATGTCGCTGGACTCCCATGTAGTAGACTGTGGTTCGAGTCCTCGACCCGGTGACTTAAACTCACATCGGGCGTGTGTGCGTGCGTGCCCGAGATCTGGAGAGGAGAATGGAGGAGAAGGGATTGTAATGTGCCCGAGATCCCGAGAGGAGAATGGAGGAGAAGGGATTGTGATGTGGCCATCCCTTCTGGGGGGTGATTTCTTGCTTTTTGTCTCTGTCTCTCTCTGTCTTTCTGGTGAGAGCAAGCACCCTATAGCAAAAACCTCTGCAAAAACCAGAAGTATTAAATTTGTATGTTACCTAAAAAGAAAAAATATTTCTGTTCTCAATCATCACTGCATCTCAAACTTCTTACATATTGCTAACATATTTCTAAATTTAAATTTAAATCTGATAGTAATTGGGGCCAGAAGGTGGCATGATGGTTAAGGCACTGGACTCCCATATGACTGAACATGGTTTGAATCCTGGATCTGGTGGCTTGCTTCCTCATTTTCCTCTCTCTCTTTCTCTGCCTCTCTCTGGTAGGCACATGTGCCCTATAGAAAAGTAAAAAAAAAAAAAAAAAAAAAAAAGAGAGATTAAATAATTATTTTAAAAAAGGTAGTGTTTCATTTGTCTGAATTGTCTGTAATAATCTACAATTTTGCTAAACAATTTACTTAAAAGAGGCATATATCTTTTCACAGAATACCTTACAAAATAGCTCTGAAAGTATAGTTAGCATTTATTTTTTAATTTTCTTCTTATTATCTTTTATTTGGAGAGATTTTTGCTATAGGGTGTGTGTGCTCATTGGAAAGACAGAGAGTCAGAAAGTGAGAAATCATTCCCCAGGGGGGTGGCCACACCACAATCGCGTCTCTTCTCAGGATCTTGAGCGTGTACGCACATGTGTCCAGCATGAGTTTCAAGCTGCTGAGTCCGGGACTAACACCATGGTCGACTATGTGAGAGTCCAGTGACATAAACATATCATCTGCATTTTAAA